>CAWVOJ010000002.1:1474962-2838070 GCA_963930925.1 Coccomyxa viridis | reverse complement strand
TAAAACCTAAAAAACCCTAAACCCTAAAACCCTAAACCCTAAAACCCTAAACCCTAAACCCTAAACCCTAATAGCAGTCTCCAGCATTTTTTGGAGCATTTGTAGGCTGTGTTATGATGATGCAAGTGCAGAAATAGTACAGGCACCTTGGTGCAGGAATTTCTGAAAGTGTCTCATCTTGAGGTGAAGTTATCTCAGGCTTTCCCTGGTCTCCTGGGGCATGCGTGGTCACCATGGATAGACATTGAAGAGTAGGCCATGATGGTGCAAACTAATTTGGTGCAGCTTCAGGATTGGCTCCAGGAAGGCCTGAGAGGTGCAGGTGCTGGGCAGTTTGTGGGCACAGCACAGGGCTTGTTCAGGGTGCTTGGTGCAGGAGCCAGTATTGGTGCCTTACAGGACCATTCCGCAAAATTGTTTGGTCTCATAGGCTTGAGGACTCAACTCAGCACCTGCTCCACTTGAGAGCATGTCATTTGGTGCCCTGGTGCTATTTTGAGCTCAGTTGAAGTGAGGGTGTAGGTAGCCACCTTGCAGGAATTCAGTCACCATGGGGTCAAGGCTCCCTGGGGCCATATCTACTCAGCCAGTGGGTCATTTCTGGATATAAAAATACCCAGGGAATCCTCTCTTGAAGCAAAACTCAGATGTGGGCTCACTTTGTGCAGACTCCCCCTGCCTGCTGTGCAGCAGTCCTAAACAGGACACAGCCAGCACTTTTCTGGCCATGGGTGCCTCAGTTGTGGAAAATAGTTGCAAGGTCATCAGGCACTCAAGGCATGCATGCATAGCAGTCCTATGATGTTGTGAAACACTGTGGGAGTCCCAAACCAGGGCCACAGTGGCTGGCATGGGGTGCAAAGGCCTCTGGGCATGAGCGAGTTCAAACTGAAAAGTGTGGCAAGTAGGGTGCCTTGCCCAAGGGTGCAAGGGGAGTGCTTGGGGGCCAGAGTTAAGCTTCCCAGAGGTGCCAGAGCATGCTGAGCCCTTGGGGCATGCATTTCTGACACTCTCAGCTGATGTGGGGTGCATGTGTGTAGGGGCAAGGGAGGTGATACCCAAGAGGAGGGCCCACAAGGAGAGCGAGAGCACTGTGGAGCATCAAGAAGAGTTAGTAGCACACAGCCATGGGTCAAGAAGGAGTGCAAGGATCCATGCAAGCAGTGAGTTGCTGAGACATGCTTAGTGGTTGCCAAGTGCTTGCCAAGTCAGATGTGGGTCAAACAAGCCATGGGAGGCATGCAATGAGAACGTGCTCTTATATGCATGTAGACCATTTGGTAGGCATGCCTTGGGGTGGGTGCTGGAGGCTTGGATGCATGTTCCCAAGTATGTGAAGGCCATACAGCTGCTTTACAACCTAAAAGAATAATTTCTTGGCCACCTCATGACATGGCCCAAGGCCGATCAGGTACAACCTTGGTGATGGCGTGCTAGGCCAGACTTTGTGCAAGGTGCAACCTCAACTACTTGTGGTGGCATGGTGATCATTGATAGGCTCTTGACAATCATGAGGGTGATCACCACCTTTCGGAGCTCTCAGGCCGGCGGTCATGTGAGACCCTTAACCCTATGATGCTTACCACAGAGTGCCGGCAATGATGCATGGGACAATGGTGATCACCGTCATAATTGCCAGGAGCCATTCAATAACCACCATGGCGTCACATGACCACCGGTTTCAGTGCTCAAGACAGTGGTCATCACCATCATGACTGCCAGGTGCCATCCAATGACCACCATGCCATCACATGACCGCCGGCTTCAGTGCGCAATACAGTGGTAATCACCATCATGGCTGCCATGGGCCATCCAATGACCACCATGCCATCACATGACCACCGGCTTCGGTGCGCAAAACAATGGTGATCACCACCATGGTTGCCAGGAGCCATCCAATGACCATGCCATGGTGGTGATTACCAAGCAAAACACCAAGCGCGGCGATCGTGATCACCTGGCTGGGGTTTAATGAAAAACCAAATATGGTGGTCACCACAACAAGACCTGAGCTGGGCATTAGTCCGTGCTTTGCAAGGCCAGTCTTGCATATTAGGGCATAATGCTAGCATGTCATCCGATCAATCAACATGTAAGGGCCCAATTCAGGTTGCGAGATGCTTATAGTACACATTGTGGGTCTCTTGATAGTAACTTGTGTATCAGCAGTGAGTGCATGCCTGCTCGGTGGTGCATATAGTACAAGTAAGCATGCCCTGGACAGCCCTCCTGAATCCGACCAGGCTACAAAAGAGTGGAGTATCATGGCTCGCATTGAGGCAGCTGTTCAATGCCATGTGATTGCAGTCTGAGTTAGCCAGGTAGCATGGCTTATGCTTAGTGGTTGTCATGTGGGATTGAGTCCTTGCCGGGTGCTCAATGCCAACTTAACCATGTGCACAAGGCTGCTCATGTGAATTGTTATGGCCAGTGGAAGCCCATAGCCACCTCATCAGCTCATGGCCCACACCTGGGCAAATGTACCCAAGGTACTGGTGGAATAGGACAAGACTCAAGACGACTCATACTCGCTTGATATAAGCACGCCATGTGTCAAATCCTCCTTCCCTCACTGGTGTGTCGTACTTGGCAGTTGTCAGCTGCTCCATCCTCCATCCCTTGGATTCCTGCATTCACCCGCCTTGTCGCAATAGTCTGACACACCGACTCATGCTCATGCAGATTGGGAGATACCTGCCTTGAAAGTACTATTGTTCTCGGGAGAAGTTACACTGTTCCATTCTAACCAGAATCTGAATTGGTGCATCGATAATAATCTGCTGGGGGCAAAAGTCAAGTAGGGGTGTCAGTGGTCTATACCGAGAATAAATCCTGCAGTTGTGTCTTGCTGATGCGCTCAGGGCCCGTGTAAGGATCCTTGTTTGCATCAGACATGCAAAAGAGGATGAGGTGTCCTCCTGGTTTGATCTGCATACCCAAGCAACCCTTACACACACTGAAAAGGCTCCAAGACATGCAGATCTCTTGAGCAATCGGCACAGCTTTCATGCAAGCAACGCCTTGACGCGACTCATCATGCATGACATGGGTCGAAGCTTTTAGCTAGATCAAGAGGGAAGCATTTGCAGCAAGTCTGGTGAAGACAGATTTCTGGTGTAATGCCTTACGTGGGGTTGCAGCTCAGCAAGGTAGCGGGGTTGCAGTTCCGGGGGGAAGCAGTGTAGCAAGGCAGAGTCCAATGCTGTCTCCCACAAATGGCTGCCAAGCGTTGAGCCAAGGTGTAGCATGTCCGCTTGCTTGAAGACCAGGGTACCATCTGCAATGCCTGCTGCTTTGCTCCTCTTAGCAGCTCTGCAGCAACACATGCCTTACCGCATAGTAGCAGCAAAGACGTGAAGGCATGCGAGAAGTCTTCAGCCTGGCAAGGCAAGAGGATCAGAGGATTTTTGCTGGCCATCGTCGAGTCCAAACAGCCCTGCAGACCGTGTAAAACGCCAGCCAAAGGCAGAGCTTCATGTTGCATTGTGTTGGCACCTTGAGTGCAAGCCACTTCATACCTCTCTAGTGCGTGCTGAGACAGATCCAACGCAGTGACTTGGTACCCTTTGGCAGCCAGGTAGATCGCATTGTCTCCTGGTCCACAGCCAACATCCAGAACCTGTACAGCACCATCATGCTGGTCATGATATTATCTCATCATAGAAATGCCGTCTGCTGACCTCAGATCCCTGCAGCAAATCATAATCTGTAAGGTAAGAGAACATGCCCTCTCATGCTCACTCTGCGCACCTCTCCCTTGAGGAGACCCTCCTTCTCCGCTTGGATCAGGCTTGGCTGTGCTTTGCCAATGTCCCAAGGAGCGACCCAATCCTTCCTTGGCGTATTCTTCCAGAAAATACTGCTGCGTTGGTGCTTTGCCCGAAAGGAGCTCCTCGCTGTTAGGCTTGAACTTGTCTCCATGGCCATCTGAGGCAATCTGAGCTGATGCTGCCATTTTGGCAGAACCTGCACAGAGAAGCACTGCTCTATCAGTTGACTGGGAACACACTTGTATCGCCACCTGCCTTTTGCAAGATAGAACCAGCAAGCAGTCGCTGCTACATGACAGACACATGCACGCCACTAGCGCAATCGGCTGGCAAGCATATGGCCTTAGTTGGATACCTATAATTGAAGGTGTCGTTCTGCACAAGCATAATGCGAGTCGCGCTGTTGCTGCACCCTAAGAAGGCGCTCAGCTGTCGGACATGGACTCACCTTGTACCAAAGAACGCTAGCCGTCCCCGATTCAGCAAAATATGGTCGATTTCACGAGTATAACTTTACCTGATTGTAATTTGCAGTGCGCAAGGATTTAGCTAATGCTGTACCTCGTCACTTAGATTCGGCTAACAGCTTCCGGTTGCCGGGGATCGAGAAGCCGATGACTATGGAACGCCACAGGCCGGGTCTGTCACGTGAACCCACATCAGGACATGTGCCTCATGATGATACATCTTACCAGAGCACACATCGTCCATATTCCTATCCCGCAAGTGAGGTAGGCGATAGCACGGCTTTTGCGGCTGTAGGCAGCCCTGGCATCTTTTTAGACGCTGCCGCCACAGAGCCAGACCGCGTTGAACGTCAATCACGGTTTGATACAGGATCCAGCTTAAATCACCCCCTGCAAAGCTTCTGTCATCACCTGGTGCAGAACCATGTGTGCGGCTGTGCTCAAAGACCATCAACATGGCAAGTCTCGGGTCAGGCTGGGCAGGACATGGCGTGAGGGGGACGTGCATCATTTCGTCGAATGGACAGTACGCACCATGCTGGAGTCGGACATGGCACACGCATTCATCGAAGGCAGCAACGCCGATATGACGGCCACGGACACTCAGAAAAACACGGTGCTGATCTCAAACCCTAGGATGTTCTGCCTTCGCGTTGTTTCTGACTAGCACAGGCAAAGCCAGTTTCAGGCTCTACTACTTCCTTACGAAATCTCTGGTGACGTGTCGATGCAGGTTTACTATATTGCAAAGAAGTGCAGCCAGCGCTGCACACCAGAGGAGTACGCAGTTGCATTGGCCCGCCACTTTGTCGAGACCTACCCTAAGGTGTTGACCACTTCAACGCAGATCTGTGGTCTTTTGCTGCACCTCCTGCAACAGACCTTGAGCATACGCTGACCAAAGATCATGCGCTGATGTACTGTCAAAGCATGATACAGGCGTGATGCATTACTCAATGGGCTCAAGTGTCCCCTCCTCTGCAATGATTCCATCGAGTGTAGGTCAGCAAAGCAAAGGTGTGGGTGGAGCAGGCGCCTTGGCAGAGGGTGGGCATGGACGGACAGGCACACAACCATGGTACTGTCATGGCTTCCCTATCCTGCCATCTGCACAACAAGAGGACTCAATCAGATCATTCCACATTCCATTCCACACAGCATTGCAAGAGCTGATGACTGAGTGGCACATTACTGAAATGCGGGGGCTTAAAGGCGCATCGCCTGACTTTGGGGAGCTCATGCAGGTTATGCTCAGGAGGCATCTGGTATCCGAACAGCTTACGTCACATCGGATGACAGCGGCACTGTTGTGGTGAACGCAGGTCAGTTAATTCAGTCTAGCATTTCTACAGGGCTGTTGTGTCAGCAAGGCTCTGTCTGGGCAGTCACTACGCACACAATGCCTTTCTTATGAGAGTACACAACCTAATTCCTGCCGGTGGCATGCCCACGTCTCTCACAGAAGCATGCTGGATAATCATGATCAGGCGCTCAGGCTATCATGGTCCTTGCTTGTCTGCCCTTCAGTTCCCTTCTGTGCAGGGCTCAAGGACTACAAGGTGCTGAAGACAACCCAGTCTGGCTACGTGGGCTACCTGCGCGACATGTACACGCTGCTCCCAGAGACTGAGGACCGGATTGCTGCCACCTCCATCACAGCCACCTGGAGGTGCCCCATTTCTAGCATACCGGATTTTCTGACCCCTGCTTCACAGAGCGCTCATAGACAGTGTCCCTCTGTGTCGGCATGCACCTCTGCACTGCGGATCCTTTCACTGAGGCGGCCCGTTTCTCTGAGGGATGGTTCCCCACGAGATTACTGTCTGACAGAACTTGCATACAGAATGCAATAGTCCATGCCAGGTTTTGTCTCACTAGGCAGAGGAGGGGTGCAGGTACACGAGGCCTGTGGACTACGACAAGGCCTTTGCAGATGTCAAGGCCGCGCTGGGGGCAGCGTTCTGGGGGCCACCAGCCTCGGGGGTCTACAGCCCCTCTGTGCAGTACACCCTCTTCCAGATGGCAAAGCTGGCCTTGGAGAGGCACGTTCCGCCCCTGACCGTAAAGGCTAAGTGCCAATGATAAGGTCAGCGGGATGGTGCACATTGTACACCACTCTGACACTGTGCTCTGTGAGAGATTGCAGAACCACTGACTGCAAGCGCCTTGCAGGGTACCTGCCGTGGATTCAGTGTTCCTCAATATGCCAAATCTGCATTTCCTTCCTTGCAATCCTGTGACCAGCAAGGTGACAGCTGCGGCTTTCCCCTGACAAGCTCGTTGCTTTGAGATCTGCTCATGACCGCCCATTGTCACCCCCCAATACCGGAAATGACTGCATGTTAACGCAGCCTCGCTGGGATCACACGACAAGGCTTATTGTCAACATGTGACCAGGCTTGCTGAAAGTGGTCGCTGTTGAGCGCAGTTTGAAGACGATGTGTACGTTGCAACAAGTGAGCCGCATGGCGACATCGAGGCGACCGTCACCCGCGGCGACATTGAACCGCACTGTAAGCTATGAGGAAATTCAAACCCTCTGTATGTACCAAGCGTCTGTCCTATCAGGGCTATCAGGAGAACTTAAGGGCTGTGCTTGCGGCTCGGGCGTCACAAAACGCAGAGAATGCAAAATAGTCGCTCAGTCTCACGGCCAGGCGGCGCATCTGTGTGCTGCAATCACACCCACACCCACATGACTGTCCAAAACACCACTACACTCCGATGAACATTACTTGTCGGCTGGACAAGTTGACAGAGGTTCCCTTTTAAGGTCAAGCAGCAGTTCTGTCTGTGCGCTTGTGACCAGGATAGCTTATATTGCTCCAATCTGCTGGTTTCAGAGATGGGTGCGACCCGAATAGGCCTACAGTAGGCCCCCTGCTGCGTTTGAAGTTTATCTGGAAGGTGTTGACAATGTCAGGTGCACTAGGTGTTCAGCACCATGAAGTGAGCTCACACCATATGCATATTGGCATGTGGTGTCAGGTGTACTGCTGATGTCAATTGACTTGAGCGGCACAGATGCGAGCAGGAACATAGCATTGCCAAGAGATTCTTTGTACGGCTCATATAGTATTGGTGTCATGTGTTCTCTTTCAGGCATGCCGGATGTTTGCGCTTTTCCACACTTACAGCATAGTCTCTAATGGCTGTCAGGTCATGTTACATGCAACTTGTGGGCCAGATGGCAACTTTTCCCCTACCGTCGAAGTCAAGTTGCTGCACATTATAATCGCGGCGTCATATGCAGGGCAAAAGTCAACCTTTCAGGCATTCAAACCTGCAGAGCTCCTCCTATGTGCCACTAAACAGGCAGCTACTCAAATACAAGCTGGCTGTGAAGGTGCGCAAGTGAAGCGACTGCCTGCATTCATCTCTTTGTACTCGCTTGCGCTGCAACGGTCGCATTGCTCACTTTATGTACTGAGACACCCACCTGCACAACCAACACCAACACTGGGCTTCACAACAAGGTCAGCCTCAAGGCGACTGCAGCATGCGTCCAGGCCCGCTTGGGTGACAGTACTACGGGAGGTCTACACTTTGCATGACACCATACCAACAAGAACCGCTTACCTGAAGCCTTCTCCGTAACCCATGCGCTTCACCTGCAGTAAAGGCTCCACATGAGCTTGCTCACTCTGGCATGATGCACTTTGGATGAGTGCTTCATTGAGATAGGCATTGCTTGCAGGTCTAGCTGTGCCCCAATCAGTCATGGCCCTTACATCTGTGCGATACAGCAATGCATCCTGCTATTGGAAGGTGACATACTAAACCTGTAGATCAGCCCTCACCACAGCAGCACACTGGAGTTCAATATAGAACTGGAAGCACAGAGTGCTCACCACACTGCACATGAAGACCTCGATGGGTCGCATGCTGTTGTCTGGACTGGGCTTGCCCTTTCCGGTGGTGTAGTTGATCAGCCCCAGCGAAACGCGCAGCTCATCCTCACTTGCAGCCTGTAGTGCGGCACAGTAAGGCCATCAGGCAGAACCTATCACGCTGCCTGAAAGCCATTGAGGCCCAATACATCTGCGCAGGGCTCCGTCTGCACTGCATTCTCGTGAGGATTGAAGTGTGACAATGGGCAGCACGCCTTCCTGGCAATCAGCTGGTACGGTGGCATCCTGGCGCTTGCATGCAGCTGCATCCAGAGATTTCTCCTGGGAGGAGACTCACGCTGGGGATGTCGATCTTGTTGCCCAGGACCAGCACAGGCACCTGGGAGAGGGCCTCGTCTCCCAGCAAAGCATCCAGCTCCTTCTTGGACTCCAGAAAGCGCTCTCTGTCCACTGCATCCACCAGGAACACCAGCGCATCCACCTGCCCGATAACAACAGCTGCTGTCAGATACCACTCATATGCTGTGAGGCCACAGATCTCACAGGATTCCGCCCACATACACGCTGCTTCTGTTCTGCCACGTAACAAATGCCACAAGGCTCCTGCACATCTAAGGGCATCCTGAACCTCTGCTCCCTGCATCTCAAGACATCAACGCATGACATATGCTTGTGCTATTGCCACTTGCTGAGTGCAGGACGCAGCTATTGAGACCATTAAAGACCCAGTAGAGCTAGATTCAACTCGGACCTTGGCATAGTAGTCCTTCCACACACGCCGGGCAATTTCATGCCCTCCCAAGTCAAAGGCTTTGAAGTTTATCCCTGCCATCTGAAGCTCCTGTATGCAGACTCTCGCTTTGAGGAATCAGACAGACAAGGATCAAGTCAGGAGGTCACCAATATCGGGCTTTAAGGATGATTTGGCAATGCTTGATCGCCAAGATGCAGCTCACCTCTGACGTCGGATATTGTGTTGGCTGATGCTGGGCAAGCCGGTCATCCTTCAGCATGTGCATAAGAGTAGTTTTCCCGGCATTGTCGAGCCCCTGCATTGTACAACGAGATAGGTTCCGGGCTAGCTTCAGTACATCAGAAAAGACGTGAACAGGGTGGAACTGCTCACAGGGCTTACCAGAAAGAGGATCTTGGCATTCTTGTTGTACAGTCCCAGCTGATTGAGGATCCCATAGAACCTGCACATGATAAGCGCCAATCTGTGTCGTCTGGTTCAGGGTACCTTGCCCATAATTGCTGTAAGAGATTATCCTGAGAACGCACCAGTTCACCAGGAACATCTTCTGTTAGGTGTAGTCCGTAAGGTTTCTGTTCTGTCTCAGCCCAGCTGCGCAATTCGAGCGTTGACGCCCTGACCGTGAAGGAGGGAAGGCGCCGCCTGTTGCTGCACCCTGTATTCTAATAGCTGCTGAGCAGAGTTATGCCTGTAAGTCAGTAAATATATCGCCGGGCACGCAGGTTGTCGAGCAACAGCTTACAAGGACTTGCCATTGATAGGGCTTCAGGGAATTGCACCAAGGCGATCAGGGTTTGAGCCCTACATGTGGGCCCATCAGGTATTTCAACAGACCTTAGCTATTCCATCTCAAGGCTATTAGGCATCTCTAGGCTCTCAGACTTGATGCGATCAAAGCTTGCAGCAACTCCCAGTATTGATTGGGCACCAGCCGTCAACACCCAGTCCACATCCTCAGCGCCGCCTCAATCTGGGCACATGAGAGCCCTAGGACTGTGCAGTGCGAAAGCTGACCACCCCTTTGTCCATTGCTCATTGAGCGAGAGGGCTGTCGTATCTAGCAGGTTTCTACTGCAACACATACTCACAGCGCCGTGCAGACATGTCTGTGATGCTAGTTTCAGAGCTGTATGCTATGATTGGCGCCAGCAGGCTCATAGCGCTACAGCCTCACGCTGCTCTGCTTCTAATGCAGGTACTGGCTGCCTTCCTGCCGAAGCTTCGGCGCTGCATGCCTGTCAGCTGGCTGAGAGGGGCGTCAAGGTCTGACAGGCGCCCAGAGAACCAGAGCGTGGGCGTCTGGGAGACATGCACCCGCATGTCAAACCTCAGCAGCTCCTTCTGGCACAGCAGGCATGGCGTGGCGCAGCCCAGAGTGCCATCACACAGCTGGCGGTACACGCAGATGTCTGCTCCCAGCTTTCGCCTGACCCAGTTGACAATCTGGTGCGGCTTGACACCGTGCACCCTTGCTTGCCGTATCCAGAGATTCAAGAGCCTGCAGAGCAACATGCTGAATGTTGATCTCCTCTGCGGAACCAAGAGATGTCATGATCAGCCTCACTGCCTTTTGCCCCAGCATGCTTATGTCCCATCTAATCCATGACACAGCTTGGCAGCAGAGGACCCCAAATCAATCAGAACTTCAGGTTCTCGGGCTGGGACTTTGCCACTCATCTCCTGCTGCTGTATATAGTGACCCAGAGGTACACAGCCTAACATTTATGCTCCCACCCCACTCCCATTTGTCACCCAAGAGCTACACAAATCTGAAAGACTCATGAGGTGAACGCGTACAGCAGACACTTCTCAATCATCCCTTTTGAGGACTTGTAACAATATGAATAATGGACTGGCAGCCAAAATCTGCGATCTGACATCTACCTTCGCTCAGCACAGCAACGATGAGTAGATGTCACTGACACGACCTCGGCATCATTTTTCTCGTTTCTCTTGTTCGCCTCTTGGTTGAACACCCTCAGGGACCACAGCAGCGCGGAAGGCCACGAAGCGAGCTGGAGTGGCGTGGACCTGCTTGGAGATCTTGTCAGGCAGCATGCTCACTTAAGGTTCAGGTATATCAGGGAAGCGTGAGCAGCGTATTTTGAGCTATATCCTTATACAAAACAGCTTTACAGGCATAGTTGCTACCAGCCTCGTCCACGTATCGCCGTTGGGTCTGGCCATATTATAACGACCAGGCGTAACGCCTGGTGCCTTCGGGTTCCTCCGCCGGAAAACGTGAATCTTCCTCGCTCAATCATCTTGCAAAGCAAACAGGAGTAGACTTCCAGTGCATATGTGTGCTGTAAAAGATGTGTGTGTGCCCATTTGCATGCAGATCTGCATCAGGAGGCAACTGCATCTGCAGAAGATGTAGCACGACACCTATTCTAAGGAGTCTGACCACGGTTGGTACCTTTACATGCAAAATCTTGCCAGTGTGCATACTCTTCATCACGTTGTGGGAGCTGGTTACATGACATGAAGCCTTCTGGAGCTCAAACTCCAGCATGCACCGCCTTGGGCGCCGGGAGACCCCTGCTCAGCCCTGTGTCTGTCTGGGAGCTGATAACATCCTTCATGGTCCAAACATTCTCCTGCAGCGTGGTTCAAGGGCTTAAGCGCCATTGTGAGACCAGGCAACCTGTGCCATGGAGAAGCTGAGGCTGGTACACTCTGCTCCTTCTACAGGGTGACATGCAGCCTGACTGCTGAAGCAATTCACAGATGCAGCAGTCCTGCACTATTGAGGCAGGCAAAGGTGCAAGGCCTGCACCTTCCAGGCGCCGAGCTGGGCAGTGAGCTGTCGCCACTGGTCAGCGGTGAAGGTGCGCTGGGGAATGCGCGTGACAGCGACGCGGCCGCGCAGCTGGTCGATGCGCGCCTCCAGCAGCTTGCAGCCGCTTGCGCGGATCACCCACGCCTCCACCTCGCCATTTTCCAGGGCCAGCGCCTCCTGCACGCACGTGCCCCGCTCGCATGCACGGCTTGGCACTGCTGTATCACTATTTTTGCTCACGATGTGCTTGAATCTTTCTTCTCTGACTGCTTGCTGACAGACACATGACATGCAGCTTTGTCTAGGTGTACAGCAGATACTCTTAAGGTAGGATGACTTTGCTCTTACGCTAAGCTGTGAGCCTCGACTTGCCACGCAGCATCACCGTTCAACATGAGCAACACTGCCAGACAAGGGACACCGTTGTCTGCCTAATTCATGTACTTTGGGTGTCTGCCAGCTTCCATGCACATAAGTCCTCACCTTGATGGCAGCAAAGCTGAGCTCATTCTCCTGGGATGCTATGGACAGAAGCACCAGGATGCGTGCCTTTGCCCGGATGTCTTCGACGGGCACTTTCACGGTGTCCAGTACCTCAGGATGCTTCTCCATGAACCCGTCAAACTCCTGCACAAGAGCGGTCAGAGGATCCTTAAGCAAGACCTGCATGGGTGAAAAGGGCTGAGAGCTGCATGCCCCTGCCCTCTCTGTGCTCATGATCAGGCTGCGCGGCAGCACCGCTGCAGGGTTCAGGTGTAGCGGATGCTGTGGACAGACAGCTTGTGCCCTTGGGATTGTCGACACATTGACAATCGAGCGAACCCATACATTGTTTCCAGGAAGAAGTGGTGTAACCCCACCTTTATGTTGTTAGATCTGAGCAGGATGCTCAACAGCTGGTACAGCGTACTGAATTCAGGATCGTCTCGCAGCTGGACTACTGCATCTGCCTCCAAGAGATCAAACTGATACTGGTCTGGGAAGCGGATAAAGTCCACAACGGCACCTGCAGCCTTGGTCCTGACTGATTTGAGCTCGGCCGCCTTTGCACCCTGCACGGTCAGAGCATAGCTCAGTAAATGTATCATCTGCAAAGCGCAACAAATGCTTGCCCTCTGCAGTGACAGTGCAGACGGTCTGCATGTAGAGACAGCGTAGACATGAGTGGAGCTAGATGACCTGGTAGGTGGCCAGCGCTTTCAGAACAAGCCTATATCCGTCCACTGGACCAGCCTTCTTCTTCTGCAGGGCCAGAGAAAGGTTGTCAGGCCATTGTTGACTCGATATTAATCATGCAGGCAATGTCAGGTAGGTACACAGGCTGCAGCTCACACCTTGCTCAAGCGAAGGACGTCTGCTGCCGCCAGGTAGAGAGTCCTCTTCTCCGGTATGCTCAGCTGCCAGTCTTTAGACCATGTGTCAAGATGTGTCTGCACAGGTGCAAAATGAGAACTCACAAAGACAGCACCCTTGCTCAGAACCTGTGCATGTGTGCGTCAGCTAGAACACTAACAGGGGTTATGTGCGCTGGCTGCCATCATGAGCCCACTCAGTGTACAGCATCATAACCGGCATTGTAACAAGTAACTGCTAGGATAGATACAGCTAGCAAGTACGAGAACCCCACCTTCAGTGCCGCAGCAAGCAAGCCTGCCATGCTGGAGGACTTTGCATAGGCTATGATAACCAGCAAGACCTGAAGCTGAATCTTGGCCTCCCCATGGAATGCATTGAAGAGATCTGTCAAGGCTGAGAGCCGCCTCTCTGCGTGCTTGTCAGTCTGCACAATCCAGAGCGCAACTCAGTACACATGGTGAACACCATGTACAGACAGGGGTGCACAACTTCTGACACCAACCCTGAAAAGAAGCAGGATGTGCTTTTGCGAGTGATCCACCTCCTTTGTCAGTGCATCGCTGACCCTCTTTGCTGCAGAGGCAAGCTCTTCGCTCGAGACATCGTCAGAGTCCCTGAGCCTCTGCGCTACATGTACCAAGATGTCCAGGCAGCAATCCAGATCACCTGCTCCACAGGATACCCAATCGGATCAAGCTCCTGATAACCACGATGTTCTATCATGCTCCACCTCAGAAACACCTGAATCCTGGGCTCTCATGCGTTCATATTCCGTCTTCTGAGGACAGTCAGAGAGGGATCGCTGACCTTTGTCTGATATCTTTGTGAAAAGAACATCCGCCTGTTCGACAAATCTGTTGAGGATGGTCAAAAAGTCCCCCTTCGCAAATGCTTCTTCGCACTCCTTGAAGAACAAGGACCCAGGTGTGTTTGCAAGGGCTGTGCGATTCTGCGCACCAGATCTCACCCTTAATGACCGAGACTACAGGCTGAAGCTAGCAACGTCTGCGCTCGGGTAGCAGGAAACGAAGAATCCGGATCAGCTTCAGCGTCTAGGGGTGAGCAGTTGTATTAGGACTCTGAAGACGCAATACACTGTCAGACAAGAACCATCTGTTCACTTCAGTCTACACCCGCAGGCAACAGGATGATCCTCGAGAAACAAGTCTTTTGCTGACGGCTGACCTTTTCTCCGTCAACAACGTCACCGATGAAGCGCGCAATCACGAGGCAACTTTCCTCTTCAGATGTCTCTACGAAGTGGAGCGACATCTTGGCCCTTGTACGCGCACATCAGAAGACTGCCAGCGCTATGGCATGCAGAAGCAGACGGGACGCGGTGCCCAGCTGGGCAGGGCCCGCGTTGAGGATGGAGTATCGATCTGTCCTGGGAGTAATCCGGTGCATCATGAAACATTGTTAGATCCCTCGCAAGATAGTTTCTACCTACCACAGGCCCTGTATCTGTCAGACGATTTGGCTATCGGAGGCCAAGCTTTGCCTTCTGTACTAGCACCGAGCAGGCTCTTATACACAACAACGCACAATGGCCACCAAGCTTGTAACTGGTCAGAACCATGCTCTAGCGCACTTAAATCAGGTGTATCACGGTCACCGCGCCTGCAGACCATCGCAGCTGGCCATTCGGAAGAACAGCACCAGAAGCTCTACAAAGAGATGTGGCGTGGTCGCTGCAGCATCCGAGGAATCAAGAGAGTCAACATCGTCCTTTGACGAGGAGTCAAGGCTGGAAGCTTTGGAGAGGGGTGTCAGGAAAAGACAAGGTGAGTCAGCACAGGCCAAATCAGTGCAGCAGGTGTACACAGCATCAAGGCTAATGTTGCAGCAGAAGAGCAAGGCGTTCGACTCAATTGTCACAGCCACAGCCTCTCCAGGGAGAAGTCAGACAGTCACACTGCGCACAGCACGCCTGCACCTCAACTGTTGCTGCAAATGGCATTTTCTTAGGCATTCCTGCAGTCATTCTCTGAGTTTCTCCAGTGGCGTTCATGCAGGTGCGCAGTCCATCAGTGCAGCACAGAGGAAAGCCGAGAGGCAGAGCCAAGTGCAGAGCGTCCCAAGCGGCGGCATGGCTGAGTGGAAGGAGGGGCAGCTCTTCCCCAAGGGGTGGGGAGACATGAACGCCTTTCAAAAGGTGAGCAAGCTGCAGCTATACTGTTCAAGATGTGTGGCACTATGCCCCAGTGCATTGAGGGTGTATCAGCCACTGGCGCATACAGCATTGGGCTTGGGGACAACCCTTACATGGGTGCGCATATGCAGGGTCACTTCAGGCCTCCTCTCAAATCTAGCACTACATGCGCAGGTGGCTGAGCTGTACACAGGCAAGAGGGGCCTTTTGTTCTGGATGGGCAAGCTGACCTATGCTCTCATCTTTATTGTCATTGGGGGCTGGATTGTCTTCCGCTTTGTCCTCCCGGGGCTGGGTGTTCTTGAGTTGCAGAATGGCCTTGACTCGCGACCAAACTACTGAGGCACCACACTGGACCTCTGAACAGATATTCCCAAAAGAACACCCAGTGGGTCTGGTGTGACACTGCTATAGGAGTGTCAGAAGCAAACAGATTTGCCACACATAGGCGATCTGCTCCTGTTGGTCTGCAATGGATTCAAGCACTCTGCGTGTCCCGTGTCTGTCTTTTGTCAGGGAAAGCTCTGATCAGTGGAAAGACCTTACGATGCGGCTACATCCTTAAGGATGGGCTTTCCGCTTGCATCCAATGGCCAGGGCTTGCCATCCACAGTCACCTGCGGGGGCACAATAGCGCCTGAAAGCACTCAGCAAAGCTAAGGAGGTGGTCTGATGCTGCATGTCATCCCTGCCTGCTGAGTGGCAAGGTGTCCTACTCCTACATCTGTGACTCTCTTCACAGATCTGCATGTGAGTAGCTTAGGTGCGACATCATCCCCTCGTTGGATTTTGTTTGCAGGGAACGAGCATAAGAGCAGGGCATACTGGCACATCGAGCTTCCGCAGCTGCGGTGTCGACCAGGGATAGTCCTTGATCATGCCCCACTCCACTGGTCTGTCAAAATTCCTCTGCACTCAGACACCCACATTATTGGGTGCGCATAGCAACTCAATGCTTTGCAAGGTGCAACTTGCACCTCTCAGAGTAGTGAACAATGGCCAGCCTTTAGGTGGAGCTGCTGCATGCTGCTCCGCTCTAGGCATGGTGTTCTGGCCCACCTTGAAGTGCTCAGTGAAGGTTCTCTGAGCCTCCTTGAACTCAGGAGTCGCAAATGACAGCCGTGGGTCTTCGTTCTTCCGAATCTCCTCAAGCTGCACCACAGTTCAGCAATGCGCTGATGAAGCCTCAAATATGATCTGGCTGAGCACAACCCCATATAGCCCGAGCCATACCTTCTTCACATGGGCCCTCATCTCTTCCAGAAGAGACATTTGCGCTTGATCGTTGGGATTCACGCGTTTCTCAAAGTCCGCCTGCATGTAGCAAGCAATTTGGCCAACACGCCCTGTCAAGTCTTGAAGGTAAGCTGACACTCTGCGTATGGCTTCCCACCAGCTTGTCATGGTCCTCCTTCCCAAACTTGTTGCCTATGTAGTTCGCCATCGTACGTTTGAGCGGAGGAATACGCTGAAATTGTTACGCTGAATGCTGGTTTCGCTTGGAGTACATGATCGGCAGGTGTAAATGTAACGCCCCCTGTGTTCCGGAAATAATCCCGAGATGAAGTTCCGGAATCTGTGGGAGATATGAACATGTGACCTTAGACTTCTCCCGTGATATGGCCAAGCTCAAGCCAGCTGATAGTATCAGCCTGACAACATACATCTACATTGAATAAGTTTCAAAGGTTTTCACATCGATATCAATGCATCATCCCTGAGAGCATATCTAAAACAATGCCGGCCTCCGTGAGGGCTGCCCAGGAACTTTGACCTGGACAGACAGGCTTTGCAACAGAGCAGCCCTCGCTGGCGAGCTTAGCATTGTCTGCTGCAGGTCGCGAGGCATAGCTTCATAGACCGATCCCAAGCCCCTCTTCAGTGCTGCCACCCGCGCAATTGCCTGCACCCACACCGTCTACTCTCTTGGCAGCAAGAATACGTCTCATGAGCAGGGTCTCTCTGGTGCTGCGCATTGGTGCTGACAGCTTGAGATGTAGGCAGCAATTGCCGCAGAAAGTGGGGCGATAAGTCTTGTAGGCAGGGTGGGCATCCCCGCTAAACTGTTCTGCAGCAAGCCACATTGTGGGCACCTCACCTGTGCTGAGGCGTTTGGCTGTTGCACAGCCGCCAAGGTGCTCTCAAGAGTGTGCTCCAGCTCAAAGAATGCCTCCACTATCTGCGCAAAAGTCTTCCAAGGTCAGTGGTGTGCAGGCATGATCTACAGCTTACTACCTGGCCACAGCCAGCTCCAAGACTGTGTTATGGCACGGAAAGCAGCCTAGCTTCCAAGGAACAGCCCACCTGGACCTCATCAAGCCCGCTGAGGTCAGCGCCCTCGCCGCGCACGGCAGCTGCGGCTGCCCACTCAGATTCCTGCCATGCCCAGGCAGCTTCACGCTGTCGCTCAAACCATGCAGCAAAGTTCGGGGACTCCAGGAAGCGCTTGTAGAAAGCTATGACAGTGCCCTGCACACATACATCAGGCTTTCAGGCCTTTCTCGTCATGGACTTGCGGGAACAGCGCGGTGCAAGGTCTGAGATTGAGCGATGGCATAACAGACATAGCACAGTCTGTTGATCCCATGACAATAAGTCGCGCATACAGCACTGCACGACAGTACCTGGTTGCCAAAGCGCTCAGTGAGGATGGAGGGGAGGGTTTGCTGCGCAAGGCTCTCCAGGAACTCAGTGTGGCTGAAGGCTGGGAGGTGTGGGGCGCCCTGCATGGCATGCAGCATGGGGCTGTCACCTCACACATCTCCTTAGCCCCTGCTTCCCTGACCACTGCAGACACATGACTCTGTACACTGGCATGCAGCAGGCACAGATTGCGGAATGGGAAAGCTTTCAACCATCTTATCACTGTACTACTGTGCTTCTACAAACAGCTGGGGTTGAAAGGTATCAGCGCATGCAAGGCAAGAGGGCCACCTGAACAGGCACCGGGCCATTACCGGGCGGGGGGCCAGTGGGCTGCCAGAAGGCAGTGAAGGGCTGCAGGAAGGCGCTGGTGAGCTCGCCAAAGTGGTGCCGCAGGGCAGCGCTGTTGGCCGCTGCTGCCCTCGCTCTTCGCGCCGGAGGATCGCTTGCATGGGGGTGCAGCAACCTGTAAACAAAGGGTGTCTCTGCACATCTTCAGCGTACAAGCTGAAGTCGGCGCCAAAGTATGCATGCAGACCCCTGCAGGACTTTTTGCCTCTATCTATGGTTTCTAATCTATATGCGCAGCTACACAAGACCAAACAAAAAAAAGCCCTGACCTGGACATGTGCACTACTGCCTGATGCTGTTTGTGTATGCTGATGACGCAGGAGGGCGTAAGGCATCACACCTGTCAAGTAGGCTCCTATCAGGCCGGGTAAGTGGCTTGTAGCTATGCCAGAGGGCCTGCACATGCTCTGAAAGCAGGATCTGCGTGCCTGCAGACCGCTTCTTGACTGCCGCATTCAAGCGCTGCAATCGGGACCCTGCAATCATGTGATGCATCAAGTCCCTGTGCCTTCATTGTGCCGCAATGCTTCACATGCACAGCAGTGAGAGGCAGATCTCTTCAGCCTGGGACCCAACTGAGCATGATGATGAGATGAGGGAGCACCTTTCTGTGGCTGCGCTGATGCCTCTGCTGCAGACTGTGATGCGGAACCATTTGCGGGCATCTGGCCACTCACCGCTTGTGGGCGGGCCCCTGTTGACAACACATTGGGCCACCCAGGCAGAGCCTGCATTCGTCGGCAGGGCAATCACAGTCCTGCCGTAGGCATGGCATTTAGCACGCTTCTCAGTAGCCCCTGCACAGGGAAGATTGCAAGGAAGGCAGCACCTCCAGACAGATACAGGAAGGTCAGATCATCTGTCAATTAATTTCTACCGCATGGATGTCTCGCACAGACATTCAGACAGCGACATCCCACCTTCAGGAAGTACAGGTTGGTCACACCAAGCAGGCGCGGAAGCGAGTTTGAGTTGGATGGCAACTCTTGAGCCGAAAGCTGGAGGAAGACTGAGTCGTGTATAGTGAAGTAGGGTCTGAAATCTGCTGCATACGGAAGCGGTGTGATCAGTGAGATGAGAGCCGCCACAGCCGCTGAGCATGCTCCTGCATTGCCAGTGACCGTGCTTCAGGGCGATCAGAGAGAGTGGAACACAACGATGCTCAGGACAACCTATCTTGTACACGTTATTCCCAGGCAGAAGTTTCATCAGGCTCCAGGCAAGCCTGACATGCTGCAGGAGATGACGAGAAGAACAAAAAGCAGGCAGTGTGAGGCACAGGGCGTGCCTGGAGACGGAGCAATGACCATCAGAGGCTGCGCAAGTACGATTAGCTCCCACAACACCCAGCACTTCTCCATCACAGCTTCTAGAGGCAGCCACACATCCACCTGTAGGCCGACACCCCATGACTCCAGAATGAGACTATGACTATACGAAGCAGTGCAAGGCCCACACATGACCCCATTCCTGGCACACAGGGTTCCACGAGCAAGCCTGTCATATCACAGCTGTTGAGGTCTTAAGGGCTGCTGTGAAATCGCACGCACCTCATAAAAGCTACCCTGAGTGGTGTCCACACCATTGGCCTGCCTGACTGAGGGTAAAGGTGCGAGGGGGTGTGTTGCATCTTCAGGCCAAGGCGGCGCCGCTGGTAGTGTGCAGCTTGCGGGGACCTGTGTGATCATGTGCAAATAGCTTGAGTGCAAGGTCCACAGCTCAATGCAAAGGGAACAAGCGATCAGTATGGCACACCATGGAGCGATGACACAGCATGTTCATTGCCGGAAGGCCAGGCCCCTTCAGGGCAGGCAAAGTGCGAAAGTTGCACAGTAAATAAGCGTGGGCCAAATACTGATCAGCTTCCGGTAATGGACTATAGCAGGGCGCAGACCTGCGCAGGAATGGGCATGCTGCCTACTGGGACCATGCCTCGCAGCCCTGGGGCGGGCGGATCCCACTGTTGTACCTCCTCGTACACCTGCAGCCATTGGGGACCTTGATTGTTCCAATTCTGGCATCCCGCGCAACAACGTCATGTCAGTGCATAGCTTGTTGTTCAGGCATCATGCCAGCAGCAGGTGTGGCACACTTTCCTTACCTGCCGAAGCGCACTGGGCCCTTTGTTGAAGTACAGCGGGCCAGCATGCTGTGACAGGGGACTCAAAACACTGGAGTAGGGCATGCTGGACAGCACTGCCACGGACTTCTGCTCTCCCCCCCTCTTCAGCCGCTCGTCTGAGCGCTGGCGGCAAAAGACAAATCTGCAAGCACCATCCTGTGTTTTCCCTCATCCACACAAGGCCTCTGCAGAGTGCACAGACAGCAAAAGCACCTGCTAGTTTGCGAAGCACAATGTCACATGCTCAGGGCTCGATTTACTCATATCCTGTGCTCTGACAGAACAGGACTCCTGGGGTTGGTTTGTAGAGGTGCCTTGGGTTGTGAGAGAGGGAAGGAGGGTTGACAGGCTACCCATAGAGGAAGTTGCTTGCGGTGTATGGGCTGCCTCGATGCTCGTCATCAGGTCCACCAGCGATTGGTCCATTTGCCGTGCTACGTGGGGTGCTGCGCCTGATGCGGAAGAAGAACGTACTGCACATGTGCAAGACAGCACTCACCACAAGCTGCATGAATGCGGGCACTCCACTTTCTCTGCCCTTTCAGCCCGTTTGCTGAAGGCATGGGCCAGTAGAGGCGCATAGCTTTAGATTGTTCTTGTGATACACAGCCAGATGCATACCTATCTCGGACTGAGCTTCTGATCTGCAGCTCCATCGACATGGAGTCCTGCAGACATGGCATATCAGACATGTGCATGTGACACCTCCGAACAGGATATCGTCACAGAGCTCTTTCAGGCGCACTTTTAGATTGGGGAGGACAGAATCTTGTCAGGGACATGCAACACGAGTGCAGAGCTCAGGTGGGCTTCTTGAATGTACCGGAAAGGAGTGAAAGGCAACATCATTTGCTTCTTCTTCCGTCAGAGCATTTTCTGGAAAGCACTGCTCCATTTTCTGCCCTTCGTCGATATCGAAGACGACCGAACATATCGCATGCACCCATTGGGCACCAGAATTATCTTTGCTCATGCTGCGGCATGAGCAGGTGCTCCTGCCCGCGTCCCTTGCTTACAACTGAGAGAGAGAGAATCAATGTCAGGATGTCAATGTAGCTCTGCAGCCCAGAGAATGTTGGTCGGACCAACTTGGTCCGTACTATGGGTGGCCCCTGTTCAGGCCTCTCTGTCAGGAAGATCACACTTCGAATTCTTATGCCACCTGGCTGAACTGGGCCAATCTAGGTTGGGCATTTTATATTTTGGCATCTGATCAGCCCAAGGTGGCTAGAAGAGATGGACTGTTATTCTCTCGGGGGGCTCAGCCACCGCATTGCTTGTGTACAGCCTCTGAGAGAGCGAGTGCCTACGGCGCTGGACGCACGTGCGCAATGCATGCATGGGATGGCCAAACATGTGGAAAAGGTGGCAGCTGCACCGGTGGCGGAAGCATGGCAAGTTTGATTGTGCATTTCCATATGTGTACCTCCATCTACAAATTGCCGGTGAATCTGCCAGCATATCACTGCGGAATGGCTATGTCTCATATACTTTGCTGCGTGCTTCGCCCCCCAGGCATGCACGCCTTGCAATGCAGAGTCTGCAACTGACTTGAACTTAAGTCTTGAACGTTCTGGTCGCCTATGCTTCAATACAGTTCTTGAGCATGTGGAAAACCGTTAAGACCGCCCTGCAGCTTGCTGCTGATCAGCATGAGACGTATCGAGGGTCGCTTGCCTCAGTACGTCTCATGCTGATCAGCAGCGAGGTATGCCCAGTCTCTGCTTCTCGCAGGAGTCCCCAGAGTCAGAAGCCGTGACCCTTACTTCGCCTTGTCCTCCACTGCATGGCAAAGGCAACTCACACCACCAGTGGTCCTTACGTCAAGCACCTGCTGCATGCATGAGCATTGCCCAGCGCTGTGGCACGCCACTGAGAGGTGACCTGTCAAAAGCTTACTGGAGTAACCCGTGCACATCAGAGACTCACCCTCCTTTTGAACCTTTTTCCCGCCGCGAGTGTACTCCATGAACCAGCCTGCACTCAGACACTGCACATCGTAGGGCTGCCTCCAGATCCCCATGCCACACATCTGCAAAAAGACATGAGAGGTTGCTCTGCCTCCAGTCAGCTCACCTATTGTTGCTGTGGGAATGACATCGGTGAATGGCAGAGCCTCCTCGATGAAATTTATGGTTGTCAAGTACTTGTTGTGGTACAGATGCTGCACTATGAGAGCTGCAAAGGAGATTCACTGGGTCAATCCAGCGACATGAGATATGAGCATGCTGTTTGGCAGTCTGTAGACAGTACCACTAACCTGAAAGGGGTGCCCAGCCTATGTCAGCAATCTGCATCAGGTGTTGCGTTTCACATTCATGCCCAGCGCGTAGCCACTCAAGGAGCAAGACTTGGACGACGCATGTCATCAGCGGTATGGGTCTTGTGCAAAGGCAGAATGCCTTACTTGTGCAGCGCCAGGAAAGATGAAGTCGCTCAAGCCTACTAGATCAATAGCAAGCGATACCAAAAGCTTGTTCCATTTGTTCCATTCTTGCCTGGCTTTCCTTTCATTCATTCCGGAGTGCGAGTACTCAACAGAACACGATCGTCTGAAAAGTTGGACACAAAACCCCCCGGCTACATCGTGGAGGCTCGGATGGCAATACAGAAACGGAAGGGTATCTTATTGGGGCAAAGGGGGGGTCAGGAACTCGTGTATCTGCATGCAAGTGGCTCTGCAAGCAAGAGTGACTCAGCTCCAGCGTGGCGCTTCCGAAAGCACGGTTTCGACATCGGCAAAAATGTAACGATGCAGAGAGTGCCATCGTATTCACTCTTATCTATGCTGTGCGGGCCATGTACGCTTCCAAGGATATGCCTCGTGGTAGAAAACGTTTTGCTAGGCCCAAGCGTAGACTTGCAAGCTGAGTCGCTCTTTGGAGGCTAAGCATACAATGCCAGCTCTCCTTGATGGGACTGGCACTTGGGACTCACGTAGAGTCGTTCCATGGCCCAACATTCCTCTTCTACACCTCCACTTGAGGCGCGATGTTGCAACTACTTCGCGTACCAGAAGGAGCCAGCACAGATCGACAAGCTGTGCTCAAGCCGTGAACAGATTCCAGACCCCTGAAAAGCTTGCTGATAACGGCACAGCGCCTCTCGAGGCACTCAAAGGCAGACCTGTAGAGGACAGCAAGCACGCTTTCAATGCGTTCACTGCAGCCTTTGGGGATGCATTCAAGCGCAAGCAGGCGGATAGATGCCTCAATTTGGTCCTGGACTATGCTTCGTCCCTCCCTTGGCATCACAGCATAGATAAACAGCACTCATCGCATCTTGCAGACGGTATGCCAGCCTTAAAGTGCCTGCTTTAACCCCCAGTTGCACGCACCAATTGCAGTCTATGAACAGCCGCAACAGCATGCAGTGTTGCTGCAGGGCGGGGCAACAGTCAACCAGCGAGTAAGAGAGCTGCTGCCCTGTCCTTGCGTGGGAAGCGGCACCTCTCTCAAGTGTTGAAGGGGAGGCATCAGGAGCTGATGAAGATGTTGATCGCGGAGGGCAATGTGAATGGTGCCATCCAGTACTTGAAGCTGCTGCCACCTGACCGACAATTGTGCAGCTGTCTCATGAAGGAATGCAGCGCAGCGAGCAACATCACAGGCCTACAGATGGTAATCCAGGTGCACTTGCGATGCCCTTCCCAATGTTTCTCGGTGGCAGACATGGGGTGCCTGTGTCAGACTTCTGGCACTGCCATCCTTCAACCAGGATAACTGGTTGCCTGAGCCTTGATGTTGACAGGGTACTATAGGCGCCCCATGTACGGTGAATGACTGTCAATAAGGCCTGCACATTACGTCCAGCTGCGGCCACTATAAAATCCCGCCTTGCCGTGCAGGCTAGAAGGTCGCTGGGGATGCAGGACGATGCCTTTTCATTTTGTGCCCTTGTGACGACGGCTAGCAGAATGGGGAATGCGCATCTGCTTGCAGAAGTGCTGGAAAGTGCAAAGGCAGCCGATGCCTGCAATGTTGCAGTCTGCAATGCAGCTATAGAGGCCTTCGGCAAGCTTGATGATGCACAGGTAAATTGTTACAACATCGGCAAACTGTTGGGCTTTGGAGAATATGGTTTTTGCGAGTGCAAGAGCGCAACAGTGAGAGGCCGTCCCATTTGGCTTCTGTGAGGGTGTCTCTCTCGCCAGACTCTTTCCGTTTTGCAGGCCGCTGTGGACCTTTTTGAGAAGCAGATGGTTGATCTGGGAGTGCAGCCAGACATCATCACATACAACAGCCTGCTGCGGGCGCTGGGCCGCAGCAATGACAGCAGCCACACTGCATATGTCTTGCGCTTGTATGACAGGCTCTGCGATAGCAGCGGCTTGACCCCTGACAAGCATACTTTCAGCGCACTTTTCAGTTCAGCCAAGCACCTCGGGATCTCAGATGGCTCGATCCTGCTACAGGTAAGAGCTCATTCACATGCACTCAGCTATGGGCGGCGACAAGCCTGCGGGCATACCTTGCCTGGAAGTCCAGACGGCTGCACCAGCACGATGTCCTTGCCGTCTGAACTCAGTTGTGTACAAGACTAAGGTGGCTAGCTGGACAAGGCAATAATGGGCTAAATTTAAACCCGCTCTCTGCACAGGCGCTCTCAGATACGAGCATGTATGGCGTGCCGCTGAACAGCCGCATCCTCTTTACATTCCTGCAAGCTTGCTGGGACGCGACATTCACCCGTGAGCAGGTGGCAAGGGTGTTTGCTGAGGTGGCAGCCATGCGTGCACACCGTCAGCCGGACCAGAGTGTCTTTGCAGCTCTCCTCACATTTGCCCAGCGCCACCTGCCAGAACATGCGACTGATATCTGGGCAGCACTTCAGGAGGTCTGGCACAATCTTTGCCTGCTCTGAGTCGGGTCCCAGGGCATGGTCCATCATGACAAGGGGTTGAGTTTTGCGGGTGACGTAGAAGCCACAGCTGATGTGCCTTTCGACACAGCACATGACGTATGTTGAGTCACTGCAACTCTCTGATCCTGTCACCTGTTCGCAGTGCAAGCATGCAAGCTTGCATGACAGGGATGGTGAATGACTTGCAGGACAATCTGCTCCCCAACGAGCACATTTATTCGGCACTTTTTGCAGCATGTGCTGTTGGGCGCACTCCTGACCTCCTGGCGACAGCGGCAGCAGCTGAGGCATGCATGCACCAGCAGTGGCTGTCGTTGAAGAGTACCAGGCTCCCTCAATCCTACAGTGAAGAGTGAGCAGCATCACACCTCCGACTTTAAACAGATAGCATTCTGAAGTAGTGTCTCCCCAGATTCATTATTACTCAGGAGAGCTACCCTGCTTTGATTGAGCAATCACTTCTCAGGACCTTGGTATGGTTGCAGGGGCTGGCGAATAGCGTACAACTCCCTGCTCAATCTGCATGCCAAGTCTGGCAGAGCAGAATTGGCAGAAAGCGTGTACCAGAATATGCTGGTCCAAGGACCGTTGCCAGATAGGAACAGTGTCAACAGCACTATAGCAGCGTTTGCAGCGGTGAGTAGGCTCACACCCTCTAACTTGTCGCATGATATAGATGGAGTAGCTGTTGCTCGCAAGGCATAAACTGGGCTGTGCAGTCTGTACACATCTCATATCTCACCATGCATAGATTGGACGCATGAAGGTGGGAGACGCAGATGCAGCATTTGAGAGGTTCAGAGAGCTGGGCCCCAGGGGCCTGCGCCCGGACAGCCGCACCTTTGGAGCTCTGCTGCATGCCTGCGCACAGGTGAGGCTAAGTTTCATTGACCAGCCTTGCACAGCAAGCTGGGTGCTGTTGCTGCCTCCTGCCTCTGCAAGACATGACAAAGCTCTCAGTAGCCCATCATAGTGACATGCTTGGTTGCATACTCCAATGTTAACATGATGGGCTTGTAAAGCTGATCAGCAATAAGCACAGAGAGCAACCTTGCAGAGCAAATGCTGGCCAGATAGACAAGAACTCTCAAGAAACAGATCAGCATGTGCAGTCATCTGCTGCAGGTGGGACACCACGTAAGCGCAGCACGAGTCCTGGAGCTGATGCAGGCCGCAGGATTTGCTCCTACGGTCCAGGCCTACACCAGTTACATGGACGCTTGTGTCAAGGCTAATACAGCTACCTCCCTTGCCAAAGCCTTCCAGGTACTTATGCAACATGCAACATGAATGCACATGGCACCCTGCAACTATCCAGATGCTGCTGGCACTTCAGGTGAATTTAAGGGGATGTACCAGCAAAATGTCATGTGTGCATCTGGATGTGGCACTTCCAGATGCAAGTGTGGGATTACTCAGGACGCCGTGCGCTGCAGGTGTTTGAGCAGATGCAGGCAGAGGATATACAGGCGTCAGAGGTGACGTACGGGTGCTTGCTGGTGGCATGCGAGCGCCTGGGAGATGTGGATAGGGCTTTCCTGCTGTACAAGCAGGCCTGCCAGCAGGGCATTGCGCCCTCCGACGAGTGCCACAACATCCTGGTCAATGTCTGCGCAGCCACTGGCAGGTGCGCAGCGGAGTGCATGTGTGTCCAGTGGCAGGTCAAGACCGTGCACCAGGCTGCAAGTCCATCTCCATGCATGACTGACCAGCTCATGCTGCTCAGCAACGCTTTGCACGCAGGCTGCATGAGGCGCTGGAGCTTGTGAAGGAAATGGCACGCTCGCACAGGTACATACAACACTACCATTTGTTTTCTTTCCAAAGATCGGCTTGTACATTGTGACTTGTCCCGTTAAGTGAAGTGACTGCTCACATCCTAAAAGTCAGCCCAGTCAAATATCAAGCATAGATATCTGCAAGCTTGACCTCACTTATTATCGCAGCGGCCCTAACACACAGTGTTCAATAGAGTGTCCCCTCCATGCAGGTACATGCAAGCGGCGACACTGAACAGCCTAGTGCGCGCACTGGCTCCCAGCAGCCCTGCGCGTGCTTTGCGCATGGTGTCCTTCATGACAACGCTGGGCCTGCCCACCTACCACCTCACCACCACTGCCCTGATCGGCGCCTGTGCACGCCAGCACCTGTCTGCGGAGGCCTCAGACCTTTACTGGTGGGTTTGCCGGAAGATTTGCCTGGCGCTGCTCGTATCTCATACTGCTGTATGCAGGCTATTACAGGCTGTACAGCTCATGTCTCTGCCTTTCTAGCCCGTCCCGCACTTGGCTGCCATTATTTCCAGCCTTTCTGAATGCAAGGCATTGTCACAGCCCTTAAATGAAAATAGCTGCTGGTATAGGGAAGAGGCACATGGCATCAGCTGCTACCACTGGTGTAGGAGATATTACTGTGCAGGCGGTTGCGAAGCAAAGGAGTCCTGGTGACAAGAAGCGCGGGCTCTGACCTGATCGTTGCACTCTGCAAGACAGAGCGGCCGCACAAGGCTCTTCGTGTGTATCATGACATGATGGCCTCTGCTTTTGGAGCTCCAGGTGATGCAGACTATGGCTGGCATGCATTTCCTACTGGTGGGAGGGCGTGAGCATGCGCTGGCTATACTGCCTTGTTCATCTTACAGAGGCGCATCGGTCTTCATACAACTGGGTCTTCAATTGTCATGCTTTGGGCTGAAAAGGATCTTCATGCAGGCCACCTGCTGCCCCAAAGCTGTGCAGCGGGGGAGGATACTCAGCAGCAGGATGCTTGGAGCAGCTCCTCAGAGACACTTTTAGTCAGTGCGGCAAGCAAGCCTTCTGGTGACAGCAGGAGCACTGCACATGATAGCAACGACCTGGCGGACATGGTTTTGTCTGATGCGCCTCCAAACCTTGCAAAGCTGCCAGCAAGCTCATCAGCAGAGTTGTCCAAGAAAACCCAGGCAGCGAGCACGCAGTCAGATCCTCTGACAGCTGCGAAGGCCAGTGCAATGTCCTTGCCAGCTGTGCTGAGGAAGCCAGAGCGCAGAGCGCTGCAGCCTGAGCAGTCATTACCGGAGGTGCCCAGTGCCCCTGGAGCTGGCAGAGGGGCACATCAAAGAGCAGTTGACAGACCTTCTAGCCCCAAGATATGGGAAATCACTGCTGCATCACAGACCCCACATGGCCTGCCTGCAGCACCAGCAAAACTATCAAAACTGGCAGGCATCCAGAAGAGGCAGCCTGCTGTGATTCCGCATGTCGCTGCACTGGGTGCCCTTGTAGGGGCCTTGGCTCGCGCTTCAGAGCTTGATCAGGCGCTGCAGCTCTACAAGCAGGTCAGTCCCTCTGTTCTATATGCGCAAACAATGTGAGCAGGTATTGATGTGAGCCACAGGTGTAGAAGACTGCCCTGCTGAAGACAGGTTACGCATGCTGTAGTCACTCTGTCCTGCTGCAGCAATGTGATGACCTACCCCAATCTGCAGGTGGCAAGGGATCCCACTGGGGCGCAGGCTCTGACAATGAGTGACCGCTACATGTGGCAATCGCTGATGGAGCTCTGCTGCCGCAAGGGCAGGACAGCTGTAGCGCTCCAGGTGTGGGGCTCATCCTCTTGCGTTTCAAGTTCCTTGCGCAAATTGGCAGATAAGTGTTGCAGTTCCCTTCCCAGGATGGGGCAGTGCCTTGGCTTCTGAATTGAGCAGGTCCTCTCCGAGAGTAGGATACTGGAAGTGCCTGTTCAATTTGACGAGCAGATTGTATGATGTACAGGTGTTTGACGACTGGAAGATGCATGTGACCCATGCTCTGAGGAGGGGCGCTGAGGCGGACCAGCTTCCCAGGCTTTCCAATGTCACGCTGGCCTTCCTGGAAGCCTGTTGCCGGGCGGATGCAGCCTTTGAATGGAGAGTGTTTGATGTGTGTGCGGCCATGCGGCAGCAGAGCGAGCGCAAGCAGCAGGCTTTGCTGGCTCGCCCCCGCAAGCTCTCCCACCACTTCCTTGAGGAGGCCTGAAACAACCTGAAGTAATTGGCTAAGAATACTCAAGTTTGTAGGGAGTTCTACCCGCTGTACAGACTGCTGATGTACTATATTGACTGCCATGAGACTTCGAAAGTTGTGGAATCGCGTGTGGTGCCAGAGGTGGCAGACAAGTTGGATCTCCTGCACTTGCCTCTGCTCTCTTTAATTTTGAAAGTCTCTTGTGGCAGCTTCCTCATGGCAAGAAGGTGTAATCTGAACCTCTCATAGAGCAGCACAGAATCGCTCAGGCGCAACGGGCTTGAAGTGCTATAGTAACGTCCTCTCAGCCCCTTTATCTGAAATTGCATTTTGACACCCTTGAAAATGCAGACGGCCTCCATTCAAGGCTGGCAAGGTAATGTACTAGCCCTTCTGAGCCTTGTAACCTCTGCCATCAGCAGGACGCTGCCAGGAATTGTAGATGCGCAATCATCTGAGTTTTGAAACGTGCAAGCGACACTTTGCAGGGGAGGCGCGGCAAGCACTGCGTGACCCTCGGCCTTTCAGTGTACAGCATGCCGTAGCCTTTCCCCATCTAAGGAAAGCAGCACCGGGGACATTCAAGACAGCAGCACGCTCTGCACTGTTGAGATGCCGGAGATCAATGCTGTGTCGCGCAAATCTCGCCGTTAGCGTCCAGAATCCGTTCCATGATGAGTTGGTGGCAACAGCAAATTACATTTCTCAGAGGGGAAGAGGGATTCTTGGTGAGCTGCGCAGATAAGCTGCATTCCTTCCTGATGTACAGCACACTTTTTCAGTCCTCAGCAATAGTGCAGGATGCTTAAGAGTGATCTCTGCAACCCATCTATGGCTCTGACGTCTATTCCTGCCATGCAGCTAGTGATGAGAGCAATGCTACAACTGGCAAAAGACTGGCAACTGTCGGTGAGCGCTTTCAACTCTCTTGTCTCAGCGTGCATGAGCATGTTGGACATTGCAGCACTTGTCTAGAGCGCTCAGTATCTACTGCCTTGCTCGCTAACAGTTTATCTCAGGGCTCTGCACCCGCTGTGTGCCTGCTCAGTCCTAGCACCTTCAGACTGAGGATGAGTGGATGCAGGTGTTGACAACACGGAGACCAACAGGCGTGACTGGCGCGAGGTCCTCTATACGGCTCCGGGCCTGGGGCAGTACATCTCAGCCTGCATCATGTTTGAGGAGACCCTGTACCAGAGCACAGCCGACGGCAAGCCTTTTGTGGATGTGCTGAAGGAACAAGGCATTGTGCCAGGCATCAAAGTCGACACAGGGCTGCAGGCACGCTCCTGGGATACACTCAGTCACTACCACTGAGGGGCCTCGGAAGACCTTGTGGAACCCAGATTTGTTGCTTGTCCGGCATGGGAGCAGCGACTAGGAGGAAAGCAGCGAGTGGCTTTGCACGGCATATGAGCTCTATTTGACATGGCTTCAATTTTGCAGGTGCTGCCAGGAACAGATGGCGAGACTACAACTCAGGGGCTGGACAATCTGCCCGCCAGGGTGCAGGAATACTACAAGCAGGTGCTTGCAAGCTTCAGCAATCGGCTCTGGTCCTGCCTTGATACCCCGTGCGTTATTCCCTTGAACCAGACTAACCCCATACTTATTCCAGAACAACACACATCTGGTGCGGGCAGGGCGCTCGCTTTGCAAAGTGGAGGGCAGTGCTGAAGATTGGCAGCCCTGAAACCCCCTCCTCAATGGCCATTCTGGAGAACGCACATGGCCTGGCCAGATATGCCCAGATCTGCCAGGTACACGGATTTCCAGCAAGCATGCTGTTGCTGCCCTCATTTCACATATGACAGTTGCCCGCCCCGGAGCTTACACATGCATGACAGTCCCTTCTGTGGGTGAGGACTTCCAGTACTATAAGCATACAACAGGGATGAAGCTCTGCAGGGCCCAGAGTAAATGAGGTGAACATGCTTACAGGAGAATGGTCTGGTGCCGATTGTTGAGCCAGAGGTCACACTTGGCCCTGGTGGTGAGTTGCCTGGTCTAAATAGCTTTCCTAAAGTCATCACTTCAAGTTGCATTCCTTGCATGGTTGGCATCCACCTAATAGACTATGTTCTACACTCCAAAGCATGTCATGACCCGGTGCAGACTACAGCATTGAGGAGAATGCGTACTGGAGCGAGCGCGTCTACAGCCATGTGTTTCGGCTGCTGAATGAGTACGGCATCCTGATGGAGGGGATGCTGCTGAAGCCCAACATGTGCCTGCCCGGCCTGGATGTGCCGACACCGCCCCCGCAGGAGGTGGCCAAGTTCACGGTGCGCACGATGCTGCGAAGCATTCCCCCGGCCGTCCCGGGCATCCACTTCCTCTCAGGGGGCATGAGCGAGGAGGAGTCCACCCTCAACCTCCAGGTCAGCCTCTCCCTTCTGCGCACCTGCCTGCCACACCCAGGAACATCGTCCAGCTTCCAAGCAAAATTTCGGCGGCAGATACTCAATTTGCCTGGAATGTGCATGCCATGATGTGCGGTCCGGGCCGGTAGTAGTACTCTGAGCATCCTGAGTTTGCCACATACCAGCCAAGAGCATGCTGTGTGAGGCAGCGCTGCTTGGGTATGAGCCACCGTACAGACGATGCAGAGCCCAATAGAGCTAGACGTAGCTGCAGCATCTGCATGCATGACTGCCCCTGAGAGTTGTGGCCCTTACAGGCGTTGCAAGATGAGTGCTCCAATGCTCCTTGGAGGTTGACCTTCTCGTACGGCAGGGCCCTCCAATCCGCAACTCTGAAGGTGTGTCTGTGGCTGACAGATTGACCTAAGTGCCTTCGTGTCTTCCTGTCTCAGTGTCATTGGCTGGCTGTAACATCCGGCTGCTTCTGTTCTTGCAAAGCTTGAGGCAAGGCGAGGCCAGCACATTAATCAAAATGCCTTTGAAGATGCTCATTGCACATTTGCAGACATGGGCGGGCCAGCCGGAGAAGAAGCAAGCAGCACAAGACATCCTTGTCAAGTTGGCCAAAGCCAACTCAGAGGTGTGAGCATGCCTTTGCACCAGGCATGTAATGCTGAGCAAGAAGCATGGCCACGCAATTAGACAAAGCTGAAGCTACTGACTGCCTTACCATCAGGGTCATTCCGCATGCACTCCCAGTGCATTGTGTTTAAACCATTGTGCCACTGCATTGCAGGCACAGCTTGGACAATACAAGGGGCCTCATCCTGTACCAGGTAGGTCAAAGCGCTCACATTATGGGAGGTGACTGTGACAGCAATGCCTCTGAAGCAAAGGCGTGGGTCTCATACAGCCTAGCAAAGGGTTGCAACGGCTTCTGACATGCATTGTTGTCATTCTGCAGGTGGTCAGCGCATTTTGCAGCAGCTGCGTCTGGGAGGATCCGGCAAGACCTGAAGAGTGATGGCAGTCTACATGACTGAAGTGTCAGTACCTGCCTTGGCTCAGCTTATGACGTGACAGGAGCCACCTTCAGGGCAAGGGCAGCCCACTTGGGTGCTGGCTACAATTTTGCTGCGCGAGTTCATGAATCAAGAAGTCAAAGATTCCGTTTGAAATCTCTGAACCTGGGAAAGGACTTGTAGCTGTGCCCTCTAGTCCAGCAGTGCAAAAACTAATGAGGCCCACTTTTCATCGCATCATGACCCTCAAAGAGTAAGGCACTAGGGTCCATTGAATGGAGACTTGTGTTAGATGCGAAGCATTGACAGACTCTCTGGGGCATACTGCGCAACTCTACACACAGCGATACAGCCACTGGGCCATCCTGACAGAGCACATAGATGCTGATCATTAAAGAATGAGCAGACTCTGCTCAGGAGCGGTCTGGCAAGGTCAGAGAGCATTTGTCCAATGACTGAGAATTCACTCACACGAGTCTTGCTTCAGCTCTCTGAACCACCCTAGTGCAACAAGCCTTCTCATGTCCACGATAGACTACTTGTAACAACAGCAAGCAAAATGTATCGAGTCTTCTCAATCCCTCTACTGTGGCTCCAAATCTTCCTGGGCACACTCAGTTGCCAAACCATTCCTCTATGACAGCCGGGGGCAGATCTAGCCGTATGGACACCGCGCAGCCCACAACCGGCCGCGCTGGCAACCCCCTCTGTGACTTGGCTGGCAGCCTTAGGAAGTCCATGACCACCTGGTCCTGATTGAAGGCCCTACAGGACAGGGTGAACAGGTATGAGGGGCTAAGCCAAGCGACTGGCAGCTATCATCTCCGTCTACATCACATCCTTGATGACATCCCTAGGGCAGCATACATGTCTGCAACACATTGCAAGTTTTGGGCCATGCCGCTGCATGGAATCAGGTCAATTCTCCGCCAAGACACCAGAAGCAACCAACATCATCTGCCAGCACACTATACTGCGGTTGATCATCAGACCAAATGAGATTGCAGCAATCTGTGCGCCTTGTTTTCTTATGTGCCCATACAACTGCAGCTATCCTCAGGCTCCTGTTTCGTCGCTTACACAAGGCAGGTAGCCGGCAACAAAAAGTGTGGGCACCTACCTCAGGTAGTAGGCAATGGTGTCCAGCTTGTCCATGTACTCCTCCTCGCTCATGGGGAAGGACTGCTGCCCCAGGTGGGTCCACATCACATTCAGCGCCACCAGCATCTTGCCGGGTATGTGGCGCCTCACTATGGACAGATCTGCACGCCGCGTACCAATGTGTCACAGGATTAGAAGGGCACTTATTGAGCTCGGGTATCTGTGCCGGAGCTGCCTGTCAAGTATGCCATCAAAGAGCTGCCATGGGTGACCTTAAATTGCACCCCCTTACCATAAGTTTTGCCGTACTTCTCCTCAATCAGTGCTCTAAGTGTTTCCCCTGCAGAATTCAAGACTGTTAGTAGCTAAAAGGGTTGGACACTGAGAATTTCATCCAGTTGGCGAGCAGAGGCACCACACCTGTGCAAGGCTCTGTGACGTCGTCAATTGACGAGACTGACAACTCCTTGAGCCGCTGATTCAGGCTAGCTGCCAGCTGATTATCGTCTGGCTCTGTCACTGGTAGGGTAGAGGGCTCCAAGTCCTCTGGCAGCCTGACAGGCTGGGCTCGACTAATGCGTGTGTTCAGTGACTCAATAGAGTCCTCGTCAATGGACGCTGCAGATGTCAGTCCCTGTGCTGCATCTGCAGGCGCATTCTCGTGTAAAGCACGGGTCAAATCTCTGGGAGCATCAGTGGGACAGACCAGGATGTAGAGCAGCAGCACCTGACTCTGCTTTCTCCTTGTGGATGTCAATCCCCAATCGCCACGCTCGACTTGATCGAGGGGCCCAGTTCTCGAATGACAGAGAGTCTGAAAACTTCTTGAAGCTCTCGCCAAAGCCAGCTTGCACCACACACCTGTGCCTTGTTCTACTACTCTGCAATTTTGAAATAGGAATTCTGGCGCAGTTACCCCCAATAAGTGAAGACTGCAACATTCCGACAGCTGCACTATCACTATGCCTGTCGTGCTTATGGGGCCGTTCAGGCAGCTGAGAGAAGTCAGGTGGTGATCTTTTACCACCTCATCAGCGGCAAAACTTATCTGTGCAGGATGACATCCTTGTCGCAAGGGCTAGATCCGCGCATGCGAGGGCTTGCCACGGTTACACGGCACATGCGCTCCAGGTGCCATACCAGCTGCGCCGCTGTAAGAAGCTGATATTCCGTGAGCCCTTCGCCATGAAGAGCGCATCAAGCTTGCAAGCCCAGCCGCACAATGAGGCTCAGATGACAGAGTGCCCTATTCTGCACCAAAAGGGGGCCTCCTCGCGCCGAGTGCTTTCGCGTTATCTTAGCACGTTCTTGGCTCTGGTCAGCATGAGCTTTGATGGGCTTCGCACCGTGAAAGCAGACGATAATGATACAGCACTTGAGGGCACGCTCATCAGATACGGTAATGCTAGCGCGCAGATAGCCTTTGCCACAGGTACGTTGGAATGTACTGGACAAGCCCCCTTGATGATGCGGGGCCCCTTTGTGTATTGTCGCTACTGGTGGCATTCAAAAATCCATACTAGCACACATTCCGTGCAGGCCTTCCTAGCAGCAGGCATTTGATACTGATAGGTGGTCTCGGAAGCGGGATCGACTTCAATGAGTGAGTGTTCCGCTGAGATGATGCACTCTCTTGACAGACCGCATCGGCGTATCTGTAACCGTCCTGCACGCCTATATTAACAGCTCAATGCACTGTGGAGAGCTGCTGCCTCTGCAGGTACTGCCCAATGCTGTCACTGGCTTTAAAGCCAAAAGGATGGTGAGCGATGTCAATTCCCTTGTCCAAGTTGAACAGCCAGAGAATTGCAGAAGCCAGTAACTCCAGGGGTGGGAGGCAGGTGCATGACGGGAATGTGACTCTATGCAGGGCAGTGGTGCAGATCATGCTGACGTCTGCCTACATCGGCTATGGCGTGGCGAGCTTGGACCAAGACGCTTCTGAGATCCATACGTTGGTGGACCTTCTCAGACAAGAGTTTGGTGCAAAGGTGCGACATTGTCATCAGAGTACATTTAGCATGCCATTCTAAGTCCCGAAATGAGGCTCACATCGTGTCTGTCCCACTGGCAAAGCATTGTCTTTCGCGATTACACACCTGGGCAGCTCCACACACTATCAATACCTGGGACATCAGACTGTGAGTCCATGACCCTCTTAACTAAATAGCGCTGAGGGTAGTCGTGTGTGCCTGTAGACTGTTGTGCTGCTTGGGCACTCTACAGGATGCCAGGATAGCGTGCGGTACATGCAGAAGTACAGCACTGAGAAGCCGCCCCTGGCCGGAGTTATTTTGCAAGCTTCGGTAGGTACCTTCAGATAGTCACCGACCACACACGTGCTGCTTTCTCACAAGACATCTTGAAACTGGTTTGCTCAGGTCATATGCCGCTGCAGGTCAGCGACAGGGAAGCTTTGGCGTATGTCTACAGCGGCACGCCAGCGCTCATAGAGGAGGCGCAGGCCATGGTGGCTGAGGGCAAGGGGGAGGACATCCTGACCCGCAGATGGGACAGCGGCGGCGCGAGCAGAACGCCCATCACTGCGCGCAGATATCTGTCGTTCACGGTGCCTGGCGGCGATGACGACATGTTCAGCAGTGACCTGACGGATGCGGAGCTCAAGGTGAGCCACCGTTGCCTCTGCAGCCGCTTCTGCTATGCCTGTGCGGTGGGACTTGATTGTGCCCCGGAGACTTGGAAGCTGTGAGGCTCGGAGCAGGAAGTGAACGCAGAAGCGACGTGCCATGTTGAGAGGGACACTCCATAGTCGATGGGCCTATGTTTTCACAGTAAGGTGGTTGCAAGATGACATGCTCTGAATATCTCACTCAAGCCTTACATGATGGTCCTGTGCTGTTGCAGGAGAGGCTCGGGCCATGCGGTACAGTGCCTACCTACGTGGTGTTCTCGGGCGCGGACGAGAATGTACCTCCTGGTGTGGACAAGGTGAGGCTGGTGGACCGCTTCAAGCAGGCTCTCGGGCCCCTCTCCAGGTCGACCATCATTGATGGCGCAGAGCATGAGCTGGATGGCTATGCTCCGCAGTTCACCCAACTGGTGGAAGCCTTCCTTGGTAACATCACGGCAAGCCCTCTTGAGTGAGGCAATTGCTGTGCCATCAATGCAAGGGAATCCGGGCGTTTGTAAGATGCCAGGTTTCCTGATGATTGAATGTCAGCTGGTGGGCTGCCTTTGTGAAAACGTTCAGGCTTGCTATGCCACCTGTATCAGAGGTGGAAAAGGTAGTAGCAGCCGTTCCTGCAGGATCCCTCCACCAGGAAACTTACATGAATTTGCCTGCATGCTTTGTCAGCACGCAAACTATCTTCCAAGTCCGCAGCGGGAACTGTGACATGCATGGAGATGCTCCAAGCAAGTGTCAAGGAGCGCGCGCAGTTTTGAGTGCTGAGACCAAATGATGCACCGTCTGTATTGACGCCTGGAGTTGTTATTTAAATTTACACAAGGAGAGATGCAGATCAGTCCCTGTGCTAATAGATAAGCACAGGGGCAGAGGGATCATGGTCCGGGGGATATAGCGACATCTCGTAGCTGCTCAGGGCTGCCCGCTCTCATATAATGCCGTTCAAATGATGGTCATCTCTCACACTGAAATGAGCTGTGACGGCTGCAACAGCTGCAGTGCAGCTGCAGTGCAGCTGCAGTGCTGTTGTTATGGCGGCAGCCCTTGAGATGTAAGACTGAGCCCTCTGGCTGTATCAGCAGGCTCTTTGATGCAATCGGCTCTGGTAACATCCTTCTTTCAGAGATGCCTTCCGAAGAGTCACCTGCTGGCAGCAAGCTGAAGTGTCACCAAGCTTGGCGCACACTGCATGCACATGTCAGTTCCCCCTGGGACTGCTATCCCCATTGAGCTAGCTAGCTATAGCATGAACCATCAGGGTTTTCTGCGACAGGGCCGCCTGTGAGATCAGGAAGTAGAAATGTACATGGATGCCTGGATGTATTGCGAATGACAACTCTAGGGAAGACCTTCATGTGCAAGTGAATATTCACTGAGACACTAGGGCAGAGCCTCTAACCATAAGACATGCGAAGCTGACATTTTGAAGTGTGGAATACCTACATGAAATCTTGCATGCAGGCTTCATGACTTTGGGTGAGTCAGCACTGGCGTCGAAGTTTCAAGTGGACGGGCTCTAGTCAGCTGCAGCGCAATATCTTGGCCAGCATCGTCTTCTCTCAGCGCTGCAAGCAGGACATAATGGGGATGAGAGCCTGGAGCATGGGCCCAGGGATATTACGCACGGAGAGACAGGCCCCGTAAGTTGACGGCTTTGGCCAGGCTCACGGAAGGAGTTCTTCTAGTGCCACTTACAGAAGTGTTGTCCTTGATTAATTGTCAATTCGCAAGGCTGTGGCACGTGAAGAGGCATGGCACATACCTCCACTGGAGGCATTGTCCCTATCACAGACTTACCAGGCCCTTTCCAGAGCGTCTTTCCCTTCAGGTAATGTCCTGCTTTCGCAGGATGAGTATTATACACTGTGGGTAGAAGAGGATCAAAAAGCAGCTGCCATGGACTGCACACGTTACCTGATTGATGAGGTAATCTGTTGATTGGAAATCATGCAGGTACTTCAATGCAGTCCAGTCAGAGACATTTCCTATTGCATATGGGACTGATGCCAACATGGTGAGCTGACATCTGCAGCCTCCTCTGACAAGATACAGGTTGCTCATGCACATGCTTTGCAAATGTCACATGCATTGCCTGACTCTACCTTCTTATTGATGGCAAGTGCATGCGTAGGTCGTGGCAGCCCCAACAGGGTCTGGGAAGACTGGCATCCTGGAGCTTGCCATCCTGGGGATGATCTCCAAATCCTTGCAAGGGGAGCAGCTGGTTCCTCATCCCCACAGGCGACTGAAGGCCATCTACCTGGCTCCAAGCAAAGCTCTGGTGCAGGCGAGCACACAGCTGCATACGACATGCTCCCTGAGGTCTACGTCGGCAGCACTATAAACCAAACTATCCTATTCACCCGCAAATCTCACGGAGGAGCGCAGAGCCATAACCAAGACATTGTGGGGCACTGTGCGCCCCATACATCTTGGAGTAAACATCACTGAAAGGTCTTAACTTGTGGCTGCAGGAGAAGGTGAAGGACTGGCAGCAACGGCTTGGGTGCGATCTGGGCATACAGATCGAGGAGCTGACCGGCGACACAGAGAGCACCCAAGATGTCAGCCGCATGGAGAGCGCGGACGTAATCTGCACCACTCCAGAGAAGTTTGGTGCGCAGCCCATGCTCGGCATCTGATCTTGGATATTGTCCCATGACTGCAGACACTGTGCTGCACAGCAAGGATCTTGGTGGTGCTGCAGATGGCTTGGAGTATGTGCATTTTCTCAGTAGGAAACCTTATTCAGTACACACTTTTGATGGTGTGCAGATTCAGTCACAAGACGCAGCATAGATCAGGGCGGCGCAAGGTTTCTGGGAGAGGTGTGACACTACGTCCTGTTCTCTGCCCTGAGCAATGAGGTACCGGCACTGCTACAGCATCTGTCTGTGGTGACATCTGCTTGATCGAGGTCAAGATGTCAACCGATTGGCTGTGCAGGTTGCCCTTGTGCTGATAGATGAGGTGCACCTGCTCAATGACAGCAGGGGAGCTGCTCTGGAAGCAGGAGTTGTAAGCCGCATCAAAATGATTGGTGCACTGCCATCCATGAGCCAGGTTTGTCACACTCAGTATCTTGGCCCAACTCCCTGCTGAGCTTGGACTTGATGATGGTCCTTCCCATGAGAGCACCTGTGCTTCAAGAATCTTTGCTGGCCAGAAAAGCGCATCTAGCGTATGCCGATAAGGATTTCCAACCCTGTGCAGCACCCAGTGGCGTCTGTGCGGTATGTGGCAATTTCAGCAACCATCTACAACATCCAGGACATTGCAGAATGGCTGGATGTGCCTCCCCATGGCGTCTTTGCCTTTGGGGAGGAGGTACGACCAGTGAAGCTGACCACACTGGTCAAAGGCTTCCCCATGACCAAGACTGATTTCCTGTTTGAACGCCGGCTGAATGATCACCTCAGAGGCATCATCCTGCAGTACAGCAAGGGCAGGCCCACCCTAGTCTTTTGCAGGCAAGTTCCTGAAGCTGCAGGCACCCATCATTCCAGCATTTCTCCTGCTCTCAGGAGGCCTTAGCTCGCTCTCGAAACAAAATGGTATGGGCCTGCAGAGTGTGATGCCTCAAGTATGGGCGACAATGTCAGGCTTGACACCTCACGATTTTATGTGCTCCCGAAGTCATACAGAGGCAGTGACATGTGTGGTTGCAGCTCGCGCAAAGGGACAGAGGAGACAGCCTCCTTCCTGCTCTCCACGGGAGGCAGCTACAGCTTTGTGGGGTCTGCCGCACAGAGAGCTGCTCTCATTAATGCTGCGAGCCAGCTGGAGAACAAGCACCTCTGCCAGGCAGTGCAGGGAGGCGTCGCCTTTCACCATGGCAACTTGAGCGCCAATGACAGGGCTACTGTTGAGATGCTCTTCCTTAACAGAGCCATAGAGGTGGGAGTAACATCGCTCAAGCCTGTGCATGTGATGGCCTTCACCCCACCTTCTGCTGTGCATAGCTCTTCTCGACTTTGGGTTGAATGGGCTGCTAGTGGGAGTACAGGGCTGCCATCTGCGTGAACAGCACCCTCAAGTGGCTAGACTTCTGCAGGTCCTTTGCACGACATCTACCCTGGCCCAGGGCGTGAACCTGCCAGCCCACCTGGTAATCCTGAAGGGCACCAGGCGCTGGGTGAATGAGAAAGGGGATGGGCCTGGCAACAGGGAGTATGACAGGAGCACCATCCTGCAGATGATAGGCCGTGCTGGCCGTCCACAGTTTGATGACGAGGGAGTTGCAGTCCTTATGACTCAGAAGGAGGTACAATACCATCTGACAGGCCTCACATTCATTGTCTGATACTTGAACCTGACGTGCTGTCAGGCGTCACAGAACAGGCTTGGTGCTTCAAGAGCACATGCATGTGCAGTGGTGCCATGCTTTTCTCTGACCAGGCAGCGTAAATTTTCAGCAGCATGGAGCAGGCTGCAGCTTGGTATGAGTACTAATGCACGCTGCTGCCGCAGATGGAGCCTCTCTACAGGGACCTGGCCTCTGGGCATGAGCTTGTGGAGTCGCAGCTGGGGGGAAGCTTTGCAGAATACCTGAACGCCGAGATTGCGCTTCGCAACATTGTGGACCTGGAGGGCGCCAAGCGCTGGCTTTCCGGAACCTTCCTCTTTGTCAGGGTGAGACTGGGCTGGTCGAATCCACATTCTTGTGTATGCTTGAGGAAGTCTGGCTGTCCCTGTGATGGATCATATTGTGCTTGGTCATACCAGTGACTTTGTTGCAGGCCAGAAAGGCTCCTGTGAAGTATGATCTGCCCAGTCAAGCACCGGACCTGGATCAGATCCTGGAGCGCAAGTACCTACTGAGATTCACCAAAGAGCTTTCCCATCATGGTCTGGTAAGCCTCAATATCTGTGCATAAAGTAGCTGTGACAGCGATGGTGTCCTTGCTCATCTTCCGTGCCAGAGGACTGTCAGTAACCTCATGACTTACAGGTGCTGCTTCCTCTGAAGACAAAGGATATGTGTCAGGTGAATGTGGCAGATGACGATGGAGGCAGAGCCAAGCTCATCCAACCATTGCTGCCAGGGATCCTCATGGCTCAGATGTACATCAGGTCAGCACTCTATCCACAACGCTCAGAGCCGGGACTGTCAAGCATCCTGTTATCGTCGAGACCAGGCCTGCAGAGGCTGCTTTGCTGTGCAGGCTGCAGACAATGGTGGCGCTGATGGATGTGCAGTCCTGTGCAAGCATGCCCGTGCTCCTCCACCTGCTGTCCTCTGCCCAGGAATTCTCTGGCATTTGCCTGCGGCGCAGCGAGAAGAGAGTGCTGAATGCCATCAACAAGAATGCAAAGTGTGTGCGGTATAGTGTGGAGGAATCATCCAAGCCCGGCAAGCCCACAGCTCGCATCAAGACTGCGGCCGAGAAGATCTTTGTGCTGGTACGCTAAGGACCCTGTCTGCCGACTGCCCATGGAGCAAATACATTGGTTGTGAGATGGCGCACTCATAATCACATCTTCTATTGTGAACTGATTGCAGAGCAATGCATCAATTTTGTCTCAGCTTTGCATGAGGTGGGTGATTATCAACGTCAGTAGGAAGTGTGCAATGCAGGTGAATGAAGGCCTCAGTGAGGATCCCACAGGCACCTTGGACTTCAGCATGAAGCAGGATCTGGAGCAGATAATCAGAGTTGGCGTCCGCGTCGCCACCTGCATGGCCAAGTAAGCTCAGTTCACTGAATGCCCAATGTGGAGTACATTGCCAAAACTGCAATTATGCTGCGGTGTTCTGTGCATGCAGAAGCTGCCAGTTCTCCACACCAAAATGTCCTATGGAATGAGAAGAATAGATGTTGTCAATGCTGCCCGCCAAAGCATTTGCTTCTGCATGGCAACAAATCATTAGCCGTCTTGCTCAGGAGAGCAATCTGGGGTGACCCCAGGTCGTTTCACTGTGCAGGCTATTTGCGCACAAGCAGGTACTGGCAGCCACTGCAAATGCGCTGTTGCTGCAGAAGTGCCTGAAGCAGAGGATGTGGGACACCAGCAGCATGGAGTGCATGCAGCTGCAGGGTGTTGGAAAGCAGACCAGCAAGCTGCTTGCCGCTGCTAAGCTAGGCAAGCTGCGGCAACTGGCTGCTGCAGATCCCCGCAAGATTGAGGCTGTCACCCAGCGCCACTACCCCTTTGGTAGGTCCCGTCAGCCACTGCTACACCATGAAAGATGGTTCTACTGTGCACAGATGTGAAAGACATCCGGCACAGATGTGAAAGACATCCGCCACAGTACCATTTTACGATGGTTCATGTGGTGGCGAAGACCCTGTTGTGCTGCTTGCAGGTAACACTCTCAAGCAGCATCTCCAGTCAGTCATGCCACCTCAGCTGAATCTCAACATCCTGGCAAAAGGTGTGTTCTCAGTCTTGAAATTGCGTACAGCAGTAATGATGGATAGTTAGAGTCCGCATTTATTTTCGCTGGCCCAGGCGTGATAGAGGGCATACCAGGGAGACCTGTGTATAACCTCTGTCATTGAGTTGACCTTTGGTAATGGAATGCATGCCTGACAGGCTGGCGGCCAGGTGGAACCCTGTCCTTTGAGGTGCGGCTTTCCCGCCTGACAGCCAGCGAGCAGAGTACTGACAACAGAGCAGTGCTCATGGTGGGCAGCATCCACGATGATGCTCTGCTGGCCTATGAGAGCTTCACCATGGAGCACTTCCCCTCGCCTCTGGTGCTGAGCCTCAGCACCCGCTCAGCACCTGCAGGACAGGTCAGCTTACCTGCTGAATTGCAGTGCAGGATGCAGAGCACCGTGTGTGCATACAAATTCGTTCAGCTCACACATCAGAAGTGCTTGATCTTGTCAGTACCATCTTCCTAGAGCTTGGCAGATGTTCAACTCACAGGACGATATGTGCGCTGCAGGCAGCCACGAGTGTGGTGGCGTCTGTCATTCATTCCAAATATATAGGGTTGGACATGACACGCAAGCTATCTGTGCCACGTCATGCTCATCTGGCTCAGCAGATCTGGTGTGACAGTGGGGAACCAGGCATGGCAGCTGTGAGCAGTCATGCTGCCAATGAATGCAAAAGCTCAGCCAAGAGCAACCACTCCCAGGTCAGCAGCCAGGTCCATGCAGTCCAAGAGACTGAGGCAAGGCCACAGAACACAGCTCAATCAGTGCCGCGGCATGTCAGTGGTCAGCACCCAGCCGGAGGTCGTCCAGGCAGGGTGAAGCAGCAGGACGACAATCCGTGTGGCCAGACAGGGCACCATGTGTCCTTCCAGCAGACACCTGAGCAGCTTGTGACGCCTGTCAGAAAGCGCCAAGCTTCTGCTCACAAGAACATTGGTTCAGACAATCCGTTCCAGCACTTCACCTTTGGTCAAGCAGGCAAGCACGTTACCAACCCCTTGGGAAGTGATTTTATTTTAACGCGGTCTGGGGCTGGAACCCGAGAATGTGCCACGCCATATGCGCACAATTATGATCCTGTACACATTCAACCTAGAATGAACTATTGACTGCCTACCCAGAGCAGGCAAGATGTCTTTCACTTTATGCAATGGTGCGTTCAGGTGATGAGGGCGATCATGAAGGCACAGCACCGCAAGCAGACAGGGGCAACCAGGCTGTCAGGGAGGTCATTCGGTTCAAGGCACGCAAGCTCAGAGGTGAGTCATGAATAATTTCTGCAGCCTCAGTTCATGCGCAATTAGACCGTATCAGGTCCAGTATTATGGGCCTGGCCTCGTGTGTTCAGAAGAGGCTCAGCCTGCAGATTGCTATCGATGACTGCTCTTGCAAAGACTGCAATTGAAATGCTTACAACTTGCAAAATTGTCTAGGAAGAGTTTGGAAGTATTCATGTTAACCAGAGGGTGGATACATGCAGATCCCATCCAGTCCCTCGCATTGAGCCCTATGCGCATGAGCAAGCAACAATGCCTGACGGCAGGCAAAGTCTCTTCCCGGAGGCTGTCTCCTCTCAGCACAAACAGGCGCAACCTTCAGGATGTGTCAGCCCCAGGCCCAGATTGGCACACTCAGGCGCGGCTCATAGCATCACTGTGCTTGAAGATGTGCAGCTTGCGGATCACCATGATGAGAGCGGAGAAAATCTGCTGACTATGGGAGCAACGACCAAGCTGTCAACAAAGCTGCGCGATCAACTTATACAGGGGTACACGCAGGACGAGAATGCCACAGGCATGGAGCCGGCAGTCACCACAGCAGCAGTGGGCATCAGCTCGCCCTCAAGCAGGCCTCAGCCCCGCCACAGCCTGGAGGAAACGCCCCTAATCCAGCGGCTGGAGGTTCTCAGGGCCAAGCTCACTGCGCCGGCACCTGAAAGGAAGACAGAGTCGGTGGCCAACTCAGCAACACAATGGCCCCAGGAGCTCATGGAGAGCCCCAAGAGCGCAGCCCTCGCCCAGGCAGCAAGCCCTGGGCCCAGTCCAGAGCTGACATGCACACCTGCCAAGAAAGCCAGACGTCTCGTGCCCAACCTGCCAATAGCTTGTGAAGCACTGGAGAGCAGAAGCGGTGTAGGAAATCAGAAGACTGCATCGCATCATGAGGTACATCAGGATTTGACACCTGCAGCTAATCATACAGCCCTTCCATCTGTCTTCTCTTTCCTGTAATAACTTATAAGCACTTGGGCTAGAGCAGCAATACGCTGTGGTGAAGACAGGAATGTGAGCCAACACTGACATGGTATAACGTTATCTGACACTGGTAATCCCTGAGTGAACAGCATCCCAGCAAGCTGTCCAATACATACGACCTGGTCTTGCGGGGTTGGTCACATTACTGGCTCACAAGCACAAGACTGAGGCCTCCTACATCATGATCATATCTCACACAACATTTCACTGCAGGGTGCAGCTCTACAGCAGCCAGCATCATCCTCAATGCATCATTGAAAACGTGCACAAGCTCGAGCGCGCAATCCATTGTTGATACAGGCTAAGGTGCGTGAGAAGCCAGACAAGCAGTCCCTCAAGCAGAATGTGCACATCCTGCCACACGCCAGTTCTTACATGCCATTGATACCTGCCGTGGAATACAGCTGTGACTGCTTACGTCTACAGGATGCCCTTCTCCAAAAAGTTTGTTAAAATTGTACGGATGGCTCAATACTCGCGATAATCCCTCAAGGCGCTTGCAAGGTTTCACAGGCTTTGCAATATATCCGGAGCCTCAGCAGGTATAGACTCTAGACACGCGACTGTATTTCCCGCGCAGAAGTGATCTCGCGATCCCGGCATCACATTCTGGTACGTAACTGGTTACGACGGTGACTAGGCCCTTCATTACCCCGGAGCTGCATCGATATAGAGACTCTGGGGTTGGTACAGGAACATCGCGAGTATCGAGCGCTGCTGACGTACTGGACCCTTTTTGCGCAGTCCCTAAATTGCACTCATCATTAACTTCAATGACCCTTCCTTCAAAATCGGGATTTCTTGATCGGGATCGTAACGAAAAGTGCCCGTTCGAGTTCTAATAACTATTTAATAGGTTGGAATGTGTTGGCACGGGACAATACGCTTCGCTAACGCTAACGCGAAGCGTATATAAACCCTAAACCCTACATCTTAAAGCTATGGCCTAAGTTGGCCGTAATTAGGGGGACAGAAGTTGATGATGAGTGCCATTTTAGGGGTCGTGCAGCCGGAACCGCCGTCGCAGAACTGGGCTGCTTCGGAGCCACTGCTCATGGGTGCTTGATGGGGCCTTCTTCCGCCTTCAGCTCGGACCACAACTGATGCTCTAGGGTACCGTAAGTCGGATAGCAGCAACGGGGTTGTCCTGGGGCAAGCAACACAGTAAAATTCTACACTGAGACGGACCGGAACCGCGACAGTCTGTGCCTCGTGCATCGTCTGCCGCAGCTCAGCCAGCTCATCGCCGCTCGACGGGAGCAGCTCAATCCTTGGGTTTCTGTCTGACTAGGGCTGCTGTGGCACCTGGCCTCACGGCCACACGCTAGGTTGCTCCCGGGTGGTGCGTTGACCAGGTGCCAGATGTGTGTGCAAGGTGAAACTTCGTGGCGCTCTCAATAGCCCTGGTATATTTGAGATTACCAGTCTTGTGCGATCGAGTTCTATGTGTTCTGGCTCAGGGCCTCAGCTACTTCCAGCACCTGCTCTATCGACCAACACCGCTATGATAAGACGCTGAGATGGCAGCGAAGGCGTGCAGCATCATCGGATGCTGACACTGACCACCTAAAGGGCCCTGCAACAGTGTCCATCAGATGTGTCTGGCCCTGAAGCTTCGACCTTGTTCGTGCAGGTGTGCCAGCTACGTCTGATTGAGGAGCTGTGGGATAGACTCAGGCATGGGCGGCACCTTTTCTAGGGTACGTCATGATAGTGCTCAGCCAACCTGCACGTTCCCCGTTCAGCAGTGCATGTCCTTGGCTCTCCTGGACGGCAGCTCCAGGGAGAGTTGCTCAGAGGTCAGCATGACTTGCTGCAGAAAATGCAGGGAGGGGCAGATGGGAATGGAGAGGGTTGGAAGAGAGCGGCAGCGCAGGCACGGTGGCAAGATCCGGGCTTAGGTCCCAACCAGGCAAGCCGCCCATCCTCTTCATGTGCAGGGAGAGGGTCCTGCAAACTTACAGAAGCAAGTGAATACGGCAGCCTTTTGAGCACTTTCACCGACAGCGCCTGGAAGCTGACTAGTCCCTGCTACATCTAGTATAGAGCATGGATACACCTAGCTTTGCGCACTCGCACTCTGCGCAGCATCTGCGCAGCATGACATCTTCAATGGTGCTGAGGGCCTGGCCTGGTGTGCAGCGAGACGAAGACCTAGAGGGGGAGATTGAGTGTGCCGCTGACAGAGATGGGGAGGCAGAGGATGGGGCCTCTGGCGGCACAGCCGCCAGAGCACGGGAGCAGACCTCTGAGCCGGTTTGTAACAGATCCCATATTCTGCTGTGCCCAGCAGTAAATGCTCTGACAGCATCTGCATGCCTTTTGCCATCTGCGGCAACAGAAGTGTGGGAAACTCACAAGAAGAATGCTCACACCCAACAAATGACTGTTGGTGCCTGCATTGATGTCAAAGGCTTCTCACATGGCCGCCTTATGAACCTTCTGTCAAAATGCTCAGGATCGCATATGCACATGTCTGCCCTGCTGAAGCTCCCGTCAGTGAGCAAGGCATTAGGAGCATCTCGTATACGTGCAAATGCAGGATGACATAATCGTGTGGATCATGCCGCACCAGCATGGTATGCAGCCGGAGAAGTTTTCTGCCTCCAGAACACACGACACTGCACGGATCTACAGAACCTTGAGGGAACGTTGTGGAGACGGCTACCTCAAGGATATGAGTGGCAGGAATGTCTTGCCCGATGAGGACGAGGATTTGGAGCCTGGGCAGTACAGATGGTTTGTAGGTACGCCCCACCTGCCCTCAGTCTCCTCCTGCTGCATCACATGAAAGCTGCTGTTTGGTGGGCACACTACAGCCCCAATATCAAAGCTTACATCTCAGCACGTGAGGAAGCCCACTGCTAGCCCGAGCACAGAGACGCTGTGTCTTCTCCTGACCAGAATGCTGATCAGCCTACATGCGTGGGTTGTGAACCTCACTGTATGCCTGACCTGCCATGTTGCCATTGCAGACCTACCAGACTTTGTAAGGAGGACCGGCAATGGCCTGGAGGGCTTGGCCGGCTGTGGCTACACGACCAAGAGAACGGCTACCTGTAGCAAGCTGTACGCAGGTCCAACATTGCGGGGCTGTGCTCATCAAGGGCCCCCCGCAATCCGGGAAGACGGCCCTGCTAGAATGCCTGGCTCTACACATCAAGAAGCAGCATCAAAATGCCGACGCCATCTACATCAACGTCAACCGCCTGGAGGGCGGCGGGCAGCTTGATGACCTGCTTCGACAGCGTTTGGGTGCTACCCTTGCGCAACTTGTACACGGCCCCAAAAGTGAGTCCGGCGCGTCACCACAGCTTCCCACTGCAAGATACAATTAATCACCATTGCTTGTGAGGGCGGCAGATTGATCATCATTGGCTGTTGCATCTGGACGCAATAGCAGCAGCACGCCCCTGCGGGAGAGTAGAGGATGTCGAGGCCTGTCTACAGTGTACCAGATGGCCTATTGTGCTCAGGTCTGCATGCTGTAGGCGGACACACTTGTTGCAGTTGCTCATCAGGTGCTTGCTTGCAGGGGCGAGACCCCTCGTCCTCCTGCTGGACGAGGTCCAGGTCATGTACGACATCTTGGCGACTGGAAGCGCAAGGTTCTGGAACGAGATGAAAGGCCTGGGCACGGCGGCAGGGGTACTCTCAGAGGACAGCAATGTCAGAGTCGTAATGACAGCGTCATATGGCATTTTCCTCAGCACAGCGACAGAGGCTACACCCCTAAGCCTCCCGCTGCAGTGCGTCATCAATCTGCGGCCCTCAAGCCACTGCAATCTTGCTCTCCAGCTGACGCGGGAAGAGTACGAGGATGTCTGGCAGTTGTACGGCAGGGAGACCGGGCTGCGGCTTGGGGACTCCATCAGTGCTTACCTGGCATCAATCTGCGACAGACAGGTATGTAATGCTGGGCTCGCACCTGTAGCTGTGCTGACACGGATGCATCAGACATTTCATGCGCTGCGAGCCACTGTACTGAACAGCGTGATCTGTCATGCAGCCTGGCCTCCTGAACGCCTGCTTGGAGTACCTCCGACATGAGCTCTGTCATCTGCGGCGAGCTCCAGGAGATGGCGACACCCAGCGCGCCTGGTACGCCTCCTTCCCTGTGCTCTTCTATGTCACCAGATAGTCTGGCTGGCCAAGAGCCATGTGATGGCCAAAGAGGGGCAACAGCTGGTGCACTCTGCAGGCTGCTACTGACAGGAGAGGGATTCTTTGGGGAGCTTGCGAGAGTCCGGTCCATGCTAAGGCATGCAGATGTGGAGAAGATGGAGGCTGCGCGTTCCCTCCTGCAGCAGCTGATTTGGGTGGATGCCCTGCCCGTCCCGCATGCCGGTGCATCTCCTCAGGCAGAGGCCATCGCCGAGCTCTGCCGCCACGGGCAGGCAGTGCTGCTTGAGGACCCAGCCAGGTGGGTGTGCCTTGAGGCATCGTCCAGAAAATTAGTCCCCGTCATGTCATTCTGTCAGAGAGAATGATCACATGTCTGAGACGGCCTCCTCCCTTCCAGCCTGTGCCTGTTGTGGCTCAAGCAAACAGGTAACACCATGTCCGCCATGCAGGCTGGAATTCACCAGCCCTCTCCATCGCACCGTTTACATGAAGCGGCACTATGAGGGAGCTGCTGTGGATTCCCACAGCTTGGCTATCCCGGAGCTGCTGCGGCTGGCGATCGAGCTGATGGACCCCAAGACTTTCTCAGGCAGCATGGCGTTCGACAGCAAGGGACGGCCGCTGGAGAGAGTGTTCCAAATGGAGCTCAACAGAGTGCTCCTGCTGCTACTCCGAGAGATTGTATCTCCAGACGTCGGCAAGGTGTGACCTTCACACATGTCTGCCCTTCACGATGGCTGTTTCCTGTGTAGTCTGATAGGGCACTGTCCTGCTTAGCTGACCTCTCTATCTCATGCAGGCCCTTGGCGGGGGCGGATTTGCAGACTTTTACATTGGCAGGCCAATGGCCACACTCCTGGAAGTCGCCCGCGATGGGAAGAAGGTGGAGGAACATCTCGGAAGATTCAAGGAGAACAGGAAGTACAAGCCGATGGTCGAGAGCGAGCATGTGAGGCAGTATGCTGTCGTGGACTTCAGAAGCTGGAGCAAGTACCCTCCAGCTCCCCCGGCTGCCCCCACAATCAGGGACCCCGCCCTCTGGACTGTCCTCTTCAGCCAGGACTTCACCAGAGCAACCATCATCCACATGGGTCAGCAGGAGGAGGTTCGCCTCAATGGCAGGGCAGCGCCTGAGTTCCTGGCCGGCATGCTGGCAGCCCTCAGCGCTGTCGAGCAGGCAGCAGCCCAGCGCTGAGGCCAGGCTGCAGCTAGCAAGCGTGCCGCTCACAAGACTGACGCCAAAACATCCAAGCACAGTCCAAGAGGAGCTGTACATGTCCAGGCACCGCTTCCAGCGGCCCTGTATGGCGGCTCTCATGACTGACAAGCAGGCAGCCAGCTCCGATTAGGAGGCACTCCTCTCGCACCCAGATGTACAACATTCACGCAGAGTCCCGTTGGGACTTGAGCTGTGCCTTATGTGCAGCAGTTCCAACTGCGTTGTATGGCGGCTTCTAGCTGTCAAGTAAGCAGCAGACCAGCTCCAGCTGGCAAGCGCGCCTCCGGGGAACAGATGTACAATTGAAAAGCAGGGTCCCCTCAAACGTGAGCCCTCTACTTCATGCAGCAATTCCGGCTGCCTTGTCATTTCATCATCTCACGTGCCCAATGGCAAGACTTATGAACAACGCCCTTGAACCAAGACTGAGGCAGGAGAAGGTTGCTTGAGTTTGCAGACGTTGAAGTGGAATGATTCAAAGGCAGAATGAGGCTGATGCAGCCTTATGAATGGCAGAGATCTGTTGAGGCCAGGAACACACGCGTGCGCAGACCTGACTGTTGATAGTACCACCATGGAGAGTCTACCCACTTTTGCAATGTCTGCTGAAGGCTTCAGTCTGTGCAAGTTCGGACTTGCAAGCACTTCCAATGGGCATCACTGTGGTGAGGACCGCAGAAGATGACACACACGAGGCAGCGTGACAGCAGGTTGTGAGCGCTTTGAAGTGTAGGTATGATGCAGATGTAATGGGTTCAATCCAACTTACAGGGAACCACTTCACTGTCAGACTCTGCTTTTGGTCACACTCCCTGCCCTACTTGTCACTGACAGCCAAGCAGCTGGTCCCTTCCTCCCTGCCCATAAATCAGGTCCAGCCCTGTGAATATCTCTGTCGGGGGATGCTCCACCTGCGCCATCATATGAGCGCTTCAGCAGCCGGATCAATGGGTCCTGCCTCATTACCATGTGATAGCGAGCCGTATAAGTGTGCGTTCTGATAGAGGTATAACCCAGTCATTCATGTGCATAGAATGCTCACAGCGGCTTGCGGAGGTGAGCGAACAGATGGGCCTGGATCCGCTTAGCATGCTACTGCTTGCAGTGCAATGTACCATGATGCGCTTCAGGATGCTCTGCACAGGATGTTGACCTGGATACAAGTGTTCATCTCCTTGCAGTAGCCTCCAGTCCTCCCCCAGAGGAACTTAATGATGCCCACGCCAATGTAGCCAATGCTCTTGGCTGCGTTGACGACTGCGTCTCCCATGGCTTGCCTCACCTGGACCCATATAATAGGCATCAGCAAATGCCTGTGGTCTCAGAGAGCCTCCCAGTGTGCACACTGAGCATGTCCTGGAATTTTGACCTGCCTGCAGGAGCCCATGCAGAATGCCCAGAGAGAAACTCTAGCTTGGTGCTGCGACAGGGACTTCCTCAATCAGGGAGATCATTGCCCGAGCCGCCACAAATGCAGTCACATGCTATGGAATTCTGGCAGGTGCTTGCATGGGTCATCTTTATTGATAGCTACTGAGGTCAGAGAGACACAGAGGCGGCAGCACTTGGGAGACCCGCCTTGGGGGTGAGGGCAGGGTAAGGAGCCTCCTCCAGGAGCTTATGGTTGCGGCGCTGGATGGAGCAGTCACGCTCGCCCAGGTGAATGACATTGCCCTGCTTGTCCGCCAGCACCTGGAACTCAATGTGCCGCTGGTACTGCACATACTGCTCCAGGTACACCTTGCCGTTGAAGGCCGCCTCTGCTTCCTGCATGGTTGCAACTCACTGTTCAGCCTTGTGTTCGCATGTGACGTAGGACTAGTGCTTGCAGAACTGCACACTTACAAGCAGCTCCATGGCTTTAGCAATGGCACAGAGAAGCGAGATTCCGTGTGTTCGTCTTCTGCCTGTGGCCTTGCTACCCTGCACCTTTGAGAGCGCCTCAAAGTCGCCCTTGGCAGCCAGCCCCTCAATGACCTTCTGGGGCACACTAGTCTTCTGGTAGATGCCCAGGGCTGCCTCTTTGCCGCCTGCCCGCCGTGCCAGGTCTCCCAGCTCCTCGCTCGGCGTCAGCTTGTCCTGAACAGGCGCGCAGCACTGAGCACACAGTGTTGCAGATGAAATAGGAGAAATCATGTGCGCCAGTCTGCCTCACAACCCCAGAAAAGTCAGTCAGGCAACTTGCTGAGGCTACTGGAGGGAGCTGACTTTGTGGGGGTCCATCACGGTTGTACTTTCGGCAAGCAATGGCATTCGGAGCAGCCTCAGAACTGATGCAAGATCCTCTTTCGAATGGGTCAAGATGACTGGCAAAGTCTGAACTTCTGTCCATGCTAACAATTGCTCAAGGTGCTCCGCTGGAGGTCAGTACGCTGACTCCGAGAGTGCCTTGAGCAAGAGTCAGCAGTGGGTTCAACTTACAAAAGTGCAGATATCGCAACTTTGAACTTGACAGGCAACTTGAGTCAGAGCAATCGTGGCACATACCTCCTTGAGCCAGTTCTCCAGGAGGTGCTTCTTGTTCTGCTGCAGGACCAGCTACGCCAGTTCAGGCGCTCTGAAAGCCGTTCAGCTTGCCGCGCGTCAGCAGGGTGCCAAATTAGACCAGCAGCGGCGGGCGTGGGCGCCACCGAGCTTGAAGCGCTGGATCGTCTCCTTTGTCGGCAGCGCACCCTGCAGGGGAGTCAGCAGTGTCAACACACGGCAATTCGTGGGCCATCTCATAGCCACTGAGGTAGCCTTCAAGGCACCGTCAGGTGTGTGCTTGGGGCAGAGCTTAGAGACAAACTCTGGCCTCCCAGACGCATCAGATCTTGCAGGCGGGGGCACTTTCAGCCATGGAAAAGCTCAGGTTGTTTGACAATGCTCAAGCATACTAGCTTCTCAAACAGGCAGGGCACCTTTAGAGACAGGAGACAGCAAGATGATGCGCCTAGACAAGCGTCCAGTGCTACTGGTTGAACCCTGGAGGACTGGCCCACCCAGCACCCAAGCAGCGCCTGACAACTGCGTCTTGGTGCTGGGCAGGCCCAAGATTCCAAACAGAAGCACCAAATGCTTATCTCAACCCTTACAACACTTAACAAATGTGTACCTGGGTGGACTATGCAGCCGCCTCAGCTGCCTCCTTGTACTGGCCATTGGCAAAGAGCTTCTCAAGGTTCTGCCCAACCAGGGCCTCCGCGCCGGGCAGGTTGCCCCTCGTGGTCAGGGAGGGCGCCAGATCCAGGTTGTTCAGCTGCTGGCTGACAAAGGGCACCAGTTCTGCTCATTGACTGTCGCCAGCAGCACCTGGCCGCGCCTGCATCACCAACGGCCCTCCCTCACACATGAGGGGCTCCACACAGACGAAAAGGGCATGCGGCCAGTCGGCCTGCTGATGGCAGTGTAGGTCATGACGTCAACGATTTGAGGCAGTCGGGATTATCTCTGAACATCACACGAAGAATGCCCTTGCATACCTAGTACCGGATGAGCCCTGGCAAAGGCGTGGGGTGGAAGCTTCTGGGGAGCTGCCCCGGCCGCAAGGCACGCCGTCGACGCAGTGCTTGACGGGTTGGCATGCCTCGGAAGGCCTCCTGCGAGCCAGCAAACGCACTCTGACTCGCCAACGACGCACTCCTGAAAGCTCGAGCTACTTCCAACGTCCGCGAGCCCGCTGCTGTCCGAAGGAGGGGCGTGCAACCTTGCACAAGCTTGTCCAGGGCCCTGCCACACATTCTCAGCCCTTCACCACTCAAATCGTTGCCCTCGCGCTGAACAGGTGCGTGACTATCAACATTCTGAGCAGAATCGTTCTCTGCGGAGGCGGCGCATGTTATCAACCGTAGGCTTGGGTTTTCCGATGAAGTCAGAGGCTTCTGAGCACAGCTCGATGTTGTAGCTCCTCCGAGTACTCAGCCTGCTCTGTGTGCTTCTGGCAGGTCAGGCATACGCTCACACGGTCCACCAAAGGCGCAGCCGTGACAGGTTGACAGTCCTGTGTGGAGCTCATCGCTGTCAGAGGAAGGCGTGCGACCTTGCCTGTGGCCCTGCCGGGTCCTCAGCCTCTCACCTCTAGCCTCGCACTCAGAAGGTGAGTGAGCAGAGGAAGTGTGCAGCCCTCATCATTTCGAGCTTGCTCATGCTGGGCGAAGGTGGCTGATGTTCATCGCACGTGAACTTTGGAGGTTCGGCTGTGAAGCCGACACCGTCAAGTTAGGCCGAGAGCTCTACCCTTCGGCTGCGAGACAGATACTGAAGCCTGCCGTTGTGCTGCTAGGAGGCCACACAGACAAGTTGCCCTGGTGAGAAGGCTGACATTCATGTACTGAAGCCTGCCATCTGTGGTGCAGGAGACCAGACAGAGCAACCCCATTCCATACTACTCACCAGAGGCGCACTCGTGAGAGCCTCGTTGTCTCGCGGGCATCAAGAGGCGCATCCCTGTTTCAGAAGGGCGTGCAGTTCTGTGCCAGCCTGTCTGGGACCCTGCCGCATTCCCGAGCTGCTCACCCTTGACACCTTTGCCCTCGCCCTCAAGAGGTGAGTCGCTGAGTGCCGGCCTTGACGTTGTGAGCAAGGCGTTGGAGGGACGCCGCAAGTGTTGCCAATGGTGGGCTTGGGTCTCATGCTGCATCCAGGCTGAGCTGAGAGTGTTGGTGGACGTCTGGGTTAGGAGAGTTGTGGAAGCCTGCCATCTGTGCTGCTCACCTCCCAGAGGGGCGCAAGTGTTGAAGTCCATGCGTCGACTAGGCTGCCAGATCGTGTACCACCTCCACCGCTATCGAGCATGCAACCAGTCACCAAACTGTGTGTCATTGCGCGCAGATGTCACACGAAATAAGGGTCTATGTCAAGCCGGTGGTTGGAGACGGCGGGTGGGAGACATTTGCAACAAGCAGGAGACATGATGCGGCAAGGATCATAGCCTTCCTGACACGGCTGTATGGGCAGGGGACCTTGACAGACTACCACGGAGCTGTCATCTCTGCAGACCCGGGGGCCAACCTGCAGCCAGTGGACTACACCTTCACCTTGGACAGCACCTACAGCAGCCTGTTCTGCCCCTGGCAGGTCCACCCCAGTGAGAGCCATCTGGTGCATACCAACGACATCAACGGCCTGGGCAGGCTGCAGCATCTGTCAGCTGCAGTGATCTGCGGCACTGAGGCCATCAGGTCGGGAGTCAGACTCCCGACGGCTGCGGCCACAAGCATCCAGCAGCCTGTCCTGCCCCTGGCAGCTTCACCGCCAACTGCTGCCTGTCAGTGACATCAAGGGACTGGTCAGGCTCCAGCATGTGGCTGGAGATCTGTAGCCAGGGAAGCCGTCAGAATGAGAATCGGATTCACAACCAGTGCTGCCACAAGCATGCAGGTTACCCTGATGTCACATGGTGATGCGGAGCTCCTTTGGCAGGGCAGAATGCAGCAGCTGTACATTAGAAGGTCTGGAGCGTGCGGTGTATCATAGAGGGAGATTGCCTGTCTCGGGGCTTGGGGAAGTAACATCAGGAGTACCGGCGCCGGGCTTTTGTGAGAGCGTCAGGCGTACCTCACCTGATCCCCAACGTCCCTGCATGCATTGCCTTGCTTGCCAGATGAGTACACTGGAGTGTGTGATGGTTGGGCACACAGGGGCCTATACTGGGATGTTCTAAGGGACAAAGGTCCGAGTGTCATCGTGACCAGCCTGCCTGATGAGGTGTCCCATGCTAGGGCAGAGTGATAGCGTGGTGTCTCTTGCAGCCGCAAGGCAATTGCAGTGATGTGAACGGCATGTGCAATTGCTACCAGCCCAGTGGCAACCTTGAAGACCCTGTTTGCAGAGCGTGTGGTGGAAAACATTACAGGTGCTCTGTAGCACCTCTAGCTGAATGCATGCTGCAGAAGAGTACACTGTAGCCACATATTCAAGTGCTTACCATAGACTGGGTTCTATGTTTTCTGATATGTACATGTAACCAACATCTCCTATAATGACATTTTCCTGGGCCATCTGAAGGGCCATGATGGCTATCACTATTGGGTCGGATGATGGCGTTCTACCAACATTTGCCTACACCGTTGCTGTGATGGCACATGTACGCAGATGGCGACCAGCATGATGTTGGGCTTCATATACATGTGACAACCGCCACTCAAGGCCTTCATATGGTCGCAAGAGATGCTTGACATGATCTTGGGCTGTCCATACATGTAATGGGCATCACTCACAGCCTTCTTATATTGCCACATGACTATTGACATGTGATGGACATTCCGTTCGTGCTAGGAGCCTCACCAATGACCTACCTAAGGTTACCCAGGCTTGAGTATGCCTTAGAGCTTGTGTTGTACATGCTATCCCAACATCATGCAATTGGGCTGCAGACTGATTGCATGGTGACTGTGCTGGCCCCCGTGGTTGAGGCTGCTAGACTCCCACGTGTATGCCCTATGGCCCTAGGCTACGGGTTGCCTCCCCTTGTAATAATAATACCTAAACAGCTGAGCAGTGTTGTCCTGGTTCGATCACGTGGAGGGAAGCTAGCCAACGTGGCTTGTGCATCTGAAATTTCTTCTGACAGCAGTGGCCTGCATTACCTCTCTAGCACTTCCCGTCTGCTGACAAAGCACTTGTGCTCTCTATAGGTCCGACCAATACATCAGCAAGCGCTTCACCTGCCATTTAGCGCAAGGGCGAGGTCACCATCTCAAGGGTGCTGCTCTGGAAAGACGTGTCTTGACTATGCTGTGTATGTGCAGGTCAGCGGCACTGTACACGCTTGTACGACCGAAACGTAGTAGTCTTTCACAGGTGAGCACGAGGCAGCGTGCGAATGGAAGGAGTCAACGGTCCTGGAATATTCCGCAGACCTGTTGGACTTTGCACACGCAGGCTCTAGCACGACACGCTCCAGTCCTAATCCACTATATACACCTGCAGGGTTGGCATTCCCCCTGAGTGAAGCAGCGGGTGCAGCGCTGCAATGCAGCAGTGTCAGAGATGACATGGCAACCTTTGAAGCACCTTCCAGCACTGAGCCTTGCAGATGTCCAATGGCTGGCTGTGTTCCGGCAACGTCATACAGCAACGAAGTTTAACAGAGCCTTCTAGAAGAACTATTAGCACATTCCTGGGCCTAGTGAGAGACCATGACAGTAGTATGGCATGTTTAAGTGCCCTGCTGCACCTATTGGCTGTGCGCGCACTGTGACTTGGTCTGTGAAAGAGCATCCACCATGTTTTGTTGGTTTGGGTACAGTGCAGTCACCAGGAAGCAGTGTAAAGGAGCTTAACGCCATGATCAATATCGCCATTACAATTCACTGAGCTGCCCACCACAATGCAGCCTTGCACTGCTGCTCAGTATGATGGAGCCTTATGATACCCATAACCAAGCCGAACACCTGCTGTACATATATATATATGTGAGGCAACCCGCAGCCAGAGGCCATAGGGCATACACGGACCTGTCTGCAGCCAGAGTCCGGGGGCCAGTCAATCATGCACAGTCTGCAGCCTTGTCAACTGGGAAATGACTCACTCCTAAACATGGTTCCTATACCCCCTCTGTGGATATTCATGCTACCATGTGGCCATCATGTGATGGCAACATATGGCGGTCAACACATGAGGAGCTTCTGTTGATCTGCATAGACCATCATGAGAATGCCCATCAGATCATACCATGACATGAAGGCTGCCCTGATGGGCACCTCCAGGCCTCCAGATGTTGGGCCCTTGATGGACTCTCTAGAATATAGACGGGGGTTCTAGATCTAGGTGAAGCTGGACAATTGAGCATGCTAAGTGTGGTGTGATGTTTGCTGCAGCTGGTACGTGTTATCATAGAGGTACCTCCACAGCAGCAATTGCATGATGTACGACCGATGTCCTTACCGCATCATCACCTCACCACAATTATCAATTATTATCACCACAGAGGAAGGTTGGTGCACTTCCCCTCCATCAACATCAGGCTCAACTTGGGCACAGACTACATGGGTTAGAGCCAAGGCCATGCCTTTGACAATATTAGCGCCAACAGCAATGTACAAAAGCCTGACTCCTTGCTAGTCAAGCCGACTAATCGATAGCAGCACTGCTATCTGGCACCGCTAAGCCATCATGCATTACACAGCAGAGCAGCTGCATGTGCCATCTGCGTGGCACTGTGGGCTTTGCCTGCAACTCGGACTGGGTGTTGCTTGCCCATGTGGTAGATGACAGCATCTTCATATGCTGGCTGGAATAATACATGGTAGAGATGTTGACTCTGGAATGTGGGTATGGCGCTGCCGGGAGATAGGAAGACAATCACCGCATGCTGCTTAATCCCGCCAGTCTCCAAAAGGGCCTCATACTTCCATGCGTTCAGAAAGCAGTTGAAGCACTCATCAATGTCCATGCTGTTGCAGGTCGCCTCAAGAACTGTAGCCTCGGGCATAGAGATGCACACGTCAGCAAACCCCCGACCATTGAGTGCCTGCACAAGAGCGGAGATATCTCAGTTGGCAAAAGCCAAATTACATGTTGCCAGTTAAGCGGTAACTAAGCAGAGAGCACCCACTCTGTCAATGTCTGGGGCGATTGCTCGACCGGGCGGAAGACATTCCAAGACGGCCCTACACAGCTCCGTCCGCCAGCATGCCTCGAGCTGCCTATTGTTGCTGCTCAGTCTCTCTGTCGTCTGGAGGATAACAGGGTCCATGCGCTCCACAATATCGGTGATCAGCTTGCCGATGGTACCCCCCTTGGATGTTTTGCGCTTGCTATGAAAGTGGCCGTACAGAAAGGACCCCCGGTGGAGCGGACTTGTAAACATCAGCCTACATGGCACACTTGGAGTCAAAGCTACAATTCCGCTTAGCAGGAGATGTCTGAAAATCATCCCAAAGGATGCCATTGTGGGATTAAGACACGTGTACACCTGCTTTCCACATCATGCCTACCTTGTCATGCCGTGCTTCAGGAGGAGCACGACCTGGCCAATTTTGCAAAGTTTGGAGATGGCTGCAGCCTGGGGTGATCCAGCATCCAAGCATACCACCAGAGAGTCTACCCAGAGCAGTTGCCGCATCACATTTAGCGCCGCAGGTGCCCTTTCCAACTCGGCGTCACTCATGATGGACGGCATGTGCTGTAAGTGCGCATAGAAATCGTGTGACGAGAGCTTATACCTGCGGCAGAACACAGCTGTGACTTTTTACATGTATTATGAATCACCATCAAGCTTCCTGTACAGCTTGTGAGATCTGTGTCCTTGAATCTCTACAGAGAAACAGGGGAGCTTTTCTGAGGCACTAAGCTGACATGGACAACGCGGAGTGGCAGAACCCGGGGCTACGTGCACAATCACAAGGGAAGGTGCACATACCAGGCGTTGCGGGTGACAGCCTTAGGGGTCTTGCTCTCAGCAACTAGCTCATCGCGAAGGTAGTCGAGGCAGGCCGTCAGCAGCCCAGGCTGCACCAACAAGACTGCGAGTCAGTGCCCTTGCAAACAGAATGGATGGACAGGCACAACAGCTGATGCAGCAGATGCTCCACAGCCGCCAATATCTCACTACCCAGGAAGAACACACCTGTACTGAGCATATTGACCCAATGTGATCCTTGATGCAATTGCCCACATGCAGCCCTGTGGATGTGATGAAGCTGTCCCAGAGTTCGGTCCACTCTGCGTCTGTCAGCCGCAGGCTCGCCTCAGATGGACCGGGAAAGATGGTCACCACCATCTTTGGGAATTGGAAATTCACAGGGAAGGGAGTCGGGGAGTCTGGCTCCGCATAGGCTACACTGCTCCCATAAGCAGCAGTCAGCACAACTCGTGTGTCATGTGCGGGCGTCAATATTCCTGGGGCAGCTCCCAGGCTTTTCAGCTGATTCCAGAAGCTGGTGCTGCCTGTCCTCTCCACATCATACGCAATTTGAGCCTCGTCGATGCAGACCAGCACCGACCTTTGTCCTGCAGGCATCCAGGTGGTTTTGTAGAAGCTTCAGAAAAGATGACCTGCCTGACAGCAGGCGGAGGGTTTTCATACTAAGATATGGGCAATGCAGGTGTTCTTCAGAGTAACAAGGGGACCTCCTGGCCCTGATTATTAACTGTCAACGCGCAAAAGTCACACCCACCCTCGATTATTTCGGCCAATGTGCCACCAAGACGTGCTCGCAACACATCATCCAGCTGAAAGCTGCTCCCCTCCAGCGAGAGGTTAATATACACAACATCGAGTCTGGGGTGCTCCCTGGCGGCCCACTCTGACAAGAGCTGCAGGGTCGATGTCTTGCCAGAGTGGGGGGGGGGCCTCTATCAGCAAGTAGCCAAGGGTTCCAATCATATGGTACAGCCTTTCACAAGTGTGGATGCGCCTGGAAATATAAGTGCGGCCAATAAGGCCCCCATGGTTGTTCCCGTATTGCGACAGCGGGCCTCTGCACACTGCACAGGCAACATGCAGATGTCAGTGCCTGATCCTGCACGCATGGGCTATCAATGTGCGTCAGAGCTGGAGGTATCCTCTGCAGCCTTGCGCCAATGCATCTCATCCTGCTGAAGCAGGGCATCCATCAGAAGCGCGCCTTGGAGGCATACACAATTTTTGCAGGCCTGCACTACAATTGTGGTGATGACAGGACAGCACTTCGATCAGTGTCAGCTGTCACCTAGTAACAACATACGCGACATGCAGGAACGGCACAATGTGATGCATTGCAAAGGTGATGCACAGCTTCAGCCAAGCTCTATACAGGAGTCATCTAGCACCATGCAGAAGAGCATGTCAGCTGGCTATTTCTTGGCTTCGTTTGCCTCTAGAGGTATGCTTTGAAGGTACACAGGCCCCATGCAAGCACTGGCCATGACAACAGGCCAGGTGAGCACACGGCTGTGGTCCAAGGGTGCAGGCCCAGCCAGGTGGCACAAACTTGGGGAGCCACTGCACAAGTGCTCGTCAGGCCGTCTGGGTCAGAACTAGAGAGCACCAGATGCAGTCGTGCCTTGCTATGCCCAGGTTAAGCTCTCCCTAGAAGGCCTACTGCACTGGCCGATGAAGAATGGTGGCTGCCATCCTCCATCTCATGCTTCATGGCACCCAGCAGAGCTATATGATGGGCTTTCAATGCCTGACTGTGCTGGGACCGAGCTGTGTGAGTCTTACCCTTGGTGAAGGTATAGTCTCCTGCCTCCAGCTGCTTTAGTGGGTCAGGACGAACTTCAGCTCCCTTCGAGTCCTTCAACTTTCCATCTCCATACATTTTCTCCAGGTGCTCAATCACCCTCTTAGCATCATGTGCCCTCTTAGTGGAAAATGTTTCGGGACCTCTGCCAGCCAGAGCTGGCATGATGCTGAACCTGATCTCTGCCATCTGCAGAAGGACACTCATCTCTTGAGCAACACGGTCAAAAGAGCTGGTACGCAACATGATGGCTACTGTCGATGAGGAGATTCAGACCAGACCGTGCGGCAACTACCGGCTAACCTAAGCTGTCAGCAACGCTGTACAGCATACTACGTCCACGTAGCTCTGCCTATGGTGTCAGCCTTTCTTTCAGCGCCTCTCCTCAATGCTACAGCAAGCAGCAGACACAGTTCCAGGTGGGATATCAATCCTCCGCCTGACGCTTACGAGTGAGGTTTAAAACCCCGCAAGGAATGGATAGGACCTGCATTCTTCCGTCAGGGCCTCGCCGCAGTCACCTGCAATTGGCTCCGAGGTGCTACAAACCGCAACAAGTTCCGAGGGGTTTGGGACGTGATAGACAGGACCACGAGGTCTCACCCTGTGTAGCAGGATTGGGGGTGGTACGACTTCCGAGCAGTCAGAAGGCTTCAGGGTGTGGCCTTGGAGCCGCTGCCGATCTGAGATGGCTGAAACTCTCTAACAGATCAGACCTGACAGCTATCTGGATGACAGCTTCATAACGCCAAGAAGGTGCCACCCTCTTGGAAGCCAAGCAACAGCAAAAGTGGTTGAAGCTGCAGCGGCAGCAGCGTACCTCTTTTTTGCAATACCCCTGACATGTCTTAGTACATCAGGAGTGCTACCAAGCGTAGCCCTTAACCCCGAGCAGTAGGACGAGCTCCTTGTGTGCGCTGGTAGCCAGCCACCAGGTGACTACCAGCTGATTGCACCCGTCTCGCAATGTATTATCTTGAAGTCAAGTGCTGACAAAATCCAACGAATCTTTGCGACAGGAAAAACTTAGCCAAAGATTTATCAGCTATAGTCTTTCATAGCCCGAGGAGGATTTGGCTTGAGAATACTGATGCAAGATTGCAGTGAGGTGACTATCAAGGCTAGAGTGGTGGGGTCTAGAGTGGCAGCGCAATAGAATGAGCGTGCTGAACATATGCAGCAAACTCACCAGGTGATTTGAGCAAGGCGGGGCCGACCTGCTGAGTTACATCACGCAGCACCTTTGCTGTTAGTTGCCATGATATCTCTTTGACGAGCATCCTGAGAGGCTAATCTGTACACTATCACTTTTGTACACGCTGTACTATTATCAATGTCACCATGGCAATGCCGTTGCATCTGCAGGCCAGTCTGCAATATAAGCAGCATTACGTGACAAGCAAAATGCCAGCCCCGTGCAGCCGCTGAGCCACTGCCACATCTGCCTCTGTGATGCTTGGCAGCACCTTGCTGAGCTGCTTGCCCTTGCCATGGAACGGCAGCTCTATCAGCAGGGATTCCAGTGTACCTGCTGTGTCCATGTCAAACTCCAACCGGCCAGAATATGCCTGTGCATTACACAGGTCATACCATCAGCCCAGACCACTCCAGGCGAGTTGCTAGTTGCAGGCAGTGCACTTCTTGGCATGCCAATGCTTGCCTGTGGAGATGTCTTTGTGAGAGGAAGAGTATTGTATGCATCAAAAGCACTTTGTGACCCTTCACATTCAAAGTGAACTGATGAGATTCCACGCAGAATATAAAGAGATATCACCTCATCATCTGCGCCTGAGGGCGCAGAGGCATGCTTCTCTCTGTCATTGCTCATGCAGTGATAGACCACAAGCATGTCGTCCTCTCCCACCAGCCGTGCTATGTCTTTCCCAGCCAGGCACACTTTGCTCGTCTTGGAAAGCTTCCTTCCATTGCCTGGCCTGTCAACCTGCTCATAGCATGCAGAGCGTTACACCACATCGGTCACTGATCTGTCTCTTGACACGCTGAGCCTTGGCATATGGGAGGACGATATGCAATAATGAGACGGTCCACGTCATTGTTCTATCAGAAAGCACTCGCAAAGATGCCCAGCATGCAATCTTGAGGACAGTAGTCCTGCCGTCACCTCTGAGACAGAGGCAGGAGGTGGCAGGCGCTGACGCAGGAACAAGGCTGCCATCCGGTCCGCTGTGCTGTCAAAGGGGATATTCTGCAGTACAGCATCCAGCGCGCTGTGAGCCCTCTCTACAAAGGCCGCCCTCTCTATCTCCAGAGCCTCATCAGTAGAGTGCATGACACCCTGTATAGGTGTAACTCTTGAGGGGTGCTCCACAGCATAATTTCCTTGGAGGTAACATGTGTAGGCAATGCTTTGTGGACTCTTTGCCATCACCAAGAAGGCAGCTTTGTCTGTGTAGCACGTGAGGCTGGCAGAAGGGATGTCAGGCCCTTCTGAGACATTGCAAAGACACACCATGTAGCTGGTGAAGTGCTGAGGCAAGCTCTCCCTCATTTCCAGGACCTCCTCACTTGCAATGCGGACTGCTGCCGGTAAAGCAAGCTCGAGAAAGTCTGCCCATGTGTTGTGCTGATTGGCTGATATGGTCAGGTGCAGCGAGGACATTCCAGACTCCGCCTGCGCCTGGTGGATCACTCCTGCACACAACGACAGGACGTGAGTGAGGAATTGATTCTCCTAAGACAACTGCCTGAACCAACGATGATTGTAGCAATAATGCAAGTGCTTGCAGATTAATAAGAACTGCAGAACGCGAGTCTGGTGCACGGGCGGTACACACCGCGCGGCATGTAGAGCATGTCACCAGGCTGCAACAAGATGTCATCCCACTCAGAGAAGTCGCAGCTGGCGAGGTCAGGGCTGGAGTAGCGTGCTAGATAATTTTCCTGTTTGTGCCAATGCTTTGCAATGCGCCACCTGCGGTCAGTGGAACTTTACAGTCCACGGGCCTCAGGCAATGCAGCTGGTGCTACCTCCCTTGCAGAGCAGTGCACCACATCATGATACAGTGAAAGGCATCGCAGCATGGCGCTTGAAGAATGGGCACTATGGTGCAAGAAGCCCTGCGTCTACCTTTTAGACCCTTCTAGCTGGAGTATAAAGGCGTCAATGTCGTCCCAATGAGGCGCAAACCCCTGTGCAGCACAATACACTGTGCCTGAATCTGAAAGATTGCTCGCAAAAGCAGCATACAGGGATAGGTCTTTGCCAAGCCAAGGGCTGTAGATACAGATGCAAAAGGTGTGCCATCTGGAGCATATAAGTTCTGACGCAAAGGGTTTGTTCAGGACCCTCACTCTGGGAAAGTAGCAGGTCCAATTGAACTCAGCACTGGCCTGCAACTCACAGGGATCTCACCTGTGAGTCTGGAGGAGTGAGGTAGGCGTTGCAGCCCACGCAGGTGCCAAAAACCTGCTCCAGCAGCGCCATGCGGTGTGCCAGGTGCGGGAAGTAGCGCTGCGGATGCAGCAGCCGCAGCGATGCGCCCTGCTGCCGCCATTGCGATGCTCTTCAGATTAGCAATCTCAGAACAGCCTCAACTGCAGCACATAGGGATGAAGGGTTGCATGCCGTGCCTGGCGCACGGGAAGCACTGCTGCAAGCGCAGCAGCTGCAGAGGTGTGCCTTCTGCTTTAGCGGGCATAAAATATTGTACCACTCAAGTCTCACATTCAGAGCCCACAGTGCCTATCCCGACAGGGATAGCTGGGCAACAGGGATCATCATCTGAGAGTTTGGCAATTTCTGGGAATGCGCACACCTGCTTGAACCTCTGCCGCACCAAGGCGGCTTTGACGTGCCCATTCTCCTCAGCGGGATCACTGTTGTAGTTGAAGTCTTGCCTTTCCTGCAGATGTCTGGTGATCAGCAGGTGCAGCCACACTGGTTCAGGTGGAAGTGTTCATGTGAAAGACAGAGAGGGCACTCATATGTGCATGACAGTCTCACCTCTCCATTGTATGCTGTCACGTCCAGGTTGAAGCCGTACTGCACATCTGAGTCCTCATCGGCTAGCAGCTCGAAGATGCTTTCTTCGCTCAGCCAGTCGCTGTACCACTGTCTGAGAGACGGTCTGCTGATGAAAAGGGGCATCTTCTCCCAGGTGTGCTCAAAGAACTCGTCAGGTGAGCATGGCATAAGGATGTCACTGAATACGCCATCCCCATCGGTATATGGGCCTGATGCCTGCAGGGAGGGTGTTGTCTGTGAGCAAACCATGTAGCTCATTTGAAGCTGGCATGGACCTGTGGGCTGCTGAAATGAAGGATCAAAGATGCCAAAGGCTCGGCCTTGTGTGGTCAGGAGAATAATACAAATCTCACAGCTCCCAAGGAGTTCTGTACATGCACTCATCTCAAGCGGCAGCTAGGCCAGCCTCAGCATGACATCATGGTCCAGTATACATTTCAAGCCTACCAGCTGTGTTTGTAAGTCTTTGCTCTCGTCAGTCTCAATCGTCCTCACAAAGGGTACTGAACTGGTCTTTGCATCTTTGCGCGCCCCTGCGTCGCTGCCTGCCTTTCTCTGCATGGCACAATGAATCTAGCTTTCCTGGATTAGATATAGGGCACGTAGTGCGGCAGAGTCGTACAGGGCCAGCTAAGATCGTCGCAGATCACCTTGGCCATCTTGCGCGTGTGTGAAGGTGGTGATTGGAATGGCTTGGTGTCAGGACAAATGCAGACATTCAATGAATAACATATACCCTGTTGCACTGCAGGTGCGATTTGCAGTCTACGAAAGCTGTGATGGCAACCTGCTTTGCCTGCTGCCTTACAACAGCCCTTAGCAGGAGAGTACTGAGCAAAACAAACAGCAGAGACTGATCCTGATGGTTGTGCACGCCTGTTACAAATGGATCTCCCAGTTGAGGAGTGTGAAGGCTGGGTGTTGACTTGCTATTTGAATCGAATTGTCGATTGACCGCAAAGATGTTTTCATGTCAGCATCAAAAGTAAGGCAACCTGTAGCTTAGGGCCACAGGGCATTCTTTAATGAAAAACATCATCTGCCGTGCCTATTGAACCTTCGGCTACATTTAAGTTCATTGATATCTCACTTCAGGTTTGCTGGCAAACCAAATCCCCAGGCATTCCAACGATCTGATTGAGATGTGCCGCTGCATAACTGCTCGAGTGTGCAAAGCTTTTCAGAACCTAGTCTGTTGCCCAAGATTGGCGCTTGCTAGAGGCAAAGGTTGTGTAGACTATGAGACCTACGACCTGGCAGATTGCTGTGGGGTAGAATAAGCTGGCGCCCCATGACTGTGTCTTGTCAAGCAGAAACCCTACAGAGGTGACACCTAGGATGCCAGGCAAGGCCCCCGCTGTGTTGCTGAGACCTAGCAATGCCCCAGCATACTCCGGAGACAGATCCTGCACAGGAAAAGCACTTATATGAGCCAGGATAACACAATCAAACCATGTGCCTGCATCAAGATGTCGTAAGGGCTGATCGACATCTCTTGTCACACCCACGTGCGCCACACTCCCATTAGCGCACATGTTCAGGGTAGAACATTTTGCCTTTGGGACAGAGGATTGCCCGCGTTTCAATAGCTGCAGCATGGAAGAGCGTTGTACCTGGTGATTACAGTACAGCCCAGCCCTAGCCCAGGCTCCCATGGCAAAGGCCGCGCTGAAGAGGGCCACTATGAGCGTTGTGGGTGAGGATGCTGGCGCATGGGCAGCGCCTGCAGGCGTCAGCAGCGCGCAGGCCACCATGCAGACAGCTGGCCCTGCAAATGCTACTCCCTGCGCAATGATGTAGCACCGTGGTAAGATGCCAAGGCTGTAAGTGGGTCGCTTTCTGGTATGTCAATACAGGTACCAGCACAGTCAGCCATATTTTCATGCCCAAACGTCCCTCCTCGTTAAAGCACCCCACCAACAGTCCCTGTCACAGAGTTTGATGCATGATGGAACGGACCTGCGCCAGTTTTCTGACATTTGTGACACTCCAGCCCTTCGACACAAGGCCGTCAGCCACCGGCCCAACAAAGGGCGTCATGGCTGTCATTGCCAGGTACGGGATGAGCGTCAGCAGCGAAGAGGACTCCACATTGAGGCCCAGCGACAGCTCAAAGTAAGACGGAAGCCATGCTAGGAGTGTGTAGTAGCCCCTGCATCCAGCACTTCTCATAAAAGCCTGAAGCCACCCTATATCAGCACTCCATCCTGCTGCTGTGTCATGTGCACTGCGATGACAAGTCCTATGAGCTTGTATGGTGATGGCTTGCTGCATCTGAATCAGTAAGCTGTACGTCTTTGCAACCACTCACTGCTGTGCTTGTGGAGTGAGCAACAACACCATGCTGGTCAAGGCACCTAGCCAACAAAGAGTCTCACAGGAGAGGTCAAGCGTGCAGTGTACCAGTTGTATGCAAAATGGGCAACAATGATAGCCCAGACTGGCCTGGATCGCAGGAATACGCCCCATGGCACCGCTTTGTCTGCAAAGCGCACAAACACTTGACCTGTCTGAAGCACCACTGCCCATCAAGTAATTCTGCTCACAGCAACTTACGAGTGGGTAATGATGGGCCGATTGCGGGAGGTGCACAATCTGTGCCTGGCATGACAGCCAGTAGAACAGCAGCCTTGGCAGGCGTGCTTTGGCTTATACTTTCAGATTGAAGAGGGCTTCCTGCCCAGCTCTGGTCAGAAGTGCACCTGACACTGAAGGCGAGGAGGAGGGCGGGGGAGCTGGCACATCAGGGTCTCTCTCTTCAGGCTTCAGCAGGGGCCAGGCAGCGCTCCAGACCAGGCCCAGCGCAGCAAATAGGTAGAAGACTGAGGGCCAGCCGAAGGCATGTATGAGCGGCCCACACACCAGCAGTCCCACTGCGCTTCCCACATCCAGCGACCCAAACACTGCTGTGACTGCCCTCGCACGCTCCTTCCTGTATGTCACCCCAGGCTTGAGCAACTGCAGAGCTTTGCCATGCGCTCACATAAGCAGACCAGCATGAGCTCTTGCTGAGAAGTCCAGCAGCAGCAGGGAGACCAAGCTAATAAGCTTTCTGGCCTCCCTGTTAGCAAATGATGCATGAACCAGAGTACATGGCCCGCATCCCATGACCCAACCAGTAAGCATCACGTGCAGCTCGATAAATACTTTTGCATCAGAGAAGATGCTCACTCTGGCACAAGCCTTGCCATGATGTTTGTTGCTGATGAGGGCGCCAGACCCTCGCCCAGCCCTACCTGCACATTTCAGAAACGAGTTCAACGCTGCGCAGCGTCTCTGCAGCCCAGACCTGCCATACCCTCACAGCTCACACATCCAGGTTCACTGACAGCAGAATGGGGCGCTGCACTCACAAAGACGCGCGAGGCGCAGAGCGCCAGCAGGCTGATCTTGGCGGCAGGCGGCGCCACAAGAGTCCCAAGAGACCACAGCACCACTCCGGCCATCAGCACCTTCGCTCCCCCAATCCTGGACACATCCGAGACAGACACTGTCAGCGTGAGGCAGGATGTTGCAATTTTTGCAATAGACATGCCAGGGTTGGAGGGGAATTGGTCATGAGCGTGCCGCCAAACGCAGAGGGAAGTGCTGGTCATATGCTCAATGCCATTAATACACTCCAGGCGTCATGTGCCCTTTGCTACAGACCACAATGCATAAATCAGTCCTGGCAGTTGTCAGGAATGCTCCAGGACGAGCAATCACCTGGTTGAAACCCATCCTGCAGGGATTTGCGTCAGCGAGTATCCCCAGAAGAAGGCAGAGCTCACGAGGCCTCTATCACTGGGGCTCCACCCCAAGTCTGCTGCCATGGGTATCACCGCTACCGACATGTTCACCTGCAACATTGCAGCGTGCTGAGCACCCACGCTTGGCATGTATGACAGAATCAACACACCTTGCTGTCGCATAGATGCTACTTCCACTGTGATCTTATGCATGTCCTCAGGAAGGCTGTGGTGTAGGAAATGAGAGGCAGGCGCACCTTGTCCATGTTGCAGAGCACAAAAGCCAGAGCCATGGCACCCACAATGACCCAGCGATGGGGAACAGGGCCTCTGGACTTTGCGTCTCCAGGGGATGTTCCATTGCTCTGGCTGCCATCATCTATGCCGCTGGCTGGCTGCGAGGTGCCTGTGAGCGAGCTGGAGGCCTCGCTGGCCTTGGCTATGAGCTCCTCTGCCGAGCTTTCAAGGCCTGACAATGCGCTATAGATTGTGGAGCCCTGGTCATCCCCTGGAAAGGGCATGTCCGGCACCACAGGCCTGCTGGCTGCTTGACAACGCCCATGCCTGCCGCTATGCTGCACAGTCTGCCCAGACCATCTGGGCCTGAGCTGCAGGCTTTGCTTCTGCTTGATGTAGACATGGGAGACTGTACCACCTCTTATGCAGGGTATGCACAAGCTGCAGGCTGTTGCTGGGCCCTGAATGTGCGTCGTCTGGCATTGAGCTGGAAGCCCCATTTCTTCAGTGTAAGCGTATGGCTATGCAGACTGTCCGAGTCAAGCGGACCCTTGACCTTCTAAATGGTGCTGCGGCCTCTACAGCATTATAGGGCTCTTGGCCGGCCATACAAGCATCCTGATACTCTGCAGTGAATATCCCCTATGCAGAGAATATTGCTCGCCCTCACATGCCACCGATCAGGGCCCCTAAGGTAACAACAATCTGAAGTTGTCTGGAGGGTACTTTGGCACAAATTTTTGGAGGCTGAAAGCCAACGTCTGCACACGAGTGTGAAGTGCCGCTGATCAATCTATGGAAGTTTAGTCTCGTGACCTGACCGACCGTTCTCAAATTCCAAATGTGATATTAGCCCAATGTTGAACATTTTACATTGCATCAGGCCAGATTTACGACGAACAAGCTGGACAGCAGTATACAGCACCAGTGTGCACAGGAGCCAGATCTGGCAGCTCTCGACACAGCATGGTGCTCCAGCAATAATGGCATCGCCAGCCAGCAAAAGTGTGTAAGCAAAACCTGAGGCTGTCGATAGAGGAAAAGGGGCAGGATGCGGCCAGTTCCTTGCGCCAGTAGAGGGCGCCAACTGGTGAGGCCTACACCCATTGCCTGCTTTGAACATCTCTTTTGCTTCTTAGAATATGTGAAGACCGTATTCACACCGCAATCCAAGGTAATGGTAGCTTGATTGAAGTATGTTTTGGATCTTGCGCAGGCAGCACGGCCCTTAGCAAACATCAGCTCCTCATGCTCCCAGTCAGCTCCCAGATCATCCATCAGGGCTTCTCCTTCAGCCAGGGCCCCCTTCGCCAACAGCTACCTAGGCAATATTGAATCACTCAATAGATCCACAGTTGAGCCCCAGCGGTGCACGAGGCGCGCAGAGCGGTGTCAGCAAGTTGTCTCGGCTAAGTTTACTAAGGTCCTGATAGCGAACCGCGGCGAGATCGCAGTGCGAGTGATCAGGGCATGCAAGGAGCTTGGCCTGGGCACTGTCGCAGTCTATTCTATCGCAGACGTCGATTGCCTGCACGTCCAGGTGAGCATACAGCCCATATGTGAACAACATTTCAGCACTAATGCCATCAGCAGGATTGTTCTCCCCACTAGAGCTTGTCTGAATGTGGAACAATACAGCACACTCGTCCGTTCAGAAACGGCTGGGCTCGGTTAAGTGTCTGAGATGCTGCCGGAGATGTATCACTATTGCCTTTGCAGCTTGCTGATGAGGCCGTCTGCATTGGAGAGGCCCCAAGCGTGGCGTCCTACCTCAACATCCCCAACATCATTGCTGCAGCAGTCAGCAGGGGCGCTGACGCCATCCACCCGGTGCGTGCCTTCATCCACCCCGCTTGCTCATTGAAGTCTATCTCTGAAAGCTGGCTATGCTCATTTAGACAGGCCAATTGAGATGCGTAAATATACAAATGGTCCAGGGCAGTCTGTGTACAGCTGCTGTGCATGAGAGTGCAACTTTGTGTGATTTCTGTACAGGGATATGGATTCCTCTCGGAGAACGCCACCTTCGTGGACATCTGCAAAGACCATGGCATTGAGTTCATTGGCCCCACCTCTGACCACATCAACATCATGGGCGACAAGTCTACTGCTCGTGACACCATGAAGGTGCAGCCCGCTTAATTTTCATTTTATTCACAGTCTATCAAAGTGTTGTAAGGCACAAGCAGCTGGTATTACAGAGGAAGTGGCCAACCCTGGGTTCCTCATGCCTGCAGTTTGGACAGTATGTCAAGCCTGGGTGAGACTTGCTGGTGCTACAGTCCACCTTGAAGGTCTATGCTGAGGATCCTAGACGTGCTGAATATCAGTATTGCTTGTGCAGGCAGCAGGAGTGCCCACAGTGCCCGGAAGCGATGGGCTGATCCAGGACGAGAAGGACGCGGTGGAGACGTCACGGAAGATGGGCTTCCCCATCATGATAAAGGCCACAGCCGGTGGCGGAGGCCGTGGTATGCGTTTGGCCATGACCGAGAAGGAGTTCCTGCCCCTGCTCCAGCAGGCCTCTCAGGTGAAGCTCCCTGCTAGCCTGGATTACTCTGTGTCTGCCATATCGAGGCACAGGCAGTGTCCAGCAGAAGCTGGCAGCCTGTTGCTGTGTCAGCAAGCCTCTGCTTCAGCAAGATGATGTCCCTGGTAGCAACGCCACAGGCAGAAGACAAGCACATTGAACCTCGCTTGAAGCCATGAAGCTGCCTGTAGGTGTGCAATTCTGCACGTACAAATCCCACGCCACAGCTAGTTGCTGCAAATGCAAGGCTGAACAGTGAGTTGCAACCATGCAGGAAGCAGAGGCGGCCTTCGGCAATGGCAAGGTGTACCTGGAGCGATATGTGCAGAACCCGCGGCACATTGAGTTCCAGGTGCTGGCGGACAAGCACGGCAACGTCATCCACCTGGGCGAGCGCGACTGCTCCATCCAGCGCCGCAACCAGAAGCTCCTGGAGGAGGCTCCTTCGCCTGCCCTCACCCCTGAGGTGGGTCTCCCAAGTGCTGCCGCCTCTATGTCTCTCTCACACCAGGAAACTGTCAATGAGAGATGTCAATAAAGATGCCCCATGCAAGCACCTGCCAGTATTCCATAGCCTGTGACTGCACTTGTGGCGGCTCGGGTGATGATCTCCCTGATTGAGGCTGTCCTCATCGCAGCACCAAGCTAGAATTTCTCTCTGGGCACTCAGCATGGTCCTCTGCAGGCAGCTCGAGATTCCAGGACATGCTTGGTCTGCACACTGGGAGGCTCTCTGAGATCACAGGCATTTGCTGATGCTTTTGATATGGGTCCAGGTGAGGCAAGCCATGGGAGACGCAGCTGTCAATGCAGCCAAGAGCATTGGCTACATCGGTGTGGGCACCATTGAATTCCTGTGGGAGAAGACCGGATTTTATTTCATGGAGATGAACACTCGTATCCAGGTCAACATCCTATGCAGAGCATCCTGAACCACGTCATTGCATTTTGCACTGCAAACAATAAAATGCTAAGCTTCAGGCTTATCTGCTTTCACACTCTTAGCACTCTGCATTTCTCTGTCGCATCGCAGTTGAACATGGCTTGCTGTTGCATCGTAGTAAGGCAGGAGCCACTGGTCTGATTGCTGAAGCGCTTGGTATGATCTTGCAGGTGGAGCATCCAGTAACAGAGATGATCACAGGACTGGACCTGATTCAGGAGCAGGTCAGGGCAGCGCAGGGAGAGGTGCTGCGCTACAAGCAGGAGGACATACAGTTCAAGGTATCCACGACAAAGAGCAAATTTTTGTGCTGCCGCAGAGCTTTGCCACCTGAAATGATCAAAGGGAGCTGGTGCACATCAGCCTGCAATGTGAAACCATTGGCTAGAAGCATGGCAGCTCTCAATGAAGCATACATCTGCCTTGATCCACGCTGGACAGGTTGCCTAACATGCCTTGCATGGTGTTGTTCTGTGCAGGGCCATGCAATCGAGTGCCGCATTAACGCAGAGGATCCCTTCAAGAACTTCCGTCCCGGCCCAGGGCGAATTATCGGGTACCTGGCACCCGGAGGCCCCCACGTCAGAATGGACAGCCACATCTACCCAGACTACCTGGCAAGCCCTCAACCATCTCAGCCCGCATGAACCTACACTTAAAATTTTCAAAGTCTCATTTACAGCAGTCAAAGAGAGCTTATGCCAGTCGCATGCGTCCACTGTAGCTACGAGCAGCAAGGCCTGCTCAAATGTGTAGCTGGCATTGTCCATGGCAAGGCACCTTTTCACTCTTCTCTAAGTAATTGCCAGATTGATTGATGAAGGTGAGGTTAGCACGCTCTTGTGCTCAGCCTCTGTGCAATTGTCCAGGTACCGCCCAACTATGACTCCCTTCTGGGAAAGCTCATAGTGTGGGGAGAGGACAGGACGCAGGCCATCGCCCGGATGAAGCGCGCTCTAAACGAGCTGGTCATCTCAGGGGTGCCCACGACCACCCAGTACCATGAGATGATCCTGGAGATAGAGGACTTTGTGAATGGGAATGTGGACACTGGGTTCATCCCCAAGCATGCTGACCAGCTGACAGACCCCCCGCCCCCAAAGACAAGCGTGAGTGCCGCTGCTCTTTGCCCTCCTTCTCCTCCTTGTGTTTCCCTGGAACACCAACCAGGCATCAAAATCCCCCTGATACAGAATTTGTGACTTTTGCATTCCAGCGTGGATAACTCTATGGAGGTGAACGCTGTTGCAACTGACCAGCTTTGCATTTACCTAGCCATGCCAATCGTACTGTTGTATCTGTAGATGCATCTCCTTGGTAGTGACTCAGGATCCTATCAGCTTCAGAGCTGCTTGTTGAGAGCGCCATACTTGCAGGGCTCCAATGTGGTAGAGAAGGCAGCCAAGAGGGCTCACAAGAGGGCCAAGAAGCTCGCGATGGCTTGAGAGAGGTGTGAGCACAGGGAATGTGACATACATCGGCCTAGTCCAGATCAGATCTAGATGTCTTGATATGGATGAGCAGGCATGCCTTCTGTCTTCGACCGCCAAACCTCTTGCACAGCTCTCTACTCTTGCTGAGTATTGAATGGGAGTACCCTCTCTTCTGAAAGCTCTAGGTGGAGAGGGCTTGATGCATGAACTACCTTGAAGGTAGAGCCAGGCATGCATGTCATGCACGTGAATGAGCAGAGTGTACAGTAGGGAATGAGAGTGAGTGGGAGTTTACAGCATGTATAGTTGCCGCCAGCGCAACAGCTCTTGGTTGAATATACTCAACGACTCACTGGTGCTGCGTTGAGCCTCAAGATGATACATCACCATCAGATGCAGCAAAGCTGCAGCCCTGTCAGATAAGTTTGTGGCCAACTGCAGCTTGTGTATGTGCATGCACCAGGGACTGACTGGGAATCTTCTTTCTCTGCACAAAAGCATACCTCCCCACTGGGAGGTCACTGGTGATACGGTATTGGCATCATGCTGAATGATTCTGCCAGTTCAACCAGGCTGAAACTGTCACAGTGTCCCGGCGGGGAAGCAGAGAGTTGTGATGAGCTCATGCTCAACTCGAGTCAACACCCGGGTTGCTTGACTCCTTCTGAAGTGATCTACATTGTATCTTCAATGAGAATGCGCAGCATGCTGGGGGTTGTCTTCTCACAAGCACCTTGCTTCTCCCTGACCCTGCACATTCAAATGATGCACTTTCCAGGGCGGTCATCGAAGTTGGTCCAAATTACATAGCCTCATGGGGCCAGGTGAGCACCTCTGCAGCTTCTCATATTCTGGAAGCTTCCCCAGGGATGGGAACGATTGCCGAGGTCTCGGCCCTGTGCTTGCATGTGACCGTTCCCTTTTGCCACAGATCTCACCACTGTCGGAATTTACGCCCTTATCAAGATCCACAAGCACATCTGCGGGTATGGAAAAGGCCGATCTCCTGCGCAAGACGGTCTCAGAGCTCTGTCAGACACGCCCCACGACCTTCGCAATACTCGATCTCGTATCGCCCAGGCAAGTCTGAAAATACCGCTTGCAAGACCTTAGGCGATCAAGTGAGCCGCATCTGGCGACATGTAGCAATCTCGTGACCTGTCGGTTATTTTGGGCCAGAGCATCCAATGCTGAGCTCGACGACTGTAGGTGTTGTTCACTTCCAAGGGTCACAAGGCGTGCAACATAGCGATTCAGCCGTACACCTATACTGACACAGTGCCAGCTCTTGGGAGTCCCTTCAGTGGTCATCACCTTGAAGCTGGATGTCCATGCAGATGTCAGAAATCAAAGTCAGCATCCTGCACCCTGTGGAAGGCAGGGGGGCCTACACCATTCAGTCACACCGGAAGCGCGATGCAGCATCAGTGATCAGTGCCCTGAGGAAAGTGTATGGACCTGGAATCTCGAAGGACCCTGAGGGGAAGCAAATTTCCTCAGACCCAGAGATCCAGCTGAGGGTCGGACCTCACACATACACTCTGGGTAAGCCCACAGCAAATGAAGCCTTGCAGAAGCATGCCAAGAGGATCATATGTCGGCTCTGATCTGCGCTGCCAACAGGATCATGCTCCATCAACCTGGTGCATCACTGCAACAGGCATTGTTGCTTTCTAAGCATGCAACACCCCAGTTGGTGATTGCCATGTGATGTCAATCAGCCTGTCCAGAACATGATGAAGATATGGTGCTGTCCTCCTGGTGCTGAATGCAATTGTGCACGCCTTGCAAATTGTTGCCTGATATACACTTAGATGGAGTTCAGCAAAGTATGCAAGGCCCTTGCACAATCCTAAGCTTGTGGCTCACAGCAAGAGTCTGCGGCATCAGGTCACAGGCATTCCCATGATGAGCTGACCTGGGCACTGACAGCTGCCATGTGCCATTGCAGTGCGGCGGGCTCTGCCCTGGCAGAGGTGCGATGATGGCCTTGCTGGCAGCCTCTATAGGACCATGCGCGCCGACACATGCGAGAAGCTGTACAAGAACCTGGAGTACACGGGCTACTACATCATGGAGGGGGCCCCAGGCATGGGGAAGGCTTCACTGTTGCAGTGCCTGCTGGAGTGGGCCGCCAACAACCACCCGGACATGCACACTGTCTACATCAACCTCCAGCGCGAGAAGGGGGACTTCCAGCTGAATGACGTACTCCAGGCGCATCTGGGCTGCCCCCTGGATGACATCATATGGGGTGGGTATACTGCCTCAGCAATGGAAAGCCGTCCACTGAAGCCTGCATGTCTCCGCTCTGTCTTGCCAAATACTTCTGCTACTCTCCTACAGCAAAAGTGTTATTGGCAACTATGCAATGCCCCCAACTGCCCATGCTGCTGTGCCCCGCCTACACACGAGCGACTTGTTGCAGCAATATTGTCACATGAGAATATGCATTGCTTGCAAGAGACGAGCCTCTGCTGCTGTGCCTCGACGAGGTGCAGCTGGCGTACGATGTCGAGAAGACTGGCAGCGCCAAGTCTTGGACGCAGATGAGGAGCCTGGAGTGGGGCCGCTGGACCCTGAAGGTCTCCATGATGGCTGCCTCTGGCTACACACCACCAGCTGGGGTAGTGTCTCACGACTAGACTCCTTTTCTTTTGAGAGGCAGAACAAAACACATATCAAACAGTCACAGTCCATCTGATGCCTCTCCTTTGGACCCATTTTGGAAGGCACCCGCTGTAGATGCATGCCTATGGAGGATCTCTCTCCTACTGCAGATGTCAGCGGCAATAATGAGGAATTCTGCACAGGCTGCCAGAAATTGAAGGCTTGAAAGCAACAGACAACTTGTGTGGCTTTGCATGCAACTACGCCAGTGATTGTGTATCCTGGCGTACTATGCGTTGCAACATAGCAAAACATCTTTCTGACTGGGGGAGGATAGAACCCAGCAAAAACATAGCTTGTGAGTATGATGAAAATGTGAATCAAGTCTTGGGTGTTTGCATAGGAAAGATAGCATACTTGTCATCAGCAAATTGCTGTGAGACGTCATATGTGATCGTCGCACTGACTGGCGTCGCCACCATGACAGTGCCTCTGAATGAGCTGGTCATCTCAGGGGTGCCCACAACCACCCAGTACCACGAGATGATCCTGGAGATAGAGGACTTCGTGAATGGGAATGTGGACACTGGGTTTATCCCCAAGCATGCAGACCAGCTCACAGACCCCCCGCCGCCCAAGACAAGAGTGAGTGCCGCTGCTTGTTCTGCTTATCATGTTCCTGGGTCACTGTTTTTGGCGGTCTCACTCCACAGATCTTTCATGCCTTTACATCCCGGTACACAAAGCGCTATGAAAACTGAAGACATGCTCTGCATATGTCCAGTCACTGCAGCTCTACTTCTTTGATGCACCTTCCTCGGAACTGACGTCCAGCTGCATCAGATGACAGTGACAAAGCAGCAGCTCGACAGTGCCATGTTGCCTCTGATTGCCGGGCTCCAATGTGGTGGAGAAGGCAGCCAAAAGGGCCCACAAGAGGGCCAAGAAGCTCGCCATGGCTTGAGGGAGGTGTGAGCAACGAGGTTGAGGCATGCTTTAGTCTGGTGTGTATAGCTCAATAAAGGGAGGGCAGCACTGATGAGGAGGCGTGACTTCTGGCGTGGATCATTTACCATCATGCACAGCTCTGCACTGTTGCTAGGTGTCTGATAAACTGTTTTCCTTGGTGAGAGCTCCTACTAGGTGGAAGGTTCAGACAAGTATGCATCCTATGAATTGAAGATGACAAGAGGTACATGAGTGGATAGAGTGAGAAGGATACTACCGGCTGGAGTAAGCTTAGAGACGTGATTTCTGTGCATGGGATGGCTGGTTTCAGTTGAAGCACACAGCGCGGTTGAAGCACACAGGGCTGCCAAAGAGCTACCTGCAGTACAAATGTGCCACTACCCAGTCAAACTATGCTACTTTCTGGCAAATTGCAGCTAAGCACCAGGTTTCAAGGCAGGTCTGATGTATGTACAGACGTCACCTCATGAAGCCTGAGCAGACATATGCATACCCCAATGCCCAGGACTGCTCAGCTCCTTACAAGCCCTAGAGGCATCAGCAGGTGGCAGCACTTACAAGCTCAGCAGCTGCCGTAGAAACTCTTACTAGGCCTTGAGCGCTGATTGGCGCTATATACATACAATGTATGAAAACCCTGCAACTGCAAAAAGGTAGCAAGGGCGATAACGCCCAGGTTTCCCTTACATGTTTCCTTTATAGGGTTGTTAGGGGCCCATTAGGCTGCAGTGTAACAGCTACACCAGCATGTATCATGATGCTTCACTGTTGAATGCCATGCCCTTGCAGCGCTCCATGGGGGATTGCAATCTGTGCAACTGGCTCTCAATAGCCTGTCTGAGACGTGAGCTCAAGCGTGCGCTTTCATACTTGCATGGGAACCAAGCTCACAGGAGCTTGGCGGATATGTCAGCTGCCTTGCCATGGTGGCTACAGCAAAATCAACAGGCATTGACACAGCAACGCTGATGGATGGCCCTAAATATGTCGCTTCATGGTGCATCTTCACAGAGCAGCCATGCGTTTCAATCCTGGATGGACAGCACTTCAGGCAAAGCCCAAAGCCTGTGACGCAGTGCCCAAAATCATATTATGCCACAGTGAATCGCATGCTACCCTGAATGATGGGGACATGTACCAAGCAACACCCATGCTGCACACACATTTGTGTGGGATCTGCCATAGGACCAGCAATGCTGGGGCAAGCGCTGACCTCGCACTGCAGACACCTGACTATCAGCTAGGACTGATGCACGTGGCGGACCACTAGCCTGCCACAGAGATGCATGGCATGCTGCTTCCAGAGGGCCTTGGCCACACAGCCCCTCACCTCCACAAGGGGCACTCAAGATCAATCAGGCAGGGCTGCGCAGGACGTGCCTTCTGCAAGATGCAGTGCATGCTCCTGGGCATGGTCACCAGCCTAAAGCATGAACACCGGTGCTCATTGCCCACGCAGTGCTTGCTTGTAAGCCTCATCGGTCTTACGATTGCATCAGCCTCAGATATAGACAGATGCAGCTCCGGCGCACTACAAGCTATTCCGCTCGCAGACCTCTGAACGCCGCAACCCATCAATGCAATTGCATCGGCGCCAGAATTTCAGCGCATCCTGAGTACCATCATTGGTGCAAAAGGCTTAGAGCATTTGTGTTCTGCAATGCATGCTCGAATGCCCTGTGCCATTTAGTGTGCCAGACCCATTCCGTGGCTTTTACGGGCAGGCTGCCGCTCCTCGGAGGTACACTGCGGCCTGTCCTAGAGCCGCCTCTGTTTGGGAGAGAGCTGGTGTTACCGCACTATGGAATCCATCGGGACACCAACTGCCTTGTGCCCAACAGGCTTTTCCGCCAGATCTGTGCTGATGTCTGACACTGTGTGCTTGGGGAGCAGATGAGAGTCCTTGCAGCTGCCGTCCGTTGGAAGAGATTAGCCCTGCAGATGTTGCTGAGTGCAAGCTATGCGGTGCAGAGGTGAGATGAAGCCGATGTGGTTGACGCCATCTACCTTGCCTGCACCAGCAATCACCTCAGCACAACCACTGTAAACACAAGACATGATACATGTAAGCAATCACACCTCTCCTGCATGTATACTGCATCTTCAGGCAGCACTGCTAGCGAAAGGGATCTTTGAAAGGCCCACTTCTACCAGTATTGGAATGGAGGGCTGAGCATCCGCACTCACGCTGGATGAGAAAGCCTTCGCTGCACAGGGATCTGGCTGCCTCCCACAGCTCCCCAGCCTTGGTCTTGCTGATGCCCTCCGGCGTGCACTTGTCGTCCAGAAGCGTATTGAGCACATCCTTTGCCGCCTGGAATTGGCTAGTGTGCTCCAGAAAGATCTGAATATGGCTCAACTCATCCCGGAATGCCTGGCCTGATTCCAGGCAAAGCCTGTAGCAACCACAGCCTAACAATCACAGGCGCCCTGAAAGAGCACATACTTTGTACAGGAGCAGGGCTTTATACAGGATGCTGCATTCACAATGAGTTTCCTTGCACAATGTACTGGCAGCAGGGTATTGTTCACCGTAGCATTTTGTCAAAGTCGCCGCGAGTAAAGAGCTTGAGCGCTAGCTTGCTGGCAGCATTGTCCAGGAGCTCAGTGATAAGCCCTGCCTGGCAGCAGGCATGAGAATGCTTCAGCCTGGGATGTGCACATTCCACAACACCACAGGCACGTCTGCGGGAACAAGACGAAACTCGGGATGTCAAAACCACACAGTACAAGGCAGTGACATTGCTCATACAAAGCACACCTGGCCAGCTGTGAGATGGTAGATACTCCTTCTAAGGTCGTTGTCGAACAGCGCATCCTTCCACTTCAGGCTTCTGAAGCTCTCCAGCAGCGCCTCATACTCCGGTAGCAGGAACTGGAGCCCTGCATTCAGCCTCTGGGAGTACTCCAGGGTGATTGTGCAGCCCTCGCCCAGGTCTAGGGGCGAGCCTCCTGTGCACGCGCATGGTGCACTCAGTCAGGGAACCTTGCGTCTTGGTGACGCCAATCAGGGAGATGAGATCACCCAGATTTGCATGCACAGCTGGCGCTCAAACTGACCTGGCCTGCATGCGTAGGTGGAGGCCATGATGACACGCAGGGGCCTGACTCGGCGGGGTGGCTGTCCATGGTGCAGAGCCCTGATGCCTCTCCACACCCTGACGTCTGTCGCCGAAATCAGCTGAGCCTCGTCCACAAGGAGGAGATCAAGGTCCCGGCTTCCTGCGCCAGCGCACAGCACCTCAAAGAGGCTGAGCAGGGCCACAACACTGCATGCAGCGCAGGAAGTCCAGCCATCATGCTGGTGAGGGCATACCCTTCTCCTTGGTGGCAAACAGCTTCTGCCATGATGTCTGGTGTTGTTCAAGGGCCCTATCAATGTCCCCCTGCGCCTGGGCCAGATTGACATAGAGGACCTTCGAGGAGCTGCCGCTCTTGGGCGCCCCAGCGTACAGCAGCTGCAGGAGGCTTGTCTTGCCTGCCTTAGGCGGGCCTTGCAAGATGACTGCGCCGAATCTCTGCAGGCAAAGAGAAGCACAGGGTTCACAGCCGCTTTGAGGCATGACTGCACCTTGGACACACTTCGCGCCTCAGGAAATTCAACTTGCATCAGCATAGCCTGCACTTACCATGGCCAGTCGGAGGGTCGTGTCAACAGTCTGGCCGCGTTCTGCGCAGTACGTTCTATCCCTCAGCCCCTCATCCTCCACACCCACATAATGCTGCGGTCCAATCTCCACTCCTGCATGCACCAGCAGCTGTGAGCCCGCAAGGGTGTGCAAGCAGAGATGCCTTGGCCCACATTCAGGCTTTGACAAGCCACTCCCTGCCAGGGGCGAGACAGACGCTCCACAGCAAGCAGGCCTCTACCACCCTGCATCTTACCGTGAAGTATGTTGTCCGGGGTGAAGGTGTACCCTTCCCCTTCCTTCAGCTTCTCATCCGAGTCTGAAAGGAATATGTAGCCCTCTGGATCCTCCAACTCCCCGCCTCCGAGAATGGTCTCCAGATACTGAAGGACCGATGCAGCATCATGTCTTTGGTGCAGGGTGACCTTGAAGGCACCGCTGCCCTTCACAACTGGCACAATACCGACTGTCTCTTCCATCTGCACCGGGTTACGACGTGCTCAGAGCGCAGTGAATAGGTGCTGATTAGGCCGACAGCGGTTGTGGGGACTCTCATCTATTCCCTGAGCATGCAATGTCAGCTCTCAGCGCATTCTTAATGGCAAGGTCTGTTGGGCGCTACAAGACTAAGGCCCGGAGGGATTCGCAGCGGCAATATCCATTCCCCTACCCATGCGTGAGGCGGCCCTTAGGGTCCCCGATAGCCAAGTGCGGTGCGTGACGCTGCACTGAATTTTAAAGTGAAAGCTTCTCAAAAGCAGCGGCCTTCCCTCCCTCTGCACAGCGCTGCAATCTCAATAATCGTACCCACACAGTCGTATCCACACGGTCTGGTCGTCCATTGTATACGAGAAGAATGTATATTGAGATAAGATTGAGTGGGATGCAAGCGTTATATAGTTAGTGATATTTCAGGAAATACATAAAAGGAAAATGATGTAGAGTTTTCACTCCCAATGCTTGATCAATAAGTCAAGGACATGGAGATCACATACACGTACACATGTTAGACCCATTCTAGGCATGTATGTGCCAGACAGCTCATCATTGGACCATCACGTACATTGCGATGCAATGCTTGTTTGACCGCTATCTCAGGATCATCCACAAAGGCCATTTGAGAGTGCAAATCATCCAGGAGAATCAAGGGCGGCAACTGTCAGCTTTAAAGCGATGCCATGACTTTAGCAGTCGTGTTGTGCAGCTCAAGAGCCTGATTGACTTCAACCTGGCATTTGCTTTCAAGTAGCTTCTCGGCCACCTAGAAGCTGTCCGAGAACTTCGGACAACTGCTGGTTTGCAACCTATCCAAAGATCTTTGGAGCTTTCAGAGACATCAGGCTCACTGCTGTGTGGGGCGATGACCGGCACTCTGCGTACTACTGTCGCGAGGCCCTGCTGACATTCAACCCTCATTCTGGGCTGCGATTGGACGCCAACACCAAATCTTTCAAAGCTTTTTAAGGTGAAAGTCGATCGAGGCTGCTGCAAGCACAGGTGTTGTAGGCTTGCATTTTACTCTGTGTGTAATTCCCACACCCTGACAAAATTGCAGATTCCCAGAGACAAGCTGTCAACCGCGAGAGGAATCGCTTGCACTGGCACGACGTGCAGTGCTTATTGGGATCTTGTGCACCGGTTTACTTATGAAAGTTACACTGTTTCCGACACTCTTACTTGGATAGAAGCCAAAAAAATGCAAGTCAGCAGCTGTCTTTCCCTTACAGATGTCAAGGCGTGTTATTGTCAGAGTAGTTCCAGATGAGCATGGTCTGGGAGAACAAACCTTCTCCCCGGACAAACCTCTTAACGCTGAAAAGCTGGTGTGTCATCTGGAGAGACAACATGGACCCGGGACCTTGAGGAATGCCAAAGGAGAGAAAGTCTTTGCAAGCCCGAAGCACCAGCTTGAGGCAATAAAGTACACCTTCACCCTAGGTAAGCGCCACAGCAGCCTAACTACGGTGTAGTCATTGATTGGGGGCTCAGGTTGGTCAGATTTCTACAGCCAGTTGCTCTCGCATATGTCAAAGCCTTTCGCACTCAAAAAGGAGGGGCATCTCCTAAACGCCCTCTTGAGCACACAGGGGTTGTCTTTATCCGGGTTCTGGCATCCGAAATTCAAACCTATCAATCAAACATCCAATGTGAAAACATCCGATGTTTGATGATCATGTATAGAAGAAGGGACCCTCATCAACCGCCTGATTTGTGCTCTAGCCTATCCCTTGCAGCCGATAGGCAATCACACCCATGTTCTTGAGGAGAGGGTGCTTGCATCATGCTGTTGGGCTGGACTCTACTCGCGTTCAATGAGCAATTCGCTGTCAGTTCTCAGGGATGCTATTTTGATATTGAAGTCTCAATATCAAAGAGTCTATCACACCATGCGTGCGCCCTTCAATGGCACTCAATGTGAAAGCCTGGCTATGCACCGAGCTTCATCAGCACATCAATCATAATGATATGGTGATCTAGCTCGGCAAGTCTAAAGGTCTATAGTGTCTCCTTGCTCAGGTAGCCTTGGCAGGGGTGGCCTCAGGCTGCAAAATCTGTGTGCTCATGCTGGCTCTACAGCTTCTGCATATTGCGTTGTAGTGTGTGTGTCGTTGCGAATACTGACCATTGCCAACATGCCTATGCAGACCAGCAGGATATCTCCCTGCTTTTTGGCAACAACGGGATTGCTAGCCGCAACTACACCACCAGACGCACCCAAACATGTAAGAAACTGTACGAAGGGGTTGCCAAGCTTGGGTACTTGCCAGCAGTGCTTATCAAGGCCCCGCCGCAAGCTGGCAAGACATCAATGCTGCGGCTTCTTTCAGAGTGGGTGGCTAAGGAGCACCCTAGCGTGAATGTGTTGTACATCAATCTTTTGCCGGAGGATACCAGCCTCGAGCTAGATGACATGTTTCGTAAACGTCTGGGAGGCACACTGAGAGACTTCATCTATGAGGGTATCGGTACGGCGCCCTTACAGATGCACACCAGGGCCTGCTAGTATCTCTCTCGGCACAGTGCTTTCAAAATTATAAAGTTTGCCCTTGCAAAATGTCACTCCAATATCAGATAGGCAGAAGCAACGTGACACCTTGCATGCTGCAGGTGGCAAGCCAACATTGGTGTGCATTGATGAGGTTCAGATCGCCTATCATCTACGGAGGAAGTGCAGTGCGCAATTCTGGTGGTTGATGAAAACCCTGAGACCCGGGCCAGACGCCAGATTGGGGCCTCGTCATCAAACCCGAGTGGTCATGGCAGCCGCTTATTGGAGCTTAGTAGTTGAAACTGAGCACCTTTTATATGATTTCTCCGCCAATCCTCGCATTTATGAAGTTCATCCCCATGAGGTGACCATATTTCCTAGTAGATCTGGTTTAACCCTCCAGCTATCAGACGCAGAGAGGGATGAAATCTGGGGCAACTTCACTAGCTTCACAAGGCTGCAAGTGGATGACTCCATCAAGGATCACATACTCTCCATCTGCTCACGGCAGGTACGCATTGGTTGGGGTGTTGTGCTGCGTTGGCCTCGTCAGTTATTACATTGCCCATGTGCGTGATTTATCAGGCAATGACGCGTGTGTCGTGTTGATGTAGCACTGGCTAGTGACAGCCCGCCTGGAATACCTTGAGGATGAGTTGAGACCCTAAGTCACAGCGCCTGGGGATGTCAACTGCAAGGCTTGGTATGTTCACCATCTTGTTTGATCATGTCGTTTTTGGCAAGGCTAACGCCAATGCTCAAACCTGCAGCTGTAGTGTTGCTACAGTGTTGCTAGAGTCTCGAATATTGTGATTTATTAGGAACTTAGATGGTTGGGCCATTTGGCTAGGATGCCAGATGAGAGGCTACCAAAGAGAGTGCTATTTGGACACATGGATGGCGCTGGCCGGAGAGCAATAGTCATAAGCAATGGGTGGATTATGTCAGGTTAGAATTTCAATGGGACTTTCAGACACATGATGGAGAAAATCCCAAGACAGGGCAGGCCGGAGGGCTGCAATAGAATGTCTGCTGCAACGCACCTGATCTACGGATTGGAAAGCGTGTAATGAATGAATGAAACCCACAGCTTTTTGTGGTGCAGGGAGAAGCTTACATCACAGAGTTTCTTTGATCGCATGCTACACATACGGTCTATTATGCCATATGCCGACCTGGAAAGGATCCCTATGGCACTTGATGTGATGCGACAATTAGTCCAGGAGGAGCCTTTAGAGATGTTTTCTCGTTGGAAATCAGCAGCCAAGGCCGACGCCATCTCCAAGCTTTGCACAATCGGCCAGCTTGTGCTCACAGGGTGGGACAAGTGAGTTTGCCAACCTTCAAGTTGTTGTCATGTGCTGCAAGGACGTCGACGCCATACGGATGTTTATCATTCATGCCAAAATGTCTGATCGTGTCTGCCATGCAGGGTGATGTTCACTAGCCCGCTACACCGTGCTTGCTTCATGAATCAAGAAGAACTCAACAATCAGGGTCCAAAACCTGATTGGAAGATATGTCCTGAATATACGACAGAACAGTACCTTTGCTAGTCTTGATACACACAGGAGGCTTCAGAGTTCCCTGCAACTTCAGAGCATCATGCTGGAAACGCATGTAGCTGCACTGTGCAATGTAAAAGGACTGCAGTAGTGGGTATCATGGTGGTGAAAAAGCGAGCAACACTATGGCACATATGTAAGCCTCAGGAACTGTTCATCATCACTTGGGTTGCGGAGCAAAAGTAAAGTCTAAGATGGGCTGTAATCATGAATGTTTTGAACCGTTGCTACTCATAGTCCACAGCCTCTTCCTCTGTGCCTGAAGCTGCCTTGTTTGTCCTAGGACTCACAGTGTGCAGTGCAGCTGCTCCTAGATCATTTCCTTCTCTTTCACTTTGCATTGGAGGTGCAAACTCCTTTGGCTGCTGCGCCTTTGCGCCGTTTGCCTCGGCCTCATCATCCCCTTCATCGCTGTCATAATCCCCTGGCAGAGCATGCCATACTCAGCAATGTGTAGCTGTATCATGTACTGCAACAATGCTGCTGGCCCTTGTGGATGAAGAGACTGGGCATGCTGAGGCTGACCACATGCAACATCTCACTGTGCTTGTGTGCAGACATGCCAGAGCAATGACAAGCCTTGTCAGACATGGGCATCTCTCATATACTGCAATATGATCAGCTTGACAGGACATGTTGAGTTCAGGCTGTGCAAGCATACCTAGGAGGCCTGCCAGGCCAGGCTCAGCATCAGAGGCATCCCGATGTTGGGCTGCTTGGGGCTGCTGCTGTCTTGCTTTGCCATCTACCACAGCAGCCGGCTGCGCAGATGCTTGAGCCTGCACGCACTCTATCCTGGGCCACTTTTGCTGTGTGCTAGAGCTGTCCTCAACAGGGCCTCGCTTGGCCGGGGCAGCACCAGCCTTGCCCCCCTTCACCCGGACAATGCTTGCTAGCAGAGCGCTCTTCGGCCTGCACAGGTCCTCCAAGTCAGCCCAGACAAGCAAGCGGGATGTGGTGAGGGCATTGGTACTTCTCTCCATCATAGCATCTACTCACATTCGCTGAACATTGATACATATTTCCGAATAATATCCAAAAATAAAACTCTGCTGGCTGCATGGCATTAGCATGGGGGTGTCCTGGGCTTACTTTTGGGGTGGATTGTCAGGGTTGGGAGCCTTTGGAGGCAGGGGCGCCGGCACTTCCTTGGGGGTGCTTGTTGAGGCTTGCATCCTCAGGAACTGCAGGCGCTCAGAGTCGCGCAGCTCCTCCTCCTTGAAGCGCTTCTTCTCCTCCTCATCCCGCAGATATAGCAGGTCCCCCTTGTCGAACGCTGCACAGCACCAGCAGCGCAGTTCAATGCGGCTCAGACCAGAGCACACCGCCTGACTGCAGCTTTGAACTGTAGATTCTGTAAAATGTAAGCCAAAAGACATGTCGACATGTCCTCACCTCCTCGCCCGAACAGCCATCCTGACTGACCTCCTTGTGTATCCTCGATCTGCATATGTTTGAGATGTTTATTGCCGTCTCATGTCTCCGGTGATGAGTGGCAATAGACAAAGTCTATGCAAGCCAGCTGTCGATCTGCACAGCTCAAGATGGCAGGTGATGAAGCTTATAGTATGCTCATGCAAGCGCGAAGTGCTCAGCAGGATGGGCTCACATCTTGGACCATGCGCATGTAGTCTGCATCACCCTCTGTGCCCTCTGAGAATACGTCAAGCGTTTTGTTGCGATTTGGATCCGGCGGCCTGAGACTACCTGGCCTGGGTGGCGCTTTGCCAAGTCTGTTGATCCCCTGTAACAGATCCCAGGAAAGAGTCACCTCTGACAGCAACAGAGCAGGGATTGCCGCATATCTGCAAACGCAAGCAGAGCACGTACCGCCATGTCAAAAGACCGTAGTCAGTCACTCCTTCAGAATCTTTCTGCTTTCTGTGCGATTTGCGTGGACTTGGACCTATTGATCTCGAAAAATAGACTTGATCATGAACGTTCCCATCGAGCTTTGTGGACCTGCTATCAGCTCGCGCTGTTATATGTGGCTTAAATCAGGGTCCCAACGCCATCAGGATGACGTAGGATTTGCTCCCTTGCTTAATTGTGAGGAGGCTTTGATGGGGCTGGGCACCTCCGGGCAGCTTCGTCGGGCAGCAGGCACCTTCCCACCTTCTCTTAGCAGGATAGCCAGCCTAGCCAGGCCTTTCTGGCACAGCTTGGCAGTAGCACGCACATGGTGGAGTTCGAGGACGTCGTTGATTTCATCGCTGTCAAAGAAGGATTGCAGTTCTCGCATCGGGGCCTGACAGCTTGCAGCCTCTCACTGTCTACTCCTGCGCTCTCGCATCCAACCAGCTTTATGGGAAAGACAGTACGAGCTTCACGACATAGAGCCGGGCGGACGCGGCTGGTGTCACCATCAGGCTTAGGGTTCACACAGAAGGTAAAATCCACAGCCCTTGGAATAAGCTGGAAAGGGGGGCTATCGGGACTGCAAGTGGAGGGCTTTTAGCGTACACTTTGCTACAATGGGAAATATGATGAGGAAGCCCTATCTCCACGAAATCATTACAAGCCATAGTACATGATGTGTAGTTTGCCTTCAGAGTCGTGCACGGACACAACAGCTGGTACTTTGTTTGCCGGCTCCAAAAGGTTGCTGCTCATAGTGTTACAGAGCTGGTTTACCTATGCAGACATCAAGGTGCTCCATAGAAGTCAGGGTCACACCTGCTGTGAAAGGCCAAAGTTTGTATAAGTTCTCCTTGGAGCGAAGACATGATGCGGCAAGAATTATAGCCCATATTACAGAACACAGTGGTCAGGGAACCTTGCGAGACTCCAAGGGTGCTGAAATCAGCCCAGACCCAGAGTACCAGCTGCAGCCAAGGAGGTACTACTTCCAATTGGGCAAGACAGATACCAGCCAGTCCTGTCGCTGGTGGGTTCTTCCCAGCGAGCGCCATCTGTTGGATAGCAATGGCAGTATTGGCTTTGGTAGGCTCCACCTTTTTACAGTTGCAACAACCTTTCCAGCCCCTGGCCTCATTACGTCAGAGTAAGTCGTAAGCAGGTGACAGCTGATAAGGACTATTGAAACCCAATGGCCTGCTTCCGACCTTTTTTGATCACTAGGGGCCAGAGGAGCATGAGTTGACCATCCAGGGCATGTAGGCTATGTTTACAATGCAGAGCCAACATGGTCCACAGAAGCCTGTATACACGAGTCTTGACTGATTTTCCATTGAACCTAGCCTAGCCACAACACAATCGACCACATTTGCCGAGCCTGCAGAGAGCCGAGGCAACTATGCTCAAAAGCTGTGCAGCACCATGCTTTGCGGCATTGCCTTGTGGGCTCCAGCTCCTGGAAGCTAGGGACCTTGTCATTAGAAACCACCGGAAAGGAAAGATATACCTTCCAGACCAATAGTGATTGCAAGAAGCATTGCTTCCGCAGCGCCAGGCGTGCGCCATTGGTAAAGTTGCTGATGTGGAAGGTGGTCTGTGGTAGTGAGACACATGTGCAGGGCAATATGCTTAGCAGGCAACCTTTGAAGGCAGGCAGATTGCGCAAACAACATCCTGATCTTGTTGAAAGTCTGTCTAGCAAGAGATCACCAGGAAATTCAACAGCCTGGACACTTGTCACCTCTGCTATGCTGCTCTTCATTTCCCAGCTTCCCCTTCGTGCTTTTTTTTATCACGTTACATCTCTTCCAGCCACACCGTGCATGATCAGGCAATAGCTCAAGTGTTGCAACGGCCAGCTTCCTCAGGCAGCAGACAGCTTCCAACCTTGTTGACACTCCAAGAAGGTGTTGCATATTCCGATGAGTGTGGACAGCAGGGAAACATACTTGGTGTCTGCTTGCCGTGCATATAGTGTATAGAAGATGGTCACTCAGTTGGTTGACAACAGAATTACTGCGTGCTTCAGCTGTCCCCAGCACCCCTTCCGTCCAGCTAGAGCTGTGAGTTCTCATCGTCCGATCTCCTATATCAAAGCAGATGTATGCAAACTCATTATTCTAACAATCGTGAGTTTCCATTACAAGGCTGTCTGTTTGTTGATATCAATTATGCATCTGTCCTGTGGGATGCGGTGTGTCTAATGCCTGCTTGCTTCCGCAGACTTGCTCCCACAGACGACTCAGCAAAGTGATTATGTCGGCAGCAGGTAAACCAAAAGCTTTTTATGTTTCCTGCGACGTTGCACCTGTCCTGCATGGCATCCACACTTATGGAGAAGCCCACGTCATGCACAATTGGACGTCGAGTCTTGTACAGCTTTATAGACGACTTATTGCACTTCTGCAGAGCCAAGCAGAGGATTTGGGATCTTGGAGTGGAGCGGCAAGCTAGTATCTCAGGGCACTTTAGTCAAAGGTACTCCACACCTGAGATCTCTCAGGCGCTCACACCTTTCATTAACGCTGTATACAGACCCACCACTGTCAGACTATGACATTCCAAAATGGGAGTATGGACAGCATTATGGGGCAGGAGCTAGCCAGGGCTCCTTCATCCGCCACCATACAACACCAATGAATACCTGCAGGCGCGAAATATGGCTGGCGCCTGGCTTGGGAGACGATGATGAAGGAACTGGCCCCACAGACCAAGGATGGCAGCTACGCCAGGCCCACTTACAACCTCAAGGGCGTAGTGGGCAGCCCAGAGTTTCCTGTGAGCCAACTCAGCTCAAATCATCCTGGCCGCGCATGCTGTCGTAATCATAGCTGAGGCTCCACCTCTGAACTTACCGTCTCTTGAGCGCAGCAGCGCAAGCGCCTCTGCACAGCGCTACAGCCTTCCCTCATCCCTGCCTCCCCATGTTCGAGGGAGGGAAGCCCCTCAAGCAGCTGTGCAGCCATTACATGTCTCAGAATAAGTGCTTAGCCCGGTCCTGGCTGCTTCAGGTGGAGTCGGGGCGGTACCACCTGTACGTAGGGAACGCCTGCCCCTGGTGCCACAGAGTACTGCTGGCGCTCATTGTGAGGGGCCTCTTGCCGCACATCTCCTACACTGTGGCAGCGGATGACCCCGAGAGGGCTTCGCGCGGGGGATGGGTATTTGACACGCCCGAGCCAGTCTTTGGCATGAAAGACCTCAGGTGCTGCTCGAGGGCCTTGCATGGCATCTCAATCCTGAATGCATTTGTACGAAAGGCACAGGTTGTGTCTGCAGTGCTGCTTGAGGACTCCCTGCACAACTGCCCTCTTCTTGCACCAGAACATTCTGAGAACGGTCTTGCAGAGAGGGCAGCCAGCTCTGGGTACTAAGTCAGCGCCATGCCTTGTAGTCTAGCTGATACAACGGCACCCATTTCTGCTCTACAGCAGCAGAAGAGTGTGAGATGGTCCTCCTCAGAATGCAGCAGCTTGGTTGATTATGCTGGGAAATAGCACCTCCCAAGGCGCCTGACACCTCCTCCACAGACAAATGATGCCGGCTGTGATGCAAAGCAGCTGCTTGCAGGGAAGTGTACGACGCGGCTAGCCCCAACTACAGAGGACGCTGCACGGCGCCCCTGCTGGTGGACAAGCGCTCGCGGCTGCTGGTCTGCAATGAGAGCAGCGACATTGTGCGCATGCTGAACAGCGTGGCGCTGCCGGGGACTTCTGATGTGGACCTGTACCCTTCAGAGCTCGCTGCAGAGATAGACGCAGTGAACGACATTGTCCATTACAATGTGAGTAGGGCCCATCAGTGTCAAACTCCTGCTAAGCCAGAATCTTCACCCCAACGTTCAGGCAGAGATGTGACTGAAGCAGCGCAGTTCAAAGCACTGCGTTGTGAAGTCGGATGCTGTCTTCCTTGCCTGCACGCGGCACACCCCTTGATCTGTGTTGCATGCATGTGCAGATCAACAATGGGGTCTACCGGAGTGGTTTTGCGACAACACAAGGAGCCTACGAGCGAGCGCAGAATGATCTGTACACTGCGCTTGATACAGTTGAACAAAGGCTATCCCAGCATCGCTTCTTGGTTGGCGACAGGTATGCTGCACCTGCTCACTTGACGGCTGCTGCCAGCAGTGTCTCCTCGCTCATCCTTTTGTGCGGTCCTGCCTTGGCCCTTGCCTAGCCATGATGCCTCGTGCAGATCACTCTTTGAGGACCCTTTGCATAAAAGGTAGACAGTTTGCACAGCCTTGTCATGGGTGCTGCTGCAAAGTGCTGATCATGCATTTAAGCAGTTGCATGGTACAGAAGGACTGTCTCAAGTGGGCTGTTCTGGCATGCAGGTTCACAGAGGCTGACCTGAGGATGTACCCTACCATCATTCGCTACGATGGGTGCTACACGACGCTGTTCAAGTGCTGCAGAAAGCGCATTGGGGACTACCCCCACCTCTCTGCCTGGCTGGCAGATGTGCATCAGCTCACCGTCAAAGACTCCCCAAATCTCCAGGTGCACCAAAGGGCTTTGCTATCTCATGCTGATGTGAGGTATCTGCTGTAGCCATGGAAACCACAGTACCCTGCTACATCGCGCAATTGGCAATTTGACCGCAGTGCAGTCTTGACATCAGCATACCAGCAATGCCAGCGGGGAATATCTACAGGGTGACTCCGAGGGGATTTAGCAGAGATCTGCTCTGCGCCTATGAATAGCCCAATTGGACTTAATTTGCTGTGCCACAACGCAGTCTGAGGCACGCTTAGTCTCACTGATGCTGGAGGCAGTGCTGAGCAGCTTCAACATCATGCCTGAGGCTACTTTGGGACATGTGCATGCAGATCAGCAACAGCTTTGACCTGGACGATGCCCGGCGCAGCTACTTCTCGTCGCTCTTCCCCCTGAATCCTGGGGGTATTGTGCCGACAGGGCCTACACTGGCAGACCTTGACCTCTCCAGGAATGCTGGACGTGGGCCACAGGACGCCGAGAGTGTCTTTCACATGAGGAAGCAGCCAGCTGTGATGGCGACGGTCTGAGGCTCATGAGGCCCTCATGATGAGGCACACATGTGCTCGGAATCTTACTGCAGTTGGAAGAGAGTGGAAGGAATAGGACTTTTTGTTGAGGCGTAGGACGCTGGGTCCAGCCATATGCTGTACAATAAGCTGTATCACCAGTTCAAATGCCCCTTGAGTGCTTTACACATTCAGAAGCCTCACAAAAATTGGACTCAGCCAACTCAAAATTTCCACTCAAGCATCTCGGTTGCTTCTCCTCAACAAGCTGCTTATCGTTGTTGGAGTTGTCAACCGGGCTTCATGCACTTGAAGATTCTGATTGCACATAGTCAGCTTGCGTCTGGAATCTACACTCAATTGTCTTCGGCGTCTTCTTCAAAAGACTCATCAACATCATCTCCAGGCTCTGCACCTGCTCCACCTAGCTGCTGTGTTGCAAAAGCCCGCATCAATGTGGCTTGCCAGATGTCCATCACCATAATTCCAGATACCAGCCCGTCATACAGTCCGGCCTGGATAGCTGCTCCAATTGCCACAGCCTGTAAACAATCACGGACCATCATGCCTTGAGACGCGCACATCATGATGCCTAAATTAGCATTCGTTTCAAAAGCTTTAAATCCGCGTCAGCGTACCACAGCCCTGCAAAGTCCCCAGAGGTGAAAGCTTATTCAGTATCAGAACATGAATAGTGTGTCATGTCAGCTGCAGTGTCCCAATTGAGCCGTGCTTGGCAGGCTTTATAGCTCCAGTGTCAGCTTACATGATGACTCCACAGCCCGCGAGCAAAATTCACGCACTACCTCCCCGCGCCACATATGTGAAATCATGCTGCGCACCTCGTCAGGGTCGACGGCAGCGCCTTTTGCTTCCAAACCAGTCATGTTACGCACAAAGCGCCGAAAGGCTGGCATGCGAGTGGCGCCGCCCACCAGCAGCACGCGCGTGATCGGCGCCCGCCGCTTGGGCCGCACCTGGGCACTCACCTTCAGCATCAGCCTTCTCAACACACCGTGTCATACATCTCCTCATACTCCACAACCATGCGACGTGGCGCACCTCACCAGCGGCACGAGCGCAGGAATGGACCTGCTACGCAAACACCCCACAGCAATGCCGAGGCGTGTGAACATGAAGCCAGCACAGTAGCAGGTTGGCAGCAGGTTTCACAATGTTGAGAGTTGGAGGGCCTTCAAACCTGTGCCTGTGCATTCTTCTGCTTTTTGCTCCTCGCATAATGCTCTTCCATGACTGACCCAAGGTCCACGCCTGCCTGCAGTCATAGACACACCCACTGTCTTTCAAAACTTACAAGACGCAAATTAGCTCACAAATCCGGTCTATCTCGTCCTGTCAACTGATGCTTTGATTCAAGGTGCCACCTCAGGGGGGTGCTGTGTCAGTGCAAGGATGACTAAAAGGGTTTTTCAACACTGCGGTCACCTCTTAAGGGTGCTTCAGCATAGCGTATATATGTCATTCATCATTCACAGCCCCTCCTTCTGTACCTCACATCTTGTGCGAGCCTTCCGTCATGTCATTCCTATTGGCCATGTGTCAGGAAAATAGCGATGTTGTCAGCATTTGAAGCCTATCTAGGTGCTATCTGACGAAAGAAGACCAGATATACTCATCATCCACAGGCCATACTCACTGCTAAAACCTCTGCACATGCTAGGTGGAGTTGACTACAGAGTATGTGCTGCTGCTATCTGATGTCAGCTTAAAGCTACACTGATACTGTCAACACCGTACTCCAGCAGTGCCCTCATAAGGAACTGAAGCTGTCTCGGGATCATCCTGACTGATGCTGCCATGTGTTGATATGGTGTCCTTCACTCTATGCTAGGTGCTGTTGGAAGAAGGAGTCACCTGCCAGCAGGCCTCGTCCACGGCCAGGCGCATGCGCTCAAATAGGGGCGTCGCCAGCTTCTCAAAGTGTTGCCTGGTCAGGACGGCTGCCACTCCTTGCCCGTCAGCGCCTCCCACAGGCACCTTCAGGGACACGCGCATGGCCTCTGACAAGGCCACCTGCATGGAGGTTCCAGAGTCAGAGGTTGTAAGGTCAGCCAGCATTGGAGAGAAAATTGCATGGGAATCTATCGACCTGGTGATTGTCACCGACAGGGCTGTCTGCAGAAGAACGGCTTCCTTGATACTCCAGGCCTAACATTGCCTATCCTCAAGCACCTAGGTATGTGAACACATGGCAAGCTTCACACGGAAGGTTCTCGCCTTTGCTTTTTCGGCCAGCGCCTTCAGGCGGGCTATCATGATGGGCTCTGTGCAATCCACTGCCTGGAGAGACTCCCTGATGAGCCAGTCGACGATGATGTTGTCAAAGTCGTCGCCACCTGCGTGATGTTCCCACTAAGATGCTTTGGCACTACGACCTGCTCAGAGCATGAAGGTATCCCATGCCATGAAATGTGTTGTCTTAGAATCAGTGAGTCATGTACAACCAATTCAGGAGCATAACATTTCACTCAGCCAGATGCCGAGAGTCTGTCGTTGAGTCTATGCCATTTTCAACAGCACATCAAAAGCTGACTGTCCCGCAAGCACCTCCAGCCCGCTGCAATTACCAGCAGGCAGGACACATCACTTTAATCACGTTCAGGGCTTGATGGCGCACCAAGATTGGCATCTCCGCCGGTGGCCAGCACCTCAATGGTCCCCCCGCCCACCTCCAGAATAGACACATCCCAGGTTCCCCCGCCCAGATCCAACACCAGCACCGTCTCATCCCGCTCCGCCGACACTCCGTACGCCAGCGCAGCCGCCACCGGCTCCCTGCAGTCCACCTCACATCCTCAGATGAAAGGGCATTGCTATAGCAGCGCTCGCTGCTTTCTGAGCCCTGCCTTTAGGATCTTGCTGCAGGAGCTGCATATGTATGGCAATCACGCATTGCCAACAGCATATACTTGGTGGCTCATCAATGTGAGAACAGCGACACCACAGCAACGCCTTGAAGCTTACTCAGTCCTTCAGCTGACTACGAGATAGTCTCTGGACTGTTTCCCCACCGTGGGAGAGTGATGCACCACATTTCACAAGGAGCAGATCACAGATTGCTTGCCTGATGAGCTTGATCTTTGTGAGGCCTGCAAGGCGCCCAGCTTCGATGGTGGCTTCTCTCTGCTCGCTGCCAAAGTAGGCTGGCACCGAGATCACTGCCTTCTCAACCGGGCTGCCCAGATAGGCCTGAGCGCTGGACAGCAGCTCAGCCAGAATGTAGGCTGAAACCTCCTCAGGATACAGTACGCCGCCTTCAACAGCGTCGCATTGCAGCTGCACCGCTCCTTCCTCATCGCTCTTTACCCCGTAGGCTACCTACACCTGCACACCAGACATCCTGCGAGGCTGGAGAGACGACAACCAAGGCAGTACATCAAGAACAGCTCCCCCAATACAGACTTTCTGCACAGGCTGAGGCCAGGTGTGACAAAGATGTTTGAGACTTAGCCCTGTCGACAGTCCCATTGCAGGCCAGGGGCTTGAATGCGCAGGAGCGGCGCTACCAGCATGCATGATACTCCGATGATGTGATGCTCACCGATGAGGCAAGATCCTTGGTATCTGCAAGCTGCTGCCCCATGAAGCGCTTCACAGAGTAGTAAGTGGTCCCTGGCTGAGTTGCAGCAAGCCTGCACAGCACAGTGCACTCGGGGCAAATCCTTGCTTCTGGGATGACTTCTGTCCTGGGCTCGAGTATATTGCGTGCTCTCACCTCTTTGCAGCAGCACCGACAATGATCTCCTCTTCTTCTCCAATGCTCACGATAGAGGGCAGCGTGCTGGTTGACTGTGAAGTAGGGATGACCACAGTTCGCTGGCCCTTGCACACCTGCAAGTCCATAGGATGGTGTAAGGGAAGTGATCATAGTGTCTTGCACGGAGAGCAGGGTGGAGCAGCAATATCGCTCACCGCTACTACTGAGTTCGTGGTGCCCAGATCTATCCCAACAGCGCCTGTTTTCACAGCGCTCGCATTCTGGACAGTCATCGAGCAGACACGAGGATGAAGACATCTCCGATGCTTCAGTGTCACTCTGATACATTGCTGTGCCGGAGGTGCTTGCTTCATTCAGTGGCAGCCATCAGCTATAATACATATGCTCTGCAATTGGCCCTTCGATGGGTATATAGAGGTTTGCTCGAACACACATCGTCAAATTTTTTATGCATACTGCGTCTGCTTAGGTGCTGCTTCTCAGCCGTCAAAAGGGGGCGCTGGGCAGTAGCCGGGCCACTCGGCCCTTCTGGGCAGGCTTTCCGCATATCTCATCTGCAGTTGGGCGATGACCAAAGGGATACGCCGGGACCTTAACAACTGCTGGTCACGGTTTTCTGATAGAACTAATCCTCTCAACGTGCGTCTCAAGCACATTTGCAGTTCCTGGACATATCACTCTGCACACCTGACAAGGTGGGGTCCATGACTTATAGTCCATTACTGCACCGCAGTGTCTCGCACACGCTTGCTGGACCACGGAACTCCATTATGTCGCTTCGGCCAGTCTGTCGTGGCGTAAACTCCTTGCTAGGCGTCTCAGACAGCCAGTCCCTCTGCTGCTGCAGCCCTTCGACCTGCATGTAGGACATAGCGCTCTGCGCATGCGGATGAGGCAATCTGTGCTTTGATACTCTGCCATGCCAAGCCTTTCCTGAGGACCGTACAGCTTGACAAAAGTCTGCAGCGAGCAACAGGCAGCATGGTAGGAACCCTGTAAGCGTCATGCAGACTCAGCGCAAAAGCCATAGTTCCACAGCAGTGCTGCCAGGTGTCGGCCAGCGGCAGCGCTTGCCTGCTCTGCAAGATAGGCTGCTCTGGCCTCCTGGCTCTGCGCGGCTCCTATGGCGGCTTCTAGCCGGCTCAGCGCAGCGTTCAGCACACTCTGCAGCTCCTCCTTCTCACCTGCACCACCATACAGCACTTTCTGCAACTTCCACAGGGCCTGTGTATGAAGCTTGAAGCACGAAGCATCCCTAGACTGCTGCTGCAAGGCCTGCTTCAACCAAGTGCACACAAACCCAGCTGCATTGAAAGACAACAGGGCTTGTGTACATGCCTTCTAAAGAGTAAGTCTGGCCCGTGAATGCAGACACACATGATCCACCCAAACAGGGCTGTGAAGTATATGGGATACACAGTGCCTGAGTAGGCCTGGGAAGCCTGTACTTTGATGGCAAACGCCCTTATGCAGCATCGGCAGGTGTAACACAGCTGTTGACAGGTGTAACACAGCTGTTGAGGTAGAAGGACCACACTCACATGCAGCTGACTCCTGGTCCTGCAATCGGCTTTCCAGATCATGCAGATAGTTGTTGCGCCTGTGAAGGGCGGCTTTCACGCTGGCCAGCTCCTTGAGGGTGTACTGGTGCTCTGCCTGTGCATGGCAAAGTTGGGCCGTCAGCACAGCACTGGCTGTGCAAGGGGAGCTTCCCAGCTCAAGAACTGCCCTGCAAGGGACTGACGCATGTAGACGAATACAGCGCGAGCCTAAGCCTGGCAGACTATGGAGGCTGTCCTCTCAAAATATTTGCCCTTGCATGTGGCGCATGGTGCGAATTGTATGTGAGCAGACCTACCTGCAACCTGTCCAGCTGATGCTGAAGCCCTGCGCTCTGCTTGCGCTGTGCCTCTGCATCTCGTCTGAGCGCAGCCTTCTCTGCAAGCCACTGCTTCTCCTGGTACCTGAACTCCCACAGAGCTGCCTCCAGGGGGCTGCGTGCACGGGTATGCTGCTCCTTCATCGCCCTGGTACAGGCTGTTGCAGTACCGCCTTCATCCTTTGGAGCTCTGAACTTGCTTCAGGAGGGCTGTAGAAGGCGTGATGGCAAACCTCCTGCGGATGTAGAAGTATAGACCAAGATGTTCTGGGCAGGTACCCTGTAACATCCCTGCCTTGCGCGCAAGAGCATCGATCTACACAAGGCAAGAAGGTCGGTTCTAGTGTAAATGGAGGTAAGTAGTAGATTACCTCTTGCAGCACCTGGAACCGGTGAGTGGCCCTGGACGGTTTGGCCTGAATGTTGCTCGAATTACCTGTGGCTAGACGGAGCGAAGATACTGAAGCAGCTCGCATACAAGCAGCGCAATCGATGCTACATTGACACCATTGAATGGGATCCTCCTTCAACGCCTGACTCCCACGGACCACGGCCCGTACAGGTCCGTAGAAATATAAATTGGCTGACGTAATGGTCATTCTCGAGACACACATCAAAGATGCCGCTGTCTGCGTGCTCTGGGAACCAGATCAAGTCTCTGCAATCTGTTGCGTGTGGTATTCAAGGGCGCTACACCAAGCCGCAAGATACCAGGTATCTGACCAAGGCTCTCACAGGTGATTCTTACGCCATGCTCATTCTCATATATCTGCTGACTGTCCTGAGTTAGGTGGGCAGAGGTACAGCCTGGGTAGAGTAGGCTCCTGACTGCTTCCAAAGTACAGCTCTGTATTGTGCGAGATGATAGGGTCATCATAGGAACGCGCATGCCGGAAGCTTAAAGCTAACGTGAAGCCCCATGTAGGTCGCCTGACAAGGAATACGTCAGTTGCAAGAGCTGAAATGTCTTCTTCAAATGCAAAGCTGACCCTGTTCACGGCCGGAACACCCAATGGTAACATTCTGATCTAGACTCGATCTGCTAGGAAAGGACGGCCATTTCTGTATTATTTACCTGCTTTCACCGTCTGAAGTGTAAGATGTAATATTCTCGTGCAGGTTGGAAGCCTTCCATCACTCTTGAAGAACTTGGGGTAGGTGGACAGCATCCCCAATAGCAAGTCTAGGCATGCAAAGCAATTGCAATGGAGTACTCCATCACCTTTTGTGAAGCTGTATCGCTTGACCTGACACCGGAGTGCCACACGCAGATCCCTTATGAGGTCAAGAAGATTTCGCTCTCTAATAATGAGCAGAAGCAGGTGCCCCTTCATCCTACCAGATGAGTCTGAAATCGTTTGCCAGCCCAGGCTTTAATATAGCAGCACTGTCTACCACTCCGCCGCTCATCACTGCAGCCCATGCTTTAATGTAGCAGCACTGTCTACATTCCACCGCTCATCACTGCTGTCCAGTCAACACATCACTATATTGCCTTGCACCTACTAGCAGAGCCCGACATCCTGCTGCCCAAATACGTTGATGTTCCTCAAGGATAATGTACCCTGATCCATTGTGATGCTTTGCAGGACTGGTTCCTCAAGATCAACCCCAATGGAAGGTAGGCTTGGTTCGGCCCAGGCACTGCTCAGATGGTGCTCTCACTCTGCATGCACTGGTTCTTGATACTGATGGCAGCTTCTGCGGCGGTTCCTGGTTGATCCGGAGGAGCAGATTGATGCCCAAAGCCTCCGGCCATGTCATTACAGCGCTTAGGCATGGGTGCTTACGACGCAGGATCCCAGCTATGGTCGACCACTCTGCAGGCGACCTGTCCATTTTTGAGTCTGGCGCTATCATGTGGTATCTCGGGATGGAGCATGACCCGCAAGGAAAGATCTTCCCGAAGGTGCGCATTTCCACATGCATGCATTCTAACAGTTTAATACAGCCTTGAAGGGTCCAGGGTAGAAGTACTAGGAAGCTCAGGGCATCATATTGCGTTGGCATAATCCTAGACGAACTAACTGTGGCTGTCCAGAGCATCCCAGGGGTGTGATAAATTGAGGCATGCCTTTGCTTTTTGTGATGCGGGGGGGGGGGGGGGGGGGGGCCAGGTCCTATGCGGGGGGGATAGTTCATTCCCCTGGCTGCTCAAATAGGCATCATGTGAGTGAGTGTCGTGCTTCCATGTGGGGAGCGCCTGTATTCCTGAGCCAAATGAGGGAGCTGTGTGTGACTCATTGCGGTGGTGCAGGACATCAAGAAGCAGACAGAGGTCATGTCATGGCTCATGTTCCAGATGGGAGGACTGGGTCCTATGCAGGGCCAGGTATGACGTCCCATATGCAGGCTCCCACGCCCTACATGGCAGATGCCCTTACCTTGAGCATTGCTTTATCATTGCAAAGACAGGGAGATGCTTAGGTCATGCCAGTAATGTTGACAGCGTGGTGCTCTCTGAGAGGCGACAATTGCAGCAGACTCCAGCCTCTGGAGCAAGACTGACCAGGCTAATGTCTGCTTGCAGGCAAACCACTTTGTGCGCTATGCGCCCGAGCAGATCGAGTATGCCAAGAACAGATATGTCAATGAGACCAACCGCCTCTATCAGGTGCACGACGCTCCCCCTAAGGCCCCTTTGTTCTGTGGCTGGAATGCGAGACGAGCATGCCTGTCGTCGTAGACTGTGCTCCCTGACTTGCCGTTTGCTTGCATGAGTGCTGCTGTAAAACAATGTGATGTAAAATTCAAAAGCTAAGTTTTGAAACCCATCAGGTTGGGCTGTTGGGCATCATGTTGACAATTCATGGCTACTGGCAACACCCAGCCAGGTCCTTCTAGATGAAGTTAGGTCTGGGCGGCTTGTGCAGTAGTATGCTGGCTGCAGGTGCTGGACACCCACCTGAAGACCCACGAGTGGCTGGCTGCGGACCAGTACACAATCGCAGACATCGCCAACTTCTCATGGGTGGGGCCTGCTCACCTCTGTTGTAGCTATGCATGTCTAGAACTTGGATCCCTTGCAGGCAGTGATGCCATCCAAACATGCCATGGACTGCATTGACGTGCATAGTGACGCATGGCAACATGAGTGCTGGGCTATATGATACAAGGGCCAAAAGCCTGCTGTCTTTGATGCACCATCAGTCAAACCTTCTCTGTATGCAGGTGTTTGCCTACTTTTGGGCTGGTGCAACCATTGACGACAAGCCACACCTGAAGGGTAAGCAGACTTCACCTTGCTGCCCTGCATTGGGAATCTCAGAAGCAAACGCAGCCTTCGATGACAAACATGTGCATCTCCGGCATCCTTGGCATGTGTACGGAGAATTGAATCGAGAAGCCGCTGTGCGGCATGCCTGAGAGCCTTGCAAGCGTGCGCATCTGTGGGCGAATCAACTTGCCAAGGGCGTTGCAATATGAGCAGCCCTGATGTGTGTGCATGAACTGCAGCCTGGTACGAGAAGATCATGGCCAGGCCGGCGGTGCAGAAGGGGCTGGACGTCCCGGAGGAGAACTCCTTCAAGAAGGCGCTGGGCGGAGGCGGCCAGATCAGCCAGGAGGAGATTCAGAAGAAGGTGGATGAGGCCCGCAAGTTCATGGGCAGCACTGACAAGAAGTGATGGCCCCGAGGTGCTAAGTGGGACAACCCTCTTGCAAGAGGCGTGCTCAAGAGGATGCACACAAGGAGCTTTGCACCAGCAAGCTTACAGATGGTTGACAGACAACAGAGAGATGCTGCAGCAGCTGATGTAGCTTGGGGACTCTCAGATCTGTTGAGGCATGTAGAACCAGGGCGTACCGTGGCCCGTATTGTCCAGATTGGCTGACGTAATAGTAACTCTCGCGATACACATCTAAGATGCCGCGGTCAGCGAGCTCTGGGAATCAGATCAAACCTCTGAAATCTGTCGCGTGTGCTGTTCAAGGGCGCTACACCAAGCCGCAGAGTGTCACGTGTATGACCAAGGTTCACACAGGTGAATCTTACGCCATGTTCGTTCTCAAATCTTCGCTCAAGCGTCCTAGGTCAGGTGGGAGACAGGTATGTCATGGGTGAAGGAAGTTCCTGAACGCTTTCAAAGTAGAGCTACGCATCGTGCGAGATGATAGGGTCATCATATGATTGCGCATGCCGGAAGCCGAAGCTAACGTGGAACCTCGTGCAGGTGACCAGACGAGGAACACGTCCTTTATAAGAGCTTGAATGTCTTCCTCAGATGCAAAGCTGACCTTGTACACGGCCGGAACACCCAACGGTACAAAGCTGATCTACCAGGATAAAATGGCCGTTCCAATATCTTTACCTGCTTTCGCGGTCTGAGACCAAAGCTGTAAGCGCTTGTGCGTAGGATGGAAGCCGTCCATCACTCTTGAAGAACTCGGGGTAGGTGTACAGCATCCCCAAGAACAAGTCTAGGCATGCAGAATAATGGAGTACTCTATCACCTTTGTGAGGCTGTATCGCTTGACCTGACACCGAAGTGCTACACGCAGATCCCTTATGAGGTCAAGTCGATCTCGCTCCCTGAAAATGAGCAGAAGCAGGTGCCTGTGCAGCCCACCACATTACTCTGAAAACATTTGCCAGCACGTACCTCTGGCCAGTTAGCACAATGTCCTGCTGCTACCAGCAGAACCCGAGATACTGCTGCACAAATCTCCTGATTTTCCTGGATGACATTCCCTGATCGATTGTGATGCTCTGCAGGACTGGTTCCTCAAGATAAACCCCAATGGGAGGTAGGCTTTGTCCAGCCCAAGCATTGCTCAAATGTTGTCCACACTCTGCATGCATTGACATTAGGGTATTGAGGGCAGTTCCTGGCTGAGGTGTGATCAACGCCTAGAGCTTTTCTTTGGGGGGGTTGCACCCGATGCCCAAGGTCTGAATCCGGTCCTGGTTCTCGCAAAACAGAATTCCAGCCATGGTTGACCACTCCGCGGGCAACCTGCCTATCTTCGAGTCTGGAGCTATCATGTGGTATCTGGGGATGCGGCATGACCCGCAAGGGAAGATCTTCCCAAAGGTAAGCACTGCCTCACGCATGCCTTGTGGCGCTACAACACTGCGTTGTAAGGTCCAGAGTTGAGGTACTTGAGATTTAGGCGCGCTACTTGGTGTTGATGTGATCCCAGACGCACTAGTAGAGGCTCTCCTGAGCATGCAAGGGGACTTGTAGATTCAGGCCTGCCTTGGCGTTCTGTGATGCGGCCAGGCTGAGTTGACATACCAGGGGAAGCTTGTTCCCCTGGCGGCTCAAGGTAGTAGGGTTCATGTGAGTGGGTGCACTGCTTCCATGTGGGGAGCGCCTGTATTCTTGAGCCAAATGAGGGAGCTGTGTGTGACTCATTGCGGTGGTGCAGGACATCAAGAAGCAGACAGAGGTCATGTCATGGCTCATGTTCCAGATGGGAGGACTGGGTCCAATGCAGGGCCAGGTACAACATGCAGACTCTTGTGACCACCATCGACTTGAACCCATTTATTTTGAGCACCACCTTAAGTTGCGCAAGCAGACAGATCTGTAGGGCATGCTGACAATGTTCAGTGCTTGGCAGCATGCTCTCTAAGGCAGTTGCAGCATGCTATAGTTGTGGCAGAGGCAGGGCAATTTGATCCCCTTCTGCAGGCGAACCACTTTGTGCGGTATGCGCCAGAGCAGATCGAGTATGCCAAGAACAGATACGTCAACGAGACCAACCGCCTCTACCAGGTGCACAAGCCTCTCAGCGGGGTTTCTCCCCTGAGTAAGCAATAAGCGGGCTCGCTTTTAATGGCAGCCCAATTTGCAGCTGCTAGCACTTCATCTCTTGTGCATGAGCGGTCCTGAACAGCAAGTTGGCAGCATAAATTGTAGGCCCCACCAGGCTAAGCTCATCTTTGACAGTGGCAGTTGCCTGCACGCATCTGGCAACACATAGCCAGCTTCTTCCTGGAGGGACTGTTGCCTGGGATCCTTACTCAGCGGAATGCTGGCTGGCGGGCTGCAGGTGCTGGACACCCATCTGAAGACCCATGAGTGGCTAGCTGCGGATCAGTACACCATCGCAGACATCGCCAACTTCTCATGGGTGGGGCCTGCTCACCTCTGCTGTAGCTACGCACACCCAAAACTTGCACCGTGTGACGCCCAAGCATGCCATGGAGTGCGTCAGCATGCACGGTAGTGCATAACTGCAGCAGTGCTGAGCTGTCTGATCCACGGGCCCATAGCCTGCTGTCTGCAATACAAGTCAAGCAGACAACCGTGTGCAGGTGTTTGCCTACTTCTGGGCTGGTGCAACCGTTGATGACAAGCCACACCTGAAGGGTGAGAAGACTTCAGCTTGCTGCCCTGCGTTGGGAATCTCAGGAGTCAAGACGGCCTTTGATGACAAACCTGTGCGACTCCGGCATCTTCGGCATGTGTAGGGAGAATTGATTCGAGAAGCCGCTGTGCGACACGCCTCAGCGCCTTGCAAGCATGCGCATCTATGCGCATGTCAAGTTGCTATGAGCAGGGCAGTCCGGGCGCTTGATGCGTGTCTTCTGTGCAGCCTGGTATGAGAAGATCCTGGCCAGGCCAGAAGTGCAGAAGGGCCTGGACGTGCCAGAAGCGAACGCCTTCAAGAAGGCGCTGGGTGAGGAGGAGATCCAGAAGATGGTGGGCGAGGCCCGCAAGGTCATGGTCAGCACTGAGAAGAAGTAATGGCACCAAGGTGCCGACTGGAACAACGTGAATGTTTAGCTAAGAGAAAGCCCAATGGCTAAAATTGGGCTGAAGGGGGCTAGGACATACTGATGTAAGCCAAAAGTGCCAGAAGCCATCTGAGGCGTTTCTGCAAGAGGCAGGCTCAAATGGACGCATACAAGAACCATTGGACCAGCAAGCTTATAAATGATTGACAGGTGATAGAGAGATGCTGCAGCAGCTGATGAAGCTTTGGACTCTCAGATTCATTGAGGCGTGTACGGGCAGCGGTGCTCGCACCACTAGATGATCCAGGTCTTTGATGGTGTTCTCAGGACGATTTCACCAGTTCACAGCATCCCTGCAAGGAGGCTGCTCTCCAGGTCACACAGGGGTTTGCGGCTTGCTGATCAGCCGGCCTTGGCCACACCTTTGCACCCATGCATGCACACCTGGGATGATGACTCATCTTAAAGTTTAATTCTGCCTGCTCAGTATAGGATAGCACCTCTATGCTTGTACAGCGGAAAGTTCTTAAAGGTGTGGGCCACTGTAACGCCCATACTGCGGGCATGCTGGCAGCTTCGATGCAGCTGCAGGGCCCATTCGATTTCCCAAGCAAATGGATTGCTATTGTGCACGTCCCGCAAATAAGAGAAGACACACAAGGTCACATGTGCATGTAGCAGTGTTCATGGTATTGCCCGATGCTTGCCCAGAGGCCGAGCACTGCAGGCCCTTGCCATGCATACTTGCCACCCTGTGAATGCAGGCATCGTCGATCGGCTGCCCCACGCACGTCCCCTATCTTAGCTAGGCCCTTACGGCTTCAGTCTCACGCCAGAAGACAACAACTAGGAGCAGGGGCAGACACGGTCAACAGCACTGAGGTCTCTGGTTCTATTGACGACGAGCATGCAGTAAACAGGAACTTGAACTCTCTCAGCAACCTCAGCGATCTCTTCCACAAAGCAGACATTAACGGGTAAGCCAGCGCGCGCGCTTCTTACTGTGCAGCTATTGAAGAGCATGTCTTTCTGAACACCCCTGCATGCTTCTGCAGGGATGGTGTCATTGATAGGGACGAGCTGAAGATCTTGCTGCAGAGCACCAACCATGGGGCTGAGACAATCTCAAAGCACCCTGTGAGCATCACGACCTAGTTGCCTGCATGCTTCACACAAGGAAATCCGGTCTTCTCAGCACCATGCCACATATGTCATGTCCGGCATTCCTTCTGGGAGGTCTCATGAATTCTGCCGTGCAGAGCTGGATCTCAGAGGAGGAGGTGACTACCTGGCTGAGCAAGTATGACTGGGACAAATCAGGAGACATCTCTTTCGCAGAATTTGCTGCCCTGGTAAGCTGCATACTTGCCATACCTTCCGTGGAGAGCTCAAGGTACTGGTACTGAGTGGACGGCAAGGTCCAAGCACCTTCATGCATCGTCCCTTCCCAAGCTGTCCAGAGACTTCTGAAAGTGCTGCCTACTGCGCCAGGTGAGGGGAGGGGCGCTGCTGGATGGGAAGCTGGAGGAGTATGAGGCAGCCTGGCAGGCGGCTGGGGGAGAGGACATCAGCACGCAGGCTCTCGGAGACCTCTTCAAGAAGCTTGGGCAGCCCCTGGACGCCTACAGGTGACAGGCCTGGTGTGGCTTTTGACGGTGCAAGCCAGCAGCAGAAGGTGCCATGCATGCAGCTGCTGGTCTATGGCAGCTGCGCAGGGTACGTTGAATGACAGTTGTCTTGATAAGCTCAAAATGAGTCCTGGAGGTGCTCCAACAGATGTTGCAGCAGACTGGTCAGCGTAGTTGGCGTCAAATCGCAAAGACCTGGTAGTCTGTACACGGGGACTCAGGGGGTACGCCTTGCCGCCAATGAGGTGTGCTGCCTGTCCGCAGGTTGAGCACCATAGAGGCGAGGCTCAGCCTGGCAAAGACAGGGGGCAAAATCACCTTCCCGCACTTCCTGGAGATGTTTCGGGCAGATCTGCTGGATTTGAAGGAGATCATGCGGTTTCTGCAGATGGGCAGCTCTGCCCCAACATCAGAGACCGCCACAGTGCCAGAGGTATGTGTGAGCTCAGCCTGCGTGCAGCGCACGCATTGTCAACCTGACCAAAGGCTCAGCAATTGAATTGCGGCACCAAGTTAGTGCAGCGCTGCTGCAACTTCAGTTGGCTTTGCTCCAGCCCATGCACGAGTCTTCTGCGTGACAGAGCTGCAATGTGCATTCACCTATCACATTGTGACAGCTGTGCACCATGGAGTGCCACAGACTTGATGCACAATTGCAGAGTGAGGCAGGCCGGCTAACAAAGATGAGACTGTATGCAGCTGAAGAGCGGGGAGGTGAACTTCATTTGGAGCGAGGAGGAGTTTGACTGGGTGCTGAGCGAGCACGCGCAGCAGCTGATTGTGTTGGAGGCCTCACTCACTTGGTGCCGGCCTTGCAAAGGCTTTGAGCGGGCGTTCCAGGTGCGCAACTGCCCTAAGAGTGCTATGAAGCCACCTACATTCTTGCTGGACATCAGGAGGCCTCACAGCCAGCATCAAGTGCTCATCATTGTTTGAGGGAGCAGCTTCCAGAGGGTCACCATTCCCATGATGATGCTCCATCTGTCTCATCCTGGCCAAGAGGACCTCGCTGGGCATAGGTGCATGCTTGCATGAGGTGACCTGTAGACAGGGGTAACCTGAAGTCTGATCTGCTGTGTGTAACACAATGATGCAAGTGCTGCAGTGCCTGACCGGTGGTGTGTCTTACATGTGCAGAAGTTTGCGTCAGCGTATGCCAAGACGGTGTTTCTGAAGTTCTACGGGAACCACTCGGAGGGCACCAAGCATCTGTTTGAGACGCGGCTGCAGACTCCCATGACCCCGACTTTCACCTTCTGGCGGCAAGGTGAGCCTGATCTACTTAAAGCCCAATCCACATGCCTGTGACTCTCATAAGTCAAGAACGACAGACTGCCTTCAGATATAAACTCTGATAAATCAGAAAGAGAGCAAACAAAGAAGTAAGAAGTCAAAGAGGTGTACCAGTCAAACTCAACAAAGAAATAAATCCGCAACTCATCTCCAGTCAAACAGTTGCCAGGTTGCCAGGAGATGAGTTGTTACACTCACCCTCCTAGAAACAGACTGTAGGACACTCAATGCACGCTCTCTTGGGCCAAGGCTTCCTCTCTTTGCAGGGAAGCAGCTTCATGAGCATCATGGTGCAAATAAGGTATCACACCAGCAGCCTCGTGGAATGTCTGCGCTCTCCGGTGTCCTCGTACCATGCTGCGCAGTCTGAGACTTTGCACATCGCTTTTGCCAAGTGTGCTGCTCGTGTTGACCCATGGGAATGTCATGGATGGGCACTCAGATTGACTGTCGCCAATCCGCGTGCAGGTGAAGATGGATGCAGCTCTTCAAAGTTTATTAGAACCAGACGAGAATCCGCTGACCGGCGCCAACGCTTTCAAAAAGCAGGTCTTCCAGGCAAAAGTGGGCCTAAGCTGAGTCAGATCGGAACGAGGCTGGCTGGGAGCTTCTCCTGGGCCATGGATAGCGGATAGCAGTCAGACCAGCATGTCGTTGCATGTCAATGTGAGGGTTGCAGCGACTTGACAAAAGCAGCATGCGGCTCAAACTGCGCAATACGGGCACTTAAAATTCTGAGCTCAGACTTGTGCTAATGCCATGCTCTTAATCTGTTCGTCGGTACCGACCTGACCTGCAAATACATCTGATAGTTGCGCACATCTGGAAAGCTGAGATTAGCCAGTAAGGTACAACTCATTTGGAGTGTGTCCTCAGTGCTTCTATGCTGATTATCATCTTATGGGAGTACTGGCATGGAGCGAGGACTGATGGTGCAATCAGATCAACATGTCCCATTACACATTGTGTGGAACATAAACTGAGAACCTCGGGCAAGTTTAAACCCTTTAGCTTGTACACTCCAGTCCCCAATTGAGCATATGCATCCGGCAGTTGGGCAATCACAAAAACCTCTTCAAGCGCTACGACTTGAAAGGCAGGCAGCTATTCTACCAAATGAGATGGGGTGTGAAGAAAGGCCTCCCTGCCAGGTCCATGCTGAATCAATCATGTCCATTGTAGAATACGTAGTAAGCAGAGACAACTCGTCAAGACTGCTGACCAGCAATATTCTGTGCACATACTAGACTTGTTCATCTTCGGTTCCAGGCACTTTCTCTCCTATCCTGCATCATCCGAGCTTGCTATGGCAGTGTGTAGGTGCCTGCTGCTCCACACTGCCAGTAATATCCCTCAACTCCTGTCCTCGTCCTTTTGTGTTGCAACCTTGCCCAGGGCTTGTCCAAGACCCGAGCTCTGGATTGCAGCCATGACAGAGAGCAGCAGCTTCCCGTCCATAGCCTTGGGTGCTCCAACAGCCTCCATCTCAGCTTCCAAGGCTGCCTGCTCTGCCAGCACCGCATCGCCGCCTTCCACAACGGACCGCCGTGCAGGTGCAGTAGGCCCTACATGCGCACACAACCATGAGCCCTACGATTCGCTGGGTGCACTATCTTACTACACCGGCAGAGCACAGGATCACATGCGCTCACACAGGTTTAGCTTGGCATGCTTGGCAACTGCTGCACTACAAAAAACATCATAGGTGAACAGCGCTCATGCCTCCACACAAAACAGCTCCCAGTCTTACCTGAGGTGCCCACGCAAGTGAAGACATGGTCGTCGTCCATCTGGAACTGCGCGTATGCGTCATTGACGTCGTCTATGGTGGCCGCCTCATACATGGTGCGCAGATCCCGTAAGCACTCGGGGACCTTGAGCGGCACGTGCTCGTTCTGCAGGTGCGTCAGCAGCCCCAGGCGGTACACATTGTTCTGCAAGACAACGAGCGTGCTCCGTCAGCATAGTCAAGCTTGGCAGAAGATGGAGCAGACCCTGCTCTGAAGAAGGGCTCAACATACACTTGCGAGCTCAGCTCAGTGTACCATCAACATCGCTGTCTTGCTTGCGTGATGACGCATAGTGCTGGAGCACGAGCATGTATCAAAGTATACCAGAGGCGGACGTCAGGCTCAGTTCAAGCTTGTTGTGCCACAGCCAAAGCCTGGCAGGACCATACCTTCATCTCAGACTCGTGCCTCGTCAAGACAGTCCGCTTGGCACGCAGCAGCTCCCGAGGGGTGACTCGCTGCAGCGGAAGGCTCCGCAGAACCCTGAGACTGGCGTCCAGGGCCTCGTCTATCTTGGCGTGGGTGGAGGTCACGTGACACACAAACCAGCCCGTGCGCAACCGGTCGTACAGGGACAGCTCGAATGACACATCGTATGTCAGCCCCAGCGCATCACGCACCTGCACAGTAAACACCCATGCCCCGTCACGAGCGCCTTTTGAGGGGCTGACTATACCTCGCAAAAGAATGTCCGTCTCACCTTTGGCGCTCTTGACAGTACAGATCCTATATCTTGTTCGAAAAGCCGAGGCCCAAATGAGACTGCAGGGATGAAGAGGCGTGACACTTTGGCATGAATACTCAGGAATGCGGTCAATGGGGCAGATGTCCAGGCCAGTATGGGGGAAGACGCACTGTGGTGAAGAGGCGGGAGTTCATAATCTCGGTGAGGAGGCGCAGGGAGACGTCCGCATAAAGCGGATGCGAGCGGCGGATCTGTGTGTTGCGGTCTATTTGCGCTGAGGTGGCGTTGGGCGGGAGGACCTGGGGGGACATCACCATCATGGGGGCGGCGGTCGGCGGGTCCACCCCAAACCTGCCCCACCTGCTGGGCGCCTTGCCTGCTATGTAGGCTACTGCCCTCTCATCAGAGTCCTGCACCAAGGGGATGCACACAACTCAGCATCATTCCTTTTGGGGCCAGCAGGCTATGCAGGCCTCAAGACACCCCTCTCTATGAGCAGAGCAGGGCGTGATTGACATGACAGAAAGTGCATTGAAGGTGCGTTGTCCCCCAACCAGACCACATTTGCAACATGCCGGGCACCCAGCCTGCCGGGATGAAGAGCAGATGCATCCCTGTTGGCCCTTCTCAACTGTTGGAGATGCATAGATCATATCCAGAAGTCGTGCATGATAACACGGCTTGCAGAATGCATTTCGCAGCTGGGCACACTCAGGGCGCACCTTCAGGTGCCAAGCTTGGCGGCGCAGGTGAGCTGGAGGGTATAAGATGACAGGTGGCCGCACAGTCAGCGGCTCGGCTGGCTCGCGCGGGGACACTGTGCCCAGATACTTCAGCACGACGTCATCCACATCAGCGCCCGCAATGTCGCCCACAATGTTGATCTCGATGTTACTGGGGTGTAGCTGCGCCATGACTGCTTCCCGCATGCCCTCCAGTGTCAGCGCCTCGATCTCCTCAGGGTTTGGATCCCTGAACCGCCTGTGCATAGCAGAAGCAACCATCAGGGGTCATATACTATTGTAAAGAACCTAAGGACGCCAATTGACATACCCTTGGGCTCAGGCTGAAGTGCTTCGTCTTCTAGGAAGGTAGGAGCACATCATAGTGATGATCTGCATCTGACAGGGCAACCACACTAGCAAGGCTCAGATGCATGCCTGGCTACTGAATATGACAGGAAAACCCTGCACACGGGCAGGTAACAGGCAGTTCTGACGTCACGGAAGATCTGCACTGCACTCTCTGTGGGTCTTGAGGCCTGGCTGACCTGTCAGGGCCCAGCATGCTGGTCATGATGCGGTCTGCAGTGGCGCGCTCCAGGCCCTTCCCGAGCGCCCGGTAGTGCGAGAGCCACATCTGCTTGGCGCGCTCCATCGCGCTCTGCTCCCAGCGCGGCGCCTCCAAAAAGAGGTGCAGCAGCTCCATCACTGCCTGCAAGCCTCCCTCGCCTGCAAGAAACCATCTATGTCAGGCAAGCTGCTAATTCTCTGCCTGAACTAATAATTGTCCCCAAAGGCTGCGGTGCAATTGGACCGGTCTGCAGACTAGACAGTCCAGAAGACGCATGAATACATGCAATAGAAAAGTCACAAGCGGTGTGATGAAGCAAGCAGGACACCCATTCATTCCCTGGCTTCTGTTGACACGATCACACCAGGAGCGCTCAGCATATGGCTCTACAAGGCAAAGGATGTGTGGACAGGCCAAGAGCGCACCAATGGCGAAGTGGATGTCCATGAAGACAAACTCCTCATCAGCATCCAACAAGCAGTTGATGAGCTTGGAGATGCAGAAGAGCTCCAACTGCACAAGCACGAGTCAAATCAAGTCAGCAATTCTGGGTGTCAGGGTCGCAGTCAGTCTCTGCATGTCAGGGTTGCAGGGTAGGCAGAGCTTGACATAAAACTGCAGGGCTTTGCCACAAGATGCTGGGGGACAGAGTGACAGGACAGCCAGTCAAGGTGGAGCTGTACCTGGTCTCTTCTCCAGCCGCCAACTGTGCCTGACTCGCTGAGAGTCCTGGTGCCTATGCTTACAACCCCGGTGCCCGAAGGGCCCGGCCCCTGCCCCTCCATTGCCCGGCCGCCCGCTGCGACCATCCGCACCATGGCCGCCTGAGGCTCGTTGTCCGTCTGGCAGTAGTTGATCTTCATGCCATTTGATAGCCGCCTCTGCACGATGCCTGCACCACGCACAAGGTCTACTCTCAGAGCTGCACCGGAGGCCTTCACAGATCACAAGATTCTAGAGGGTGCTTAAATTCCAGAAAAGAGACAGCAATGTATTGCATGCGGGCACATTCTTGGTCAAGACCCTGCCAATGGCTGAGACCGCTGTGTGGATAACACGCCATGAAGGAAAGCAGGATGGTAGCACTCATGGCAGAGAGGCGCACCTGTGGCGGAGTCTGCTGGGGGCGTGGGATCTGCGCCCGGCCCGTAGCGCTCCAAGGGGACGAAGCGTGGCTGCCGCTCAGTCACGAGCTGCTCTACCGCCTCCGGGTCGAGCAAGTGCTTCGGGACATCCACATCCTCTGGAGCGTCCACCTGCAAGATTGCAGGGTTATTTTGTTGCCCTTCATGCAGTCATGACCTTCTTTGTGTACAGAAGCTCTATAATTAATGCCACCTTCATATGCCAGTGGTCTGTACCCTGGGTCTCATGGACACTGAGAGGGTGCCCCAGAAAGGATGGAGCACATGCCTTACGCATGCTTGCAACAATGACACAATCTAATCTGCTGGATGCAAACATGCTGATTACCTGCATGCTGGGCGCAGCGAGCGCCTCCTCAATCTCTCCGCGGTCCAGCTCAAAGCGGACAGCGCCCTCGGGCACGTCCTGCAGGTTGCTATACTCCTCCTCATCCCCTACTGGCACAGCTGCTGCCGGGTCCACATGCTTGTCGGTGGTCATGCTGGCCCCCCTCTGCAAGGGGAGGCCTCCCCCTGCAAACATGGCAAGTGCAATTGTTTAGAACTATACAGAATGTCCTGACTCAATGCAGGTGTTGTCATTGTGCTGTACCCCAGGATACCTTGCATTAGGATGCTCATCCTCCATGCGTGCTGACAGCCTCAGCAGCCTGGCTTCACATATATTTGCAGCAGCTGCATGTCTGTCCACTCTCACGTACGCCAGAAGGCACACCATGCTGCTCATAGCAAGCACGGCAGACAGTGCGGCCAATACATGCAACTTTACAGAGGCATATGGTCCTGCCATATGCATGACAGTCTCAAAAATTGACCTGTTGCACAGGAGATGCCATATCAGGACACTCACCACTGCTCTGGCCGCTTGGGTCTGTGAAGGCCGGCAGGCAGGCCACGATGGAGGTCATCCTTACAGGGCCAGGGGGAATGGCGAAGTCCCCCTCGCCCTGCTCCGCTGCTTGGAGGAGCTCCTCCTCCGCACGATAATGGGAAATGTAGGAGAGGTAGGTGGCCGCCAAAGAGTTGACCTCCTCCCGCGTGATGGTGTCTGCCCACTGCTGCAGCAGCTCGTGGCTCTGCACATCGATATACTGGTTCAGCACTGTGGACTATAGCATGACACACTCTGAACAATGCAGTATGTAGGTAAGTGCTGTGCACTTAAAGCCTGGTGCAATCAGCCTTGAAAAGCAGCAAAGGTTGTAGGAATATGATCCCCAGGCCACAAAACAAGGTCAGGCTATCCTCGGACGTCACTGGCCCCTCAAGAGAGGTATGAGACCATGCACCAGCAGACAGGACGGTGGCCAGCTGTCCGTATGGGAGCCTGAGCCTCACCTGGCGCTGGTCCAGGACGCGGTGGCCCAAGGCCAGAGACTCCATGATGAAGTCCAGCTGGTCGGCCGAGGGCACCGACAGCGCCTGCTCGGCGGCCTGAGCGCTGTCGCGCAGCAGCGCCATCTTGTAGCGCTCCAGCTCGCCCGCCGTCACACCAAAGCGCTGAAGCCTCCGCACCTCCTCAATGGCCACCTGCGCAGTGCATTGTGTCAGGTCATGCAAAGTCCCATCCAGGTTATTCACGCAGGCGACAAGCGGTCTGGTCCCTGGGGCCTGTCATACCCCCTTTGTACATTGCCTTGTCCAGGTCAAAGGAGAAGACCTGAGACACAAAAGTGAGCATTTATGCTGCGCCCAATTCTCTTGCCAGAAGGTGCAGTGTCAGTAGGACTGGCAGCGAACACCTTCCTGCAAGATCAAGGTGGCAGCGCAGACGCTCACTTCACATCCGTCTGGCATCTCAAAGGTTATAGGCTCTGACATGGACTATGTGAAAGGCCTGCTTAGTGAGAAAAGATTGTCTGCTTCATAACACAAGGGACCCTGATATCAGAAGATGGCGAGAGTGCAATTTTTTGCTGGAACATGCTAAATAAAAACCATAACTGCCTCACCTGGATGGCGCCTCTCCAGTCCTTGGGCTCTGAGGTGATGGTGAGCGTGGAGACGGCGCAGCCCTCTCGGCCGGAGTCGCTCTGGTCCAGCTCTATGGCCACGAATGGCGGGTCTGCTTGCACGTACCGCCTGTTCAGGCGGAACTGCAGCACGCTCAGCATGATGCGCACCTGCACAGGGCAGTCGCTATGTGAGACTGACCTTCCTTCACAGAATCCCGCTCAATGGGGCCTGGCATTTAGATCAAAATTGCTGTAATCTGCCAGCTCAACAACAGGAGTGCGTGGGCTCCTGAACAGTGTGCGTGCATAAAATACAGAGACAGGCGGCAAGCACAGCACAAGAAGCCAATCCGCCATCCTGCTCATGATGCCAGACGTATGAAACCTAGGAAAAGGTCCAGGTCATCAGCCCACCACACAGGCATGTCACAGGCATGCTGACCTATATATGCCACAGCAACATGTATTGTCTCTCGCCATGTGCAAGTGGAGCGTGCAGGAGAGATGACAGCGCTCACCATGAAGGCAGCGCGCATGTCGCGGATGCGTGTCATAGGCTGCACCGGGAGCTTGCAGAACAACGACAGCATGAAGTGCTGCAGCAGGCGGTGCTTGAACACCCTCACGGTGGGCGGCGTCTCCCCATGCTGCAGCGGCCCACAGCCAAACCTGTGCTTCACTGGAGGCCGCACCTGCACAGGCGGGATTGCTCTGTGCTGAACTGAAAGAGAGACCTCAATCTTATGTGCTCAGCAGTTATGGCAGCTCCAGGTGTGAGGGAGTGTGCAGGACATGTAGACTGGCAATATTGTCATGGCACCTGCTCATGGGCAGGGAGTGATTAAATTGAGGATTTAGGTCATCAAGAAATCCCACGCACTACACATGCAGCCATGCTGTAAGGCTCATGACTTATGGGCAAAGGAGAGGGCCAAGGGAAGTGAGGAGCAGGACCAACCTCATGCTTCTGTTTCAAAGACGGAAGCGTAGCCTCATCCTTGCTGGCTCCATTGCTGCTGCTATGCGGCGCGCCGTTCCCATTGTGCAGGGCACCCTCAGCCGAGCCGCCAGGAAGCTTCTCCCTGCCAGCTGGCACGCCGCCAAAGGCCTTCTCAATGAGTCCCTCAATCTCGGCCACAGAGTTGCTGAGGTCGCCCACAATGTAGAGCACTGCATTGGCTGGGAAGTACCACTTCTCCCAGAAATGCATCAGCATCTTCCGGTCCCACTTTTCTACCTGCACAGTCAGCATACACCATTTTGCATATAAGAACCTGCTCTTACAGGGTGCACTTGACACCACACTCACTAGCACTGAGTTATGGTCTGCTGAGAGTCGGTATATTGCTCAACAAACAAGGTCTCTGTGGGGTTTCAATTGCTACGAAATGCCTAAGGGCCTGCCTTGTTTGTTCCTTTAGTCAGAGAAATTCATCCTGCTCTGTCCTGCACATGCAGAGAGCAGCATGAACCGGCAGCATGGCCTGCTGCTCTTTGCATAGGCAAAAAGAACAGCCAGAACTGGACTGACTCAGCAGAGAGTCCACGCATCATGCAGGAGGCGTGCTCCACCTCACAGGCAGAGCGTGATGCACAGGAAGAGAGCCAAGAATTGAGTGCAAAGGTGCAACACCTGGTCGGTCTTCCCGATGGGGAAGCGGTACCCCAGAGCATTCTCCTCGTGCAGGTACTGCAGCAGCTGGCAGTCCACGCGGTACTCGATGGTGTTCATCATCTGCGCTTCGGCCAGCACCGCCCGCCGCTCCTTCTCTATACGGTTGTGCAGAAACTCTGGGTTGAAGGCGATCTCGGCCAAGGCATCCAATACCTGCAGTCAACATCGCAGGCCTCAATCCAGATGTCCTTGTGGTGTGTGGGGCATCTCATGCCCTGCAGTATGATGCGCTGTGCCTGGAACTTCAGCATGATCCTCTGAACAGGTACAGGACGAGGAGGGATATCTGCAGACAGGACGAGGAGGGATATCTGCAGACAGAGTCACAACAAGCGGCTGTTTGGGTAACGAGGAGTGCATGTACATAGCCTCCTCCCTGTCACTGCCTAGTGACCTTTCAGCATGGTGCACCAATGATCCACACGGCAGTGAACAGGTTGAGAAATGGGACATGCAATACTGGTCCACAATGTGGTAGTCAAGAGGGAGCACCCACCTGAGGCAGCATGGGGGAGGGCTCCCCAAAGCTGGTGTTGACCAGGGGCGCGTGCACGTGGAACACTGTGTGGTGGAAGTCTGTGTAGGCATTTGAGCGAGCACCCGTGCCGAGCAGGCCCTCCCGCTTGGAACTGCCCAGAAAGGTGACGTGCTCCACCAGATGGGCGATGCCTTGCTCGTCCTTCTCCTCATCTACACTGCCTGCATGCATGCAAGCTTCCAATGAGCATTGATCTCACAGCAGCTGCATGCATGTGTACATGCCACAGCATAGTGACTGCCCGGCTCAAAAAAAGACACCAACCAGTCACATTACCCGCTCATGAATCCTCAACCAGCACGCCTGCATGTGGTGTCTACGCTGACACCGCACAGCTCCTGGCAGGCCTGGAGATCTTATAAGACATCTCTACTTCAAAACAGATAGCTAATGCACACAGATGAGACTTGACAGATATCACAAGTGTGTACGCCTAGCATGCAATGCACATGTGCTCATCTGCATCCCACCTGCGCAGATCTCCAGATGCGCCTCAAAGCGCTCAGGCGGCACAGCGTTGGGCAGGATGACATATTTCAGTCCGTTGCTGAGCTGCCCCTGCACAAGGCTGCTGTGCTGCTCCAACTCTGTGTCGAGCAAGTGCTCAACCTCTGGCGCAGCCGCCTCTTGCACCTACAGCCACATGATATTCTCACAATGTATATGTCTGTGTGTTATGCGGGCACTTCAGGGCTTGCAGGCAGCCCGATCAGGTGTCCATGCATGTGCAGCTAGGGGCCAAGTTCACAACAGCCCATCACTGAAATGCCACAGATTGATCAAAGACATGAAGCTGCAGGTACACGTACCACAGCTGTGGCTACAACAGCTGTCCTGCTCCCTCCTCTGCGCACTAGTAGGCTGACAGTAAATGCCTGGGCTGCTCGTTGTCGTAAGCTCCCGCATGAGCGCAGTGTATTCGGGCTCAAGGACGATCTCCTACACACAGCATTGTCGACACATCGACCATTGCCCAACATCAGTCGTGCTTGCTGTCCACCTCAGACACCTCTAGTACAACAGGTAGCGTGAATACTATCTACCAATCAGCAGGTGCGTGCCATTCGGCACTGCCAATTGTCCAAGAGCGACCTTGGAAGTAGTTCACAGCGCCTCAATGCGGGCCAGTGCCTCTGGGCAAGAAGCGCACCTGAGGGCTCGTCTGCTAGTCTGACCACAGGCCGGGATATTCCTGGTTAGCTTTGCAGATGATGATACAGGGTGCTTTCTATAGTGTCGGGCTGCAGAGGCCAATGATCGGCGCGGTATGGGGCTACCACACAAGGGCTGAATGGCTGCTCCTTTCCCTGTAGTGTGCGGACATCGACGTCCGCTGGTCGAGCACTCCATATACCCAAGCAAATATTCTCAATGTATTGATGCCTGTCTTTGGAGAGGCTGAGCCTCTGTGGTTGTTGCCGATACGAATGCTGTACCTCAGCTGCATTGCAACTCCCTCCGAAACCTGGCTTGGCCCTAAGCACTGTGAAATTCCGACTCCGCAATTTTTGGTTTTCCACAGACCATTCTAGATCATGCCCAGTGGTTTTGAAGCCTCGCCGATACGCCGTTCGCGTATGACGAACGGGAACCGTACTAGTCGAAAATGTGATCTGGCGGGATCTGAGGGTGCACATGCTGGGAAACGCCGCTTGTGCGACCATAACATGCTTGCTGAATATTTGTGTGGCATTGACCTGACATATCCTAGTCATACTTAACATGCGCCCACTCGAATAGTTCCCATTTATGCAAAGGCAACCACTTTATGGACCAGGTGTTACATCCGGACTCTGTTTACCAGCACATAGCCCATTTTACCTATATTAATAAGTAATTCACACCTCAGGAAAGAGGGCGTTCACAAAGGCATCGGCATCAAAGGGCTGCAAGTCGTCCACAGTCTCTCCCACCCCAATAAACTTTACTGGTAATCTCAGCTCATCCACAACACTCACGACAGCCCCTCCGCGAGCTGTGCCATCTAGTTTGGTCAGCACCAGGCCAGAGAGGGGTACTGTCTCATTGAACTCCCGAGCCTGGTTCAGCATATTCAAGCCTGCAGAAGACATGAGCTGTGGTCACTCCCCGCACGTGCATAGACAGACCAGAAGAGTGTTCCAAATCCTCCAAGACCGAAGTCTGGCTCTTTGATCCTGGCCATGCAACGAGACAGGAAGCTCATGCAAGGCGACCCCATCACATCTGGCCGCTGCTGGTATAGCAACTGTAACAGTGCCCTATGCCTTACAATCCAAGTCTGTCACAGCGATGCGGACAGCAGACTGGTTTCAAAAGAGTGGCTGCGACGCTCCTACCACAGCTGCACGCAGCATGCAAGAGGCCTCTCAGAGAGCAGCTTAGCAACCAGAGGAGTGCAAGGCAACACCTGTCGTGCCGTCCAGGATGAGCAGCGTCTCGTGAGGAGCTCCCTCCAGCCGCTTTGAGATGGACCGCTTGCACTTGGCCAACTCTTCCATGAGACCTATGTTGGTGTGCAGGCGGCCTGACGTGTCACAGATGACAACATCTATATCTTCCTTTGTTGCCTGCATACAGGCTTGTTCTCTCAGACCTCATACTGAAATTGAGAGTGGTCATCCTGATGCAAGATGTCATACTTGGTAAAGAGCAGCAACCATGCAACGGCTTGCACCATGAGGGAGTGCTGAGTCAATGGCAGGCTCGTTATGACGCCAAACTGCACACTCATTGACCTGGCACCCGTAATGCTGCTCAGGGAGGCCTACCCTGTCAATTGCGCTGTACATGAGAGCGTCTGGTCTCTGCTTCTGATTGCTGGCAACTGCCAGCTCAGCCTTGCTCCGTTCAGCCCATCCTGCCAGCTGCTCAGCTGCGGCTGCTCTGAAAGTATCTCCAGCAACCAGCAGCACCTGCATACCACGCTACTCCTCAGTCTTGCGCTCCATCCTTAGATCAAGGACTCCCCACCTTCATGGCCCATGTAAGCAGAGCAGCAATGATGAGCATGTGCAAAGAGCCATCATAGTAGTTCTTAACCACCATGCCACGCTGAGGCAAGTTACTGCGCAAACATCATGATGTAGCAGTCATCTATGTGGACAGCTGAGTACGGCAGTGGCACACGTGAGGTGAAGGGTATAGTAGTAGGGTGGCTGACATGCCTTGGCGCCCTCGTTCCCAAATTTGTGCGCCAGTTTTCCAATGGTGGTCGTCTTGCCTCCCCCATTCACGCCCACTATGAGGAGCACTGCTGGCTTAGCGTCTAGCTGCAGATCGCTGCTCTTCCCGCTGACTTGCAACACAGCTACAATGCCCTCCTTCAACCGCGTCCTGCAAACATGCTCACTTGGGCCCCTGAAAGTCTTTGTCATTTTACCCAATGCGATCTGAAGCTTTTGGCTTCCTGAGAGCTGCAATGCATAGCTTTATGCTGCTGGGTTCTTGGTGCAACTCAAGCAGGCACGATCTGATGCGTACTGGCACGGTGATAGCCTGTGACAATCAGGCAACACTCATGTCAGAAGACCTTCAAAGTTCAGTGCAGGCTGCGGTCGTCTGGCAGTCTGCTGACCTGACATCATCTTTGGTCTTGACCTTCCCTGATCTGATGTCCTCTCTGATGGCGTCCACAATCTTCAGTGCAGTCCTGGGTCCAAAATCTGCGCTCTGCATTCATGAGTTGCCATACCTCAGCATTGGCATGTCAGCCCAAGGCTCACAATGAGGTGCTGGCAAATACAGCGGATGTAAGGAGCTGCAAAACTCCATAGCAGCTCCAAAGCAGCTCAAAAGCATTCTGCTTATGATTAAAAGTAGAGGAGGCTCACAATGAGCAGCTCTTCCAATTGCTCAAGGGTGTCTTCACTGTCTTCCAAGGTCCAGTATGAGAACAGCTCATCTACCACCTGCAGGAGGTACAGAGCTCCATTGGCCAGCGCCGGTTGACAGACAAAGGATACAGGCAGAGGAGTCAATGGGTATGTGCAGTGACACCAGACAATGCTGAGCCCTGCACATGTTATGTGTGGCAGCAAGGTGCAGCCTTGCCTAAGGGCAGTGGACAATGCAGTGTCAGTCTCAGTTAGAGTCATAGAAATGACATAGGACACTCCATGGCGGTAAGTTGCGCACCCCTAGCCTTTCTCTGGTCTTGCTGGTGCCCTTGAAAACCCTTTCCAAGTCGCCGGCTGCCTTCTCTCGAAGCACACGCCCAAGCTTCTTGAATAGACCTGTTCCAGCGCCTGTTGACACTGCCTGCATGTTCGAAGGCTGATTGGAATGTCCATTCATGCCCGCAAGTGCACAGGTGGAGATGACATGAGAAAGCCTTGCCTGAACTATGACCCCCTTTTGGGGATCTTGGAAGCTACGGTACCATCTGTGATGCAATGCATGAGGTAGCGCATCCGCAAGCAGCTGTCTTCCACTGAAACTTGCAGTACTCTGCGACTCCATGAGGAGGCAGGACAGGTTTTTCGCAACCTGCTTGGAATGAGCTTTCTCTATATTGCTGATCAATATAATCTATTATCTGTAAAGCACAGTGCTGATCGGGCTAGCAATGGAGATTCAGCTTGGTGACGACGAAGCGGATGTGGATCCCATCTGACGGCGTTGGAGGCCGCCCTGAGAGATGTGAGATTGGCAGCACAACGTCCAGAATTCGTCACACTGTCCACCACAAAGCTTCAAGAGAATTGTTGAGGATAGTGGCAGAAGCGACACTGCGCATCACGCCACACAGGCAGGATGATAGCTCAACCGTGCCTTCACCTCAGGCAGTCTTTCGCTGGGACCCAGTTGGTCGCACCGCAGTTGGCAGCATCTTCAGCATGCTCTGTCAGATGTCCCACCAGGATGGCGCAGTCTTTGCAGGTAGGAAGCTGGATCTGTCGCCAGCTCTGTCACGGAACCCCACTCTGAGTGCAGACTCCTCCGAGCCTACAAGTCGCCCAGAGTCCTGCTGAATGCCAGAACTGGGAGTGGAGAGGCTGATGTAGTAGCTTATAGAACTAAGCTGACCAGGAAGCCCCACAATGACATTTCACTGGTGGTGCAGGGAAAGGTGGTCTCAACAAAGTCTGCTAAGACAGCAGTGGTGGCGGTGGAGACCTTCGTACCACACTACCTGTACAAGAAGCGGATAAGGTCGACGAGGAGGTTCCAAGCACACGACGAGGAGGAGAAATGCACTGTAGGAGACTATGTGGTGCTAAACCCCAGCGCGCCCATTAGCAAGAGCAAGCGGTTCATCGTAGGGGAGATCTTGCGGAAGTCTGACCTCTGAGGACAGGTGAGGAGGCAATGCTGTGCTGGGACGGTACATATAATGTGTCTGGCTGTGATAACAGAGATAAAGCAGACAGCCGCCCAGGCATATCTGTCGTGAGCATGACATGTCCTGAAAAAGCTGCCCATACTTTGTCATGTTTTTCTCCGGCCTGCCATTGCATCTTTGGGAACATGCAGCTGTACAAGCCATGTGCGTTGTCTTGTAACTGGACAGCCCTGGTGGTGGGTGTCATGTGACAGGGATGAGCGGCAATTGCGGCTCACAGGCACCAAGGAGTCAGCCTTTGAGCATGGCACCAGAGCACGTCTGGAGCTGCATGGGAATGTTGATGGAAGCGGAAGGGATGAGAATGGATTCTCACAGGAGCATGCTGCGGCTTTCGGAAGTAGTCTGCCATTCTTTGGTCGCCTTTCCGACATGCTACGAAGTGCTGAAGGTCTACAGCATGTGTCAGATTTATGGGGGTGGAGCAGCTTTTCAAGATGACCTCCCAGTGCCCCAGCTGATGATGAACTGGAGACAGACCGAAGGTATCCAATCTAGCTGTAGCACAGGGTCGGCAGTAACTACCATCAGCACCATCTTTGCTCGAGATACCTTAGCAGAGGGATGCCAGCAATGTGTGGTGAATTTGCGCAACAAGATGATGGTCCAGTTGACTTACAGATGATGTAACAATAGAAACTACTGAGATGTTGAGCAGACAATACCCTGATGAGTACACATGCCTGCAACTGTCACAGTTTGGCAGCTAGGAACAGCAGCGTCTCGCAAACGACATCCTCATGAAGACTTCTGCCTGGTCAATACAGGCACTGCATATCGACTCCACCTTCGAATAGTGAAGATCTACAGCGTACACCATATAGGCTTCATCAGCTGCTTGGGTGGTCCCAGACAGGCCTGCTGCTCTGAGCCTCTCCCAAACCCCATCCATTTGCAAGCGCAAATTCTGTCCACACATATGGAAGCCTGAGGTCCTCCGGAAGTGGCCTTGCTACTCTGGGCAGGTCATGCACTCACTCCATCCACAAGAATGATCTCCTTTGGACATGTCTGTCATCTAGAATGCCCGCTGATGCTCTGAAACAGCCTCTCATCCGATGAGCATGGTGTCGTCTGTCAGAAACTTGTACTCTGGAACCTCCAGGTTGAGGGGCGCAGGGCCCTTGCGAGCGCGCCCAGAGGCGTCGTAGTGGCTGCCGTGGCAGGGGCAGAACCAGCCGTGGAAGTCTCCTGCATTGGGCAGCGGCACGCAGCCTGCAAGACAGCAGAACTGTCAGCCTGATCTCTTTGCCCAGGTACACCTTGGCCCTTTGCAAGCTCTGCTGGACATGTTCACATTCTACAGTTCTTGCATTGACATCAATCTCATGTCACAGCAGCGCCGAGGCAGGCAGCTTGTCAGTAATATAGCAACTGCCATTTGGTCTTCTTGCACTAGGGGTTCTAGATTGATGGCAAGCTTCAATGCAACAGGCAGGGTTGCTCACCAAGATGTGTGCACACGCCCACCAGCACCAGCCACTGCAGAAACACAAGACTGCTCAACTCCTGACATCAAGTCGGCTGCTCTGCCGGGTGCGTAAATGATGTCGCATCTTGTTCAGCCAATGAGCGAAGTTGTGATGTCTGTTCAGCTGGCCTTCAGAGGGAGATGCCATGACTAAATGCAGGTGGGTTGTGACAGAATTTCACCTCGGGGTTCTGCGTCCGCTCCTCATCAGTCTGAGGGTCTCTGAGAGTTGAGACATCCACATCCCTGGCGTAGGCAATATCCTCATCTGTGCGCCGCTTGATGAAGACCGGCTTGCCACGCCACTTCACTGTGATTGTCTGCCCAGGCTCAATCTTGTTGAGGTCCACCTCCAGGGATGCCATAGCCAGAACATCCTTGGTGGCCTGCATGTCAAGTTGTAAAACTGTAACCTCTCTGCACATTGGCAGCAGCTGCTCTCAGCCAGCTCTGAGTCAATAACATCAGCCAACAACAACAGCATACCATAGTGTGGAGGGCTATGAATGCAGACGAGCCGCACCGTCATGGAGAGAATGAACTTCAGGACGGCCAGACGCAAGGCAGAGGCATAGATGAATCTGCCTCCAGTGAGCACAAAGTAGGTGAAGGCTCTCTTGCTGGGGTCGCCCACAGCATATCTCTCGTGGCACCTCTCATCATACCTACGGTGCACCAGGACACAATCGGTATCCTCCAGTACTGCAACCCTACAAGAGTATGCACTTTCACGCTCTAGGAGTGAGGCGTACGTGATGGCCGCTGAAGGATTTTTGATGGCATGGACAGTCGGTGGCAGCCCTGAGGACGTGGTGGCTATGTCTGTGGTCGTGCTAGCAAAGCCTGCGTGTGCACATCCTGTGAGACCTGAGATATCTGCATCTGCGCAAGCTACACCAGGCAAGGCCCCACTGACAGACGCACCTCTCACGGGCATGCTGCTTGCGCTCACGGCACAGCTGCTCTGATCGTCCTCCTGCTGAGAGAGCAGGGGCCCTGCTCGCACCCCTGCTACACTGAAGGCCGGCACCTGCCCTTGCAGCAGGCGCCCGGCCAGGCTCTGACCGGCTCTGCGCAGTGCCATGCTTGCTCTTCAATATCTCACCACTAATGGTAACGCAGTATCGAGCACTCCTTGATTGCATGGGAAAAATAGAGACTATCACGGTCCTATGCGGCGTGCCTCATGTGCATGTGACCAATTGTGAGGTGATGATGACTAGGACTCTAAACTCAGCGGGAGTCTGGATATTATCGCAAGGGGAGGGCTTTCACCATACCATATGTTCGCATAGCATCACGCATCCTGGAGAGTATCTGTTAAGGCCGGACTGCCGTGCAATGAGCATTGCTTGCATGATGCTGATCCCGACATGTCAGCGTCTGCTCTGACTGATGCCCGGAGAAAGTGGAGCATGAGAGCGGGCTTGTGCATACTTCTGGCCTGCCAAATAGGTCTGGGTTTGTCTGCTGCAGTAGAGTCTCCGGCACAAGTGCGGTGGGACTTGTACCATAGAACTGATGGTATTCTTGACTACTTCAAAAAGACAGCCTTGAAGCTTCCGTCCCGTGTCAGGTGATTCCATACTTCTATAGTTTCCGACGTGCATAAAATTGTTTTGCTGCGCCTTCTACCTCTATGAGAAATTATCCTCTGAGACGGCTGAGATAGGTGTGCATGTGCTTTCAGATACGAGAATATCCCGGACCCAGAGTCAGACATCAGCCTTCCTGTGGTCACCATCACTGACTTTGCGACTGGCGAGGCGGGCAAGGAGGTCATCCTCCTAGTGGCAGGGGAGCATGCTCGAGAGCTCATTACCTCAGAGATTGTGCTCTGGCTGGGAAAGCTGCTGGCAGGTATGTAGCCCCTCCTCGTTGGCCGAGGCAGGAACACTTGCGTTGTCTGGCCGCCTATGACGAGCAAGTGGAGTCCGTGGTCAGGCTTGGTCTGTCTGTGCAGGGAATGATGACGAGTTGGCAGATTGGGCAGCTTTCCAGACAGCCACAGCCTCTGCATGGAAGCGGGGATGGGCCAAGGGCACTCTGAAGGAGTGGGGGCATGATCTGCTGCAGAAGGTCCTGTTCAAGGTGTGGCGCGCTCTACTACGCCCTTCATCAACCCCTCACAAATCATTGAGTTTGACAGGACACCCATCTCAACACCTTTTGCGTGGCAGCTCACAGCCTGCTAGCCTCCTTCCATCTCAGTGCCTATTAAGTGAAAACGGTGTCAGGCTAGGGGGTGCCCATGCAGATTGTGCCGATTGAGAACATTCAGGGGCGCAAGGCTGTAGAGGGCGGTGACATGTGTCTCAGGAAAACGACAAATGGCGTTGACCTGAACAGGAACTGGGGGTATGCATGGGTAAAGGTGAGATCCCAGACTTGCAATGACCACACAAGTCATGCCGTATGGCATGTCATCATTGTCTGATGCTCAGAGTGGTGTGGTCTGACAAGTGCATGGGTCTTCTTGCAGCTGGGAATTGTACACTATGACACACAATATGTGTGTTATGAAGGATGCCTCACGCGTACATCTAGCGGAGAGCAGCGCACTCATGGAGGTGCCTGTCGTGCTACCAATGACTGGTATAAAGTATCTTTGCTGTGTCTCATCAGGCAGAAGAAGGTGGTGATGAGTACGGAGGGGCAAAGCCGTTCAGCGAGCCGGAGACCCGCATCGTAAGGCTGCTGGCAGAGACAAGCCGGCCCCAGGTGAGGAATTGGCTGTCAAAGCCAGTGATGCTGCTGAATGCACTGCAGTAGCCTGTGGCGATGACATGATGTTGCAGTACAGCAGCCATCAAGCCTTTAGGATGGCTGTGGATTTGACCACCGATGCACGCACAATGCTGTAGAGGACCTTGTGGATACGCACTCCGCAGCTGTGCCGTGGATGTGCCCTCTATTATTGCTTGATGCATGCATGCTGCAGGCCTTTGTGAACTTGCACTCTGGAGAGTATGCTGTGTATGTGCCCTGGGACAGCAAGAAGAGCCTGGCACCCAAGCTGCCCGCTGACATCAACGATGTCCTGGAGCGCATTGACTCCTACTGCCAGTGCATGCATGGCGCAGCGGGCGCAGTGGCCGGGTGAGTTCACCCTGTGGCTCACACCCCAACTCCTCAACATCATATTCTCCACCCTCCTTTGCTGCCGGTCTTCAAAAGCAGACAGAGAGCTGTTCCACGACGTCTTGAACCTTACAGTGTTAGCAATAGGCAGCTCCCATAGGACAGAAGAGGCAAATCTGCCTTGCAGGAAGACTAACAGTATCATAGGCTTATACACAGGAAGATGCTCTCATCAGGTTTCTCTATTTTTCAGGTACCTAGCTTTTGGGAGCAGCATGGACTACATGTATGAGGAGCTGCATGTGCAGTACCCGCTCACAATCGAGGTAGGTTTGGATGCCTCATAATCACCTGTGATCATCCAGCCTCAGGCGCTACCCATACTCATCCATCTCGCTTTCAGAGCTGCCTACGCGAATCAAATCCTGGTCATGCACCAGCCACTTGGGTGTATGCCGCATTTGTCGCCTGGATGGCAAAGACATCACATGCCATCCTGGACACGCCTATTTATACATGATTTTGCACGTCTCGAACTCTGCAGACAGAAAATTGCGCCTGGCCAGTCCTCCAGTGACTGAGGTTCCAATCTCAGAATGCTATAGCCAATGAGGTGCTGAATTTGCAGGTGTATGGGCCAGACGGACTGGGGAAGACGGCAATGGGCGGGCACCCCAGGAGGCATGCCTTGAGCAGCACGCTGAGCACGGCAGGTCAGCAGACTGCCCTCACCATATTTATGGCTCATCGTAATTGCCCTGAATCCAATCGCCCCCAGCTTGAGACTTTGGCATGCTGTGCGTGTTGACCAACTCGGCACAGGAGAACATGCAGGCATGCTGTGCATGACTGAATATTGCTGTACACTGTCATGCTGCGATTGTGCACATCCTAGACTGCATGTGCGACACATGTCAAGAGCTGGCAGGCCAAGGGTGGCAGGCCAATGTGTACATGCCAGTATGAGTTGACGTGCTGACATGCCGGTGCTCCATCGCAATCATTAACCTTGTGGCACGTCTGTGAGGTTGTCAGCTTGGTAAGACTCGCCGACTGTGTCTTTCTTGAGAGGAACATGTGTGTGCAGGCATAGGGACCCAGAGGGTGGGAGGGAACAGCAGCAGGAGAGCAGGTTCCCAGGAGGGCAGCGCTCTGGCTGCTGCGCAGGAGCAGGCTTTCAGGCTGAACCCTGGTCTGCAGGTATTGCCCTCTCTCTCAACAAAGTTACTCAAGGCCGCGCTCGCCTGTGTACAGAACATGCAGTCTTCGTTGGTCTGCACCAGTGGACATGACAGGTGCCCGGCTGCGCGCGACGAGATGCGCTGCACAATGGAAAGGCAGATCCCGTTTTCTCTTTCCTCTCATTGGCGCTGACGTCCTGGCGCTTCTCCCATTAAGACCTGGCACAAATGTTTGGTCAGATGACAACAGCTGACGCTTGCGCTGAGAATTGATCTCAAACTTCTTGGCCATATGGCAGGTCTAGAAGGATGTGGTCCAGATTGAGATTTGACTTGCAGGGTAAGGGTGTCAGCAGCGAGTTGGCAGACGCTGTGAGCGATGGCGGCAGCATGGCAACTGCAGGAGTCACCCTGTCAAAGTGCCTGCTGGACTACAATCCCATGGAGAATGAGGAGTACGAGGAAGTGATTGCTACATGGCTGGCTTCCCTGCTGGTGCTGGCAGACCACCTGGCGGCCAACCCCGCTGCCAGCTCAGCGAATGCCGAAGCTGAGCAAGACCAGCTACCCCTCCCGCCCACCCCGCCTTCCAAGCAGGAACTAGTAGCGTGAGCCCCTGCAAGCACCTACAGCTGTGCTTTGGGCTCACCAGCCTTTTTTGTATGGCCCTACTGAACACTGCAATGTCATGCTTATTCAGCCCTCTGCACCATGCATGGGCACTGCCATGCAGCCAACTGTTCTCTACTTTGGTATGCTTCAGAAGTGGTTGTCACCCAATTGATCAGCAAGCTTCTGAGGTCAGTCTATGCTGGTACAGGACTGGAAGGCTGGGCGAGGAGCAGCCATCGGACTTCAGTCAGAGTAGGGTCTCGTATTCTTCCTCGTGCCCTATCCCATTTGCCTGTATCAAAAGCCGCACACCTCATGGTGCATGCAAGTTTCTCTCGGATATGAAGGCAAGATAGCAATACATCTGATGTGCCTGCGGCAAGCCACTGTGCATGCATAGAGCAGTGTCTGCCTGAAGCCAATCCCCCACATCTGCTAGGCATGATGTTGAGCTCTGTGCTGCAGTGGCGAGTGGTGCCCCGCCAAAGAAGAAGGGTACCCTTCCCTGGCTGCCCAGCACTTACACCTTGCCCGTTGCCGCCATCCAGCAGGTGGGCAAGTCGTGATAGGCATGTTAATTGTGAGACGTGTGCTATCTCAATAACGGTGGTGTGGCAGCAAGGGCCCTCCTCCTGACTGCACCTCATCTAATGAGCATAGCTGCGAGGCTGTTGTTCTGCTTATGACTTCACAAGCAGACAATTGCTACAACGCTTCTGGTGAAGCTTCCCAGTCCACGCCGCTGACGTGCTGCGAGCGCTGAGGGTGCCATGCTGCTGTTTTGCAGGAAGTGATGGGACAGACAAGCAGGAGCAAAACGCAGGCAGTCTTGCTCGGGGGCGTTATACTGTCTGTGGTAGTGGCGGCTTGTTGCCTATGGGCTAAAATGGGCAAGCCCATCCCCTGGAGCTCTGCACTCTCCAGGTTGAGCAGCCCGGGGCGCAGGCGAGGCCCAAACAGGAGACACATGCGCCAGCAAGTCTGATCCCACAACAGATTGTAGACAGAAGGGAGGGAGATACACCATAGATCAGGTGCCTGCATGAGCTGGAATGAAAACTCACTGAACACATCTCAGAGTGATGAGGCGGAGGCTGGAGTCTGCATTTCCCCTGTAACCCAGTGTGACCTTAGCAAGTGAGGCATAGGTAGGACAGACTGTAAATCCTAAGCGATGTTACGTCACCCTTGCACGATGAGCGATGCTGGGGTCAGGTCTGTTGTATGCAGTCCATAACTGACACCATGGCTGTTTGGGACAGGTGAAGCTGAGTGCAGAGCAAGCTGCAGTAGCATAGCCAATGGGCTTACTCCTCCGGAGCCTTCACATTGCACCTGTACTTCTGTCAGCCGTGAATGATGGCTCCGCATAACATCATGTCGATACTATTGCAAGAGCTGTAATCACATTTAAAGCACGCATGCAAATTCATAGGTACATCTTCCTGGCATACAATCACCGCGCTCCTCAAGCTTTCTCTACCGTGCAATAACAAAAAAATCGACAGCAATGCTGCCATCAGGCATGGTCTACTTCAAAGGTCCACAAATGTGAGCCTTCAGGTATCCCAGTTTTGGGGTATGAGGCCATCAAGCGCTGGAGACAGAACGCCCTTCGGTACTGAATTGCAGACATGTAACGATTGAGCTTTGGGCGGCTGCACATCCAAGTGAGACTGCATGCTATCTTCTCAGCATCTGCTGGCAGGCCTATTGCCTACGAGGTCTATCCTATGTATGCTCACGTCAGCATCATACGCTGACGTTCGCCGGCATGTTGCCAGACACCCTCATCCCCTGATGCTGATGAAGAGCCTCAGAAGCAGCGCTTCCTACGCGCACAAGCGGAAGGAGTCCACAGAATCCTCCAGGCTTCCTGCAAAAGGATGGAGCATGTGATTTCTTTGCCTAAGGAGCGCCATTATCATGAGCACCCAGGGCACTGCCCCGCCTCTGAGCAGAGATTGCCATATAGCAATCATGATGCCCTCAGGAAGCAGGAGTTGATGCCCAAGAGACGCTGTTCTCCTTTAGATCTTCAAGGCTGCCGTATGGAGCATGGTGCCTGCCGGCTCATCTGTGTGGCATCACTGTGTAGCACAAAGGCGCACCGGTGATCATGCCCTCCTTTGCAGGCAGAGGTCCAGAGTCCTTGCCTGCATATGCATCAAGCAGACCACTGTGAGCGCCACTGGGCAGCACTGCACATGAATGCTTTGCAGTCTTTCTACCTCATGTCGTGCAAGCCTGCAGCAGTGCTCCAGACACTCTGTAGAGCTTCAGGACGAGAGTCTATTGCGTACATCATATGACTGAGCTACTAGCTCTTCCGGAGCGGTACCATTTGCGGGAAGAAAACTGGCGCACTCACCGTCGCAGTCGTGGTGATCATACAGGTGGATGGTGCTAACAGCGTTGCTAGTATAGCTTTCCCAAGAGTTGGTGCTGACAAAGTTCTGCAGAAGGACAACTGACTCAGGATTGTGACGATAACGTTGGACTTGAGGTGGCGTGACTGCACACGCATGCGCCTGCAGCCCCTTGTCGCCGGATATAGTACTAAAGGGCATGCAGATTACACTGATGACTTCCCAAATGCTAGAGCTAGGAACTAACGACCGCCAGACGCTTATAATGGAGGGCATAGACGGACCAGTTGCCTACGCTCGACAGCTCTCATGCTGGCCACTTCATGCAGACTCAGGGCATCTAAGAGGTTCCTACGGTGTCAGTGTTAACAAGACAAGATTGAGGCCCTTTTGCAGCTGCATTCTTGTGACGTAGAGCCGTTTATACAAGGCAAGAGTCGTCTCAAACGCACCAAGTCCGTGCAGGGGCCGCATCCTGTGTCGGGAACACTGGCGCTGAAGGACTGGCCACCTCCACCATAGTTGCTGTTGTCATAGAAGGTCACCTTGGCGGTGGTGGCTTGCAGCTGGCGAGCTGCAGCGAAGGTGAGGAGAGAGGCGACAACCGCAACGAGAGCAGTATACATCTTCATGGCAGCGAAAGTGAGGATTATTCAGGGGCCGCAATGCTTGTGCCGCACTCAGTGATGCGGCAGCATCCAGGCAAGCGTTCCGGAAGATGGTCCCGGAAGTGGTTGGCTGCCGGCTTTCGGGAAGCTGAAGCACTGAGGCCAGGGCAGCCCCTTTTTGTCTGGGAATGCTCATACACCCCAGCTCTTCTGCCACGATGACATTAGGCTACACTTTATCCTCTGGCAAGTGGGTGTAGGTAGGGTAGCTCCTGAATGTGGGAGCCTGAGGGCTCACCATATACGGTAATGTCAATGCATATGCATGCATGCGTGAACTGCAACATTGTGATTGTGGCTCTGCAAGTATTTAGCTGCCAGTCCTGGAAATCTTTGGCATAGTCAGCAACACATTATTTCAGATAGGGTGCGCAAAGGGCTGGGGCAACAGTAGGTGAGCCAAAGCATCTACAGCTGGATGTCCCAGATTGCAACAATCATCCTTCAGTCAGGCCTGTCAGTGACTGATAACCTCATGCTGCATGTCACACAGTGGCTCTTATAGCACCTCAACCAAATTCAATACAAAATGTAATTCCAAAATTTTTGGGACCAAAAGCAGTCGAACTAGGCGCATCATCTTACAATGTGCCTTGAAGCAACTCCAAGAGGCACCTCGACGTCATACTTGGCTTGATGTGGGACTTCCATCACTTCCAAAATTTGCGACTTCAGCTATAACGTACTTGGGGTATGAGACCAATAGCTGCTAAATAAGAGCACTTCAACACTAAGAAGTAAGGCAGCACTTGCTGCAGGAGAGGGTATTGGCACAGATACAATCCACTAGGGCCAGAGCGCTGCCTTGCGTTGAGGGCTTTGCTGCCAGCCCCGTGTTGGTAAAGTCCAGAGTTGCTGGCTGCCAGAGCATGCTGGCGAGGAGTCTAGGTCTCTGATGCGCACACACGGAAGGAGTCCACAGAGTCAGACAGGCTCCCTGCAACAACACCTTCATGTCAGGAATTCCAGGCAACTCTGTGCATGCTTGATTAGAGCAACTCCTTAGTGGATGACACAAGCATGCCCTGCACTTGCAAGAGCTTGGCAGATAGTATGCGATGTCACATCATGCAGGGCTAAATGTGTGAGTAATACTCTGGAAGCTTTTTTTAAAGTCCACCAGGGGCCATCACGCTGGTTGCATGCAGCCACAGCCTATTGGTCTGCATCATTGCTATGTGAAGAGCAAGGGCGCACCTGTGATTTTGCCCTCCTTTGCAGGCAGAGGTCCAGAGTCCTTGCCTGCATTCAACAAAGCCCTGTGAGCGTAAGGTCACCAAGCTGTTCTGCTGTCTTTGCGCATGAGCGGTGTCACAGAGGGTGTCATCCCTGTAGCAAGGTGGTGCAGCTGTGTACAGCAGACCAAGTGCTAAATGGTGCGCTCACCTGTGCAGAAGTGGCCATCGTACAGGTGGATAATGGTACCAGCATTGCTAGTGTAGCTCTCCCATGAGTTGGTGCGCACGAAGTTCTGCAAAGATGGCCAGCGGCTCAGGAAGCACTATATTGGGCACAACGCCTGTCTGACGTGACTGTACATACACGCACGCGCCTGCAGCCCCCTGAGGCTGCTTTTTGTGCATATTGAATGTACACTGTAGCCGGAAACTTTGCGGAAGCCGATAAAGCCGAGGCGAGCACCCTTTAGACACTGACAGATAAGGGCAAGGACGGGATCATCTGCTTCCGCTCTACAGCTTTACGTTTGCCTCTTTCCGCAAAGGGTCCTTTCAGCAACCTACTGAGCATCAAATGATTACCATGCCCAAAGTAAGGGAGTTTGCGCTGTTCAGCATAATATGGGCCGTGACGTAGGGCTTGTACGTATAGGACGGTATTGTGTCGAACGTACCAGGTTCTCGCAACTACCGCATCCTGTAGCAGGCACGTCGGTTGAGAACGCCTGGCCACCTCCCGAATAGTTGCCGTTGTCGAAGAAGGTCACCCTTGCGGTGCCGGACTGCAGCAGCTGGCGGCCTGCAGCGATGGTCAGGAGAGAAGCGACGAGCGCAACGAGAGCGACGTTGGTCTTCATGGTAGCAGTTGGTTGGTTGCGACGAGGGGCCTTGAACAAGTTTATGTGCCGCAGTACGGGAATGCGGCTTAAATCCAAGCTGGATGCGAGCGTTCCGGAAGCTGGTCCCGAAGTGCCTTGGGTTTGCCAGCTTCCTGGAAGCTGGCGATTTAGAAGAGCGCTTCTATGTAGAAGCAGCCTTGGCAACTGTAAGCTCCGTCTGCCTGTCTTTATCTTCATCGATGAGATCACACACCCTGGGTTGCCTGCCAGTTGTCTACTCATCACGTTCCCTAACTTAGCTGAACAGCTTGAATCACACTTTGATGTAATGTATTGCACTCATTGTATCTCAGATTCCCAGGCTGATTACACATCTCTATTGCAACACCTTCTGGCATCTGCTCTGTCTGAGATTGATAAGCCATCTATAGTCTGGTACACAGATCACATTGCGCTATATGCTTGTACACAGTCCGGGAATGCTCTGACTTTCCCATTTGCCACTGAGTGTTATAGGACCTCAAGCTCTGCTTCAGACAAGAGGGCGTCCCAGCTCAGTCTGGTGTCATGGACACCTCTGCAGCAGCAGACTTTGTTCCCCGCATACACTACTTCACATGTGGTAATATGCAGATTGCCCATGCTGCCAGCTTTACTTTGCAACGGGCGCGGACTTGGCCTTGACAAATACAATCCCTGCCACCAGACCCACCAGAATGCTGGCCAGATTTTCCATATTCCAGGGCACGTTGAAGGCCACGAGGCCTATGATGGCCACTGGGATCTTGTTCAGCGACCCCACCAAGCTGTAGGAGGTTGCTGTTGTGGTCGACAGGAACCACAGGGATGCAAAGCTGATGCTGAAAGCGACCTGCGGATAGAAGGCAACCTTGATGCTGTGGGGAATGCTACAAGAGACACCATGCCCAGGACAGAGCTCGTCACGAATCAATCTAAGGTCCTTTAGGACCCTGAGGTGCAGCTCAGAAGCAGATGCTGAGACGTCTGCATATGCAAGGTGCTGACAGTCACATTCCAGGACACAGAGAATGCTTCAGCAGAGTTCACGGCAGAAGAGAAAAAGTCTTACCAGCGCTGAGGCGCAGGCAGCCACCAGGAACATGGGATTGTGCAGCGCTTCCTCTTTCCTCAAGCTGGTCAGCTCCCCGTACCACCACATGAGCACCCCTATCAACGGCAGCGACAAGACATTGTTGTAGTACACCTGCGTATCAGCGCACACGGTTGTCAGGCCAACCAGCATGGCCGCAGACTCACTACCGCCAGCTCAAGGTCTGCAAAATCGTCCCATGCATCAAGAATGGCCGTCCAAGCAGGAACGCTGCATCGGCAGGAGAGAGACCCCTGCAGGTGTTCTGCACATACATCGCCTGAGGTCATATATCAACATGCACTGCAGCACGAACCCTAGGGCAGCCTCGAGCGCCGTCTGCACGATGACATTTCAGCAGAGCAGAAAAAGGCCTGCAAGCTCCGCTGTGACTCAAAATCCAGGATGCAAGGCAGTGCTAGTGGGACGTGCCATAGAGATGGACATCGTCCAGGCGCGCCTTGTTGATGGTGAGCGCTATCACTTCTGCCTGGCTCCTCTCAACACAGCAAGCGCTTGCCTAATCTGGGATGAAGCTGCGCAGGGGGTGAGGCAGGCGCACCATAGAGAATTCATCCAAGCGCGTCTTGTTGACCGTCAGCGCAACCACCTTGTCCATGACTCCCCTCAGGTACAGCGAGTAGCTGGCCGTGAACAGGCAGTTCACCAGCTGCCACAGGTACCCCTCCAGGTCGAACGCCAGGTCCGTGATCGACCCGCACAGTGCCGATGCGCACATCAGCGCCAACGAGGCCCAGACACCCGCCCCATACACCTGCTCGCCCATGCGCTGTCTCAGCAGCTGGCAACTACTACCTGGCACTATATACATCTGATCGCAGGGGTTAGGCTGCACAATACCTGCCCAAACTTCTTCACACTCATGTGACTTCAAAACAACAACAGCTCTATGATGACCATGAGCAGGCTCTCTAAAGGCTGATGAGGCAAGAAGTGGAGGCAATGACAGACCTTCCCATACAAGAGATAGTCCCCAACAATGGTGAACAGGTTGGTCACATTCTTGAGCACCGTTGCCATGGGCACGCCCAGATTCTTGAGCGCAAAAAATGACGTCCAAATCATCCCCACAAAGATTAGATTGACAGGCATCCACACCCGTGCAATCTTGAATGACCTGCAAGACATCAACTCTCAGCTGGGAATAGCTCCCTCGGGCCCCCAGGTGCACAGAGGCTGCAACTTTCATCTAGCGATTGGGCTGAGATCTTGCACTGCAATCTGCATGTCTCATGTCATGATGCGTCAGAGCACACAATGGTGGGTAGGCACCTGTAGCTGACATGATGCAAAGAGAACATACAGTGAAAAACTACCCTCCAGGAAAGGAGTGCAGAAGAGCGTACCAGGGTTCCAATTTGATGAGGCCCAGGATGCTGCAGATTTGCACCAGCACGCAGCATACGAAGCACTGGAAGAATAGCAATGCTATGGGCGCATTAAAGCTGAAGCTGCTGAGTGTGGCTTTGTTGAGTAGCACCATGCTCGCAGAAGCTGCACACAGTGGCCAGCATCAATAGTAAGCCTCCAAGCCAAACGGAGATCGTCACTGCCCTCTGCCAGCTTGCGGAGTCTAGGTCGAGATTATTGGGGATGTGAAGCGCCAGTCGATCAGTCTCACCGGCGCAGTATGCAGCTCCAGCCACCAGCTGGACTGGCAGCCCCAATATGAGTCTGGGCTTCTCTGATGCATGTAACGGCTCTAGCTTTGGAGGCGTCTCCTGGCCCTTCGGAAGAAGGTTCTCTAGATCTTCCTTGTCCTCCCCCATCTTGGGAGAGCCTAGCGAGGACGTCTTGCGAAAAATATTCATTGACAAGACCCTCACCCAGAGCTCAAATCGTCTGTCATGTGGGCCATTACAGGGCGGGCCTTTTGATAATTGCTAGAGAGCCTCTCACAAACATCGATCACTGCTCCTCGTCGCACATCCCCCCTATGCAGTGACTGATCAGAGCAATGGCTCCACCTGTTCCCTCCAGTTCTTGGCGAAGCAGAGATGACAAATCTGGCCGATGACAGATCGCCCACATATCGCCAGTTTAACCAGAGGCTCACTTTTACTTAGAGAGCGTTTCCTGGCCGTGCCGGTGATGCTGCGTAGGGCGTGGTTGTGGACTAGCAGGACAATGAAGCGTATGTCAGGCTTGTGCTAGAGTTGTGTCGAAAGAGAGGCCTGATGGAGGCCGTCACAGTGGGGATGCCAAACGGCATCCATGGAGCACATGCCAACCGTGAAGCTGGCATCGGTGGAGTGTCCAGCCCTGCAGATGTTGTAATGAGTGATCTTCCGGCAGCTGAAACAGCACCAGAGGCCGCCAAGGCGGCTGTCACATCAGTCGATGGCCAGATAGCAGGTAGGAAGACAGCTTGCTTGCGAAAAGAGGTGGAAGGAGTGACTCTCGCAGTGATCGACAGTATAACAGGCAACCTTTTCAAAGCTCTCATTCTATGCTATGCAGACGCGTCTGTTGATGCAGACGTTATGGCGGATCATCAGGCAAATCCCTCAGGAAATGTCACTCAGGCAGTGAGCGAGCCAAAAGACCCTTTGTTGGAAGCTTTTGAATCTCAGCAAGAGGCCGTGACGGCAGATCCTGGTGATTTCGATAAGTGGGTCAAATTGATCGGCGCAGCGGAAAGGCTGGTATGTTCCTTTTCTACTTGCTGACTTCCTCTTTGAGCTTTTAGATCTATTCTGCGTTAAAAGATTTCATGTCCTACGTTCCCATCCTGGTTCTGGACGTGTCCTCGATTGCTGAATTGAATGCAGGGCCTGTGATCCAGAATGACCTGTGAAAAGCAGATGGCAGGAGTGCGAAGTGCATGTGTACTGTGTTGTCAGGCACTCGATGGTAGTGCGTCTTTCAAGGCATCCCGCTTCAACTTTTCCGGCTGCTGTCTGGTTTTTGCACATTGTGCTTCCTCCTTCCACTGACAGCTTGACGGCGACCCTGCTGAACTCGCTGGTGTCTATCCGCAGGCCGACATCGCAAGGATACGACAGGCGTATGATGCCTTCTTCAGGGAGTATCCTCTCTGCTTTGGGTACTGGAAGAAGTATGCTGATGCGGAGCAGCGCCATGCATCCATTGAGAGTGCGGTGCAAGTCTACGAGCGGGGCGTTGCTGCAGTCACGTACAGCCCAGACTTGTGGGGCCAGTACGCTGTCTTCAAGCAGAACAGTGGCTTCAGCGCTGGAGCAGTCCTCAGGTGACAGCCCCTGCATTCTTGCCATCTGAGTTCTCACAAGTGGTGAGCATAGTCCTGGGAGATCAGGCATATGTAGCCCGAGAAACTTGCCCGTTTGCCTCTTTTGTCAGGCCCTGTGTGACATTCACTGCAAGATGCTGACCTGGCTGCCCAAGTGTACTCATCAGCCTGCAGGTTCTATCAAGCATGGCTTGTGAATGAGGTGTGCATGCATGATGAGGTGGCAGTGTTGTGCCACCTGTCACAAAGTCCGGAGGTGCTTGCGCAGTGTTTTTGAAAGGGGAGCTCAGATCGTGGGCAGGGATCCGGGGTCACATGGCTTCTGGGACAAGTTCATCCGCTACGCAGACAGCCTGAAGGAGCCCCACCGGGTGGCTGCCATCTACAAAAGGGCCTTGGGGCAGCCCCTAAAGCAGCTGGACAAGTACATGACTGGGTGAGCACCACAGCACTCCCATATGAAGCACAAGCCGGTTTTGTATCCTTGTCACCACTCATTTACAATGAGTGAATGTCAGCAAACCCGCATGCGCTGCACAGAATGAGAGGGAAGCAGGCAACATCACTGCTGAGCTGGCGTGCAGGCTTACAGAGTATGTGGAGCAGCACAGCATGGCAGAGCTCATTCCTGTAGCTTCCCAGAGGGCTGCTCTGGAGGCGGAGGCCAGGCAGAAGCAGGCTGCAGCAGCTGAGGCCGCTCGGAAGGCAGCTGCCGAAGCGCAGGCAGCTTCCGCAGCGGCGGCGGCTGCCCAGGCAGCTGAAGCCGCTGCAGCCGCAGCTGCGCAGGCTGAGGAGGCGCCAGTCGCTCCTGTCATTGGGCCTCCCGGTGAGGCCTAAAGCAGCTGCCCGCATATCATGCATATGTTGTTACTTCTGAAGCAGCTACATGCTTGCCCTTCCATGGTAATCATGCAGTCCCTCGCCTACTAGCCAAAGACCATGCGGGCTGCACAGCCAAGAAGCTTCCAGCAGGGACTGAATCATCCAGATGCTTGCCTTGCAGAGGCGCCCCAGGCATTTGCCGAGGCTGCGGCAGCTGCTCCGCAGACGCCGCCCACGTCTTCTGAGACGGGGCTCTTTGTGCAACCTGCGCCCGCAGCCATGCAGGCCAGCCTGGCAGACCACGTGGGCCCCGTCACGCCGCCGCCTGGCAGCAGCTCACAGGTCCCGCCAGCCCCAGGGTCTGCGCAGCTGAGAGCACCTATGGACGGCTCTGCACAGGCAGAACAGCCTGCTCAGGACATGGGCCAGGTATGGCTCTTGCCTGGCACTGTGCTGAAGCGCACGTGCCAATGCTGTTGAAGGACTAGAGCAGAGTTGACACCCTTTGGAGATGCTTGCCTGTGACAGCATGCAATGGACTGGCCTGCTGCAATCCGCAAAGGCGAGCGTGAGTGAGTGGACTTGAGCAGTGTGACTGTTAACACAGGGCTCTGCACACCCTGGGTTCACAGCGCCCACACATGGGGAAGCAGGCCCAGTTGACCCAGCATATGCAAGTGCAGCCTCTGCAGCTGCTAGCCAGGAGCCTCTGCCTATGCAGGTGGATCTTTCCCATGCCTTTGCATAATGTAGCTGAATAGAGTCTTGGGGCTCCCAAACAGCTGAACCGTGCATGCTCCCACTGGGGTTGCCCTTCATTGGACTTTATATGGCATCAGAGCCCTCAGCCTTCTGCACGTCTTCACTCCAAGAACCATTGTTGTCCACATATTGTCCATATCTGTCCCAAGCACTTGGAGGCCACAAAGGGCCACAGGCAATTGAGCCACGGCTCCCCACTGACAGCTCTGATGGCCGCTGCGCAGGTGGATGATGCAGCAACTAACGGCACAGAGCACCCGCCAGTCTCGGAGGCCGAACTCAAAGAGGCCTGGCTGGCAACTTGCAGGGCGCTGTACGAGGTGCAGCCCTTCCTTCTTACCTGCGCACCTGCCCTTGACCACAAGTCAGCCAGCCAGCTCCTTGCCAGCTTCTGCAGAGCTCTATGTATGCAGAAGACTGCCTGGAGCCCAGTCATTGCAATGGCAGCTTAGCAAGCGCTGAGCACAGCTTCTGTCCTGTGCAGAGCACGAAGGAGGAGCTGACGAGGAGGAATGCCTTTGAGGCGGTGATCCGGCGGCCCTACTTCCATGTGAAGCCACTGGATGCAGCACAGCTGTCTGCCTGGTCCCACTACCTTGACTACATGGATGCCAAGGGCGATGAAGCAGAGACCCGGCACCTCTTTGAGCGCTGCCTGGTTGCATGTGCCAGGTATCCAGGTATGTTCTGTTCACTGCATTGGTGTGCATAAGCACTCACACAGAGCTGCACAGGCCAAACCACCTTCTGAGCAGCTCCTTTATAGGTGTTGCCCTGTAAGCTGCCTTCGTAGATCCTGGCTTGGCACCGTGGAGTTAGCAGGTAGCGCACCATGGTGACTCCGCAGCCATTCCATATATTGCTAGATTGGCACTGCAGATTTCTGGATGAGGTACACCCGATACCTGGAGCCCAAGGATGCCCCGGCTGCAAAGCACGCAGTGCATAGGGGCCAGAGCATACACTGCAAGGGCATCTCGGAGATGCAGCTCTTTGCAGCGCGCTTCCATGAGCGCCATGGTGATGTGCCTGCGGCCCGGGCAGCCTATGCGCTGGTCCTGGGCAAGCTGGCGCCGAGCCTCATCAGCGCTGTGCTGGCGCATGCCAACTTTGAGCGTCGCCAGGTGAGCAGTACTTACCATCTGTAAGGGTATAATGCTGAATTCTGCCTACTTACTGCTCTTGCCTGTCTCTTGTGGAAGCAGCTTGTGCCATAAAGCCCTGGGCGATCTTTTACTGTAGCTCAGCTGGCCAATGCACAGCATGATAGTGCATGTGACTTTAGCACAAGCACCACAGACCAAGATGCCTAGAGACCAAGCATGCATATATGCATGCGCAGGGCGACAGGGCTGCTGCTTGCACAGTGTACCAAAAGGCCATCGCAGCTGCAGCAGAGAGGGGCACGGAGGGGGAGAAGACATATGTGTACCTCACAGTGCAGTATGCACACTTCCTTGTGGTGGTCTACAAGGATGTGGAGGGGGCCAGGGCAGTGTATAGCGCAGCCTTAGAGAAGCTACCCAGGAGCCTCACCCTCTGGGAGGGCGCCATCCACCTGGAGCAGATTGCAGGCGCCCCGGTAAGCCCATGCATTCAGACTTGTTGAAGTAGTGCCTTAGAGCCGCTGCTCACGCGCAGGATGCTCCTTTCATGGCAGTGTGCTGTGCACACTCTTCCAATGCCACTGTCCTTACTGCAGTATGTCATGCATCTTTGGCATCTCTGATTCACTGATGTGGGTGTGCATGCAGGTTGAGGCAACAGCAAAAAGTGTCCTGGGCTTGTATCAGAGGGCTATAGCCAGCGCGGATCTGCTGCCATCAGACAAGGAGGACTTGAGCGGGCGCGCATGCACCTTTGCAGACATGTGCGGCTCTGCGGCTATGCAGGAAGCTGCTGAGCGGCTTCATGCTGCCAGGTCAGACCCTGCACTCACTGCTCCCTGCTCAAGCATCAGCAAAGTGCTGTCTCATGCTGCCATCTCCATTGCTTTCTGCCAACACATATCTGTGCATGGCATTGTTATAGGAGGTCAAAAACGGCCGTCACCCCAGCACGGCGGACCTCTGAAGTGATGCTTGTAGCTATTGCCTTTTTGCTGGTGGTCCTGGGATTTCCGCTCACACTGGCAAAGCGTGTGCAGGGTCAAGTCGGCTGCTAATGCCAGCACAGCATCGGCCTCTGGGGTAGGCGCCAAGCGGCCGGCAGAGGCCTTCGAGGCGCACTCGCCCAGCAAGCAGGCACGGGTCGCCTCCGCAGCCTACCCCGCGGCCTATTCTGCCCCGGCGCCAGCGCCCATGGCAGCGCCTGCAGCTCCCGTAGCGTCAGCAGCCGGTTACTACGGGCAGCCCGCTGCAGGATACCAGTATCCGGGCTATGCCTACCCAGGGTATGGGCAGCCGGGCTACCCAGCATATAGCTACCCCCAGTATTGAGGCGATGTGCTAAGACGCAGTGTGGTTGTTGTGGCAACAGCAGCTGCTCTGAAGCCCGGTGCATGAGTCTGGATTGTTGTCTCTGGAGGACATGATGGTGCTGGGATGCGTGGATCAGTGGCGTAAGCTGTGTATATATATGTGAGGCAACCCGCAGCCAGAGGCCATAGGGCGTAAGCTGCACCATGAATTCTTGGGACTTACAAGTTGTAAAACACAGTTGTCGAGCTGGCTGCTACACGCTCAAAACACACAGTGCATGCTGCCAGCATCGTGCAGGCTGTCACCATCCTGTGGGCGACATCCTGAGGGTGCTGCCAAATTCTTTGCTGTATTTGAGTAGTACCCAGTGCCCTCTGCCACGGAATGGATCCTCAGTTGACATGCTCAAAGATGCTGCAAAGTTTTAGATCAGAGTAGATCAGATCAGATCACATAGAGCTGAAGTTGCTGCTGACCTGCCAGCAAAAGGCACGTTCTGCTCATGAGAGGCCCCACAGGCGAATCCTATACTATCTTGAGGACTTTCACAGGGCTGCACGGCGTCGCTACCTCTGTGGATGAATGATCAGATCAGATCAGATGAATGAGATCCGCTGATTTTGCAGGAGATCAGTGGTGACATGGCAAATTGTCCGAAATACAAATCCCTCGTCATCACCTTCGTCATAAGGGCCGCACATGCTCATCCAGTCGCCATTCCTGGGATCTGCGCCCCGCACCCGCTCGCAGGCTCCCCTTTGATCTTGGGTTTGGATGTCACTGCGTTTGGGCAGCGGAAAGCCCTTATCTCAGGTGCGGGCGATCGCGCGCTCAAAGTGTACGACAGTCTAGGGTCTTTAGGTCTGGTGGTCTGAGCGCTGCATCTGTCCTTGGCGCAAAGAGCGCGGTGCCTCCAGTGCTGCCAGTGCTGATATTCCCTCCATTAGATATCAGTGTGGGATCTCCTATCTGCCTTGACTGGCAGACATCACCGCACGCGTTTGACATCCTTTCCGGGGCACCTTTCCACGGAGCCAGCGCGTGATGTCTGGCAGTGAAGCAGCATTGGATGGCGCTGTGCAGTATAGATTAGGTGCCGGGCTTTCTGTGGCCCATGCGGACAAAAGGATGGTGCGCGCCAGAATCTGTAGCTATTGAACCCCCGAAAGTACCCGGAGATTATTCGATGCGCACGCTCCCCGCATGCTCATCCTGCTGTATTCTTTGGGGTGATCAGGCATGCAGGAGGCGGCCGCAGCCTGCTGGTGCAAATTTGAGCAGAGTATAGCTTCCGTCGAGCAGTGCTGCACATGCCTGAGGGGGATATCTGCGTGCAGATAAAGATCGCGGGACACCTTCTTTGGCAGCCACGCGACATGAGCGGGTCGGGCAACAAGCTTCCTGCACAGGCTGGCGAAGAGGCGGGAGTGGGCCAAAGGTGACCCGCTGACCACTGAAGCGTTCTTACACTGTCGATCGCACGCCACGGAGTTTCCGCACAATCCAGAGCCTTCATGTGTTCTGTGTGGCCGCATTGAGGGCAGCTTAGACTTGCATTGATGAGCCCCGCAACACGATGCCTGTCCGCGAGCTCAATGCATATCAGACTGTGCCTGGCATTGACGGAAGGCCCTCATCTCGTCAGTTGTGGTGTACCCAAACTCAAGGAGGCAGGTAATGGTAAAAGGTGCACCTGCATCTTGTTGCTCTCACACCTTTGGTGTGTGCAGGCTTGACAGCATCTACAGCACATCGGGCTGCAGCAGCCAGGACTCGGATATGATCCGGCACTGCAAGCGGGACAAGAGCGACAAAGACTTGATGGTGTGCAAGCCTCACTCCCGCCCATGAATCTAAGCGCCAGCACCTGTCACCCCTTCTGCACAGGTACTTGCACAGTGTCCCTCCTGTGTAATTTGCATGAGAGAGTGCACAGGGTGTCCCTGCTTCAGAAAACTCATGACCGGGTGATGCTGCTCGGGCAGATCCACCTGCATTCACAAGTGCTTGCACATTGTCTCTGCTGCATGATTTGCTCTACTGTGATGTAGGAGGTGAAGACAAAGCGCAAGGTTGGCCGCCCCATAGCGTATCAGGGCGACCCGGACTCGCCTGACCTGGACCCTGAGGAGCGCCAGATCATTCTGCGTCGCATCGCCAACCGCAGGTGGGAGGCCCTCCGCAGTGCTAGGGAACGTGCCCCCACTGCATGACCCTGTCCGTCAAGACTGGTCATGGTTATTGTCTCTCTTGGGAAAGTGCAAGGTGGGTGTCTGCCATCGACATGGCGGTGTTGTGTGGGGTAGGTCAGACAGGATGTGTCACTGCTGCGCTGGACATGCAGGTCAGCGCGCCGTGGGAGGGAGCGCCGCCAGAATGAGGTGGACAAGCTGACAAAGAAGGTGAGGCTCCAGGCTGCTTTGAGCCCGTTGTAGCAGCACTGCTGTCTGAGTGCCCTACAGCAATTCTCATGGTGGCTGGACAAAGGAAAGGCAAACCAGAAGTCAGTCTGTATGCTCTGGCTGCCTGCACGGAATTCCTGCCCTCTCAGGACATGGGGCACAGATTAACACTGGAGTTCATTGCGAAGGTGCTCGAGACTGAGGCGTCCAACGCGGCGCTGAAAGCCAGGGTGAAGGCGTCAGAGTCCAAGGAGAACGCCATGCGCCACGAGCTGACGGAGCTGCGGGAGCGCGCCCGCGAGTTAGCCGTCAAGAACGGCCTGATGCAGCATGACATCGCGCACCTCACCAGCGCCCTAGCGGTGCGTTCTGCCTGGAGGCCCACTTGAGTCTTGCTGTGGGATGTGCTCTCTTTTGGCACCCGCAGCAAGCCACCATGAGTGATCTCAGGCAGCATGACAGCACGCACGTCCTGCGCTCTGGCATCTGCAGAATTCCCCGGCGCTTGGCAGCATACCTTCAACGTGATAGGCTATACTGGACGTCTTGCCTGCGGCACACTCTGCTCGTCTTTATGGAGAGTCCTGCCTGTTTTGTGCACTCCTGCAGTACTCGGGCAATGAGACCCACCTCAGCCAATTTTCGCATGGTCCTGTGATGTCTGGCATGTTGCATGGGCCATGCCAGGAGACATATCAGAAGGCGTGTGGGATCCTGTTTGTTTCATCATGACTCCCCTGATTGGCTGATGCTGCTTGCCCACAGGAGCGGCGCCAGGCCCGGCAGCTGGAGCCCGGCCACACCACGATCAGAGGCAGCCCCGCGCCCCCTCTGCCCAGTGCTACGCCCATTCCCACACCACCTTCTGGCTTCAACTTCCTGACAATGCCTCAGACGCCCTTTCCTCCTGGTGCGCTTGAGGCCTCCGTGTCTGTCCTGCCCGTGCGAGACATCAGCTCTAGACGTTAATTTCCAATGCAATGCATGAGTGCCTTCTGCCATTCTGGGGCCAGTGCATGACCGATGCAATTGGTGTCATTGTGGCGCTCTGTGAATGGCGAGCATTACTCAGGAAGGACGGTCTTGAACATATGGAGTCACGGTCGCAGGGAACGCTCTGGATCTGCCCCAACCCATCAGCCCGCTGCCCGCTCTGCCCTCCCCCTTCCCGGACTCTCCGGTTCCACAGATCCCCGAGCATTACATGCGGGAGCTGCTTCAGGTGATCAACTGGTCGAACTGAAGACAAGCACTTCGTTGGCATGAGAACGAGTAAGCACATTAACCATTTGAGATCAGCACTGACGTCGCGCACATCCAAGGCAAACTGTGCTATATTTAGCAAGGCGGATGCGCCAGTCTACAAACGAGACAGCACTTGCATCCACTCAAACTGCCACCAACATCTGGCCAGAGCCTCCAGAGCACCAGCTTGCACCAAAAGACAGCACTGACATTCATTCTGCCAGCGTCTGCTTGACCGGACAGATCAGGGCTGCGAACTACAGTGCCGCAGAGAGCAGGGTGCATTGTTGCACATGGAATTCACAAGGTCACATTGCTTCCCCAGGCGCTTGACCGCGCTGAGCCCATTTTCTTTAATCTGTGGCTGAGGCGGCTTCTCGATGGGTTGTCCACATGCCTACCTGGACTCCATGTCTTGGTACTGTGGAAATGGGTGCCTATTCAGTAGGCCCCAATTCTGGATGCAACAACCTGTTCACAAGCTCAGATGCGGAAAAATCCAGACGGGACATAAAGCGGAGCATTCAGGCCTGTGGTGGAGATTCCCCATCCCCCACCATAAGCTTGCAAGGCTCTCAGAGTGGTGAGGAACAGCTCCTTTTGAGAGACTCCCTCCAGACAGCGCGGCCACACTTGTGAGCGTGCAATTGTGGGTGTTTATAATCTATCGTCCCTTTACCTTGTTGAGTGTTTCGGCAATTATTTGCTCAGATTCCTAAAACTTCCCAAAACCTTGCCCTGAGGCATGGCCTTTGGGCCAGACATACAGCAGTGCTGTGGATCAGACTGGCGTGGCCTGAGTACGGCGCGCAAAGCAGAGACGCATGCAGCTTGATTTGCCGGGGCGGGCTGACTGATCTATAGGGTGACATGGCATTTTGCTGCTCTGAGTGGCATGGGCTGGCGGATGGGAAGCTGTAGGTTCCAATAAAAGGGCCTCACTTGCTTCTTGCCATCCTGCAAGCCCTGCACCAGCTCAAATGTACTTGTCCCTCAGTGCCCGCACATGTGCAAGCGTTGGCCCGGCCTACCGTGGGAAGACAATCCTGATATAATCAGCCTCGGTTTTGTGTGTCAGCTCGGGCACTGTTTCATGGGTTTCGTGCTCATCGTCGCGCGGATTTTGGGGCCTCCCACCTACCAGCACGTGGAAGCGGGCTGTGCATGGGAAGTCTCCAACTTTTGTCATTTGTTCCCCCGGTGTGTTTTCCATTTTGGATCCGGGGCGGCTATGAGTTTTGCCAAGTGCTTTGTGGCAACAAGGGAGAAAGCTCTGTGTGCAGTATATGGAAAGTTGAAAGGCTGTGAGTTTATCTTCGGGCCTGCAAAGCTTTTTGGGGAAACCGTTCAGTGATGGTGTTCGGGATTGTTCTTGTGCGCAAGGGTGTGCTGGATGGCCCAGAACGATGTTCAATATCCTGTATCATGGGCTGTCTGAACAAAGGCAAACGATCCTCCTGTAGCCTTCCACTCCTAACACTGCTCCTAGATTAGGAGAGGAAGAATTTTCTGCAAAGGCACCATACTTTTCTCGATCCGGGCCAGAATCGCTTTGAGCGCAACTGCATAGTTTCAGATCAGACTGAGACCCAATTCTGGGGTCTAGAATGAGAGCGTGCAGCTTCCATGGACTTGAAATGTATTGATCAGCGGAATGACTTGCTCCTCATCCACAACTGATTACAATGAAGCAAATGATGAACACACATATGTGCATTATGGCGACATTGACTTTTATCATACATGTGTATGGGGTTGAAGCAGAAAAGCCTGAGGCTGTCGTGGAATGTCTGCAAGAGGTGTCTGTGGTGTACTAGTGTCACTTTGCAAGCTATGTTAAAACAATGTATGTTGACTCGTTGGTCGGGTTTGACAGGACTTGTAGGCACCTTGCCAGAGCAAGAAGGGTTTGCTTGTAGGTCCCTTTCCCAGATCTAGGGAAAACGGCAGGGGAAATATTGCCTCATAATTTATGGAGTTTGCCGTGCAAGGGGGGCAGCGTCTGTGAGTCATCAATTGTCACCGAGGTCTGATTCATGTATAGTAGACCTGAAGGCAGTTGTAGAGGCCATGTAAAGTTTCAATGTGTCTCTGGATGCAATCCTCGGTCAGCTGAGGGCGCAATTGGTGCAACTAGCCTTACTACATTGCATTTTGCAACTTGCACAGCTCAGGTGCTGCCTCTCAAGGCAACAGCCATCACACACGACCATGCTTCAGGCTGTCTGCCCTTTTTATGGGCGCCTGCTTTGGCTCGTTCTACTGGCGCCAGCTCTCAGTTGTGCGGCAAGATCCCACTATCGTCCCCGCATGCATTGCTTGCAGTTGCCTGATCCAGCCTCAGCCCCTCTCTTGCACTGCCTTGCGCGCTGTGGTAAAATCTCTCAGGTACCAAGGACACCCTGCCAAGTCCCTCAGAAGTCGGTGCAGCGGCCTCCCTTTTCCCAATCACCTGGCACAGGCAGAAGCAGGTCAGTGACAGCACAAATGCGGAGGCAAGGTCAGCTGCGACAGCACGGTGGACTGCTGTTCAAGATCCAAAGTATGCTGGATCTCTTCCTGCACCTACCGCACATGGCTGCTGGAAGTTGATGCTCTCAGCCAAAACGGGAAAGGTACCAAAGGTGAGCACGTGGAGGGGCATGATGGCTTGGATGGTGCTCGTACCATAGCGTGTGGGTTCTGCTCCAGCATACGCGCCCTTGGGGCCGCCATGCTCCCCTGATGCGGTCACTGGATCCTGTGCAGACAGTATGCCTGTTACTGCTTGCTGGGTGTAAGTGCAGTACAAGCTCCTGACTAATGACGCCTCAGGCTATATAATTTAATACTTAGGACTGCACACAGACGATTTCTAAGAAACCTTCTGCTCACCGACGTCTCATCACCGTCGTCCTGTGTGCTGGGTTGCTGCTGCTGCTTACGTAGGATCTCGAAAAGCTCCTTCTCGGTCTTTTGCTGCAAGTGTGCTAGAAAAGGATCCGCCGTTGCCTCTGAACCGCTCTCTTGCTTGCTCTCTGGCGCTTGCGGCGTCTGCGCACTATAAAAGAGCTTGGACACGGTCTCCTGCACTCTTAACGCACAGCCCGGCGACCCTTGAACAAAGCTCGTAGGTGCTCTGCTACTCCTCAATAATCTAGCCAACATACTTGAGATATGTACAGTCCCCTGTATCGCTCTATGACTGCCACCGGGAGTTGAATGTGCCCACCTGCCCATTTGTATGCCACGTCTGCAATACCGAGTCGCGTGATCGATCACTAATCTGGCTCCGCCCCACACCGCACATAAGAGCGCTCCTCCGGGCTGTACTGTTGCCAGCAATCGCTTAGACGCACACGAAGCACTTGCAGGCAACATCAGGACTCTTTCTGGCAGACCAGTCCGTGTTGGAGGCTTTGATGGGCCTTCACAAGTAAGATGGTAAGTGCCATAATTGTCTGTGAGAGCCGTCGCAAAGCTCATTTCAGATGTGCTTCAAGTTCACCGAAGTGTACAGTATGATGTCATGCCCTTGTAAGCGACTGTATTCTATTTTGTCCAGTCTCGATACAGAATTTCTCTGACAGAAACAAAACAGTCTGCAGGACCCATTGAAAGATCCCGCGCTGTAGTGATATGTGCCATCACTTCGATGTCAACGGATCACAGACTTCTAATGCTGCTCTCCTGCAGGTGAGTGACTCGAAGAAAAAGAGGGCAGCAGCCAAGAAGGCCAAGGCTCCTGGAGGGGCAGCAGCACCGCCCAAGGACGCCTCCAGCCCCAATGAGAATGAAGCTCCCGCAAATGGCGTGCACGAGCTCGCGAAGCAGGTTGAGGATGCGGACATCTCTAACGAACGGTCCTGCACCAGCATTCTCACATCGCACCCGCAGTCCAGGGACATCCATCTGGAGAGCTTCACGCTGCTCTTCCATGGCCACGAGCTCCTCGTGGACACAGACCTCGAGCTGAACTTTGGCAGGTGTGCAAACCTCTGCCATGCTTACACAGTCCTTGACATACTGAGCAATCGGAGTATGCGCAACTTGAGATGGACGCCTTCATCCTGAGCATTAGCAGGGCCTCTCTCACGCACTCTTTGCAGGCGCTTCGGTCTGGTGGGTCCAGATCGCAGCGGCAAATCGGTGCCGCTCCGAATAGTGCGCAGCAAACAATTTGCCAGTCTCTGAGCTTATGAGATTTCTCTCACTGTCTGGGACCTCACAGCTTGAACACATGTGGTGCAGGCGCTATGGTCTGGTGGGCCCAAACGGCAGCGGCAAGTCGACGCTGCTCAAGGCGCTGGGCAACCGGGAGGTTCCCATCCCGGAGCACATCGACATCTACTTTTTGGATCGGGAAATCCCGGCCAGCGACATGACGGCGCTGGAGGCCGTCATGAGCGTCGACCAGGAGCGGCAGCGGCTCGAGAAGGAGGCCGAGGGCCTCATAGCCGACGAGAGCGAGGAGGGCCAGGCGCGGCTTGAGGACGTCTATGAAAGGTGCAGCGCTGTCGGCTGTCCTGGTCCCAACCCAGCACAGCCTCCTGCTTCCGCATTCAAGCCTGCTGCTCCCGTTGCGGGGTGGAATGTGCTGTGAGCAAGCAAGCGCATCAGGCCACCAGTATGAAGGAACATGAGAGGCCGGCACTCTGTGATCGCAGCATTGCTGGAGATGACGGCAAGCTCATTAGGCAGGGGAGGCAGGCAGGGCTCGCAGACTACACATACACAGACTCCTGAGATAAGCCTTGATGTCGACTGGCGGCTGCTGTTCAGATTGGAAGCGCTGGATGCGTCGACAACAGAGGCCCGGGCGGCGCAGCTATTGCACGGCCTGGGCTTCACAAAGACCATGCAGCAGAAGCGGACGCGCGACTTCTCAGGAGGTTGGCGCATGCGCATTGCCCTCGCACGGGCGCTCTTCGTGGATCCCACGTTCCTGATACTGGATGGTGAGTCTGACCTGCAGCTGCTTCTCAAGACTCTCCATATATGTCGCTTGAGATATGTCCTGTGACTTTGCTTGCTTGCCCAGGCAAGTCTCCTTTAGCTATGCCTGAGCCAGCTTTGGGCTGCTCATCCCTAAGTTGGAGGCTTACTGCTCTCTCTCTATAGCTTTGGTCTTGCGTGGGCCCAAGTGCAGCTCAGTTGTAGGGATCTTTCACGGAGAGGGTCGCACAATGTGGTGTGCTGCCTGCAGAGCCCACGAATCATCTGGATCTGGAGGCATGCGTGTGGTTGGAAGAAACGCTGAAGCAGTTCAAGCGCATCCTTCTCCTCATCAGTCACTCACAGGTGATCACGGCTTTCACCCCTGGTAGCACACGTCCGGGATGCTCCTCTCACAACGCAAATATGGATCAAGAAAAGTCACGTGAGCCGTTTATTGATTGTGTAGCTGCGTTCTGGCTCTCATGCTGCCATATGTGTGCGCAGGACTTCATGGACACCGTCTGTACCAACATTCTGCGTTTACATCAGAAGAAATTGATACCGTACGGAGGTATGCTCACCCCCGAGAATGCTAATCAGATTGCATGCCACAATTGCTCTCACACCTTATGAGAGGACAATGCGCTCATCAAGAGTGCTATCATGGCAACTTCACCTTTTGGGCTTAAATCTGTAATAATGTAGGACCTGCTAAGGTGCTGTGATGCATGCAGGCAACTATGACACCTACCTGCAAGTGCGATCAGAGCTGGAGGACGCCCAAATGAAGAAGCACAAGTGGGAGCAAGACCAGATATCCCACATGAAGGTAATCTCCTGCTTTGAGCCTCTGAGCTTCTGCTTTGCGGCTGGGCTGGATACCTCACAATTCTCACATCCATGTAAATGCACAGCTGGTAAGTGCTTGAATGGTCTGGTTGGTGTAACATTCACCCAGCCAGCAATTGAAGCACTGCCAAGCTGCGATGTTACATGGCTGCCGGAGGACATTCAACGCCAAGCCTTGGCAGACAAGGAGTGCGCTGAGCGCCTTATTCATGTCTGCACCATCTGAGAAATGTTGCTGGATTAAAATTTTGCGGAAGTGCTGGGCACTGACTTATTCCTCAGTTGAACCACCCTGCAACATTCTGGCATTGGAGGGACTGCAGCATCTGAGCACTGCGTGGGACTGCCATGGTGTGCAAGCAAGAGCAGAGATCTCATGGGCCGAAATGTGCGCAGGAGTACATTGCCCGGTTTGGGCACGGCAGCGCCAAGCTGGCGCGGCAAGCGCAGAGCAAGGAGAAGACCCTAGAGAAGATGGTGAGCCCAGTCATTGCTTCCCATTCCCATCATCTGCTGCTCACTTGGCACGGCTCAGACACCTCAGCAACTCCTCCATGATCTGACTGCAGCATACCATACCGCTGGTCCTTTTCCTGCACGCATGGCAAGTCGTGAGATGTATACATCCTGGCGACTACAAGTGGCAGAACCGAGCAATGTGTGGCGGAGTTTGTGCCTGCTTCATCACTAAGGTAGATCAGTGGGCAAGGCCTAGGTGCTGCGCCTGAGGCCATGCATACATGCCTGCAGGTGCGCAGCGGGCTGACAGAGGCTGTGGCCAGGGAGCACACTGTGAAGCTGCACTTCACAGACGTGGGGAAGCTGCCGCCGCCGGTGCTGCAGTTCATCAACGTCACCTTCGGCTACTCCCCGGACCGCGTCCTCTACGAGAATGTGAGTCTCCTCTTCAATGTGCCCGTTTTGTTTCAGAGGAGCATCTAACAAGCAGACATACTTGTGGACTCACTCCGGTGGTGGCTGCAGCAGTGTTACTCATCTGCGGTGCAGATTCTAGACAGCTGTGCATGCAGAAGCCGTCTTGCAGCAGGGTCAATGGCATTGGGGCACTCCCCGGTTGCACATGTTGCTGCGTCTAGGGGGTCATTCAGCTGCAGGTGGATGTTGGTGTGGATCTGGACAGCAGAGTGGCCACTTCAAGGCAAAATGCCAGGCTTCTCCTTGATTTCGAAGCTCCTTATGGTGCAAGACATGCTTATGGTTGCTGGATGGATGCGACAGGTGGATCTAGGGGTGGACCTGGACAGCAGAGTGGCCATCGTGGGGCCCAACGGCGCGGGCAAGTCCACGCTGCTTAAGCTGATGACGGGGGACCTGGAGCCTCTGGATGGCATGGTGAAGAGGCACAATCACCTGAAACTGGGCATGTACCACCAGCACCTGACCGAGCTGTTGGACCCCAAGCTCACTCCCCTGGAGTACATGGTACGTCAAGCCCTAGCATACTCAGCAAGGGTTTCTGTGCCTTGGTGTCTTGCTGAAACAGCAGGCATACTTACGGCCTGAGCTGACAGCAGGCTGGGGCAGAAAGTTTCATCTGTGCTCTCTATGCACTTTGTCATGGACACGAATGCTGCGTGCCAGATATGTCCTGTATTCAAGAGCTTAACTAAGGCTATCAGAGGCAGCAGGAGGTGCTAAGCTGCTCTGCGCCAAATGCCTCCAAATGCGCACTGTAGTATCGTGCTGTGACAAGCATCTATATTGGCCAAGGAGCATTATAGGCAACAAGGCTGACAGGGTGCTGGGCTGCCCTGCAGCTGAAAGAGTTCCCAGAGGGCACCACGTTGGAAGGCATGCGGAAGGCGGTGGGGCGCTTCGGCATCACGGGCAAATCGCAGACGCAGCCCATCCTGCAGCTCAGCGACGGCCTGCGCAGCCGCCTCGTCTTTGCCTGGCTCGCCTACAAGACCCCCCACATTTTGGCCCTGGTACGCCCGCAGACACCCAAAGGTCTCACACCGTGACAGTACCCTGTACACCTCTCACAACAGAACAGCCCTAAGTGCAGCCATTGATCGGTCTAGTTGCAGCTGGATCTTGCCATGGATAGGTGCTGCTTGCAATGTGGCATCCGCAGCCTTTTATAGGGATATCGGCAGCTCTCTCATGTGATGTCTTCTGCTCATAGACGTATTCATATGTGCAGGATGAGCCTACAAATCACCTGGACATGGAGACAATTGACTCGTTGGCGCGAGCCATCAACCAGTGGGATGGCGGCATGGTGCTGGTCAGCCACGACTTCAGGCTCATCAGTCAGGTGCGCTGTCCTGCAAAGCGCTCTGCCCAAGACAGCAGTACTTTCAATTGCGCATGTGTGTATAGTCTCACTCAGAGGCTTGCTCACGACATAATGGGACTGCCACAATACCGGCATCTGGGATAACCTTCTGTAAGAACCAGTCTGATGCATACCCTGCGAGTTGATCAGGTACACGCATTGCCTGGTGGCTGTTTCCTGATGGCAGAATTCTGGCGTGCAGGTGGCAGAGGAAATCTGGGTGGTGGGCGACAACACCGTCTCAAAGTGGACAGGCACCATTGCAGCGTACAAGGAGCACCTAAAGGCCACCCACGCAGCTCTTGTAGACAGCAAACCTGTAATGACAGAGCGCTAGGTTGCCATGTAGGCACATGGCATTGTAGCTGCACATGACCAGCCTAAGTCGGCTCTCATGTTGAAATACTTGGGCATGCTCATGTCAGCTGCAGCTGATAGCTCTACAGGACGCAGCCACTCAAGCTGACCTACAAAGACAGCATGCCAACAGTGGTCTGATGTTGAAGAGTCCGCAGCATGCCGCAGCCATCTTGAGCCCTTGACGCTAAGGAGGACATTAAAAGGTTGCTGCAGAGGGATGGTTGAGGGCTGTATCGAGACAACCACCATCACAATTGGCGGCGGTACACCTTACACTGCTGTGGCTAGGGCAGCAAGACAAGGGGGCGAGCATGACAATGTGCACCCATGTATGTGTAAAAGCTGTGTTCATGAGGTCCTGGGCAATTCTTTATGCTGGTGCTGGGGTGGCAATCCCATGCAACCCTGTGTGTCATGTAGGTAGCGATTATGGGCTGTGCAAAATCTTTAAAGGGACAAGGAAGGTCTAAGTCTGCTTGCAGACTGCAATTGCTGTTGCAGAACATGTCAACCTGACGTCAGGTTGATGATGTGCTGCCAATAATGGCTATAGCCTGATGTTTGATTGCACCATCGCCAACAAAACCAAACAAAGTGCTGTAACTCGAAATGATAATCATACCTACTTGGCATGTGATCCGCAGGTCAGCCATGTATATGCATGTGGCCAGGTAGTTGTTCATGTCTCAATGTAAGCAACTCAAGATTGTCTCATGAGATCAGTAGCTAACGTTGGTGAACCCAGTGGGCACTCATTGACCATCCAAATAGGTCACAAGTCAATGTAGACAACGCCATTGTTGGAGGGTGGCAAGTTCGCCGTCATTGGCAGCTGCAGCTCAATACTCCCACCGTCCACATGAAGATATGCTCCTGATAGTGTCAGAGCTCCCTCAGTGCTCAATGCACCTTCCCCTCTAAAAATTCTAGCAGTGCATTTGTACACGCCATCGCATGGCAGCTGGTTTTGACAGTCTGCAGCCGGCAGAGAGCACCTGCACCCCACCAGCACATATCCATAAGGACCGGTACTCACCACCTGAGCGTGCTCGCCATGACACTTGCTGACCGCATACTTTGGGATTGGACATATTGTTGAAGGCAGCATGCTCAGTAGCAGCGGAGCACGTGCAGACACGCTTTCAGCACCTTGTACTCGGAAGGGCAGCCGTGCTCATAAGGTAAGGCCATACAAAGCTACTACCTGCTGAATGCTCTTGGGAGGGCTTGTGTCAACTGGACCAGCAATGTGTAGGGCCGGTCCAAGCAGCGCCTCACATCCTCCATTCGCCCTTCCGCCAAAGCCTTCCGCACAGCAGAGGAGGACACCTGAACATTTGCAGAGCATTTATGCAGCCGCACAGACCTGCCAAGATACATGCCATGAATAAGGCTTCAGAATGAGAAAGCAGGTTCTGTGCCAGGTGCTAAGAAATATGTGACGAGAAAGCCACTCCTGAAAAGGCCTCTGCTCACTTCAATGGTGCAACACTATCCGGGCTCCGGAGGCTATGCAAAGGGCAAGCGCGCACTGTCTCAGGGCCTTCTGTGCAGACATCAGACACAAGGCTGACGATGGAGACATCCATGCCCTGCGCCGCACCAAGCTCCTGCAGCATTTGCGTGTCTCCCATGGCCTTGTAGCCAAACCTGAACCCTTCTCCCACCACAACGCCAGACACCTGCAGCCAGAGCAACTGAGCTGAGTGCCATCTGTGTCCCACTATTGTGGTACTCTAGCAGTAGTGCACTTCTGCAGCCCGCAGCAGGTTATAGACTCAGCAGGGGCTTGTGTCCTAACACAAAGCTTAGGAGTAGCGGTCACATTACAACACACAGTGTACTCATGCAATGTTCGTACACAACCGCCCACAACAACTGGATTGCTGCACAAGACATGCAGCTGGGCTTCCTGAAGCTTTGGTTGTGCCAGGGTCTTCGCGCATATTTGTCAGGAAGGGTCATGCGGCGGGGTTTCTCACCGTGAGATCATGTGCAAGGACATGCACAAAGGCTTCAGGGCTCAGATTGCGCACTTCCGCAAAGGGAATGAAGCGCTGGCAAGGCGCTCTCCCGTGGCATTGGGGCGCCCAAGAAGCCAGTACATTCACCCTGTCTGCGTCTGCCACCAAGGGCGGGCGCTTTGGCCAACCCAGCACATCCGCCATCCCGCTGAAGGACACCAGCCATGGCTGGCCTCCTAACTCGGCTGCTCTGCTTGCTAGCTTCCTGCGTGGCCATGTTGCATCAGCCTCTGTCTTTACACATCCAGAGGCCTTTCTCACGCCAGCGTTTGATGTCAATTCAGGAGAGCTGTGTAGGAGTTGAAGGGCATGACAACACATGGCACAAGGCTGCACTCTGCAGTCCAAGCTCAGGCAGCAATGGCACTGCAAGGGCGCTTCAAGCAAGCTTGCAGGTGGAGAACTTACCGATGGCCTATGTGCATAGCATCGAATTTGCCCAAGGCAACACTGACCGTGTCCATGCCTGCACATGGGCTGAGCGGACATTTCCAGTCCTCTGGCCCTCGATACTCAACGAGAGGTCTTTGGTAGTTCAGACGTTTCGAATCAAGCTCAATTTGCTGTGAAGTGGGTGACTGGGGACTAGCTCGACATGCGGCATGCCATCTCCTTGATCCGCTGTAGAGGCCTGTAGGTAGGCGACCCAGCAACGCTGTTGTGTGTGATGCTATAATAGTTCTCGATGGACACTTTGCTGCGGCCTTGACAAGGGTGCCTGCCTCTCTTGCAGTGCCAGGACCAGGCAGCATCTAGTATGGAACATGGGCTCGAGTCCTGTCAGCGCATGGTGTATCGGAAGAAGCTTCGGTATGGAATTTCCATATATTATAATCCTCTGCTAGAAGTCATGCAGAGCGCTCTCTGTCCACTCCAATTGCTTTCACTCCCAACAGGATGACTGAGCTTCAGTCATGCATTGCATATGCCCAGATGGGATTACGACCTTTTCAGCTGGACCTTAGTGCGCTCCCGATGTCATCAAGCAACGTCTATCTGACGGCATGTCATGTCAAGACCTGTGACCAATCACTTGACATCTTGCAAGGTACACTACTGGTCACCACCAGTGAGTACCCGTGAGCCTCTGATGGCACATTTTCCCCCTGATACTTCTTGCATGTTCTCTCAGTCCATGCTGCGGCAGCTGCTTGAGCTCTCCAGCCTCCTCACCGGAAGAAGGAGGACATGACCCAGTTGGAGATGGCTGTTCCAATCGTGAGCAGCGTTTGCTGCAGCAGCACACAGAACATTCTCAGCGAAATATCACTGTTGCATGCTCCTGGATCTTCAGCTACATCCTGTGCACTGTGAAGCTGGACCAGTTCGTTGACATGTGTAGGCGCAGCCTCAACAACATCGAGAACCAATGTGCTGCTCAATTTCTGGCCTGATGACTCCCAGAGTCAACGGAGATTGACAATCCCTCAGAATGTACTCAGACAACAGGGCCAACACTTATGCACATGGGCATGCACTCCTAACCAGGAACTGCACTGCACAGAAGTCTGCGGCGTTCTGGAACTCACCTCGTTCTCATAGAAGAAGTAGGGCAGCTGCTTGTTGAGCTGGGCAGCAGTCCAGTCTGGGAGCGTGAAGATCAGGAAGCATCCGAGAAAAGTGGCCGCAACCGCCAATAGAGCGCCCCTCAGCAGGTTCTTGATGCCTGCACGCGCACTCAAAGCCTTCGTCTTGTACCTGACCCTGCTGATGGTGTATACACTGCGCACACAGTGGCAGATGCCTTCTCTTCGAAAGCAGCACTGTGATGGAAGGAAATGCCGTTTTACTGGGTGTGCTTCAGCAAGCTGTTGATGTGGTGAGCCAATACTTACTGAGGCCATGAAGTGTGATTCCTAGTGATAGACACCCCTGACAGACAGACCTGACAGTCCCACACACTCTCAGTAGAGCGATCAAGGCCGGTTGGACTCACCTGAGGAATTGCCAGATTCACTGGGTCCAGGCGGGAAGATCTGCTGCAGCTTGTACACGTTGGAGGCGCCGCCAATGATGGTGGACGCTATGAGAGGCTGCGTGCCAGCTGTGGTCTGGGTGAAGATGCTCCAGGCCGCCATCACAGCGTACGCCACAGCTGTGTATAGGATTATCTTCTGGTCTGCATTGTGCCTCCTGCAGGTTGCATGCAAGCCCTCACATGACCGCAGTGCACTCCTAATGGTCTTTGACTCTTTTTACGCTTGGGACTGGACATGCTGGACGTGTGCAACGTGCATGCAATGGCGCTGACCCATGACCGGCTGCAACAAGCATGGTCAATCGCTATCTATAGCGACAGCTGCGGTGCATCATCTTGCTCCAGACAAATCAGAGTCTCCGTCTCTGTGGAGCACTGCATCCATAACTCCTGGTATTTTCCGCATGTGCAGAGGATGAAGGGGGCACACAGCAGCGGAGCAATGGCTAGCTCAGGTGGTGTGGGTTAATTACCTGGGCCGCCATGGGAAGTACACCGCTTTGTCTGCAAACCGGATGTCCTTTGCAACCTCCACGCCGCCCTGCGTGAAGACCAGACAAAGTTATGCAAGTATTCTATTAGCCATGATGCGCGCTCAACGTACGACATGCAGGGTAGTCTCTGCACCCCTTCCAGAATCACTGTGAGAGTGGTTGTGACTCAGTCCAGGGACTTAGTGGGGTGCATGCCTTCATCCGTGCGCTCAGCTGGAACATCATGATGGAGGAGTGCGCATTCTCAATCTTAGCCTTCTCCGCGTCGTTCCCACGGGCCTCTGTGATCATTCTCTTGTATGCTCTGTTGACAGCATCAGAGTTCGCTCCCCTGGTAAGGCCCAGCACCTGCGAGAGTGCACCTGCTGACTCACTCCATCCTCTCTGAGGGCCCCTGAATTGCTTTGCAGAGATGGCACATCCAGTCCTTATGGGACTGAAGGACGTTCACCTTGTACGGGTCATCCCCCCCAGCACTGGCAGCCGCAGCACGCACAACTACTCCGCTGCGCTTATTCGGTAGTTGGGGACACCGAGCTGCACCTAGACTGGCCCTGTGTCTGACTATCGAGCTATGACATGCTATCAGGGGACGTTGGCAAGGCCTAGCGTTCCGGCACCCAAGATTGCCTCCGGGCTGTGTACCACTGAATACTCCTGCTTGCAAGGAGCCCATCGTTTTGGCCTGTCAAAAAGGAGAGGGGGACTGGAAAGAGTGCCGCAGGACGTTGTAAGACCACCTTTTGCCCTCAGGCTTGACGAAAAGGGATGGACAGCTCTCAGGAATAGATAGCTTCCGGGATGTCTACGCAGCTTCCCACAGCCTGTTGTCACATGGCCTTGCGTCACCAGACTTCAGTACTTCTCATTTGTCAATCGTTACAGCTGTGACACAAGCAGCCTTTGTGTCATATATATGTCCGTCTCGAGTTGGGTAAGCCTGCGTGAGGGCTTTCGCAGCTGGGTTTGAGGTGCTCGCTTCAGCTTGCCAAGGTTGCCTAGGGTGTGACACCTGGCCTGCGACTGCTGCAATGAGCAGTATGTAGATCCTATACACTACAAAAAGAATGCTGATTAGGGACGATGCCTGGCAAGCACCTGAATGAAGAGGGCTTCAGTCGCAGCGGCAAAGTTGAGTATGGAGGACCATACTAAGCCCAAGCGTCGGCATTCTATGGAACTGACAAAGATACCGAATAACTCAGAGGAGCTTGAAGTGCTGATTCCTGACAAGGAGGACCATAGCAAGCCTGCTCCTGCCATCCATTTGAATGTGAATGGTAAGGTCGACAGAAACTAGCAGCTTGCCGCCAATAATGTCTCTGGAAAAGAATAGCTGAGCAACTGAGGCCAGGCATATCACCCCTGACCTGCTCTCATCGATGCAGGGACCGCAGAGGCTGTTGCAGAGGCCAAGGCCCAAACACCTCACACGTCACTTTACCAAGTCTTCCCCAAATGGCTCAGAGTGACGCGCCTCTGGTTCAATGGCAAGTCTTTCTGCTCAGCCCATAGAGCTTATGCAAGTGCAGTGTGTGATCAAAGTTCCCAGGAACAGATCATGCTCTCCTGGGGGCCTCTCATGCATCAGCCGCCAGACTGCACTGCTTCTATGCTTTCACGCGCAATGGTCCTTAGCCCGACGTGAGCAATGGTGACGCTCTGGCAGCCGCTGTGGCAGCTACTGGTAGCTATAATGAGCGTGCTGCTCACCGTTGGCGCTACTGCGGATGCAGGCAAGGAGCGATGGCAGGCATGGGGCTGGGCAGCGGCGGGAGTACTGCTCTCCCTAGGCACAAGCATGATGCTGGTGGTTGTGTCCTATGTCCACCGAGACCTGGAGACCGCCATGTCTGGCAAAGATCAAGGTGGACTGTCCAGCCCCAGTAATCCAGCAAGGCGAGCGATATCAATGATCGGGCAATGAGTCAATTGCGGGAATGATCACCCTTCTCACAGAGCGAGGGCAATGAAATGTGATTGCCCTCAAGAAAAGGGCTCCAGCATTGTCAAATTATGATGGGTGAAAGATTCGAGTGCTGCTGATGCGTGCAGGTGGCTTTTACGGAGCCATTTGGAAATATGCCTTCATCATCCTCATAGCAGCGCCCCTGTTTGCAGCCACAGATTTTGTAGAGCTGCGGCTGGTCCTGGAATGGCGGAGGTACATCCCCATCCTCCCTATGCCGGAGCATGTCGTCTGCCAAAGCTGTTGCTCCTGTGCCGATCATGGCGAGGCCTGAGCAACACTGTGGCTGTGTGCCAGGTTTTTGACTGACACTCTGATGAGCGGCTATTTTGCAAACCGGACCTTCTTCAAGCTGCACCATCAGCTGGGAGTCCTTGACAATCCTGACCAGGTATGCAGCATCACAGAGCATAGGAAGTGTTCTCCTCTTGCAGTGTCCTAGCTTTCCTGCTGTTGTAGTAGCAAGTGCTGTGCAAAACGTTGGTGTGTCAAAGCCGTCTCCATTTGATTAACGCCTGTAGAAGTTGATCTTCCTGTGAAATTGTGAAATTTTGGAGACGTAGGTTGGCGCAGTATGTGTCATCTGCATGAGGCTGAGACAGTGAGGGTGTTTGCAGAGAATGTGCGACGATGTGCCAGCGTTTACTGATGCAAGCGTCACACTGGTCATTGGCATCGTGAAGAAATTCTTCATGATGATAGGGTTTTCAGGTGCGCTCCTCAGCCTTCACATCCGCGCACTTGAGGAGAACAAGCGGCTGTTGAGTGTTGATGTCATGCTGAACACACCTTTGTCCTTTGGAGCAGTTGCCTCAGAGATGGTTCATTGGCAGTCTGCATGTGATGTGGCATTCCTATGGAGCACTTATTGTGACATGCAGCTGGAGAAACAAGCAGTACAGGGATGTGTATGGTCCGTCAGCTTGCAGATGGAAGGACTCAGGCATTGACTACTGCATGGGTGATCATCTGGCCAGCATTGAGAGGCTTCTGCTGCAGGCGTTTTGTGGACGGTGGCGCCTAGTTTGGTCTTCTTTCTACTGGCCTATGCCACTATTGGGACGTGGCTCACGACAGCGGTGTTTGGGAAGCGCCTCATGCAGCTGCAGTTCTCGCAGCTCCAGAAAGAGGGAGACCTGCGTTTTGACCTGGTCAGGGCCCGAGAGAACTCAGGTGCTGTGCCTTCTGGCTACCGAAATGAATACATATCCTGTGAAGGGTCCTGCCAAGAGGGTGTAGATTTGCGCCACAACAGTTGGATACATCAGCACTTCCTGGGCACTGCCGGTGCGCACTTCCTGGGAATGATGATGACATGCATATGGTGGTGCAGAGTCAATCGCGTTCTATAATGGAGAAAAGCATGAGGAGCGCTGCGCGTCGCTGCGGCTGGTGCTGCTGGTGGCGGTGGTGCGCATCAAGATCATCTGGGCCAGCTTCCTGGCCCTATGGACCAACTTCTACCAGCACGCCACCCTGCTCCTGCCCTCCCTCCTCACCGCGCCTAGATACTTTGCTGGGGAGATTGAATTTGGCGTCATCACTCAGGTCCTGTTCAGATACAAATGATTCTATCCATTGCAAAGAGTGTGGCACTGCTGACTGTGATGAAGAAGACAGCATGTGTTGCCGTTCCCCTGCTGTATAAGCGTAGGGCGGCGCAGCACCTGCTGCAGCCCCAGTCTGGGTACTGTCATGCTGAGACACGCCCTGTGGACTGGCTGCAGACACCGCAGCAGATGCCACTGAGGGCTATGGCATTGCGCTGACACCCATATATTCAGCTGATCAGCTGCTGCTGTGGGGTTGTGACAACACATGCAGAATGCTTTGCATCTGCTGCAGGTCAGCTTTGCTTTTGGGCGCATTGAGTCAGCGCTGAATTATATATTGAACCACCTGAACGAGCTTAGTGGACTGGCAGCACAGGCCGAGCGTCTGGATGCCCTGCTAGCAGGTGATCATACCGTTGGCACACATGCAAGCTGCACACTAGACCATGCCTTTCCCTGAGATGCGTGTCTGTTACACTAGACATGTCTGCCATGATAATGGACCGTACAATGTTGCTTGAGCAATATCTCATAGTGAAGGGGCTTGTGCAATGTCTGCAAGTAGAGCAATCAATGTTATGGAGAATCTTTGGCAATGAGGCCGCCCTGGCTGAGAAGGAATTTGCGTGTGCAGCTGTCAAGCAGATTGAGTCACCTGGGCCCTGCATACTGAACGAGACCTCAGACTCCGTCACCATGCGGCTAGACTCCCTCTGCGTGCATATACCTGACGGTTCCAGGCACCTCTGCCAGGTAGTTCCCTGAGCTCAGCAATGCTTGAACGGCCACAACACAAGATCTTGGCAGAGATCCATGTGCCCTGATCTCAGCATGAATCCCTGGGATCATGCTTTGCAGGACCTCAACGTGGAGCTTCTGAAGGGTCAGTCCCTGCTGGTGGTGGGCCAGTCCGGCTGCGGGAAGTCAAGCATACTGAGGGCCATTGCAGGTGCCCAACTGTTGATGCACCTACATGTGCATGCCTGTGCCTACTCAGTGTGACACTGCAGACACCCCCAAGCTTTTCCTGGCTGTGCTGGGATATAGGCCTGCCCTGACAGGAAACCCTGCTCACCAGGTCTGAGTATGGCCCTTTCTAGACTTCCAGGCTACAGGCAGCACAGCGTGTGCTGTTGTGTCGGTCCATCAGGCTCAGGCCGTTTCATCCTGCAGGCCTTTGGACTAGGGGAACAGGCAAGGTGGTGACGCCCCCTGCCAGCAGTCTCTTCTTCCTGCCCCAGAAACCCTACATGCCGCTGGGCCCGCTGAGATCCCAGCTGCTGTTCCCTTCTGGTGCGGTCCTACACTCTTAATACCCACCTCTCCAAGTCTTGGTAGAAGCTGCCTGAAGTGCATCGCTCCCTGCTATGCACTGGCACTGAGAGTCTGTACTCTATGCCTGCTTGATCTATGATGAATTTGGAGCAGCAGCTGCTCAGTAGCTTGACCAGAAACCTGTGCTGCTCACTCTGCCATAAGCTCTGAGCAGCTGTGCTATGAATGCAGGGGCTGACAGTGGGCATTGGATAGGCAACCGCAGTGGGCCTGTGCCCGACTCTGAGCTCTTGTCACTCTTAAAGGAGGTGCAGCTATCAGGTAATCACCGTATCACACTGACTTGTGCCATCGGCCCCATTCTCGCTGTATGCCCAGCTGATTTGTACAAGGCATAATAAGCCTTGTGTTGAGCAAGGACCTGTGAAGACCTGAGCTGCAATATTATGTTGTGCGATGCATGCTCCAGTGGCTAAGCAACTCCATGATTGCAGAGCTGGTGGAGCGAGTCGGCGGCTTGGAGGCAGAGGCAGAATGGAGCCATGTGCTGAGTCTGGGGGAGCAGCAGCGCGTGGCGTTCCTGCGCCTGCTGCTGCACTCCCCCAGGCTCGCCTTCCTAGATGAGGCCACCGGCGCGCTCGACTCCACCACAGAGGCTGCGCTGTACAGCGCCCTCAGGCGCTACTGCACCTCCTATGTGTCTGTTGGTGAGCCCATCCTGCTTCCAGCCTGATTCTGCCCCTTCCAAGGAGCGGGGCCGTGATACAGTGCTGCTCCTTGAAGATGCTTTTGTCACGGTGCAAGTTTAGTGAGACCACTGTCAAGAACTGCAACTACACTGCCAGGCTCGCCAGGGAGTGCAGCATCATCTGCCAGCCTGTAGCAGCCTCTCCTTGCACACACCAAGTGAGTGCCAGCCTGCTGGGCCCTGCTCCTTCAAGGCCGTTAGACACTCCATCATATCAGTTCTCTTGATCGTTGCAGGGCACAGGATGGAGCTGCTGGCCTTCCACACGCATGTGTTGGAGTACATGGGCAATGCCAGGTGGCAGTTCAGCACAGTGGAGGAGTACCATGAGAGGCACGCGCAGCAGCAGCGAGTCAAGAGCACCTAGATTAATGCTGCTCGTGTAGCTCTTCACACTGAGCGGGTCTCCTGTGAAGTAGTGCCCTGTACCCGGGCATGATACTGACGTGGCTTTCAAGGCGACTCTGCGCTAAAATCTGCACGCTGTTGTTCTGTATGATAAGACTTCGGTGCACATTCTGACAGCTTGCGCGGATAGAGTATGTGTGCCAGCATGTGTGCGCATTGCTGCGATGGCCGTGGGTGGAGAGGCCTGTGCTGCGAATGTGGCTAAAGTGGTCCAGATCCTGGCGAGTCCGGAGGGATATTGTCCCGGACTGGGACCCCCTTGCCTCGAATTCGGCCCGTGGTAGTAGGTCCGTAGTGATGTTGTCCCGGACTCGGACCGTGGTAGGAGGTGTGGGCTGGAACAGGGTCCAAGGGTCTTGAGGACCATCTATCAATACTCTAGAGACGTGGGTGGAAATCGGGATCAGAAAGCACTGCCACCTCATGTATCTTTCAATGGAGAGCACCCTAAGATCCACGTTGTGTACCGCTTACAGCCACATTCCAAAATGATCGGGTACAGTCAGTTGCGCACACCCTCTTATCATGGCCCTGCACACTCTAAAACATGCGCGCCAAGTATCACCTTGTATATCAGACACATTCTATCCGATGGTATCTGAGCAGCAGTCAACAATTTATGTACAGGCAGCACTCTTATAAGAGTGCTGATATCAATCAGCATTGGCTTACAAAATCTCTGAGCGTGTGAGGCTTCCTTTCACACCCCCTTGTTGGCAATATAGTGCTAGCACTTAGGGAGTTTTACATGCAGGCCTTCCATAGCTGCAAGCCAGACAGGCTGTCCCAGGCCTGAATGCAACATGCAACACTTGTGCATCCTGGGGGGCACTGTACTGTAATGTATATGGAGCACAAATCACATGATGGGACCTCTGCTCAGCAGACCGCCACTGCAGCAGGCCCAAAATAAGAGGATCATTCCATATCTCAGCAGTGTTTTCTGTGGCTATATACCGTGCACAACACCTCTACAAGCTTTACTGCTCAGCAGCAGCAGAGCTGCCCTGAGAGTGCCAGTCCCACTCTGGCTGCTCAGCAGCAGCAGACGTAGACCTAGAGGGCCTTTATGCAAGCGTCCATTGTTTTGCATGCAGGCCTTTGCATAGCTGCAAGCAGACAGGCTGTCCCAGGCATGTTCGCAAGATAAAAGAGTTGTGCATCGGGGGGGGGCATCGTACTGTACATATGTAGAGCACGAATCACGCGATGTGACCTGTGCTCAGCAAGCTGCTTTTGCAGAAGGCCGCCGCTGCAGCAGGCCCAGAATAAGAGGGCCATTCCTTAGCTCAGCAGAGTTTTCTGTGGCTATATACTGTGCCAAACACCTCTACAAGCTTTACTGCTCAGCAGCAGCAGAGCTGCCCTGAGAGTGCCATTACCACTCTGGCTGCTTAGCAGCAGCAGACATAGACCCAGAGGGCCTTCATGCAAGCGTCCACGTTGTTGACGGGCGGCAGGATCCTGCAACAAATCGACCCCGATCAGAATATTATGTCCGTGCAAGATGGGTGTGCCATGTTGGATTACAATAAGGTGGAGAGAACTGAGAGAAACTTGGCAGAGATTTCGAAATCAGCAACCTGATAGCTACTACAATGACAATGTGCCATGTGTTGACACACTGGCATATTGCTGCATTCTCTACTTCGATGCACTGAAGCATGCTTTCTGCTGCTACTGCACCAACCCCAGAAACCTGAGGTTTTGTTTCCATGTAAGCGAGACAGTGTGGCGTTTGGCACACCTGGGCTGCTGACCCTTTCAGGTTCAGACCAGTCCACCACACATGGGGATTATGTCGATGTCCGCCATCGGAAAGAGACACCACCCCTTGCACGAACGCAAAGCCCTGTCACAACAAGTGCGCATATGTATACTATGTGGGAGGTGCAGGCTGCAACCAGATAGGTCAGACGCATCATGATGATGCATCATGACAACCAAGAGATGTAAGTGATTCACCAGCAGACAGAAAAGGGCACACTGAAGAAGCCATATTGATTTCTCAGCTCACCTGGGCAATGTTTCTGTCCCTGTCCTTCACATACTGGGATACCGTCCTGCTGAACTGCAGCAGCGCTGTGAGGTACTCCTGCAGTCATCAGAAGTCCAATGTGACACATGCAATTGATACAAAAGGTATGCGAGACCCGCTCACATCACAGGCACATGAGTTGCTGGCACATACCTGGGATCTTGGGTGCTTCCTGGCCCATGGCCTTGGCAGGTCAAAACCAGGCCTCTCCCTGGCCACACGCAGGAAGGCTCTGTAGGCCTCTTTCAGGTAATAGGCGCCGTCTCTCAGCAGCTTAAGAGGCGTCTCGGACACACGTATCGCCTGGATGATGGGCATGTCCAGCGCGGCATGTTCCAGGATCTCAAGGTCTGTTGCTCCCGCTGGGAGCTTCACCGGCTTCTTTGCATGCCTGGGAGCGGCCTCGCTCAAGCCTGCCTTCCTCTTGCTTCCCTGCAGAGAAGCAGGCTAAGCACAGTAGCTTTGCAGGCCATTGTGACGTGCTGAGAAGGAAAGTTGGCAGCGGACGTACCCGTGTGACAGGCCTCCTAGCGAGTCTCAAAGAGTCTTCAGGGACAGCCTCCTCGCCATGGTCAGACTTTTGGCTCCCTTTAGCGCGTAAGTCGTCACGATGTGCTTCAGAGACATCACTGAGTGGTGCAGGGAGGGCTCCAACCATCCCAGCGCTTGAAACACCCATCACAGCAGTACTAGGCGCTGAGGGACCCCCGAGGAAAGCGTGTCACTGACACTGTCTGATGAAGGTCTTTGTCGGGCTGGTACGGGCAGGACCTTTGCCGACACGACCGACGCAAGGACCCTATCAAGACCCTTGGAAGGAATGCATTGCAGAGAAGTCACGTCTCCATCCACATCCATACACCCAGAGACACATAAGATAGATCTTATATGACCTTTCAATGGGCAGGAGCACCCTATTGGGTAAGACTCACACCAAGTGCATACACCCAGATCTGCAATTGCAACGTGGGCATAGCCAGCTGCGCACACCCTCTCAGCGGGGCCCAGCATACTCCAAAGAAAGCCATGCCAAGTATCACCTTGCATACCAGACACATCCTTCCTGAGCAGCAGTCAGCAGCTTATGTACAGGCAGCACTCTAATAAAAGTGCTGATAGTAATCAGCATTGGCTTGCAAAACCTCTGAGCATGTGAGCCTTCCTTTCGCACACCCTGGCGGCAACATAGTGCCAGCTCTTAGGAAATTTTGCATGCGAGCCTCTCCATAGCGGCAAGCCAGACAGGCTGTCCCAGGCCTATTCGCAAACTGTAGCAGTTGTGCATTCAGGGGGGGCACTATACTGTAACGTATGTGGAGCACAAACCACATGATGTGATCTGTGCTCAGCAGGCTGCCTTTGCAGCAGGCCGCCGATGCAGCAGGCCCAGAAGGAGCGAGAGTCATTCCTTATCCCAGCAAAGTTGTCTGTGTCGTTATACTGTGCACGACACCTCCACAAGCGTCATTGCTCAGCAGCAGCAAGGCTGCCCCGAGAGTGCCATTCCCACTCTTGATGCTCATTGGCTGGTCAGTGGCCGCAGACGTAAACCCAGACTGCCTTCATGCAAGCATCTGCCCAACTGTTGGGCGGCAGGATCCTGCAACATACAGACCCTGATCAGAGCATCATGTCAGATGGTGTGCCATGTTGGCAATCTAACAGCTGCTACAATGGTCGTGTGCCATGGTTTGACACACTCTGCACAATGCTGCATATGCATGGCCTACTTCACTGCGACGAAGCATGCTTTCTGCTAATAGTGCAGCAGACCCAGATACCTGAGGCTTTGTTCCTATCTCAGCAAAGAATGTGCGACGTATGGCACACCTGGCCTTCTCTGACCCCTTCAGATTCAGCTCCTTCCACCACACATGGGAGTCACATCGATGTCCATCAGCTGATAGAGAGGCCACCGCTGCACAATCATAGAGCCATCTCACAACAGGCGCGCTTACGCATACTCCATGCACCCTGGCATAGAGGGGCAGGTAGGCTGCTGACTCTCGGTTGTGCGTCAGGACTGTCACCAATATGCAAGGCATCCAACAGCAGACAGCGAGCGTGCACTGAAGAAGCTGGAATGGTTGCTCAGCTCACCTTGGCGATGGCTGGATTGGCCTTCTTTTCCTCGGCATACATAGATACCGTCCTGCTGAACTGAAGCAGCGCCCTCTGGTAATCCTGCAGTTGTCAAGAGTCCAATGTAGCACAAGCAATCGATAAGCAAGGTGTACAAGCCCCGCTCACATCACATCACAGGCAGATGAGTAGCTGCCACATACCTGACCCATTGGGTTCCTGGCCCATGGCCTTGGCAGACATGGCCACTTCTCATTGGCCACGTGCAGAAAGGCTTTATAGGCCTCTCGCAGGTATGGGGCCTTCTTCAGCAGATTGAGGGGCGCCGGGGTATGGCGTATCTCCTCGATGACGTCCATGTCGAGCATGGCATGGTCCAGAATCTCGTGGTCTGTTGCTCCCGCTGGAAGCTTCACCGGCTTCTTCACCTGCCTGGCAGCGGGCGAGCCTGCCTTCCTCTTGCTTCCCTGCAGAGAAGCAGGCTAAGCAGACTGGCTAAGCAGACCAGGTCTGCAGGCCACTGTGATGTGCTGAGAAGGAAGGTTGGCAGCGGACGGACGTACCCGTGTGACAGGCCTCGAAGCAAGTCTCAAAGAGTCTTCAGGGACAGCCTCCTCGCCATGGTCAGACTTTTGGCTCCCTTTTGTGCTTAAATCGTCACGACATGCTTCGAAGACATCAGCGCTTGCTGCAGGGAGGGCGCCAGCCCTCCCAGCGCTTGATTCACCCATCACAGGTAAGGTGCAGTACAAGGCCCCAAGGGAGGCCTCAACGAAAGCGTATCACTGACACTGGCTGACAGGCGTGTTTGTTGGGCTGGCACGGGCAGGACCTTTGCCGACACGACCGACGCAAGGACCCTATCAAGACCCTGCTCAAAGGGAACGCAATGCAGACAGGTCATGTCTCCATCCATCTCCTGCCACTCATCTCCAGCACCCAAAAAGAGAGCACTTCTAGAAGTTAAGCAGCCGCCTTTACCCCCTTACAGCACCTTGCAATCACAGTCGCCGCTATGGCAGCCCTCGGCATGACACAGGTGAGCCTGCTCCGCCCCCTGAGGACATGCCCTGGACGGAGTAAAAGCAGTACTCTGATTGGAAGCCCCACGAACATTCTCGAAGCTCTGACCGATCGCCGTTTCTCATTTGTGCAGGCTCCTTGCGCCTTCGAGCTTCGGTCAAGGTACGGTATCCGCCCTGTCTCGCAGAAATAAGCTGATACTAGCTAAAGTCTCCGGATGGTCCATGAACAAATCCTGACTGTGGCCGTGCACTTGCAGCTTCGCCGGTCGCTCTTTGTCCGGATCACGCAGTGGGATCTCTGGACAGAGCCTGCGCGCAAGCGTAAGTCGCCCCTTGCAGCCCGGTTTCTTTCGAGCATCACAGCCACAAGATAAGGCACATGCTTGAAATGATGCTCAGGCTTTCTCGCGCTCTTTGTTACAGGTTCAGAATGGAAGCAAGGTATTTGCAAGGCGCTCGCAGCCCAGCAAGAGCCAGGTAGGCAGGTTCAAGGGCATGGACGAGGACATGTCTGATGACCAGGTAAGAGCCGCCTCACCGAAGGGCTGGTGTATGCTTACCTCCAAAGTATAATAGGGAAAATTCGAGATACGAGGTGGCAATTATGCTCCCAATATGAAAGTTTTGGTGACGGTCGTTCTCTGATCATGGTTTCAAGTTTCTCCTCCTTGTGGAGATACGTCTTTGCAGCCGATGCTTTTGAGGTGCCTTTGTCTTTAGCACTCAATTAGGTCCGAGATATTATGAAGCCAATGAGTGCAGCATATGGCAAGGACTGACCTGGCAGCCTGCTGCTGCAGCAAGACATCACCCGCGGACGCGACATGGTGGACTCACTCTACCAGGGAGCCGTCACCAGCGGCAACAGCACCCACAGCGCCATCATGTCATCCTCAGAGTACCTTTCCCAGGTACGTGCCTTACACTCCCGCAGCCACAGCTCTCCTGGCAGTGTGTTGCGCCAACAACAGCATGCATGATGCTTATCGCAGGCAGCTTCACATGCGGCTCAGGGTGCAATTGACTCTGCATGAGTAACCTCCTTGTGGATGCTCAGCTGCATGACAATAAAAAGCTGCTCTGCAGGCACGCCGCGACCTGAACAACATCGAGGACGGATTCTACATCTCCCCGGCCTTCCTGGACAAGATATCCATCCACGTCGCCAAGAACTTCCTGGACCTGCCCAAGATCAAGGTCCCTCTTATCCTGGGTGAGTTGTACACACGGACTGTCGGAGCACCCTCCCATTCTCAACAAGTAGATCATTTCTGAAAGAACTTGCTTCCTGCTGCCTATCAACTGAACGGCCTGGTCGGGACATGCGACAGGAAGGAGAAGGGCTTCTGCAAGTGCAAGAGCAGTGCTGCCAGCGCCATTCTGCTTGTGCATACAGGGAGGCTGATGTGAATGCCGCTGCATGGGGATAAGAGGACTGATGTGTGAGCTATGGTTGCAGGTATCTGGGGAGGCAAGGGACAGGGAAAGACCTTCCAGTGCACCCTGGCCTACAAGAAGCTGGACATCAACCCCATTGTCATGTCTGCTGGTGAGCTGGAGTCCGGAAACGCCGGAGAGCCCGCCAAGCTCATCAGGCAGCGTTACCGCGAGGTCAGCTGCTTAAGCCCCATCCTGTCTGACATGCCTGTCCAATCGCCTCATTGAAACGAGGAGTGGTCTGCTCGCATCTCTGTCTCTGTGACTGTTGGGCCTTGGGGTCATGAGCCACACAGCTGAAATGTTGTGAGGGTGCATGCATGTCAGTCCAGGTCAGCAGGCTGATGGCGTGTGTTATGTTGCAGGCATCCGACATCATCAGGAAGGGCAAGATGTGCTCTCTCTTCATCAACGACCTGGATGCCGGAGCAGGACGCATGGGTGACGGCACCCAGTACACCGTGAACAACCAGATGGTTAACGCCACCCTCATGAACATTGCCGACAACCCCACCAACGTGCAGCTGCCCGGTGTCTACAAGAACGTGAGCCCTGCCCTTCACAGCCCACAATGTGCTCTTCCTTTGTGAAGCCGCCATCTACAGGGCTGCCAGACCTTCTCTGGCAGCTGTCCAGTGAATACCTGCAATAGCGTCGTCCAATGCAACTGGGAACTGTCAATCGTGTCTTATCTTTGCCAGGTAGATTCTAGCGGACACGCGACAAACTGCCCTGCGTTGAGCTGGGGTTGCTGTGCCTGCAGGAGGAGATCCCCCGTGTGCCCGTCGTGTGCACAGGAAACGATTTCTCCACCCTGTACGCACCCCTGATCCGTGATGGACGTATGGAGAAGTTCTACTGGGCACCCACCCGCGAGGACCGCATCGGTGTGTGCATGGGTATCTTCCAGCACGACGGCGTCACCCGTGGCGAGGTCGAGACCATCGTCGACACCTTCCCCGGCCAGTCCATCGACTTCTTCGGCGCCCTCCGGGTGCGTCACCCAATCCCTCTTGCAGGCCTGAGCTGCACCTGCCCTCGCTGAGACTTGCCGGCGCAGACCTACAGTCCTTGGGATCTGGGGCAGCCGTCAACAATTGCCTGCCTAGCATGTCTTTTCATGAATATCTCCCCTGCATGCATGCTTGACCTGCCCTTCCAAGCACCCTGGGCTCAGTTATGTGAGTTTATGTTTCCTCCAGCTTGTTCAAAAAGGACACCTTTGCTTGCTATTGAAAAAGGACACCTTTGCTTGCTGTTAACAAGTGGCATGTGCCTGCAAGGCAAGTACGTCCTTGCACAGATGCTCAACCTGCGGTTGCTGTGTGCAGGCTCGTGTGTACGACGATAAGGTTCGTGAGTTCGTGAAGAACATCGGCATTGAGAACATTGGCAAGCGCCTGGTGAACAGCAGGGAGGGAGCGGTAAGTCCTGAGCTCGCCATCCCACCACACCCTGAGCCCTAAGCATCAAGCCTATTGCACATGGTACCGCTGCCCATGCCTTGCAAGACAGGCTTGGGTCAGGCAGGCTTGCTAGATTGTAGTGTGCTTACAACCAGACAAGTGGGGAAAGGATGCAAGTTGCATGCACTGGCTATGCTCTTTTGCTGTTGGCATGCCCAGCATCTTTCTCTTCTTCACGTTACTTTGCTTACAATGACAGGTGGGAAGGGAACACTGCTAGGACAAACCGTCTGACAGCAGAACACCTGGTGCAGGTCGACTTTGAGAAGCCCGACATGAACATGGAGCAGCTGATGAAGTACGGCAACCTGCTGGTGGACGAGCAGGAGAACGTGAGGCGCGTGCAGCTGGCCGACTCCTACCTCAAGGGCGCTGAGCTGGTCGGTGCAGGCAATGGCGCCACCCAGAAGTCAGCTCTGCTGAGCTAAATGCCCTGATCTTGCCGAACGCTGCCGGAACAGTGCACGTGCGTTCTTTCCGGGCCAGGTGCCCTGGTCTGGCTCTCATGGCCAGCGTGCTGTCCATGCTCATTGCTTGAGCTTTGCAGTCGAGGTGCCCAGATCGCGCACGATGGCTTGGGTCTGCGCCGTGCACTGAATTAGGCTAGCCAAGAGGCGCTTCTTTCTGGATTCCTAGCGCTCGTGTGTCGCCAGACATGGTGCTCACTATGGCTGGGACAGCTCTGCTCAAGCTGGACACAGGATTTGAATGAGATGGACAGATTGTGGGTGCACTAGATAATCTGCTTTGGGGACCTTGGCTGCTTGCGCGCTAAAACCCCCAAATCTGCTTCTGCAGCTATACTGGGCATACAAGAGGTGCAGGCGCCGAAACATATAGACTGACCAAGAAGAGTTGTGTAAAGTATGAGAGCCCGCACTGCTCTTCAGTTTTGTGCCCATGCAAACAGCATGCGCTGCAAGGGAGCAGACACCTCAATGTGTGTGGAGCACTCTTCCAAGGTGGTTGATGGAGAACAGACATGAGGTGTGACAGGGTTGGCCTGCATCAAGGCTTGTTGCTCCAAAACGCTCTGGCTGATGTTGCGGCTTGTGGGGGTAGATTTTGGGTCCCTCTGAAGCCTTAAGGCTGCAAGGGACATGGGTCTGCATGATTGCATCGCGATTTTGTGTTGTCAAACACTGGGAGAAGAGTGATACGACTGGCAAGGGTACACTGCTAGATGGATGTGGGTGCAGTATTGCAATGGCCGCATGCCATGACCATGGCCAGAGAGAAGAGACACTATGGCAAACTGCTGACTGACCTGCTTCCTACAGCATTGGGTAATTTGTGTACACTGCTAGTAACCGAGGAGGCGGATCCACTCACAGTACAATTTTGTGCCCACAAAAGTGCATGCGTTGCAAAGTCTTAACCCTGTTCTGCTCGCTAGGCTATGTAGACTGCAGTCTCAACGACATCACGAGCTGTCACTTGTTACAATGTGCGAAGGCCAGCTGATCCTTCATGTGGTCACAACATGCCTGCATATCCTTAAGCACCGTCGCTACTCAATATATCTGACAAGGAGCAATGTACAGTGAGGAAATGTTCCTCAGAAAGGGACTCCGCATCAAGCACAAGCTCGAGCTATCACCAATTCAACTTCTCTATCCTGCCCATGGAGCTGCTGAGGTTGTCTAGCTTTGTCTTTGTGCCAAGCCGTGCATACAACACCTGCAAACAGAAAGCGAGTTTTGAGCATGGTTCATCCATCTCTCCCGCCCAGCCCCAAGCGCCTTCCAAATGAGGTCAAACCAGTGCAGAGAGCAACCTAATGCAGTGGGCACCTCCCGATGTGGCAGCTGCAGAGCATGGTCAGGCTCCTGTTATGGCAGCGCGCGCATGAAGCATGAAGGGCCTCATCCCTCACTCAGAGCGAGTTCTCTCACAGTACTCCGAGTAATGGATGCAGAGGGGAGCCCAGCGCACCGAGCACTCGCCGTTCTGGCAAAGGATGGGCCTAGTCATGCCGCCGCTGTGGCAGCGCGCACACATGGCGCTGGCCACGCACAGGCGCCTGTCCAGGCGCTGCTCCTCCTCTAAGAGATCCAAATAAACCTCTTCCAAGCGGCCCTCCTGCGCAATTGAGAGCTTCAGTGATACTGCTTTCAGTCCTCACAGGCCCAAATGAGGTGCTGGAGATGAGGTTTGGATATGCACAGCTGAATTTTCTAACAGCTCTGGGAGTGACATCTCCACACAGCTTCCAGGCTGGTTCCTTAGGGATGCTCTTGCGAGCATCAGGCTATCGCAGGAGCTCTGCTGGCTGTGTGCATCAACTTGGCAGAAAAGATCTTCTAGAAGCCACACAGTACCTACAGGAAATATGATGAAAGGCTTGCCTCTGCAGAGCAGTCCTCGCAGAGGGGAGGACCGTCGCTTGGGTCTGTTTTGCTGCTGGGCACTGTCCTCTTGCAGCTCAAGCACTTCAGCGTCCCTGCGGAGATAAAGGTACACCCTCAGCTGTAGGAAGATTCAGACCTCTCGACTCGGCCACTGTATGCTGGCCCAGTCTGCCAGCATGAGCAGGTTCCGTCACCCAGCTCTGTCTGTCTCACCCTAGGCGCAAGCTTGCATACTCCATCACCACACTAGGAGAGGCTTCCAGCATGCAGGGTATTTGCATTGTGTCTCTTGCTCGCTACACCACAAGGGAAGGTGCAGCAGACGCACCTTTGTAGAAGTTGCCGAGGCCCATCTGGCGCAGGGGCGCGGCCTTCTTCCTGCCCTTGACCTGGGGAGACACCATGGGCGGGGCAGAGGGCATCACTGCCGCATCCACCCTCACCCTCGTGTGCGGCCCATTGAGCACCTCCTGCACACCCCAGAAACAGCTGCTGCACAGGACAACGCAAGGATGCTGACATTCACATCATGGTATGGGTAAAACTTCAATACTCTGCAGGATTCATTCTGGCTGTCAAGGGTCATCTGTTTATAGGACAGGCTTGCGGCAGAAAAATTGTACTCATGGATTGGTAAGCACCTCTTGTGCATACACATGCGAGGTCCAGACGTTGTCATGGGCGCTGTCATGCACTTCAGATAGGCTTGCAGTACCGTGGCATACCTGGAGAGCGGTTGGGGTCAGGCAGGTAGTCAGGATCTCCGTCAGCGGCTTGCGCAGCTTGTTCTGCCAGTAGAGCTCGTAGTCTGCCGCGCAGCCTGCTTTGGCGGCCGTCAAGGGGTCCTCCGCAGCTTCATCCTGGGTGCGCAGGCCCGGCAGCAGGATGTAGGACAGCCTCTCACCCAGCACAAATATGCGCCCTGGGTCCCGCTTCTGCAAGGGAAGCATTATGCAATGTGAAGTAATACCACAGTCCGAACAGCATGCGCTGCTGTTGTGAACGCATCTCAAATTTGAGAGGAGCCCTCATCGCCCATAATCACAGCGGTGATGCACTGGTGTAAGATGTGTCTGCATCACATGCGAAGGATGCTTGCTCACAAGAAGCATTACCTGTAGCCTGACAGCCAGTGAGGCATGCGGACCCCTGACCTCCTCCTCATTGACTGCTGCGCTGGCAGCTGCGCCATCTGAAGCAGCCGACTGCGCAATCTGCTGGCCTGCATTGCACAGCACAATGCTCTGTCCTACTGCTCAGACAGCGAACATTGGGATACGCCTCCCTTGTTTGCCAACTCAGGATGATTCTCCTGCTGTAGCAAGTCAGCAACACAGTACATGGCAGTGACCCTCATCTAAGATGACTCTGTGCGCCCGGCTGACAAAGAATTGACAGGGCGGAATCTGAAGAAGCCAGCAAAGGCTGCGGAGCTTGAGGGCTCAAGCGGTCGAAATATAAGCTCCCACCTGTGACACGCCAGAGGCCTCCAGTGAGAGGCAGCTCCCAGAGCTCTACCTGCCCACCCAGCAGGCGCCTGATCTGGCCCTCTGCATACTCCACAGCTGCCTTCACATCTTCCTGTGAGCAACAGAAGCAATTGTCTTCAGTGTATCACTTTGTTAGTACTATCATTCTGCCAAGGACACAGAGCCCAGGCGTAACATAGCCAAAATCCTCTCAACCAGGTGGTGAAGAGGCAGGCTGGCATCACTCATGCATGGGTATATTGCCTGAGTGCCAATTGCATCTAGCTCCTGTGGCAAGGATGCAGGCCTGGGCGCAACGATTGCGCTTTTGCCGTCGCTTCAGGCACTGCCATAGAGAGCCCGACACGTGAGTGCACGAGGCGTCACCTGCATGATGATGCGGGTGAGGACGCCCTGCAGCGTGTTGCGCACAATGGGCGGGGCTTGTCGCCACATGGACTTCAGTCCCTTCACCATCAGCGTCCCGGGGCCCCCCACGTCCTTCTCGCTGTCAAATGCCCTCCCAGCATACCTGCAAGGAAGCTTTCACCGTCAGGCTGTCACGGCATGCCACCCATGGCAATGCTGTCTCACCATATGAGAGCAATCTAAGGTCTCTGGCGCTGTCCCAAAGTAAGCCCCTTCACCGCCGCTGTCCTGGGTCCCCCCACGTCCTTCTCTCTGTCAAATGCCCTCCCAGCATACCTGCGCAGCATCTCGCGTCTCAGCAGGCGGCTACGCATGCTTCCCATGCCCGCTGTCCCAGCTCCATGTATCGAGATTTCTGGTGCCACAAGGCTTTGGATGCCCTAACTACTGAGCGTCCTGGGTTTTTTGATTGTTTGAAGCTCAGTAGAACCATCAGGATAGATTGCCCTCCCTCTGTGCGCATCTTGCTCCCTGTCGTGCTCCATACAGAGGGTTTCTCACAGATGCCTGCCACCTGAGTTTCAGCTCAAGACAGAAAGCACAACCATGTAGGGCAGTGGAGAGGTGTGATACACCATTGAGTGAAAGAGCAGAGAGCAGTGTGCTGAGCACCTGTTGACATGCAGCAGCATGAAAGGCTGGGCGACGCGCTCGAACTTGAGCTCCATGGGTCTGGGGAAGGCCTCGCTGACAAACTTGGCGGCCTCGTTGCCCAAGCGCATGGCCTCGACTGCCTGCATGCGCAGTGACGACACATCACTACAGGACGCAATCGCATTTGCATCACAATGAAGATTTCCCCCTCAGGACGGTCCTCAGCTGCAGATGCTCAAATGTGCCAGATACGCCCCAGCTACCATGCGACCTAAATTTACGGCAGCTGGGACACACCTGATCTCCTTGATGCAAATGCAACTAAGGGACCGCCATTGTGGTAGTGCCCTTCTCTCAGCAGGACATAGTGCATGAAGCAGCATGGGCTTCATGCCTTGTGTGTCGAGATTACCTGAGCCTGCTGCCTCAGCAATGGACCCACTGGAGCAGGAGACAGAAGAGACACCCACTGAAGACCTACAATGCTGAGTCACAAATGTCAAGGATGCCTAAAGCTGTGGAGAGAGGGACTCACGCTGCAACTGGGGAAGGCCACAAACAGGGAATCCGTCTGCCCGTAGATGACGCTCGCGTCGCGTGCAGAGGAGCCGAACTTGCCCTCTGCAAAGGCCGAGTTGAGCATCTCAATGGCCCTCCGGCAGGACTGCGCACACACAAGAGCTGCATCAGACATGACTGCCATCGTATGTTTGCCTTGGCACTACAATATGACCCAGTTGCGCCGCTCCTGATGGGCAGAGGGTTTGTATCCTGGCATGGCAATCAGAGTAGGGTTGGCATGCAACCTCCAGAGACGGCTAAAGCATGAGCTCTTGAGGATAGGAGCCTGCACACCTGACAGCCCAGAGCAAGGCACGAGTCTGCCAGCATGGCACACTGCAGCGGGGACGCCGCTGCACCTGCACAGTAGGGAGCACTTTATCCATGCATGTCATTGAATACTCAGGTGAGCGCCAGCTATATTTGTGGTCTCGGTCAGGCATCTTGAAAGGATGTCAACCGGGTATGCTGAACTGTTGGACCTGATGCCCAAAGGGACTAGTTGCAGTACAGATCCATTTGTGTTCCTGATTGTGATTCTGATTGTGAAAGCAAGTGCTTGCGCTCACTGCTGAAGCCAGGAGAGGCAAGCACCCCACCTGTGAAGCCGTAAAGGGCATTGGCTGTCAGCTTCAGAGCTTTTTGCCTGGAATCCAGGACAGCTCGCTGCCCGAGCTGGTCTGCAGGAACCTGCTTCAGCGCCGCTCTTGTAGCAGCGCGGGCCTCCATCAGCGCTGCCAGGATGGATGGCAGAATACCCTTGCGGATCTCTGGCTTCACATACTTGGCACCTGCAGAAGTGTAAGTTGGCTGATCTCATATCCGCATAATGACTGATGTGCTGGTTCAGATGCACCATCCTTCAGACTCCGTCTCACAGCAGGGCGAGCATGTATTGGCAACGCCAGAATCATTGACTGGGCGCCCTTGCAGATGTCCAGCTTCACAGATCTGGCTCCCTCAGACGCATATAGTGCCTGAGCAGAGAGCAGGGCAGGGTCTCTGACGGCCTTTCAGAAGATCGACTGTCTTCTCAGAAGCACTTCCCTTCCGCCCAGGTCTCAATTGTGAAACAACGGTCAACATCATCTGGAGGGGCGCAGCACACACCTATCGGGGTTTCTGTGACGTGCTCTGCAGGGAAGTTGGGTGCATCATCCGGGTGAAGCAGCGTTGTGTAGCACAGGTTGTGCGCTCGGTACAGGGTAGGGTACAGGGAGGCGAAGTCTAGAATCGCCACTGGATTGCTGTACAGGCCATTGGTCTTCTTCTCCACAGGGTGCATGAGATAGGGGCTCTCGGCCAGGGGTATGGCATCCTGCAAATACTTCGACCTCAGTCTATGGAGCGATATTGTGCATCCTACAGTGCATCTGTGTGCCATCCTAAATCAGAGGCTGGGCATATCTCCAGAGAGGTACAGGCGTGGAGATAGACATGCCACAGAAGACTTAGCTATTGCACAGACACACACTGCACCTGAGCTGTTCTCAGCACATAGAAGATGCGCAGCCTTCATTCTGCCCTGAGAAGAATACAGAAGCCAGCTCTGCTAAGAAGACAATGGGCCCACCTGGCGGCCACTGACAATGTAATTTAGCCTTCGGGCATTCCTGAGGAGCAGACTCCATGTCCTGATCATCTGGGCATTGTACAACACCTGCGCTTGACCAATCAGGTTCACAACCCCTTTCCTGATGTACTGACACCCAGTGCAATAAGTACACCATTCTGCGTTATTGGCAAAGGCATCACACTTCTGACTGAGGGCAGCAGGCACAACTAGCATTGTCAAGGTACCAGAAAATTACCCTGTAACGGGAGCTTATATACAAGGAGTGCATATGCAGGCCGCGTGTCAGTCTTGGTTGTCAAGGTCAGGCGCTTGCATTCTGAATTACAGGCTTATCGACAGCGGATCTCTGCGCTGTAAGAATCAGGCCGTACCTGGCCGAGGGTAAGGCCTGTGACGCGGCCAATTTCCACGGCCTCGGGGAGCGTCGCCATGCGCTGCAGCAGAGCGCGCACCACGTTGGAGCGCTCCGCAGCGTACGCAGCCAGCCGCATGATGTTGCAGACCTGCTCCTTGACACCTGCAGCCAGATGATGTCAGAAGCTTGGAGAATAGATAGACCTTAGCGGCCTCACTCTCTGCAGCAACGAGGTAGATGGGGTCCATAAAGGACATGCGAAGCCCCCTTGCTGATGCAAAACCCATCTGTGCACCAAGATAGAACATCGCGACACTCTCAGCTGCACTGGCAGGGGCTTGCAATTTCAGCTTAGCCACCCTTGTACAGATAGGCCAGGTTGCAAGCGGCCTGCTTCTGCCTATCGACTTCCGTTGGCAATTTTGCTGGCAAATCTTGAGACTCACTCGTGGAAGAGTCTGTGGCGAGATGCGCTGTGGCAGAGGGCGGTAGCACTTCCAGGCGCCTGCCTAGCAGGGACTGGCAGCAGTCCACCAGGCTGAAGCTGGACAGGTTGCAGGCAGTCAGCACATGCCTCAAGATGTCCAGCACCACCCTCCCCTCCACATTCTCAACTCTGAAGGTCTCCTGCATCACATCATGAGTGTGAGAGCTCTACTGGCAGGGCAATCAGGACTGGACATCGCCTTCAGGAGCTTGTGCCGTTGCAGCATGCTGGCGCAGCTGCCAGATCACAGGTGCTGACTTGCAGCTGCGCCAGCGTGCCACCACCCCCTGCAGTAGTGTCTGAGGCTGATTGGTGCATTACTCTGTTCAGCTGCTGCTTGACAGCTTTGAAATTTCCAGAGATTAAAGCAAGCCAGTCCAGCAGTGTAGCTTGATGGCAGAACAGGAATTTGTGTATGGTGACAGCGAGGCAGCGTACCTGATTGGAGGTTGAGCTCATCCTGTTCTGGCTCTTCACCCAGTTGGGCGAGTACATGGTGATGCGCTTCACCGCCAGGCCCCGGCTCTCCCGCCGCAGCAGCCGTGAGACGTGCAGCGCTGCGCCGTCAATCTTCAGCGCTGCACATCTGTCCGCCAGTGCGCCCAGTGTGTCTCTGACCTGCAACAGACGTATACCTGTATAAGGGTCCCAGGAGCGGTCAGAATGAGGGCCTGAAAGCTCTGCTGCATGGTGTAGCTGACGAGGTGCTGAAGAGCGCTTCGCGTTCATATACATTTAGGGTTTGGCTTCAAAAATCACAAGAGACCTCTAGCCTGCCGTGAACACAGCAGGAGATGTTGAATTGTAAGCAGACAAGGAGGGAGGGCCCTTGCTTGCCTGGAACACATTGAGGACGTCTGGGTCCGCTTCCCGCAGCCATGCCAGCCAGCCCTGCAGCATGGCCTCCTCGCTGGGGTGGACGATGACCTGTGTGACTCCGCCCGGCAGCACTTGCCGGTACTTCCTGAGCTTGACGTTTTGCCGCCATGTGAAGACAACCGCCTCTGTATCCCGCTGCCGCGGCTGCAGGACCTGCACACATGTCTATCTCACACTGTTAGTCACAGCGCCGGCGTCTCAATCATCTGAGGTGTTATGGACTCCTCAGGGGAGATCATGCTGTGAGTTGACATAAGCAGGTGCCTGGCTACAGCAAGCAGCGTCTCTTGAGTCTGCTTGGAGAGCCCCTCAATCATCAGCAATGTGGCTTGCTTAGAGCACGATTTATGGGAAGGGCTACCTGTGGGACTTCACCCTCTAAGGAAGTCAAGTCCACCATGTCGGCGCCTTCAGCGTCCTCCAGACCCTCTCCATCGCCTAGGGTTCCACCGGTGGCAGCTTCTGCAGCAGGCGCAGGTGCTTGGGATGACGCATCCTCTGAGCTGTACAGCGTGTTGGCGATGGCCACGATGGGGTCCTTCCCGGAAGCTACCGGACTTCTGCATAGAGAGCAGGAGAGTTGTTGCACACTTTGAGGACATAGCAGGCAAGAGCAGCAGCGGCAGCGTATACTCCTGAGACAGGATTTAGGCCTTGCAACATAATTTGCACAGAGTAAGTCGACTTAGTCAGCAACCATGGCGCCCAATGGGATGGAGGTCTGAAGCTCGTAGCAGGGGACTAGTCCAGCACGGGACAAATGCCTGGTCATTGTGGGTCAGGACCGTATACACGCAGGCAGATACAAGCTCAGAGACCAGGCAAGAAGGATCGCTACCTGTCGCTGCCATCTTTGGTAGCCATCACGACATCCATGCTGAGGATCTTGAGCTTGGCGATGATCCCATGCTGTGCACCCTCCATCGCTTTCGCCCATCTCTCGCTGGTCTTGTCTGAGCCGGGCAGCCTGTACATGCCAACTCTGCCCCTTAGGTCTCAAAAGTTGCAGGCGCTGTCCAAGTGACGGATGACCCAGGGAACCTTGAACACATATGCAATGAGAGCTATCTTGGTATAATGTCAGGGTCAAGATATGGGATAGACAAAAACCCTACTTGAAGGGCTTGGGACCCCAAGAAGGCCCTGCAGCCAGCTGTGTGGCGTCTGGAGATAGGCACGCCAGCGAATGCCAGGGCGCGACGACCTCTACAGCGCATGAGGAGCAGCGCTCGGCCGCTTCCGCGTCCCTGCAACCCTCCACGCCTGCCCTCTTGTACGGCAGATGCACCCAAGCACCTGCATGACACCGCCACATGAGAAGCTCTCCATAATGACACCCAGGCTTGCGGATGCCAGGTCAGCAAGATGTTCATCTCAGCGGAGATTCACCTCCAGACACCGAAGCATCCACCAGGAAGCGCTGCAGAGATGCCACTTCATGCTCGTACTGGGTCCTGGCAGCCCATGTCAAATGTCCCTTCAGCTCGTTCCCAGAAGCCAGCTTATGCACTGCAGCGGCTGCTTTCTTCACGCTAGCTCCCGGCTGGAAGCTGAGCTGCACGTTAACATTCAGTGTTACCTCAATTGCAATGGTATCTGCCAAACGCTCATCCTCCAAGTAGCCGCACCAGCTAGAAGCTAGAAGACGGGATGCATGTCTGGGACCTTCCATTGGAGCTGTTAGAGGCAGGTAATCACAGGCAATGCCAGACAGTATGCTGCAATTTTGCACAAAACCTCTAGGCCTAGGGCCAGGGAGAGCAATGCACCCACTTAGTATGCTGCTGAGCAGGCAGCTTATTACAATATGACGACTTGCAACATTCTGCGAGACAGCTTTACTCAGAAGCTCTGGCCCATGTTGTGCTCACAGTCAAACCTCGATATGGTACGAGACCGGCACCTTGAGATAGTTGCCTCCCGAAGGCTGATTGGGCCGGTAGAACATGACCGGGGTTTTGTGGACGACTTCTATCCTCTTGACCTGGCTCTCCTCTGTCATGCACCTGCGCCATGTTGCAGAGCAGAAATGACGTGCCTCGTATCTTTGCTGTACTAGTACATGCCATATTGACCTGACTCCAAGCAAGAAACTCCCGAACAGCAGAGCTAGTGAGAGAGCGAGACAATTTTGCATCTCTGAGCAGGCTTCATCAGCGCTTCAGAGAGCAGGTTTACGCCCTGCATGTGCTACCCTAAGGCAGACACCTCTGCAAAAGGATCTTACTACATTTTCATCGTCACTGCAGAGTAAGGAAAACCTGGAGGCCCAGCGTGGGAAGGAGTAAGTACAGGCAAAGAGAAATATACCCGTTCAGGATGGCCTTCAGGCGCTGGCATGCATGGGCACTCAGCGCAGCTGAGCTGTCCTCCTCCTGCCCCTGTAACATTCAAATGCAGGTTTGGGCATGGGTTGGCAGAATGTCTGGAAGTTGCTCATGCAGTGTGCTCAGGCCTTGTGCAGCAGCAAAGGACGAGCCTCTGTGGGTGTCGTGCCCTCAGCACAGGCAAAGGTCGCAATAGCCTCAGCTGCACAGCCCAGGGTAGAGCAACGTGAGGCAACAGGAATTTCAGGCAGGGCGTGAGCTTGCAGTCCTGCCTTGAACACGGGCTGGCCTATGTAAAAGTATGGCTCAAAGTCGTGGACTTGCACAAGAATGCTCTGCTCTCCTTCAGTCTTCCCCATGATGTTAAAGCGCCCGCCAGGCTCCTCAATGACGTCGAGGACCATGAAGTAGAGCGAATCATCCGCGTTCTGACCGTCCTCGGCTTGTCTGGCTCTGCAAAAGGCCAGCACTACTAGGAAAGTGGGCTTGCCAGCACGACCAACATCACCATTCCGGACTTATCCATGTGCAAAAGAAAGGGATCTTTACAGTATTCTGTCTTGTAAGGCATGCAGCCCTCAAGCTCAGATATAAGCCCATATTCACCATCCTGTGGGAGAGACACTTGCCTCTTGAGGCCTCTCGGATCTGCAGCAGGGACTCCATTCGTCTGCCTCTTGACAATTTTCGTGTCTCTGATAGGGCCCGACTTCTCTATACGAGCCAGCAGAGCCTTATGGACGGGCTGTCGGGTCCCCATCTTGCCTCTTAGTATCCCGAGCCGCGGGATACAGCCCTGCGCTACATTGCTAAAACAGTTTCTTTAGTTTATAGTGCGACGAAGACGCTGAAAGGATATGCATTGGGCCCCTGTCAAGCGCTTTATGAAATTTCCGACATGCTTTCCGGCATGCTTTGCGATGCTGGCGTTCCTTACGGTACGCCTCCCCTCGCCATACTCCTCTCATCACTGCCCTTTGCATATACTGCACCTTTCTACAGCTATAGATCTTGCAGCAACACAGCTCTCAGCCTCCGCGTTGGGTGAGGCCGGTGACGCTTTCACGTATGTTGTGAAAATCATTCTCTAGAGGGGTACACGAATACACTCGCTATTATACATCTGCGCATCAGAGATCCAATGGATCGATGGGGAGATGGTGATGGTTTGGATAGGGGGCCGAAAGCTCCCCTGACAGGCGTGAGCAAGATGGGGATGAGTGCCTTCATCAAGTCCTCTGGAAGCGGTACGATCGCCCACGACATGCATTGTCACTTATCATTGCTTTTCTCAACGTTTGCGAATAGCCCATGTTGTTGACACCCTGGCCCTCTACAGCTCATCCTGCATGCCCTTCAGCACATGCATGAGCCTGGACATGTGAGACTGGCACAATGAAATGCAGCTGCATCGAGCCTTACCAACTGTGCAGGCTCTTCTGAAAGGCCTGAAGACCAGCGATCCAAGATTGAGGTGGTTGCTTCCAAGAGGGAGCAAAAGCGAGCTCAAATGCCGCCACCACCTGTTCTGCAGCCTATCAGGTGCCTCTGTCCCAACACTCAATCTTGAACCCATCAGGTCAAATCTGCAAGAACAAAGAAGGGCGTGTGCGCTGCGCGGGCTTTGGTGTTGACGCAGAGCAGCCATTCCCAAGATGTTTCAGGCCATTGGCTACTCCCCGTCACTTCAAAGTCTTCTGGCGTATGCATTCTTCTGTCAGTCTTTCTGTGTGCCCATCATACTCTTGCCGCTGACGGTAAGTAGCGTATCATGCCAATGGCTGTGCAGCAGGAGAGGACTGTGTGTGCCATACAAACCTCTTCCGCCATTACTAGCATGCATCTGGAGTGGGCATGCTTGCATGATGTTGGGTGCAGGCTGAGCTCATGCCTCAAGACCGGCTGCATCCATCATCCTTGTGCACGTTGACTTCAGATGCATGTCTATCACTTTATGAACTACGCAGTACACAGCATGAAGTAATACCCTTGTGCCTCAAGCGACTTCCGTCCATTTGTCTGCTGTATCCACATCTCAGCCTTGAGTCTGACAGACAAGACCAGGCCATATAGCAGCTTTGGTTGGCGACGCAATGCAATCGCCACCTTTGGAAGCGCAGAGGAGCCCTTAAATGGCTGAAGCACCTCCCAAGCATGGATAGCTATGCTACAGCTTGCTGCATGTTGAGCATCAAGCTGATGAAGCTAGACTGCAAGGCAGGACCCTATGTAGGATTCTCCCATGCAGGGCAGGGCAACCGCCGCCTCCAGGGGCATTCAAAGCGCCAGACTGGGCAGGCACGCCTCCCGCCGCAGCCAGACTGGAGGTGTTGAAGGACGGGCACGTCATTCAGAGCATCCCATTGGAGCAGCCTGCCACAATATTTGGCAGGTAGGTAAATATTGCTTGGCTTCCCCTCCAATTGCATGTGCTGGCCCGCCCTCCATGTACGCTATGGATGCTCTGTGCTACTGATGCATTGTGCTCTCACGTAACGGCAGGCGCTGACAGATGAGCAACATACATCACCACCATGCTGACTTCTGCTGCGTGCAATCCATATCAGCTATGGGAGTTGTCCCGCGGAGCTGAGCACAGGCTTTCCTGCAGGTCTCCCACAGCAGATGTGGTCCTGGATCACCCCTCACTATCCAGGCAGCATGCTGCTGTGTGCTACAACAGGCTGAGCAGGGAGTGGGTGGTGCTGGATCTGGACAGCGCGCATGGTACCAAAGCAGATGGCAGGCCGGCTCCCAAGGTGAGCATCAGTCAGCACCAATGGAGCTGCTGTGGTGATGTCGTAGCCATGATAGATTCTATCTCCCATCATTGCACTTTGGAGTCGTTGCTGTGCAAGCCGCTGCACACCTGTTAGCGCACCATGTTTTACACCTGCAATGTGATTGAGTGAGAGCACCATGGCGTGGTGCAGCAGTTGATAGTGCTCTGGGGGCATGTGCAGGGGGCGCCTATGACGCTGAAGGAAGGCAGCACGCTGCACTTTGCGGCTTCATCACGGGAGTATGTGCTGCGCCGGGGCCCTAGCAATGACCGTGGTGCGCAGCACAAGTCAGCGGCTGCCCCTGAGCCTCCAGTGAGCCCTACCTGAGCTCTTGTCAGGCACTCAATTTTCTATGGCCTGTCCAACAATGCAGGTCAAGCTGGCTTGGGCATTGTACTCAGTCACAGATCTATCATGACAGTCAATGCAGTCCGTACAAAAGTTGTTCACCTGGAGCAAGGTGCAATGCAACCTCTTGAGACATTATCATGCTTCCCAGCAAGCTTTGCAACACACTTCTTTGAGTGACATCAGCTTCTGTTCGCAGGCAAAGAGGAGGAAGGCGGTGCAGTGGCCAGATGAGGCGACAAACGCAGCAGAGCAGTCCAGTCAGCAGCTGGAGAAGGTCATCGGCTACTCGGACGGCGGGGAGTTTGCTTCGCGAGTGGGGCCTCAACCAATTGAGAGCAGCAGTGGCAGCGGGCGCTTCGCCGACCTGGTGCAGAGCAGAATTGTGTCTAAAAAGGACAAAGAGGGGAAGCAGCAGCAGGAGCAAGGACAGGAAGCCGAGGCAACAGGTATGATGCTCTTGCATCCCGAGCATGACAGGCCTTGCAATAGATCAAATGCCAGCTGTGCCGCATTGCTATGAGGTTGCAAACCTCCGGAGCCTATCATTCTTTACAGCATAGATGTCATCCCTGCTTGGCCGTCAAGCATGCAGATCTCCAGATCCTCAATCACTGTGTTGACAGAGCATTCATGCTTCCAAGAAACCGCTCTGAACTGCTTTCATTACCTGCTGGGACTTTTACAAACCTCACAAGGCATGCTCACACTGACTGACTTTCACGTTAATCCTCAGCTGATGATTGGCACGCCACTACAGGTGATCAAGACCACCAACAATGGCAACAGCGAGATAAGGCCGCTGCCAAGAAGAGGCAGACTGAGGAAGCACTGAGGCGACACATTGCGCAGCCCTTCCTGAAACAGTCGATGTATGACTTCTTGCCGCCTCCAAGCCAGAGCAGTGCTCAACCGTCTTGACAACACAATTGCAGTGCCTAATGCTATCAACCTCGCAAGCTCAGAATTGGCTTGCTGAATACTGTAAGATGATGCAACGCTCCCTCCTCCCATTCCATCATCTGCAGCTTGCTCTGACGCATGACTGGCAACGCACAATTCAGATGTTGACTCGTCCCCTCTTCCTCCTCTGCCGGTATGGGGCAGCAACCCTTTGCCTTAAGGGCTTGTGGGCCACTGACAATCTGCAATGCTCAGAATTTTATTTCTATCTGCCTTGAGGCCCTTGGAATCCCACAACGCTCACAATATCAATTCAATGCCCCCATATTGCATGCTTATCAGGACTTTCTGCTTGAGAAGCTTTCAGACATGAGCATCGCGCCGCTGCTGAGCGGCCATCTCCGTCATCCTGTTGTCGGCCTCCTTGAGGTCCATGTATCGCCTGCTCCTGTTCCTGCTGTACGCCCACGCGATGCTGCACCAATCACCAAGCAGCATGTGAGCGCCCTGAGTGTGCAGATGTGGCATCATGGCTGGCAGCTCTTCCCAGACCACTTTCTGCCGTGTCTCTGTAGCAAGCGCCATTGGTAGCTGCGATGCTTGGTGGTCTCTCACTGGAGATGCGCCGAAAGCGTGATGTAGTAGCTGGCATAAGAGTGTGCCATGGCAGATCGGCACAGCAGGATAATGCGCAAGCACACAGTGGCCCTGCCTGCACATGATGGCCACCAACGCAATAATGGTCACGATCCACCACAGCAGGTGGTTGGCCGAGGCGCCTGTGCCTGTGAAGGCCGCGCTGGGCGTGCTGGGCCCCATCAGCACCAGCGTCCCGTCATCGGCCACAAATGCCGCCGGCGTTGCTGGCGTGAACACCTGCTTTGCCTTCACACTTGTGTCATTGTCCGCGGCTTCCGGCGCCTGCATAGACAAGAAGATGGGAGACCTGAGGTGTGTTGCCGTGAGCTTGTGTCACATCAACGCAGGCGCGCAGATGCTCTTGCCCTGCATGGCCTGATGAATAGCACGGCACAAGCACAGCCTGTCGTCACATTGAGAGCGATCAGCAATATACAGCACTGCTGTGGGGCAGCATGCAACATATTCAACTAGGCTGAAGGGCGTGGCGCTCACCAGTCCAAAGGCTTGCATTGGCGGGCTGGCCTGGGCTTTCGGCAGCTGCGAGAAGGTGCCTGCAGAGCCGGGCAGCTGCAGCGGCGGCTGAGGCCCCTCGGCGGCCGGCGCGCCAACATGCGCCACTCCCGCTACCGCCCTTGACAGCAGGGGCGCCTGTGAAGGCGCGCCTTCACAGCGGAGAGCACTTCTCACAATATTTGGCTTAGACACACAGGTGCCAGAGCAGTAATTGCATTCAGTATTCAGCCTGGAATCGAGAGCAGCTGCCAAACTCCAGCTTGATGTGTTTAGGGCTCATCACAATCATAACGCCACCTAAAGGCAGTGACGGAGATCTCCAGACATTGTTCCTCCAAGCGATCACAGTGTAGCGGAAAGGATGGCCATGTCAGTATACTGAAGCACTCATGTATCCAGCCAGGTCCGGGACTCTCACCTGCAGCTGGCCCTGGAGCAGGCGCAGAGACATTCCTGAAGAAGTGGCTCACATGCCCGCGGTGCTCCAGCCTTGGGGATGCAGAGGAGGCCACTGGGAGGGCATCCGAGAGAGAATCAAAGCCAGCCTGGCCTGCACAGCCACCAGGCATATCGTCAGCTATCACTGTGCTCATTGCTTATAGCGCTCTTTGGATTAGCAATGTCTGTGTCACCGTAGCCTGCTGCTGGCCTCTGGCGGCAAGAATTCGAGCGGACTGTATACACTGCAGTAAAGCTGTCACTAAGGTCTGTGCTAGCCGCTTCAATGCCCCCCCCCCCCCCCCCCCCCCGTTGATTGCTGGGATCACCTGGCCCTCAGCAATGGATCAGTTTTATGCTTACCTTGGGCCAGCCAAGTGCTGCAGCATAGGCAGAAGAACAGGAAGGCCCCACGAGTGGTGGCTGTATGGCTCCACATGTACGCCACTCAAGCCAGCACAGCACAAGGCATAATCCCTCTATGAGAGTGTCTACGCTGCCACTTCACAAAGAGAGCGCTTGGTAAGCGGCCCTACGATTGTGTGCTTAACGCTCTACTTTCTGTGCCGTACGATGTGATGCGCTGTACTAGACACTCTGCGGGTCCACAACACGTCAACGCGTCAGTGCCGGCTCTTCAAGGCCTGGCCACACACAACTGAGTAATTATCGTGATGCCAATATTTGGCAAAGTGCTCTGTAGATGCCGTAAAGATAAGCCCAAGCTTTCAGAAGCGCGCCATCAGGGGGATCACTCACCGAGATGACGCGCTCCTGTGGGCAGTGGGCATTTCGGCCTTCGGAACGGCTCTCCCTTCTCGTAGCTCCTCACTCGCGAAGCCCTGTCGAACATCGTGAAGCCTTCATACTGGGATCTGTTGGTGGACACATGAGGGCTAGGCCGCGGAGTGGCATAGCATACCCTTCCACTGTGTGCATCTGTGCGGTACTAGCTTCTCCAAGAGTGCTGGTGAAGGTGCTGTAAGGAGCCGATACAATGCCCTCTGTGCTCTTGAATGAATCAAGTACCCAAAGGGCACCGCTGTCTTTCAGCTGTACGCGGGGCCATGCTCAACACAGGCACTCGGCTGTGGTGAGATGCAGCAAAGAAGAAGCTGCTCTTACTCAAGATACAGAAAGGTACGCTTCGTGTAACCTTGATCGTATTATCTCGTTTCTCCATTCACAGCTGTCGGTGGCATCATTGCTGCCGTGCTGCATCACAGTGCCTGATGTGCATGTGTACCTGCAGAAGGGTTCCATCTCTCCATAGACGGTCTCTCCTCCTCTCTGCTGCAGCCACCCTGCCAATCTGCACTGCTGGAGCGGCGCAGTCTGCTCCAGCGCCCTCTAGAGTGGCGCCGTTCTGCGGCGTCACAGGCACGTCCATCATCACGCTGCCCGAGTCATGCTCATGCATGCTACTGCATGACCTGTATCCTGGGTTGCAGTGCAATGCCTCTGTAGGCAAGCCTCGCTCGGTAGCTTACCGCAGACAGCCTGCGACAGGGCCTTCACTTATCGGCTGGTATGACGTGTAGGGGTGCCTAGCTGGGCATTTACGATACCCTGGGAAGAGCGCCTTGTTGACTTTGGTGGTTTTAAGACCTGGGTGCGGGAAGTTGGTAAGAAGCCAGGCAGCGGGGGAGGCCTGTTTGGGCTCTTTGGGAAGGGTGCTGACAAGTCCAAAGGGTAGACTACATCTCCATGAGCTTGAGCTTGACAAAGGCTGCCCTGAAATCTGCAGACGACTAGCTGGAGGATATGTAGCTTCCTTGCAACCTCTCCAATGTGTGAGCTTCTGGTGCTTCCCTTTCTTGTATGATCAGATTGGGGGACGAGCATGACAATTCTCTGATGCAGGCAGAAGTGGCCGCTGCTCGTACTGCATGGTGGACCAGGGCTGCCCTCTAGGTATCTGGAGACCCTTGAGCTGCTGGCTGGGCAAGACCGCCGGGTGATCTTCTATGATCAGGTGACCTCCTCCCTGCTTGATCATGCCCCATACACCTTGTCTTTACAGAATGGCAGCGTTGTTCCTCGGCACTGCGGCATGGGCGCCTGCCAAGATTTGCAATTGGCATGGGAGGAGGGTGCATGCATGCTTTTGTGGAGGGACAGCTGCAAGCGCCAAGAGGGGAGGTGGAGATATAAGGCTCCCTGACGACTGACAGGGTTGGGCTGTGCAGATCGGGTGCGGCAACTCCTTTCTGGCGAGCGAGGACAGAGGGCCCGCGCAGCAGGATATCACGGTGGACATGTTTGTCGATGAGCTGGCGGCTGTAAAGCAGGCCCTAGGGCTGAAAGAGCACCATGTGCTAGGCCATGGTAAATCCCAGGCCCCCTCCTGAATTGCTGCTACCCCAGTCAGAGCGGCCAGCTACAAGTGTTTCGCAGGCCATTAGGGGTCTGTCTGGCACGTGTTGTAGACCATTGACAGTCATCCTTCCTGGCATGCGTTTTCATTTTGCTGTCCAGTGCTTCCTGTGTGGATGCGTCACTGTGCAGGATGCACTACCTGCGTCCAGCTGAGTGTGGAGAACCCACAGGTAGTGCAAGGATGGTAGGCCCTGACACTGCTTTACCCTTTGCAGGCTGGGGCGGCATGTTAGCGCTCACTGCCTTGGCAGCTGCAAGCGAGGAGCAGCGCGCGCAAGTGCAGTCCATCACACTTACCGCAACGCCACCATCCTATCATCAGCTGGTGACAGACCGCCAGGAAAGGGTGTGTGACCATCTTTTTGCCCACTCTTTTGCTTTACCCTGCAAAGTCCCACCAGTGTGATACAGCCGGTGCTTCATGACTCACAGGTGCTCTTTGCATGCAGCTTCAGCAGTTGCCCGGGAGCGTTGGGGAAAGCTTGCGCAGCCCTGCGACTGAGGAGGCAAGAGCGCAGGCGATGGCGGAGTACAGTCAGCGATTTGTGACCCACCGGCTGGATGCAAGCTGCCTCAATGTAGCCTCCAGCGGGCAGTCCTCCATTGTAAACGCTGCTCTCACAGGCGGCAATCCTTTCCAGGTGATCTTCTGTAGTGCTGTGAGGGCTGGGCACCATGGGGACTCTGTTTTGGTGAGCCGAGAGGTATGTCAGACTCTGCCAAATGCAGCACATCTCTGTCTTACCCTATCACCTTCTTGCACCGAGTCCACACAGATATCCAATGCAATGCAGGCACAAGGGCTGCTCAGGGACTGGCAGGCGGGGCCGCATCTAGCAAAGCTGGCGCAGCCGATGCTGCTGCTGGAGGGCAGCAGTGAGGAGCTCTTGCCCCAGAGCACTGCAAACCTGCAAGCGTTGCGGCCTGGAGGAACCTGCACTATAGAGACACTAGAGGGTGCAGCCAGCTACGCTCACATAGATGCGTGGGAGCCTTACCTAGAAGCCGTAAATACCTTTCTGAATGCCAATGATCAGCAGGCTATCTGAGACCTTTGCAATCTTCTCAGCCGTGTGAGAAAATATGAGGAAGTCAACTGGCCAGCAAGTGAGGCAAGCTGGTCAAGCTGTCGAGTGCTGGTATGAGAGCGTGAGATTGAATCAACTCTCCAAGAGCGCAGCATAGTGGTGTAGATATTGAAGTAACGAGCATCTGCACATTCTGTGTGTTGCACGCCCTGTATACATGTGTGGCCATGTGTGCACACTGCATAGGGTGGCTCACGTAGACCAATCACACGCTCGCTTAGCACCACCCAAAACTATGACAGCCAGCAGGCTTTCTCTCGGCATTGGCTCATACCGCCCCAAGTCTCAATGTAGGACACTGCAGCAATCGCAGATGTAGATAGACACAGCAGGCTGGTCCCAATACTAGAAGCACGTCTCGACTTGGGAGATCACCCAGGCTTGTTAAGCCTTCCAGTGGCCTGCCCTCAACTGCGACAGCAACTTGTTGATGCATAGGGCTTGGCCTTCCTGGCCAAGGTATCCTAAACGCGAAGCTGATGCATGCAGATTGCCCAAAAATGCACCGGAGTAACTGAGCATTCATAGTCACTGCCTGATTATTGGACCGCTCTTCTCAGCGATTGCAATTGATAAGGGTCTCTGAGCCATCATCTCCCGGCTTCGTGACCGCAATTCCCCCCGTCGTCTTAAGAGACGCAGATTCACAGCATAATTGACTAATCCTATACACAGCATCAATTGAAACGTTCCTCAGGGTGTTGGTTCGGGGACTAGGCTATCTCTGGCTCTCAGGTCCCACTGCCCACCGCAATATCAATAATGCAGCAGAGACTTGCGCCGCAGGTGCCGCGAAGCTTGTTGAAGCTCCTCATTCTCAGCACGCATCATGGCCAGAAACTCCGGGTAGTCTATCTCGCCGCTGTGATCCACGTCGTACTGATCAAAGAGCTCCTGCAGAGTGATGCACAGCAGATCAAGAACAGGAGTGCAAAACATCAGCAAGGCAGACTCGAGCATCACACAGCCTGCCATCAGAACAGAGAGCAGCTGATGTGAGGCATGGCAGTGTGGCTTGCAGACAGTACGACGGTGTGCCAAGTACCTACATCAAAGCGGGGCAACAAGCTTGCGAGCACGCGATATACTTCAGCTCCTACACTGAGGATCCTCCCGCAAGCTCACCTCAATCTCCTGTTCAGTGGATCCCATGCTGGTGAGAGCAGCCATGACCTCACTCTTGGACAGGGCACCGCTGTGGTCGGTGTCAAACTGCTTGAAGGCGCTCAGAATGTTGGCCTCGCGCTCCAGCTTGCTCAGATTGGCGGTCGCTGCGATGAACTCGTCGTAGTTGAGGGTGCCGTCACCGTCCAGGTCAGCGGCCGCCATGACTCCTGCCAGGTCGCGCTCGTCCTCCTCCTGCGGAGCAACCACCCTCTGCTCATGGCACCAGCCTGCAGCTCTCTTGCTCATCTAGCTCAAAGGAAGAGTGTCTCTGCAGGCTCCCTCCCCAAGATCAGCAGCTACCACACTCAATGTCAGCGTCCTCCTCCAACCTCGAGCTTTGTTCGGCTCAAGCAGGTCAGTGAGCAGTGTGTATGCATCCTTTCCGTTTGCATCCTGAGGCAGGAGGTACATATCTGCCTACTCACATTAGCCTTGATGAGGGCAGTGACCTCTGAGCTACAGCCAGTAGAGTGATCAGATCCGTCAAAGTTACAAGGGAGCCTACCGACATCTTGCCGTTGCAGCTGGTGAGGGCAGTCCGCAGCTCATCAATGGTAATGGTCCCGCTGTTGTCCGCATCTATGTTGCGGAATAGCTGCTGCAATCCGTTGATCTCGTCCGGGTTCAGAGACTTTGCCATGACCACAAGTGCGGCCTTCTTCAGCTTGTTGGTTGCGCTGAGCTTGCGCATGCGCTGCAACACGACGCTGTCGAGCGGCTTGTCGGCCGCCACGCCCTGCGACCTGAGCCATGGATGCTGCAAAACACAGATGAAGTGGCTTAGAAAAGACGTTCCACACACTAAAAATCAGGGTGTTTGCAGTGCTAGCACAGCCTATGATTGATGTTGTGTGTTTTGCCTGTCTGATAGTAGGCTCTGCCAGTCGTACAACAGTCCACTGCATCGCTGGCCAAACAGGCAGGTGTTGGAGAGATGTGGGTGTAAGGAAGCTGGCTGCACAACTGCCACAGCAGCAGTGCGTTTCTGCATGTAGATATTCCGGAGATCCAGGCCGCACTATTTTTCGACATGCTCACCTGCAGAAGCTCCGAGGCTGAGGGCCGCGACTGCGCTTGTACCGTGAGCAGCTGGCGCACGCAGTCCTTTGCTGCTGCAGAGATCTTGGGCCACGGCGGTGTCACAAAGTCCAGCTCTGCCTGCATCATCAGTGAACACCGACACTGAAAGCATTGACGCCGCGCTTACGATTTGTCACTCTGAACCCTGGGAAGGATGGTCACCCTGAGACCTTTGTAAGGCGGTGAAGAAGTAGAGAGCCTTCTTGAGTTCCGCACTTGCAAATATGTTTGGATGCTTGCCGCAGCGCAGAGCTGCGCGGAGCTGTTGCAGCAGTCCTGACAAGCGCACCTTCAGGACGCTTTTGAAGATCTGGCTCTCATCGTCGCCCCAGAACGGCGGGAGCCCGCTCAGCAGGATGTAGAGCATGACGCCCAGGCTCCACATATCTGCCTCCACTCCATAGTCTCGTCTCAACACCTGGCACGCCAGAGCCCTTCTGATGACCCTGAATGCTCGGCTTTCCACCAAGGGACAAATGCGCTCTCTGCAGCAACCAGCCTACCCTGTACTGCCACCCTCTACCATGAAGTGACGCAAACGTAGTAGTAAGTCCGTATAGAATGCTATGCTGGCTCATGACCCATTTCATGGGCTGGTGTGTGCATGACGGCTGGGCTCACCTCTGGGGCGACATAGTAGCAGCTGCCCACAATGGTAGACAGGCGCATGCCAGGTTTCCTGCAATCAGGCAGAAGCCCGAATGGCTGCAGTTGATAGAGAGGGTGCCCATCCATCCCACAGCTGATGCTGGCCCAAAAAAGCTCAGGAGCGCCCCTGCCGCTGTGCTTGCACAGGTGCTGTGTAGAGCGAGTGAGCAGAGCTTCAATGCGCGCAGGAAACCCCAAGCATACAGGCTATGGGCAACATGTGTAAGATGATGCAATGCGCAGGGATGTACCAGTATGCTGAGAGACCAAAGTCACAGAGCTTCAGCATGGCATCCTGTGTCTTGTCTGTCAGCAGAAAGTTCTCTGGCTTGATGTCTCTGCAGCAAGAAAGTCATCAGAGATGTTAGTCATGACGTACACCTGTGTACTGCAGAGTTTCATTGAAAATGATAATCTCAATGTGGGCCTAAACTCACATGTGCCAGAAAGGACACTCACAAGCAAATCATGCTGAAGCAGCTTTGCCAGAAGGTACAAAAACCAGCATTGCAAGTTACAACAATGTCGAATCTCAAGGCAGGAAGAGTCACACAGCGCTCTTTAGAGCCGCCATGAAAGCACCTGTCTCAGGGCATGGAAGGCAGAGACAGACCTGTGCATGACACCCAACTGGTGCATGTGATCCACCACAAGCACCATAGTCCTGAAGTGATCTGCGCACAGCACCACAACTGTAGTGAAAATTGCAAATCACAGTGTCTGCTCAGGCTACAGGGAAACGCATGCTCGCCATGCCACCCCTAGTGGTGAGCCTGCTTGACACCTTCAACTACAGGCTTCCCGCGCAGAGCCAACGTTGGCCACCAATGCAGACAATTCCCTGTACTGCTCGGATTGCTGCAGTTGTATCCATGCAGTAGGGATGCTCAGGAGACACTTGTCAGGACTGCAGACATGTATTTGGACGACCAGGGTACCCACCTGCAGCTTTTCTCTCTGTGAATGTTCCCTGCTCAATGATCCGGTCAAACAGCTCGCCGCCTCTGCATAGCTCCAGAATCTGCAGGTCAACACCGTAAAAATTTCTGTTCAATTCAAGGAAACCATTGCAGTGGGTGCTCAGTAGCAAGCACGTGCACTTGGATGAGAACAACATCTGCATGCCGTTGTGGTTGGCCTAGCCCTGCCTCTTCTCCTTCAGCTTGAGAGACCGCAAATGACATGCGCAGTCAGCATTGCGGCCAGACAGGCAGGCCTGACTCATGCACTGAGTGGCAAGGCGACCTGTCAAGGAGCACACCAGATGTACATGCTGTGGGTCCTCATAGCTGTCTATGAGCTCTGCTATATTCTCATGGTCAGAGATCAGATTTAGGACCTCCACCTCCCTCTGTATGTCCTCAACATCTTCCTGCAGAGCAGCACATCGACTGAGTCTCTGTCACATAGAGTCTCACATTTGCAGGGGTTTGTAAACATCTGCATGCTCCATAACGCTGCGATCTGGAGGCATGGCTTACCCTTGTGACCAGCTTAGCCTTGCTGATAGACTTACAAGCGTACTGTCTGTTGTCGTCCAGGCAAGTCGCCTCGTACACAACCCCGAATGCACCCTTTCCAAGGACCTGCCAGTGCGACGCATGTTACACGCCCCGCACAGGATCAACCATCATAGTTCCACCAGGCGGGTCACAGTACCCATTGGACTGTGCCAGACACAGTCTTCAAGCCCATGTATTGTCATGGAGTATGTGGAGGGGTCCTATTCTGCCTGAACAGGGGCGATGTACCTGCCCTAGCCGGTAATGGTCTTTGAGCTTTTCCTTCTTCTTCGCCTCACCTAGGACGGTGACCATGAGACCGGCAGGAAGAGCACAAACACACAGGAGTGGCTTTCTCCAAGCTTTTAGGGGGGGTCTATTGGAGGACCTGTGCACATAGCTTGCCAGTGGCGCCAGCTCTCCAATACAAGGTTTGCCGGGCTCAGGGAGGTACCGGTGCACTTCTCCAGGGAACAAGGAGGCTTAAAAGAACGTTGCATTACTCGTTGCCAATAGCACCCTGCAGCCAGGAAAAGCACTGGGCCATGTCGAGTCCCTCTAAGTGCCAGTGGTTGCCTATTTAAGCTGCGCAACAGAAGTTGTATGCTCGGTGAGCCAGACTTCGCGAGGAGAGTTTTGTTGTGCGATGCTGTAAGTACAAAAGAGCTCATCCCTGATGCTCGGAACGCTTCAGGCCTGTGAGAGGGAGAAAAGCTTCCATGGGAAGCTGACACCTGGATGGAGGAAGCTGGGCTGTTCTAGGGCTTGAAAACGTGCAGACGGGAGGTGCGCGAGCCGAATGTGATGGTCCCGACTCGGAGGCCCGTGTACTAAGCAACATGCCTCCGGAACCCTTCCCTGATAGCTCTAACAGCCACGAGAATGATCAGAAAGTGCGCTTTGTAGACACCGACCTGAGCATCCAGCCCTCACATCATGGCGCCCCAGATAAGGAGAACGAGTCAAATGAGCGGGGAGCAGACAAGTACTACAAGGATATGCAGTCCATTCATGGAGACACGGTGCCACCCTTGCAACAACTTGTGTCTGTCATTCCTTTATTCAGGCGACTGCACTTCGAAAAGCCATTGCTCAAGCGCCATGCTCAGGTCCAAGACTTGGGAGGCCTGTGACTGAAGAAATATTTGTGTGATATATGTGGTGACTCGCAATGACCCTTTGCAGGCAGCGAAGAGGCGAGCAATCACAGAGCTCCTCTTCTTTGCAAGCGTGGGTGACCTTAGGCGATGCCAGCGGATCGTGAGGCTATGGAAGCTCAAGGTAGATCTATGTTTCCTTGCACGTTTTATAATTGCCATTGACAAACACTTTGCTCAACCTTCTGAAAGCTTTTTCCTCTGCAGGTGTCAGATACAAATTGCTGTGACTATGACAAGAGAACACCTCTGTAAGGCCCCCATACCAACTATTACAGCAGCAGCAGTCAGAGCTGCGGCATACCGCACCATCTTTGTATTGAAGCCCGTACTTCGGAATATATGGCTGTGCACTGATGCACTCAGTTCCCAGACTGCATAGGAAAGTCTTTTGCGCTGTACAGGCATCTGGCAGCCAGTGAGGGGTGTTACAAGGTCACAGAATGGCTGATTGAGCTTGGCTCGGATGTCAATGCGCTTGATAGATTCAAGCGCACTCCCCTCGAGGTCAGCTATGTCCCTTTCATCCCCTTCTGGCAGAAACTTCCTGCAGCTGAGACACCTGCAAACAACTTTGCCAACTAAGCTGCCAATAAGCTGAGCGCATTGACCTGTGATCATCAGCAATGCTATTCGTCACATCCTGTACAGATGACCTGAAGCATGATTGCTGTGCAGGACGCAGTGCGAGGAGAGTATGTGGAAGAGACAAAGCTTCTGCTCGACCGGGGTGGCAAAATCCATGAGGGTGGCAAGGTATGCCGGACTTCTACTCTGTCATGTGTGCCTCGCTTTGACTCTTGTCGTCTGCCTCAGTCCAACTGCAAAGTCTGGACGGTAGAGCATGTGAATGCAAGTGCTCCATCCACCTTTGGTGTCCCGCTGTGTGAGCATGCAGCGCTATTGTTTGAAAAGGGCAGCTGTGGGCATGCATGCAGGGAAATCTGGCAGTTTTATAGTGAGCAAGTGTGGCTGTCCTGCAGCTGGTGGACCTGGCAGACTCTAATCTGTCTGGGAAGATCCAGCACATTCCCGACAACATGTATGACCTGGACGCTGACTGGGAGATTGACCCCAAGTCCCTGACGTTGATGGAGAAGATTGGTGACTCCCAAGGCCTTCCCAATTATCACTTGACCTTGAGCTTAAACTTTGAACATCTTCTCTAGATCTGCATTGATCACTATGGTCAGATTCCTCGGGCTTGAAACACTGAGGCATCATGTGGTAGAAGGCTGAGCCAGCCTCATGACTGTGCAGGTGAGGGAGAGTTTGGTATCGTGCACAAAGCAATGTTTCATGGGACCCTTGTAGCAGCAAAGATACTGAAGGGGAGCAGTGCCATTGCTCTGGGGGACTTCAGATCTGAGATTGAGGTCCTGCGGAAGGTGCACCACCCAAACGCGGTGCAGTTTCTGGGAGCATGCACAAAGCAGGAGCCCTACATCCTGGTCACAGGTATCCCCAGTTCCCCCATCTATTTGGCTCATTGTGAGACACTAGATAAGATGGCGTGTTGAGTTTTTAGCATGTTCCTCACTTTTGTCGGTGCCTTGATATGGCGTCGACCTGTCAAGGTGCGCAACCTTTGCCTGCCTTGCTGTCACAGAGCGCAGAGGATCGTATTCTGCGTACACTACTACCAGGACCTTCATTATCAAGAGACAGACGCAGTATTTGAGCCCAAGTCTTCCATGCTGCAGAGCTGATGACAGGGGGGTCCCTGTCAGACGCCATGCGGCTCGCCAGGAAGTTCACCCTGCGGCGAGCCATGGAGGTGGCTGTTGACTGCGCCCGTGGCCTGGCCTACCTACATGCAAAGAAGAATGGCGCCATCATTCATAGGTGAGGCCCCCTGCTCTCCTGCAGCTTTTGCCCCTTGAAGGACTAATGATGGAAAGAAGTCCAGAAGGATGGGATACAAAGAAGTGTCCCTCATCAAGAAATAGTAAACTCTGGCTTCCTCCTCTTGTACTGTGATAAGCAAGAGCCCAAGCGCATGCCAAAGCCATGCCTGAGATTGTATTGCTGTGCAGGGATTTGAAACCCGGAAACCTCATGATTGCTGGATCGCAGTATCATGGCAGGTGTGACATGCTTCACACAGCTGTGTTTACACATGCCCCAGCCGTTTGGAAGCAACAATGTGCTGTGGATCTGTGCTTCTCTCTTTGATGAGTGGCTGGGAGATGCCTCCAGCATAGTGACTTGGTTTTGCGCTTCGCAGGGAGAGCTTGATATTTGATACTGGCACCATCAAGCTGGCAGACTTCGGGCTCAGCAAGTCGCTGCCTGTGAACAAGCATGCTGGCTATGACCTGGACTCAAAGTTCAAGTTGACAGGCGAGACTGGCAGCTACAGATACATGGCCCCAGAGGTCTTCAGGCATGAACCTTACAACTTCAAGGTGTGCTTCAATCCCGTCATCATTGCCACAGCGTTCAAAGTAGACACTTTGCATCAGGACAGGAGAGTCCTTGCGGCACAATGGCATCTGCAAATGTTGCTGGACACAAGGGAGACTAATATGGGAGGCTCCCCTCAGCCTAGGCATGTAAAAGCAGAGCATGGCCTTAGAGAGCTTCCTGTCATGTGTGCTGCAACGCAAGGCTGACCCTAAGCGGTAAGCTGCAAGACGCTTACTCTGGACATGTGCTGCATCAGGTGGACGTGTACTCCTTCTCCATGATTGCGTATCAGCTATTCGAGCTGACACCACCCTTCTCTGGGATGGACCCCGTGGATGCTGCCCGCAAGGCGGCCCTGGCCGAGGAGAGGCCTCCCCTCATGCGCTTGGCCACGCAGATGCCCACCATGAGGGTATGCATACCCCTTACAGTCCACTGTCAGAAGCTCCAGCAGACAATCAGATATGCGAGGGAAAGGAGCTGCTTTGCACTTGTGGGTGCATGTCGCCAGCAGTCCTTTATGGTATTGAAGGCAGAGGCATGTCAGCATGGCAGCCGTATGGCAGTGAAAAGGTTAACTTATGGTGTTTCTCAGCAATTGCCCATGGCACTGCAAGGCAAAGGCATGTCAGCGTGGTAATGTTGCGGCAGTAAAGGAACAAGTTCATGGTTTGGCGACGGATCAGGGCACCAGCCTGCCCGAGGTGATGAATGGTAGCTGCCTGTGCAGACGCTGAAGAAGATGGTGACGAGGTGCTGGGACCCCAACCCAGAGAAGCGGCCCAACTTTGAGGAGGTGGTTCAGATCCTGGACAGCCTCATAAAGCAGATGCCCCGCGACCAGCACTCCAGCGGCCAGTGCTGCACTGTCCAGTAGGCTGGGGCATGCCCATCGGGTACTCTGCTGTCAAAAGTGGCCAAGGAGTGTGCCGTCACAGGAGAGTGACTGTGCCTCAAAGCGCTATGCAAAGCGTCTTGGTGACTCTGCTGTAGGCTTGGACAGGCACCACTGTTTGCCAGGAAGAGATTCGAGCCTTCGAAGGCACCCCTTAAAGCAGCTGCACTGCGCTGTTCTGGTATTCAAAGCATCAGAGTCGGCCTGTGCAGAGCAGAGGCCCCAGCAAATCGTCCTTCAAAGTGGCTTCCATGCAGAATGTGCAGCTTTGCAGCCTCATCAAGGGTCTTGCACCGCTGAACAGCGGACACTGCTTCAGAGCTTGATCACATGCAGAATGTGCTGGATCCAGAGACTCTGTAGAGAAGGAGCGGGAAAACTGATAGCAATGCCCTATTGCGGAGCTCTGACCTGCACCGGGCTATGCAGAACGTATGATTTCCTGAGCATAGCAGCATGGCTCTTTTAGAGAGGAATGCTTGTGGGTGTGAGTGACTGACATTTGCGCATAGCGCCAGACCTAGGTCTGGGCGTTTTGCTTTAACCGCTTAGGGCTACCTCATGCAAGACTTATAGGAAGCAATGACGACTTGACCCCTACATTGAGAGGTTGCTGTATTGTTGGCGCAAGAAAAGCATGTGATATGACGTGAGCATAAAGGCAATCACTTGCATGCACCTCAGGATAGGCGTGAGATGGTGGTCTCACAATTGCATGTATTGCAGTGCTGTGGATGACCAATCTGCTGAGACCGCCAATGTGGCAACAGCCTGCAATGCTGATATGCGCCATCAAGTTTGCAAGCAGGGCATGATGCTTGCGAATGCTCTTTCAAGCAAGCAGATGATAAAGTTCGCGTATGCAGCCCAAAAACACCTGCATGCAATGCTCGCCGGCCCCTCTCGGTGGTCTCGGAAGGAACCAGGCTGCGGGGAGCATGCAGCCATGTGCTCCCCTGCAGTCCTAGGTGGCACCTTCTCAATGCTCCGAGATTTCTGTCTGGAAGCCATGTCAAATTTGCGCTAAACCCGCATTGCTTTATCAAGTATCGCGAGAGTTCGCCTCTGCTTCATTTGCTCCTGTTCGGGAAGTATATGCCCGGGCTGAAGGATCTCAAGTGCCCGATCTGTTGGAGCCCATGATGGGCTTTACTAGGGCCCAGGAGTGCACTGTCGAGGCTCAGAGCTAAGAATTGCCGTGTAGAAATGCACAACGGTCCGCGCTTGACCCTCATCAGCGCGGCAGGCCTAGCAATCCTCATCACATCGAGGCTTGTGCATTCACATTCAGATGACCTCGTCAGTCAGTCTGAAAGCTTTGCCAGATATGTGAGGTCGGCTACAGACAACACAGTACCAGCGAAAGGCAGTCACTGCCAAGATATTCCTGCCCTCATACTGAGCAAGGCCAACCTGACAAATGAGGGCATCAGCCTGCTACCTTCCATATGCTGGCATGAAGTGGCTCGCAGTCGGCAACAAGAACTTACCTCTGGCCTAAGCAAGCGTTCTGGGGTGCCTCCTGGCGTTCAATGCGAGAAGACATCTTGGTGAGGCCTTGCCTCAGCGTGCGATCCCAATCTCTTCAAAACACGTTTATTTCCAAGGTTCAGCGTCACCTTGGAGAATGACTTTCCAGTATAGCATATAAGAACACTGCTGTCGGCATGCAGGTGTGATGATGCTGGCCTGTGCACAGAAGTGTGTGCAAGGGGATCTGTTCATGTTGAGCCCTGGCTGCAGAACGCCATTGCAACGCAGGTGTGGCTCTGCACCTTCTCACGTCACAATTGTTAGCAGGTTGGCAAGTCCCTAAGAATGGAGCAACACGAAGTTGCAGGCTTGGCTTCCTCTGCAGTGCCTGCTGGCATGGCCTAGCCACTGGGCATGCACAGCATTGGCACAAACACATTGCAGACAGCTTATGCCCACCCGTGACATGCATATCAGGCTAGACACTGCGCGCTTGCACATGAGCTGTTGGATGATGCGCAGACTGAGCTGTCCAGGCGGCTGCCGCTGTGCATGGCGACGCTGCTGGGCACGCACAACAGCGCAATCACCATTGCGGATGGCTATGGGAACCGCGACGAGCACTTCCAGCAGTACTTCAAGTGGATCAGATGGGTGGTGAGCTGCCACCTCCCAGCCTTGCACTCTTCCAGATATTCTCTCTAGGCAGCGCTTGCAGAGCAAGGCAGGACATTTAACATTCTCAAGGCCTCATGCTGTGCCTGTTGGGCAACAGCATATTTGCTGTAGGGTGTATATGAGGTCAAGGTAGTTTCCAGGCTTTTGTGGTAAACATGTGATGCAGTAGAACTGCGTTGTTGGTTTCATTTTAAAACCCGTTGGAATGAGGGTTGTGCTCACAGCCTTACAGCTTGCCCACGACGCTTTGCTGTGAAGCTGTAGGGACTGATCCTGGTTGCTTCAGTAAGGCCACTTTTGCCGTGTACTCATGCCTGGACATGTAAAGTAAAATTGGCAGGCTCAAGGGCTTCATGTGTTCATGCAGTCGAGCAGCTCTGCGCTTCGCACCAATGACCAATACTTCAGCCTTACGGACCAGCTCAACCTGGGAGTACGGGCTGTGGAGCTTGACACACACTGGGTGGAGGTAGGCATGTTCGGAGCTGTATCAGCCTGTGGGATTCATGCCTACACACTGCTTTACATAGGAATACAGACTCGAAGGCGATGTTACAGGGCTTCTTGTGTGTTCGCTCCTAGCGTGAGACCCAGAATGTGGTGGTCAGCTGAACCAGGTTTGCACACAGCAGATGCGGCTATGCAGATGCCCCTGTCAGCGTATTTACGGCATGCCAGTCTTCAATGCTGGCTGCTTGGCAAAGTGCCGCTTCCTCACTGTCACAACGGAGTTACCCTCAATATGCGCCAGTAATGCCCACAATCTGCCCGGGAGGATTTGCAAGATGCCACAGTCAGCCCTTGCATGTGCAGGGGGAGCTGAGGATTGCGCACTGCGGCGGCTTCCATGCAGCGCCGTTCAATGTGCTAGTGAAGGCGGTCAACCTGGTGGCAACCCTGCTGGGCCACCCCATTCACTGGGACACTGAGACGGTAGGCCGCGTCCCTTCAAGCAAGTTGCACGAGGATATGGTGATGCTTGTCCCCATGGGGCAGGCTTGCAAGGCCCCCGCAAGAAGAGGCTTACTATGGGCTGGCAGGCCATCAAGCCCTGTTTGCAGGAGTGTGCAAGCGCCTTCATGATGACCGGCCTCCTGCTCAAGATGGGGTATCAGCATTCTGATGAGCTGGCGTGCATGCTGTCTATGAGCAAGCTAATCGCAAACCCTGTGTTCGGTGAAGGCCAGCTGCAGACTTGTAAGATGCCTCATCCCTAGACTGAGGAGCTGCATCAGCTGCCATGCTGTCCAACGCTCTTGCTGCTGCGGTGCAGGTTGGCTGCGACCCCTCGCTGTCCTCTATCTCGGTGCTGGCGCAGCGCAGCTTTGCTGACGCCCTTGCTGAGCTGGCCGCCTGGCTGGCGCAGCCCCAGAACCAGGATGAATTTTTGCTGGTGTTTCTGGATGACCAGCCTGACATCAAGACCTGGGTGAGCAAGACCATGAGCCATCTATCATCCCTAGGCTGTCAATCGTCCACCTGACTTGGAGAGGGCATGTGAAGATATGCCTGGTTGCTGCAAATTGCTGGTTAATTGGGAGCCCCAACATCGAGTTACCCACTCACCTTGCATGAGGACCAGTACAGAGAGGAAGCTGCTGATGTCATCTCTTGCCACCATGTCCGCCTTGTTACAACCCAAGTCAATAAGTTGCATGGGCTATGTGAAGCTTCGCACATGGTGTCATGGTGCCTTTGCAGGGGTTCCTGCCAAAGCTGCTTATCGAGATCCGACAGGCGTTCCCTGCTGCCATGCTATACACGCCAGCGGACCATGGAACCAGGAACGCCTCAGACTGGCCCAGCATGGGCGAACTCGTGGCAGCTGGCAAACGGGTCATGGTTGTGAGCGGGGTTAATTACGGGGCTGATGCAGCTGGTGTCCTCTTCACCAAGCCAGACATCTGCAATTGGCAGGTATAGCCTTAGCGCCAAAGCCAGACATTCTCACAGCTGTGCTGCTATTATCTAGAGAGCAGGCGTATTTGGCATAGGCATTACATAGAGAGGGGAAGCTTGCTCAGAGGATAATGGTACTGAATGGCTGCCTGTGTCTGTAGCATAAGCTGTGTCAGGCTCAGCACTAGAATGCCAGCCGCTTCACTCTCCTTACTGCCTTGCAGACAGCAACAGCGCACTGGGGAAGGACTGACATGTTCCATATCTTACCCATTTGCAGGAGCCACCGCTGGGGGACTTTAAGGGGCAGCCCCAGTGCATAGCAGACCAGCGGCCCAAATTTACCAAGGACCCTCACACCCTCACGGGAACCCTCTTCAGGGTGCCCTCCTGCGAGATCCTCTACGGGCCGCTGAACTGCGATTTTGTGCTGACTGGAGAGAACTGGTCAGTCCTCCTTGGACCTCCTCTTACACCAGCCCTCATGCTGCTGTTGCTGAGATACATCGATGCCAGAACTCGGTGCGCGAGCTTGCTTAGTACCTGACGTCATGCTTAAGCTGAGCCATGTCTAAAAGGAGTGCATGATGCTCTGCAGGCCGGTGCTAGATGAGCAGTCACTGCCTTTGGTGACAGCCTGCGGCCTGAACATGCCCTCCCCAGATCTGCTGACGCCTCAGCGCGCTGCCGCCGCCATCTGGACGTGGGCGCCAGGTCAGCCGCAGGCCGCTGACGGGGCCACCAGCTGGCTCCGGCGCATGCTGCGCCGCTGGCAGCCGCTCAGAATGCTGCTAGGCTTACAGGTATGCTTGATGTCGCCTCAAAAGCTGTGCTAGCATGTAGTGCTCGGCACCCAAATCCACTGTCTTGATGCATTCCGGATTGCATCTCACTCTGGTGGGAAGGCCTCCTTTTCTTTGAACATGCCAACTGGAGCTTATATGGTATCAGAAGCTCCCACTGTGCATCTTAAATTGTCTTCTAGGCAAGTCAGCAGTGCATTGGTGCCATGCGCAGCAGCAGTATGGTTGTTCCGCGCAGTTGTTCATTGTCAGCTTGATTGTGGCTCATGGAGATGACCATTGCATTGAGCGAGCACCTTCCCCCTGTGTGTGCACTGTCTCATGACTGTGGCTTGAATCATGAGATAATGCTGCAACTAGTAAGGGGCTCCACACTTGTTGCTCTTGTAGATTGTGGTGGGTAAGGGGGTCAAGGTTTCAGTGTGACTGGACAGGAGAGCGAGCAGTGCGCAATCATGCGCGCTGAGGATGGGAGGTGGCGGGCTAGGCCATGCACAGAGGACTATCCCAGCGCCTGCCGGACAGAAGGGGCGGAATGGGTGCTGGGAGTGGGCAAATCCAGGGGCGGATGCCCGGGCGGGGCGAGCTTTGCGCTGCCAGCGCATGCCAAGGACAACGCTGCGCTGCAGAGGGAGCTGCAGCGCTCCGGGCAGCAGGCTTGCTGGCTGCCCATGCAAGGTGCGCTTCCACTCCAGTCCGCTCTTCCTTTGCGACAGATTGCAGGTCTAGGCCCTGGCGCATATGTGCAGGAGTCTAGCAACTTTTCTCGAGTGTCACTTGCAAGACAGGGCGGCTTCTGTCATGTGACACCTGCCTCTCTTGTGAGGTATACCTCCTGCAGCTTGTTACAGAGTGGGAGGGTGCATGTGTGGTGTATTGCCTGTTGCTTGTTTTCTTGTGACAGGGCGGTGGACGTTTGTATGCGGAAAAATTCATCACAGCAGAGAGACAAATGTCTGCATTGTCTAATGCACTTGCAGACGCCGGGCTTTGCTTGTTGTCAATCGCTGAGGGGATATCCCCTCATCGATGTATTTTGAGTCTTCCTCGCTTTAGCCTAGCTTTTGCATGGGTGCAGGGCCAGATTGGGGTCTCCCTGGAAAAGCCCCGGCAGCGAAGGTGCCGCATGGACTGTCCAAGATTGCGAGGGTGCAGTGAGCATCAGCCCAACGACAAGCAGAGGCAGCATAGTCGCCTCATCATGGTGTGTATGTGTACTAGCTAAGGTGTATCATATAATCTGATAGCTCTGCCTGCATTCGGACTTATGAGTAAACAATCATATCGCGGAGGTGTAGAATTGAGCCTCATTCATACGAAATGCTGTGTAAGGGCCATGAGGCCAATGCGAGTAGATGCAGTAAGCATCGCATCAGAGATGCCACAAGTGCACAAGCAGTCCGAAACGATATGAAGATTCCGGAGTGAGGTGACATCAGGGCCTAGCATCAGGCTGCAGTCGCCTGTGCAGCTGACCGTGAGAAGGCCCTACTGAGGGTTGGTCGTACACCCGCACGCTCCGTCTCCCAACAACACTTTTCATGAATAAGTTTCTGGCCCTTCCACAAGACAATGGACATCGACGCGGAGCAAGAGAGAGGGTCCGAGCATCCTTACGTGCGGCTGTACAGGGGAGCTGTACAGCTAGGCCAACGGCCTCTCAAGCTCTCTGCTTGACGCTGTGGTGTATGGCACCCAATAATAGCCTACTTGTCCCGCTACACTCCACCGGGGTAATTGTGAACGCCTCTAGCGCTGCGCTTGGCTGTGCGCGGTGACGTGATCAGATGAGAGTGTGACTGAGCTTGACTGATATTCTGACGGGACGCCGCGGAACATCATCATCTAAGGATCTTCGAAGCCTGCGAAGGAGCCCTACATTTACGACTCCTCATCAACATACAAATACCAGGAGTATCGATATTCACCAGGTGGGACCCCTTCCCTACCTGTTTTGCCCTTGCAAAAGGAAGACCCCAAGCAAGAAGGGCTGTCCCGATCACCTGCGATCTGCGCCGGCTTACGCCCGAGTGCACATTGCTCAGCGCAGCAGGCGCAATCAACAGAGCTTAAATGATCAATAAATGATCGCGATCAGGGCGCGTGGCCAGTGTTGGTGCCTCTGCACGGCGAAGAGTTTTGGGCTCTGCGCTGGCAGGCATAGGGTCGGCTCTAGACGTTCTTTGCACAACCAGTGCTGCACTCTACATCAACTTGAAAAGGGGTGCCTGATTGAGCATTTAGAGGCTTGCTTGAGTCGCGGCATACATGCCAGCAACAGGCTATGTCACGAGGGTTCAGCGTCAGCAGCGAGTATCAACTTATTCAGAGCGCCGCAGAGCATGAAAGGATTGCTGCCTTCCATTGCTACAAGCTGGTAGCTGCGTTGCGGTGCGATAGATGGTGAAAGGGCAAGCTCTGCGCCTCGGGGATACTCTCCCCGGCACGGCCGTGCTGCCGGATCCTGTGACGGGTTAAGGGAGTGATAGCAGCCTGAATTTGCACACAATGCAAGAACTGAATAGTGATTGTCGCCTGCAGGGTTCGCACACCTGCAATCATGAAGGTAAGACCCATTCGTAATAATTGCTAGGCTGTGCATGCGGCTGCACATTCAGCTGCTGATTTTGCTGCGTCGCGCAAACGGACTGTCAGCCGATCTGTGGTAGTATTTGTTTTGGTGGCATGAGCTTATGGGTTGCAAGGGGGCCGTAGTTGCTTCTCAGGGCACCTTGCAGGGTTTCGAGCACGACTTTGACCCATGCACACTCATCGGCCCTGCATCCTGGCGCTTCGTTGCAGAACCATGACGTGCCTCCTGTTCTCCAGGTCTTCAGTGCGGTTGCGATTGTTGCACTTTGCCTTGCTGTGGCGAGTGCCGAGCGCACACTACTGCAAGGTGACTTTCTGTTGCTGGGCTTCATGTATCGTCCAAAAGCCAGAGCTGGTCGCATCTGGGAGCTCGAGTGTGTTCCTGGCTCGTCATCCACAGGCTGCAAGGCAGCTCACTCCATGCACCTTGGCGCTTGCAGACAGGGCTTGCATCCGCATCAGCTCTATCTTTTGTGGGTGGTGTTTAGGTCTGAAGACTGACATCAGTCGCTTTCCTTCTTGCAGCAACCTGCGGCAATGGAGCCAAGGCCGCCAATGGCAACTGCAACTGCGCCTCAGGCAGCGTGGGCGCGGCCGACGCCAACAACAACTTTGTGTGCCTGAATGGTGAGCCATGCGTCCAAGCCCCTTTCTGGCTGTGACGCCAGACCGTACCCTACTGAAGCCTTGTCCCAGATTGTACATGTTCGTGCTGCTTGCTCTGGAGGATCAGCTGAGCACCTGCTTGGCCTAGCACAGGCCAAAGCCCTTGTATGTCTGGGCACATGAAGCTTTACAGTGCATGCTCATGCACTGATGTGACAACATGCGCAACCCATAGGTCTTTGTAAAGAGCAACGCCTTCATACTTACCGCGATGCTTAGGCATCAAATTTGTGTGAGTGAAGTCATGCTTGTTACATGGCTGCCTGACCGTCCCTCTGATCTCCAGGTCAGTCTCAGGTTGTGGACAACAATAATAACCTCATCAACTGCCCCTCAGGTGTGCCTGCAAGCGTGGCTTCCTAACGAATGGCTTGCTTCATGTGTACCTTGAGAGTATAAGGTGACAACTATGGGACGATGACATGGCGAGTGCTGGCGGCTCTATCTCCAAGCGATGACTGTACTTGCCTATATAGGAGGCGGCGGCGGCGGCGGTGGTGGCGGCGGCGGCGGTGGTGGCGGCGGCGGTGAGTAACTGTCACCAATGCTGACTCAACATGCACATCTCAAGTGAAGAGTGCCCCACGTGCCCTTGTGAGAGTTGCATGGCACTTGAGGAAGATCAGCACCTCGGCAACAAAGCTCCCTACACAGATGAAGTGCATCGGGAGTGCGGAGTGAGTCCTCGCAGGACTCTGAAAGCCCAGTGGACAAGTGGTCGCACGTGTTGCCATGCTGGATCAATACGGCTCTTGCGCAGCGGATTTTCAGCCGCATGTGCTGATCCTGCAGTTGCATCCCTACAAGTATTGGTGTGCACTATATCGCCCCGATCCTCACCTCCTCTGGCTTCTTTATGCAGGCTCCGGCGGCGGCGGTGTTGTGGCCAACAATGGCAACAATGTGAACACAAACACCAACACAAACATCAACAATGGCAACATTAACAATGGCAACATCAACAGCAACAACAACAACGGCAACATCTTCATCAACACCGGCAGCTGCAATGGCCCCAATGCCTGCTCTGTGCAGAGGGTACGCCATTGAGAGTCCAAACACTCTCCCGGGCTTGTATCATCTGATTGAGACTACCCCGCATGGCATGCACTCGCTACACAGTACTTGCCTACATATACTAGGTTCTGCCTGCTGCTGGGTGTGCCGCAATGTCTGTCCGACACTGTGCTTGACTCAGCCTCAACATGCAGTAGACAATGTCTACCTGCCAGAGGGCTTATTGAGGTCAGCTGCAGCAGTGGGCCCGTATATGCTGCACAGTATCAGGATTTATGGATATGGGACTTCAGTGCTGTGTGGAAATGCCACATGTCTTCATGAATCTTGCTTGCAGGCTTGCAGCTGACATGGGATGCATGCCAGTTGTATGCATGTGACTCAGCTCCTGGCCAGAGCCTGACATAAGCCTGTGCTGCGCAGGTCACCACCGGCACGCTCTTTGCCAGGGTCAACGCCGGCCGCCACCTGCTGCAGGCCTGCAGCCCCGTCAGCAATGTTGGTGAGCCCTCGCCCCTAACCGGAGTGGTCTCTTGCGGCACTGTTGAAGGCTACCTTGTGACTCTCCCTGCATGGGTCCTTGAGCTGCAGGGCATGGTCCCCACACCAGTTGTAGTCGCGATGAGGCTGCTGCACATTCACTGTAGCTTGCACATTAGGGCATGTGTGCTGCAGCCTGCTGCCAAATTGCCCGAGCACTACCCATCACCTCCAGCCATATGAGTGCAACATTCAGCATGAATACAAGGTTGCCTTTATTGAGTGAAAAATGCTGTCACATGCCAGTGCTCTGTGGTAGGTGTTTAATTATGCAGGAGCCCTCAGCACTGGGGCTTCTGAGATAGCTGGCTGGCAAGCAGAAGATCTGCATCTTTCGGCTGACTTAGCAAGTGAGAGCAGAAGCAGTGCATAACAAGTCGGATGTGTCTGCCTGCAGGGTCTCTCCCCGCCAACACTCCCCTGTACTCCGACGCTTCTTGCACACAGCAGGTCGGAACAGCCACCGGCAACGGGCAGCCCATCATTAACCCCACCAACAAGGGTGCATTCACCCCCGTGGGCAGCCCGGTGCGCCCCTGCCCTTATGTGTACCTTTCACCTCTCTGGCACGCACCACAAACTCTTTCTTGGCATTGGTGCTACTTGTGTGTCAGAACATGGTCACCAGTAGAGCTGGTACTGTCAGCAGCCTGTATGACAACACTTCAGATCCTGCGCCTCATGAGGCCCCTGATCCCTCTCCCAATACACCAGCACAAAGGAGCTTGGAAATTTTCATGCACTGAAGCAGGAAAACTTATCAGTTGCATCATCAATGCGGAGAGAGTCTCTGGGTTGCAAGCCAGCGACATAGGCCTGACAGATCTCCTCTCGTGACCCATGCAGATCCCCCAGGACCAGATCGGCAAGGTTTCATCTCCCCCGGCAATGGCCCCTGGAGCATCTGCTCAGGCTCCCGGAGCAATGGCCCCCAAGTCCGGCGCGGCCTCACCTCCTGCAGGTGCAACATCCTTCTCTGCCATCCTGCGCCTGTGAACCTGTCTGTACCGCACTCGGGGATCCCGTGATGCTGTTTGCAGCTGTGGTGTCTCCCGGGATGTCAGCCCATCAGGGAGGCGCTACGCAATCATCAAGATCTCAGTGCATGGTGCCATGCACGCTGCTGGCTCTCAGCGATGCTGTCTTTTGCCTGAAGCCACTCCCATGCGCAGGCGCAATGGCTCCCAAGTCTGGCGCAGCATCGCCTCCCACCGGAGCCTCCACCTCTCCCGGCATGTCCGCCTCCCCCGGAATGTCCGGATCGCCCAACATGTCCCCCAAGTCTGGCAGCCCCTCTCCCATGACCACGTCCCCGACGACCATGTCCCCGACCCAGACACCCGGAGCATCTGCCAAGCCTGCCACCTCCTCTCCAAGTGCGTCATCATGCTCTGTGAAAGCCTTCTGGTCTATCAATGTGCAGCTCTTGTTGTTCTGGAGACCAATGCTTTGTGCACTCTTGAGCAAGCATGGACAGAGAGCGTGTTCATGCCTCCAAGAAGGCATCAGGGAATTGATCTGCCTGCTAGGCGACCCGCAACGCTTGTCATGCACCTGCCTCGAGGGTGACATTGCAAGGAAGCTCCGTTCTCAGTGCCTGTGGCGGCAGCCCTATGTGTGAGAACTCCCAAAGGATCAGCATCTCAGGAGGAAGTTCTGTGCAGGCGGTGCAAGCCCGCCACCCTCATCCACCCCTATGGCTACCCCCGCTGCCGCCAACAAGCCTGCTGCTACCAGCAGCCCAACCGCCAACGCAGCCAACAATGCATCCCCCTCGCCCGCTGGCAGGCGCTAAGCGCTCAAGGCATCCCTCGACATGGGGAATGTTGTGCGTGAGGCCTTGCCTATGAAGCTCTGAACCCTGTAGTCCTGTTGAATTGTGGACTACAGGCGTCATCCCTTGACGGGGTTGCTTAGCAAGATCTATATCGGAGTGGAAGAAACAGGTCAGAAGTTTGGTAATGAGTCAGTGTGCCTATCATTGGCGCAAGCTGAGGGTACACCCGATGCTCGTGTGGTGCTTGAGAGTCCAGCATCTGAGTCGGTCCCCTCAGCAGGTTCTTGTTTGGCCATTTTGTTGTTTCATGCTAGAACTGTGTGCACTCCATGAGGCACCGCATCTGCGAATGCTCTGCTGTCATGTTGTGACGGCTTCCCTCGTCGAATAAGGGTGACACAGCCACATTGCAGATACTGATCGTTCCTCCAAAAGCCCTGGTCACGTACGGTGCCAGGGGGCGCCATGACAGCTGACAGATGTCCAATAGCCATGCGCACAGAGTGGAATGTATGCGATATGAACGTCAGTAAGATGTCTTGCCAGTATGTCATGCAGGGCTCGTGCTCAATGCGCCGTGTCTGGCTTGCTTGGCGTCCCTGAACACATAAAGGTGTTTGTTGACAGGACCACTGTTGGCAGAACACTTGACTCGCGCACTGATTGTAATGGAGTCTGGATGTCGCCTGTGTGACACTTCGACATTGTGCTCTCAGAGCACATGCACCTTCTACAGCAAGCATGCTCGAGATACCGCAGGTGACCTCTTAGCAAGTTACTAGCATGCGTGCTGGAATGTCGCCTGCATGGCACTGGCAGTGTGCACACTTGCATGATCACCCAGCCCCCAACTGGACGTCAGCAGTCAAAGACAGTGCTGATCTCATCTCTGTTGACGGGCATGCAAGACTGAGGATACCCTCTGGCTTAGGGTTGCAGGGTGTTTGTTATGTGGGGAGGAGGAGGAGCGCCTCTTTCGAGAGCTCTGCGTGACAGAACACCTCACGCCTCCCTGCACAGTAACGGAGAATTCACGAACTTGATCATTTATTCATTTGGGGTGCATAGGTACACAGAACGAGCCGACGCTGGGGCGAGAGACCACGTGAAGCCCAAGTACATTCTCGAGGTTCTAGCAGGTGTGAGCAATTCCAGAGCTCCAGCCACTACAGCAAGGTCGCGAACCGTCTAAACCATGCAAGTGTTCTTTGCTGTGCCCATGTGATGGGTTCTAGTGATATCTTTCAGAATTCAGTAAGTGTCCTTGGCACCCAGGCTGTTCGTAGACAGAGCAGTGAGGCTTGTCAGGTCTGTCTCCGAGGATTTTTGGGTACAAAATGAAAGACTCATTGGATTATTGGGCGCAACGGACTTGCAATGCGAGGCTACATGAAGTCCTGCGTTGACTTCCTCACGGTGTCATACAGGACTAGCGTCTAATTGTACAAAGCACACAAGTGCTCTTGGAAGGGCTTGCCAGTTAGCCGCCTGCACACACGACAGTCGGGTCCGAAATGGGGTATGCCGGATATGTACCAGCCAGGTATGCTCCTGCGGCGCCAACAGCAGTGCAGGCAGCACTCTATGCAGTGCAGAGCCAGGCGGCCCTTGAGCTGATAGCCAAGCTGACCAAGAACGTCGTGATCAGCCCGACAGGTGCGCAGCAAGTTGCAGAGCTTGGTGCGGCATGCTTTTGTAGATGCAATTTACCACATTACAGTCTGTGGTGCTGAACAGTCATGGAGTTGCCCCGGTAGCTGCTCAGGATGGCAGGGAACCTACACCAGTGCCGCAACTCTGATCCCGCCTCTTCATGTGCTGAACATCCTTGTATGCTCCCCTGACACCCAACAGGGTAGCCTTGCTGAGCTGGCCGTGGCGCAATGCAGAGGAGAAGTTCAAGCGGGTGAAGCTGAGCAACCCCAAAATCAAAGCAGCTCTCGTGGACACTCCTGGAGCCATAGATGCGCTGCTGGCGATTGGGTGGCTGCGCGAGCAGGAGCCTGAAGAGGCGATGGTGGTGCCCAAGGGTCGCCACTTCACTATGGCAGAGGTATATGCACCCTTCATTATTTATCAAATGCTGTTGGACTGACAAGCAACTGAATATATCAAGCACTCCTAGGGGGAACTTCTGGCCTGTGTTGTAAAGAAGCCTGAAAGCTCTCCAGCCCATTTGTAGCATCAGACAGCAGGGCCTGCACATGTCTGGTACCGTGACACCCATGCTGAGATGTCTGTTGCTAGACAGAGGAAGGAACTGCGTCAGACTGGGTGTTGCCCACTGCTGCGCTGACATGAGCATGTGCCGGCAGGTGCGCATGGTTGATGACGCAGCAGAGCGCCTGCGCAAGCGCCAGCGAGACGAGGCGCGCGCCAGCTCAGCACAGCAGCGCACGGCCGCCAGCAGCGCAGCTGCACAGGTCCGCGCGCAGGTGCGGCTTTGCTGAATCCGTCTCGCTGTATGTGCATTTCCTCTCGCCAGGACGTGACCTGAATGCATGATGCCGCACCCGAGCAGCATGCTGTGTGCTCAAGGCTGTCTTGCAGCACCCTGGCTTGCCCACCGCCTCAGTACGAAAGGTCTGACGTGCCAAGAAACCCATCAGGAATCTGCACCCAGCAGTGCTGCGCCCTTGATCTGGCTGCTGGGCTTACAGAGCATCATAGCGCATGGCTTGTTGACGTATGGAAGTACGCATCACTGAGGCCCAGTGTTTGGATTGGCACAGATGGAGGCAGACAGGCGCGAGCGGGCAGCAAGGGCTGCGGATGTCCGCGCCTGATTGGCGCCCAGCGCATGGCCACACCCGCGCCAGGCACAGCGAACGCATCCGCAGATGAATAGCCCACCGACAGTCTCTCTGGGAGTGCGCCAAAAGCAGCTTGAGTGCTGCATGGGATGCAGTTGTAGTGGATTGAACAGCAGCCGGTCAATACGCCAGTGGAGTCACGTTTGGACACAGACACAGATCAGGCCCTGCTCTGCTTGTGCTGCAGTTGCCAGCTAGCTGCAGTGCTACTTCGGCCCTGCCGAAGCACAGCTGTCCTGTAGAGCTCACATGCAGCAAACCCCTTTGCTGGATGAGGGTAGACATCGAATAAGCCATTCATTTGCAGCCTCCCTCTCACAGTCAGCTACATGGACTGGAGGCTTGCAGCATTGCTTCTCTGATGAGGACCATACAGCGGCGTAGGCCGGAGTAGTGTGTCGACTATGCCTTAGTGAGGGTGCTGTCGACATACCACAGCCTGAGCTGTATGATTCATGGAAAACTGAGATCAGGTACAGAGGCTGAAATTTGGAGTGAGCTGCAGGTGAGCACACAAATTGGCTGGACACAAGTCACATCATGATAGCCAAGCACACACTGATATGCAGTGCAGAGCGCCTTACCACAACCTAATTGATATTTCGAGGCGTAATGGTTTGGACGGAACCTTACACAGACCGATGTGAACATTCTTGTTGTTAATTCTGTACGAAAGCTCGCCTGACTTGTGACCCTGAGGTTAGACAGGACGCTGTCAGCTCTGCTAGCTGCAGAGACTACTGCAGCTGCGCTGTCGGGGCGTCATTAGTCAATACATCCATCAAGAGGGTGTAGCGCGACCCGCTAGCAGGCACACAGCACCCGACCTGAGATCTCCTTTGGGCTGTCCTTCACAAAGCACTTCTGCCAAACCATGCAGCCACCATATTCTTGCCTTGGAATTCTCTGACATGGTCTTGATGCCTTCTATTGCCTAGCTGAAACATGCCATCATCAGCTCAGTGTCTCGAGCTCAGTCGAAATCTGATGTGGCCACCTATCATCACAACAACGCCCTTGACCAGCTACCTACGTCAGTCATCGCAGTGTGCCTTGAAGTTTCCATTGTCTTGCATGCAGACAGTCAAATTTTCTCATACATTAGCAATTGTCCTGGGAGGTGCCTGGTGCTTTTCAGCACCTGTCACTTGTTAATGCGCAATTCGGCAGCATTGGCATGTCAAAAATTGCAGTCTTTGGAATTCTTCGAGGCGGTGGGCATCTGTGCTGTGTGCAGAACCATCATTCGGGCCTCTCAAATGCAGAGCCTGCTCTGGTCAGGAACCACGCACTGCTCAAATCCTGGTACCTGCTCAGGGATTTACCCGCTAGCGCTGGTTGTGGGCGCCGGGGCACCTGACTTGGGTGAAGGTGAGGCAGCCTTGGGGGAAGGGCTTGGTGACGCGCTGGGAGATGCTGACTTGGGCGAGGTGCTTGGCGAAGCAGACTTGGGGGAAGGGCTGGGAGAAGCGCTCGGGGATGCAGACTTGGGTGAAGGGCTGGGCGAGGCGCTGGGGGATGCTGACTTGGGGGATGGGCTTGGCGAAGCAGACTTGGGGGACGGGCTGGGAGAAGCGCTCGGGGACGCTGACTTGGGTGAAGGGCTGGGTGAGGCGCTTGGGGATGCTGACTTGGGCGAAGGGCTAGGACTGGCTGACTTGGGCGAAGGGCTGGGTGATGCGCTCGGGGATGCCGACTTTGGCGAAGGGCTGGGGGATGCGCTAGGGCTGGCGCTCTTTGGTGAAGGGCTGGGCGATGCAGACTTGGGCGAGGGGCTAGGGCTAGCGCTGGGTGAAGCTGACTTGGGGGAAGGGCTCGGGGATGCGCTTGGGGACGCAGACTTGGGTGAAGGGCTGGGCGATGCGCTAGGGCTGGCGCTCTTTGGAGAAGGGCTGGGGCTCGCTGACTTGGGCGAGGGGCTTGGAGAGGCTGAAGGCGAGGCTGACTTGGGCGAGGGGCTCGGAGATGCTGAAGGCGAGGCTGACTTGGGTGCAGGGGAAGGTGCAGCTGCCTTGGGCGAAGGGGACGCTGCAGAGACAAAGTTCCCGTCAGTCTTCTTATATCTCACACACCAGGATCTTGACACACAGCCATGCGGCACAGGTTTGGCAGCAGATCCTTCCCCTCCAGCAATCATAGGGGCTCATGAGCGGTATACAAGTGGTAGACTGCATGGGCTCGGCTGAGTGCATGATATGGGCAGTATGAGCAGACAGCATTGCGAGAGATGCCAAGTGTAGAAGGCTTACCCTGCAGGAGCCTACGCTCAGCACCTGCAACAGCAAGGCATAGAACAGCAATTGCGACGACACCGAAGACCTGCAGGAGGCCAGAGGTGTTGGACATATGAGATCCTTGCAGCATCGGAACTCAAAGAGCAGCTTTCAGACGACCCTCCGTAGTCGGCTCAAAATAATTCGAAGCCCTACAAGCTGTCTCGGGCGCAAGTGAATCAGCTGATGCAGTGGGTTCGGTATCGATAGGACTTGAGGCTTCATAATTGGACGGCATGCCACGATGATGCAAACAGATGAGTTGCTTCGGTTAAACTCCGGTGAGCGGAATCCCAAGGATCAAACCGGCGTAGCTACTGCTTTAGCCTCACCTTCATGGCTCACTGCTCCTTTGACCTGCAAAGCGTGAGACTCAATGAACATTTGGTACGTCGAGGCCCTCGATCTGTCTCCCTCGGGGTGCTCCGAGAGTACTGCCATGGCGCACTCCGACACAGGCTTTCGAAAGACCTGATCATGCGCATGACACACGTAGCGACCTCTTAAATCCTACAAATGCATCCTGTTTGGCTATCGCACCCTTGAAATAGAGATTGCGTAAAGGACACTGGCAAGACCGAAGATCCCAACGTGAGTCATGCGCCGACAGCCCTTCTGCCATCGGTCATCTGACGGCAGTCTCGGCAGCGAAAAGAACATCAAAAGCAAAGAAGCCTTGTGAGCATCTATGTATACTGGACCGAACCCCTTCCGAAACGTCTGGGGCACAATTTTTGTGCCAGCGTGATGCAAACGCCCCTTGCCACAGCAGGCATGGTGCTGACCACAGAAGCGTCCGCAATCAACACAAACCGTCTACTTTGAAGCCTATCAAGGCGCAGATGCGCTGCAGGCTCGGAAAGCGCCTGCCACCGAAAGCGGTCTCGCTTAGGTCAGAGCCCTACCACGAGCAGGGTTGCTTTGCCAAGTCAATATACATACTGACAATCATTATATCAGTCGTAGGCGAGGTCCCACCTGTGCGTGCAGCCGGCTTGTGCTCCTTGGTGATCGGCGTCCTTAGTGGGGAGTATATTCCGGTCTGAGTTCTTCACGCCTGCTTTCAGCCTCTAGCGCGCCAGATGATAGATAGGAGTATGACTGTATGTATGAGTGCTGATCACAGGTTGAGCAATCTTCCTGTGTGCACACAGCTCGAATTAGGCTTGCTCCTTTGGAAGTTACTAATCATCGAAGCTGTATAGGTCCTCCTCTTGCAGCGCACTCGATGAGGGTCAATCGAAGCGCAGTGTCACAAGAACAGTCTTCAGCGATGGCTTTTGTAGCTCCAGGCAGAGCACTGTCAATATTGAGACGACAGTGCCACAGCTTCTGTGCTGGTGTCCACTTTTAGGCTCATCTCCACAAACAGGACAAAGTCTGGCAGTGGGTTTCCAAAAACTGTAGGAAAGGGGTAGGGCCTGTCCATCTATTGCCCCAGTAAGGATTACATTGCGTCTAGTGACCAGACGCTTGCACAAGAGACAGATGGTCTCCTGGCAGAGTCACAAGCTCAGATGACAATCACGCAAATGACACAGACCTACAGGCGACGATTGCGTCCTATACATTGATAAGAAAATTCCTAAGACCCAGAATCGGGACCAACACAGGAGCTTGATGCAATCTCAATGCTCTGGCAAGCTGTCTGTCACACCCGCTGGCAGATTCTTCAGTCTCCTTGGCATTATATCCAGCAGGTGTCCAGGTGTCCTCAGACAAACATGGACAAGGGGATACACCTGACTTCCTAGACACCAGCTCCCTGAGAAAGGGACGAGCAACTGATTCCTCTCAATACACCTGACCCTGCCTGACATAAGACAGCCCGAGACTCCCCATGGGGCAACAAGCACATACGTCTCCGTGAATGTTACGTTTCAACAAGGCATTGTACAACAAGCCAAGCTGCTTGGCGGTCCCTCCATTGTACACTGTTGACCAGCAATGCAGAGCTAGCCCTGGCAAGATAAGAAAGATTCCCGAAACATCCCGCTGCCCTTCAACACTTCCTGCTGCAGTAGAGTAGCAGCCTTCAAGACACATTCTCAGACAATGATGAGCCTCTGCATGTGTACAACACTTGCAAGAGGACCTTCCTTGTCCACATCCACATGCAGAAGCGAAAGCCCTTCGGTGCTGGTCAGGCTGGTTGCTCTGGCATCCCGCATGCATGCCCTGGAAAATCAGCAGCACCTCTCTGCACGACAGTTTGCACAAAACAGCTTTGAAGACACCGGTCGTATTGTTGCTGCTGGTGCTGCTGACCGCATGCATGCCCAGAGGGATCAGCTGCGGTTGCGCATTAGTCTGCATGTGCTTGCGGAGCATCGTCGAGCGTGCTGGCCAGGTCGCCACTGCGGCGCACGGCGTGCATGCCGGGGAAGTTCAGCGGAGTGGTGGACAGCGCAGGGCCCCCCGGCCTGCTGCTGCTGCTGGCGCGCTCCATGGGCAGCGGGAGGTCCCGCTGGCCCCCCAGGAGACCTCCCGCATCTCGCAAATCTCCCAGAGGACCCCCTGCAGGGGTGCCCTCAATGGCAGGGGGGCCCCCCTCACCCAGGTCCCTTTCAGGAGGCGCGTCCCGCTCTCCTGTGCCAGTCGCCGCGTCACCACTGCCCGCAGACGGCTGCGGCCTGCCCCACACCCAGCGGAACCTGCACACGTGGCTCGCCAGTGAAATCCCTAGTGCGGTGCCACAGTAAACTACAAGGACCAAGCAGAGATACATTGCACCAGGCAAGTTTGCTAGGCTACAGCAGCGCGCTGCAAGCCCACATTGCATACAGACGACAACCATGACGTGGCATCGGTCCAGACAGGGCATCTATTGGCCATGAGGAGCTGCTGCAAGGAGAGACAGATGAGATATGACTGCTTGCAGGGAGGTAGGCCACCTTCGCGTGGTGAAGGAAAAGACAGAGTTTCTGGGAGCAGGCTCGGCCTCCAAATCCAGCGTCTGATCAGGGTTGCTCCCAAAGGGCTGCAGGGCATCCCACTTGCAGATGGGGCACAGCGGCTTGCGGCTGGACAGCCACTGGTCTATGCACTCCAGGTGAAACCTGTGCTTGCAGGGCAGCACCCGCAGCTTCTCCCCTTCCCTACATTGCAAGTTCTGCAAGGCTCAAGGTTCCGGCCCTGAGACATGCAAGGCTTTCCAGCTTTGGAAACAGAGAGTTGGAGCACCTGGTGGTCTGTTGACCTACAAGTGTACTTGCACTTGCAGAGCGGTACTGCCAGCATCTCCCTTAGCCTACATCCACTGCTTATAGGAACTAGATTGTCGGATAAAGAGCAGCACACAGAACACACGGTGTAGGCGCAGCCCAACATTTGGGCGGCAGCAGCAGTACCTACAATGATGCTGGATTCACGTCTGCGACAGACAACTCGGTTAGTGCTTGCTGACCTGTAGTCCTCAAGGCAGACGGCGCAGGTCTTGAGGGTCCCCCCGCCTTTGGGACCCCTGGGGCTGCTGCAATCGCTGCCTGACGACTCTGAGCGGCACACGCCCTCCTCCATGTCCTGCACAGACAGGACGTGTTGTGTCTCTCCCAGGAAAAATTCATGTCCAGTCCATGTGGTGCGGACGTGACAGATCCCGTATCCGTCAAGGTCTCTAAACTCTAAAAGGACACCCCAATCTTGTAGCCAGTCCAAGCTGGTGCTCTGCAATTCTATATTGAAGGGGCGACAGAGGACATCAAGGAGTGATAGTTTGCGACAGGACAACCCCAATGATCAGCAGATTCCTCTGCATCGTATGACGTCACTGGGGAGAGACGTCTGTATGCAGGACACACCAGAAAATAAGCATCTGCTGAGTGGGCTACAAGGGCCTCACCAAGAGATTGTCGAATGCAGTGTCACGCTGGTGATGGTGCCGCCGTTCGTAGATGACAATCGGCAGAGCGCGCAGCTCAGCGGGCGTCATACCCTCCTCGCCTTCCCGCAACAGCCCATACCCTAGCCGCCCGGGCAGCGTCCGCAGGCGATGCCTCCGTCCGCTGCACGACAACAGGCAATCTTCATACTTTGCCGGCAAGGCATTCCACAGCTCCGGGTTTGAATGGGCTATCAGCCCAGCTGCCCAAGGCACTCTGACGTAAAAGCACCACATGATGCAGGATGACGCATGTGCGCCCGACTGCCTTCAGGGTGAGGTAAGAATGCTGATGCATGGCAGGCAGTGGCTAAGACCACACTTACCTGATGAAGTAGAACGTAGCTACGACCACCGTGACTGCTAGAATGCCAGCAAAGGCGCTCAGCAACATGGACATCCAGACCGCATCTGCAATCTGCGCCACACATGCACCCACTGAGAAGACCCTCATACAATTCTACACCTACGGCAAGTACCTGATTAAGACGCTATGCAAGTATTACCACTGTAAGACATTCTGGAAAGCCAACACTCTATAGTCAGGTCATGCAGATAGCATGCTAGCGCCAGCAGCTTGCGCAAGTCTGCCCGCAGGTGATACAAACCAGCACCCAGCATGGTCAGCCAAGTGTCACCCATGCTCAGGGCATGGGCAGCATTGCACAGCTGACAAAGTGACGGGTGACAAGGACAAATGATGCTAAGGGCGACGCACAGGTGTGATGCGGACGACGGTGGACCCTGGAGTCATCAGCTTCTTCATGACTATCCCCGTCTTCTGCGCCACAAACACCGAAGGGATCCCAGGCTCCCCATGGTCCCGCGGCTTGGACATGATGATGAGCGCCTCGTACACATCGTCGTACACGATGGCGGCGCTGGCTCCCGCCTCCTCTGCATGCTTCACCTGCAGACAACTCCAACGACTCGAGCGCCGCACACTTGCTGGGGCTGCTCTCTCTGCAGTTTCAGATGTATGAGCGCTTCGTACACATCGTTGTACATGACAGCAGCGCTGGCTCTCGCCTCCTCTGCATGCTTCACCTGCAGACAAGCCTCCAAGGCATCAGCCGCTGCACCCCTGTTGCTTTGACAGCGTCAACTTGACGTTGATGCCTGTACAGTCTTTAAATGTGATAGAAGCTCAGCAGCTTGCTGTCACAGGGGTTTCTGTCAGGTGAGACACAGGGTCAGACAGCACTCCTTATGCTAGCACCACGCACCGAGCAGGGTTTGTCCCATCAACATGCCCTGCAGGATGGCAGCTTACGTGAGGGCCAGCAATGTATTGGTGTCACACCTTAATATCAAAGCTGCAGTCCGTCCTGGCGCGCTCAGAGCGCTTGATCAGGGCTATCCAGGGCTTGCTGTCCAGAACAGGCACGCTGAGGTTTGCGCATGCGTCCTCAGGCTCTGCCACCTGCACATGAGAAGGCCCCTGAGCTCAGGTGGCCTTTGTTGGGGCTGATATCATGCTTGAGACATTAGGGGCGTGTGCATGAAATGACAGGCATGAACTGTGTAACAAGGAGAGTAACCGTACCACCAGGACTCCCTCTACGCCCTCTGGTGGTACTCGGGGACCAAAATCAGCTGGCATGTCTGGCAGCGGGTCGAAGCTGTAGTTGCCCGTCTGCGAAATCAGCCAAGGTAAGGGTATGACACGTCAGTTTGGCTATAGTACACAAGCCAGGAATGCGCCTTCGTTCCGGCCACTGTGGCCAAGATGGTGCCAAAAAATATGGCTGCATCAGATGCCAAGCCCAACGTCAAGCTCTTGCGGAGACAGCCAGTCACAAGCAAGAGTTCGAGGACGTGCCATTAGTACAACGCTGCCGCATGTGGTCCTCCCTGCTCCAAGGAGCAGGAGAACACTTAGTGGCGCCCAGCAGAACATCTTGGACATCATCGCCGCGAAGGCATGGCCCTCATCGTCCCCTTACAACGTTCGATAAGCTGGCAGCAACACTTGTATTGCTCGCGCCCATGCTTGCCCACATAGACGCAATGTCAGAGAGATGCTCTCTTCGACTCGATTATACAAGCAAGACTCATGCTGCATCCATGAGCACAGGAATTGTGCAGATCTCCTTGGCACATCTGCTGACTAAGAGCATGTGCCATCAAGATGAGTCATCACTCGATCGACCAAACTTGCCCGCCAACAGCATTTTCATGCTCACGCATCGAAAGCGACGTTGCACGCGCTTTATTGAGTTGCTGGTAACTACAGGTTGCATCACCGATGAAGTGATAAAGCACGGAACACTGACAAGGTTGTCTGAAAAACCCAGACTACAAGATGGCAGGCTTCGATGGTAACAGCACCTCACAAACACGCATGAGAGCTTGTACGATGGATTTAATCTAGATTGAAAGTGCTCTCAATAAGGCTCCCTTCCATGCAGAGGGCCGTGTCTACTACCAGGACTATGGCGAAGTATTTGATGGGTATGGCGAGCCTGGAGTAATCACCAGGGGCCAAGCTCGTCAGTTCTTTGAGGATCTACTCCGCCGTAAGACCAAGGACCTGTTCCAAATTAATCAAGAGGACAGGAATCGAGGCCTCGATGCAACCATCGGGTAAGAAGTTCTTGCAGGGCTTTGGAGTCCTGTCAAACCTACCATGTAGTTCTGCTGTGGCTGCACTGTCCACAGACCTGCGTCAATATCGATGACTGCATCTGCAGGGAGGGCATCACAGGAGACCAGTTGAAGGTGGATGCGGCTGACATTCTCAGCTACAATGCTGAGCTGGCGAAGTATGTCCTGGAGAACCCCACAGAGAGCCTGCCCTTGGTGGGTCACTGATCACATCCAAGGCGAAGACACAATCACAGAGTACCTTCTGTAGCCCTCATAAAGCTGGTTTCCCATCGAGCAGCGCCGGGCCATTACAGTACTCTTGAGCAGTCCCATCATGATCTGAAAGGAGCATTTCCTGCCACTGGCATGCTCATTTCTATGCCGAGGAGTAGGCTTGAGCGCTTTCTGGCGACTAGAGAACGTCTGTAAAGGGCGCAGAAGGGCCGACTATTAGGACCTGCAAGCAATGTAAAGTGACAGCTGCAGCTGTAGAGAGCATCCCAGACTCTACGGGTCAAGCTGACAGAGAGCTGTAGGAGGAGGCAGCTACATGCACGCAGAGGTCCAGCATGTGGCGGCGCTGGCAGAGCGTGCACAGCATGCGCTGCGCCACCCATGCCTGACGCCAGCTGTGCTGCGCGCATTTGAGGTGGTGGCCAACAATCTGCGCAAGAAGCAGACGCGCAACCAGAAGGATGAAACCGACAAGGAGGCCTGCTGATTGGAGTGGGGCCTAGTGCATGCTGGCGTCATGCAAAGCTGAAGCGTGTCTGATGCCACATCTTCTGCGCGCAGCTGGAGGAGGTGGCCAACAATCTGCGCAAGAAGCAGACGCACAACCAGGAGGACGAGGACGACGAGGGCGCGGAGCTGCCGGAGCTGCAGGTGCTGCTGTACAGCAGCCGCAGGTTCGGGCCACAGTCCATCCGCGAGCTCACGGTGTGCCCTGTTGCTTCCCTGCAACCCGCTTGCCATGATTCTGGATTTTGAATCTGATTGGGTGGCAGTCTGGGGATGGCCGTGATGGAGGACTGGGTGATGGAATGGGTGAGGCGGCACTCTCGCGAGCAGAACTCTCCTTGCGGTGCGTTTGAAGTGCGAGTTGTGAGAACAGCTCTGAGCATATGATGTGTTGATCTGCAGTCTGAGCATGTCTCCAGGCTGGTGAGGATTCCCGGCATTGTGACAGCAGCTTCAAAGCCAAAGGTGCGCTCAGGATTTGCTCCTACCTGCATCGGTTTGTCAGCTCAAGCTTGGCAAGTGGCACGCCTGGATAGTGCCCAGAGCGGTCATGGGAGGTGCAGCACAGGGCATACGCATGGTATCTCGTTTGGGTCAATGCACTCGAGGAAGGTGATACCCGCCTGCGTTGTTGCTGAGTGAGCCAGGACAAGCCCTTTCCACATTGTCCTGTCTCGGTTGCTGAGCAGCGGTGTTGGCGCATGCAGCACAAGGCGACGCACATGACCATCATCTGCTCCAAGTGCAAAAACACCAAGGTCCTCACCTGCAAGCCCGGCCTGGGCGGCGCGCAGTTCCCGCGCTACTGCGACGCCAATGCGGAGGCCGAGCTGGGCGCTGAGAACTGCGGGCAAGACCCCTTCGTTGTGCTCCCGCACAAGAGCAGATTCTCGGACTTGCAGACCCTTAAGCTGCAGGTAAGATGCTTTGAACCAATTTTTTGGGACGCTGCAGATGCAATGGCCAGGAACCGCAGACAGACATATAGGGCTATCCCGCAAGAGCAAGTCCCGACATGATGCCAAATAAGGCTGCAAGCCTTTAGCAGTGCTGCCATGTGCTGCCATGTCAGAATGTGGGATAGCAGGTATTTGGAAGCTCAATCTACGAGGACCCCACACAGCACTGGAGCAGGCCTTGAAGCTGCCGTGCAATGCCTGGACAGGAGAGGCCCGAAGATGTGCCCACAGGAGAGCTGCCCCGCAATATCCTCATGACAGTGGACAGGAGCATGGTGGGAACCATTGCGCCCGGCACGCGCATCACCGCCGTCGCCATCTACAGCACTGTGCAGGTCTCCTCATGCCCAATGCACCCGTGCAGTCGCTGATGTGCACGCGTGCTTTGCACGCTCTGCCTCGCAGTAACCATCGCGCTTGGCATGCGTGTCACTGCTATTGCTATCTACAGAAGTATGCAAATCCCTCCAGCCATACTGAATTTCAAGCTCTTGACAAGCATGCCCGCTGCAAGCTCAGCTTTGCAGAACCAAGTGCGTCTCGTCAATGATGCCCAGAGTCTGTGGGCACTCATGAGACACAGTATCTGCTTGCAGCTCTGTGCATGGCGCAAGAAGAGGGTGTGGATGTAGAGAGCACCTTTGCATTTAGTGAAGGTGACAGGACATATGAACTATGCAGGGTGGCGGCGACAAGAAGAGGGATACGAGGGATGCCGTGGCGATCCAGGTCCCCTACCTGCGGGTGGTCGGCATCGAGGAGGAGGCCGAGGGCGCGCACAGCACTCCCATCTTCACGTAGGCGACTGTCACTGATGTTCCAGCATGCGTCCTTGTTCACTGTGGAATGAGTGAATCCATTCCTAGGCTACAAGCTAGGCAGCACCTCGCACAGGAGTGCCTGTTGATGACATCCGCGCAGTGCCCTGCTCAGTGTGTTAGTTTGCCTGGAACCCCAGTGGAATGACAGCTGAGGCCCTGAAGGCAGCAGGGCCTCTGCCACACATTCCTGGCACATCAGCAGAGACTCCATGCCCCACGTTCCTGCTTGGGGCCCACTCAGCTGACCGTTAATGGTTCACCCCGCTGCAGGGCTCAGGAGGAGGCGGAGTTCAGGGAGTATGCGTCGCGCCCCAACGTCATCGATCTGATCCAGAAGCGCATTGCGCCACAGATCTTTGGCGCCGAGCGCATCAAGGAGGCCGTCGCCTGCCTGCTCTTTGGCGGCTCCCGCAAGGTGCCTTTCCCTGCTATTCAGAGTGGCCAGGGGCCACCAGTAATCTGTGCAGCTTAGTACTCCGGACAGAAACTTTGCAGCATTCATCAGCATTGTGCACCTGAGTGTTGCTGTCACCACATCCAACCTTTGCCAGCAGAGATGAGAAAACAAAGAATTTCTTCTCAGGGAAATGGGTGGCCTCACTGGTGGGCCCTTGCTGGAGCACCCATGAATTCGGTATATACTCAAACATAACAAGCAGGGGTGACATGTCGATCCTGTGGTTCTGCAGCAACTGCCGGATGGCACTTGGAGGAGAGGAGACATCAACGTGCTGCTGCTGGGAGATCCCTCCACCGCCAAGTCCCAGTTCCTGAAGTTTGCCTCCAAGACAGCGCCAATCGCAGTCTACACATCCGGGAAGGGGTCCTCGGCAGCCGGGCTGACTGCCACAGTCATCCGTGACAGCCATGGCGAGTTCTACCTGGAGGTGAATCTTCTTCTTAGGACTTCGTTGCTCAGAGCTCCCTCCAGCTGGCATGACAATTGATCTATTTGCTTGTAAGATACTTGATAAGGGCTCATAGGCGGCTGGACCTTCTGCCACACCCATCAGACACAGGCGATACAATTCTGGAAACTGATCAGTCATTCACCTCTGTCATTCAGCTCTGTCATCATGCCAGAGCGATCAAGCCACTGCATTGCCAGGTCAGGAACGCTATATGCTGCCATGACTGGAATGCTGCATGCTTCTGTTGGCATTGTGCACGCCAGTGGATGCATGCTGCTGTGCAAGGAGGTGCCATGGTGCTCTCGGACGCCATTTCTGTTGGGTGCATTGACGAGGTTGACAAGATGCGACCGAAGGGACAGGCTCATGGCCATGATTGCGTGCAATGCTGCCGCCATGACTCAAATGGCGTATCGCCTTGCAGGGAGGTGCTATGGTGCTGGCGGACAACGGCGTTGTGTGCATTGACGAGTTCGATAAGATGCGGCCGGAGGATCGCGTGGCCATCCACGAGGCCATGGAGCAACAGACCATCTCCATCGCCAAAGCAGGCATCACCACCATGCTCAAGTCCCGAACCTCTGTGCTCGCTGCAGCCAACCCACCCTCCGGCAGGTGTGCAGTTCTTCAGTCAACCTGTGCCTGAGATAGATGGTCTGATGTCATGATCATGACAGTGACATCTCAAGAGCATGCTGATATGCTGCAGAATTTCAGTGTACAAGCAGGTACAGTAGTTGTGTTGTGGTGCTCTGAGGAGCCTACCAATTGCAGTGCCCAAGCTCGAAGGTGTGGCGCAGGTACGATGACCTGAAGTCAGCAGGGGAGAACATCGAGCTGCAGACGACCATCCTGTCGCGCTTTGACCTCATCTTCATCGTCAAGGACGAGCGCAATGCCGACAGGGACAGAGACATTGCCAAGTGAGGCTCCACCAATGCTGGCCAGGCATTGCCATATCTATCATCTTGTCATGCCAGTCCGCACTGCTGAGACCAGCAAAGCTGCTTGGACCAGGGTGTTGCTGCATTGGGCCCACATGTAGGACTGCTGCGAGGTTCTGGGCTTCAGAGAAGCACCTCAGGCAATACATGTGAAGCATACACTCGGCAGACAGAATGTTTGAGCACAATATTCCCAGAGAGACCAGCGTGTACACTCATTAGCAATATGACCCCGTTGCACCCATACAGGCACGTGCTGGAGGTGCACAGAGCGGCGACGCAGCGCAGAGAGGTGGCGGAGGAGGAGGCGCGCGAGGAGGCCTTCTTCAAGCGCTACCTGGAGTTCTGCCGCGCCCGCGTGGCGCCCCGCCTGTCCGAGCCGGCCGCCGACAGCCTCATCAGCCAGTACGTGGAGCTCCGGGAGCAGGTAATGATTTCATCGAGAAATCCCAAAATACAGGCTTGGTCTGAGGATGTCATTGCCTGGTGATGAGATGTCGTTGCCTAGTGATGAGCTCCCAAGGGAAGCCGACCGCTGTTGCTGAGCTACTTTGGTGGCAAAAAAGACCCGGATCAGCCTTGCTGCCAGATCCCTCTGTGCCTGTTTCTGCAGCCCCAAGCCCATGCGTCCTCACTTTCCGGAATGGTTTGCATGCATTTGGCGGTGCTGAGCCCGACCGACTGTGGCGTGCAGGCGCGGGCTGCGGCCCGAGAGAACGAGAGCGACACGCCTGTGGTGCCAATCACTGTGCGCCAGCTGGAGGCTGTCGTGCGCATCTCCGAGTCATACGCACGCATGCAGCTGCAGGTCAGCCACAGAACCCCCCAAACTCTGAGACCTGCCCGGCATTAAGCAGATGGGAGCCTTGTCTTCGCCTCGTCCCGGTGAGATGGATAGGAAACTGACTGGATTTATGCACTCCGCAGCCGACGGTCACAGAGGCGCATGTGCGTCGCGCTTTGGATCTGTTCACAGTGTCTACGATGGACGCTGTCAAGTCCGGAGTTACTGAGGCAGTGGTGAGCTCTCATCAATCTCGCATCTACAGACGCTCCACCGAGAAGGATATGAACTGCAGTAGGAGCCTTGAAGAGGCTGTGGGTTGGAGACATGTGCATCAGTAGAGCCTTGATTACGGCAATCACACCTGTAAGCTGTGATCTCATGGGTCAGAGTGCGTGCGTGCAGGCATTCACAGAGGAGCAGAGGGCGGAGCTGCATGCCGTGGAGGCCCAGATCAGGCGGCGCATCGCCATTGGCAGCACAGTCAGCGAGCGCAAGCTCAAGGTCAGTTCCTGCTACTACGCTGCACCGGGGACTTCATGACGCACCAGAAAGGTTGCAGTCTGTGCTGATGGGGGCAGCATGCCCTTTCTGCAGCGGTTCCTATTGTTTCTCCCTGCAGATGGTCCATCCACCATCTCTCACAATTTCAAAGGATAGGCGAGTCTTTGGACTTGAATTGGACATGAAATTGCGCCGGTTTGTCATGACGATTTTGACCATGCAGGATGAGCTGGTGCGTGTGGGAATGAGCGAGATGCTGATAGGGCGCTGCCTGCACTACCTGCAGCAGCAGGGCGATGTAGAGCTGGTGCGCGGTCGCAGGATGATCCACCGCATCAGATAGCCAATTATAACAAGGCACTGACGTGCACGTTCCTTCCTAAAACGAGCGTATGACAACATCACTTGGACATCTGAGGCAGCAAGCAGGGCTTTTGTAGACAGCTCTGTGACTGGTTGACAGCCTGACGGCTATATTGAGCACAGCAATATATAGGCAGCATAAATCCAACAGCAGGCAGCGCATGCTTTACATGGACAGCGTATGCACTACTGGTGTTTGTGTGGAGGATGGGATACTATTGCTTCGACTGGGCCTCCCAGCAATCCACAGGTATGCATCCAACATGCCATGGGTGTTATTACAGCCTCCTTGGGTATTATCACAGCCCAGGGCTGTTGTGGCATGAAGTGTGCTAAGAAAGGCCATGCTAGCAGGACGTCTTCCGGCGTATCATTTGCCTTCGTGTCCACCCGTACATACCACACATTCTAGCAGCATTGCCGTACGGCGTCGTCCATGCCGCTTTGTCCATCCATGAGACGAAATGCCTATCTTGGCATGGGAGCCATGTACACTGACAAGGTTGCGCGGCTGCCATACGGCACTTCCATCACAGCACCTAATGTTTCTGAAGAAGCACTGATCATTGTGCGAGAGTTCGTTGAAATCCGTGGCGCAGCGCAAGCCAGAGTATATATCTAGATGCCTGAGACCTGTGTTTCACGTTGATGAATCCGTGAGCCAGATGATCAGGCATTGAAAAACGGCAGATAGTCTTCAGTGAAGTATGGAGGATAAGGTCAAAATGCATTGGCTGCCGTGCACGATCAGCCACACGGGCCCTGCAAATGTTGGGGCATACTTCATGCCAAAACTTACAGGTGCGCCTCTCCCAATCAGCCAACACTACGCCATATTTAATGACCCTCTCGAACCCACGGGCCGTTCTTGCAACAAAAACGGCGTATTTTCTTACCTTGCAGGACATCACACTGATGGCTATGCGATTGAGGAAGCTCAATTTAGAGGCAGGCAACTCAAAGGTGACCTGCCTCTCCAAGCAACACGCTCAAGAACACATCCACGTTGCTCATTTACCACCAGCAGCTGCACCTGATCCGCAGTGCATGCTAGCCATTCCCAGAAGTCTTATGCAGTACACGTGGGAGGCTCCGGAATTACAGCTGCGTATTTCTCAGCTGATTTCGGCACTGATGATGTTGTCTTTGCAGGGACTACATTACAGCTGCCAGACGGGTACACAGGCCAGGTGCTTGTGAGGCAGGATGCTGAGAGCAACTGGGTACCCCAGACACTATTTACAGAGTTCACATACTGGAAGCATGGTGTGGATCCCTTGCGGAAGGACAGCGCACAGCGCTGTTTGGACTACTTGAAAGTCTGCCAGCAGGTGAGACAATGCAGTGGTGCGCGGTATCAACTAGCTTGGATCCTCTGAGGGTCATACAGGGACCATGTAAAGCAAGCTGACGAGCCCAATTGTTTTGCAGATGCATGCTCCAGTGAGTGAGGAGTGCCTCAGCATGGAACTGGCGGACAACTCATTCGAGCCAGCTCAAGCCACAAAATGAAGTACGCAACAGCGCAGCATGGATAGCAAGTTCTCCAGCCTTGGAAATGAGGACAAGAAGTCTGCCTTGTGTAGTCTTGTCTTCCGTGCATGCAGAAACCAAGATGATCGTACATGTACCAAGAGGGGAAGGCACTTTGCATCCCTTACAGTCCACATCAAGCTGATCAAACGCCGCACTGCGTAACGGCTGTCAGGACGTCCAATGTAACGATCTTTCCTCTCGACATTGCCCAGACTAGGGCGTTTATGCTGTCATGCGGAAGCTAGCTAGACAGAGCATTCACTGCAGCGTTCCCCTATAATCTCCAGTTCGGCATGTTCCTAGGCCGTATGTGTTCTCCTCTGCTGTTATAAAGCTCTGCTTGAGTCAAGGGCTCGTGTGTACCAGGACACATATGCAGAAGCTCCAAGGTCCATTACAGTGGAAGTTCCAGCACTGCAGCATGTCTGGAATAGATCGGGGGGGGCCGGTCTTCCCTCCCCACATGACATCAGCATAGGCTCTTGCCCGTCAGCTGGTTCAGCTGTTGCCTCAGGCTGTCGCGCTCCTTTGTGATTGCGCTGAGGTCCCGCTTCAGCGCCCAGATCCGCTCCTTCTGCTTTGCAACTGCATCTGACACGCCTGCATGGCACGGCATGGCATGTCGTTTAGACAGTCAGTCATTACATGGTTTTCAATCTGTAGATATGGTGCGTAGCCGCAGACACTCTGTGGCAGCCCTCCAGCCTGCCCTGTCTTGGGATTTCTTCCACCATGGCATGGCATGTGCCCTCCCTCCCAAAGGCCAGCATCCTGTGGGTACACTGGCAATGTGCAGCTGCGGTGGCTGTTAATACACTGCCACACTCTATCTTCAAGGGCTGACATGGCCAGTACTGCAGATGAGGCTGCTGGCCTTCCCTGCAGGGTTGCCTGAGCTCCGTGCAAGATCATAGGGGCTGCCAGGCAGGCAGAGGGTTACCTGAGCCTGAAGCCAAGCTGGCCATCTGAGCACTCCTGCGCTCTCTGTCCAGCGCCTGCTCAGCCTCCTCTCTCAGCTTGGCCTCTGCAGCCAGCCTGTCCTCCAGAGCAGTGACCTGTGAGGCGCGCATGCTCGTGAGCCACAGAGAATATTGCTGAACTCTCTGAAAAATGTATCTAGGTTCAGTCCATGCTTTTGGGAGGCTTACACATGCGCAAGCAATGAGTGCTGAGAGGTGACGGCTCTGCCCTCAAGGTGCTCAGGTGCTAGCAGGCAAGGGCATGTGCAATGCTTTGCAGAGGCATGAAACAACCAGGAGTTGTGTGCTGATGGCCACCTCCTGCATGTCTGGTGAGCAAGACAAGGTTACTATGGCTGTGTAGATGAGGGTAGGTACGCACCTGCTGTATGTGCTTGGATGAGAGGGTGCTCAGCTGAGCCTCATGATTTGCATGCTGGAGCTTGATCTGAGACTCCAGTGCTTCAGTCCTACACCGCTGCTCCTCCTTCTGGGCCGCCAGCTTCTCTGCAGCAGCCTTGGCCCCATCCTGGACCTCCTGATCTAGTGTGGCCTGCACAAAGACCTTTCTGTTGCCTTTATCATAGGCAGCATCTTACAAAGCAGTGCACCCCAGCAAAGCTCTGCTACGGAGTTTATGTGATGCACGGAGGCCAGTCCAAGCTAGCTGAGAAGGACATCTCGTCATTGTCATGCAAAGCTAGGTGACAGGCTTCTTATCACCCATTGACATGCATTTTTGTTGCTGCCCTTGGGAAGATTCAGACATTGGATGGGTCTGTGCATGGGGTGAATGTGTGAGCTTTTGACAGGGACCTACCAGCCTCTGCCTTAGGTGCTTGCTGTCATGCTGCGCTCGCGCTAGGGAGATAGACGTGTCAGCCAGCTCCTTGCGTGCCTCTGCAAGCTCTGTCACCGCCAACTCATACTTCTTGGATGCCTCTATTGTCTGTCCGCAGCCCTCCTGAAACTTGTCCACAGCTACACAGCAAGACTTCCCTGTCACATGTGATGCAGGCAGACGCAGTGGTTGATCAGGAGTTGAGCGCAGCGTTGAGATGATGCAGCTGTCATGTGTGCTTGGTCACCCTGCACTGCTATTGCATACGCTGAGGCTGAGGGAGTCCACCAAGACTGCCGGAGATTGGGCACAAGGGCAGGGGGTATACTCCTGACGCTCTCAAGCAGTGTAGTTAATATTATGGGTCACCTTTGTGCAGGCTCTCGCTCTCATCCTTCAGCCGATCGCATTGCATCTCCAAGGCGTGGCATTTGTTCCTGAGTGAGTCATTCTGCTTGAGCATAGCCTCGTACTCCCGCTTTCCCTGGAGTAATAGCGCCACGATGTCATCTTCTCTTCCATTCATAGTCTACAGAAATACCTGGTGCCTCTCCTGGCCCAGGCCTTGGGAACCTTAGCAGGCCATGCACAGCATGTCAGCCCACTCCCTGCCTTGGACTTCGAGCTCGTTTTGCCAGAGCATCAGAACAGTATACCAAGCTTATTGTAGGGGATTTGACGTGTTCCTATGGTATGTGCAAGCCTGCACTGGTACTCTCCCATTCTGCTGACTGTAGCACCCACGTGACGGTATCGGATCGCATGATCGAGTGCGATGGCAGCACTGGCTACACTGCAGCCCCTTTATACTCATATTCTTGTTATCATACATTGCAAGAGCTGTGATATTCTTTCGTGCGTTTCTGCAGCGTTTGGCGCCGACCTTGCTGCACAGCTTTACATTTGATCATACACGCAACCCATCCCTGCCGATTGGTAGCACTACGTAGCTGTATTACCGCGAAAACAGAGGCAATGAGGAGTCTCCAGATTCCCAGAAAGGGATGCCCTATAAGACAGTCACATGCATGGGTACCACGCGCCCAGGGCTGCAGCCGTCTGAAGGTCTCATGCGCAGCTCAGCTCGAGAAGTATAAGCCGCCGAGCAGTGCCGTAGGGGCTACTGAGCTAGAGTACCTGGAGAGCCACACCACCGTGGTTCCTGATACACTGCTTCTGCAGAATATCGAAGAGATAGAAGCGCCAAAAGCTGCAACTGTGTCCAGCGCCGTCCTAGCTGGTATCCTCAGAACGCCAGGGGCTCTCCAGGAGTACAAGGTGCGCCCAGACGACATATTCAGAGGTCAAGGGGCCCTGTGAGGTTAGGCCCAAAGCCTAAACTCTGCCTATACGAGCTTTACTTACGATGACTGCAATGTGCGTGCAGTTTGCGATCGAGAACGCCATCAACTATGACAAGTGCCACTCTAAGAAGGGCGAGGATAGGCTGGCTTGCCTGCTCGACAAGGCAACAGTCAACATTGGTACCCTATTCTCAAAGCAAGTTGAAGGAAGAGTCTCAACTGAGGTAAACCTCCTGTCATTTATAGCGGAAGCACAGTCATGGGCCTTGTAGGGCTACTACACTGCCAGACAACGCTACGATGGCATGATGTGGTGCCAGACTGTCCCATGGTCTCTGATGAGCGCGTCTGATCTTTGCTTGCTCTGCTATACAGGTCGACCCCCGCTTGGCATACGACACAGGTACTCCCTGTTCTCAACAGTAGATTGCCTGAGAAGATACTATCCTCTATGTGAGACTACTTATGATGCAGTCTCACGGGCTCCCTATGCATGTTTATCCTCCCTGTGTTCATGCATGTCTTTGGCCAAAGGGACTGCCCTGGATGTTTTCAGACTACCATCACTGTCTGACTATGGCCTTGTCCTTGTGCAGATGCTCTTGTGAAGCGCGCACAGAACTTGCTGGTGCAATACAAGGAGATGGACATCCCTCAGGAGAGAGTGCTCCTTCGTATCCCAGGTTGGTGCTCTGCTGCTTCACCATCTGGCACATCCACGCCATTTTGGGGCGCGGGGCGAGAGTGCAGGGCCGTGACCGCGCTTGCTTCAGATTGATTGTTCTGCACTGTTGACATTGTGAAGAGTCCTGCAACTCTGAAACATCATGTTGCAGCCCGCAAGCCCATGAGAGCAAGCTTGGCATGAGGGAACTGCCAAAGCGCTGTTGTCTTGCATGTCATGATGCCTCAACTGCTCACCATCTGCATCATTGCCTGGCATGTGCAGGCACCTGGGAGGGCATTCAGGCAGCAAAGCAGCTGGAGGACCAGGGCGTGGCCACACACATTATCCTTGTCTACAGGTGAGTCACCTCATTCACCAAAAGGGCAACATGCGCAGTCATAGGTCTCACCGAGTTTTAGTAAATGGCACGCGCTCGGTACTTTCGAGATCTCTTGCAGCCAGAGCTCAGGGTGCTGAAGGCTTGTGCAGCACACTGAGCTTTGGATGCATACAGAGAGCAGGCACCAGGTGCACACTGCCATTTGACGCCCTGCTGATCTGGCCAAAGATAGAAGCTTTTCTATGGGTGCTGCTGCAGCTTGGTGCGAGCCATTGCTGTTACATGGACCGCCTTGCCAAGCTACGAGGTCTCAAATATGAGGATTCTGTGGGTGTTGCTGCAGCCTTGTGCAAGCCATCGCAGCGGCTCAGGCGGGCGTCAGCGTGATCCAGCCCAACATAGGGCGCCTGGACGACTGGTACGCCAAGCACCCGGGAGTCATCCGGGACCCCAAGGCAAGTCATGATACTCTCTCGCATCATAGTACTGCACTACACAAGTGGCATGCATACTGGGGCAATGCACCATACCACTGAATGGCTTGAGGGTCTTGAAATGAGTGTGCTGGCAGGGGATTCAAGCCGTTCCTAGGGATCGCCATCATGCCAGAGGATTTGGGATGTCACAGTGGGCGAAGGAGTGACTGATAAGATGGAGCTCTACCGCAGGGCCCCAGAGAAGATACTGGGTTTATGAGCGCGGTCAATCCGGGCGTGCGGATGGCTGAGCGCATTTACAACTTCTGTAAGAAGTATCATGCGAAGACCCAGGTCATGGTTTCAGGAATCAGGAAGCCTGCAGGTAGGTTCTATGTAGTGTTCACTTCTCCACTTCTCAGCAATGCACTTGCACCGCGCGTTGGAGCAACTGCGAGGTCTGGCAGGTGAGTGAAAGTGCTTTGCCAGCGGGCCAATTGCAGCTAGAGCACAGTTCCCACAAGCGGATGGCAACTTTCAGCAGCATGTTACTGTCACTGTCACAGTGGCATCCGGCAGAGGATGATCACTTGCTATGCCGCAGATGCGCTGGCCCTGTGCGGGGTAGACTACCTGGTGGTTGGCCCCAAAGTCCTGGCAACCCTGAAGGACAGCCAGACACTCCAGGTACAAAGACCATAGGTTGTCTGATCGGCCCTCCTTTCCGCTCTCTGATGTGGCAGCGCTGGCCGGGTGCACCCGTCTGCATGGGGCCACAACTGCCCTAGGAAGTTTGCACAAGATGGTCTAAAGAGGTACATGCATGCAGCACACAAAGTGCCGTCAGCTGCTGAGGATCCCTCATATGCTGATAATCCTGACTCTCAAAGCTGGATGCAGGGATACAATGATGGCCTGACATCGCTGCCCCAAGAGGATGAGTATGCTGAGCCGCGGCTGTCGCCTGAACTGGCGGCCAAGGAGGAGTTCGAGGCCTTCGAGCGCGAGGAGGTGACAAAGCAGATCTTTGAAGAGGGCTTGGGCCTTGCTGGCGTGGCGCTGCTCAAGCAGGTGGGTCCCCAGTCATTGCTTGCTAGGCTACAATCGTCGGTAGGACTCTGACCACTCACTAGCACACGACGCGGCAGATGCCACAGTGCTTGGGTCAGCAATGTCCTCATTATCTGGAGGGGTTTCTGTGCCTCTTGGATCACACAGCTCTGTATGCCTGGCCTGCTGCTGCCATATAATGGCTGCCCTATACCCGCGGCCCTGGCTGCACAGTGTCGCCGATGCTGATTCTGGCTGGGACATGTGTCAGATTGCAGTGTTTGCCATGTGAACTGTGAGCGGCCCAGATAGCAGCAGCAGCTGACAACCTGTGCTCTGTGTTCAAAGAGTATGCCGTGAGAGGACTGTGTGGCTGCTGTAGGGAGTGCAAGGGCTGGTGGACGACATTGATCGGATGGAGCCCTTTTTCACCAACCTGTCTATTGGCCAGGAGTGAAGCAAGCATTTGCTCTGAGTTCTGGCGCAGCATCACAGAGTAGTTGCCATAGTCTTGTTGTTCGTAGCTGTAGCCACAATTGACAACTTGAGGTTAGGAAGAGTTAGGAAAGCTTGAGAATCACACCGAGCATTGCAGATTGTACTGATTAGTAATTGATTGTGGTGACTTTTAGGTGGTTATAAGGTATTAGTCAACAGCATTGTCGGTAGGAGCTCAATGATAGGACTCTGTCACTATTTCCGGTGAAGTGTTGCTTCATGTGTACTGCATTGCGCTTGGTCTGGGGAAGACATTGGAGATCACGTGACAATGTTTCCGCCACAGCACAGATGCTGGTCCTTTGAGTTGCATTGACACTGTTTCACTAGGGAATAAGTGATCCTGATGGAACACCATGTAAGATTCTATGACAGCTGACCGGTGGTGCCAGTACTGTGCTTATTGTCCACAGAGGTAGACTGCAGAGGGCGCAAACTTATTGCTCTGGCAAGAGAGTTATGAGAATCTTACTGACGACTTATCTCTTGATTACATCAGCTGCTAGCACTTTGGGTGGCAGACAACCCACAGTCATGGATTTACATAGGCAGTGTTCCAACAATCTGTATTCGTCAATGCATGTCCTGATCATACAGTCTCCCTACATCAAGGTCAGGCATCTGTTGAGCACACCGTGCCAGGCACAGCATGCCTGCAGAGCTCCGCAGAGCAAAAGGGATGCACACGTAATGTGATCTGAGCTGATCTGCGCACATGACTATCTTGATGCTTGCCTTCTGTCAACTTCCAAAGGTATCTGCAAGTGCTTTCAAGAGCTGAAAGGGTGAGGAATGGGACTTTGAAGGGACAACAGTCATTCTCTTTGCCTGCATAATGTAAGTCTTCTACCATGAATTGGATAGTAAAATCTTTATCCTGACGGCTATTCTACCACTCCGTCATTCAGCTGCAGTATCATCTTGTCTTGGCAGCTTGCTAGACTTGGCAGGAATATGAAGACTTTCAATACTTGAACTTGTAGTTCCCCATCAGCTGCTGTGCTGAATCCTCTGGCCTGGCCCCAGGCATGGGATTCAGCTGCTGCATGCTCGCCAGCTTGTCTGTCGGAGGGGTGATGCTGGTCGGAATCCACCGCATTGACTGACTAGGCTCAGGCTGGGGCAGACTCCCCAGGCGGCTGCTCTTCAGGGGGTTCACCCCGTTGGGCAACCCCAACACCCCGTTCTGAGCGCTGTGGTATGCGGGAAGGCTGTTCTGGGCCTGGTAGTACTGCTGCATTGCTCCAGAATGTTGCTGCTGGCTCGTAAAGTAGTATTGGGGCTGGCTGGCAGGCTGCTGCCCCCCCAGGCTGACCACCGGCTGCCCGGGTTGGGCAGCCTGCTGCCCAAAGCTCACCCCGGGATGCCCCGCGTTGCCCGCCCCAGATCCTGCTTGGGCCTGTGACACAGAGGCTCGCGGTGCTGCATGTGCGGGCTGCATGTACTGGGAGCTTGGCACAGGCGAGCCCATCGTCGCTGTGGGGCTGCCGAAGGGTCCATGCTGCGGTGGGCTGGCGTGCCTGTAGCCCTGAGACGAGGTTGCGGCAGACATGGGGTTGCTCTGAGCAGACATGGGAACGCCGTTGTACGGGTGCTGCGCAGAACTCCTGCATGCCAGACATTATATGAGACCAGCCGCCATCACAGCTTCACAGAAATTGCTGAACAAGAGTACTCTGATGCTGAACAGCATGCAACCAGGCGTGGTTCCAGTAGCATGCAACGCTTGGCAGCATCTATATTGCACAGAACTCAATTCTGGCTTCTCTCACGTCAGCCACTAGTCAACATGCACGACCCTCTGACATACTAGACATACCTCCTGAGGGGACTGCCGGCCTGGGTCGCAGCCGTACTGGATGCCGGGTAGGGCTGTCCAGTGCGCTGCATATACAGCGCTCTGAGCGCCTCCTGCTGCTGCGCGCTGTGCTGCGCTTGGGCCTGCTGCTGCTGACTGGGTGCACCAGACGACTGTCGCCCCTGAGTGGAGCCCTGACCGAACCTGCAGGCAGACAACACTGCTTGCAGGAGCTCACGCGAGTCGTACGACCCTTCTCCAAGATACAGACTTGAACCAAGCTCCAGAAGTAAGAGCACGCCAGGGACGCCGTGGAATGGTGCTCAAGTAGGTGACACTGCATAGAGGTCATTTGTGCTTTCCATAAGATGTACCTGACATGAGGCCCAGAGAGGCGGTGCGCTGTGGGCTGGGAGGTGATGGGGATCATGCTGCCAGCAGGTGCCGGCAGCTGCTGGCTGCTGTATGCCTGCCCATTGGGAAGGCTGGCAGGGGTTGTGCTGGATGCTGGATACTCCTCTCTTGCATGTGCCTCCTGCTGCGGGCTGCTTGCCTGCTGCTGCAGAAGCTGCTGGCGCAGCATCTGCTGGTGCCTCAGGTAAGCCTTTATAGGCTCCACGCTGCGCTCTGCCTGCGCTCTCTGCAGTATTGCCTGTGGGATGTAGGGCTTCGTCATCTGCTGCCTGGGGGCAGGCTGCCCAGGCTGCCCAGCATGACCCTGCGGGGGTTGAGAGCGCTGCTCACCCTGCCCAGCCTGGGCAGGTTGGCTGGGCTCTGCGGGTGCGCGAGCAGCCTGCTCTTCCTGCCCGGGCTGCTGCGTCGCGCTGGGGCTGGGTATGGTGCTGAGAGCATTCAAAGATGCATGCCCTTGTGCAGCTGGATGCCTCATGCGGGGGCCCTGACCAGCCTGCAAGTGACATTGCAGAACATTAGGAGGTCTGAATCCAAGCTTTAAGCCCAGAAGCTTTAATGCCGCACAAAACTCAGGACTGAGGGCATGCTTCAACTGCCCATAATGATATACCGCTCCTTTACAAGAGCATATATGCCTCATGCCTGCTTGCTGCGATGCAAGATCCCCTGCGCAAGGCCCTTGCAAGACCCGAGTGCAAAGTCTTCCGCGCACGCAGGCAGACCATGACCGTCGCCACATATAAGGATATGCGGATCTAAACAAAGTCAGGTAGCCTCCGAAGGGGCAAGGTGTGCCAGACATGCCAGCACCCTGAGTGTTTGCATTGCAGCGAGGGGAGGAGCAGTGCCTGAGGAGCGGGCAAGCGCTGACGTGGCCTCTGCGCAGCGGAGCGCTGCTGCAGCTGCTGCGCTGTTGGCGAGTCGCCCGCCAAGGAGGCGATCACCTCCGCAAATGCGCCGGGCTGCTGACCTGGACCCCTCAGGTTGGTCCTTGGCTTCCTGCACGCAGTGCGACACACTTTGGTCCCGATGCTCTTGTTCGACCACACAGCGCGGGTAAGAGACAAGGAGCAAACACCCTGGCTTCACATGAGAGTGCAATGGCGTGGCTAGGATTGCGGCTGCATCAGCTGCTGCCCCTGGATACAGGCCACAGCAGAGTGTCACACTCTGGCTGCCAAGTGTGCACAGGCACCCACGCAATCAGAAATGACACCTGGAGTGCCATGTGCTGCAAACTGCCTCATGAGGCGGCACACCACAGTCCTCCGTCTAGCCTGCATGCTGTAACCTTTCCGATGCCTGGGAGCATGGGCAGCATGATGTCACAGAACAGAACACTGATCCCCACCTTTTGAAGGAGGCGGAACGCTTCTTCCTGGGGTGGTGGGTGAACGCCTGGAACAGGCCCATGCGAGGATTTGGCGCGGCCGCCAGCGCGCGCTTCTTCTTGGCGGCCCTTTTGGCGGCCGCCTTCTGCGCAGCCGCGGCCGCGGCCTTGGCAGTTGCCTTGGCAGCCGCCTTAGCAGCTGCTTTGCTGGGCGCGCTCTCGCCTGGCGCTGATGCAGATGCAGGCGCACCCTGGAAGCCATGGAGAGGCTTGCTCTACCTTGCCCCTCAGGGACTGTGCATGGCACTGTTTTAACAGGGCATGCATGCCCGCATGAGCACGCATGTGGCTCTGCCATTGCAGAGCATTCTGGTGCCGTGCAAAGTCGGGCCATGTGGCTACTAATTTTGACATTTCTGTGCTGATGCTGACATCTCTAGTGCAAGGGCTAGTGGGATGTGAACAACTGCCAGAAGAGAGAAGCAGTATAGGCTCACCGCCAGGTCAGCGCTGTTGAGCCAGTCCATGCCCTGCGGGAGGCTGCCAAAGTCTTCGGACATGAAGTCTGTGGGCATGGGGAAGTTGGCCCAGGCAGCGTTGAGCGCGGCAGCCGGCGAGGCCGACTTGGCCGCAGCAGGCGGGTGCTTGAGCTTCACAACTGGCTTTGGCCTGCAGTGTAGCGTGAAGATCAGCATCTGCTGAACAGCTCAATAGAATGAGCAGTGAGCACATTACATCGGCCATCATATGGCTTTGTACGTACTTCTCTGTGCAAAGCTGAGGGAATTCCCAATACCTGAAGCATGCAAGCAGAGTGCGCATCTCTTCACCAGGCTCAATTTCTGGCAAAGGAAAAACTGTTATCAGGCATGGAATCTAAATTGCAGGGCATGAAGGGGCTTGCCTCGCAGCTGGTGCGCTAGAGATGGGCACAAACGGGTGCTGGACGGGCGCTTCTGAGGCGGGCTGAGCAGTGTTGGCGGTGGCAGTGCCCGGGTGCAGGGGCGGCAGCCGCTTGGCGGGCTGCTGGGCTGCCCAAGGGGCCGAGCTGCCCGGCAGGCTGCCCGCTGGGTCCACCCCAGCGGCAGCTGGGGCAGACTCAGCCCTGGGGCGCTTCTGTGGGCGGCCTGGCCCAGCTTTCTGCGTTCTCCTCTTTGGCGCGGGAACACCCTGAACAGCATGCCACAGCCTTGAGAGTCTTCAGCCGCACAAGGTGCGCCTTACCAAGCCGCAGAGGCAGAACAACTTTTAGGGCCGCTACTCCCTGACATGCTGATGAACTCTTGCTATAGGAGAGGATCTGGAAGACGCTATGTCTCAGATCTGACAATCAGCAGAGGAAAAGGATCCTGCCACTGAACAGGGCATCAAACTGGCTGTTGCTGCCCTGTACCTGCAATGTGCTGGGGGGCCCCTCTGCTGCTGTGGACAGGGAAGCTGCAGCAGGCGGCTGTCTGCTGGGCTGCGCCTCATCAGGCCGGCAGGATGCCTCATGCTCGGCCAGGCTGCTGAGCAGGCACGTGGCGCTGCACTGCTTGCACTTGCCCAGAAGCAGCTCCCCGTCAGCGCCCTGCTCCGCCCTGGGAATGCCGAGAGTGCTGCTGTCCACATAATGGGACTCTGTCAGCGCCCTGACATGCTCCTGCAAGCACTCAATCCTTCAGATGGTACATTGCCTGGCTCCGGAAGCATCAGCAGAGGAGTCATTGGAATGCCAAAGGTGCTGCTGTCCACATAGGGCGCCTCACTTGGCGCCCTCATGCGCTCTGCAAGCATACAATTCCTCATGAGGGCACTTCCTGAGGTGCACTACGTGGACAGCAAAGCCTTGGGCATTTTCTCACGCCAGTGAGCATCTTATTCTGAGCGCACCATGGGGAGCGGTAACATTTTGCAGGATCATCCTGAGATGCTATCAATGAGATTGATGTCATCTGAAGCATGGCGGTTCAGACGAGCTGGCTGCCACCGGCCTGTTACAGGGCCAGCAGACCCGAGGTCACAGTGAAATGGGGCAGGATGGCGACTGTGACAGCTAAGAGCGCCATGATATCATATGTGGGTACAGTAGCGCAGTGTGGCGCACCAGTGCTCTAAGGCCGGCTTCATCCAGCCTGAGGCCATCAGTGGTGGCTGTGCTGTCTCCAGACGAGGCAGACAGCTCCTCTCGCAAGGCCTCAAAGAATGCCGGCCGCGGGGGCGTTTTTTGCAGCGCGCTCCCGAGCTCATCTCTGCAGCACAGCACACACTTCTGTATCAGTGTCCAGCAAGATACAGGGAATTGGCCATTTTGACAGAGCATGCACAGGCATCCTTTGCACCGCACAGCCGGGCTCAGCTCTGCTGCTAAGTAAATAGATGCATACATTCAGTACCGCTGTCACATGGGAGGCATGTAACTCGGAACATGGCCACTTAGGACTGTTTTGAGACGCCAAAAAAGTGTGAATATGTAGAGATACTCAGTGAGGGCTGAACATGAGGGGCCTATATGCTGTGGCTCACATGAGAGGAAGCAGGTCGCCTGCAGGGAATATTTTGGCCATGTGGTCGAGCAACAGGGCCGGGGTTTCTGAAGACAGAGCACCACAAAGCGCACCGGTCTCCACAGTAAATTCTGCATGCCAGCACGTTTGTCAGAAATACGCAAGTAACCACCTTCTGCACAACTAGCTTCTCGTCCGCAGCATCTCCGGGAAGACGCCCTGCTGAGTCCCCAGCCTATCATCTGACATGGGCTATGAAAAAAATGCAATTATATACACAAGGTTCTGCCTGAGACGGTGACAGCAGCTACCAACACGGGGTAGCTTGCCCATGCCAGAAGCAAGACTGAGAGGACCTAATAAGAATGGACAGACACAGATAGGAAACACCCCTTGCAATAATTAGAACACATACTGCTATTGTGGTAGTCGAGAAGGCTCATGGCGGGTCCTGATTTTGATTGAGTGGCACCGCATACCACAACTATGGCAGGTCTGAAAGCACTGCAGTTGAGTGCTGGAAGCGCATCCACACATTGGATGTGACTACGCAAGACGTTCCGTCATACTTCGTCATTGCCGCAGAGACAATATTGATCAGGCAGGCAAAGTTTACCTTCACACATAGCATCATACGTGGTCGATGCAGGCACCACGGCCGCATCCATGCTGCTGATATATCAGATCCCTATTCTCACACCATTCATTGATGCAGGCGCATAAGGTGAACGCAGGCTTGCTCCTAGTCCTGGAGAATGCATACTGCAAAAACCAATGCTCATCATTTATTGACCCCTGAACCCTGCTGACTCACATCCCGCAGCAGAGAGCACCGTTTCGTTTATCTCGGATGTAATTCCGCTAGAGCCTATCTCAATATAACCAGGAAAGGAAAGGTGTCGAGAAAGAAGGCCTCAGTGTTGAGGGCACTGTGCAGAAGCAGCGTGACTTTTCAGTTTGTCCGGCAGTCCATGGAGTACATCCAATTATCGTTGGCTGTCGCAGCGCTTACTCTATTGCTTGCAGCCTACACGAAGTTTATTATTGTTCCAGGCCTTAGACGCTTCGCATGATCGGCATAGAATCACGTGCAGTCCTCACCTATTCAGCAGGGGGAGCAGCTTCATGATAGTATGTCTGCCAGCACAGCGATAGCGGACCGTCTGGCCCGTGAAGTGCTTCGAAAGCTTCGACTGGTGAGGCTAACGCTTGCAAGTTGACTTTTGGGCATCTTATGACAAATAAGCAGAGCTCTCCAAGGTAGCTGTGTGGGCCGTGCCAGGCTGTGGAGGCAGACAGGAAAGACGACAGAGACATCATCTGCGAAGAGGTGTTCACAGACTTGACAGGGGGCTTGGATGACTTCCTTAAAGGTATCCTCACATGCCACTAGCCCAAAACTGTCATGACACTCCTGGATTTATGGTATTGTTTACGGCACGATATGCTGGAGGGTCGTCTGAGTTGGCATGTGCCATGCAGAGCAGCTAGAAATACCGCGGGACCAGAATTGCAGATTCTATGAGATCCTGGCGCCCTACTTCCGCAAGGTACCTCCTGATGCCTTGTCAGAAGGGGACCCTGCATCAGCGGCATTGCATTCATCTCCATTGCCTTTCATCTCGTTCTGCAGGTCTTCCAGCAATCAAGTGCACTGGGTAGCCCATGCAGCCTGAGACAGGATGCAGAGGTCTCACACTTGGGGCTGCACATGCACAGCACACAGCTTCTGCCCCTGACAGCGTGCTGTTGGCATTTGCAGAAGTGGGATGCTGCGGAGGGGCTGCTGTACGTGAGCCGGAAGCTGCTCTCGCAGCCCTACATCAGCCCCATCTATGCCATGCTCCTGTATCAGTGGCTGCTGGCCAACAAGGATGCCGGCGGGGCTGAGCAGAGGCAAAAGCACATCAACCTCCTCACTGCAGGTCTCCTACCTGCCCTTGTGTCTATGCTGGCAGCACCTTCACCTTGGGTCTCGTCCCATGACCTCCATTGCTTGTGCTCCGCAGGGCTGTCAACACTGCAATCTTGTTCATGTCGGGACCAAGATTGCTGTCCTATATTCCCTGTATTGCATGAGCTCTAGGGGTCATAGGGCATTAGTAGGTGAGGGAGTGCATGACTCGTCACTGTTTTGCATGAGCGCATCGCCCGCAGCCTCGGATTGCCCCTGCAGGATTATGGTCATATCATCAGATGGCAGGCAGGCAGCAGAAGTATGCTTACTCCAGGTTTTCTGTGTGTGATGCAGGGGCGCGGCAGCTCTTTTGGAGCGATGTGCATAGCGGCCTCACCAACTTCCAGGCGATGTATGTGTTCATCGCGGATGAGGTGGCGCTGAGCTCAGACAGGCGCCAGCTGGACAGCCTGCCCATGCAGTCCCGCGCCAAGCTGCTCGCCGTGACGGCTGCCTTCGTGCCCTACTACAACCACTCTGCGGTCCGCTCATGCTTCTCTTGCACAGCTCTTGATGATCCGGCCATGCATAGGTGGCGGAAGGGGCTGCAAGCATAGACAGACTCCAAGCTGCTCCTCGTAAGCAGAACATGCTTCCAATTTTATGGTCAATCTCTCAGACGCCAGGGAGTGGACAACAGGATTTGACATTGCGCCACTGCATTCCTTCTTTTCTTTGCGCCTTGTGGACACCTTCCATAGCAGTGGAGGAGGACACGTTGTCTAGGAGGCACATGCAGCAAATTTAAAGACCGTGAGTGGGGAGATCATCATCGTATGCATTGGTACAAGCTGCAGCTCATGCACTTCCTAGCATCACTCACTCAGTCGTGGATGCTGTGGTTGCAGGCCTTGAGCCAGGCGTTGGCGAGCTTCCCCTCCGTGAGCCACACAGCGGAGGACGGCGGCCATGTGGACTGGGAGGGTGCAGACTTCGCAATCCTGGACATCTGCGACACGCTGCGCCTGATGCGCGCAGAGCCCTCCCTCCTGAAGTACCTAGACGCACTGGTGGGGCTGCGCGAGTCGCCCTTCCTTCCGCGCTGCAAGCAGCTGACGCGGCTACGGCTGCAGGCAGAGCTGTACGCCCTCACGCAGGTGAGGCTGTCAGCCCTTTCAAGGCAAGGGTGTCCAAGGAAACAACGTGGGAACCTCCATACGCACCACCAGTGTGCTTGCGGGGCTTTGTCACTCGATTTATGCTGCACGCAGCTGTTGTTGCTGCGGCTGGGTAGGCAACAGCAGGTCTCCCAGTGCTGCCGAAGGTCCTCAAGATTTGTATTCTTGCCACAGGTGGGAGGGCCAAGATACGTGCCGCGTTCCGTCAACCAGGCAGCTTTCAGGGTGCTGGACGCCCTGTTCCCCATGGGCAAGCTGTCGAGGAGAGCGGTCAGCCTTCTGTTCAGGCTCTGGCTACACCCAGGTATTGATTTTCAGCAACGCTCTGCAGAGCATTCTCTGCGAATGCCATTGATGGCATTTGATGCCAGTCCAGAGAGTGGCCAAAATCCATTGCGCATACATGAGCATAGTACGCTTTGCTGCTCCGCTGCAAGACATTTTGATGCTCTGGCAAAGCGCACTAGTCTCATCCTAGCCGCACTGTTGCGCTCCTCAAAGCTCTCTGAGACTTGTCTCATCTTGTCCAGGAGAGTGGCCGCGAGCTGTGTGGACAGCGGTGAAGACTGCGGGGCAGGTGTGCATGGCGTGGCTACGCCTGCTGTCGCCCAAGCACTGGGCGGACAGGCAGAGAGCGCGGCGCCAACGCGCCACCTCAGCAGCGCGGCCGACCAATGGCGGCGCAGAGACAGAGCTGCTGCTGCGGAAAAAGCGCTAGTCCAGAGTTGGGTGAAGTCATGTCCCTGTATGTTACTGGTCAGCAGTGTCTAGCGTCCATAGATCAGTCCGTGGGAGGTCACTCAGCATAGGTCATAAACGAGACCGAAGAGCATGCATGCTTCTTCGGGATGCTGAGGGAGCTCTGGTGTCCCTGCTTCATCATAGTGTAGATAGGATAGCTGAGGCTTGCCTGGCCATACATACATTGATCAGGTCTCATACAGCCGGTGCAGCAAATTGAAGGGACAGCGATGCAGAAAGATATAGGACATCATGCCCAGGAGGGGCCGTTAGTTGCAGTAGCAGGGGGGTCGGCGCCTGCATAGTAGATGCAGAGAATGCCAAGACAATTGCAGTTGCAGTGATATCTCACTATATGGGCGCCTCCTAATCAGGTAACAACCAAAGCTCAAGCAAGCTTGACAACAAAAGGTCTCCGCAAGTGACCCTTACGTGATGACACACTCAGCGCACATTGCCTCATGCATCCCTTTGATACAGACTGCTGCAGGTCCTGGCCCAGGACCGCTAGTGGCCCTACACTGCTACACTACAGCACACCTTGTGCCCGCATGTAGCCTGACATTTCAGATCCTGACGAGATCCCATTCCATCATTTGTCTGGACAAAAGCAAAAGCAGAGAACAAGACACCCTGGGTTTTCCAGGGCTTGACACACGAGACAGCCTCTTGCTAGCGGTGCTGCAGATGATCATGAGCTCAAGTGACGGGAGACCTGAACTACCCAGGCCTCTTGACGAAACCAAAAATCAGGCCAGAGCATCCTGTATGCCTGGCACGCTCACACACACTCTACTAGTACCTCATTAGAAGCGAAATTCAGGCGCATGTGGCATATGACTCAACCTAATAGCTTGCCTGTCTCTGCTCTGCTTTGAGATCGTGCCTGATGCACTGCGCCAAGCTGATGGATGCAACTACAGCCAGAATATTGGCATGTGACCTCAAATCGCACCTTTCCCCGCTGAAAGGAAGTCTGAAAGGTATCCTCATCATGGTGACAGCCAATCAATTCATGCCCTCAGCCTGGGGATCCTTGACAGCAGTACCTAAGTCATCAATAGTGCTGTCAGAATACCTCCTCATTGATCAAGAGGAGACTCGCAGTCCACAGAGGACTCGTTCAACTGCATGGCTTCTCTTGAGGGCAAGGCGCACTGCGGGGCGCGCTCATCTGAGATACTCAAGAGCTCATGCGAATCCTATAGTGCCAAAGAACTACACCTCTGATGGCTTGGCGCTGCTTGCAGCAGCTCCCACCCTATTTTTTGTTGCAGAACCTGTCAGCTTGAGGCAGCTCAAGCACAACACCTGGCCTTAAGGTGCAGTGACCTTCTTCACTTAGGGCAATGACCTGGAACAATCCAGCCCTGGATCTTCTTAGCCAGAACGCAAGGCAGACACCTTTGAGACCCTCCTCTGCCAACCGGAGGCAGAGGCTTGTGCCTGAGCGGATACAGGCAGTAAGAATACACCACAAACCCTGGCCGCTAATACGGGATTTGAGAGGGCTGGAAGAGACAGAACATATACCCGTCGTCTCTTCTCGCCCATAAATACCAGTGACTCTGACGTCTATCGACCTATCAGGGCGGTTGTGTCAAACTTGCACCCTTCATATGGAGCTGACAGCTCTTTCTCGCTGCGCTACAAGTTTAGCATGCTGCAAGAAGAACTGCCACGCCCACACTAAGACGTCCCCATGCTGGGCTGGGGGTTTGTACCATGATGCGGGTGGTGAAGTTGATGGAGGGTGTTGAACTGATGACATCTTGTGCCAAAACACGCCGCACCTGCTCATGGCCTGTGCTGATGCTACACACTCTTAGACCACTGACTGTCAAACCTTCAGCACACTTTGCAAGCATGGCGGGCTGTGTATCTGCCGCTCTATCTCCTAAAGGCCAGACAAAGAGAGGTACGGAGACAGGCAGCAAAAGCTGCATGGTATCACTCCAGACACAGGAAATGGGGCTGAGGCGTCCTGCACTGGATGCTGCATGAGCACTCCATATTTCGTCTTCTCATGCCATAATTGGCACCTGCTAATGACAGCCTGAGGGGACCTCACATGTGCTGACCTAGGTTGCCTGATGCGGCGAAAGGGCGTGCAGCAGCACCTCAGCTACTATCCAGCCCATGGTGACTGGATGAAAGGTGGATGGTGCTGAAGCATCTGTAGACTGCATACTGAAGTGTACTTGGTGTACAAGGACTGTTGGGCACACCCTGCTTTCGAGCAGGTGCCTTGCCATTTGGCATAAACCGCTGTCTGCCCAGCATACAATCATCAATAACCCCGTCCTGGGTATGAAGGGCCACATTCAAATCTCTCCTGGTGCACATTCCCGAAATGGTTGAGTGATACCAACGCTCCGATCAATTGAGGCAGAAGAACGGGAGGGTCCCGGGGTCCTATCAATTGAGGCAGAAGAATCAGGGTCCCGGGGTCCTATCAACGTTTGGAGATCTCTACCTGCCATCTGCTCAGATCAACCCCGGTGTGAGCTCGCTGGCTGGGAATGCATGTACAAAACTGATGCTTATTAAGCCCAAGGCCTCAGCATCAGCCCTCTCTTTCGGAAACTTTGAAGCCTAGACATATCTTGCCGGTGCTGTAGGGTTCAGCCGGAGATGTGGAATCTTCCCTCCCAGGATGGCACACTCATGTGGCTGCAGGGGTTGTGTGGCTTGGAAGTGTGGATGTGACCGGTCGACCCGTTTCGCAGCTCAGGTTGACTGTTGGAGTCTCTGGGGGGTTCAAACGTCCCAGTTCATCTCAGCGATGAGGCACTGCAGCTCCGTTGGCATCGCCAGATCATCTGCACAGTATGGAATGTCAGGATCCACCCCTGCATAGCCATGATGCGCCGTGGCGGCTTGCGGCTATTCTACCTAGGACATGTGACAGTGGTGTGAACAAACACAGCAGTATGCTTTATCAGAGTACAAGGACTATGCACATGGCTGGTGTGCACAAGTTGCAGGTCTGCAGGCTTCTGCAAATGCCGCTTACAGCCCTGGAACTCACCGCTGCTCCGCAGGGCCATGGTTGCTTCCAGGGCATCCGCCGGGCTGCTAGGGTCTGGCAAGGGGGTCAAGCCGAGAGCCTGAGCAGGCGTGGGCGCCTTGCAGGGCTGCCGCATCTCCCACTTCATCAGCTGATGCGTGCTCTGCAAAGGCTCCAGAGGATAAGCCTCACGCATGCTCAACACAAATAGCCAAAGTAGCTACAGGTCATTGAGGATGTAGTCTGAGCAAGGATGCGGAAGCATTGCTCAAGACTCCCTGCAAAAGCGATCATGCATGGGGAGCACGCAAGGCGCATGGCAGAAATGCACATTTGCAGAGGTGACACTGCCATCGGAGTCGGCTGCATTCTTGCTACAGCAAAAGGATCATAGGGTGCTGTGCATACAAGCCATGAGAAAAGTGTAGGCTGAGACACACCTCAGGCGTTGCAGCTGCTGACAGGGGAAGAGTGTGCTGAGCTGGCGGCTGAGCTGCCAGGGTGAAGCGGATGGCAGTGCTGTCACTGGCCAAGGACTTGGAGCTGAGGCGATTTGCTCCGAGCGCTGCGCCAGCCTGGCACGAGCTCAAAAACGCACCGTCCTTAGTCATGGCATCCTCATCAGGACACAGAAAGTCCTCAACAGCAGGCTCTGCCTGGACTTGCACACCTGCAGCAACAACAGGTTGCGTAAGGTGCTGAACGCAACCCTGTCAAGATGCGGGGATGTTCTGCGCTTTCTTGCTCAGTCTAGATCATTGAACACGAGCTGCACCAAGCCCTGAGTGATACTAGAACGTTCACGCACATTGTGCTGCCTTGGCAGCTGCGCAGTTCCTTTCCAAAGCAAGCTCTAACTTGGCATGAAAAGCTATCAGGGTACTGAAGACGGGTGAATGACTGTTGCAGCACATGTGGGATTCTAGGGATATACCAGGGAGGATGCTGCGCATCTCAGAGCTGTAATTACTAGAGCCGTGGGCTGAGGGCATGAGCAGAGCGCCAGCCTGGTCCTCATGCGACTGCAGCAGCATGTCTGCATGCAAGACACAATTGTCATACATCCTGCTATGCGCGTTCCGTTTGTTGCAGACCTCACCTTGGCTCCTGCCACTTGTCATGAGTAACAATCATGATGAAGAATCGTTGGTAATTTTGCTGCATGAGCTCCAATTCCTGGCAGGATTTGTCTTGCCACACGGCTATATGCATTGCTAGTGGTCAAATTCATAACAGTCAAAGGAGGTTCCACGGTGACAGGCATGTGACAAAGACTGGGTGCAAGCTCACCTTGCATGTCGTGAGTAAGGTCCATGCTGGGAAGCTGCATGTCCAGTGTGTCCAAGCCAGCTGACAAGGGGTGGTCGTCCTCAACATCCCCTCCGAGCTCGGTGATGAGGTCATCGAAGGGAGTCTCAGGCATGGACAGGGATCGCGACATGGCCAGCATGGCATCGCTGCGGTCCTTGGGCGCTGCGTTGACTCCCGCGCCGCAGCAGTCGGGGAGGCTAAGGCGCGCGCTGTGAAGCCCCTGACCGGCTGCCCGAGAACCCTGCACCATGCCCAGCGCTCCTCAGCATCATACCAGCCCGCCGTGCACAGACTATCGTGCAGCAGACTCCAGTCCATGGAAAAATACAGGGCGCTCCATACGGATGTGATATAGACTCGACAGGTGTGGTCCTTTCCACTGATCCGGGAGGCAATTCATGCGGAGGCCGGTCACATATATCGCATACATGTCAGCAAAAGATACCGCCGCAAAACAGCAATGCTGCTCATGACATGCTGATTATCAGCAGGCGTACCATGTGCGAGGCCCAGCCGTGGCCCATCATGCTCTGGCCGGAGTATGCCGGGCGCATGGGCATGTCGGGCACGAGGAGGCCAGACGGGCCGCCCTTTTGGGCAGTGCCCTGCGACCACCAAAGCGGGGCCTGGCCATGCGCAGCGTGCTCAGGCACCAGAGCCTCTGAGAATGCCTCAGCTACCCGGTGAACACCCTCCTCATCGAGCAAGTCCGCCTCGAAAGGGAGCAGCTCTTCGACCGGCTCCAGCTTGCGGTGCATGTCCCCTGAAGACGCAGCACATGTGAGACATGGGATGGGGACGCAAGTCTATAGGCATGGAGGGCAGCGGAGACAGACTATCTGCAGGGCAAGGTGGCATTTCTGCTGGCCTGCATGCAATCCTCCTCACCCTGGCCGCATGCAATGCTGGTGCAACATGCAGAATGGCTTTAGAAAAGGGCTAGCACCTGAAGAGGAGATGGCCTGTGGGTCAGAAGCTGAGGGGCTTGAGACCGTGCTGGTTGCCTCTGTTGCGGAAGGTGCTGTGCTGGCTGAGGGTGGCATAATCCAGCACACCTGTGGCATCAATCAACCCTCTCTTCAAGCCCCACATTTCAAATTTTCAGACTCATCAGCCCACGAGCATAGAGAATCCAGGTAGTTGAGGCACGCTGCGCACTGCAGCAAAGCCAGGCCGCAGGCCAGGCACGCCAGTGTGAATGCCTTCTTGATTCCTGACCTGATTCTGGCATGCTACCAGATGGCAGGTCTTCATCATGTAGCAATGTATTCTCGTCGCCTTCCCAGCATTGAACGATCACAGTAGGCACAGCTCACCTTGGTGGCATCAAGAGTCAGGTGCTCCTGATCCCCGCAGTCATAGCGCACATGGTGGCGCAGGCTGAGGTTGTCGTAGCCCACGATCTCGCCATCATGCAGCGTGCTGTCCTCGGGCCAATACACTGCCACTCTCCAGCCGATGGCCTGCTTGTCGCAAGGCACTGCCACGCCTGCAGGAAAAGTGCGGCAGGTCAGTGGGTCTATATCTCCTGTCGCGCCAGCTGTGGTATACGATGGCCTGCTGCTGTCAATTGCAAGCTCTTGCAAGGTGGTAAACATTGCATGCCAGATGAGACCTCTCGCAGCTGCGACTTGATTGGTGCAAGCAAGCCAGATGCAGGGAACGCACAACAGACATTGTCTCATCATTGCAGGCATGCTGATGGCTCACCCGGGGGAAGGCCTGCAGGGTAGGGGGCACTCTGCAGCCCGGGCACCCAGGCGTGCGCCTCCTTGGGCAGGCACGCCCACTCGCTCTCACCATCCTCGTACAGGATGTGGTGCATCTGCATACAGCATGGCAATGCTCAACACACAGCTCTGATGGCTCATACCCATGCGCCCAGAACAGCATTGTGCACCATTTCCCATCTCAGAGTGAGGAAGCAAAACTCATTGTATGCGGTCAACATGCAGATTTGTTTGCTGAGCCAATGCTTCCTAGGACACGGCAGCTGCAGAGGTGAGACATAGGGCCCCTGTGCGGGTGGTCCATGAACATAACATGCGCAACACGCCTGCTACATCTACACGGGAGCTGCACCTGCTTGGCTGCGCTGTATGCCAGCACCTCCTCGCGGCACCACTCGCCTATTCTTTGTGAAAGAGGCCAGCACGATAGCTACGGAAGTCATGGGTAAAGGCAGCAGGATACGTGTGGTCACATGCGCCCACCTGCTTGGCGGTGCTGTACGCCAGCACCTCCCCGCGGCACCACTCCCCGACGCCGGCAAAGTGGACGGTCACGCGGCCGCCGATGGCCTCCTCGGCTGGGGGCGCCCGCTCGGGCTGCGCGCTGCTGAGGTCCGGGATGTGGGGCGTGTCCAGCACGCCCTCCGCCCCCAGCTGCGCCATCTCCACCTGCATGCACGCTGGCGCTCATGTAGAAGGTGCAGGGAGACCTGCCGTCGCTCGTTTCTTCAATGTGCAAGGCTGAAGGAGTAGTCCCTGCTGGGAAGCTCTCTGTGGAAGTTCTGCTGGGTTTCTGGAGCTCAACAGATTGTGCTGTATTTAGAAGCATGGCAATGCGCACAGATTTAGCCTAAGGAATCATGCAGACTTGGGGTTTCTCCACACAGTCAACTCCAGGATCTCAACAAGAGCCCCTGTAAGCAGGCTTGCCCCTGCATTGGGCTCTTTCTGCAAATCTACTATCGCTGAAAGCTCAAAGAGCAGATGCAGCATGGGTGCGGCTCTGTGAGACAGGCAGCAGGTTTGTGCTTTCAGCAGTGCGCACCTGCAGCTCAGGCGTGCCGCCGGCTGACTGGGCGCGGGGCGCCAGCCACTGGAAGCGCTCCTGTGCCAGGCTCAGCCACTCCTCCATGTCATCATCGTAGATGACTCGCGCCTCGTCATCGGCCCCCTTCACCTCCACGATGCGCCCCTGCACGTGAAGGACACTTCTTGCATAGCCACATGTGCTGAACAACGTTCCCCGCAACCTGGACAGTGAGACTCAAACAGATGCCAGGAGACTATAGTAAGGTGTAGCCAGGTTCTGCATGCAAAAACTGGAGGCAAGGAAGGTCTCACCTTGTAGAAGGCATCATCGTCTGGCCAGTAGACTGAGATGCGGACTCCCAGCAACACATGGCCGCCGGAGGGTCCCACATACTCCCGCAGGCTGCGCTGGCGCTGCCGCTTGGCTGGCCGCAGCTCGTCCGCCATCGCATGCTGCGCAGTTGCCAACATTCCCGCCGCCCTCTTTGCCTGCAGAACCACTAGGAGATGAGTGCCTCCATTTGGTCATATCTGCAACCTCGGACCCACACCTATTGTGCTAACACAGAGAGAGAGCAATGTGTTGACATTGCGTGTGCACATACCTCTCAGCATGCCTACAGGCTGGAGTTTGGGGCAGGTCACTTGGACAGGGCATGCAGCAGTGAGTGCCATGCGCTGAAGCAGGCAGGGTCCTTACCTTTTTCCGGGCATCAGCCCATGCCATGTCAGCCAGGGCGCGCGCATGGGCTGCTTTGTCAGCTGCTGAGCTGCCTGATATCGCAGGTACCTCCCCGGTAACTGTACCGCATGAAAGATGTCATGACACCTTTTTATAAATGCATGAGAACACTGGCTTGTCAGCATCTCTGCTTGACATCGCAGCACATCCTGTACCTCAGACTCTTGGTGCTGTGCAAAAGCCTTCATCTGTGCAGGTGGATTGGCTAGATGCACATTTGCCAAACCGGGGACTGCAGTGCTCCAGTGAACATGAGTGCGGGACGCTCTTGAAGGCAACAAGGCTGCAGGGCTCTGACCTTCTGCAGTGCTGGAGTGTTTGCGTTTCAAGGAGGCTGCGCTGTGAGTGTCCTCGGGGCCGGCGCTGGACACATCAGCATCCTCCATCAGGGCCGCTGCAGGTTTAGCTGTCCTGCCCCGGCTGCTGCTGAGGTTCAGGCTGCAAGCACAACAGGTTGAAGGCTCAGCTTCTCTGCAAAAAGTGTGGCTTCTCTTCAGCAAGGGCGCAAAGCTGAAGGGAGGTGTGGTATCATAACAGCTGGCTCAGCTACAATCACATCAGTTAACCCACTCAAAGGGCAGTCCGGGGAAGGAGAGTGCTGGTATTGAAGGAGAATGCAATGCCCAATGAGGCAACATTGTGATGAGCTCTAAGCATGTAAGAGGATGTGGGCTGAAGCGCACACCTGGGAGTGCTGCTCCCCCACGTCTGCTCTCCCTTCTCCTGCCATACATGTCTATGGCTTGGCTCTGAGCCCTGGCTTGAGCTGCCTTCCACGTCTCCCTTCTGCGCACAGCCCATAAGGGTGGTTGTGGAGTTGCGGCCTAGCTGCTCCTGACAGCTCTTCTCAGAAGAGTGCTCCAGCAGCAACTGCTGCAGATCCAAAGCCTCTGCCTCCTTCCGCTCAGCTGACGCCCCCTTTGCACTTAAGCTACTCAGCAAAGTCTCGCCGTCCGTAATGCTTGCCCCTCCGGCCGCATGGGAGCGCTTAACCGAGCCCTTCATCATTCTTTACGCTCCCCTTCCTCAGACTCTCGTATTTGCTGCCTCGCCTGAGTGCTGCTCACCCGTCAACCCTGTACAATCACAGCAATGTAATCAATCAGTGTCCGCTCCAGCAGCTGCTGTGTGTCCACGCCAAAAGGGGACTCTATGAGGTCCGGCCAGACATCCGTCCTCGCACCTAGGGTACTCTGAAGTGTGCCAATAGACCAGCGCTACTCGCCTACCTGGCCCAAAGCTTCAGTTCGCCTGCGTTAACCAGGCTCGAGCGAGCGTCGAGCCAGTCAAACGCGCGGCTCTGCCCGGCTCTCAGAATATCTCTGGGCAACCGACTCGTCTAAGAGAGCCACGACCAGAGGACACATTCCTAATGAACCACAAACCCGGTATATATTGCCCTAGTGAGCCATCTGCACCTTGCGGCAAGCTAGCGCGTCGATCTGCGCGGGGGAATCAACCCATGTTTCGTAAGGAGGACATCGGCCATCTCGGGAATTTTCCTAGCCCTACACGCGCTGGTCGTCCATTGCCCGGACCTGCCCTCCTGAACGACTTCTATAAAGTTTAAATGATTGATCGTGTAAGAATTTGCAAAGCGTTGTCCACAAATTTGGTATGGAAGGTACTAAGCCATTGGTCGATGCACTAAGGCAGTCAGAAAACCGACCATCGCAACCAGAACAGGCCGGATCTCCCCCTGGTCCTGTGCTTGTCTTTCTATCTAGGTTGCTGTTATCCGTCTCCCGCCGAAAGCACCGGTGCAAGCTGAATGATGACATTTTGCACCCAAAACCCTCAGTACAGTCCTTTCAGCATGCTTATCGGCCTAGCCTATCCGGACGCCGTTCATGGGCTGCAAACGAAGGCTGTGGCACATTGGAACATCCCAATTCACGCAGCATTGAGACCTACAGATGTTAGGCGCCCAACAGTTGGGCAGGATCGTCTCGGGTCAAACAACCTACTGCTGGTCCGTGAGTAGCGAGGCGCACCTCTGTCAATGGCAGAATCGCACGGCCCCCCCAGCCCGCATCGATCGTATATTGCTGACAAAGTCTCCTATGGATGCTCCAGAAGCGCCCTTGTTGCAGCGCGCAGGGTATCTCGCTGCTCTCACACCATATCCACGGGTAATCGTCGCGCATCGCGCCGGTTCGTCCTCACAAGAGCGATGCAGCGCCAGACTTCCTTTCTCCTGAAATACCCCTCCATGTTTCAGCGCTCAAAATTGCGTGAAAGCTAGAGGTGTGAGGGAACACATGGTTCATGTGACCAGCCACCTCGCAATCCACCCTTTTACATAATAGAGTAAGTCACAGCCTAAAATACGCGACGAACCTGTCTCCATTCCTCATGCTGCACCAGCTCGTGTACCTCGAAGGTCTCTTACATTGCAGAGGTGCAGGAGTTGCATCATCTAGGAGGCCATAGCTTCGAACAATTCTGTGTCCCCTTTGAAGGGCTGTACAAGCATCTCTCGCAGCACCCAGAGTTCGCTGTGGCAGATACATTGCCATTACAGGTGCATGCATTTCTTCAGAGCTTGCTGCGGGTTCTGCGCCCACTCATCCCGCCCAATCCAGAAGTCGCTGCTGGAGCTCATGATGTCCGCCAGCACAGAGGCCCCAGAAAACACCACATGCTTCCTATGCGGGGTGCTCAGCACCCGCAGCTTCAGCTTCTGAAGACCCTCCTCCCTGCCCTGCATACACAGGGAACCTCACATTTAGTACAGCTCCAGAACACTTTGCTCTGCATGTTCACTGCACTTCGCATGAGAATAAGGCGTGATGATGCAAAAGCAATGGCCCATGATGTACAGTGACGCAAGTTGCTCTGCAATGACAACTTGCCGGACGGCCCATTTTGTTCGCTCAGGCCGCCCTTTCTTGGTCTGCTGGGACTAATGCTGTGTGCATTTTTGCCATGGCGTGTATTTCTGTGGCTGGACTTCAGTACCTTCAGGATATGCTTGAGGTACAGATGGCGGATGTCTCGCTCCAGCCGGGTTGCCAGCCCAGGCAGCATGGTGGTCCCCCCGCTCAGCATGATGTTCTGATACAGCGGCAGCCTGTTATCCATGTCCATGTCCTGCATACCTTCCTAAGCTGACATGCAGCCTGAAGTATCAGCCAATGCTGAAGTTGCTGCAAGGGAGGCCTACTCTGTCCAGGCAGCCCTGCTAATGCCTTATGTCATCGCCAGTCTGGCGTTCATGCTATGTTGCCAGCACTGTGATGACATGCCCTACAAGGTCAGACTGCTCTGGATGCATGCAAATGGCGGACTGTGTCTGGCATGCACTCCTGCAAGACGGACCCTTCAAGAGTGCACATACCTGAATGCACTGGAAGACCTGCTCAGCCACACCAGGGGCTTCCACGTCCATGAGGCTAGGCCTGAATAGGACCTCGGGCGCCATCATGCGCTCGCCGCCGACCTTGACGGTTCGCCCGTCAGGCAGGCCATAAGACTGGACCAGGCAGGTGGTCTCCCTGGCAAGCTGCACAGCGCCGCGCCTCCTCAGCAATCCATCACAAAGCTGTGACAGCAGCCCCGTAGTGCAACTGGCCTTTTCAGAGGCTTCCCGGCCGGCTGTAGCATTCAAGTCTGCTGCGAGCCCATTGCGAACGCTGGGTCGCAGTGAGATGCAGAGCCTCAGCTCCTCAAGGCTTGCACAACACTTTCATGAACATAGCCAACGTGCGCAACCAAAGCAGGCATCGCGCATTTTGCCTCTGACCTCAAGAGAGGTGTGGAGAGAGAGTAAGGGTCAATCCAAGGAGGCCTGCCTGCAGCTCTCGCTGGTAGTCGGCAGCCACATAGCAGGCGCGCTCCTTGATGCTGCGCACCGTCTCGAAGTCTGCGGCTGCGTTGAAGCAGTACCCGCGCCGCTGCAGCAGATCCACCAGCCGAGACGTGATGTCCCGCCCAGCAATGTTCAGCCGCCTGCATCGCAGCAGGAAGGTTCTCGGTCCCATTCGACTCCCCTGCTTCCTTGCTTCTGGTCAGAGTGAATCTGGACGGGTTGCTGGTGGCTGAGAGGGCATGTCACAGAAGCTGCATGTCAAGCAATATGAGGTCTCATGTGAGGCATCAAGGTGTGTGACATGATTGCACCAGAGAAGCGCGCCTTGTGAGGTGCGGGAATGAGCAGCCCTCTATGACTGGGATGATGTGAGTCACACCATCGCCAATATCTATGACAAGCCCTGTCATCTTCCCTGCATATCACCCCGGTCTATCTCATAGCACAGCTCCTTCAAGAAGCACGTCCGGTACTTTGATATCACACAGGCCAGCCCTTCTAAGGGCCAGCGATTCACCTGCATCGCTTTCCTAACACCGGTCAGCAGTGCATATTGCAATGCCTGGCAGCTGCACATCATGCCACGTGGTCACAGCTCTATCAGACACAGACAGGGCAATACCAACATATACAAGCTGACAGGCAGGTCAACACACCTTGGCTGTAGAGGGTCAAGACTGCTTGGATTTGCACCTGCACCCCTGCAAACCCATATTTCCGGAACATGGTGTCCACCATTCTCTCCCTGCACTGCAGGGGCCTTGTTAGTGCGATAGCAGAGCCGAATATCACCAGAGCAGTACAGCACTAGCACGCATGGCACCTGGCTTGCGTGTAAACCACAAGGTCGCATGCAGTGAGGAAAGATTTGGGCTTGCCTGTTGGAGAGTGGGTTCAAGGGAGGCTCAGTGAGCAGGATATTTGTCCTTGCTCTGGCTGCGGCGTCCAGATTGAGCACGTGCTCGAAGGTGTGGTCCCAAACTCTCTCCATTGCATCCCAGTCCTGGACTTGCCCGTTGCTGACAGGGTAGCTGATGTCCAGCATGTGCCTGCTGTCTGCGCAGGCTGTGCCCACCACCACCTGCTCAACACAGCAGCCTGGCTCGGGTGCAGACTCACATTGCCATGCAAGGTCACGGGCCTGCCTGGTGCTGACGGGATAGCTGGTATGTAGCATGTGCCTGCCGTTCGCGCAGGCTGTGCGAAAAAATCTCTTGTCTCAGGAGGTGAGGTGGCCTAGGTGCAGCCTCAAGCTGCCATGGAGCTCATGGGCTTGCACAGCTTCAGTCGGGAAGCATTGTACAATATGGAGAGTTGGGGTAAGCTTGCATGACCTCCCAATAATGGCAGGGCGGAGCTTCACGGCTTGACGAGTCCTGGCTGCCACTCAGGATGTGCCGCTATGCAGCCAAGGGTACCCCTTCCGTGGAGGCATGCTGAGATTTGCAACATGCATGTGCAGGTGGAGGGAGCACTGGGAGGGTTGCTCACCTCTGCGTCCCTGCTAGAGCTGCCTGACTGCTGCAATGGCGTCCCCACCATGCATGGGAAGCTGTGTGGTACAGTGTCGCCCGCAAAGCCACACTTCACGTACTGCAATAACCGTGGATTTCAGTAAGCCGCTGTATATGTCGTCCATCTCTCAATATATGCGGATTAATCAATCTAGTCACATACCCCAGTTCCATTGTCACAGACTATTGTCAATGGTCCGGCCTCCTGTGCAAGCTGTGGGGCTGGCATCGAACCCAAGCTGCTCCTATATACCAAGATGAGGCAGGGCTGCTGTAATGCGATGCTCGGCCATGCAATCACGCCCAGAACCTGTCGTGATGTAGAGTTCCTTAGCAGACAAGCGCGGCCTTAGGCCGGCGCTCTCCTCATACAGCGAAAGTTCATAATGTAGCAGCTTTGAGCGGAGTCCTAGAGGCTTGACATGTACTGCAGTAGTCTAAGCGCGGTCGCAGCATCACTGTCTGGGACTATGGGACGGCTGACGTGAGCAAAGAAGTGCCTAGAGCGCAAAGGTGTATCGTAGATGGCACAGGGAGGTGAGTCATCACAGCAAGATCAGGCCATGCCAGCTTTGTGCATACAGCTGCAGCTTTCAATCTATGCAGACAGAAGGGGCCTCTTGGTTGGTCATGCAATCTCATGCATACTGTCGCTAATGAAGCTTCATGCATCAGGCCATGACTGCACATGCATGGTGTCCTGGTGGCACATGTGGACTGCTGCATGTGTCTTGCGATTGCATACTGTGTCACAGTTACTGTGATAGTAAATCAAGAGGTGTACGTCTTGCCCAGCAACCCCATTGCTCACATAAAGATGCTATGTAGAGCACACATATTGGCGCAATGACTAGTCCCCTGCCACCCCTTTGCAAACAACTGCAGTGCTGCAACGCATGCTACGGCAAACCTACATGTGCGTGCTCCCTCTCTGTCAAGCTTATGCTGCAGGGCCCCTGGCCAGTCCCGAGTTGTTGCTTTTGCAATGTGCGGTGCCTGAGAGTCCCACCACATGACTGGTGCAGGCATCCTCAACTTCCTGCAGCCACCTCACAGAGCGTGCTATGCCCCGTCCAGATCTGGTGTGACATGCACACTGCTGGATAGCATTCAGGCAGCCCTGCCAATGTGGCATGTGCCTCCAGAGCTGTGGGCAAAAACGCCCTGCCAGGGCTGCCTGCAGGGCTGCATCAGCCCATGCTTCAGCTCACATGCAGCGTCTGCTGATGCTGTCAGCGCTGAGCTTCCGCTGCCCAAGTCACGATTTTCCCTGATGCTCTGCCCCATGTAAGACTAGCCAAGGGCTGCGTCTGCCAGGAGTCTACATGCTTAAGAGACTGGTACATCGCAGGGCAGGATGCTGACACTTCTAGTCTTGTTGAGCAGAAGCTCCCTTCACAGCACACTGTTCCTGAAAAGTCATTAGTAAGGCTAACCGATGCGATAAGAGAGGATGGTGTGAAACAAGGCAAGATTCACTATATAGGCACCATGAAAACCGCCGGCAAGATCTCATACGTCTGCGCCCATCAAAGCTTTCAGCAACTGCAGCCTTGTTTGTAGGGCAACGTCGCAACCCTGTGGACAATGCACCGTGCAAAACCTGCACAGTGAGACGGGATTGCTGAATGGAGCTGGATGTCTATCACTCTGTGTAGCAACCGCAGCCAGCCCTTGCTGGTGTCACAAGACACCAGTCTCTACAAGCCCACGCAGAGCCCCCTGACCGGCCCTTTCTCCGGGGGGTGGAAGCTGGCTGTGACTCATGGCTGATATGCTTATGCAAGGCCCCCTCCATGCCCCGTCAGACATGTGCATCTGTGAGCCAGTACAGCTGCCCCATATAAGAGATGCTGCCCTGGGTGACATGCTCCGCTGCTTTACCCCTGTCATTTGTGAAGAGGGCTCCCCGCCCATGGTGCCTTCATGCTTCAGCAGCGCCTGATCGGGCTGCATGGCAGGCTGCTGATTCTGGCATCCCACCGGCTCAGGTGGCGCCATTACTCCCGGGACACTCTGGCACTGCCCAACTCAACTCAGTACCTGCAGGAGCACGCGGACGACAGTGTCAGCTAGAATTTCAGACACTCACATCCAAGCTAGTAGTGCAGAGTCTATACTACAGAACTGCAGCTGCCTCGGAGCTGAGTGTCCGCCCGCTTCACGTTTTATCAGGCGTCCGGGCCTTACAGCAGACCAACAATCTGCTGCACATATCGCAACCGGCTGGGCTGGCGCATGTGCGCCAGGGGCGCAGAGAGGCAGTCAGAGAAGCGCACCTCCGCCGGGAGCCCTCTGCGGGCGCGCCCGCCCGGTTGAAGGAGCTGCCGTGGCGCTCGCGCTCCTCGTCCTGGGGCGTGCGGCGCACCTCCCGCTGCGCCGACTCCAGCGCCGGGGGGATGCGCGGCTGCTGGTGCTGGTACTTCATGATGGTCCAGTCAAAGACGTAGTCCCACTGGAAGCCTGCATGCATACGTGGATCAGTCACTCGGATCCTGTAGTCTCACTGAAAGCCTGCATGCATGCGCAGACCATTCCCTCTTATTCAAGAGGTAATCTCACCGGAAGCCGGCCTGCATAGTCCTCAGGCCATCAAGCTGAGCAGTTGTGACAACACATGAGCTGCTCACTCTAGCAACCTGTGACTGTCCAGTCAAGGCCATGGCTAGACTAAACCCTCCATGCATGCCCCACAGACTGTTAAGCTGACCCTGTGAGACTGCTTCTTGCACAGGATGCTTTACTTGACATGACAGACTGTCATGGGTTCTCGGCAGCAGATGGTGAGAGACGCACCATCCCGTGCGAAGAGGTCTCTGAAGAGCTTGCGCAGGTAGGAGTAGTCAGGCTTGTCATCGAAGCGCAAGCTGCGGCAGTACTGGAAGTAGGTGGTGAACTCCATGGGGAAGCCCTTGCAGAGCACCTCAATGGGCGTCGCCATCTTCTTCTCGCTGATCTTCTCATACTTCTGCTTCTTGGTCAGCGCCTTCAGCCCCTGCACATGCCACACATCCCTGTGAGCTAATCAACCGCGACCTGATGGAATTCCCTGTCTGCCATAGTCCTGACAGGTCTGACAGTCGAGCCCATCTTTGATTCGCTGATTTTTAGTGCTTCTGCTTCTCGGTCAATGCCTTCAGCCCCTGCACATGTCACACAGCCCTCTCAGCCCAGAATTACATGGTAATAGCCTTTCACACGCCCATCATCCTCTTGTTGATTCTCTCGTGCTTCTCCTTCTTGGTCAGCGCCTTGAGCCCCTGCATAGTATTTTTTGCACATCTCTGTGAGCCCAGCAACCAGGGCCATGGCTGCACCATCTGATATGGGTGGATGGTCCTGGTTATCTGCTCCCAAATGGTGTCCTTGTACCTCCCCTCGGTCAGTACAGTGCCTTCAGCCCCTGCAAAGCATCTCTGCACAGCCATGTGAGCCCAGCATCCGGACAGCATCAATACTTTACTCTCCAGCTTCGCTAACAACAGCAAGTGTCCACTCGCAGCCGACCTCCTCATGTAACCTGCTCCCTGGACAGCGCTACGCCCCCTGCGCAGCATCTCACACATTCCTGTGAGCCGGGCAGTGCCATGGTGGAACACCTGACGTTCCCAATCAGCTACATGGTGCCAGCTGTCTGCTCGCCGCTTGTCTCCCTGTCCATCCTTTCTGCGACTACCCTCACATTGCCTGTGCGTCTCATGCATGCCTGCTAATCAGATTGCCTTCCGAAGCACCCTCAGAGACATGCACAGCAGGCTCTTCATCACACAAGCAAGCAACATATAGAGAAGACAAAGTGTGGCTGCTATCCAAGGATAATTGAGATGGGAACTTTGGATTGCTGGTGTTCTGGCTGTGCTGGAATGCATGCAGACGACATGTCTGATGAAGATGTTCTGATCCTGGGTAACGATTCAGACAAGCCTTCACCTGCCAGGGCACTGATCCTCTGAGGAAGTACATCAGCACGTAGCCGAGCGACTCGATGTCGTCGCGCCGCGACTGCTCGATGCCCAGGTGCGTGTTGATGGAAGCATAGCGAGCTGTGCCGGTCAAGTTCTTGTTCTCCCTGTACGGGATGTGGATGTGCGTCTTGGGGTCCCGGTACTTCTTTGCCAGGCCAAAGTCGATGATGTTGACCTGATTGGCCCGCTTGCCCAGCCCCATGAGGAAGTTGTCTGGCTTGATATCCCGGTGGATGAAGCTCTTCGTATGCACGTACTCGATCCGGGAGATCTGCACCGCCACAGCACGATCTAATTCTGCATCCGTGGTGGTCAAACAGAAGAAATAAAATGCCTACATGCAGCAACGAGCGGGGCAGGGGCGCTCACCAGCTGGTCTGCCAGCATGAGGACAGTCTTGAGACTGAACTTGCGGTTGCAGAAGTTGAAGAGGTCCTCCAAGCTGGGACCCAGTAGATCCAGGACCATGACATTGTAGTCGCCCTCCACGCCATACCACCGCACGTTTGGGATTCCAGCTGCATGCACAGACAGCGTCCTTGACCACTCTGTTGGGCATATGCTTGGCAGCATATGACCACAGCATGCTTGGGGGCAGTGGGGACTCACTTCCGCCTTGTAAGATCTTGTAGAGCTTTGACTCGTACAATAGCTGCGGGTGCTTGGTCTTTACTGACTCCTGCATGGGCATGAAGCCAAGAATCCTCAGTGTCACTAAGTGGGCAGGGCTTGTCACAGCAGCACCACGCACTGTGCACAGGAGCCGGCACGCACCAACTTTATGCCGACTTCTTCGCCTGTCTGGATGTGGGTACCTGCGCAGGGGAGGGCCAGGGTCAGGACCATCACACCTGCCTGTGCACATTTCTTCTCCTGATATCAGGCCCAAAACCTGCTCTGCCGGGCGAGAGACCAGCTCCCACGCACCTAGATAAATGTCTCCAAAACTTCCGCTGCCAATCTTGCGCCCAAGCCTGTATCGCCCGGCTATACGGATGTCAAGAGCCATATGATTGCCAGCCATTCACCCCCCGGAGTGTGGCTTCTCCGCGCAGCACTGCCCGTCCATGGCGCGCTCGGCCTGGCTTGTTGTGCTCCAGCCTGGTGGCCTTGCGCTCACCCAGAACCTCCTGATTTATCTAGCTGCCGAGTGGCATCTGCCAAGCTGCTCTCTGCTTCTGAGGAATCGCCCCTGTAGACAGGCCATCCCAGGCGGCCTCCAGTTCTGCAAAGTCATTACGTCCTGTCTTGGCCGCTTTGAGCTCGCATTTACATTGCAGAAGTCTTAGATTGGGCATTCAAAGTCTCCCATCGTCTTTGCGTGACATAACGAGGTCCAGGAACCAATACAAGCTTGCAGATCAAGAGACAGTGCATCACCATGGCCGCGCCCCTCAGCTTCGCGGCAATGGCTGAAAGAAAGACGGAAGAACAGCCCTTGCGGGTTGTCCAGCTTGACACACATGTGGTACTCAAGATAGTGAAGCATTGCAAGGAGGGCTTCCCAACTCTTGTCACTGGGCAGCTCCTAGGCCTGGATGTGGGCCAGACCCTGGAAGTCACAGACTGCTTTCCCTTCCCTGTAAGTCTCGGTTCTTGTCAAACGTTGATATGTTTGCAAAGCACGAGCAAATATCGTGTCGCTCATCACATGCAGTTGCTTCTAATGCGTTGAGGTTGATGAAGTTGCAAGTCTGGCACTTGAATTGCGTTATGAGAATTGATGATTCCTGCTCCGTGCAGAGCCGGAATGATGAGGAGGACGGTGAGGGAGATGGAGCCAGCTACCAGCTAGACATGATGCGGTGCCTCAGAGAAGTGAATGTAGACAACAACACCGTAGGCTGGTGAGCTGCCCAGCTTCATTGTCACTGACTTACAGCACCTGTCAGCCTACCATAGCCCTCCTGCTCTTGATGGTGACATTTGCAAGACACGCTGAGTGCCCTGGTATGAGAAAACCTCCTGTGCTTCACAGGTACCAGTCGACAGTGCTGGGCTCGTACCAGACGATAGAGTTGATAGAGACTTTTGTCAACTATGCGGAGTCCATCAAGCGCTGCGTGTGCATCGTGTACGACCCTCAGACCTCGGCTCGGGGCACCTTGACCCTCAAAGCCATCACCCTGAAAGACACCTTCATCAAGGTGAGCGCCTGCTGCTCCTCAGCTACCAAGGCATCACTTCTCAGCCACTCTGATCGGCTATCTATCTCCTGCTGCACATACGGGGCGTATGCTGGGTCGGCCAGATTGGCTGCAGAGATGCCTGTTCTGCCCCGTCCAAGTCACCCAATGTCATGCCGACGTCCTGAGGAAGACGTCCGGCTAAAGAATAGTGAGGTGCATCTTACACGCAGAAGAGTGTAGCACTTCATTCTACTACAATCACTGTGGCATAAATGTTTCTACCTCTAGCAAGCGACACAGGCACTCATCCTGTTATGAAGCTCTATACCTCCAGCAAGCGACATGGGCAGCCATAGTGCCATGAAGCTCTACATCACTATTCGAGTGACATGGGCGGCCATAGTGTCATGAAGGTTTATGTTATTGACAGGTGATATGGGCAGTCACATTGTCATGAAGCCCTTCACCTTTAGCAGGTGACATGGGCAGCCACAGTCTCACAAAGCCTACCTTTCCAGCAGTTGACAGGGTCAGCCATGTTGCAGGCCTACAAAGAGGGAAACCTCACAGGGGAGAAGATGAGGGAAGCAGCCATCTCCTGGAAGGACGTCTTTGATGAGATTCCCATCAATGTGCACAGCTCGCCTCTGGCCACAGCCCTCCTGCACACAGTGGAGCCCAACACAATAGCAGACGGCCGGGACTTTGCCAGGCTGGACCTCAGCGTGGGGCCCCTCCTGGAAAAGAACCTGGAGTTCCTCAACGACTGCCTGGACGATGTGGTGGCAGAGCAGCAGAAGGTGTGTCTGCCTCACACCACGTGTGTCCAGCCATCTGCCGCAGCTGTCAGGTCTTGCCTTGCACATGGGTTGCGCAGACTGTCAGCTGTAGCCATGTAAACATTTCGTCATTGACCCGGCTTTGTAGAATCCCCGAGCCTTCCTGCCTGTGGCAATAAAGAGGAGGCTTGAACATAGTCAGCAGTTACAGACATGTCAGGTGACTCAAAGCACATGCCTTGTCCCGCAGGTGTCCTTCTACCACAGAAATGTGGCGCGGCAACAGCAGCAGCAGCAGCAGTGGCTGCAGAAGCGACGGCAAGAGAACGCTGCACGACGGCTTGCCGGCGAGGAGCCGCTGCCTGAAGAGGACCCTGCCCTGTTCAAGCCCATCCCCGAGCCATCCCCCCTGGATGTATACCTCATCAACAATCAGGTGTGCCAGCTATCACCTTGAAGCCAGGCACTGATGTGATGATCCTGGGTGCATGCTGTGGCAATAAACCTGCTTAGGACTGTGATGCTGCTCTGGATTCTGACAAGCATAATCATGTAGCCCTTTGACAGGTCCCTGCAGTGTGGGAGACCGTTTTGTGTCGTCCATCACCAAGGCCATATTGCTGGACAACTGCATACGACGGACTGTGCAGCTTGATGACCTGTCCATTGTCTGCAGGTGGACAACTACTGCCAGTCTATCAACCACTTTGGGGCGCAGACACTGGAAAAGCTGCACATGCTGGATGGCCTGCACAAGGCGCGCGTGAGCGTCTAGATAGAGTGTGGCAGGTGTATAGCCTGAAAGCAGCAGAAAGAGGGATGTATCAGACCCTGTGAAGTATGCGGGGGCTGTGCGTCTATCCGGCCTCACTATGGTGCAGGCGCATGTAAGAACTTTGTACGTGGATGGAGATCACCACGAACTGACAAGTTCATCCTATGTCTGCACACGTGATTGCCAGGCTACGTTCATCAATCATTGCATGATGCAAGTTGGCAACGTTGGCCTGGCAGGCAATAGTACCCTTGCAAGCCAAGCTACAATGCCACTCTGTATTGATGGGTCGCGCACATGTCGTCTCTGCTAGCACCTTATTTCCAGGTCTCATGCAGCTCCGTGATGCATCCCCGTCCATCCCCAAGTAGCACAGTTGGGGCAGACGGGTCTTGGGGCAGACACGGGCAGGTCGGCTCCGTGGGCAGCTGCAGCTCTGAGATCCGTTGCACTTGTGAGGAGTCATCTCAAATCTGCTGGCTCCTTTGAAAGCTCATGTTACTTGCAAGCGCTCGAGGTGTACAGTCTGTGACCGGTCACGCCCTGACCTTGCTTGACATAAGTTTCTACCAGGAAGTCGCACACCAAGGGTGGCTCGATCGACCAGACATACATGCATGGGGAAGAACGGCAAGTTCCAGTATGTCTACATCCCTGCCGATGTCAGCGAGCCATTGCAGGAGCTGAGCCTCTCTTACACAGAGGAGGACCAAGTCCAGTGCCTGCTCCACAAACTGCGTGTAAGTTACTCTTGCGTCGCTCCCTTACAGTCATCTAGACAGGGGCACCTGCTACTAGCCTTTCCCCTCGCTCCGTAAGCCTGGTACGTAGTGTTATATCTGCTGATAGAGCACACCATGCGAGACACATGTGATCCATTCTCTGACATGAGGCTCATTCCTGCCAAAGCAGGCTGTGGCGTGGTCGTATCGTCTCTGCAAACTCTCTCGAGAAAATCGTGTCTTGGCCACCTATGCAAGGATGACTGTGAGACACACTGCAGGAGCACTTCAGGCAGAGCAAGCCTGCCAAGACAGCTGAGCAGCTCCAGAGGCAGCGGCAGCAGCTGCTGGCAAATGTGCCTGAGGAGAGCCGGGCGCAGATTAACGAGCAGATGCTGGGAGTGGCCACAGGTGTGAGCCTTTGTCACACCTCTTGAAACTTGCTTTCCTCCGGAACAGTGCTTCAGCAAGATATCATCCCGCTAACATGCTCTATGAAAACGCCCAGTCATGCTAATTACACTTGCATGCCACTACCGCATCAGCAGCAGCCCAGTACAGAGCCTGGCTCTCACAACTGGGGTTGCTAGAAGGAAGCTGGGGTAACAACCCATGCCCTTGGAACTTTGGGAGCGCCATGCTGCACTCCGATGCATCCAGCAATCCCAGAGGCAGGGGTTTTCACACAGCTGCATGTCTGACTAAGCTGCTCGACAAGCATGCACCGTGCATGCTTGTGACAAGCGCTGCATGATCTCACATGCAGTGAGGATTGCTCTGAAATTCAGCGGCCAGAGCCTCATGACTGTTAAGCTTAAGGCCAAAGATTCACACCTCTGAAGGGTGTTTGTTGTGGTCTGCAGACCTGGGAACTGTGGAAAGCATAGCGCTTCTGAGCAACTCCCGCGACAACGGCTTCACCGGAGTGAACCTCTATTGTGACGATGAGGCATGTCCCTCGACAAGTGCAGCCCTGCCAATGTGCTTACATATTGAAGTGTTGAGGGACAAGCAGCAATGCTCAGGCATGAGCACAGGCCCCCTCGTGACCGGCAACTGTGTCATATTGCATCTAATCCTGCAATGGTCCCTGCAGGCCTCCTTTGTGGATGCGCTCCCAAACCCCCGAGCCTCAGAAATTGCCTTCTGCTGCGGGAAGCAGATGCAGGTATGTCACAGCATGGTCTCAGGCCAATTGCACTGTGATCATTCCTCAGACATCCCCTCCCGCAGATCAGTGTTCCTTGCCTCATTGGCCTTGTCTCATGTGACAAGTGCAGAAGCACACACTGAAATCGCACCATCCGTGGTTGTCTAGGGTGATGCAGCTCCAAGGACTTTGGGGCTCAGGTGTTGTGCGGTGCAGGTGCAAGGGGACGCCTTTCTGGCGAGGGTGTTTGACAACGAGGATGATTTCGAGCGCCTGGACTTTACCCTCAAGGAGGTCACAAGCAGCGCCCCCTGGGTGAAGGAAGCTGCGGCGCAGAATGAAGCCAAGCGAAAAGGGGACCAGGCAGACACCATCTTGCAGAGCATGCAGGTGTGCTGGACCTTCACCTGTCAGCCTGTGGAGACTGTTGCTGGGTTCCTCCTATAGCCTGTGGGGCTGTCACTTGAGCACAACAATGTCCCAGGATACAGGAAGCCAGCTCGTTGCCAGGAGCCATTCTCACCTTTTCTGGGGAAGGCTGTCATTCCAGCCTGATGGTAAACTTCCTAGGGGGCAGGCATCCTGTGCATCAGGCCTCTGCTTGCAGCTGCTCAGGTCAGGCAGGTGTGACTACAGGACCATGCGAGCGTCCCCAGGGGCAGCAGCCTGAGCACAAGGTGTGTCATCCACTGCGCGGCAACCTTCTCAGGCTTGTGATCTTATTGTGCATGCGCAGGCTCCCGCACAACAGGGCAAGCAGAGTTCGCCTGCAGAGGTAACAGAGCTGACGCCTGCAGAGGCTGCGCGGGAGAGCGGCAATGCAGCCTTCAAGAAGGGAGACTTGCAGAAGGCAAGTCACCCTTACCCCCTGCACAAAGCCCAAATCGCGCAGTGCCTTTGAAATAGTGTACGGGGGAAGGAGCATCATAGCTATTGCGAGTGCCAGATGGGTACATTCATCAGGATTGAGAGCGTGAAAGCTGCTGAAGCATGGGCATGACACATTGTGAATGGACATAGCAGTCTGACTTAGAGGAAAAGCAGCCTTTGTGGATCTCTGACCCTGCCCAGCATTCAGCCTTGAAGCAGTTGGGGTTTGTGCAGGCGCTGGAGCTGTACACAGAGGCAGTAGAGCAAGATAGGTCCATGGCGGCTGCGTATAGCAACCGAGCCCTCGTAAATCTGAAGCTGGGTCAGGCAGCAGCTGCGGAGGCTGATGCCAACCAGGCTCTGCAGCTTGATCCCAAGATGGTCAAGGCACTTCTCAGGCGTGCCGCAGCCAGGTGAGTACTCGAAGGGTGCAATCTGCTGACCAGTCATTGGATTCCAGTATACTTTACAATTGCCTTGATCAAAATTGCACTGCGTGCATGGGTGATCATCCCAGGGTATGTGCATGGGGCTGGTCTTCTGACAGTGATTTATTGCAGATTCCCTAGCGGGCGCAATGCGCATGTATGACTGTCACAGCAAGCGAACGCTCTGTGAGAGTGATGCAGGTCACAGCTGATATGATAGCTCTTTGCAGGAAAGCATTGGGTCAGACAGAGGGCGCGGTAGAGGATTACCGAGCAGCCATGAAGCTGCAGCCAAACAACAAGGAAGCTGCACAGGCGCTGCAAGATCTGCAGGCGTCTAAGGAACTCTCCCAGTAAAGAGGGGCAGGAAACGCCTGCCTTGTGGAAAACTTGTGTCAGTCAAGTGTACAATGAACTCTTCAGCTTGCTCTTGTCAGCGCTTGTAGCAAGCTGTCCTAGCTAGTCTACCACGTTTTTTTGCACGCAGGCAATAGCTGCACCTCCTGAGCAGTGGAACAACTATGTAATGTATCCCCTGAACAGCGCTTCAGCTGGCAATAGCAATCAGGCTGGCAAACTTCACCAGAGTGGTCCATGCATTGACGGCTGCTTCCCATAAGTGCTTCGCTCCCTCTCTGCCTTATTCTCAATCATGATCCCTCAAGTTTGGTTCAAGTCAACATAATGAGCGCTGGTAGCCGCTGCATGCAAGTGAGTTTCAGTGAATTCTCTGTCAATACCCTCACTGGCAGTGCTTGCAACCTGGGAATAGTCCTTTTCAATGCAGGGCAGCTATGTCTCATTGTGAGCCCTTAAGCTTCTAAAGTGGTCACTTTTGAGCCCATCTGAAGTTTCCAGGCTGCCCAACAAGTGTCCGAAAGGCTTTCAGCATGCGTTGTTAGCCCATGTCTTCTGAGCGCTTTGCGGCCGCTTTGACAGCCCGCATGATGATCCCGCGCATGCCTGCTGATTCCAGCTCGGTCAGCCCTGCACCAGAAAGACACCTCTCAGACCCCTCGGTGTGATGGGGCTCTGCACTCGCAACAGTTTCAGGTTCACAAGACCATGCACCATGACATGGTCTGCTGTGACAGCACATCTGCGTATGACACCTCTGGGGAGTTGCGCTGGAAGCTGCATACCTGCAATGGTCGTCCCAGCTGGGCTGGCAACCCTGTCCTTCAGCAATGCTGGGTGTGTGAGAGTCCCATCAGATGAGCTCTCCAGAACCTGCGTTGCCACAAGCTGCCTCAGGTCATCATTGAAAGCCCAGCCATTTAACACCCGCAGACATGTGCTTCAAATCTGTATATCTTCTCCAAGGCGTTGGGGCTCCTGTCCACTTGCCAGCAACAGCCGACATGGATTCCAAACAGAAAGTGCAGACTGTTGCTATGTGCGCGCGCCGGAAGATGTCTGAGCTGCCAGCACCACTGTTTTCCTGTCTGGGCAACCCGCTGCAAATGCCCCAGAAACATGATGTCTGTCTCCTTGTGGCGTTTTCGTGGACCAACAGGCAGCTGGTCAAGCCATTGGGACGAGGCATTCACCATGCGCGCTGCGCCGGCAACAGTCTGCGCTGCCAGTACCATTGCCTTCTCGCGCGGGAGGCCCGCTGCAACCGCCCCATCCGCCATCGCCTCCAGGAACAGGAAGACATACGCAGGCCCGCTGCCGCTGAGCCCCGTCACAGCGTCCATCATCCGCTCCTCCACGTTCACCGCCAGACCTGGATCACAGGACACTGTAGGAGGGAAGAGACACAAGCTCCAGGCCCTTGAGGTCTGGCAGCAGTGCAGGCAACCTTTTGTGGAGCCCACAGCGGTCAGCTTTGGGTCAAGCAAGCCCCATTCCCAGGCAGCCTCGGCCTCAGCAGCCGGTGGTGATGTGCTGAGGGCAGCAAGGATCTTCTGAGTTTCATTGCACGCAGCATTGCAGCAGCCTGCTGTCAGAAGTGCCTGCTGACAGAAGTGCAGTCGCAAGGGAGACCGGAAGAGTGGCATTGACATTGCACTGTCAAAGTGTCTCATCAAAAGACCACTGGCCTGGACTGGATCCATCTTCACTTTTGGTGCAGGCAGGGTCCCGCATATGGTGTCATCCTCCAGGTAAGGAGCCAAGCCTAGGGCTCATGGGACAATCAAAGTAGCTCAGGATGGAGTCACAGCGCTGCTTGATGAGGGCAGACCTCTCTGATGGCTCAATGCATCTCATGAGAAGCCAAGCATGCCCGGTGCAGGGATTGCACATTGTACATTGGTAGCAGCAGCACAGCACTTACCGCATGATGAGATCAGCGCAAACACCTTTTCAGCATCTTCTCCTGTAGCATTGTTGCCCAGCACATAGGCTGAGGCTGCTTGTCCAATCAGGCACGGCGTGTTGGGCATTACCCTGATCTGCGCATCATCACACAGCACTCATGCAAACGCTCAGCGCAAGCAACCCTGCAACATTTCTCCTTACTCTCGGAGGAGGCATCACTGAGCGAGCCTCCCTGGTCGCATGATGAATCATGAAGTCCATTCAGCTCTCAAAATGTCTCAGGTGTGGCCAGAAAGACAGTCAGTGGGCGGCACTGCACTTCATGAGCTCCAGCCTTGATTGCACGGACCCACCACTCTGGTGCCCCCAGGCAGGTTGGCTTCTAGGCTGGCAAGACGTACTCCAGCTGCTATGGACACTATGAGGTGTCTCTCCTTCACGTGAGGTTTCAGGGACTCGATAACCCTGTCCAGGTACTGTGGCTTCACGCTGAGGAAAATTGTGTCCACGACCTCTGCCAGCTCAGCGGCGCCGCCTAATGTGGCGTCCCCAAACACCTGCCAGGACAGCTGACATCAGAGGCCTGATTGTCCTCAGCTTCACTGTGTCTCCAGCAGCCAGCCTGCCCGGGCTGCCCCTATTGCATCAACACATTTTGGCGTTGCAATCTGACAACACATGTCAATGAAGCACGCAGGTCCATAGCTTCCCAATGCTGTGGCTCAGCAACAGATGATAAAGGCAGTCTGCGCACCTGGACTCCCAGGCTGAGCATGCGTTGGGAGCGCTCCTCCGAGCGCACGGAGACGCTGATGCGGTCCGGGGTGCACATGCCCGCATTCACAAACCCGCATATGAGCGCTTCACCCATCTGCATGCCAACATTGCCACCGTCAGACTCATTGGGTGCTGCGATGTTGCGTTTGTTGCCTGTGCAAACGATTGCCCCTTTTTGTAGTTTGGTGCCTTGACCAGCTATGATTGACCAATACAAGAGCTCTCAGGCAGTGATGGTTATGACACTGTGTTCCTGTGCTGCTGCATGGCAGCAGCGGCTTGGTAGCGATGTTGCACCTGCCCAGCGCCTATGAAGCCTATTCTGCCCGCACTTGACTGCGGTGCATCCTGGAGCGCCTGCTGCTCGTCCTGCTCTGGTCCCTCTGACCGCTGCTGCTCCCCCAATTCCTCACTGTACTGACTCTGCTGCTGTTGTTGGGCTTCTTCCTGCATGCAAAGTGTCTGCTATGGCCATAGTGCCGGATCTCATCAGATACTAAAATGCTCTGCAATCAGTGCAGTGATCCATGGACCTGCAGGATACATCAGCTCCAGGAGCACCAAGAGCGTGAGAGGTCACCTGGTCGTCCGACGAGATGCTGAGGCTGACATTGTGATGTCCATTTGTGTAGCCATTTCCTCCACCTGTGCAACGAAATTGCTTAGTCAGACGTTCTGGAATGCAGCAGCGTCGGTCGATGATCGATAAGGTGCGCTGCTTGGAAGTCTGATGACAGGCAGGACTTTCTGCTGGTCTACACGGGAGATGATTTACGCTTACCTTGCGACGAGCATCTGAGTCTCCGTTGAGCTGGTCGACGTCCTTCAGAAGCATGTGCATGGCGTCCATGGCGCGTGTGCGTCGATGGACAATGCGCACATCCTACATTTCGTTGATAGATGCAGCGAATACCGCGGCCTTCCATCATTGAGGGGGACCCTCCTGGATGGGACATTGCCGCGGATCACAAGCAGATCATCTTTCTTCTCTTGAAAATATGCAAGCTTGATTATCGCACCAGAGGTTACATTTCCCAATATGGGTGTTTCGAGGATGCAGGGAGGAAACGTTGACCATCTGGTCAGCAGCCACGTGACGTTCCGGAATGTTGCGCAGCCCCATTAAGCTCATAATTTATTCATTGAAGGTGATTCCAGTGAGCTGATCTGTAATCATAGTATATATTGTGCTTTGTAAAAGGCGCTCTTGTCAGATCATACAGACCCTTGTGCACCTCTGAGTCCAGTGCATCGGCCATGTCACAGAGCGTCAAGCAGCCCGTAGGTACGCTTGTGTGGTCTGCTGCGTACGTCATGTATCTATCGATGTTTTGCCGGGTATCGTCTTGAGTTGCTTCTTCGGTTGTGCAGGACAAAAGCGGCTGACCAATATTGCTGTTGTCCGATATAAGAAAAAGGGAAAGCGCTTCGAGATCGCTTGCTACAAGAACAAAGTCGTCAATTGGCGTAACGGAGTGTAAGCCTCACTGACCTATAGCTTCCTGCTGCGTCTCACGAGGGTCGCTGGTATCACCGAAAGTGCCTGCATGCAGAGAGAAGGACCTAGATGAGGTGCTGCAGACCACAACGGTATTCACAAACGTGTCCAAAGCCGCTGTGGCGAAGCACGAGGACCTGGTAGATGTCTTTGGAACAGACGACGAGGAGAAAGTCTGCCTCAGAATCCTTGCAGAGGGAGACCTCCAGGTATGCCCCCACCGGCCTCGAGACCTACCCTCCAGGACCCCGCTATGCACGCAGAGAAGTCCAAACCTCGCTCAGGCATAGTCGTTCCAGCTGTAACAGCAGTATGGCACCCTCTGACATCCTTCTGGTTTGACCGCGGTGTGGCTGTCTGGTGCTATTTGCTTTGCTCCGGCGTCTACAGAAGCGCCTTCACATGCCCCTCTCGCATGGAAGAACCAAGACGGTCCTTGAAAAGACTCTTCAGCTCCACATCCCCTCCTCTTCTCAGAGATCTGCATCGAGCAAGGTCCTTCCAGATCTAAGGAGGAGAGGCGAGTAGATCTGTCCAGTCGGTTCAAGGACGTGGCCAGCATCATTGCAGAGAACCGTTGCCGAGAGAAATTCAACCTCACCGTTTCTAATGCCTTTGATGCTCAACGGAGAGACTTTCTGTGCAGATTTCTGAGAAGGAGCGCGACGTGGAGCTTTCCAGTTTGTTCAAGGACGTGGCCAGCATCATCGCGGAGAAGTGCATCAACCCCAAGACGCAGCGCCCCTACACCATCACCATGATCGAGCGCGCCCTGCGCGACTGCCACTTCTCCGTTGACCCCAAGCGCAGCGCCAAGCAGCAGGCTCTGCAGGCATGCCCTTGACACCTCAAGCTTATCCAGTGCTGGCATTCTCTGCTCCCTTAGTCCCGGAACAAGAGTGTACAGCCCTTGGGGCTACTCCTCTTGCGCCACATTTGCAGAAAGGGTAGCCTCAAGAGCTTTCCTGCAGGGTGAGCATTGCTTTGGGATGGAGTTCTGCACAATGTGTGGCCATATGTCACACGATGTGCAAGAGGCCCGATAGAGCAACACTCACCTTGCAAACTGGTCACCTGACTGTGATGCCATTGACACAGTCCATTCCTGCTTGAAAGTGACGAGTGGGTGGACTCCTGCATGAGAGCTACAACCTCTTGCTTGTGTGTGTCACAGGGTACCAAATCCAGCAGCCTTTGAGCAAAACTGGCGAAGACATGGTCTTTGCGAAGCCTTTCTGGGTAGGAGGGATGTAGAATCTAGCCAGTGCATGTGCAGGCTGTGCAGCCGCTGAAGGAGCAGCTGCCCATAGAGAGGGCCAGGATGCGCCTGAAGATACAGGTCCCCTCCAGCAGCCGAGAGGAGCTCATCAGCCTCCTAGAAACCAAACAGGCGACCATTGAGTCGCAGGATCTGGGCTTCAACAACAATCAGGTAGCTGCTGGCCTGCAACAATGATACCAGATGTGACAATCTGGACATTTAGTATCCCTTTGCAGCCATCAGGCAGTAACGCGGGATTGAAGCCAGAGAATAGCCTTGAGCAATTTCTCACATTCCTGTGTGATTTCTCTGTGACCAGAGATGAGGGAACAACACTGGCTAGACTGAACGATCTCTGGCTTGATGCCTTCACACCAAGGAGGAGCATCAAACAGTTGTGCAGGTAGTGCAGTACGCTGTATGCACTTGTCACAAGGTTCACACGCACCCAACTTGCAGGTGACGGTGATGTGCCTGGTGGAGCCAGGAGCCTTCAGAGAGATGCACTCTTTCGTGCAGAAGTCCTGCGAGGGCAGCGGGCGGCTGGAAGTAATCTCCCTGGCTGCCACAGGTGACCTGGCCTGTTTTGCCTCATCTGAGGATTAGCATTCCACAGGGGGATGGTGAATGACGCACATGATATGGTTGCTAGGCCTGCCCTGCACTTGACCAGGCACATCAAACAGGCTGAAGCCGATGGAATTACACAGACTGCTGCCTTAGCGACAGGTTTGAGCCTTTGTGTTGCTGCAGAGGAGGTGCATGCGGTCTTTGCTCACGACAGTCTTCCTAGCCATCCGCACTCAGCAGCGCAGGCGCCTGCGCCCCCTACGACTGACGGCGACAGTGCCGTTACCAGCAGGCAAGCATGTCCCCAGCACATAATTCGATCCTCGCAGTGTGCGGGCCTCTTGCCAGTGGCCTGTCTGGCGTGTGTCAGAGGACAAGTGTGCCTTTCAGGACTTGCAAGCTTGGCATCCTTTCCATGGGTGCAGCATACGGGAAAGAGAGGACTTAGAAAGAGAGGACTTTGGACTATATGACCTTGGCTTGGCGGATGATCTAGGTGCGGAGGCTGGCTGCAGGAGTCAGGTTGCCAATTGTTAAAAGCAACTTGATAGCCTGACCCTGCTCTGCAGGATGGCAGCACAGCAGGAAACGCATCACGAGCTTGCCGGGCACACAGTGAGACCAACTGCAGAACAGAGCATTGCTGTGATATACCCTAAGGGGCCAATAGAGGGGCTGCCGGACGCCCACGCATCACGGCGCGAGCGCTTTGCGGAGCTGGACAGCCTGCAGCCAGGGTGGCAGGTGGAGCTGCGCAGCAGAGGCTCTGGCGGGGCTGTTGATGCAGTCTTCTACTCCCCAACAGGTGAGGCACTTCGATGAAGCCCACACTCTTCTCTGACTCTAGATCTCTAGGCGAGGGGCCTGGCAATGGGACATCAGACAACTTCCACGAATTGGAGATTGGTGCAAAGGGGCAACCCAGCATGCCAACTTATGACCTGGCCTGACGTCCAGTATGACATGCAGTGTCAGATATAACCATACTGACGGGCTTGCATGTGCAGGAGAGCCAGTGGGAGCCTTTGCGAATGCCAGGAGACAAGCTCTGCAAGCTAGTAAGCAGCAGCAATAGCACTTCATACTGTCTGTCCCGCTGGAGTTGTGCGAGCTATGAGACTAAGAGTAAGATGTGGTGCTTGGCCACATCTGCTTCGTATATAGGCATGAGCTTGAGCCAGCTACTGTACTCCAGTACGGTATGTGGCTAGTCATCCTTCACACAGAGCAGCTGCGCAGCTGCATGCCCGGTACTCTAGGTCTCAGCAATGCAGGCAGCTGCTTGCAGCCACATTTGTTGCGGTGATCATAGCGTGACTATGTACGAGTCACATGAGCAGCTCACCGAGAGTCTGCATGCTGCACAACCTACATCAGAAAGCATGGCTGCCGTCAAGATGTCATGCAACCGCTCCCCGTCACTGAGACTGTCAGCGTTGCTGCAGCATCACCATGCTCATCGTGAAGCACCCTACACGCATGCAAGCAGTCTCCCTCCTGCGTATGCACAGGACTTCTTCAAGTTGAATGTGCGCTCCTCTCAGAGCAAGCTCTGCATACTGGAGACACTGGAATGCCCTTCCTCAAACTTTATAATGCAAAGTCTCAATGACACTTCCTAAATCCAGGCAGACCAGGACGTACTATAAAGGCTGAGCATGCTCTCTGCAATGCGCTGAGCAGATATCTGCATTGACCTCAATCGGATGCAGGACCATACCTCAAGACTCAGCCTGCAGATGCCGACTTGCTGATGCTGCATTCTTGCCAAGTCAGAAGACTGCCTGACCAGGCATACCGGCATCACAAGCTGGCTGCTTGTGCATGCGTGGCTAGTTGTGCTGCTGTGGGCAGGCTTGCCCTCTCCCCGTATGTCATATGCCTGGAAGTAGAGCAGCCGCTCAGGGTCGATGCTCATGTAATGTTGCGAATACTGAACAGCAGGCCTGATGCGTTGTCCCACAACACATGTGGCACATACAGCTCACACATGGTCATCACCTCAGGTTGTGTGGAGAGGGCACAAGCAGAGTCATGGGCATTCAGGATGAGCAAGCTTATTGCATACTGTTCTGCTTCAGGATGCATGGGCAGACTCTTGCAAACCTGGACATGCTGGAAGGTCAGGAGGGTGTCAGTGGCAGGCAGGCTGTGTGTGCATTGCTCCTCCGCTGGGCACAGGGAGGGCAAGAAGCTGTACATGAGGAACAGGCGCTGGCGGGCATGGCGTTGAGCGTGCTGCGGGTGCAGCCGCACAGAGTGCAGCGCTATCGTAAGCCACCGCTCTGGATCTGGCCAGCCCTGCACACGAGGCCAGCTTAGGTGATACGTCACCAGTACTGACATCTCGTTTCCTCTCTATGCGCATTGATGCTAAACGGCTTTCAGTTGCCTGGCCACAGTGGCTTGCATCAAGGAAAGGGAGTGTCGTCGAGTGTCTTTGCAGCTACAGGATCCTGCCAGATGGCTTGATGGACACATCAGACCATGTCTTGATATGACAATGGCAGTGCAGAAGGTATGCAAGCAGTGAGGCTAGAGCATCATGCAGTGTGAGCACTGCTGCTAGAGTGTCTCACCTCAATGCCTGGACAGACGCGCCTCCAGAAGCATCCTCCACTGTGTGCCAAATTTGCTTCATTCCCACGCATGTCAATCAGTTGCTGCCCTCCTCCACTCCACCCTTTACCGCTCTGTGCGGGCGGTGATACACTGCTGCCAGTGCGCATCCGCTGCTCAAAGCTCTTTAAAGAGCCTGAGTGGGTCTGTGCTCTGATGTCAGGATCAGGTGCGCACGCTGGGTGCGAGACCTCGATATGTCTGCTGCCCAATGCCTGCTGAGGGGCGTGGATAGTCTCCTGAGTGAATTGAGCGCTCCTCTGCTGCAAGTAGGCATTGAGAGGCTGTTCCTGTGGGCTGCTGCAGGGCGTCTGCCACTGAGCTTGAACTGCACTTAGTGGATGCTTCAAATCTTGCTTGACAGTGCCTGTGCTTGGCGACTGCCTTGGCTGAGGTGCGCTGGCCGGCGTTTGCTGATGCGCCTGAATGGCGCTTAGCTGCTGCTGCAGATTCTGCGCTTTGTGCCCTGCCTCACGCACTTGCTCCTCCAAGGAATGCAGCGCCTGTGGGCTTCCTGCATCAGGAGACCCTCATCACCGGGACATGAAAGGGTTTGTGCTATCAGTGCCTCAATGCTCTGGGATACGCCTATCGATTGGGGTGTCTCAGTAGGCCTCAAGAACAGGTTTCCACTCTGCCCTGAGAAGACATCAGCGAAGAAGCTGGCTTCAATGAGCGGCTATGAAGGTGTACTGAAGCACGAGCGCTCACATGAGGCCACAGGACACACTCACTCAACAAGAGATCTGGCATACCCGTGCTGCCATGCCCTGCAGGAATGCGGGGCGAGTCGCAGCGGCTCAGGCTCAGCATCTTGAGCTTGCGCAACGCACGAGCGCTTTGGTCACCTTTGTCTGCAGCGGCAGCCTCTTCTGCTGCGTGCCCAGTGATTCCAGGACCACTCTGCGAGCCATTGTGCAGCGTCAAAGTCCTGCAGCCCTGCTTGACAAGCGCACTGCGAGTGCCTGTCCTTTGGGATGCTGCTATCGTGTCTCAGACACTATCTCATCTGCTCTGCAGCATTCATGCTCAGGTAATTTGACTGGGTGGCAGGCATAGAATGGATAGGATAGGATAGAAGTATCACGAGAGTGTGGCAAGGGCACGAGGGAGTTGCATAAACCAGGGAAAGCTCACAGCTTCAGCTGTGCTGCCCGGGCTAGAAGGCTGGCCGGGGCTGTGTGTCTGCACACTGCTGTCCTCTTGCCTTCCTGTGCCAGTCACTGCGTGTTGCAGCTGGGGCTGGTGCATGAGGCCCAGCCTGCCTCTCTGCCTCTCTGCCTTGCCCACCTGCACATGACGCTGCATCATGGCACAAGCATAATCCCTCCAAAATGACATCAACCACAGTATAAGCACGCCGGGTTCCCTGCCTCTTCCCTCTGCAGAGATAATGGTCAACGCAATAGTCACATCATCCAGGAAAGTACTGCTGCAGCAACATTCTGCACGCCAGGGAGCTACTATTTATGATGTACCTCCACAACGAGGCGCCGCTGGTCTCGCAATGCTCCCTCAAGCTTGCCCTTGAGCTCGGCATTCCTGCCTTTTAGCTCCTTGTTGCTGCGCGCGAACTGCCTCAGCTTGCCTGCACACATCAACGCTTCTTCTCTATATGGCTCAATTGACTCTGCAATGATCTCATTCCTGTCCCTGCTAGTCTGGGACTGTTCGTCCAAGAGAAGGGGTAGTGAGTTTTGTGCCTGTTCTTATGAGAGAGTTGTGTAAAGGACGGAAGATGTCGGGAGAGGCGTACTGTGGGTCTCGGTAGCATCAGCAGAGACGCGGCAAAGCTCCTTCTCTGCGGCCAGGAGGCGGGCTGCAGCGCCGCCCCGCGCGCTCCTGTCAGAGCGGACCATGAGCCGCTTGGCCGCCTCTTCCGTCCTTGCGAGCTGAGCAGCCAGCCTGCGTCACAAGGACATCCATTCTGGTGCCAAGCCAGGGGACGGGCAAGCTGACAAGGCACCCTCTGTGACAGCTCATGTCCTCTGACAAACATCCAGAATAGGCAGTTCAGAAACATGCAAGACAATCTCCCCAGACATCTGACCAGCTGCATGCTGGGGCATGCATGTCTGACTGGCATTTGTGTATATAGAGAGCACATGACAACAGGGTATGTGTGATACAATGCAGTGGATGTGATACTGTGTAGACCGCAGCAGAGATGGCATAATGGCTGGGGCACACTCTCTCATCTTCTGATGGTTCTGCTGCTCCTTCCTTTTCATCTGCAGGAACTCTTCCCGCATCCTTAGAAAGGCGTCTTCGTCAACCTGCAAGTCGGGTGCAGCCTTAGGCACGAACCTGATGGCGTCATGTAGAGGCCACATAGCAAGATGTGTGCTCACCTGGCTTTCACCCTCCCACCTTGGAGCCTTGCCTTCTGCACATCTTGGCATTCCATAACGAAGATAGTAGCTGCTCTCGGTGTCGCTGAACATCGGTACGCCCTGTGCTGTGAAATGCCCAACTCTAGTAAAGGCCGAACGATAGTAGCAAATCTATTCCACGAAGCGCGTACAGCGGCCTGCGCTATACAGTGGTGCTTCTTGCATGTCGAATACCTCAACGACAACGTGAAAGCCCTCAGAACTAAATGAATCGCGAGAAGCAACACGAAACGTCTCCACCGATGGAAGATGCATGACGCTCCGATGAGTCCAGTCATCCCTCATGTGCGAATTTTCCGATACTACAGTCTAACGTCATATCGGCCAGTGCAAGCAATCTTTCAATAAATGAAACGTTTTCTGGTTGCCAACATCGTGCATGACCAGCCTCAGGGTTGCGGGACGCATGGCCTGACCTTCACAGTGTATGGTACTGGTCAGGAAGTTGTCGCCCTACTGACCTGAACTACACAAAAGCCACCGAAGTCATACTGCGAAATACAATAGCTACATTTGAGAGTTCAACCAGCGCACTCAGTCTTGAAAGGGCTATCGAGGACAATGTAGAGGTGTTGAGGACAGGCCCATGGCAAGGCAAGGCGGTGCCCCTGTCATAGGATATGAACCAGGAAGGCGACGAACAACGTCCGAAGGGTCTTCGCCTTCAGTTGCCGGAGGGAAGTCACAGAAGTCCGCCTTCAGCGACAGATATGTGCTGGGGGAAGAACTTGGGAGAGGAGCCTTTGGCCAGGTAAAGCCGCGCATATCGAGCGTGTGATGCTCGTCATAGATTCTGCTTAAGTAGCTCATTGCACAAACTCGCACTGCTGTGCTTGGAGGCTGTATGGGGGGGACAGTAAGCTGCTCCCCTTGGTCACAGAAGTGCAGCTCACAAGCTGTAGGCACTTCTCCATCGTCTGCCTGTTGCCAAATAGCTGCCAGCCCCCATGCAGAATAGTCGGTGACCGATCCCTCGTGCTGCAGGTGTTCAAGGCAACAGACACACAGACTGGCGACATTGTGGCCATCAAACAGATGTCCCTGTCTGGGATCACATCAGACAACCTGCAGGCCATCGTGGGGGAAATTGACCTCCTCAAGAACCTGCGCCACAAGAACATTGTGAAATATATCGGCTCACTCAAGACGAGGACACACCTCTCCATCATCCTGGAGTACATGGAGAAAGGCTCCCTGGCAGATGTCATCAGACCGGCCAAGTTTGGAGCCTTCCCAGAATCCCTGGCAGCAGTGTACATAGCGCAGGTGCGCGCTCGTCCAGATCTGCTCGAAAAATTGCCTCTGCATTGCTGCGTGAGCGGCTATTGGCTACCAATTTTGATGTATGGGATGCATCTCCACCTGCACACGCTGCACAAGCAACTTCCATCTCGTGCACATTCACTCATGCTGGGTCTGCTTGAGCTCAGCACTCAGGCCTTTGCAGCAGCTTATAATGTTCATATAGGGCAGGATACTGATGAGGGGTGCCTCGTGCAGGTGCTCCATGGTCTGGCGTATCTTCATGAGCAGGGCGTCGTGCACAGAGACATCAAGGGAGCAAACATTCTGACCGGCAATGAGGTATGCTCCATTTGGACATGGCTTCCTTCCTGAGGATAATGCTGATGCTCCATACTGTCCTGGCAACAGGGAGGTGCTCAGTGGCTCCTTCTCAACCTACCTAAGGCAGTCACTTGCTGGGCGCTATTCAGTGATCAGCAGACTGGGGCAGCAGGAGCTCAGTCAGCTGTTGCCTGTGCAGAGTACAGTGAGTTGGCGTGGCAGCCATGTTTATGGGGACCTCTGAGAAATGAGAGTCTCAAGTCGAATTTGGAAAGCTCTTGCTGCAGCACAGGGACTGAGAGCTTTCTGCTTCTGCAGAGTGTGGTGAAGCTGGCAGACTTTGGCGTGGCGGCGAAGCTGACTGGAGCCTCCGATGGGGACGAGAGCCTGACGCAGTCAGTGGTGGGGACGCCCTACTGGATGGCTCCAGAGGTGATCGAGATGACGAGCGTGACTGCTGCAGCTGACATCTGGAGCGTGGGCTGCCTCACCATTGAGCTGCTCACGGGACAGCCGCCCTACTTTGACCTGCAGCCCATGTCAGCCCTCTTCCGCATCGTCCAGGTGGGTACGTCATTCTTGCAGGAGGGGGTTCAGCCAACTTTGGAAGACATGCCATGTTTGGCATCGAATCGTCACCTATACAGGGAGCAGACCAAAAACCTGTGAACACAGGCTACGCATAGAACGCTTGATGGGAATTTCAGAACCTCATCATGCACATCGAGCACTTGGCGCTTGTGAAAAGGCAAGAGAGAACATACGTGGCTCCTGCTGGAGTGCTCTGAGTGCCCCTGCATGAATGGCAAGGCACCCAACCGCTGACCTTGAATAGTAATCTTGGGCCCACCTGAGACTGGCTTTCCTCTGCAGGACGAGCACCCGGCGCTGCCAGAGAATGTGACGGAGGACATGCAGGGCTTCCTGCTGGAGTGCTTCCAGAAGGACCCGCAGCGGCGCCCCGGCGCCAAAGCGCTGCTGCGGCACGCCTGGCTGCGCCAGCAGCGCGCCACGCTGCGCAGCACCTGGTCCAACACCGTCAAGGCCCGCGGCGGCCGCACCGACGCGCACGCCTCCGTCACAAACGTCGTGGAGCGCATCCTGCAGGTGGGTGACTGATGGCAGACAGCCCTGCCATGTCGCTCTCAGCAAAGCTCACACCGCTCATGCCCCACGCATAGTCTGAGAATTTTATACAGGCCTACTCAAAAGACGTGCTGTCATCCACAGCATCCTCTCGTAAGCCAGACACACCATCTGGATAAGCTACAAGCATGTGCAACCGTTGCGTCAGCCTGTGACGTGTGGTGTCTTGCAGAACAAGGATCATGCATGGCATCACTGTGCGTTTTGGGTTGATAGAGACCCTGTGTCGTCTCTGGCGCTGAGTTTCAGGCGATGTTTGCAGGCCGACAGCGACGACACCTCATCACTGGGGCCCGAAACTGCCTCAGAGAGTGGGGAGGAGAGCCAATTTGCGCCTAAGAAAAGCAAGAGCGGTTTGCCTGCCAGGAAGGACTCAGCCGGCAGCCTGGAAAGCAGAGCAGCGCCGCGCAGCATCGGGGGCCCGGAGCTGCCCGGAAGCGCCCATAGCAGCGTGGCGGAGCTGCCCGAGAGGCCTTCCCTGCTCAAGAGACCCTCAGCGTCCGCCTCGGAGTCCCATTTCTCTGTGGCCAGCCTGGCTCGATCTGCAGCGCCTGCCTCTGTAAGCCACCCCGCTCATCTACTCCTGTTTTCAGTTGTCACTCAAAGTCTGCCATGAGAGTCTGCAGTTGCTGCTAATAACATGGCTGGGAGAGCCAGCACAGGGGAAGGTCTTCTCGAGAGAGGGTTGCACGTGCATGAGAGGTATGATCCTGCAGGGGCGCTCGGCAGAACCAAGCTTGGTGACGCCAGCTCAGCGCAGCGAGCCGCCCCGAAGCAGGACACCTCAGCGGCCCCCTCCGCTGGACACCAGCTCTCCTGGCTTGGTGAGAAGCAGTACAGTCTCCTTTTAGCTGACACCGTCAGGGCATCATGCTGTTGTGTGTTGGACAGATTAGCATCTTATTGGATAGAAAGCTTGCATCCTTGATTACCTGGTCTTGCATGCAATGTTACTAGAGTGTCCGCACTCCTGCAATGTCATGTCGAAGGCATCAGGTGGTTGAGGCCTGATGTGCTGTTGCAGGGGAAAGCTAGGAGCTCAGATGAGTGCTTTGATGGGGACCCCTTGGGGACGTTGCTAGCCAGCTTGAGCGCTTCAAACCCCTTGCCATCGCATGCTGGGGGGCCAGAGGTGAATCCCCACAGCTGACACGACTTTTCATTCAGGCATTCAGCCCTGCTCACACATAGCGTCCCCTGGAGATTGTCAAGTATGCGCGATGTTTCAGTCTGGCATCCCCCTGATGCATGCACCTCATCTTGGAAGATATCTCCCTAGGTGTTGCCTTTGCTGAGCTGTTTCTTAGGACCAGGCTGGCATGACCCAGACAACAGCACTCCCATTTCCCAGTGCTGATGTATGTGCCTGAGGTTCTGGGTAGAGATCCATGCTGTTTGCGCAGGATCTGCTCAGCTGGCTGGAGCACAGCGACATGCAGAATGGCGCCATGCCTGCAGGCAGCCCGAAGCCCGTCAATTTGCCCGGAGCGCCAGGAGCAGCGCCCAAGCATCAGCAGGCTGCAGAGGTATGAGGAATATATTGCCACACATTAGATTCACCCTTGACACGCGCTGCTGTGGCGGCCCTGCTGTGAGAGTCAGGAAGGCAGCATTGCGGCGTGGAGCAGCTATTTGCTCATGAGTGACTTTCCTGTAACCTGTGTGTGGCAGTCACTCATTCTGCAATGGCAGGAACTTCTCACCACTGCTTGTTCATCGGAACCCTTAGTTTGTTGCTGGCACATGTGGACAACAGGCAATGAGTGGTGGCTTTGACCTGTGACACTCACGTCCCATGCAGATACGGAGACTGGTGGGCGCCCTGCGGCCGGTAGTGCCAAATGCATCCATGTCAAGTGGCGCTGCAGTCACTGCAAGGGACACGCCTGTGCTGGACGCCTGCCAGCAGCTGACGGGGCTGCTCGCGGAGCAGCAGGAGCGCCGGAGCACCTTCATGGCCGAGAATGGCGTCGCAGCGCTCATTGAGCTGCTGGATGAGCGCAATGCCAAGGTGGGAGCTGAGCACTCCTTGGTGTGGCCACTTAGAAGGGAACAATCCGCAGGACGGAGGCTTGCTGCGGTAGACGAGATGCCAAGCATAGCACTGATGAAGAATTGATCTGCTCTGTTCCCTGAAGCAGTGACGTTAATGCTGCGGTGGATGTCAGCCCATATGGTCTTGGAAGCGCCTTTTGTCTTCTGTACTGGATCTTGCTTGGCCCAATCAGGATGATTGGCCTGACAGCTTGGCATGTGTCTGCAGGTGGCGCTGGCGGCCTTGGAGGTGACCAATGCGCTAGTCAGCAACGATGTGCGCATTTTGGAGGCGAGCTGCCTGCTGGGGCTGGTCCCGGCTGTGCTGCGCTACGCCTACCCCATCCAGCCGCTGCTGATGCGCACGCAGGCGGCCGCCTTTGCGTACGCGCTGTGCCATGGGAGCGCCGCCACAGCGCGCATGTTTGTTGCCTGCCAGGTGTGCCACCACTGCTTTCTTGCATGCTTAGCCACATGAGTGCGACGGTCTTGCAGTGGGCTGCTACCTGTAGCTCCCTGGCCCTCACCACATGCGCCATCTGAGAGAGCTGGCATCACCGGCTTCAGAGGCTCTCTGTGCAGCTGGAGTGACATCAACACACAGTGCTTTGGGTGTGCTATAAGTTTTGGTATGCTTTGCCCTGACCGCAGATCGCTGACACAGCTAGCCTGGTGTGCAGGGGATGCCTGTCCTGGCAGCGCTGACGGAGAATAGCCTGGCGGAGAGCGGCTTCCTGACGCAGACGGGCATCACCTGCACCTGGCAGATGCTGCAGATGCAGGGCCCCTTCCCGCTGAACCACCTGTGCCGGCTGCTGGCCGCAGACAACATGCCCCTGCGCCTGGTTCTAGCCCTGGATGCGCTCTGCTCAGAGCTGAGGCCCTCTCCCACAGCATCCCAGGTGCGACTCTACGCATGTCCCTGTTGCTAGCCTGCAATCACCCCATACACTGGATACGCTGTTTGTCCTAGAGGCTGACTACGGCGAAATCCTGCAAGCCTTCTCATCATGCGCTTTGGCAGCATAGCTACCTACTGCCAGGTCACTGTGCTGGAGGATGGCTGTGGGTCATCCTATACCTGAGGAGTATGGAAATGCTTTGCTTATCTGGAAAATGATAAATTTTGTCTGCCGCAGGGTCATGAGAGCCCTACAGAGTCAAGGTACGCCCTCAGCGAGGTCTCGGGCTCGTCCGTGCCTGAGGAGCTGTCGCTGGAGGATGATGCAGTCAGCCGCGTGACCTCCAACTCGCACGCATCCACCTCCAGAGGTAGGCAGCGCATTCCATGTCTGCTTCTGCACTGCAACAGTCACACTTACAGAAATCTATTGGGCATCCCTTTGAAGATTCTGCGCTCCTCCACAGCACTCTGAGACTCGTGGCCTGCTGATGCATGAGCAGGTTGTATCTGCTAAAGTTTTTTATATCAGGGTATGTAAACTCAGAGCCTTGTCCTACGGTGACCACGGGCTAATCCCTTGGTTTTAAAATATAGAAGCAACTTCTCACTCCTCTCTGTCATGCTATCCAGGGGTGGGCAGCAGCCGGCTCAGCAACATAGGCCTCAATGGCTATTTCCGGTCCTCTCGCCAGTCGGGCGCCACAGTGGCGCCAGCAGCGCCAGTCGTGCGGAGGGTGCCTAAGCAGGCAGCGCACCGCCGCGGCAGCAGCCTGTCAGGGAGCAGCCCTGATGTGCTCGCCTCCCTCATAGAGACGGTGAGCCAGCCCTGACTAGCTTTGACGTGTTGTCGTGCTTGCCCTGCCTTCAGAGGCCATGCTACTGAGGCAAGTGACTCAGCAAGGCAGCAAAGCCTATCATTGCCTGCTTGTTCACATCCCCCAGACATAGAACAGCGATACGCAAGCTCCAGCTAGTGTGTGGGAGGATAGTAAGCAACAAGACCTGGGCGCAGCAGGGAGCCCTAGCTGCATCCGATATTGACTTCCAAGCCCCCTCAGCAATGACTCCTTCGAGGACAACATTCTTCCGGCATGCAGGTGGGCAACATCCTGCTGGTGATGGCTCACGCTGACAGCGTGGTCAAGGGCGCCATTGGCAGGAAGGAGACGCTGCTGGCGCTGTTCGTTGTCATGAGCAAGCTGGACCGGCGCGAGCGGGCGCTGCTGAAGTGCCTGAAGTGCCTACGCCTGCTCACCTTCGACCCTGCCCTGCTCCAGCCACTGCAGGTGTAGTACCCCTGTCTGATCTTTCCTACAAATATCGGCTTGCTGCAGTCTGAGCTGTCAGCGATGCCTCCAGCTGGCTCGAGCCGTCTATAGGCACTGACAGCTCAGCTGCCACGTCAAACGGCCCAAGTCAAATGCACAGCTTCCAGCCCCAGCATCCCTTTCATGTGCTAGGAAAGTCGTCTGTGATCGCACAAGCATCTAAGCAAGGCTTTCATCATTTGGGCAGCCGTCTTCACTGATGTGGTGATGTTGCAGGATGCCGGCACGATACCAAAGCTGCTGCCGTTCCTGGGGCGCACCAACCCGGTCACGCTGCAGCTGGAGGCGCTGCATGCCCTGTACAACCTGTGCAAGATCAGCCGCACCCGCCAGGAAGCTGCTGCTGTAGCTGGGGTTGTGCCGCGCTTGATAGCCCTGGTGTCATCAGCTTCAGCAAAGGTCTGCTCTCAGGCAGAGGCATACTACTCAGTGGATTGCAGTGACAGACATGATCTTATGAGCATCCTCATGCATTTCATCATATAGTTGGCATGCAATGGCTTTGGGACTTTTGGGATCGGGCTTTGGGCGTAGAAAGACCCGGATTGCCTTACAAGGGCAGCAGAGCACATATGTTGGCAAGAACGCTCATTGAAGGTGTAGCATGCGCTGTGCTGAGCATCAAAGTGTCATTGTGGCTAGGCATTGTACTTTGCTGTTGCTCAGAAGAGACCGAGGCTTCAACTCTGTGCTGCAGGCGCAGGAGGGCTCTAACGGGAGGGAGGGGCAGCAGAGCGCGCAGCTGCGGCCGCTGGCCATCAGCCTCATCTGTGGCATGGCGCACAGCACGCAGCGCACGCGCGCCGAGCTGTGGGCGCACAACGGCCTGGAGCTGCTGCTCGGCCTCCTTCAAGAGCAGGTGCAGTTAATTGAAAGCCTCTCTCTGTCCTACACACCCATCTGCTGTGGAACATGGCTGTGTGGTGTCTGGGGCGGTCGGATTACGCCCCGACAGGAGCACATCGCAGTAGTCTTTCCTTCGAGCAGGAGTATGAGCATCTCTCAGTGAGCAAGCAACTGGCACCGTGTCCAAGTATATTTCTATCTCTATGTCTGATAAAAGTGGCACCTGCAGGTCTGGCAAGGGGCTGCGCTGGATGCTCTGGCAGCATGGCTGTCAGAGGATGCCTCACGGGTGGAGCCTAGACTGGCAGCCCGGGAGGCCTGCCAGCGTTTTGTCGCCCTATTCGCCGCCTACGCGCCCTCCGGCGACAGCGAGACCCTCTCCCGCCTCCTCAAGCCCTTCCTGCGCATCCTGCGCCACTCCAAGCGTATCACGGTGAGGCCCAGCGCATTCAGTCCTCGCCATGTGTTCTAGCAGAGCACATAGCACACACTTGGTGCCTGCATGTGCCAGATCACTAAGACAGAGGACCCCTTCTCTTGCATTTATCTCTGTGCTTGCCTGCACAAGTTCTGGAGTTGTGCATCCTTTGATGTCCTCTCACGAGACTGGTGCGTTAGGCACAAACTGGATGCTTCTAGCACACACCTGAGCTTCAACACTGTGTCTCAGGTCTACTGAAGGGGCTGTGGTTGTGCAGGTGGAGATGGGGCAGGGAGGCTTGACGCCCATAGTGCTGGACACGCTGAAGCAGACGAGCGCGCTGACAGCGCTGGACCTGCTGCAAGTGCTGCGCACGCTGTACGAGTTCCACCCGCGGCCCAAGCAGTACGTGGCGCAGTACGGCATCCTGGAGCACCTGCAGAAGCTGGCCTCCGGGAGCGACAGGAGCGGGGGCGGGAGCGTGCTCGTGCAGAAGCAGGCCAGCAGCCTTCTGCAGGCTCTGAAAGTGCAGTCCGCCATATGAGCCATCCTGTACATAACGCAGTCGCCCTGCGCGCCTTGAGGCACCCTTTGCCATGCGGGCTTTTGTCTGGATTCCTTACACAAGAAGAGACGAGAGTGGGTGCGGGAGTGTGCTGGTGCAGAAGTACGCAAGCAGCCTCCTGCAGGCCTTGAAGTTCAACCCGCCGTTTGGGCTTGCAGTCTCATGGTCATACTCAGTGTACAGCGCAAGCGGGGATTGTGGGACTTCTTGAAGTATGCACACTCTTGTATGCATGAGGCAAGAGCTCCATTTGCAATGCCTCCGAGGAGTCTGTAAGGCTGTCGAGGTTATGTAGGACTTTGAGTTATTAGATATCGATAGCAGCGCAACAACCATCTTTGAACAACTTGGAGTCAATACCTCCAGAGATCTTGGAAGAAACCCCTCGCAGTCAAGTCTTCCAGACAGATCATAAGTTCACTTAGCGCCCCTCGGGGACTGGGTCCCCGTACATTTAACTTTTACCAAGCACTTGCTCAACAGATGTCCAGCGCTCTTGCACAACATTTATTGTCATATATAGGATTACAGATAATCATATTCAGCTCGGAATCAACAATGGTAGCTTGCAAGAGCTGCAAGAGCAAAGTATAACATTACCCCACCTACGAGGTGAGGCTATGCATGTCTACGCAATCAATAGAGTCTATGTAGTACCCTACAGCACCCTAGGACTCAAGATAAACAGATCTTGCAGCTTGGCATGCGTCACATGCAGCTTGGACACTGTCATGGCTGGCAGCTTTGACCAGGCATGGGCTGCACTTGCCAACCTATTGCTAATCTCAGCTTTGGCGGAAAGATCTGAGCTTTGCATGGTGCCCAAGTATCTAAATTTGGAGACCTGCTCAATCGCATGTTGTGCTACTTGATTTGGATCGACGCAAGTCTGAGTCTTGGTATAGCATACGTATTTTGTCTTGGGGATGCTCATCCGCATTCCCCAATCCTGCAAGGCTTGATACACAGATGCAATGATTGCTTGCAACTTCTCCCGGTTCTTATCAAAGAACACCATTTCGTCTGCATACAATAAGAACCAGGAAGGCATCCTGCCGTTTGGTTTTCTACTGTAGTACGGCCAGTAAGATGGCCATCAATGTTGTAAGCTAGACTGAGGCTCAATTCATCTGCTTCGGATTCAATGAATCTGCATATGCTATCCAGGAACATGTTGAAAGAGAAAGGTGCATTCACATCACCTTGCTCGAAACCGGTGAAAACCTGGAACCAGCTGCCTTGCTTGTCCTTGTCTGCTTGCATCGCACACGTGATGTTGGTATGGAGGTCCCTGATGAGCTGTAGCATTTTCGGTGGAATTCCCATGCTGCCAAAGCAAGAGGCCTATCAAGTGAGTCATAGGCTTCGCTAAGGTCAATGAAGCATGCATGTGATTTCATCGCTTGTCTTGTGTGTGAGCTTCCGATAGGCCATTGAAGCTAAATTGGCATCGTTGCAGCATCTGCCCTTCCTAAAGCCACACTGCCCCTCCAGCAGCAGACCTTCAGCCCATTTCTGGATTTAGTGTGCACAATTGCAAAGACCTTCCCGGGCAAGCTCTGGGCGGCGGGAGCCACAGCTTCCAGGATGGCTTCCCTCACGGTGGCAGCTGGCTGCTGCTTGGCGGCTGCCTCTGCAGCGTGCCAGTGGAAGGTCTGCCTCAGCTTCGTGACCAGGTCATCCATGTTATTATCGCCTGCCGCTGGATCTGCACAGTATGTACACCAGTATGTGACATGCAGGAGGGCCAACAATCTAGGGAACTGGCACCACGCTGGCCAGACAGACGATTCAAAGCACTGTAGAGGTACAGCATGTCACACATCGACAGACATTAAGTAAGACCTGAATCAGATTCTTGGGTTGTGCACATGACGGCAGCTCACCAAGTTCTGGAAGTTGTGCAGCAAGGATCAGAGAGCAGTGTGAATATGATGGGCAGGTCTGAGACACAATGGCTGAAGACAATGGAGTCCCACCATCTCCTGCAGTGCCGCTTGGCGCGTCCACATAGTCATTGACGTTGAGGTCCAGCAGGCGAGGCTCCTTGAAGCTCTTGGGCGCCATCCACTGCAGCAGCAGGTGGTCGTCCATGGGCACCATCTTCACCATCATTGGATCGCGCTTCCCTGCGTTAACGAGCCATGAGCTCAGTGCACTGCAGCATCCTGGCAGCGGCATGAGATATCGTGATAAAGACGTGAGCCAAGTGCGCTACTGCAATCTGGCAGCAGCACGTAACAGGATGATAAAGACCTGTGTTGAGTACATTGCTACACTCTGACAAGAGCACAAGATACAAAGCCAGATGGAACAGGCAAATGACAGCACATGCAAACCTGATGGTGTTCACCTGTGGCGCTCACATGAGAGTAGAGCCAAACTCCTTGTCGCTAGCTGCCAGGCTCTCATGCAGGCCCAGCAGCTGATTCTTGCTCTCCTCCATCACTGCCGTACCTCCACCAGTCCAGGGCCTGCTTACTCGTGACCTGCGCCAGGCACGCGTGTAGGGCTCATTCATCAATCTGCGCCTGCTCCTCTGACCAGTGGCGACACGCATGTCGGCAAGGCGCAGCCACCATCGATGTAGCCTGATGTACAACAGCTGTCAGTGCACTAGTCCTTGCGTCTCGCTCTCTATGGCAAGGTGATGTGTGGCAAAGTCTCTAACTGTCTCCCAAAGAGCGCAATGCAGAGCTGACGCTATCGCTCACTCACTCCATGCCGCCCTCTGCAGCTCTGAAACTTGAAAGAGGTGGCCCCACCTGTGAGAGATTGCTGCTCTTGCCAACCCTACATCCGGAAACCTGCTGCTTTGCCCGCCTCCCTTGCTTCCTCACCTGGTTGAATATGCCTTGGGGTGCAGACTCAATCGCAAACGTCCGATCCTGTGGTACAACACTGTGCCTCAGCAGCCAGCGGGTGCACTTCTGCAGCCACATGACAAGCCATGCTTGGATTGTGCTCTGAGAGCTGACGAGTGTGGCCAGCACTATACCTAGCCATGGAAGGCAAGACTCCAGTGGAAGCGCCCAAAGCCCTCGTCATCTAGCGTCACATGCTGGTGCATGGCCATAGTGGCTGCCAGCGCGGCGCCACTCAGCGCCCGCTGATTCATGCTCTCTGCCCCCTGGGACTAAACGCGCAAGCGAGGATCAGGCATGCCCCAGTACCCCATAACAAGGGTCGTGCTGTGATAACCCACTTCTTATGGCCCCATACACCCTGAGGCAGCCTTCGAAAGTCAGAGACCATCAACTGCGCCCTCAACTCTGCTGTCACAGGGTGCAACAGGCAGGCAGCATCAGCCTCTGACGTACCTGGGAAGATTGATGAGAGTGGCGGCATTGTCCACCTTCTAGGATTGCGCAATATGGCAGGCGTTCAGCCCAGCCCCGGCTCCCTGCTGCAGGCGTCATCCCTAACTGCCTGGCAGCCTACAGCCATCATATCACAGGCTTAAAGAAGCCTTGCATAGATTGCAATATTCTGGCCAATGCATGCGCCTGTGGTGTGCAGCCTACAGAGAGGTCTCCAGTTGTACAGCTAGCAGTGCAGTGTGACTGCGTGTCTAATTCCTGACCAAATGTAAAGGTGAAAGCTAGTGAAACATGAGCTATGTCTGGACGTCTGTTATTGTTACCTCCATTCCTGGAGCTGACGTGTTTAGACGTTCAACAGCACCAGCCAACTCCCGATACTTTTTTCTCCTTTTGTCAATGCTTGGCTGCTGTAAAAGGGTAGAAGGCCAATCCGACGGACAACTTTGACCGTTTAGCAGCATCAGTGCCCAAGCAGCGTGCATGCGAATGCCCCTGAAAAGGCCAGCAGGAAGACGTGTGCTCACCCTGTCGCATAGCACTGCAATGTGAGCCCTCTAGACGCCCTACTTCTCGGCCCGGCCTGCTTGATCTCCATGCTGAAGGCCGCGAAGGCCGACTAAAGATGACTGTTCTATGCAGCATGACTTGTAGGCAGGTGAAAAATATTGGCCGAGCTAATACTACCAATTTGGCTCCATTTCGCCTTCAAAGTTGCAGCCCACGAAGCAAAGACTCATATACGGCATCGCCCGCCTTTGTATCCGCCTGCCGACAGGTGTGTTGACAGAGCAGGGGTGGCTTCCGCCGCTTGTGTCCCCATTCAGTATGCAAATACCCTGAAGTAGCCTCTTAGTTGTGGACCCCGGGTCTCCTGCGCTACCGAGGGTATGCCCTGTGAGCAGGAATAGGTGTCTCTAGGCAGTAAAGCACAGAGTCTGAGCCCGATCACTTGCGCAGGCAAGCTTATTGTGAGCAACACTGACAACGTGGCAGTGAAGGCGCTGTGACCAAGTGTAACACTTTGCGCAAGAGTGGCAAGCCCTCACACTTACCGTCATGAGGTATGCGCCGCTCACTTATCTGCGCCCGTGGGCTGACTTGTCGTACTTTCGAAGTGCCTGCAAGGACATGCATGTCACTCGGCGTGTGGAAGTGATCGTACGCTGTAGAGCCAACTCTGCTGAGCACAAGCGTTGAAGATGTCACCACCAAACGAGGATCCCAGAGACTCACATACATTGGACCGGATCACGTCAAAAGCAAGACCGCCATAAATCCCAGTACGCTTTCCACCGGCTTCAACTTCATCACGATACCTTCTTGGTGCAGGGTGCAGCATCGGTGTTTCGGCAGACGGTGCTATGGGGATTTCACCCTGCAGACGCTCACCTTGATTTCGGTATTGCTTGGTCATCATGCTGCTGCACATACCATAGGTATGACAGACCATTCCTTTGTCCCTGCCGTAAGCTGTCTTAGAGGTAATATGTGAGGGTCCAGTATGTCAAATCATATGCTTGCCATATCTTGTATCGTGAGGCAATGGTCATGCCAAGGACTGGGCCTACAATGGTCGCAAGGATCTCGCTACCTTTGGCAGACTCAAGCTCATGTGATCTTTGTACTTGTCAGCTGCTAGAAGTCCAGCTCCTATAGTCTCCCAGATATGGAGTTCTAGGTGACTCGTAGAGTGTGGCATGCACCTGCAAGCTTTGACAAGCTGGTGTGTCGCTGAGCGCAGTGTCAGATGTGATCGCTCCTATTGCAAAAAACAAGGCTCAGGACCTCCTCCCCGTGAGTGAGGCGTCCTTTGAGAAACTCAGGGCAACCAATGCTGCCCTGAGAGCTAGCAATGCCAATCTCGAGAAATCCAACACCAAGTGGAATTTCGTCTTGGAGGCAGCCGAAGCTAAGCTACAAGAGCTGTTCCCCATGAGCCCAACCTCTTTGTAGTCATCCCCATGCCATGATGATGATCTCGGTCAGATAATCTTCGATGACAGAGTGTGTGCCGTGGTTCACTGGTGGTGTGCATGTGATATTCACATTTTCGACTTACTCCACACTTTGCACACAGGGCACGCCTGGAATCAACGCTGTAGATGGTCTGAATGGTATTTTCTCATCAGAGTTGCGTTGACTGACTTTCGTCGTTTTGAACAGGCTGTTGCTTATTGTCACAGACGGTCTAGTGCATGCGCTGGAGCACCACATTCAATAGCAGCAGCTTCAATGAGTCATACATGCCATAGTGATTTGTCTAGCATCTTGTAAGACTTCCATCTAGAAGGTCTTGGCAATGTTGACTGCTCTCCTTGTGCACAGGACCCACAGGTGACTTGGGTACAAGCGGCAAGTCAGGTTTCTTCCTTGCTCCTTGTGATGCTTACAAGTGTACGGAAGTGAGATCAGGCTGTGTTGCTTTTCTCAAAGGTCAATGCAGGCACTACCGGTTTGAGCCCAGCATAACATTTGCAGGTGACAATGGCTTTTCTGGGACGGCCGGAGGCACAGGAATGTCCGGTCTTTCCGGCAGCACAAGACCCGGCTACACAGGCAACAGTGGTCTTGTGGAGGATGGTAGTTATCTTCAAGATCACCCGATATTGAGTCTTGAGTGCACACAGCTGTGGTTTGGACATGAATGCAAATGCCAGGCAAGGGTAGCTTCAGGCCGCTTTGAAGGGTTCAACCTTTGCTCAAACCGACCTCAGTGAATCATAATGTGGTGTCATTTCACAATTCTGTATACGCATGCAGGTCTCAGGGGGTACACAGGTGCCACCGGACATAGTGGGCTCAGCGGGAAGAGCGGTGCGCCGCTGCGTCATCTAGTCACCTGATCTTGGCAATTGCGCCTTCGAGTTGCACGATTTGGATCTGATGCCATCTGGCAATGACACACTGATCTTCAAAAAGTGGTATGCTGCTTGAGCATCATCATGTACCAAGCACCAGGTCACCTAACGCATGCTATCAGCACGCGCAGGTGCATCTGGTGAATTGGATACGCTCGGCACCACAGGTATGGTAATGTACTTGGCGCCATATGCCGGACTCATACGGCGCTGATGACTTCTGAATAACCCTCGGGGACTGAGTCACCCAATATGCAGGAGGCGAGGGCCCACTTGGGCTGTTGGGGCTTACTGGAATGTCAGGCTCTACTGGAAAGTCAGGGCTATCTGGCTTCACAGGTGTGAAATCTCAAAATCGTCTGATGGTGATGTTTCAAAGTGCGGGACATTGCATACACCATGTATGAGTGTGGGGGTCAACGATCGCAGACCTTAAGCAGCAACTTGGAGTTTCATCAAGTGATGCTGTCCAAAGTTGGTCCCGCATTGCACACATCCCTCGTCTGTTCCTTAGCCCGTTGATGCCGGCAATGCCTGATGTGATTACATACTTACCATCACAAGCAGATCGAGAGAAACCCGCATGGCAACGCCTCACAGGAGCCACCAGCCTCACGGGCGCCACTGGTATCACGAGCCTCACTGGATATTCTGGAGCTACCGGCGGCCTTGCAGGAGCTGCCAGCGGTGTTGACGGTAAATGTCGGAGGGATACATACCCACTCATTCTGGCCCCATACATTTGTTGCTGCGTAGCGGTTGGTAGCCTCAAGCTAATGTGTGTGCCTTGCATGTGCTCTTGCGTTCGCTCGTCATTGCATAGCCAAGGTGAAAGCCCTCTCAATGTGCAGGCCTCACAGGAGCTACAGGCTTGACGGGTATGTGTTGCCGAGTCTTTCTGCCGGCATCACTGGTACTGTAATATTTTCCCGAGCTTCGCTTGGCACGAGCAGACAACATCTAGACCCGTTGTAGACGAAGGCACATCACAGCTGACATCTTTCTTCTTTGTGCAGGCTTTACAGGAACTACTGGTCCGAGAGGTGTCTCTCAACTCTTCCAACATGACAATGACATTGCATCTATTAAGGCTGCTAGCCATGGTTGAAAAAAAAAATACCGCAACAACACAAGAGGCTATGACAGCATGTTGAGAGCCTCATGTGTGTGTAGGGTTTTTCAGATTCAACTACGTAGGCAGCATCCACGTTTGACCTCTTTGGACATGCCGTTGGATTGCGCATCTGGGTGATTTGTGGAAGCTCTTTTCTTAGGTATCACTTTGGACTGCGGGTTGGGCATGCAGCTGAAACTCTTTGCAAATGCACGTGACATTCAACATTGCAACAGGTGGAGAAGCACAGTGCAAATGCAATCACTCTTTCTACGCCAATACATAGTGCTCAGTACAGAGCTAACAGCTGAAGCTGAGTGTGCTTTTGCAGATCTTTACGGCCCCCATATCAGGCAACTGGCTGTTCATGGTGGCAGGCGCACAAGGTGGATCGTCCCTAGACACTGCCGGAGGGCTTGGAGCTACAGTCACAGCCACCGTATTTTTGCAATCAAGAGCCACTGTCCCCATCATTGTGGCGGGGCAAGGCGTTGGTAGCAAATACGGCCTCTTTTCAAACCAGGTTGGATCCGGTGGCGGGGGCCTAAGCGTCACCTACACTGCTGATACAATAACGCCCACTATTGTGGCAGGTATGCTTTCAGCTTGGCTGTTGAGCAATATACGTATAATACTAATGTACTAACTGCGGAGTGCTCTTGAGCAGGTGTAAAGATCTTCTTCACTTTACTAGCTTGGCAAGTTCTCACATGTGCACAGCAATCGATAGTGCTGATTTAGGCGGGGGCGGCGGCGGTAATAAATACGAAGGTGATCGATTGGTGCCTGGGCAGGCTTCAACTATGTGTGATACGACGGGCACTTTGCCAATGGGCGGCCCAGCAGCTGCACAGGCAGGCATGCCAGGCCAAGGAGGTGCGGTTAAAAGTGTACTTGCACCTCATAGCTTGCCTCCCGGGATCTCTAGACCAGCTTCCTTGCAAGGCAGGCTTGTGAGAGGGAGTGACACACTGCGCATGCACCCGATCTCAATATGGCATGGAGGAGGCTAGGGTGAGGCAGGAAGAGATAGACTATAGTTTTGGCATTCTCCCACGCAGGAGACGGGGGCAAACAGGGCTATGGCGGAGGCGGGGGAACCATTAGTAGTACCACTAGCAGCTACCAAGGTGGCACTGGCGAACAATTTAATAGCTATGAAAGAGACGGAGTCATATATTCATCAGACGGCCAAGTGAGTCCCAATCCAACCTGATCAAGCCACTCGTGTTGTTATAATGAGAGGACTGATTGGGTATGATAAGGATGTGCAATTCTAAATCTCTTTAAACTTCCCGAGGTGACCTTCGGAGCATAGACGTTTGAACAGAGCGTGTGCTGCCCATAGGATGGCGGGTATGGAGGCGGTGGCGGTGGTGGGGAAGGCTATGGAATCACCGCTGGTATGCATCCTTAGATTGTCAAGGTCTGGTTGTGTAATGACCAACCAATCATTTCCTAGTCGCGGGTGCTCCAACTAGCCGATAGCATGCAAATTTTGCCCCTCACCCGTTCAGACCCTGAAGAAGTGTGAATTAAGTTTCATTATCGCATGCCCCTATGCGGGCTTGTGCTTCGATAGGTAGCGGAGGCGGCGCTGGTTGGAGTGGTGGCGCGGGTGCCATCAACCGTGGGCAAGCTTCTCCTACGCAAGCGCTTGCGGGCACCTCATTTCTTGCTGCATCTGTAAGCGGCACCTGCATGGGCTTGGCCGGAAACCCGGGCGACGGCTATGTCACAGTGGCATTGCAATAAATGTCCTTGCAGCCTTACCTCCGATCTGGTGGTCACGTGGTGATGCGCATTGTGCGAGGCAAGTAGATAACAAGGTGTAGGAAGCCTGCCAAATTTGCGACTACCCGGGGCTCAGATCCTACTCGGTTTTGCAATCAAAGAGGCACACTGAGCCCTGCACAAGCATAACAACACACCGGTCTGTCTCAACCTCAGGCCCGAGGCTCGCACATATAAGAGCAGTCTATAGGAGCAGTTCTGACTCATACGTGACATTTAAGCGCATTGTGTTTCTCATGATGACATGACAGAGGTCAGTGTTTTGGAGTAGAGGCATGAAGTGCATCCTATACAAGGTGATTGTGCAGTCTACATTGCAATGATACATGGGAATTCCCAAACACCATATGCACAGGCTGGATGTCTTGAAGTGTCTCCCTGGCAGGAAGGTTCGCAAAGTCAGCTTGAAGGACAGAATGAACACTGAAAGGATCTCGGATTGGTGCAATGACCATTGTGAGCCATAGGAGATTGAGATGGCTGGGTCATTTGACCAAAATGCCTGATGAGGGGCTACCGAAGAGATTGCGATTTGGACATATGGATGGCTCTGGCCTGAGAGGCAAGGGCCAGGAACAGTGGGTGGATCATGTCAGGGAAGACTTGCGCATTGCAGGACTTTCATACACATGGTGGAAGAAATCCCAAGACAAGGTAGGTTGGAGGGCTGTCATAAAATGTCTACTGCAACGCACCTGATCTATGAATTGGAAAGGGTGTAGTAAATGGAAAATGAGTGAATGACATCTGCTAGCCCCTCAATAACTTGACAGCATTTGTGGACCCAGCATTTGCAAGACTGATTTGTTGTCTTTCACTTACACACTTCTGTAAGTCTCGTTCCATACTGGGCTGCCAAAGCTATATTGTGGTGCATGGCGTTGTCGGTAGCCTTGCACACAAGGATGAGCTGTCAGTGGCCCTTTGCCTTGTCTTGTCGGCCTTGCCGCGCGTCATGTCACCTGTGATAGAATTCTTTTTGTCAAACTGATCACATGTCATTGACACTGAACTTCCCTGTCGCCAAGAGATTGGAGCCTTGTGCAAGCAGTTATCCTGCTACCATGCCACAAGCTACACTGAGAAGGTGAGAGACACCATGTGCTGTACTCCTAGACTTACCTTGTCCACCTGATGCCCAATGGCTCCTTGTGGAGTGTTGGGGGTGACCACCCAGCTGATATCTCCAAAGGCGCCTTAGCTTCGTGCAACAGCTCCTCCTGCAATCAGTGTTGTATGTTAAGTCACATAATGACACGCATGTGTTATAGGAGGTAGAATGTTGCCAAGCAAGCCATCGGACAATGGTGCTAGTCAGGCGATAGCACATGCCATGCAGCACAATTGTAGTCACGGAGCACGCGACGACTTTTCTTACTTTAAAGATGGATCTGGGGGCTGCATGGGGGCATCCCCCGTGTCGGATCCCAGAGGCAGATTTCTCTTCACCTTTGATGGATCATGCGCTTCCTCTCCTGGCTCATTTGCCAGGGCTGTAGGCATGCCCACCTTCAAGCAAGACCGAGACCTAAGCCCTTCTCTGCAGCTACTAGCAGTCTGGACAATGCAGCATGCAACACACAAGCCCTTCTCGGCAGTTGTCAATATGGCAGCTCACCCCGTCCAATTTGAGAATGCCTGCTCCCATAGCCACATTGACAGCCGCTGCGGCCACATTGCCCAGCTCAGAGACGGGCATGAATAGATAGTCCTGCAAAACGCAGGAGGTCTTGGAGTCATTTGTTCAACCTTGCCATTATGGACCTGAGATTCCTGCTACACACCAATGATGTGCTTTCAACATGAGGCTACCAAAAATACTCTATAGTGTATGAGTCACTTCATGCAAATGCGTCGATGTGCATACCTTGTTCGTACTTGGCTGGGGGTTCACCAAAACATAGACATCTTCCCTGAAATTAACTGAACTGTAAGGGCCCAATCTTATCTTGTTCGTTGTCACGAGCCTTCCCAGGATGGTCAACCATACCCTGCACATTGCCCCCACCCTGTCGCAAGGCCGTTATGCCAAGATGCACTCTTAAGCTGCAAACATCTTACATCTTCATCATGACAGAGCACGAAAGTGTATCCATGTTGAGGTGTACCCCGAGTTGTTGGGGTTTGGGGAGAACCAGCCCAGATGTTGCTCTAGGATGGGTAGAAGCGGCACTCTATTGATCAGAAAGGGGTTGGTAGTGCAAATGTTGAAGCTTTTCCGATTCCGGATGTATGTGAGTATGGCAACCGGACCGTTGCACAATGCCTGCATAGCACAAGCTCCCACATCTTTCTTTGCATGAACAATTATCTTTGTAAAGGCTCCTTGGTCACAAACCATTGCTGATGTTAATTGATAATCGCGCTCTGGGTCATACACGGAGAAAAACAGTCTACTCCTTTATCTTACACTAGAACTGCCGATGGCTAACTCCATTGGCGCTGTGAGAAACTTGTTGTCCCTTTGTGACATAACGGCAAGCCATGCAATTTCCCCTGCCTTTGGTATGGACCCATGTCCTTGGAAACCGGCCCGGCCACATGCCATGCTACAAGACACATCGATTGAGTGATGACGACCACACATGCTGCCTGATCAAACTTACTTTGTCCACTTGATGCCCGATGTCTTCCCGGGGAGTGTTGGGAGTAACCACCCAGCTGATGTCTCTGACCATACTTTCGCCTTCAGCTATGGGATGCCTCATCATCTCTTGTGTGTCTCATAGGGTGGGTAAGGGGTTGGCCCTTTGTCCTGGAAGAGGTGGGTCTCCTGATGAGCTGAAAGGGCACGAAGCTCAGGGTTGGTGATGGACGCGGGCAAGATTGGCCACATCTCTCGACCTGTGGGGGCACACAGTCACGAATCGCTTTGCCCCTCACGAATTATATAAGACTGACATGCCTACTTGGTTAGTCACACGGAGACAGTTTCCTTGACGAGCATCATCCTGATGTGGAAGGGCTGAACACACACCTCAAGCAAATCATATCGTAGGGGCATGAACATCATGTGGTGTGAAAGTAGCAATGACCTACCACTACATCTTCACTAGGTTGATGTACCCCAAGATTGTTGTTTGGAGACTCGGGAGGGGTGATTCCTTGCCGTTCATCTTGGATACGGCCAGTCTCAGGGTGTGCTATAGAACCTTGGAGGTGAGGCACCATGGAACCCTGCGTCTTGTTCTCGTCACTTATCTGCAAGCACACACTCATCCAATGCTTCACTTCTGCTTATATTGCCAGATTTCGATGCACTTGCAAGGTTGAATTCGTTCCCGCCGGTCCTTTGAACCCTTCAAGCGATAAGACAAGTGCAGGGACTAGTGTAGCATAGCCTATGCTAGAGGTAGCTTGCTGATCCCACACCTGAGGGCCAGGAATGATGCCACCACAGAACCGCAGCAAGTTCACGTCCATCTGAGGTCCAAGCCGGCACATCTTGCGATACCATAGAACCCTTCAGCAATGTGCAAAGCATGTGCTCTACTGTGTAAAGCTTTGCATCACTCTACCACCAGGCTGCTGTTGCATGGCAGGTAGGCCTCCAAATTCTAAACGTCAAGCATTTCAAGGGAGGGATCTGAGCTTGCTAGGCTCACCTTGGCGCCAAGCGGGCTGATGTCTAAGAGTTCATGGTAATAGGCGACCTTTCCGCTAAAGTAGTACAGCCCTTCCATAAAAGCCTGCAAGAAGCCATGAGCCCTTGAGTGTATGGGTGATGCAAAGGCACAATATTTTTATTACACGTGCAACGTCTAGGGGAGGCAACCGAGGCCGTGAGGCATAGCATTTGCTGCCAATATCACTAGCTCATGCGTCCCGGCCCACATACCTCAGTCTCGGGTGCGTCCTCCTACGGCCTCTTTGCCACGCGGTTTCTCCTCATTACCAAATACTGCTGGTAGGCCGGTCTAAGATGCGAGGTATCTTTCAACACTGCACGGGGTTTCTTCCCGGAAAGTACATCCTTGATTGTGGCGATGTCTAGCACGGCGAGCTCCAAAATTTTCTGGCTGTTCTTCAGCATTATGTCTTGCCTAGGTGCCGTAGGCAACCCATCTGTGCCCGAGGGCGCTGCTGAAGGCGCCTTTCTTCTGGCTCCCTGCAACCTGACGACACATTGAGCGAACAGTCCTTTAAAGACAGGATCCATGCTTGTTGGATGTAGAGAGTGGCATGTTAGTACAACAAGATTCACTGCCTCTATAAAGGGTGCTGAATTGCACATGATAGAGCCACTGTGCAGCTCAGAATGGCAACAAAACTTTGCAAAGGTATGAGAGGAGGCCCAGCTATTCAAAGGTAAGAAGTAAACTTGCTTCTGATAGCCTGTGAGAGTATGTGTAAGCGTAAAATAGCACCTCATCGGCCATGGCCTTTGGCAAGCCTTGCGTGCAGTCACCCATTGAAAGTGCCTCCGGATCCTCTGCTACAACATCGCCAGGCTCCTTGTCCTTGGCAACGCCCTCCTTCCCTATGATACGACTCTCTGCAAAGGTGCCAGCAGTTGTACATGAATGAAGACGTGAAAGTCTAACTTGAATCAATACTCCGGGTCAGCTAGACGAGCAAGCCACGAACAGAATGGACGGTGTGCGCCCATGCACAAGACTCAGACGTATAAGAGGTAAGCGGTACCTTTTGAGAAGGGCTGCATTTCCCCGGCGGGCACCTCTTGAGGACAATTACCCAGGTCAAGCACTACCGTGACGTTGTTCTCATGGGCTCGATCCTCTGCTAAAGAAGGAGGAGCGGACTCAGGCGCGGATAAGATCGATCCCATTTCCTGAGAAAGCGTCCCAGGAAGCGTCCAACTGTCTCTCGTTCTAGATTGACGAACGCTGTACTGTCTCACCGCCGTGTTCCTCTGTGGCGTCCAGGCTGCAAGCTTCTGGCCAGGCTGCGCAGGAGGTCCCCTACCATCAGCAGCTGTGAAAGTTTTTAGCTCCAAGATACTGGCAGCTAGGGTATGCATCAGGGCTCCCGACGGACCCGATTCAGCCCGCTGGGCAATTCTCCTGAGCCCGAGATCTTTCGCACATGCGCATAGCTGGCATTTTGAATAGCTTCTTATAAATGCACGATAATAGATCGGATTATCGTCAGGAGGTGCGTAGGCACGACGGTGGCAAGTGGCGACCGCTATGGACAGACAGAGCTGCAAACACTCAGCCTGCATAGAAAGCATGAAGACGTTTTTCGGGGTTGAACTTGTCCCCGGGGACGTCATAGAGTACTGTAACCCAGATGCTCAACTCCATCTGTCTCAGGTGCAGCAGCCAGCCTAGTCTGAGACTGGTTTCCACTAGAGGATACTTTGCTGCTGGACAAAGCGACAATAAAGCCTACGGGGACCCCAACTGACACTCCTACACGCTCTCCTGCCTTGGCATAAAGTGACAAGGTAGCCTGCACCATTCTATAATTGACATACTACCCTCTGCCTGTCCAACTTTCTCGACACATTGTGCAAGAGCAAAACAAGCAGAGTGCATACATCCATGCATGAGCAATTCCTCGCATCAAGGACAGCCCTCATGTGTTGCCCTTCTCACTGAGAGAGGGAACATGCGAGTCTCTGAGCCTGAACCTAATTCTCAACTCGTGAGCCACTCAAGCCTGTTCATCTCTCAGGCAACTGCCATCACACGAGCAAGCGAAAAGGACAGCTTTGACTTTGACTAAGCTGTCATCCGATGAGTCAGAATCATCATGATCCCATACCTTACATGCAGGTTTGCGGAGTTCAAGGTAGTTGGCAATGCGTCGGTCCACCTCACCGGCTACTATGTGCCAATGTATGATCAGGGTGTGTGACCTCAAGACACGCCCCTCATTTGAGTGTGACGTCTAGCAAGACAGCCTTCCCAATGAACACCCGCTCTTCCCTGGTACACCAAGCTTCGTCCTCATATGTACAAAACAGGTTACAGATGTTCTGCCAAAATTAGAAACAACACAATAGCTACCGTTATGAATTTGCAGATAATCATGTAATAAATAAAGACAATGAGCCTAGGGACAACAAAGACAAGAGCCATCAAGGCGTCAAGACAGCAGAGGACCTGAAAGCCCCAGCAACGCATGGGGACAAGCACATTTGCTTTGTTGATAACAAGCATGTGCTACACGACATCGGGATCTAGAAGCCAGTTTTTGTGGCTGCATTTGGGTTTCCTCCAAGTCAATATGGCTTCAAGTTGCAGGGAGGCGTGAAGCCCTCAACAGTGCTCTTGGGCTCATGGATCATTTCCGGCAAACAAAGAGGACTCGCCCTGCGGTGATGCATCTGGGGAGGAGGGCGTGCTGTTGGACGACGAATCAGAGGAGGACGAGTAGATAAGCACGAGCCAAGAGATCTTGATGCGCGCCGCGCAGGATATCTCAACAATCATGGATGTTTTCTCTTTAAAGAAGCCACGTGCATTTTGAAATGAGGGGGAAAGACCTTGCAAGGAGGGCGTGGGAAAACTCACAGTGTCAAGCAAGAGCTAATCGTAACAAGAGAGTGTGCTAACAATTATGACAGATGAGCACAGCCTTGCTACGAAAGGTACAACGACCAAAGCAGGTCCTAGTGAACATAATACGAGATCACATTGTCTTGGCAACTGTCATCCACCATACATCTAACACCATCTATGATAGGGTGCGGGCGCCTTAGAAGTCTGCGTGGCCGGGATATCGCGGGAAAGGGATGGCGTCCCGGATGTTGTCGAGGCCTGTTACGAACATGACGAGGCGTTCAAAGCCCACGCCGAAGCCGGAGTGGGGCACCGTCCCGTACCTGCGCAAGTCCAGGTACTCCCTGTAGCGGTCGAGGGGCATACCTGCAGCCTGCATGCGCTCTTTCAATACCTGCAATCACACAGCCAATGCTTGAGTCCATTTTCCACCAATCAGTTTGTCCTTGTGCAAGATCCGGCCCGCAAGATGGAACGCCCAAACGCTTGCAGAGCGTGGAAACACAAGCCTGATGTCTGTATTGCCATTGGCCTTGATCGGAGAGGCACAACTTCACATAATGTCTATGTGCAGCCATTGTGGGAGTGACACCTCGGAATGCTCTGTACAAAACCCAGATTGCATCATATATGCATGGACATGGATAGGATCTCTCACATCCAGTCGCTCTTCCCTTTGGCCCCCGCCTATGAGCTCTCCAATGCCAGGCACTAACACATCGAAGGCCGCCACCGTCCTCCCGTCATCGTTCAGGCGCATGTAGAAGGCCTTGATGTCCTTGGGATAGTTGTACACGATGATGGGCTTCTTGAAGATCTCCTCTACGAGGTATCTCTCGTGTTCCGACGCCAGGTCAATGCCCCAGCTGACCTGTAGTACAACACATGCACATCAAATCATCTTACACCGTGGGAAAAGGCTCTACATATCTTGAACAGGTTGAGCTCTACATAATTGTCTTGTCGGCCTGAAAATGCAGTACACCGCCCACAAGCAGAGTTGCCAGACATACCAAGGACAGCGGCTGTCAGAATTAGGCCTTTGAAAATACTGGGCAAGTATCACCGGCCTTGGTATATGGGGAGGAGAGTCCAGTTCCACCAGTTTGGTCATACAGAAAAGAGACAGTATGAGCAGACCCACAAAGAGCGCACCGGGAAGTCAAACTTTTTGCCGCCTTGAACGGCTTCCTCCAGCAGCTCAATGGCGCGTGTGTATGTGCAACGCTCAAATGGCGTCGTAGCCACCATCCTAAGGCGCTCAATAGCGTCCTTACAGCCTACCATCTTAGCGATCAATTCCAGCTCCCTCCTGCACAGGGTGATTTTAATTGGAGGATGAATATCCGCTCATACTGCAATCCATTTCAATGGCAAAAGGCACTGCCCCGTAAGCAGCAAAGTTCTATTGCTCTGAGCGTGCTTGCTACACTTGGTGCACCGCTTTCCATCCCTTTGACATGACCTGGACTTTTTGCTACCGTGCTGGGATGCAAGAAAGAGCACTGCGGCTGCCAATACATGATCTGCATTGACAGCGGGTTGCAATGACGTGCCTTCAGCCTAGAGAAGAGTAAAGGCGTGATTTCACTTATTGGTGTGTTTCCAAGTAGACTCTACAGCAGTGTCGTAGGTAGTCCTCAGCCAAGTTCATGGCGTCCACCAGCTTAGCAAATGCAATCTCAGCCTTGATCATCAAGAATTCTGCCAAATGGCGGGACGTGTTGCTTCTCTCAGCCCTGCGCATCACATCGTGTGGGCGTCTCAGACCGTCATGCCTCTGCTATACCAGAAGGCAAGCAAGAACCGTAGCACTAGCAAGTGATGATCATCCTCCCTGCTAAGCAAGACCCCGCAACCTGTATTCACATCAACTCATGACCCACAAGGTCGTTTTAGTGTGGTACAAATCAACACGATTCACAAATGCCCGCAAAGTTGAATTTGATGCGGTCCTCATAAGCATGGCAACAATACCAGCAGCATTCATGGCATGCTCACCTGAAGAAAGGGCCAAAGGAGTAGACCCTCTTCAGGGCGCAAGCAAAGCACTCAAGGTGAAGCTGCCCCGATACACTAAGGAAGGTTGGCGTGGGAAAGAATTCCCGCTTATCACTCAGAAGTGTTTCCTCAGCCTGGGCCCTCTCTTCTCGGGAGCGCAGACTAGTCACCTACACAACATTGCCATTACTCACCTATGTGACAATTTATACCCCTTCAAGGAGGCCCATGCACTTGCACAAGCCCCAAAAGGCCGTGCTTCCTCCGTAGAGAGATTGGTATGGAGAGTAGCACAGGGAGGAGGTGCCTTGCTGTATAGGCTCAAAGCGCAGCTGCGCCTACCGCAAGCAATCGCTACTGCATTTCTTTTATTACGATATAGCCGTTGCAGTGCGGGCTGCGTGATAACATTCCAGGTGCCTGGCGTGTATAAAACCCTGTGCCTTGCTCAGTAAAAGTAAAACCTATGTGGGGCTAGACAAGGGCCAACAACATGCTACAGCTATTTTGCTCAGAAGAAATCTGGCCAGCAGAGAACCCTCTCTTGCAGGGCCATGCCACTCTAAAGCTCCATACCAAAGGTTGCCCCAAGGGCGAGCCCTATTGTTTGAAGCTTAGGCATATGATCCACCGGTGCATGCCCAAGCAGTGTATTGCACACAACGGCGCTGCATGCCTTACTGCAATAGAGTGTGACGATGGGGGGAATGTGTACTCACGACAAAGGGGCTAGTAACCTGGAAAGACCCCATGCGGGCCCACTGGGCCAAGCCCTATGCTTGCAGCCCGTATGCACATTGTGCCATTGCCTCCAATGGAAGCCTAGCAAGCACCCCAGCTGCATAATAATGATATACGATTTCGCCTTTCCACGTACAGATGGCAATCACCTGAAACATCTTGCCGGCGCCTTCGGTATCGGAGGTGGTGAGTATAGGAGTATGCACTTTCAGGAAGCCGTGCGAGCGGAAGAATACGCGCGTTTCCCAGTCAAGCGTGTCGCGGCTGCGCATGACTGCTGCAATGATCCGGGTGCGCGGCCGCAGGTGCGGGTGGGTCCTCAAGAACTGCATGGAACAACAAGAAGCTCAGCAGCAGAAGCATGCCGTGATGTAATCCTCTAAAAAAGCAATGGACATTACTCTGTGCACCATAGCTACGCTGAAATGTGAGAAACGCATGGGCGGATCTAGCTTCCGAGATGCTGCACATCACATACTTGTGCACCAATCTAGATATATATTGCTTTGGCGAATTAACATGCTTGCGCCCTTGTACCGATGTGCATTGCCTTGATGCATTGCTGAGGCAAGGAATATGCTATCGCCAAGGGCTTTCAACTGGCTGCGTACAGTTACAACATCACATGATGCTCAGGGTGCCATCACTGATGATAGCTTGGCTCAGTCAGCCAGCAAAGGGGAAGACAACGACCCACCTCCATTGACATTCTGCATTTTGCTAAAGGATAGCTGCACGCGCTGTTGTCGCAGATGCCCACAAATAGCACCTCTGAAACCTTCAGCTCGACCGCCTGCATGGCAGCATTTGTGAGACAATCCATCTCTGCTCAATAGTCGCAATGCTGCAAATATTTCATGGAGCATACTTGTTTGGCTACGTGCATCTTTTGCACGCCGGGGATCTTGTGTGTAGGGGCTTCTTGTAAGACGGCTGGGATTGCACAATACAAGCTTATTCCAATGTGGGCATGTCTCACAAACCACAGCTGACATAGGCATTGTAGCGAGATTTCAATGTTCCAGGGTGATGCCACCTATGGTAAGATGAGAGCGTCCAGCGCTGGTGTCAAGAGTCATTGGGCGCCCATGAGGAAGGCTCATTCTGGCATGCCTTCCTGGAAGCAGCTTGCAGATTGCTTCACAGAGTATACCTGTTTTTTGGGACAAGTTGTCCCGGGATCGTCCGGCGATTTTTCTAGCCTGCCTAGCAATAGCACGCCGGTGCCAGTGGGCGTGAGACGGCCAAGGACCCCCACTGCTTCAGCTACCTCTGACTCAACAACCACCTGCGTAGAACATTCCGCTCAAGACTAGCATGGATGATGCTGTGAGAGGGAGTGCAAGCCTGCTCCAGAGGTAGGCTAAGCTGTTTTGTATGACCTGCTGGGTTGAGATGCGGTTCATGATGCGCAGGCGCCTGGCTAGTAGCTTCTTTGCTTTGCAACTTATTTCAGAGTCTTTCAACATTCTCTTCCACGTCTGCTCAGACTTGCGCCACAAGATAAGAGCACTCTCTCAGCAATCAAGGACAGCCTATTAAGGTGATGGCTTACCTGGAGAGTCTAAGAACTGGAGCCGTCAGTGATCTCAAGGAAAGCACGTTGAGCCATCTTCCTTCCCCTAAAAACCCAGCCACCTATACTGAGCGTCTGCCCCACCTGCGCCACCGCGCTTGTATCTCAATATATGGACGCCATCATAGAGTGGTTGTTGACAGATGAATATAAATATAAATTGCACACACAGCCTTCTGTTGTTGAGGTAGCCCACAGCACATTCAATGCAAGGCGGTGGACCATAGCAATAGCCTTGTGCAACGTTTGGTTGCACCCGGGATTCGCCACCCTCTCCTACTGTGATGTGGGTTGACCTCAAGGATGAAATGCCTGGGTGTGGGTGAACTCCTTAAACCGCGCGTCAGACATGCTAACAGGCATCACCGCGTCACAAGTTCAACTTTCAATTGCATCCATTTGCGGCTCCAGGACGGCAGGCTCACCGCATGGAGACCTCCATCAGCCGAGTCCACAATGCTTCTGAACCGCAGTTTACTGTCCGATGGCGAGAAGAGAGCGTCCAACATGTCGTTCTCCATCTGTGCGGCTACAGGAGCAAACAGAGCGATCACCTACATGCAGCTTCTTCCAGGCCCATCGGATGACAGCTTGAGACGCACCAATAGTGCCTTATAAATTCTTCCACCAGGTAATTGTCATGTAACGGGAAAGGAGGGCAGTGCGTATCGTCCAATGTACACGGGCTTAGGCTCGGATGTAGTCGAATGGGCGTCTGACCTCTACGTCGTCTTCGTGGGCTGCCGAAGGGAGAAGAACGGATCGAAGCCAGGAATGAATTGCGGAGAAGATAGAACCCTTTATTGTCTTAAAGATTGTCCCGGGACTCCCGAAGCGTCCTGAAGTGTCTTTGCTTGTTCCGACGAGTGTCTCACCGCCGTGTTCCTCTGTGGCGTCTAGGCAGTGAGTCTCCAACCAGGTCGCTCAGGATGTTCTTTATAAGCAGCAGCTGATGTGAGCTTGAAAGCCACAAAGTTCTATACCAGAGTTGAGTGCAGCTCGACTGTCGGAGATACTGGCAGCTAGGGTATGCATAGGGCTTTCGAGGGATGCCCGCTGGGCAATTCTCTTGAGCCCGAGATCTTTCGCACATGCGCATAGCTGGCGTCCTTTCGGGTCTGCTCATACCAGCACTACAGTAGACCGGAGCACATCAAACCTCATCAGGTGGTGCGTAGATACAACGCTCAGCGCAGGCTGCAGGATGCTGTCTTTAGCAAAGCTTGGAGTGCACTAAGGAAAGAGTCTCCAAAATTGCACGGCTCACGGAGAGCGCCTTTCTACTTGCCAGCTTCATGGGCCGAGCCGCCTGTGATGCTCTCTACAAAGTGTTCATTAGTGCAAAGTCCCTCAATTCTTATTGCATCTACAGAGGGCTCTCAGACTTAGACACCGTATGGGGAGAAGCCATCTTTTTGCGCTTGCCGCTATAAAGCGCTTCCACAGCTCTGAGCAAGCAGGAAAAACCGCTGCTGAATGCCGATGATGGTCTTCCAGTGACGTTAGGCAGGATGTGACAATTGTGCTTGCCCATTACAGCGCTTTCAGCCGTACCTCGAAGAACCCAATACCATGAGCCTAATGCCAGTCGCTAATCTGGTGTAAGATGCCAGGTTGTAGAAGCATTGGTGTTTGTGTGTGAGTTATACTTGCACAACAAGGAACGCCAGCGGAGACAAGCTACCCGTGGGGTACACCACAAGGTAGACCTGCCATACAGGACAGGAGAGGTCACACTACCCACAGGGATCAGAGATCACTGTGGAGACATTACCTACTAGTACTATGGTAGTGATATACTAATGATAGGCTGATGCCAGATATCTTACACCTGGTGAGTCAGCACATCCAGGTAGTATTCACGACTCAGAGTGTATTCTGTTCACAGCAAGCCTTCATACTTTCATATTCTGGCCTTCACATGGCCACCCTTCTGATGTGGTCTTACCTGCCCCTTGCCCTTCATTGTATTGCAGCCAAAACCTGGTGAATATCTCTAGTTTGGGTGTGCAGGTTTACATGCACACAGCCTCAGTACAAGAGAAGCCTTTTTGCCAATACATAAAGGGCTTGCTGGACAAGCAAGGGTAAGGATGCTTCTTTACTCAAGATCTTGCACCTTAGTCTTCGGAACCCTTGCATGCTAGAGACTACGTCGGAGACTTGTGCTGCACGGTATTAATACATCGCTGTTCCTGAGCATAGCGTCTGATGACATGCGTTTGATAGGCTCTGTTGCATTTCTGTCTTCTTTAGGCATCCACCGCAGCACCATGGGGTCTCCTTCGTAGGATTGACACAAGCCAGCTCATGGTGCGGAGGTCTTGTGAGGAGATTGGCACGGCCGCAGATGGCATCCTATGGGCAACTTCTGGTGATCTGGCCAGAGGCTGGCAATGACATCTCTCAACCACATGCTTCCAGGTTGCCTTAGCACTCCCCGCAGTCACTTAACACAACGGCGTGGGCTTGCCGTCTTTCTATTACAGGTTGTGAGCTACAGGAGTATCCAAAACACTACATTTTCCAGCACAGTGCTCCTGCATTGTTTTTATGTCTCCCGCGCAAAAGAGATGAAGTGCTCTTCCTGCACCTTTGAATAGGTGCGCGTTCGGAGGTGTTAGCACGGAGATGACGCATGATACCCGCGCAGCATTTGACAGTCACATGCATATACAAAGCGCCTTTGCAGGTACAATGGAAGCTGTGGCAGACTCTGACTAGAATCTCTTCCACAACCTGACATGATCAAGGTGGTGCCCTCCTGCACAGCGGCCCTCCAAGCCTATTAGACCCGGGGTGCCCAATGTGGGCCGTCCGTTGAGCACATGGTCCTGCTAGAGGCTGCTGTGCGGGGATGGTGCGTCACTTCTGATTTGGGTGACATCATGATAGCATATGTACCACACCAGCTTTCAAATCCTGCTAATCATGGTTCCCACACTCATGCACTCTGTCCAGCGCCGCCCTCTGGCGCAAAGCATCCCTGCACAACACACACATGTCACACGAAGCACCATAGCTCATTCTAGAGTCCTACTCTGAGACATAGAAGCAACAAGGCCGGGCATAGCTGAGACAGTGGGTTGCCACTCGCAATCTGTCTCGCCATCTCACAAGCCTATAGACACTGATGACCTCAGGACTTAATCCTGGCCAGATTGCGTCATAACAATGCTGACGTTCCAGCTCACGCATGGACCAGCCCAACACAGCAAGGTATGAGATGCCACCAACACAGTAGTGTTTACATAATGGACCTTTTGTACACCTATGCCAAGCCTCCTTGGCATGATCAAACATGATATGATGGAGAGCAAGAGCAGGGCAAGACCTTAACATCCATGGATTGTCTCTTCTTTTACTGGCGTTGTCCGGGGTCGTACTTATCGACTCCGTACCACTTAAGCTGCATGTCACCAGAAGTTACGCATGCAGATATCCCGCACATTGTCACATCTGGGTGTTGGCGACATGTTGCATGCAAATGGTTGCCTAACAACCTGTCCTAGCAAGACACTGAAGTCGTCATTGGTACGTACTCACCAATGCCTCATACCACACCACTTCAGGTGCCTTGGTCCTGAGGAATTTCCACACAGGATCATCCTCCAGCTCCAAGATAGCGCAAGCCCAAGCGCTTCTGGCTGGGTCACATGCGTACTTTTTGTCCACCCTCAACATGGCTCCAAGATCCAAGAATGGCTTCTCTAGCAATGCCCGCACTGCTGGAGTGTAGCCCAGCCTTTCCATTAGCTCCTTCTACACACCCAAGCCATCCACTAGACATCCTCGCTGCTGGCCATACACCGTGGCATGAGTGATTGGGTCAATAGCCTGCTGTAAGCAGTTTTGTGACAGAACACACGGTAGACATGTGTTGTGTGAAGAACAAGGGTAGTACCTCGGACTGGCTGGCACCTGCCATGTAGATTGGCCAAAAGGCAAAGGCCTCGAGCCTGGTGATGACTTCATATCCATCATCAGTAAGAACCTCTCTGGCAGAGTCGTAGAAATAACCCAAGCGGCACAGCTCATACACAGCGTGCAGAATTCCACGAGCTGCCATAATATCAAACACCCCATCGGCTTGACGAACTCCGTCGTCCTGCATCAACATACGCCTTTCATGGGGTGAACCATTAGAGTTCTGGCAGAAAGCTGTGTCCCGGTAGACCAAGGGATGCTGTCCATTCTGTTGGGTTGAGGTGCATCACCAGCTGGCTTGTGCCGAACCTAGCCTCTAAAGTTTCATGTTCATTGTGCTCATCCGTAGGCGTCGGCATGTGCGGCCCTGGCTGCACAACACAGTGGCAAAACCGTTGCAACCCTGACCTGACCAGACAGACCCTTCATAGAAAGGCACACAAAGGTGAAGAGTGGAGGGCGCTGTGTGTGCTTACCGACCAGACTGTGTAGCGTCTGGGTTGGGTCTCAATAAGCGTGGAGGATGAAGAATCAGTTGCTTTGGCGACAGAAGGGCCCGCCCGGTCTCCAAGATGAATATCCCTTCCCATAATCGGGCTGTAGACCTGGCTTCCGTTGTCGCTCACTTTGAGGTGCTGGTCGGATGGACTCGCCTGTGTTGACTGCACGGGTGCAGATATCACCACCGCGAACGGCCCTGAACCCAGAGATGTTGTGCAAATCTGGCGAATGAGTTGAGTCATCTCATACCCTGTCCGGGTGTTCACACCAGGCGCAAAGAGGCGGGGGGACCAAAGAGGCAATGACTCATTAGTGCAAAGAGGCTCCCAAATCGTAAGGAGGGTCGAGCCGTACTTATGCGTAATCAAGGATCTGGTCATAAGGAGTTAGTTTTCCGTGGCCCGGCGCCGCGAAACGCAAGGGACGAAGAGGGTGGTAATGGGAAACGATTACTACTTAGTAAGTAGGCAAATAGGTAGGTGTGAAAGTCCGCATGGCGTCCGCCCCGGCAAGCTTTCAATTGCTATATCCTTCCTGCATATATCGCCACGCAGTGATGGCAGTGGTATCCCTCATCCGAGTGCCCCTCAGCCCTTGTTGTTCGTCGCAACTCTGGCTCTCTCCGTAGGTGCTGCCACAATGCTGCACACCTCCGAGTTCCAGCCCCTTAACATTAAGCGACACGATATACTGATGGCATGTCCTATATCACAACACCTGCAGACATTGCCCATGGCATGGTCAGGGAAGACAGAAGCTCTGAGGAGCTATAAGGCTTCGACCTGGCCGCTGCACGAAATGCAGAATGCAACATCCGGCTTACTGTAGACTGTCAGTCAGCTGCAAGCTTACAACACCCACGCATGTCGAGGCAGTCTCGCCATCTTGAAGTATAGTTGGGCAACGTCGGCAACGCATTACAGCAAGCATGCCAAGAAGAGCCGATAAAAAGAACAAGTCAATCTCGGGACATCTTACTGCCCTCATTTGCAAAGTCCGGTCTTTTGAGAGCATCACGAAGCAGTCAGGAACGAGCTTTGGAGCACTTCCTGCACCTGCTATAGGCCCTGCATGGGCAGGGAATAGCAGCGGCAGCAACAGAGTGCCTCTTGAGCTGGCAATGGAGACAAGATTGACCTTGCAAAGCAGCTGCAATTAGGTCAGAAGCAGGTGGCGCCTGCCCGCAGCAGGCGCTTCACGCCGGATTGGCAAGTGGTGATCGCAGCCCTAATGGTGGTGCTCAGGCGCGCCATGAAGGGCGGCACGCAGGCGGCCCTCGCAGCAGCGTTGACCCTGACCAGCAACAACCCGGCCACCCAGCCCTTGCTGGATATGCTGCTAGACTATGGGTTGCTCTGCCTTCACTCAGCTAGCCAAGCAGTGCAAGGCAGCAAGCTACCAGCCACGGAGGTGTTCATCCGCAGCATGCAGTGCAATACAAGCAATACAGGTTTGAAGATTGCAGAGATGAGGTGGATGACTCCAGAGCAGCAGCGAAGGGAGGGGCGCATGATGATAGGACCCAGATGGTGCTAGGGCATGGTGCAAGGCCTGCACAGCTTGGAGTGCTGGAAAGTCATGTAGACCTGATTATGGCCTATGCGCAACTTCTAGTCATCTGGCCAGAGGGTAGCAATGACATCTCTATACCACCGTCTCATTTCTACCTCAACCACATGCTTCCAGGTTGCCTGAGCACTCCCCGCAGTCACTTAACACAACGGCGTGGGCTTGCCGTCTTTCTATTACAGGTTGTGAGCTACAGGAGTATCCAAAACACTACATTTTCCAGCACAATGCTCCTGCATTGTTTTTATGTCTCCCGCGCAAAAGAGATAAAGTGCTCTTCCTGCACCTTTGAATAGGTGCGCGTTCGGAGGTGTTAGCACGGAGATGACGCATGATACCCGCGCAGCATTTGACAGTCACATGCATATACAAAGCGCCTTTGCAGGTACAATGGAAGCTGTGGCAGACTCTGACTAGAATCTCTTCCACAACCGTGACATGATCAAGGTGGTGCCCTCCTGCACAGCGGCCCTCCAAGCCTATTAGACCCGGGGTGCCCAATGTGGGCCGTCCGTTGAGCACATGGTCCTGCTAGAGGCTGCTGTGCGGGGATGGTGCGTCACTTCTGATTTGGGTGACATCATGACAGCAGATGTACCACACCAGCTTTCAAATCCTGCTAATCATGGTTCCCACACTCATGCACTCTGTCCAGCGCCGCCCTCTGGCGCAAAGCATCCCTGCACAACACACATGTCACAGAGAGCACCATGTGGCAGGGAGACTGTATCCACAAAGGCCTGGCTTATGCGGGCCATCCCCAATGTATGTTCAAGCTGCTGACAACTGTTGGCCCAGATACAACAAGGTGCGGCGGGCCTCTCTTTCGAGAGGACAATACTCAGTACCTCTGGATGAGCTGCCAAGGTATGAGAAGACAAGCAAGGGCGTTGGAGTGCACGGAGGTCTGTTGATGTCCGATCTGCTACTTTGCGGGACTGATGTTGCAAAGTATGTTTGGAATGCCTTACGCGAGATAGTGTGCCCATATTGCGTAAACAAGCATGGACTAGTGATGGCTTCCGACAGCGTTTGAGGGGCTCTTGCACCGAGAAGCTTTGATCGTGCTAGCTACGGTTGCTCTTACACCTTGGGTTGCAATGGCATGGCATTTGTATGTGAGAGTCTCATCGTGAGACTAGGTATAGGATTGTTGTAGGAGACCCTGTGATGCAAGAGCCAGGCTGTCACCGTTCTTGGCTGGCCAATGTCATTCACCAAAGACAAGGAGCAGAGAAAGCTTCCAAAGCGCCAAGAATTGATTCGAGAAAGCAATCTTGCTTCACGATCAATTCAGGCTTCCATTAGGGGTTTAACATGCCAAAGACACAGAACACGCTGCGTCTGCGCAAGCGCTATAGAGCATTAGAGATTTCCAGAAACCTCTCATAGCTACTTGGTAAGTTGCAAGCATTTGACTTAGCGCAAAGACACAGAGAGCTTGACCGACTTGCCCATCACGATACTCACTAATTGACAACTTCTTCAACCTTCAGGGGGCGTATGGGTACTTTGAAAGAGCCATATCAACAACTTGTCGGTGAGCTTCAGTGAATTAGTTGCGGCAGGAATGTTGCTCATGGTTTTGCACATGCGTAAGGCATGATAAACGGACACTAGGAAGCCTGACATGCCTTAGACGCGTCTAGCATGTCACCACTGAGGGCGGCCTCTGTATAAGCGTTGCTAGTGGCCAAGAGATGCTTATGCACACATCTGCACGCATAGGACAAGCATCAACACACAAATGGTTTTGGGATGACTGCTGTCTAACAGGCTGAATCTTCTGTGTAAACACTGGCGTCAGGAGACTTAGACCCCGCCAAAGGCGCTACACTGTCATGGTGCCAGCAACGGCTTCCAGCATCCAGGAACCCGGAAGCTCCAGGAAGGAAAAACTAGGGTTACTGGCGCTTGGCTCTGTTCACAGATGAAATGCTACTTTGTAATCACTGACTAATACTTGAGTAATATATTACCAAATCAGGATTAGTCTTTAATTGCTGGTATCTCCTCAAAGGTGTGAAACGCAGGAGGTGATGCCACCATGCTTTGTTCACGACGGGCACGGTGCAAATAGCACGTACCACAGACAATTTACCACCGTGTATATTGTGGGGGCTTTTGCTGCGTGCGGAGGAACCGCCAGTGCAACGCTCAAGAGCTCCCCGCCCCGGGATCCCTGCTGGCATCTAGCTTGGTGCAGTGATTCGATACCATCCTCAGATCAACCGAATATTTTTGAAGCGGACAAGGGCTGAGTCTTCTTAGCGCATGCTCTCTCCAGCTCTGGCATCGCTGATTGGCAGGGCTCGAGCCCTTTAGGCCGCTGAGCTAGACTTCACTAGGCCATATCGGACGGTATGTAGGATACGTTGGTATCAATCTCGTATGCAAGAAGTCATTCATCCTCATGGTGTGCACGTCTCATTGACACTATGCAATGACAAGGGAGCTGGCTTCTGCGGCTTCAGCGGCTGGCAAGTGGCAGACATACTACTCGGACAGACAGAGCTGCGAACACTCAGCCTGCCCAGAAACTATGGAGACTTTCTTCGGCGTGGAGATCGTTCCCGGCGAGGTTGTGGAATACATTCACCCGCATGCACAGCTGCATCTTTCTCAGGTAGACCGGACCACACTTCATTGCAGGAGAGTGTCCACTTACCAAAGCTGTCACTGCCCAGCAGCAAGATGGCAAGCCTACCATGCAGTACTCGCCAATGCATGAACACACTCACTCTGATGGTTGTACCCTAGCTTAAAGCCGTGCGCAACAATGATGTCGAGGTGGATTGGACAGGTAGAGGGCTGACAAGTCAACTCTCGAGTCGATGTGGTGCAGGCCACCTTGTCACTTGATGCCAAGGCAGGAGAGCGTGTAGGGGTGTCAGCTGGAGTCGTCAAGGACGGCCCTCATGTTTTGCTCTGCTCACTCAGAGAGGGCACGTGCGAGTCTCTGAGCTTGGACCTGATTCTCAACTCGTGAGCCACTTCAAGCCTGTTCTTTCCTTAGGGAGTGGCCATATCGCAGGCAAAGTTCCTTATCATTTGGTGGCCATCCAATGCACGCCAAAAAGCCAGCCTTCGACCTTGAAGCTCTGACTAGAATCATACCACAACTCGCATGCAGGTACGCAGAGTTCAAGATAGTTGGCAATGCGTCAGTCCACCTCACCGGCTCTTATGTGCTACTAGCAGAGCATGACCAGGGTGTGTGGCCTCACATGCGTATGCCCTATGACATGGAGCTCTCAATCAAAGCGCAAAGTACATACAAATAGTCCTTCCATGATGTTCCGTGATAGCATTATGTTTTTCGGCTTGGGCTCACATAGAATGTTTTGGGACACTGTATATGCTGATATTGGTGCCACCATAACCTTGCTTCAACTCAAAGCTTTCCTGGTCATGTCATGCTTGGCTTGTATTAGAATGTGACTATGTGTGGGAGTAGGGATGTCCAACGTCAACTCACACTGCAGATTTATGTTGCAGGCACTAGTAAAGAGTGTGAGCTCCGAGTCAAGGAGGCGTGTCCATGCTTGTCCGATGAGGGAATCAATTCCACCTTGAAGAAACTTGTGATTGACCCACCTTCTAGCAATCAGAGCGAGGCGGGCAATTATCAGGATGCCAAGGCAGAAAGGCCTGGAGTTGACAAGGCCAAGGGCGGCTCATTAGATGGTAGCTATCAAGCAGAGTATCAGCCACCGGTCAATGAGGAGGCCTGCAATGATTCAGAAGGCAGGCTTGCACAGCCTGATAAACATTCCACAAGGCCTAGAGCTGCAAGGTGCACCTTCTTACCTTACTGTAGAAAGCCTTAGTCGATACTCAACGTGTTGTAACCCCAAGCCTAGATTTTTTGAGTGGAGAGTAGGCAGCTCTTGCCATGTTGCCTCAACCAAAATGATATCACAAGTGTTTACGGTTCAAACGTCTAGCCTTGTGTGCAGTGCTACTCGGGGTGCCAGCAACCCATTTGCAACCCCACAAACATCAGAGCTGGCATGGGAGACAAGCCAGCCAATAAGTTCTGACCTTCAAGAAGATACCGCCTTGTCCTACTATTCGCCGCAATCGAGGATTAACGAGAGGATACCTCATCCGCCTGCGCAAGAGCTCACTAAGGTGCAGTGTCACGACGTCCTTTCAGACTCACTCCTGCACGGCCATGTGTGCGGCGCCCTGAGTAGCATGCCATGGACCTATGGCCTACGTCAGCATGTCTACAGCCACAGTCAGGGACCCGCATCGAGCATGGTCTCAATGAGGGCGTCTGGGCATGTGCCCAGCACTTTAATGGCGCGAACCTGTCTGAGGACAAATACCGCATGCATAGGAGTCCATGTGGTCTTGCGAGTGATTGCAGCATCTGCGCAGGAGGCGTCTGAGCTGGAAGCCAGAAAGGAAGACAAGAAGGAGGGCTCCCAGGATCTGGAGCAACTCCCGCGGCAGGGTGTCGCAGTCACCGCAGAGTCTGTCGCCACTGGGTGGCCCTTTGCTAGGAGCTTCCTCGCCAGGAGCCTGGCTGGCACTGAGAAGGACATCATGAGGCCCGGTGAGCCGCTCCCCCCGTACTCATCAGGCCATGTCCACCCACCCACAGTCAAGTGCGGCACTCCTGTGAGAGGGACCTCAGGTGCCGCTGCACCGCTCCTGGTCCAGCTTGCGGATCAGGACTTGCCTCAAGAAGCCAGAGTAAGACATCAACATGCGCATGAGGAGGGCGCGCTGCATGACTCATCCATGGACAGGCTCACACTGATTGACGCCATCTCAGCATCAGGCACCAGAGAGGAAGGGTACCTTGTCATACAAGGGCTCCAGCACAATACCAGGAGACCTGGCCAAGAGGTCCCTATATAGCTGCAGGGGGGCGCCTGTTGCATGCAGGTCCCAGCTGGGACTGATGATGTTGGTTTGCACTTATGTCTTCTCAGGCCACATTCTGTTACATGTTGCGGGCTCCATGGCTAGCGGCACGAGCTTATTTCTGGACGAACCTGCCACCAAGTCACGCCAGATCTTCACAAGCAAGGCGGGCAATACCCAGCATGCAGAGGCGCAGGTGCCGAGCTTTGGAAGCTCTGGAAGCTTTGGAACGCCTGAGGGCGGCTCACTGGGCCACAGCTACCAGGCTGAAGACAGGCCGCTGGCCTACAAGTGCGGCCACAGTGGCGTGGGAGGGTCAGATGTGGAGCCTGAGAATGCTGTCACTCAAATTGCGACTGCGAGGTGCGCCTTTCATCTGGCTATGCAGAGCCTGTCAAACCCCAACCTGCACTGGGTGACCCATTCTTGCTTGGTGTTGGGGCTCACCAAAACTGCAGTCATGGTGCGTAAGAAGTAGCACTGTCACCCACCCAATAGCAAGCTGGTACGGGGCAGAGCCTCACAACTCGCTACCTTGCAGTGATGCTCAGGGGCGCAGCACCGGGCTGGCAGCCCCGTGCACATCGGAGCCCGGAGGAGTGCCAGAGAACTGTTGCCTGCAGAAGGACCCCCCCTGTCCTGGGATCCGCCGCGGTGGAGGGGTGACAAGAGGATCCCGAATCCACCTGAGCGGGAGTACACCCAGGTGAGGTGCCACGACGTCCTTTCAGACTCACTCCTGCACGGCCATGTGTGCGGCGCCCTGAGCAGCATGCCATGGACCTATGGCCTACGTCAGCATGTCTACAGCCACAGTCAGGGACCCGCATCGAGCATGGTCTCGATGAGGGCGTCTGGGCATGTGCCCAGCAGCCCTCCCTTGCCTCTGCAGCAGTTGTCATGCGCATGAACAAGATGCCTGTATGTGAAGCTGAGTCCTAAGTCTGCGGGTGCAGCTGGAGCTCCTGACTGGCTTCACAATGGATCACGTTAACCAGACGCGAAGGAGCTGCCCCCACAACATAAAGGGCCTCTGTGGATTGGTCCCCTAGCAGCCCCATGGGCATCACACCAATGAAGTGCTCAAGCAATTGTTCAATAGCCAGCTAGCCAGCAGTCTGAGCATCCAACATCGGTTTTGCTTCAGTGTAGCGTGCGGGAATGGCAGCGTAGGAAAACGTGTTTAAAAACAAGGCGCCCTGATCAAAGCTTGTGAGCCTTTCGGTTAACACACATCACCAAGTCATATCTATAAGACGTGATCGCAGCCTGTGCATGGCCTTCTGAACTCTTGCTACGGCCAATATATAGTTAGGGGCCTGACATATGCTTGCTAAAGTGTCGAGGTGATGCATAGTGCAGATACTTGTCATGTGAGCTCTGGAGCTGCTATGCAACTGAGGCCAGACTTCTACAAGCATTCAGAGATTTGGAATTAACTCCTAAGCCTCGTAGTATATGATGCTTGCGGTCTAAGCTAACTCTTAGTAGCGCTTGCGCCATCTTTGCGGGTAGGGCTCACAACGTCTATCAGATGGCATAATATGCCCAATCTTTATCTATGCACCTGCCAACTTTGACATTGGCTCACCTGACTTAGAGCATCTACACAGTTGGCGCACCTTGACTCGGAGTCAAGGATTGCACATTTTGACTACTGTCTTGACATGCATCCATAGAGCATCGACACAGCAGCAAGCCAGCTGGCCACATGGTGTGCAGCAAGTTGTCCACAGAGAGAGAGAGAAACTTTACATCTTTTCCAGCCACCTAGGGCTGATCAGAGTCAGTGCCATAATATACTCCCAAGCAGTCCTTGATAAACATCGCAACACCACGAATGTCATCTTGCCACATAAATTGAAGCATGGTAGCTGCATGCTCTCCAAACAAGCCTTGATATCTGTCACGAATATCCTGCAGCCCTGGGCACTCAAACACAACATGCTGTTCATCACCCGGGTTTTCACCAGCACACAAAGTGCATACCCTATGCAGCCTAGGGACACCTTGCCTACGACCAAGATCCCAGGGAAGGTTATGGCAACCCATCCTGAACCTGAGCAAGGTTTGCACACACCCAGCGGACAGTGGCAGCCTGAATATTGCCTTGGGATGGATGTGGGCAGGCCGTGCAAACCATGCACCATACGTACAAAGACTGGCACCCTGAGAGGGGCATGTCCTAGGACTGAATGGGAGGTCTTGCCAAATTGCATCGTACTTGGCCTTTACTTTGATGTCCAATGTATGCTCAACAACGAGGTCCAAGTCATCAGCCCGAATCTGGAATGTATAGCCAATGCCCTGTAAAGTCCCATAGAGTGACCAAGCCCAGTTGTGCACGTTCTGTGACAGTGCAGACCGGCAAGAGGCAATCGCAATGCGTCTATACAGGTCACCGATAGGGGCTGCAGCAAGCCTGCTGTAGAACTTGACCGTCCTTTGCAACTAGACCACTTCAAGGCGCTTGACTGGCACTTCCTGCCATAAGACATGTGTATTCAACGTCGAGCGCACACCCAAAATGTGCTTCAGAGTCTGGAGGTGCTGCTGAGCTAGGGAGGCGCGCAAGACACTAGAAGCTACAGGAAAGCTGTAGCAACCCCAGACTTCACAGCCATAAGATGCGGTCGGTGGCGCGCAAGCATCATACACCCTAAGCAGTAGGCCAACCGATGAAGCACATGATAACCTGCCATACTGCCGCCTGAGCAGCGCCCAAGCAGCCGTCATCTTTTGCCTCAGGATGGGGAAGGTTGCCTGCACACCTCCTTGGGCACTAAACATGAGCCCAAGATACTTGAATTCCTGCACCTGTTGCAGTGACTCCCCTTTGCAGAACCAAGGAATTGGTGGCATTGACTGCGGCCCGAACACTACAACCTTTGTTTTGACGGTGCAGATGATCATGCCCACCACATCACAGAATGTTGCAGCAGCATTAACGAGCTTCTGCAAGCCCTCAGGAGTGTCTGCTAAGAGCACAAAATCATCTGCATAGCCCAGAATGGGCACCTTGGTGTCTTGATCAAGGGCAGGTCCCTCCGTAGGGCAGTGCACATTGACATACCTTTGTAAGCCATCAGCAAACAACCCAAAGAGGGTAGGGCTCAAAGGGCAACCCTGCTTCAAGCCCGTACGAGATGGGTGGGGCAGGCCCGCTCTTCCTAACACATTAACCCGGAGGCTGCTACTATTGCAGAGAGATTGAATGGCTGCAAGCATATACCCATGTACCCCTAGCCTTTGTAATGCCTGCCACAGTAATGGCCGCTAGACCTTCAAGGGCAAGTTGTCATATGCACCTTTCAGATCCGGCAAACAGGCATACAGAGGAGTGCGCGCATGACGTGACTCACTGGTAAAGTGTTGCAAGGCCATGAGTTGGTGTGTCGTAGCCAACTCTGGCCTAAAGCCCGTTTGGGATTCTGCACGCAAGTGTTCCCGCTCTGTAAATTGTACCAGCCGAGCATTCAAGATCCTAGCATATAGGCGCATAATGGGCTCGGTGACTGCAATGGGCCTGTAGTTACTAATGTCAATTGGATCACCCTTTTTGTACACTGGCGTGACGAGGCTGACATTGATGGACTCTGGGACAGCACCTTGACGGAAGAGGTTGTCTTGCCCAAACTTTGATTATACTTCACGTTATCTTGATTGAGGGTTTGGGCAGCACTAGGGCAATTCTCGGGAACCCGAGATCTTAGGCACAAAAGCTGGCACCCTTCCGCTGACCCCTCAGCGAGTCTACTGAGCTGTTGCTATAAATATCGGTGGCGTGCAGTCTACGCACGCACAAGAGCTGCGCAGTGTTGGCCTGCACATAGGGCACAATCTGCTTCAAGATGTCGGGAGGAGCTATGCAGCCATTCTTTGGGGTAGAAATTGCACCCGGATGGCAGATTGAGTACGTTCCAGCATCAGCAGATGCGCAGCTACGTCTTTCCCAGGAATTGTCACGGTTACATCTGCTATTCCAAATCAAGAACCTATCTGACACCTGGATTGATCCGTTGACTTCTCCGATACAACTTTTTCATATCTGTGGCGCGCGCGCATTGCTATATCAACTTTTACATCAAACAGTCTCACTCAGGGTGCGGGTTGATTTATTTCGGGAGACTTTGGCTCGAAGGCGTAGTCGAAAGGGACAGAGATAGGATTCCAGGGTTGCTCAGCGATAAGCCTGCTCACAGCATACGGAAATATCTGTGCTGCTGATTCCGTTTTTGATTGGTATCATCTTGTAATGAAGTATTGAGGTCGGACAAGGGACATACGCCTAGAAGGTGGCATGTCATCTCATTTCACGGTGCAGGCCACCCTGTCATCTAATGCAAAGGCAGGAGAGCGTGTAGGCGTGACAGCTAAGGTCGACAAAGACGGCCCTCACGTATTGATCTGTTCGTTGAGAGAGGGCACATGCAAGTCTCAGAGCCTGGACCTTTTACTCAGCTCGTGAGTCAACTCACACATCCTCATGCCTTGCAGACTAGCCAGTACCAACACAGGTCAAAGCCTTCTGATATTGCTGGCCATGCTGCGCATGTCACACAATGAGGCTTTGGCTTGAATGCAAAAGTTGCCTCACTGGCTGTTACATGCCGCATCAAGACCAAGGTATTTGCTATTAACCTCAAAAGCTGTTTTGAGCGAAACATTATCAAAAGTTCACGCAGCTCTTCTCAATCAACATGACCCCCGAATATTTTTACATTGAAGCACAGGCTTTATTGTCATGCTTCCTCCACCTTGCTTAAAGTTCTGTAGTGTCAAGCCCATTACTCCTATATGATAGAACAACGCAGAGCGTTCTCACAGATGTGCAACTCACAATCACAGATTGCATCATGTTTGCAGGGGGATTACATAACCATAGAGGAGGCTGTGGATTATTAAGGTTGGCCGGCAAATGCTTCAGCGGGTGATGAAGAAAATATCACTTCAGCGGACGATCTCTGTGCCTTGCTAGCATCAGGCTGCAAGCTTGATACGCATGCGGATGTTGACAAGGCGGCCGAGGTGCTCTGCCCAGCCTCACATGCTAAAAAGTAGGACAAGACTATGCTTGCAGATGCATTGGTGCACATTAGCAGAGCTGTATGCCATTCAAAGAGCTGTTATAGTATGTAGCAACTTGTGGTCATCAACATACTGAAGCGTCCTGCTACTTTCAAAGGATCCCGTCGTTTATGGTCCTGACTGACTTGAGTTCAAACAGATTAGGACTAGTGATTATGTGTGCGTGCAGAGGGGTGTCAACCAAAGTATTCAAGGCTCCAACAGGGAGCTTGCTTTCCAAGCCTTCTCCACACCATCTTCGACACTTACTCCCTTTCAAGCTGAGAGGCTAGGGGTTCTCCCTCCTCAGCCCGCCCAAGCAACCCCTGAAATGCATCAGTCGAGCAAAGATGGGCAGGTATGGTGTTACCACTTCCTTGTATGCGGAATTGTGACAGTGGTCCCTGAAAAATTGGCAAGGCGCTAGCCGAGACATGCCTTGCTTTGGCGCAATCCCGACAAGAGAATGAAATTTTGCGAGAGAGAATGGTTAGTCCCTACATCAATTAATACTACATACCAGTTCAAGAGTCAAGCAACGGAGCTTTGAGTAAGTGTGGGATAGAAGCATTGAGGATGCTTGTCCCCTGCAGGGCGCCCAAAAGGAGCGGTCACCAAGAACTATTGAGCGCAAGGATGGCGAGTGGAGGGCGGGGAAGACTTCCGCTGATCAGCACGTGGACAATATGGATCCTCAAATTATGGAGATGGCCCTCTTGGATCTCCCTAACATCGAGAGGGTTCTGCAATTAAGGGCGCCCATTGAAACCCTGCAAGGGGCCAAGGCTCTGAAGCTAGCCTACCAAATCTGGATGGAGGAGATGAGGGTGCACCATGATGATCCCAGGGCGTGGGAGTTCCAGCAAAACAGTCAGGTATGTGACTGTGAAGCCGCGCATAATGTGAGCAGAGGTCTTTCACCTTGTGCGTCAATCAAGACATTGTGCCTTGCAGGCATACTTGGAAGCCTTGTACGAATTTGCCGAATATGTTGAAAAGTTCAAGCGATATAAGGAGGATTTCCCAATGACAGCCGACGTGAGCCTCACTCCCTCCAATATCCTTATAGACTGCTTTGCTCGTTGCTGTTGAGGTGTTTGCACATCTGACGGCCTTCGGTAGCGCGACTCTCCGTCCACTGCATCCAAGATTGCAGCCTGCACCTCTCCACAAAGACTCAAATGGTAGAAAACTGCGTTGCACTCTGTGATTGAGTCCATGGTGATGCAGACTTGGATAATCTCTTATCAGGCGGACATCAATCTTAAAACAATTTGTGGGGATTTGCCCCCCACTGGACCGATAAACATGCCAGGTACACCCTCAACTGCGATAATTTTACAAATTTATAGTCTCGAGAAGGTGCAGCATTGTTTCACAACGTCTCTTCTCCCTAAGTGGAGCTGTTCACAATGGGTTACCATGTACACACCTGGTCTGGACAATACCTTTTGCTAGGAGCTGCATTCTTGATTGTGACTGCTCCCATCTGTTCAACAAGTTGCCAATTTGTCTCTTGAAATCAACGCCTATGTGCACACTAATGCAGCCTTTGAGCTGGGCAGCCTCCAGGAATACTATAAAGCAACTAGGAGGTGAAGGCATCAGACCATAAGCAAACATGGGTCTGAAATCGACAGCCTGGGGCCGAGACATCATGTTGAGCATGATGCTATCATATACTATAGAGCTTCGCATTTAGAAACTAGACGAGTCTCCCGGGCATGCGCATCATATGCCAGATCTTTGCAGAATGGTAGATTCCAGTCTGAGGTAGTCTAGATGTCCAATGTGCTCATGCTTGAGCCCACACTTCTCTACAAGCTGCACAAAGTGTGCAATGGCGCCACACACCGGCGGCAAGCCCATGGTCAGAATACGCAATGCAAGCCTGTTGGCAAATGGACTAGAAGATACCCACAGCTATTTAGAAAGACCAGCAATTCCAGACGCACACCATGAGCATGATGCCGTTGTTGCTTTCAGTCAAAGATCAAGACAACCCCTAGTAGTTGCCTGGCTCAGCCGGCTCTCTTATGCCATGATGATGTGTTTGCTCAGCATCAAGACTGCAGCGCTTGTGATGTGGGAATTGCTTTTGACTGCAGATCTGCAGCTGCACGCAAACAACTCAACACAAAATTGTGACCTGCTCTACACTACCAGACCAGGATATGATGCCGGTCTCTATAATTCCCGTGCGCACGCCATGCGCACGCCGTGGGCACGCCGTGGCGGCGCCCTATCAGCGATCCTTTGCACCGCTATGTCTTTCCCAATAACATGGAAGCATGGCTGCACTGAATGTTTCTGAGAGGAGATGTAGGATGGTAGAAATGCTTGTGTGCGCCCGCCGTAAACTTGAAATCCAGCTACAGGGATGCATAGTACTACTGGTACGCACTGAACATGTGTGCTTTCAATCTGTAAGGATATCTACATCATTATGCAAGCTTGCCACCAGCCATTTCATGGCCCTATGAAGATTAGGATCACTCAGGGTGAAGAAATGCTGGTTTGCCTCCGTGAATAGATGAAGCAACTTTGCATCACAGCTGCAGGCTGTGGGCCTGAGGCAGCTGCCTGAATAGATGGAAGCTGCGACCTCAGAGTCTGAAGGCTGTACAAAGCTTTTTCATGAACCTTCCCTTCAACTCTGCTACACAGGTTGTGCATGTGTCACGCAACAGTACTGAGTAATAGGGTTTGCTCAGCGCTCGAGCTTCCTTATACTTGCCAATATACCGACAGCAAGTCTGGGACTAGCTATCTGACATAAAAGCACCCTGGCCGCTGCTGGCTGATCACCAGTCCGATAATCGTCATAAGCGACACCTTGTGCTTCACTTTTGCAATCGACATCACCCCAGTGATGTAAGTGGCCGACTTGGAATAAAACAGACGGCTCGGAGCTGGTTCGCGAGTGCTATGATCATGGACCATCTGCGAACGTGTATGTTCTTTCATCCGCAGGTGCCAGCGCAAAACATGACCCTGTGTGAGTCTGAGGCCGCACCCCGCGTGTCATTGGCCCGGAGCTTCTTAGCTCAGTCCCGCAACTGCTCGTCTTCACCTGCAACGGCTGACGCAAGCGGGTAGGTGAGCACTCGCGTTCAGCCATGTCTTTGCGTTATCATGGCTCCTAGAGCTGTTGTGCAGATTGCGTTCAAAATTGTTCTTGTTGCAGACTCTTGAAGAGGGAATGGAGTAGCGCCCATGGTTGGGTATGGCCTGCGTGCAGCAAGTAGGTCCAATCAAGACATTCTGGATACCGCCATAAAAGACATTTTGATCATCAAGAATGCACACTCTTCAAGCGACCCTATCAGGAAGTTGAGGACCGCCGAGAACCTTATCAAGGCTTACAGAGAACATTTGCGGAAGAGGGAGGCAGAGTTTACAAGGCCATGGATCTCGCACTCGCTACATTCCCTGGTATGTCGCTATGATACACCGCATGTGATGTGGGCACCATAGTCCACACCTGACGTGTTGATGCCACCTCACTACATTCTGTTGACAATCAATAGCTTGTGTGTGCGTGCGTCAGGCAATCAACAACGTGTTGCATGCGCTCTGCGCTCTGGCTTACTCGTAGCTCATTTCGTAAACAGCGACTTTGGGGCCTCTAGCATACAGTGACACTCTAGCCTTCAACAACATCTTACAGAGTTCAGGTTTCCTAGATTGTGTTGGGACGACCCTGAACCAGACAACAACGACACAGAGCCACCCTGTTGGGCCAAGGACAAGACAGCAGAGTCTCCAGCGTGGCTGAGGCCTTCTTTGCACTAGAGACTGGCCAATCTGGAACTTGCGGGGTGCCAAATTGGGGCACTGGCCCCCTGCAATATTGTGTCACGAAACGCTCCTTGGAGCGTCTTTAGCTTGTCACTGAAGCGGTTCAGAGGCCTTCTTGGCGTCTTCGCATATCTTGGAGTGCGCATATCACACCTGGGATGGCTGATGCAGCCAAAGAGGTACGTCCGCTGCCGGGTTGCAATTGTGTCCTTTGGTTTGCAGCCTAGTTTGCCCAGCGTCCACTGGCACTGGCACTTCCTTGCAAGCATGGTCTTGTGACCTGCAACCTAGTCTGCTCTTGCTATAGGGCTGGGGAGATGCATTACCGGGGCCCGTCCCAGATTCACAGGATGAGGAAGCTATGGTGCGTCTGCTGCTACTTCCTTGCTAGCAGGTCATGTGGTCTGCAACCTAGAGTGCTGAGACTGGCTTTCTGTCACAGGGGACAAAACGACCGTTACAACAGTCCTTCGCGCCTGTGACTCAGAAGGGGCGGAAAAGGAAAAGACCAAACACGCCGGCAAAGCCACTGTCACACCAAGATATCCGCGAGGTGGGCCTGAAGGATGATGAAAAGATCACGCTTGCACTTGCTGAGCGAGACCCAGAGCATGCGATGAAGATGGCCAAAAACCTGATCAGAGCCTTCAGGGTGCGTTTGAAGAAGATGGAGGTGAGTTTGCAAGTTGTGAGGCCCTGGGCCACGGATACGATAGCTTCCACGGTATGTTGATGTCTTTGGTTGTGAGTGGGGACGCCAATGCCTTATGCCTCGACAGCAGATTTCACTCCAGCGTTTACCGAATGCATGAGTTCATGCATGCGGTGTGTTGCTTCAGCAAGACCGTCATCCTCTACGGTGAGGTCAAGGAGGGCAACCCAGACTTTGCCAAGGTGAGCCTGGAGACAGTCCAGCCTGCTCATCATATGCCTTGCTGTCTGATTTCCAAGGGTGTCACATGCCAACGCAGCAGTGATTAGGGCAAGGCGGGACTTGAGCAGCCCCGATGGGTGCAGCCTGTACCTCCCTGCAAAGCTGCACAAAATGTATACGTTGGCATAATCTGGTGAGAGTTCTTTGGCGCTGCAAGATCTTCCTCATCGGCCGGCAGGCTGACATCGACCCGAAGGTCCTCTGTGGCACGAGGCCCCCCCCCTCCGGGGTTCATATACTTGTAGGGAGCATTCAAACAAGCAGCGTGCTTGGGTGTAAGGTGTAAGGACCGTCTCACATTCTTTGGGTTTCCTGCCATGGGAGTAGTGATCATACATGCCCCAAATGTGCTATAGGGCATGCCACGTCGCATACAATTCCAGGCAAGATGCAGCAGCTAGTTGTCAGATGGCTGACATGCACTCAAAGAGGATTTCAAGCAGCTACATTGCATGCAGTCAGTTGTCTTGCCAGATTTGCAACATACATGTAAGGTTTTGGATGGATGGCCGCAGAATTAGGACTTGACATCGCAATTGACATCACATAATGCACCAAGACGTGCTGCAGGTTGTACATGCAAAAGACAACTCAGCTGAGTGCGGCAGTCATTGTGGATATGAAGATGCCCGTCGATTGAGAGGACTGGACTTGTTATTCTTGATAGCAAGTGAGGGGGCTGCTGATAGCATGGCAAATAGCCATCACACACATACATATGAATGAAAGACTTCAAGTTGTGGTGCTTTCCCGTGTACCCAAGAGACACAAGAGCTCAAGCATGCCATGCCTTCTTTTATCTGCAGCTCGATAGCAGATACAAACGAGTGAAGCCATCTGCAGGATAGGCAGCTGCCTTGTTGATAGAACGATCTGGAAACCCTGAACCTATACGACGCTGTCTGTTTACCTTGCGACGATCACGGGATTTCGTGTGTGCGTCAGGCAATAGGGTTCTCTGCACTTTAGCTCCTTCGTTGCCCAGTACGCATCAGGAGTTTGGGGCTAGCTCTTTCTTCTAGAACAGTGACGCCATTTCGAGGAGATCTTAAATCTGATCATAGCCTGCAGCCTTGGTAACCTTTTAAGGGGGCTTACATACGTGTCACCTCTAGTGGCTTCCACCGCTTTTGCGAAGCCCCGGCAAGAGATTAACATGCTGAGGCAGAGCTCGGTAGGTCTCGGTTTAAGGCCTCAGGCTGATATATTTTGTCCTTATTGCCTCGCTTAAAAGTGGCATAGTTCACAGATCTCGTAGGGTCATTGATTGGAACTATCAAATTCTATTGTATGCGGGAAGGCTATGGAGTTCAAGGGTGCACATTGGCAAGCTCGAGGGAGATGCAACATGAGCTGGTCTACACAGCTGACAAAGTCTGAGACTTCAGGACACTATGCTAGGCAATCCAGATTCATCATTTAGCTGGTTCATGAGTTGGCAGAGCTGATTGCTAGAGGTCTTCATATGCTACTATCGTGTCCCCTCATATGACGTAATTGCTCAGTATGGCTTTTGCTGCAGAGACTAAAAGGTAAGCCCGCCGCACAGGAGAAGAGTGGCTTGCAGCAGGCGCCCAAAAAAGACAACATAATGCGCCGCCGTAAGATCTTGGACCTTGCTGTTAAGGACAGCAAAATCATCAAGACAGCCCTCTCTTCCAAGGATCCCCCCAAGGAGCTGAAAAAGGCGAAGCACCTTACCACGGCATACAAGAATTATTTGAAGATGATGAAGGAGGAGGTTGAGCAGGAGAGGCCATGGACGGACAACCCACAGTCCCAGGTACATATGTTGCTAACCTCTCATGATGCAAGTAGGAGTCGTCAAGCTCCGTGCAACCACCGCAACATTGCTCGATGACCAGACTTCCGTCATTGCAGGCATATGCGGAAGCGTTGCATAGCTTCAGCAAGCACGTCTGTGATTACAGCGACGCCAAGGATAATAACCCAGAGTGGGCCAAGGTGAACGTGACTGATATCCGTTTGCATGTTTGACAGGATTCCTTGATGTGCGGCTTGTACCATGTTGCGTGCGTGTGCTGCTTTCTAATCAAATTTTTGTGGTGGTTGCAAGATCTTCCCGCTTGGCAACCAAGAGGACCTACCCATGAATATGCTCTTTGGTGTTTTAAACAGCTCTAAGGTACTGAGGTTGCTAGCGAGATGCAGTTAGCAACACTTGATAAAGTTATCACTTAGTCTCCTACTCAAATGCACAAATGTGAAAGAGAAAGTGTGTCTGCAAAAGGCAAGATACAAATGATAATGGGCATGCATCATTGGGTTGTCCATTGCATAGGCAACCTGGTATAAAGCTTATTCTTGGTAGCTTCCCATGCTGTAAGATGCAAAAGGTGTACATATACAAGTGGATAAAAGTGCATATATGACCTTTGTACGCTCAATATTATAGTGGGAATGCGCGGGACCTTGCATTGGCACCGTTGCAGGGAGTTGAGGACTTGGCAGCACCTGTGGACGTGGGCAGTTTGCAAGAGGCAAAGACAAGAATCACGGTCAAAACGGACCAAGAGATCCTGCAGTTGGCCATGAAGGACATTTCCATAGTTTTGGATGCACTCTCTCTAGAGGCTCCTGTGAAGAAGCTGAAATCTGCCAAGAACTTGATGAAGGCCTACAGAGAGTTTATGAAGAAGGGCAGGGTCGAGGGAGTCCACCCCAGGACATGGGAGAAGGAGCCAGCCTCTGAGGTACTCCCTCCAATACAATTGCTAGTGCAAGAGGACTCTGCACCTTGTGCAGGGACTTACAGAGCTAACCATTTCCTTTGTCAAATGCAGCTTTTCTGCGGAGGCCTTCTACATTTCAGCAAAACGCTTCGGGAGTACAGCACCTACAAGGAGAGGGCCCCAACCCAAGCCAAGGTAGGCCTGTCAACGCTTATTGCTGTCAGAAGTCTCACAGCCTGCATGTCTTAGCAACTACACCGCCTAGGATGCACATTGGGCTAGTCTTCAAGTTGTTAACAATTTTTGTGACGCTGCAAGAACTTTCCGCTGTGCCAATGGCTGGACGCTGACCCAATCGTATTTGGAGCAAAAATGTGACCCCGGAGGTGCCATTGCATGGCTGAACCCCACATCAGTGAATGGTACAAAGGCAGTCTACTTGAGAAAGGTCAAGGTGCCTCCAAGTTGGTCTGTTGCCATGGCAGCCTAGATCATGTGTATTCTTTGATGCCCTGGGGAGCACGACGCAGCCCGAAATGCGTTATTAGAGTGGCTTGTTATAGCACCTGGTATCATACAATGCCTCGAAATGGTGTCATTGGAGGTCATAGTCAAGGCATGGCCGGCTGCAGCTGTGGTGAAGAAAGGGCCCAGTAAGCGTGTATTTGCTTTTCACCACTGATGCCATCATTAATGTGAGCATCTGCTAAGAATTGCAATGGAACGAGACCCTCTCTACTAAAGGCAAGGCTTCTATTTCGTAGGATACCGAAATTCGCTGATAGGGTGCAATCAAATAGCATCGTAGGCAAGAGAAGTGATGCTCAGGTTCATCCTCCACCGCACTTTGCCACTCTTCCTTCCTCTCGCATGTGTAATTAGGCAACCCCTGATTACGAGAGACTGTACCGGGAGCTTCCTGCAGCTGCTCCTGCTTATCAGGATGCAACTTTAGAACTCCTCGTACTGTATAAGCTGTAAAATCAAGTGCGCTGAGGTCTCTTACCTTCATCGCTGTGCTGCACATCGTGAAGTAGTGCCCTTCCTTGCGGCCACCTTTGGCCTCCTCTCGCTTCGGTACAGACATAAGATCTTTGAACTTGTCCAGACGCCCAAAGTTTCTGAAAGGCACCGCAGGCGAATTTTACCGCATGCATTTTGCGTATCTGCGGGCAGGCTTTTAGCTTTGTTTATCATGATCTGTCTCGATCGCAGTAGGCTGGCTGAGTCCCTGAGGTCCCATCATTGGCGGCGTTAGCAGAGAAAGACCTCGGTAATAGAGCTTATTACAGCGTTAGCTATTTCGGGGCTCTCGGAGCGCAAATGGTGTCACCCCTATCTACTAAATTTCCAAGATGGGAGGCAGGACTCATCATCAATGTCCTGGCACTTTCCCTGGCAAGCTATCTCACCTTGGTGTACTACTACGTGCCTACGCGGAGACTTCTCGCAGAGTACGTCCGAATACATGGCGCTTCAGCAGTCCTTCCCTTACACGGGATTTCTTGAAGCGACATGCGGCAAGTGCTAGTTCAAGGTCTCCTGAATGTCACTCACAGCATCGCCTTGGGGATGCATACAGGATGGTGCTTGACAAAGCATGCTCCAGATGATTGCGGCAGAGTGTTAGCTTGCAGGACAGAACCCACTGTTCTCGAGAACAATATGCACGCAGGGCGACTACAGGCGCGGAAGCAGACATTCACACGCAGATATCCGATGACTTTGGCAAGAACATCTCAGCCTTGCTCCTCACAGTGCTGGTAAGCTATGCTTGCATGCCAGCATATAGAGCGCCTTGTATGTGCTGCTGGCATCAATGCTAGTGTGCTGACCTTGCGCACACTTGTAAAAGGCGCCTTCTATGAGCAGACTTTGCTTTTACTGCCTTGCCCCAGCCACTCACAGCTCTGACAACAGGACACGAATGTGCAGATCGGCTCTATTGCAACAGCAGCAGGGATTGGCGGAGGAGCATTCTTCGTCCCACTGTTCAACATCCTCCTCCGCTTCAGTAAGGCCCCAGCAGCTGCACACACAACGACTCTCTGTAGAAGCCTTTCAGAACCTATCTGTGCTCTTGGGTTGGTGTATGAATACCGCAGCTCTGGCTGTATCAGCTATACGGGATGCAACCCTGGGGGTGCATTGCTGGCACATCATGTGGGGCAGAGCAGACTATGCTGTGTTGCAGGTGTGAAGGGCGCAATAGCACTGTCTCAGGCGGTAATTGCGGGCGGCGCTGTTGCTGGGGTAGCAGTCACATTACACAGAAAGCACCCCCATGACCCCTCAAAGCCCCTCATGGACTTTGACATCGCCCTCATGCTGCTGCCCTTCCAGCTGCTGGGCATATCCATTGGGTAAGCATCCGCTTTCACTGATCTGCCACGAGCGCAATGCGATGCTATGTGGCTGGAACGGCATTCCACTTGTGCACATCCCTTTGCAAGCAAGCAAAGCACGAGCGACTGTGCTCTTCTTGAGCATCGCAGGCGTATTTACACAGTGTTTCCAGGTGTTGCTAGCTTGTGTTGAAGAGCCTAGGCAGCTCGCAAGAGAGATTGTGTGGCAAGCCTTAGCCATGACAGATGGGGTAGCTATCAGGCATCAGGCATTGCAATCCACAAGTATGGAATGATTCTGCAGGAAAGTTTCAGGCCAGCTGTGAGCCCATAGCAGCCTGCAATGACTGATCATGCTTGCTTGCAGGATGCTCGCAAACGTGCTGTTCCCAAATTGGCTCATCACGCTGCTGTTGCTAGGGCTGCTGATGTTCCTGACCTACAAGACAGCTAGGAAGGCCTGGAGCCTACACAGATCAGAGGCCAGATACTTAGCGCAGCGAGCTGAAGAGCGCCCCAGGCCTGCTGTCTCAGAGAAGAGAGTAGCAGCTGCAGATAGTTCAGCCATGAAGATGGAGAAGACAGGCAAGAAGGCTTCCTCACAAGGGCCCACTTTGGATCGGGGGTCTCCAGCTTCTGCCAGAAGCGTGGCTGGGCAGGAAGGCGCCCATGTAGAGAGGAGAGATCAAGAGGCAGGTATCGAAATACACATGACCAGCGCGAGGGTGGATCAGCCTGGGCCGTCAAGGCAGTGTGCAAGCTTGGAGGTGGAAGGGCTCCCCAAGGAGGTCCCCTCAGGCAAGCAATTCAAACCATATGAGAGCATGGGTTACTTTGTGGGGTAGTAGCAGCCATGTCACCAGGAAAAAGAGTACGATGCATGTATCTATGGCTGTACATGGTGTGCATTTGCAGCCCGTTACAAAGCCAGGATTAGCTTCTGAAGGTGCATTGGTCTTGCTGAATGCCACCGGCTCAAGAAGCGGGCTACGACGAATGAGCTGGTGTATTGTGCAGCTGCCATGGATACTCAGGCTGTCGCTCCGCAGTCAGGAGTTCACAGTCCCCAGCATGCTGACGTCAGCATGGCAGCTGAACAGCGGGAAGGCGAATGCCAGGTCAGAGAGCCGCCAGCCTGGCGCCAGGGGGCAATTCTGCTGTTCTGCTGGGGCGTGTTCGTCATGTTCACGCTTCTCCTAAGTCACTACCACCGATGTAGCCGAGCATATTGGAGCATATTTGCTGTCCAGGCTGCCACCTGTATAATTGCTGAGGGCCTCTTCATTGAATTGGTAAGCTTAACAGTCCTTGGGCTTTGAGTAACGCCCAGATGCCAGAGGGCAGTTCAATTTGCACACAGGATGATACTGCTCTGTAATGCTCTGTGATGCGCCTTCAATGCTCTCAGAATCTCAGGATCTGGCTCGATTGATCATTGGCGCACTTGTTGCACCCAGATGGTGTATGGAATCCACAAGATTGATTTGAAATTTGACATGCTTGCAGGTTCGTGACAGAAAGGCGCGCCAGGCACGCAGCAGCGTCAGGCAGCCAATGCTGCACAGCGCCTACTCAGAGCAGCCGCAATGGACGCCATCCAGGCTGATCCGCACAGTTGTCATCACTCTCATAAGCGGAGTCGTAGCAGGTGCTGTGCTCATGGAATTTGTCGGGATGGAGTCTACTTTGATACATGACCAAACTCTGGGTGGCTGCATTGATGCCTGCTAATTGCTCACGCATGATGCAATTAGCAGGCATTCAGAGGAGTAGGAGCCAGATTGCATCAGTAGACTTGCCTCATGTATGCAGCAGATAGTGTGGGCGCTGTGAGACCTCAACAAACTCAGCTTTGGGTCGTGCCTATCCAAGCATTCTGTTACACATGGTAGGGTTCATTTTGCAGGTCTGTTGGGCATCAGCGGAGCTAGCATTGTCAATCCCTTGCTGCTGGACTTTGGCATTCACCCGCAGGCAGCAGCCGCCACCTCAACGCTCATGGTTCTCTTCACATCCTCGTCAGCAGCCTTGTCCTTTGGCTTCAGCCACCAGCTGAACCTGCAGTTCGCACTGGCCTTTGGGCTGTGCTGCATGGGCGCCTCGCTGGTTGGCGTGATCCTTGTGCAGCGCATTATCAAGTGCTCTGGCAAGGTGCGCGTTCTCGAGTCATATTGCTTCATAGCCTTGTGCATGCCGCACACGTATCTGAGGTCTATATTTTCTATCAAGTCAGAGGTTTGTGGCATAACCCTGATTGGCTGCCTCTGATTTCTGGTGCAAATCTGAACTATACACACAATGCCTCGACACTTACATCTTATCTTCAGGGCTATGTGTTAACATTCTCTAATCATCAGAGAACACCATCCTATAGACAACGCTGCAATACGCAGGCTTCCATCATTGTGTTCCTCTTGGCGCTTGTCATTGCCACAGGGGGTTGCTTGACAGCAGCATTTGGAGGCAGAGTTGCTATCCTAGACCTAGCGCGCCACAACAACATCCGCTTCAACAGCCTATGCTCTTGAGACAAGTCATGAGTATTTGTACTACAATGCAGCAGCTTGTGTATGCTTGCACTGCCAGTGAGTCGATGAGACAGACGGATATGCATTGTAAAGATGGGCCTGGCTGTGTTCAACTTGTGTTGTTGTGAACGGGAGCTGCGCAAGCATTGCGCAGCATGCTAGAAGGTAGTCCAAAGTGTGGCTCATACAATCTGAAAGTTCCGCCCCTTTGAGGCCGATCATGTCAAACAGTACCCCAAAGCTGTCCCACCGAATAGGATGATAATGACAATTGCCTTTACAAAACCAGTAATGACGCTGCTTGAAGCTGAGATGTAATTATAGCGTGACAAGCAGGCAGCATTTGTCATGCAGACTCTTGGCAAACACATAAGTGAGATCATAAAGGAGACATATGGTGTTTGCAGCCATGACCCCAATGCATAGCACGCAACCTTTGTGTAGTACACACAGGCTGCAACTCTATCCAAGCATTTAATATCCGCATGCATGAATGTCGCTTTGATAGGTGCCATATTGCAAGCTAGCATTTGCAGCTCATGAAGCACAGACCAAGCTACGGTCACAGTATAGTCCAAGAGCCAAGCATGGTGGACGATCTGCAGTGCATGCCATACATGCTGAGAGAAGCGTCATCACATTTAAGAAGATGCATGCTTTTCTTGCCGCCGTGCTCTAGAGGTTAATGCGTGGGCTGCAATTTTTTAGAGTTAAAAGAGTCCCCTACAAACCGGCAAGATGATGCGTGGGTCAGAAAATGCTAGGATGCGCATAGGTAGAGATGCAGCAGACACGTCCTATTTGCAACAGCAGATCTTGCACCTACGAGCAGCCTGTTTGAGACGCGAAATTTCTGCGTATGTAACCTTGCCTAGCCATACTGGCATGCAACCTAGCCGCTGCGGCAGCCTAGACTTTCCGTGTAAAAAGGCTGTCATGCATTGTTTGACCTGCACATGACGATGCAATCCCTGCTTCACAATCAAAAGGCTTTCACACTGGTGAGCATTGGAGTAACAAGGCATCCCTTGCAGGATTTCGTTGATATCCTGACCGTTCTGTCTGTTGTACCATACACTTGGTGTCTCCACCACCATGAGACTCACCTCTCGATTTGTACACCACCGTAGATGTCTTCAATGGCAATGTCATCGTAATACCCGAGCTGCCAGCCCTAGCAACACCAAAGAACCCGTCAGCAGGGTGCTGCGCAGCTGTACATTGACTGCACTATTGCATAGAGGTGCACACTGCAATCGCCGGCACCGAGAGATAGCCAGCCAGGTCGCAGGTGGCCCTTGAGCATGCCCACATGCAACATCCCCATAAGCAGGCCATGCCGCTTTTCACAGGGACAATGAAGTGTTGCTCTGGCCTAGCCCGCTTGACTTCATGGTAGTATTCGACATGTCCGCAAAACCGACGCAACGCTCGATTGTAATCCTGCAACATTACCGAACTGTCAGTGCGCATCTGTGTTTCTGCTGCACATGGTGTCATAGCAATTGCGGCGTCACCAGCACTTGACTTGTGTTGCAACAATATACCTCCGTCTCTGGCGAGTCTGCCCATGGCCTCAGGCTTTCCTCGTTGCGCTCTACGACCATCTTGTGCAAATACTGTTGGTAAGCCGCATTGAGATGGACGGCCTTCTCGAGGGCTTCAGAGGAGTCCTTCGATGTGAGTCCGCTCTCAATATCGCGCGCGGCAAGCTCCAGGATGTCCAGGTCTGCTTTGACAGTGGCTTGCTTGCCAGCCCCATGCCTACCCTGCCCGCCCATGACAGGTGCTATGCGCCTCCCCTGGCGGTCCATCTGCAGCACAAAAGCATGGCTCGCATCTGCATGCATGCTGACCCAAGGGATCCTAGCCCACATGGGGCTCTGCCTGCGGCCTGTGGGGATGCGGTTGTCCAGTCACATATACTATATGTAGTATATATATGTAGTACACCTTGCCCTTTTCAAGACCGGCGCCCACTAACAGACGCACACTGACTGTTGTGCACAACTTCATAGTCTGCTGCCCTCATCAAGATGGTGGTCTGTGAATTTTTAAACACGCTGAAACAAGGCCTATGACTATGACATGCTGCCAGGGCAGTTTGCACATGGCAGTGCAGTCTGCCTTGCCTCCGCCGGATGCATCGGGTACTTACCTCATGGTACCCAGTCACGAAAAGGGACTTTGGGGCCTTCTTTGGAGCATCGGGCAAGGGCCCCAAGAGTTTTTTGTACACAGCAATATCCTTCTGCTGACGAGCGAGAATTGCTGCGACGAAAGGCTCCCCTTTGCCTTCTGAAGTTCCTGGGTCTTCGGCCAGGCTTGGCCCTTGACCTTCCCTGTAGAAGAAGTGAAAATCTGAGCCTCGCTCTTCCAGACCAGCTCATGCTCCAGCGGTGATGGTAACAACATCATGGCATCGTGCTAGAACCAAATTGACTGTGGCTTTGTTGCCATACGTGGCACTGTGCAATAATATAAAACTTTACGCAGGGTTGAAGCATGGGCTAGCATGCGTAGGCAGGTGATGAGATTTACCATGGGGCCCGAGAGAAGGTAGCAGCTTCTTTGGGCTGCCCTAGGCTGCCTTGCGCTTCACGGTGGTGCTCTTCATAGCCCATTGGCTCGTGGTCGCCCATGCCGGAATGTTTGTAATCTGCATCTTCAGTCTTATCATCCTCCTGAACGGTATAACAGCATCCATGAGGACTTGCCATGCCAAATCACAGGCTTAGTACTGGATTCTGTTACCACGGTAGAGCTTGCACATGAGGTCTTGGTGCACATCATTGTCATAATTCGCAAGAGGCTTGTAATCGCACTACGATACATGCTGAACATTGACAGCTTCGATGAATAGCGGATGTGGCGTCGAAGTACCTGCGACAGATGCAGCTGGACCCTGGAAGGCGGGTGGACGTATTGGACAAGCTGTCCTGGTGAAACTTCAATCCCAAAAAGTGTTTGCATTGCTCGGAATGATGGCCTGTGTCCCGTATGGAGGGCAAAACTGCTGCAACTCTGACCGTGTGAGAGGTTGTCAGGGCGGCCACTTGTCGCAAATACGTCAAACTATCAGCCGATGAAGTCCTCTCTTGTGTCTCTACTGAGACTGCTCAAGAACGCCAGCTATGTCATAGAGAGTTGCCCAAATGCTGCCCAAACTGTCAGAAATGTTCGGGCAGCCTGCCGAACATTTCAGCCATCTGAGATACTATCTTTCGAGAGGCCACCAACGTTGTCCGACAGAGATCGAAAGCTTCCCTAGCGTTCTAGTATTGTATTTTACCTGTGACTGCCGTAGCAAGCGCTGGGAAGGCTGCAGCGCCACCCTAGTGCTGCCCAGGCTGGCAGGCCTGCCGCCTGCTGAGATGAGCGAAGCAAACAATGAGGATACCTCTGCATCACAGGTCGCTTATAGCGCACCGATGCCTGACCCACCTAAAACACACCATGATGTGGCTGAGGGAAGCGCTGAGGAATTTGTGGGGCGTGAAACACGGGTACGTTTCCGAGCTTCCTTCTTAGTACGGTATAAAATAGTAATGAAAACATTATTGGCCTGCAATGCTGTCTGCTTGACATTCTATTTTGCTGCAGGCCTCCAGGAAGAGGAAGCTTGCAGGCCTGCCCTCTCCTCCTGTGAAGCCTCCTGTAAAGATGGGGAGGAAGCCAGCAACACCTCCAGAGATCCTGGACCATGCCCTGAATGACTTGCCCATCATTAAGAGGTCACGTGATCATAAGGACATGTACATGCTGAAGAAGGCGCTGTACCTCAACGAAGCCTACAAGAAGTTCCTACAATACATCAAGGCGCAGTGGGAGGACAAGCCGACAAGGTCATGGGCCAAGAGCCCAGGGTCCAGGGTATATGGCTCCGACTTCTCTGCCTGTGATGTGAGCGTGGGTTGCACGCCTTATGCCTCCATGCACGACGGTGGGCTTCTGATGACCGCAGGCCTACCTGGATGCTCTACATCGCTTCAGCGGGACAATTGTCCTGTACGCCAGGGTCAAGAGGAGGAATCCAGCCTTTGCCAAGGTGAGCTACAAGATTCAGATTTCCTCAATGTAAGTCTGCTTCCATCTCCTCAGCCTTACACATGGATGTGCTGCTATCAAGGCTGTGCCTAAGGCGACTGCGAATCGGCAGCCCTCCAGGTTGCAGCCTGCACCTCCGCGCCAAGCTGCACACGGTGTGCATGTGCGCACTTGATGTGAGCAGGCTCTGTGGTGGTGCAAGGTGTACCCTCTGTCCCGGCAGGCGGACGTCCCACTCTCCGGTCTCTGTGGCAAGAAGCGGAGGGGCCACGGAAGGGATAAGGGAAGTGGGGAGGCCAGGTCTGCCACGCAAAAGGAAGTCTGCTGAGATAGGAACAGAGTCTTTGGTGTTTGGGGTTGCTGCAGAGACAGCGAGTAGCACGCTCGACAAGGGATAGTTGCGCCTGCAAAATTGTGCAGAGTGTGTCCAACCAGGATACATCGTAATTGTAGCAACACCCATGAAGCGCTACCGGCCAATTGAGTCAGACTCCATCTTCCTCTCGGATCCCTTCTCCAGTACGGTGAGTGCAGTGACCATTGTTTGACTGCCGTAGCTTGGCACATGGATGCTCGCACTTTATCCTATAGCGCAAAGGCAGCCTCTGTAACATGTCAAACTGCCCAGGCCCGGTGCATTACCAGTGTTGCTCAAGGCAGAATCTGATATATGCTTTGCCGCTGATCCTTGACTTCGATGCACGTCGCTCGGAGAAGTTGCACCTTTGCCTGGTCGTCGTCAGCCAGTTTCTCTCGGAGACATGCAGCCCTCAGCTAGTAAAGCTCACTATGTTGATGCATGCTTCGAGGGTGGCTTGACGCGGAATATGGCTTCACGCTCGAAAAGCGTTCGGTCCTGCGGGCAAGACCACCAGAATTTTCTTGACAGCTTCATACAGGTTCACGCGTTCGAATCCGTAGCTTCCGCCAATATTGGCAGCTGCAGTCTATGCGTTGTACAATCCTTCCAACTCACTTTCTCCCTGATACTCTGCGCACGTCGGACTTCAGGCGTTCGTTGGAGGTCTCTTGTCCTCTCGGGCACAGGATATGGTGACTATATCGTCAAGAGCATTCCCTGCATAACGCTGTTCAGAGTCGATCTCAATTCTTATAAGCCGGCCATGAATCCATACGAAAAGGCCAGAGAGGAGCGCATCAAGAGAAATAATGCGATGCTAGCGCAGCTCGAGGTGTGTACATGAAGAGCAACATGAATGATCCCAGTTGGCAACGAGATACTGATGAAGGCGTATGTGACGATTATAAGAGCTCGTGACCTCAGTGTTACCTCAACATTGCTGCTGTGCAGATTCGCCAACATGCTCAGGACTTGGCAGCACCAGTAGCTGCAGCAGCAGAAGCTCAAGCAAGGAAGCTGGCCGACAAGAGGGCTCAGCTTGCAGCTGTCGAGCCAAGACAACGCTCCAAACGCACTTCTGCCGCTCAAGCTAAGGCAGCATTGCGCAAGCAGGCCGAGGTCTGCCCATATCTGCACATGTCACATTGCACGTCATGTCAGCCAGTGTAGCTACATGCAGCTCTGGACTGGGCAACACAGTCCTTGCACATGTGGGAATGCAGCGTAGCCATGTCAATGTGTCAGCAGGTCCTTCGTTTTATGGCATTCTCACGATCTGGCATGCTATTGACCACATCCCTCTGGCGATGTAGGCACTCGAGAGGGGTTCAGACAGCGGCAGTGACGCAGCAGACAGTGCTGTAGAATCCGAGGAGCCTTCAGCTGACGACATAAGCGTGGGCAGGGGCAGGAAAAGAAAGCCCGCTGCTGACGTGGAGGATGACTATGATCCTCTGGAGGATCACTCAGATGCCCAGAACGCTGCGTCCTCAGCCTCGGAAGCAGAAGCCTCAGATGAGTCGAGCGGGGACCTGCACAGCAGTGAGAGACCTAGAGCAAAGAGAAGCATGGCAGGCAGACAGGGACAGAAGGATAGCAGTGGCAGGCAGAAGAGAGCGAGTCGCAGAAAAGAGGCGCTCGTGCCAGCGCACACAGCGCCTGATGTGTCAGGCAGCGAAGAGGATGACTATGAGCTACAGCAGGCGCTGGCCATGTCTCTACTAGACAGCCAACTGCCCTCAAAGCCCGGAGCTGCCCAGAAGCAGCCCGCAGCTGCCCCTGTCGGGTCTGTTCAGGCTACCGCCCAGCTAGGCTCCACCAGTCAGCAGAAACCCAGTGTCAAGAAAGAGGTCATTGCCTCTGATGGAGAGCCTGAAGCATTGACGCTTGACGTGGATGACATAAAGTCGGCAGAGGGTGAGGCCAGCCGCGACAGGGCTAGCCTACCAGAGAGCTCAGGGGCAGCACAGCTGCAAAGGCCTGTAGGCAAGATTACAGCCGCAGGCAAGAGCAGAGCAGCCACCTCAGATGGCCAGGCTGCCAAGAAGGGGAAAGCCACTGCTGGCATCGAGGAGTCTGGGGGGTCTAAAGGCAGAAAACGGTTAGCAAAAGGCAAGGCGATTGAGATATATAATCCAGCGGACATCAACAAGGCCTTTGACCTGATCTCAAACGGGTCCAGCAGCATAAGAGAACACATGCTGCAGAAGGTAGAAGACCATTCTACTGATGCATTTCATACAGCCTGCTCTGCCCGGCACTGCTGACATCATCAGCTGACAGCTGACTGGACTTGGCACTCCCTGGGCTAGCTGCATCATGTTGAAAGGGGGCATGGAAGGTCTTTCTGCCCATTCTCAGTAACATGATCGCTACGGTCAGACAGCCAGGCAAGTGTTGAAGGACAGGCAGCAGAAGCACATTCAGAGTGCAAACCCCGTTTCATTTGTCTATGCAGGTGTGGGATGATGTCAGGGGCGGCAAACTGGACCAGCTGGCCTGCAACAACATGATGACGTTTGCCGCGGACATCACAGGCACAGACAAGCTGGACAGAGCCGCCTTCAGCAACCTCTGCGAGCACTTCACATGAGTGTATCTGCAAGCTTGAGCCTGTCATCGTTGTTGCCTTTCGAATCCGTGCTGTTGCTACAGCTCAGCACCGCAGAAAGTGATGAGAAGTAGGTGAAAAGTAGTACAGGGGTCGTCAGAACTAGATTCATCTCGGGACGCGTCACAGACATGCACAATGATGGGTTGAATGATGACATGCCAGGCTGAATGTGTGAAGGGTCACCCGGTGCAGTCCTTACAATTAGCTGCTGTCACACAGATGCATCGATTCAACACTGAAAGTTGGTGAGCAATGCTATCAAAATACCTTCACTCAATCCTCAGCTTGCACTCTCAACAGACTCACTGCAATTGTGCCTGTGCTATGACGCAAACAAGTGCAATCTACCCTCTTCACCTTCTCAGGACTGATTCGTACTGGCAATGCGGTGCATGTCTCTGCAATGCGACACAGATAGCGCGTGATGATGATCCTCCTGCTCAGCGGCTGCCTTGCTCAGGAGCACTCGAGTGCACTGCTGCGCTGTTCTTCGCGGCTCTGATGCAAAACGCGCTGCTCAACTTCCGCTCATGATGAGTCAGGTTGAGCAGCAAAGAGACACCAGGGCATCCTCCCAGTCAGCCGCTGCCTTGTCCCAAGACAGGTTCAGCGCAATGCAATGGTGCTGCATGGCTCTGTGGCGGGGGGACCCATGCTGAGTCAGCGCTTCCCTCACCACCGCCAGCAGGTCTGCCACGGCCTTACGCTGAGCTGGCACAGAGTGCTGCTCCCCAAACGGCTCGATCCTGTATCCCACCTGTTCAGCACGACACTTCCCGCTCAGTACGACTGGGAAGTGCATTAGGCCTCACGCATACAGACCTGCAGGAGTGTTCTAGGCAACCCATAACTTAAAGCCGCCAATGCATCAGGCCTCATGCATGCAGACATGCAGGAGTGTCTGTGACAGCCCCATGACGTATATCTGGGTCGTGACCTCAGGTGACCGAAACCCCTTTCATCTCCCAGGTTGCAGGATTAGGGAAGTCTCCCTCCGGTGTGGGAGAGGGAGAGGAGTTTGCCCAAAAGCGCATCACCTCATTTGTGACGAAGTCTTTGAGGCCCCCAACAGCTGTCACGATGGGCACAGCGCCGTAGCGCGCTGCAGACTGCGCCACCAGGCCGCAGGGCTCGAAGCGGCTGGGTATGATCACATAGTCCGCGGCCGCCATTAGCAGGTGCGCTGTTCTCTCGTCAAACTTGGCAATGCCTGCAATTTCAGCTTGTCCATTTTAGTCCCGTCAGAAGATGCTCCGCTCAGCAGACCTGCACGGGACCCGCACAGACCAGAAGAGCAGGCATCAGGCCCCTGCCTACATAGAACAGAGTCTGAGAGAGATGCCCGATGATAGTCATCACATTCAAAAGGTCCCCAGCAAAGCAAATATGAGGTCTAGTTCCTGCTGACTGGCCCTTGGTACATAGCTCAGATCCTACTCATGCTGGAGTGGCTCCTAATCCCCTATCAACTAAACAAGGGACTCAGAGTGCGTGCCTGCAGCGCGGCCGCGGAAGGAGTTGCCCATGGCAGCAATGGCATGCTGCATCCAGGCCTCCCCCGTGCCCAGGATGACCACCTGCACCTTCTGGGCAGCCGCGCCCACCGACACGCCCTCGTCCCATGTGCTGTCCAGCTTCGCAATATCCCTCTCTGCATCATGGAACAGGTGGACAGTGAGACCGTGCTGCAAGACCCTTAACCACTGCTGCAGCTAGCAGACTGACTATTTGAAGGAAACTGAACGTCATCCTCTAGCCTGAAACTTGGATGACAACTGATGACCGCAGACGCAGCAAGCTCTTTCAGACCGCTACAGCCTGATCACACACAACAGAATTGGCCTGAAGCACTACTATGGACAACAAAGATGTATGGGCAATACAGCTGCAGAAAGCCACACCTTCTGCGGCTTGAGGCGCATTGAAGAGGGCCGGCAGAGCAGACAGCAGCACATCCATGCCCTTCTGGGCAGCCAGGCGGCCTACATATGCCAGTATAGGCGCCTGCATGTCGTCATGAGAAACTGTGTCAGTAACACCCCTCACTATGGTCAGCGAGCAGGTATCTTTGCTCAGAAGTTGCAGCCTCACAATGTCAAGACAAGGAGTGTACACATCTACGGTCAGACTCCTAAGACTTGTAGGGAAAACTCCTGGCCTGAAGGCTGTGCCTCCATCGCATGCTCACAGCAGTTTTGTGTGTCTTGGCTTAGTGAGATACCTGCCTGCTCTGTTGCTCACAAAGCAGGTCATATTGTCAGGAGTGCACCTCAGAATCCTCAACAAGGCCCTGCTCCCGCTGCAGCAGCGCCTTTGCATGCGCCTTGGCGTCGACGAGCTCTGCCGCGTCATCGAAGCGCGCGCTCTGCGGGAGGAATCTGTCTACTGCGGGGTCCCACTCCTTTGTGTCCAGGCCATTCATGATGCCCCTGCGTCACAGGAAGACATCTGTACTGCTGAATGAGACGGCTGGTGCCTGATCATCATTGGTTGGTGGATAAGGCTGCCTAGCGCAGGTCAGCTTGTATTCTCCACCCTGCACGCTTGGAATGTCTCAAAAGATGTCCTATCAGAGCCCTAAGCGCACAGGTCGAAGACTTAAATCTGACTGCACAAGGCAACCCCAGAAGTCTGTGACTGGGCAAATCCACATGCTCAGCAGTCTGAGGAGTTCTTCTACAGGGGCACACCCACTCCGTCACCGGTACAAGAAATAGCCAACTAGGCATGAGCTGGAAGCTGTCAAACCCACCTGACGCCACGCCTCTGCAGGACGTCCTGCATGCCGCAGGCCATGGCTGCATCGCTGCAGATCTCCAGCGCGTAGCCGGGGCTCACGGTCAGGATAAGGTCATGATCAAGCAGAGCCGCCTGCATGCACACGCCTGTCATGTGTGGGCCACAATATGTCTCATATCATGATTTGGCACCGCGAAATCTGGACTCACAAGGCTTGGTGCATGGTCCCAATATTGGAAGGGGTGGGTCACGTTACAACCAGCAATGCTGTGCCAATGAATGGCGCGGTTGATAATTCAAACCCGGTACATGGGCATCTGCGTGGCCGTCTTGGATTATGGTCGGCATGATGATGCATGCATGCATGAAACGTGTGGGGGTCTGCTCACATGCATCCAGTTCACAGAGGTCGCAGCCTTGCCCTGACCCTCTGCGTGCGGGCTGGCGCAGTCCTTCTGAGAGCCTGAGCTCTCTGTGCGAGCTCCCTCTGAGAGCCTTCCCATACTACTTACGCTCCCCTCCACACTGGCCCCTTCAATGCTGCTTCTGCTCCCTCCTGCAACAGCCAATTGTCTTCAGAACGTAAAGTGCGGAGACTGTTCTAAAAAGTGGCAACGTGTGTGTTCACTTGCAGTCCACTGGTTCTTCAGGTTCGCAATACATTTGTGTACGGATGACTGACATCATGACAGTGGGCCATGTAGCACCTTGCAAGTCCCAAGCACCCGCCAGTCAGTAAGGCTCTCTCTAAGTACAGATGCTTCAGACTTGGGGTCCATAGTGAATGTGTGGACAGTCTTGGGGTCTGTTGTGAACGTGTATAAGGAATATAATGATTCAGCACCTTCCACGCCAAGGGGGGGCCACAACAGCGGGGGAAGCGCATCGTCTGGCAGGCACAAGCGGGGGAACGTCGCGAGGGGCATGAAGCCCTGGTACGCCAGGTTGTGGATGCAGAAGGCAGTCTTTGCATGCCTCACGCTGGTTCTGAGGCTCTGGCTGCACCAGAAGGCTGCCGCTGCTGCTTCAGAGGAACCTGCACGCATGCACTTTGTTGTGAGTCATCAGCAGCAAGCAGCATCGACACAGAGAGGCTTCTACCCAACATTGCAGCCTGACAACACTTTACACGAGCTGGACTCGGGTTCCCTGGATTTACAAGGCAGAATTTCTCATCAGCAGTAAGCCCACACAGCGAACAACGATGTGAGCTGACCTGGAGATACATCTAGATCCGCCTCTCCCTCCTGTGCAGCCCTTCCTGGTGGAGCTGACGAGGCGTCCACTCCAGCCTGGGCACACTGTAGCGTGTGCTTGAGGCGCAGCGCGAGTGGCGCGCATGGCCAGTCATTGCTGACAAAGACGATGGGCCCTCTGTCAGTGCCCGCCTGCCCGGTCTGCCCTTGCTCTGCCCCTAAGCCGCTGCCCTGCAGCACGCAGGATGCTCTCATACGCTGCGCGTCAGGCTGCTGACATGCTTCAAGCCTGTCTCTGTGATGTGGGACTGCAGCCGACATGGTGCTCGCATTGGCAGCTACCTGAGTAGGAGCAATTGGTTGTTGCTCTCGCAGGTGCAGAAGGCTTGCCTGTGCAGCGGCAGCATCTGCTGATATCTCTCCTGCGTCTGGACCAGCTGCAGAAGCTGAGAGGCTTTCTGGGCTGCCTGCTGCTGCATGTGCTGGCGCTGACATGGCCGCTGACCCGTGTCCAGCTGGCTCTAGGTGCAGGGCCTCTGGAAGCCGCGAGTGCAGCTGCGGCATGCCTAACATGCCCTCTTCAGGCCTCCCAGCAGCCTGTGCGCCTGCCGTGCTCTGGGCTAGACCCTGCCCAGGCGCATCCCCCTTGGTTGGGCCAGGCTGTTCTGCATGCCTGCGCTGTGGCTGCGCATGCGCAGGATCCTGCCATAGCAAGAGAGGCGCTGCGAGGGCTGCCTGGCACAGGATGCTATAGCGCAGGTCCAGGTCCGGAAAGTCCCCAGCCTCCTGGTAAGTGTTCACATTGCTGCTGCCATAAATATCCGAGGTTCGGCAGTACAGCGGGTGGTCCACAAACACATGATCCACGCCCGAGCGCTTGCACAGGTAGTACTGCGCTGCATTCTGCCTCTGCTGCTGCTGCTGCTCTGCATTGGTCAAGTCAGGATTGCTTGATCCAGGAGCTGCGCTCAACTTCTGACGGGCTGGCTGTTCCTCAGAAGCATGCGCTGCACTGTCCCTGCTGGGCATGGAAGGCGCGGCTGCCTCTCCTTGGCTGCCTGTCAGTGACGATGAGCTGTCTCCCGGAGGAAGGCTGTCTGCAGAGTGGCTGTGAGAGCTGGTGGCTGGTGGCAAGAGCACTGGCACGCTTGTGCCTGTATCGACTGTGTCCTCATACTCTGCATACCGAGGTGAGACCACCATGACATGGTGGTTCCTGCAGCAAGAAGCAGTTACTATCGAATTCAAATCGATCAATCTTTCTTAGGGGGTTGCTCAGACTTGAGTCACGGGAAGTGGTTTGGCTACACAGATGAGAGGTGAGGTGCACTGGGAATGACAAGAGCCTTGCCTGGCTGCTAGGGCCGGTGGTAGGGCGCTGAGAACGTCGGCAAGGCCCCCTACCTTTGACCATGGAGCTACCTCTGTAGTGACAAACACTATCTGCACAAAGTGCATCCTGGTCAGCTAGTACCGAGAGACTAAGTGTCTACGCAGGGCATGTCAGAATGTCCGCATTGACTCAAAATATTATTGTGGGGTCGAGAGACCAACAGTGCTTCAAATTTGCCTCGCCTGCAAGCTTGACTTCTGCGCAGACATGCGCAAGGTGGATGAGCTTGAAAAGCTCTGCCTGAGCCAAAAGCAACGTCTCGTAGACAAGCGTGCAGGTCTGACCCATCCACGATCAAGATGGAGACCTCTAGCTACACCCTCTGCAACGCTGAACATTCCATAGTTCCCTCAGCTTGAAAGCACCATACGGCCAGCCTGTTCGAGCTCAAGGCTGTGCAAGACCTTCGCTACACTGTCAACAGAGTGCGCTAGTTGTACGAAAGCGACTATATGCGAAGGAACTCGATATTTTCCCAAAAGAAGATTTGGCACATGTCACCCCAAAAAGCGAGGTTGCCAAATCTTGACTCAGCTTCCACCAGCTTCCCGATGCAGCCGAGAGGCAAGATTGCGTTCTGCATTTGCCAGTGTACAACTTGCTCCGGGCCACCCTTCGTATCTTCCCGTCGATACATACGATCGAAAGCCTCCGTTTCATCTGTCGCTTACACTGTTGTGCCTATTGTAGGCAAGGCATACCGCGCATGCTGAGGAACCCGTCAAGACATTGCCAGAACATCACAGCCAACTGACCAGGTCTTGAACCTTATTACAGAAGTAATCCATTCCCATCTGATATCATGACGAGCTATGTGGACCAGGTCAAAGCACAAGCTGTCGAACCTGTCGCCGAAGCAGAGAAGCATTCCATGCGTTACACAGTATGGTCGGTAAGCATTGGCATCGCGCTTCCCTCGCATTGCAAAATTAATGGGCATTTCTGTTCCCCATCACAGGCCAAAACTGGTCTGAGGGCTTAGGGTGGCATGGTCTGCCAGATCAGTGATACTTCTGTGCTATACAGCCGGGGCCCCACACGAGGACACCGGTGGATGAGCAGGATGAACTTACGAAATTAGAGGCAGGGATGGCCTCAACTCGGCTGGTGAGCAATGCTATTTCTCTCAACAGGATGGAGAGCAATGCTTGGTCCCTGGGACACAGCTCTTTGCCAGGGTCCCTATGGTTCATCCCATAAGGCCTCTAGTGATGCAGGATGACGAAATTCGCGCGGCAGATGAAGTGCTCGATGTGCTGACGGCACGCGGGATTTTGCACAGGATATTTGAGCTAGGTCGTTTGGCATACTTCTACGATTCTGCCAGAGAAGTACTAACTGATAATGGTTGGGAAGTCATCACCAGGCTGGAGGCCTTTAGCTTTTGGACTCTTTACATGGGAGGTGCCAATCTGTCTGAGGTACCTCCCTCCGAGTCCTCCTTCCCATAGTACGCTTAAGTGCTCTGAGATAGCCCTGCAAATAGCATTCTCTTAACCCACTTGATGTATGCCATAGTTCTGTTTGAACAGCAGCACAGGGAGGTCTGATATGGCTTGTCTGTGCAGCTCGAGCTTATGGAAAGACAAGGCTATACTCCAATGGTGCGGGCATTGCTAGAGAAGCCATATCTTGATCTCGGCGCTATGCTGACCATAGACAAGGAATACGCTTGCGACCCGATGAGAAGCAGCTGGGCATGCGAAGTGTTGGGCCTGCAGGATGATCCCGTGTAGGAATTCTTGAGGGCCAAGGCAGTCCAAGTGCTAGAATATGAAGTATTGGTGAGCACACCTCATTGCTAGCACAATACCTTGCAAAAGCAACTTGTTGGGCAATCACTTTCATGCGGCATGTCGCCATTTTTGTAATATGACATATGAGAGGGGTGCTGAATGCAAATTTTATGGCGAGATGCAGCTTAAGGAGTACGGAGTTGATAAGTACAACCCCTGCCAGCGCCGGCATGACAAGAGGCAGCCCGTGACCACAAAGGTGTTGCTCTGCTTCAAGCTGATTGTCAATGCTGAGGAAAACTAGCATGGGTGCACGGCAGGTTTTGAGAAGCACGCTGTGTTGATGTCGCTGCACACATTGGCAGTACTCCTGCTCATACATCACAATGAAACTGCAGGCAATCACTTGCATGCATCACCACATGTCTGCGAGGACTGATTGCGTCAGATCACTAGTGGCTTCTTGTCACATCGGATGCATGAAGGCTTGCATGCTACCCACCTCCCAATCTGCCTTATCTGCGATCTTGCGATATGGTGGGATAGACCGTGAAGTGGCAGTACACCGTTCCACCCGTGATCCGCCTTGCTGCTCCCCAATGATAGGGTGTCAGAAGATCGGCTATCACACCATCTGCAACATTTGTGTCTTATGTAGGAAAACGACGTCCTGGAGGACAGCGTTGGACAAAGCGCATGAGGGCATGCCTCATGGCTGTTGTGATGTGAAAGCCAATGTGCTATGTCTGCTGTGTACATTTGTGTGATCTCGCCAATCACAAGATGGAAGCGCTTGTCTTGATGCCATAGTATGCAGCCGCTGCAATGGCCCGCAGCTATGGCTACAATGTGCTGCTGCAAAGGAGCGCCCAAGGTCCGGAGGCTGCAGGGCTGCCTTTCATTTCCATGCTTGTGTATCAGTGAGGACAAACGCTGGAAGAAGAACAAGGATGTAGATCAGGGGCTGAGAGAGCAAGTTGTGTACATATGCTCATGCATACAGCTGCTATTTGCGGAACTGTATGTGCAATTGTCTAAGCTGGAGGAAAATACGCCCTTTCATGACGATGTCCACTATGCGTAGATGTACATTGCCGACTGTCTCAACATGCATCGAAAGCTAAGATTTGGCACAAAAGCCGGATCTGGACTCAACTTCCACCAGCTTCCCGATGCAGCCGAGGACAAAGTGTGATCAAATACTACCTGTATACAAGTGCTACCGACAACAACCTTAGAGCTACAAGTGTGATACACGAGCAGAACCAGCCACGTCTTTTGTTACCAACGCTGCAAAGTCCCATGTAGACATCGCTTCTGCGCATGCTTAGAACTTAGCTACGACATTCCGGGCAGAACTTCGGCCGAACGCCCAGTTACTGGAGATCAATGGATACGAAAGAATGTGCCTGGTCACCTGATAGCAAGGTATGGAGACCAACTTCAAGACCAAGCTGGCGATCCTGTCCCATGCATTCTATGCCCTGTACAGCATAGTGGTGTGCACAGGCAGTGCACGCTCCTTCCTCGTGTAGGTCTGGACGCTTTGTGTCCTGCACTGTGACAGGGCCAGGCTGGACCAAGGGACTTGCATAACAACAGCTAGCTGATAGAGCCAGCTATGTGCTATGCAGCCCGGGCCTGTCGAGCTGATGCCGCAAGAGGGCAGGGGTTAAACCTAAAGGAGCTGTTAGAAGTGCTCCCGCGGCTTGAGAGGATGGAGGCCTGGGTGAATGGAGGCTTCCGGGTAAGCAATGCAACTTCTTTCATGTCCTTCCACAGCACAAGGAGCACTCCTTTCTTTCAAGTTGCTGCTAAGCAAATGTTTCTACGTTACTGGAAGTGTCGCTTGCTGGTGCAGGAATACCAAATTCGTGAAACGGACAAGGCTCTCACCACCATGGAGGCACGCGGAATCCAGCACAATGTCTTTCAGCAAGGGCAGCTGGCCTACTTCTATGATTCCGGAAGGGAGGTCCCAGTCGGATGTTTTGGATACCACCGCATCACCAAGAGAGAAGCCCTTGCCGACTGGCCGGCATACATGCATAAAGCCCAACCCTCAGAGGTGCCACCTTCCCGTATCACACCCCGTAGCCATTGTGCCTCACATGCTCTATGACCATGCTGAAGGGTGTAGTCTGCAGACCTTCTTGTCCACCAATGTAGTCTTGCTGGCAATAAGACTACACCTGGCTGATGTGCTAATGTGGATTGGCTACGCAGATTGAGTGGATGGAAACGTTGGGATATACGCCAGCTGTTCGGGCATTCTTGAAGACGTGCCCCGATTTTGGGGTTGGGCTCAAAATTGACATAGAGTACACTTGCGTGCCGGGGAGAATTGATTGGGCCTACGAGGTTTTGGGGCTTCAAGGCGATCCTATCTGGGAGTTCTTGAAGGCTAAGGCCGTCCAAATGATGCAGTGGGAGGACAAGGTGCGTGCTTTATCATTGTTGGTGACAAGCAAACCAATTGCGAGCTGTGGTGCATCTGCTCTCATGAGTCCTCCTATATGTCCCATGCAACAAGTGAGGAGATTTTTGAGAGTACATAATCTGCCGCTTGTAGCTCAAGAAGATGGTAATGGAAGATGACAGTCGGAAGCGCAACCCCTTCAAATGTTGGCACTGAAGGAGGCAACGAAATGTTGGAGAGGTTTCCTGAGCATTGCATGCGCCATGCTGGCTGACGGCTGCGTGCTCAAGGCGTAACCTTGTGCAATCTTGCATGCCTTGTGCCAGTGGTCAAGACTCTGTGCTTGCAATGTGCAGCCAAATGTGAGAACACGCTGCATTCGCAGTATTCCTCTCAGACTAACTCCCCCCCACAAGATAGCCCTCCCCTTAAGGCTTGCCCTCAGCATAGCACTCCACCTAAGGAGCATAAACTTAGCGTAACTCCCGGTGGCCGGCCAGCGCTTCCAGCTGGCCCGCCGAGAAGCGCACACGCAGTGCCGGCTGGTGGCACCAGGCCATGATAGCATGGGTAGTGCCCTGCTTGGCTGGGCCCTTGCCATCACCACTGCCCTGCTTTGCTGCCAACTTTGCATTCCAAAGCTGGAAGTCCCTGTCCCTGCATGTGTACGACTTGTCAACAGCTTGACCAGGCACACACCACCCTATCTTGCTGAGGCACATTGGGCTATCAAAGTCAAACTCATACAATGCAATCTTACTGAATCAGGTTGACAAACGTGGCACATGGCCGACCAGCTGATTTGACTGAGCAACTGTCAGGAACCAGAGGCGTCATCTAAACCTGCACCTGAGCTTGGCCTGCGTTTCCGCAAGCTGTCTCTGAAGTCCACTCTCCCTTGTACGGCTGCTTGTGAGCTGCTGCTCTACAGCCACCCTTGATGCGCGCTCGGATGCCAGCTGCAGGCGCGTAACCTCAGGTGTCAGCCTTGAATTTGTTTAAGCCCCACAAGCCTAATGGTGCCTAATGGTACATAGAAAGATGCGCCCACTGGGAAGGTGAGGAGAGGAGCTGGTTGCATCGGTGATACATTGCATTGAGAGGCAGACAACCGTGGCTGCAATCATGGAGTACAGTGGGCACATGCCGGGTGGCGGGCCTCAATAATGAGCGCGCAAGATTTAAGCCTGTCAGAAGCATGCACAGCCATACCTGTCGCTTGAGGCTCTGCAATTCGTCATGTGCTCTGCCTGCTTTCACGGGGGGCCGTGTGGACGCCTGCTGAGCGCAAGGAAGAGTTTCTGCTGAAGGCCGCGCTGCGCTGAGGCTTGGGTTGGCGGCCTCGTTGTCTCTGCAGGAAGACGCTCGAGACATGACGGGCACTGCTCCGCTGCTGGCTTTGGCTGGAAGATGCGTGCTTGCTGCCATGAGTCCCATGTCTTCAGGCCTTTCCACGCTGCCCGAGGGGCCATGCTGTTGGGCAGCTGAGCTTGCTGACTGCCCAAGAGCGCGAGCTCCATCCCAGTGCAGCAGATCTAAATCTGCAGCCTGGCTGAGCCCTTTCCTACTGTCGGAAGCCGCACCACTGCCCCGAGTCTGTGGCAGAGACATGGGAAGTAAAGAATCCTGAATCTGGTTAGATGCTGATACGACCTGTGCTGAGCTGCTGCCAGAAGCAGCTGTGTGGAAGGCAGGAACGGATGCTGGGCTCTGGTCAGAGGTGCTGCCTGATAAGGCAGCTGGCACGTCAGTAGTTGCTGCTGTGGACTGAGCTGGCGCTGCTGTGCGGGAGATTTGGGCAGATAGTGGCAAGTGTTCTGAAGGTGCATGCCACGTAGTGTGTGGGTAGCTCGACAGAGGAGGCATGGCTGACTGTGCTGAGTCATCAAAAGCTACCCAGCTGCCCATTGAGGCGCCACCAGTCCTTGTCTGCCGCAACAACTCCGCAGCAGAGGCTGAAGCTGCTTGTGCAGTGGCCTGCCTCTGGCTGCTGCTGCTTAATTGTTGGTACATCTGGCTTGGAGACGCTGATGTGGCGCCGGCATGGCGAGAGCCCTGCTGTGCGCTGCTTGAGAGGGTTTGCTCCTCCTGTCCTGTGCTGCGTATGTCCCTTCTCAGAGCATCACTGCCCGACACTGGCACTCCCGAGAAGATTATAGGCGGTGCGCTGGCAATACAAGCAGGCTGATCTTGGGGGAACCTGGAGGCGCTACTGCCAAGGGGGCTGAACCATTGGCTGTGATCCTGAAGGGCCCCATCAAAGGACATGTCAACGCCCACAGCCTGCACAGGCATGGGATCTTATAACAGTCTGCAGGGCAATGATGCGCCTGTGTCTGCATCCTGCCATATATCAGATCGCGCAGAATGAGATGCCTTTACGACACTCCACCTCTCCTGTTGGCAGAGCACTCCTAATAACACAAGACAGGCAGCGACAATTGCAAAGATCCCAGCCTTGCTCTTGCTGTACATGACATCTCTTTGATGTCAGAGGTCAATGACAGCTGTGCACACCATGACTGGTGTTGTCATGGCTTGTGCATCTGTTGAAGCACAGTGTGGGCTCATTGACACTCACCATGGGCATGCTCTGTGTGAGGACGAGGGACCGGGTGACTGACTCCCAGCGGTCCAGCTCAGCATGCAGGCAATCGTTCATGGCCAGCATGTCCGCCAAGCTGTAGCTCAGCAGCTCGTCAACTGCCCACTCCTGAATGCACGCTCGCCTGCACATAGAGACAATACACCTGTCAGCATGGGCTCATTTTGCTGGCTTACAGCCCAGGCAGATCAGGCATGCACTTACAGTGTAGAGCTTTCCGGCCCTGATTTGCTCAAGCACTCCATACAATAACACATACTGCTTCTCAAGGCAGCACATCACATTGGCATGCGTGATTAGAGCGCCAGATAAGCACTGCAAGGAGTACTGGCTGTCGAGACTGCTGGGCATATAGGAAGACCCCAAGGCCTTCCATCCCAGTCTCGCCTGGAAATTGCAGATGTAGGGAATGGGTCACACACCAGTTGCAGCACTTGCTGGCGAGGGCATTCCCCTCCCTCACCACGCTCTCAGAATGGCTGGGCCTCGGCCCATGCTGCTCAAGCGCCGCTGCGCACCTCCCCAGATTATGCACATCGGCCGACATGTCCTGAAGATACCCAACCTGCAAGGACGTGCCCCACCCTTGAAAATCTTACTTAGCTTCTTGGAGAGGTGGATTGTGTACTGAACTTGAGCATCAACAGTGCAGGCGATACTTCGACCATGGCAGCCATGCATCACCTACTTCCCATGCTATGATCATAGGAACTCCTCCAGCACACGAGCTTGCACTCAAGGTTTGTGTTAACTTGTGGCAGATCACCATAAGATCAGGTGCCTTGCTGCATGCTGGTAGGATGCAGTCTGCGGACAGGGGTGCATGCCGCCAAAAGCTTACCTGGAACTCTGAGATGGACCGGTCAGGCACAGGGCCTGAGCATGAGGCTCTACTTTGGGTACCTGCACGTCAGCATATATGAGCCTGATCGCTCACCCATCAGTGGCACTTCTGCTTGTGACATGTCTCCTGTCACATGGTGTCACAGTGTGCCAGTCGCACCTGTTTGGGACGGTGAGCTGCTATCTGCATCTGAGTATGCACTCAGGAAGTCAAAGCCATGCTGGAACCCTGCGCATACAGAACAGGAGTCAGAAGCTCATCAACAGCTGTCATGCGTGACACCATACACTGAGCATTATCATGTGCCCAAAATTCAGATACTGCCTTGACAGTAAGCAAGATAAGGCTCTCACCAATGAATGGGATGTGCTGCTCAAAGTACTCCCTCATATCGTGTGCAAAGTGGTTCGGCTGAGGCACTACATCCGAGGACGCCTGCAGCTGCTTCCTGGCAGCATGTGCACTTGCTCCAAGCTCCTCCCCTCTGCAAAGGCAGATACATATGAGCAAACAGCATACAATACCAGAACACTATATTTGTTGTCTCACGCCTTGCATAGTCCTGGCTGTGGCCACTGGCAACAGCAGGCATACAGGTCCCCCAGTTGTACTATGCTAGTAGTATGCTTTGGCTATCCATTCTACGGCCTGATACCATGGCGCTACTTGCTGTGACAGAGCCAGATTCCCTACATTTGCTTTATGTCTCGTGTACGCATATCTCTGCCTGACAGCAGAAAGCATTACAGTACTGAGGTGCTGACCTGAAGGTGAGCTCCCAGTTTGCAAGCAACTGAGCGACTGCAGGCGCCGTCTGGGGAACTGCTGTGAAACACTGCGTTAGTCTTTTCATCCACTTTGGCGCCGCAAGGGCGGTTCTAAAGGTACGACCGCAGTTGAGCGCCAGTGAGTCCAAGACGCAGAGCGCCTCCAGCACACTGTGGGGATCATTACGCGTTGCCAGTGCTCTTTTTATGGCCTCTTTCGATCGTACAGGGAGCTTTCCATCGCGCAAGACGAGGCTGGCAGCCTCCTCGATATGCTGCCAGTCCATGTTTGTCAGGGTGACCTGCAGGCGTAAGCACCTGGTCTCGCGCCGAGCGCCAGGTATTATTTGTTTTTTATCAATATCTCTACCTGATTGGCAGCATGAATGAAAGATGAGGAAGAGTGTAGCGCTGCCACCTGTGTCCTTTGTGTTGAGTCACTGCTTTGACCTTTTTGTCATGAGTTGACCATTACTATACAATTTTATATCAGTGCTGTTGCAGGTCTGTATCACGCATCGGGGCGCTGTATGATTGCTTCCAAAGCCGTATTTGCTCGTACAGAAAAGGGGAACTCATCACTCTCCGGCACAGCTCAATAAAGATGGATGTCGTCATTGCAGTGGACAACTCTGAGGCACGCATCGCAGCTTACTCCGATATTGGTGTAACGCTATATGCTCCTGAACGCTTCAGGCTCGCTGATCGTTGTGAAGGCTGTGCAGGAGTGTGTCAAGGCCGTCGACTTTGCCCTGAAGCATTTCCAGAAAGGTATGGCTTTCATGGCCTGCATAACCATCTTAGAGTCCCCACTTTCCCAAGTGAGTTATTCAACAACACCATATGAAGTCCGGATGCTTCTCTGCACCCTGAGTGGCCTATCGAGAGTGCAGCGTCAGAATAGGGTTCCGGCGATCTAGAGACCTTTGGCATATCATGCGCTGCGCTGTGCAGGATACACGTATCATCTTATACACGTCCAGCCACGCCCAGTATCAGATACTAGGCTGACATCCGACGCGGACAGCAGCATGTCGGTCCATGTTCAGCACACGTTGAAGAAAGATCAGGTGTGACTGCGCTGATTGTATAGCCATTTACATGCATGCACATGGTCGCTGACCCTTCTTATTCTTTGATGAGCCTGAAAGCACCCCCATGGCTGTCAGTCGCCTGCACAGCGACATCAACTCTCAGCATCATAAGGCCAGCACTGGAGGCCTTGACAGACCACAAACGGGCCAGCAGGCACAGATCCACCCACATAATGCAATCAGATCTGAGACCTGCGCTTGATAGCATGTTCACATGCAGGATGCAGCCTCAAAGGATTTCCTGGAGAGGGTCTTTGTGCCTAGGGCTTCCTCTGGGGGTAAACATACGCAGCCTGTTATTCTGCTGTGCTGAGATATTATTGGCTTTGCTCTTGATGTTGCAGCCCTGAAAGCTGCCAAGGCAAGAGTGATTGCATCATGAAGTACGACAGTATCACAAGATCCAGAAGCTCAGCCCACGGCCTTCCTGAGCACAGGGCACTCTGCGGAATACCTCATGCACAGCCCTCATCCTGCCGCAAGTCCAGAATCTTGTGTTTGCTGCTGAGAGCTGAGCGCTCGCGCAGGTGCAAAGGTGAAGGCGACAATGCTGCCTGCTGACTCAGACAGCAGCACCAGCATCGGCCAGACCATCTGCCAGTATGTGCACCAGGTACGCTGATCAGCCATAACATGGGCATCATCGCCTCACACCCTGCCCATCAGGCACTTTTGGTGCCATCCTACTCAGCGCCGCCTGAAACTCAGGCCTTGTCCTGCTTCATGGTCTGAGTTGAAGCAGTGTTGGGCAGGATGGCACCAGGGGTTGCTGATACATAATTGCAGGGGTATTGGTTTGAGATAGCATTTCAAGCATCGACCAGGAAACCGATGAGAGCATCATGCGGGTAGCCGTAGCTCACAACATCTGTGCAGATCCGTCACTTGTGCAGTAAGCAAGAAAGCAGTCACTGGGGCCACTCGCAAGAGAAAGTGCTGTTTCTCTGTGCAGGCCAAGCCGGACGTACTGATCCTCATGAAGCAGAACAAGACGGCGGTCACGCGATTCTTCATGGGATCAGTCACTCGGTACTGCGCCACTGAGTGTGACGCCCCCGTCATCATTGTACCTCCATGAAGGCCCTCATTATGAAGGCGCTTTCTACCACCTACTTTGGCCAGCCATCAATTCAGGGCAAGTCTGAGGTCTAAACCTTGAGAAATCATGAGAGCTTGCACTGAGCGCTGAAGTAGGGCAGTCATACATGGGTGATTGTCCTAGACACTGGCCACCAGCTATCTGGGCCCCTTGATTGTTACATTACCATGTGTGCACAGTATGCCTGCGGGTGAAGGCAGCTCTGTGAGTGTTATCAATGGTGCAGCTGCGAGCGCCTTCAATGAGCTGACCATCAGTGCACCATACCTGAATTTCATCGGCAGTCACAGAGGCTGTAGTGACTTAATGGTGAGAAGAGTTCCCGCTCTATCTAAGATGTAGTATGCCGCAGCACGCAAGCATACTGCAGCCTGCACCTGTGCTGTACATGTGGCTGATAAATACTGGATGGAGACGTCATTGTTGAGCACTTCAGGTCGCGCTTCAGCTGCCGCGTCTGGGAAGTGCAGAGCGCAGCGATGCTTAATCAGAGGAGCCTTGAGATGTGTGTTTACTGCTAGATTTGGCAGTGGCAGTGATGGGCTCTGCCTGTGTCAATGAGATAATCACTTGAGCGACCTGTAGATGGTGGAGCGTGCTCTGTAAGCTATCACAATTGTTGAAATCTGTCTTGTGTCATGCATTCTTGAGGTAAGGGAAGTTGAAGGCATGGATCTGAGCTACTGCGTTGGAAAGCAATCCTGTCTGTAACAAGTGCAGCGTGCAATCTGATCATGGCATGATCTGTGCAGCAATACAGCCTAGAGCTGAGCGTACTTAGCGCAGGTCTCTAGAGGCTCCCCAGAGGTAGTGAGGTCGTAGTATTCATGTGTGCCACACCAAGGCCTATTCTCGCTAAGGCCAAAGGACGATTATGTCCCCGCATCCAGATCTGTCCCTGCAGGCATCCCTCCCAGATCAACCTGATATCACAGCACCTAGGCATTATGCGCCTTCACACCTGGCAGAGTTTGCCATGTTGGCAAGAGCGAGTGCAGAAGCTCTTCTAAAAGCCTATTGAGATGTATGCAACTGAACATTGCCATCCTTATCGCTGCTTCCATATCGTTCTAGTACAGATTCTTTTATGCTCTGACCCTCAGGCTTGTTAGGATGCATTCCAGGCAGCTCACTCTCGGGCTGCACATGGTCAGCCGTTGTGTCAGCATCCAGATCTGCAGCATTGCTAGTGAGCAGCTCAGCTGCACCCTCATCTGTGGCTGATCCCGGCTGATCCTTGTTTACCATCTCCTCATCCTGAGCCTTGCTTTCCTCTGCACGATCACTGTAAGCCGCTGCACTGTCTCCGTTCTCCAGCGGTTCCTGCATCTCAATGTCAATTCCTGGCTGCAGCCGCTCAGTCTCTGCAGCATCGCTCAATGCCTCCAAGGCCTCTGTGCCATGGCTCTTTCCCTGCTGCTCTGCGGCCAGATCTGGCGCACCATCAGCATCTGCTATATGAGCATCTTGGGCTGGATTTACTGCACTGCCAGCGGGACCGCTATCGACTGCGCTGGTCAATGCTGCATCCTCAGGCACAGCAGAGGAGTCAAGCATAGGGCCTGAGTCAATCTGGTTGTCAGTCTGAAGATCCGGCTGTACAAGGCTATCTATTGTGGGATGGCTTTGGTTAGCTGGAGTGGGGTTGGGGCTGCCCTCATCTATCTGCCCATTGCCCACGTGGGCTGCTGCGCTGCCCGGCTCTGCTTCTGTCTGGGCTGGGAGCCCATTGGCATTGCCGGTCTCTTCCTGTAAGAGTTAGCAGGAGACCTTAGAGAGCCATGCAGTGCACATGTCAGTCCGGACCAGTACGTCTGGGTAAAGCCTAAAGCCGTGCAGCTATCCAACTGCTTGCATTGCCGGCGTTCACTTGCAGACTGCCATGCCCTGTGATACCAGCAGATCTCTGATCCCGCAGATTCATTTGTCCTTTTAGCTGCACAGCCTCAAGGAGATCTCAACGCAGCCCTCCTATGTATTGCTGCCGTAGGATCAGCATTTAGAAAGAGTGGGGGGAAAGCACCTCTAGGGCTTCACTCATGGGGCTCGCGCTGCGAGAGGCGGTCGCCAGGCGGTGGCGCTTGCGCTCCGGCTGCTGCACGTCCGTCCCTTCGGCTTCCGGGGCCGCGGCCCCTGGCAAGCCCAGCCGCCGCTTCCGGCCGCGCCTGTCGCCGGCAGCTGCCGCACCTGCACAATTGCCTAGTCCCTCAGAAGTTCCGTGGGGACCTATGGCAATGACCTGTGTCAGCGAAGACAGCAGTAGCCTCTTGCCTTGCAGCTGTAATGTACGGATGATGCCTGCTGACCTGTCGGTCTTGTGTTGCAGGACATTGGGCTGTGGAGCAGGAAAGCTCTAGAGATACCCAAAGAATGACATACAGGGCCGCCATTGCTCAGAGGCAGATGCAGAGCGGTCTTGTTCGACCTCGGGCCACTTAAAGCATTCCTCTCGGCTTTCAGAGCCACGATAACTGGCGAGACCTGCCTTTGTTGCATTTGCGCTTGAGGTGGTTGCCGACAATTGAGGCCGGAGACCACCAGGAGGCAAGCCTCTCCACAGAGGTATCAGCGGCGTTCAGACGGGCACAGTCATGCACAGCCTGAACAAACGTCGGCACTGTTGATCCTGTGCAGACAGCAAGCACTTGATGTGGGTACCTGGGCTGGGAGACGGCTGGGCTGCAGACTTCAGCCGGATCTTGACGGAGAGGCGGCCGCTGCGCCTGCCAGATGCGTCCTCCGCGCCACTTGCGCCTGGCTCTCTGTCGCTGCCCTGCAGCGATGTCGTAACATGATGGGAGACAGATTTCCTGGAGCTCCAGAGGGTCCAAGCTGACCATGGGTCACTAACAACCACAAACCATGTATCCTATGATACTATTTAGCCACAGCGCTGTGCGCTGTCCACCGTGAACTCGAACATGCAACACCCCTACTGCTGATGGACCGTGTGCATGAGCACATTGAGAGACTATCGAGAAGACGCAGACACCATGATTGAGAGCAGGTTTTACTGCAGGGGCAGTGACACACCTCTTGAGCCAGTGCATCCAGCGGGGCAGCTATAGGCGTGCTGGCCTCAGCCTTCAGGCTAGGAGGGGCCATGAGGAGAGCAGTGGGTGACGCCTTCGCTGTGGCCTGCTCAGCAGCAGCTGCCAATGCAGCGGCAGCTGCCTCCACCATGCCCTTGAGGTCCTCCGCAGGAATACCTTTCCGCAGCGCTATCACAATTGCCGTCATGGCTGTACTCTGCAAAAGAGAAGGATGAGCCGTGAGGGCCACGCTCTTGTCCAAACATCGTGATTGAGAACAGCAAAAGCACGACCGCCTGTCAGGTCTCTCTGACCCTTTACAGCATGGGCAGGCAGGTCTGACAGTCAATCCAATACACTGACAGACAACATGGAGGCTTGTTTGGGTCAGACCAATCACACTTTTTGTCTGTCTGTCGACACCTCGTCAGCTTCATGGCAGAACATCACCTGATCGGCGGTGGCGCCCGCCACAGCAGGCACAGCAGGCACAGCAGGTAAGGGCAGCTCGGCTTTAGGCTGGGCAGGGGCGGGCAGGGCAAGCACTCTGGACAGGCCCGGCAGTGGGTGCTGCGAGTGCGGTTTGATCTCGTCGTCTGTCAGCGTGCGCAGGTCTGCTGTCTCGAAGCTCTCCTGCACCAGAGGACTGAGGTTTCGGGCACCAAGAGAGTAAAACCTGCATTGATGTGCGCTGCCTGACCTAGCTTGCATGCCTGCTCTGATTCTAGTGACCCACCATCTCAGCCAGCGCTCTTCTCCACTTCTCAAGGCACATGCAGCATCAAAGAACTGCAGCTATCCTCAAGCTTATAACAGGCGCAGCACCCCTGAGATCTACCAGGGTTGACTCTCTGTTGTAGTCTGCACGGGATGCTCTTCAGAGCTGGTCACCTCATTGCCCCAGGATTGCCTGGAAGCCTGTCACGTACACGTCTTGTACCATGACCATGAAGCAGTATTTGTCAGGCTCTGAGTAATAGCCAGAGTGGATCAGTGTGATGCCGTAAGGTGCGCTCACATCCTCTCCGCCAGCGTCGTAGATGAGCTTGTGCTTGCCGCTCTTGATGAGGTAGTCCCCCACGAGGGCCCCCCACCAGCCGCCCTGGTCCTCCCAGTAGCGCAGCACCAGCTTGCCTATCAAGGCTCTGCCGGCAGCGTGCATCGCCGGACCAAAGGTCTTGGCTCCCTTGCCGCCGTGCGCGCCCTTGCCCTGCATCGCAAGGGTTACGCGATGACTCTTGCACGTGGACGATCTCAGGCTTCAGGAGCATTACGCAACTGAGGCAGGATGCAGCCTCTGCCCTGCCTTGAGGTCAACAGGTGCCAGGCAAGAAGCTTTCATAAGCCTCTTCTTTTTTAGAGTCCCTCACTCAGCCTGGCTGTATTGTGAATGAGCATCACGCCCCTCGTGTTTTCAGGAGCGTCCCAGAAATCTGAGTGCTCTCAGGTGGCATGTCAGGGCTAGTTGTGACCTCCCAAGCGCCTTCTATGTCATGCAGACAAAGAAGACCAGACAGATGTTGTTCCGCAGGCTTTCAAGGCTGTCTACTGCCAGATCAGATCACACGTCAGGGAGTCTGCACCTGGCGCCGGGTGGGCTGGGGGGACTCTTCTGGGAGAAAGTCCTCCTCATCATCCTCGTCATCATACATGACATCCTCTCCATCGATGTCATCTATGTCCCTGTACTTCCTCCGCCGGCTGCTTCCCTCTGCAGTCGAGCATGTAGGCCTCATCATTTGATGCCGTTACAGCTGCAGATGGTGTAAACGAAATAATGGCGGCAATGCACCTGGCAACCTGAGACATGCATGCACTTGAGTCGACATGAAATTATCGTCCACCACGTGTGCGGGTGTCAAAAGCTTGCAGTCACAGGTACATGCAGGTGTGGCACAAGCAAGACAGGTCTGCTGACTCACCACGCGTGGGCACAGGGCGTTCCCTGGGCTCGGAGGGCTCACGATCCGGCAGGAGCACGCGCTTGGGAGCTTCCCCGGGCGCCGGGAGCTGCGCAATGGGGTGCCGGCAGTGGAACGGCACGACGGCGTCGGCCGAGGGCGCTCGCCCGGCGTTGACGTCCGCGACGTAGGCGCCGGAGGCCAGGTAGTCCTCGAACTCAAACAGGCAGCGCTCGTAGTTCTGGCGCATGTTGAAGGAGGCGCTGGTCTGCCCGGTGAGATCCACATCCAGACACCGGCAGACCTCCTGCATTGTGCAGGACTTCTTTGAGCTCATGGGTAGGTGTGAGCCAAGCAAACAACTAAGATGTTGGGACTCCTATTGAGTCCCGCGGTCTTACTGACGCTGCGGCATTCATGTTCAATGCATCTCTTCATGACAAAAGGCAGAAATCTTTCAATGTAGGTTTTGCAGAGACACAGCATAGCCTGAGTGCTCTCAAGGCCTATAAGGCCAACAAGGCCATCTGCATCGTCAAGAGGGATGACAGCACGCAGGTAGAACACTCAGGCCTACCTTCCACTGCTTGTTGGCGCTGACAATCTCATAGCCCCCCTTCTCCATGACGGACCAGAAGACCTTGAACAGGTCCAGCTCTGAGTGCGCAAAGACCGGGACCTTGAACTTGCCATGAACGCCCCGGTGCCAGTTGGCAAGCAGAGTCATGAACCGCTCCTCCCCGAGAGACCTCAGCATGTCAAGAACGTCCTGCGCAGGCCAATAGAAAGCTTGTCAGTAGAGGTCAGCTGCTACTTATGCATGAGCACTGCAATTGATGGGCACATGAAGGGTATAATGGGCTTAAAAAGCTCAGATTTGTGTATTATATGTTGAGCCGGCTGAATGCAGGAGTTGCGCCTGGCCATCTGCAGCCACCCACAGGGACATGTACCATGATGAACATGATTTGAGGCCGTGCATTGCATGTGAGGAGTGTGCTTACCGCAGGGACTGCACCATGCCCGCCTGCTGCGGGCCGGGAGGACGCGTACAGCGGAGCCGCATCCGAGCCGGAGTCTCCAGGCGTAGATGGCGCGCGCCGCAGCGCTGAGCCGCGCAGGCGCTCGGCGGCCGCCTGCGTGGCGGCCCTCTCGGCAGCCTCCTTCTCGCCTTCCTTCCGGGCTGCCTCGGCCCTATCCTCCTCTTCCCTGCACATGCCTTGCGCTCTTTCAGGACATCCGTCATGCCACCAGCACCAGTTCTGGGGGCTGATCAGGCAGCATCATTGCCCTTGTTGCAGTGATCTTCATGTATACACTCTGCAGAGCACTCTCAGTGCTCCATTTAGGCCACTCAAGTCGCACTTTCTTCAGAGATTGCCCCAAAAACATGCTCTGGAGAAAAAAGAGGCATTAGCAGCCTCTCAGAGTCACACCGGCGCATGGCGAGGGCGGCAGCGCGCAGAGCGCGCTGCTCGGCCTCCTGGTCGCGCTTGATCTCGTCCTCGGTCCGCTCGAAGTCCGGATCCACCTCCAGCTCCCACGGATTTACGGCCTCAACCCTGCCTGCAGAAACGTAATATCCTGTACTTGGTGCCATCTGCAAATGAGACACCGAAGCGTCTGCCAGCACAGACAGAGGGGAAACATGAAGGCTTGGGCAAAACATGCCAGCCAGGTCTGGGTACTTGCAGGTGCAAGTGTATTGAGGAGATAGCTCACCTCCATAGCCACTGGAGCTCTTGCCTCCGTCCCAGACGACTTCGACTGCTTCCCAGGGGTCGTACTGCTCCTGCTTCTCTTCTGAGGCCTCAATGTCCGGCTGCTGGTCAAAGACCTGCGCCACCTGGCCCCTGTAGTAAACGCCACCTGCACAAGAAGCATGTCGCTCAGATTTTCATGGCCTCTAGCTAGTCTTCGGATTGACATGGGTCACATTCGGTAACATTTCCATTATTTTCAGGAAAAATCTTCAGGATTCAGATGCGGTGCATGGCCCTGTGCAAAGGTGTGGACAGGGGAGTGCTGGGCATGCCTGATTTGGAGCCAGCGCGGCCCCCAAAGTACATGCGGAAGCGGTCACCGGCGTTCCAGATGCGGTGCATGCCCTTGTCAAAGGCGTCTGACCGCACCAGGAAGTCTGGCAACGCCTGCAACATTGAAGGATGTAGACTCGGGACAAGGATCTAGGGCTACAGCAGCTCGCGTCAGCAAAGCTGGCATGAGGGACGCTACTGTCCTTTGGTCCTCATGAGCGATGCCTGGGTATCTTTGGGCTGCCAATGATCAAGCAGAGCTGAATCAACAAGCTGTGAGTTCCTCTGGAGATTTTCTGAGGTGCAGCATGTTATGTTTGTTGGTCATAATTCAGGCTTACCTGGTCAATACGGATGGGAACGGCAATGGGGCTGTGAGGGGTCTGGAAGGGGGGTCCCTTCCGAGACGGCTCCATGAGGATCCAGGCACAGGGCCACAGCGCCAGACCCAGTTGCAGCTCATCAGCGGCCAGGTCATCTAGAAACTTCACCTCTGAGCTCCCATCCAGGAATGATCTGCAATGCAAATAAGATCATCTCATGAAGGACACCCGGCATACCAATGTTGCCTTGGACGCAAGCTAAGTCTGTACAGATGGACCATCTTATGATAGGATGCATGCTGCAGGTCGAATCGATGGATCTACAAGGCTCAGCATGCTACAGTCTTTTGTGCAGTTTTCTCTTATGTGCTCAGTGCACTTTGCAATATTTGTAATTATAAGGGATGAGCACCTTCTGAAGGCGACGCCCACTACGCGGAAGCGCTCAATGGGCCGCAACTGCTGAACAGTGTCTTGCAGGGTGTCCCACTGCCTCTTCAGGCTGCGCCTGACCTTCTCAGGCAGGTCCAGCTGCTGCGGCAGCTGCAGCACCGCCTGAACAGGCTCCTCGTCAGCATCCCCGTCCTCGTCCCCTGCACACAATCAGCTCAGGCGCTCACATCTGCGGCTGCCGTGATTTCCATAGCTATTTTCAGACTTAGGCATCTCACTTGAAATGTAGCGGCACTTGTAGCAGCACTTGCTTACCCTCAATACCAGCCATGAAAATTCAGCCACTTGATATTCGAAGTACTGGCCAATAAATTGCAAAAGCAGGATGGCAACATGCCTGTGTCAGCAGGTTGATCTTCGCCCTCCGAGTTGGCTTCCTCTGCTGGCGCAGCTTCCTGCGGCTTCTCCGGGACGTCCAGGGGGAGCAGGCCCAGCGTCTGCATGTACTTCTTGATATGCACCAGCACACCAGTGCGCAGCAGCACCACCTGAACACATCGGACACTCTGACCAACGTCCACGTGTGCTGGGTGCAACCACATGATCCAGCCGGCATATGAAGTGCTACAAGGATATTGCTGCAGGACACGGGACTGTCAATGTCAGCCGTGATACATGGTGTGATGATGCGTGGGATTCTACCTGGTCGCCATGCAGAGGGAAGTAGAGCTGGCAGCGCTCATCATGCGCCATGCGGGAGAATGCTGGACGTGATAGTGCGTTGCAATCCGGGCGCAGCTGTGCCTGCACGCAATGAAGAGGATCTCAGCACACAGCCACCTCCATCATTTTCTGGCACAGAAGTTGTGTTCTCCTCAGGCAGGATGGTATACGAGTTGTCAGGGTGCTTGTGCAGCTAAGAGTTCTTTCCCTGAAGGTGCCCCTGGGAGCTCCCTGGTAAATTCTCATGTTGATCTGCAGACTGTCCTGCCAGCAGCATGGCATGTTCCCACTTTGCGCAGACCAGCTGCCATCAATGTGGCTGAGACAGCATCTCCGGAAGGCTTCCATACTGGCTTGCGCAAAGAGCGTGTACGCACCTGAAGGCTGGCAGTGAGCAGCAGAGCGTGCTTCCAGTCCACGCAGTAGGACGTGACCCGCTGCCAGCTGTGCTGCCAGTGCTCCGCCCAGGTGGCGCGCATGAGGCCAGCCTGGCACAGCAGCTTCTCCAGCAGCGGAAGCACCCGGGCCAGGTCGCTGGGGCTCGCTGCGGCTGACATGGCCTGATAGACCTCCATAGACGTCTTCTGGACATCCTCACCCTGCAACCGCAGCCAGGAATGAGATCGCCTACATTATGACAAGAGTAGTAGACAGTTCTTAAGACCTATCATGGAACTGCCACAGCCCATATGAGCATAGAGGCCCTCCTAGAATGTCTTGAAAGGATGCATGCGCAAACACAAGGCCAGGCAACATGGATGTTGCACGCTCATACAATTCTTAACATCAAGCCCCAGAGGACCCAGAAAACACCACCTCTCATCAACATGTCTGACATGTGTACCAGGCTTTTCACGTCCGTGGTTGCACCGCATGCACATGATCCTTGCAAAATGGTTGCACTGCACATGCACATGCGCATGCACATATTCATTGCTAAGCGAAGCCTCACCGTGTACCAGAATGGCAGGCGGCACAGCATGGCGTCAATGGCAGCGCGCATGCGTGTCTCGTAGCCGGCCTGCAGCGAGGCGCCCGGCCAGTTCCAGCTTCCCAGCAGCTGCGGGGCAACCATGCCCCGGTACCCGTCCCACCGCCTGGCCTCCAGCTCTGGCACTGACAGGATCGCGGGCGCTTCCTTGTCACCTGCACCTGCAGAGAGCCGCCTCTTCATGATTGAACCATGCTTCGCCGTAGATCTTGCACACATTCCACTACAGCAAGTTGTCTTTCCTCACACCGGGGACCTAGCACAGACAATGGGCGACAGTCAAAGTTCTTTCACATCCCCAGAAATGCTCCAGAAAGAGGATTGCAGGCTGAGGCGCACACAGGCCCTGCTAAACTCATTACGGAGGAAGCCCACGCATTCTTGGACAGACCCTGCAATGGCTATTGTGACTTCTCACATGCATTTACAGGCACCGTACGCACCTGCAACGGGTGCTGGCTTGGAGGCTGCGCTGGCGCCCTTGCGAGGCAGGGGCGCAGCAGCGAGCGCCTCCAGAAGGTCCTCCTCGGCTGAGATCTCACCCTTCTCCAGCCAGGTAACCAGCTCCACTATCTTGTCACCTGCAGGAATCGCCACAGCACTGTCTATACTGCAGGACATGAGAGATCCTGAAAGCTAATCCACAGAGGTGTAGTGAGAGCCTGCCGGGCGACATACTTGCATACTTGCGAGGGCCTGCCGCACGAGGGCATACTAGTCCCTTTCAGAAGGCTAGCTGCAATACTTGCACGCACCTTCGTAGAAGCCCCAGAGGCTGGAGGCAGGATCCTCTGCGCACTCCTCCACGTAGATGCGCCAGGCGCCTGCCCGGCTGCCCAGGGCCCAGTAGGCGCGGCCCTGGTAGTCCACCCCCAGGGGCTGGCGCACCCCTATTCTGCATGCCTCCGCCCACTTGTCCCATTCCTCTACTGACCCAGGCGCGTTACCTGCAAAGGACCAGGCCGCCGTCTTACTGAAGTCACTGATGATTCCAAAGCAGGGCAGGCTCTCAGAGCAGGCATCCCAAGACTGAGAAAAGCTCCTCCTTCTCGGTGCCCGGCAGCATACCTTGAGGATGATGACTATCCGGGTAAGACATGCAAGGGGTCCACACTCAACAACACTACTCCTTCCCAGGCATGCCCGAAGCACTACAAATGACAATGCTCATGCCCCAAGTCATGAGTAGCGATGTGCAATATGAGTGCGTGCCTCTTGTGTCTTCGCCTGCTGTGCTCAGCCTTGGCACCCGGGCTATCCCACCCAGGGCCAAGACACCGAGGGCAGTCTCACACTGCTTTGCACGATCTCGCTGTTTCAAAGCGGTTGCCACACCTGCTGCCTTGGCGGAGTCCTTCCCGGACTTCTTCTTTGCTGGAGGGGGCGGCGCCGGGGCAGGCTTCTCCTCAGCCTCCGATCCCTCTGCCTTCCCCTCCTCTCCCTGGCTCTCCTCCTTTCCCTCTTCATCGTCCTTCTGCAGAAGAGTACATGCAGGGCATTAGCAACGCCACTTTAGCATACCACGGACCGCCTGACTGCAATCGAAACGCAAGCGCACAGAGCATAGGAAGCAGCCTGCACTTTGATCACCCTTGCATTGGTTTTGATACGTGCTGAGTTGCAAAGAAGCATCTTGGCATCTGTGGCTTGCAGAAAACAGGCATGTCAGCAAAGATGTGGGCACCTTTGGCTTTGGCTGCAAGGCGGCAATGGCGTCCATGCGCGCCCCTACAACTTCGCGCACTGTGTCCGTGGATAGCAGCAGGCCGCAGAGGCCGCGGAGTATTGCCATGCGCTCCAGCGTGTCCATATCATCATACTCGGCGTATGATAAATGCAGCGCTGCCGCCTGCAATGTGCAGCATTGAGCTCACTGAGGGTCAGTGAGAATGTCAAGTTAGCTGCATGATGTGTGTGACAAGCAGCAGGCCGCAGGAACCGCCACCATGGTCAGCGTGCTCTACCATCGTACTCTGCAGCAGCAAAAGGTGGACATGATTGCTGCATGCCGCAAGCAGGGACCCTGCATCAGGCAAACAGAGAACCTGACATGAGCAGCAGGCCACTAGATCCGCCAGAGCACGCTCAGCTTGCTCATGTCCATAGACTCTGTATACGCCCGACGCAGGACCTCTGCTTCCGGCTTTTGACAGTCATGTCCACCCTTAGACTGCTGTGGTTCACATTGTGTGTTGGTAGCAGCAAGCACAAAGGCTGTGCCACAAACTGCTCAAGTCAAGGAACTCAGCACATGTCAGATGCAGTGCTGCACCATGCAGAGGACTGATGTCAGGCGATCCTATTGAGGCGCATGCCATTGTTAAAACTGGCTCACCCTGGCATCGTCATCCACTGCGAAAGGCGGGGAGTCCAGTATGACTCTGCTGACGCGGCGTGTCCAGTCCACAACGGCCTGCGACTCGGAGAGCGCCAGCTTGGCGGTGCGCGGGGCCTCCGCCCCAATTGACCCCAGTCCGCCCCGGCCGTCAATGCCGCGCAGAATCGCAGCATGCAGCTCGCGCAGGACGAGCCCTGACGCCACTCCCGCGTCATCTGTCGGCTGTATGAAGGCCATGGGCTGCAAGCAGAATGCCATGCACAATCAGCTATCACAGCAAGTGCGGCATTGTGAGAGTTACACAGTGTGGTCGCACCACAGCCCGCATAGTAAGGGTGCAAGTAACATACTGACGTGGCTTTACTGCGTTCATCTGCACTTTCATGCAGCATCAGTATTCCAGCGCAAATGCATCAGCTGGTGACAAGAAGGACGCTGTGGGGCACTGGGTTGATCACCGCTGCAAGAGCAGGTGATGCTGCCTTGGCATCCGCTACGGGAACCTTTGGCTTCCTGCCTCTGCCCATTTTGATGCGGAGCTTCACGGGGTGCGCTGGCTTCTCCTCCTCCTCCTGCTTCAAAGAAAATAACCTGTTGCTGTAAAGCTGACAGGTCAACTGCCTCTCAGCAGATCTACTATTGACTCAGTGCAGCCGCGCCTCAGTATTTCAGCTGCTGCATAGGTGCAAGCATCACTGTTGGCCATGAGGGGCCAGGGCAGCTACTGTGCTCACCTTGCTTTCTGCTGCCTGTTCTGGCTCAGCCTCTGGCTCAGGCTCTGGCTGTGCAGCTGCAGGCTCAGCCGGGGGCTCCTCCGGGCCCTGAGCCAATTCTGGCACTGCAGGCACCCCTTCCTTGATGGGGCCGGGGCACAGGGCTGCCTCAAAGCGCCACAAGGGGACATAGGGCGTCTGCACAACAGTCACCCCAGTGAGTACACCACATAGCATGGTGTGCACGCTTGCAGCAATGCATCTGGAGTATGAGGAAACACGCAATGCAGATTCTCCTGAGGGGTCATGTCAGATTGCCAGCATAGTGCCCTGATGACACCTTGATGGCTTCAAAGCATGCTGGATTGCCAGGGCAGCAAGAGTAATCATGCCAGCTCTGCTTGAAGTACCCCAATCGCCTGTGCTCATGACATAAACGCAGACATGCCCAGCAACTTCTAGGAGGGGTTCATATCCAGTCTCAGGAGTGTAAATGCACCTGCAGAGTGGGCGCCAGCGTCTGCAGCAGCTCCCAGAGCACCAAAAGGTCAGGTACCAGCTGCTGCGGCAGCCGGAAGCTGCGCGCCGGCTCCGGGGCTGGCCCGCGCTCCTCCGCGGCCACACGGTCACGCTCCGCCCGCTCTGCTGCCTCCGCCTGTGCAGTGATGCGTACCTCTGACATGATTTCACATCTGGATGCAAGGCTTATGTACTCTTGACCTCGACAAAGCGCTCTGCATGACCTCATGTCAACCCAGCACTCGCAATGTCCACATGATAAGGTGTTTAACCAGGGGGATGCACCCAGCATTGCAAAAGTGCAGCTCAGATTGTGAATAGATTGTGGGAGGCCATTGGGCTCATTGCCAGTGGAGGCCTTAAAATTCTCTGCCACATGCTGCTCCACATTCAATGGACTCCCTTGGCACAAGCTCTGGACAGCCGCTTACCTGGCGCTCAGCATCAGCGGCTTCCTTCTCCGCGGCCTGGGCGGCCAGCCGCCGAGCGCGCCACATCGCCAGCTTCTCCTTCCGCGTCATGGGTACATCATCTTCGTCCTGCACACGAGCAGAGGTCTGGTGCCCATGCAAGATGCGCACGTCCCTCTTCATCAACGTCGCATGCGCAGAGCTCTCACGCTTGCGCAGAGCTCCTAGACCCAATGAAGAACTTCTCAGGCAGTGTTGGGCAGCGTGGGCAGCTGGGCAGCTGGTCATTGACTGAGGAACCAGTCATGTCAGCGGGTACAGAAGACGTGTCGCGCAGTAGGGCTTCGGAGCTCACCGGAACGATGACGCGTTTCCGTCTCCGCCTCCTGCGTTTCCGCTTGGGCTGGTCCTCTTCCTCCTCCTCATCCTCATCCGCCGCGCCCTCTTCCCCGTCCACCGGGGGCTCCTCGCCGCCTGACTCAGCATCTCCCTCATCCACCTCCTCAGCAGCCTCCTCGTCTTCCTCGCCCGCATTCTCCAGCTGCTTGGCTGCGGCTGCCTGCAAGACACTGCAGCATCAAGCCTCCTCAACTTACAAAATAGCTCATGCCCTTGGCCACGCCGAGGTCTGCGCAGAGACAGCCGAAGCTGTATGTGGTATGAGGCTACATCCTGTCAAAGGCTTTGCAAGTCAGGAACGGGTATGCTACAGCTGTCCTGCCTGCCTCGGAGAAGCACCGCCACAAGGAGTCCATGGGGTGTCTACATTACCAACATGCACCGCACTCCTACTCTCTCAGTGTGCGTTCATTTAGGCCTACCAGGCAAAGACGGGGCATGCCTGCATCGAAGGTGGTCCGGGCACGAGCAATGCTGGGCCTGTGCTAGCAGTAGTATCATCCCCAGCATCTGCAGAAGCCTTCCGCTTGCGCCCTCTACCGCCCTCTGCGGGCGCCTTGGCAGCCTTTTTGTCTTTGCCCATTGACGCCGCGCTGATCTGCACATACACCGCGAGACACTGTTTCCATATTCACGGCTGCAATCCCTTCAGTACGCATGCAGCTATGCCAGGCGGAGGCTTAAATGCCTTGCAAGCTGACCCTTTATTTTGCAATCTCAGAATGGAGATCCCTGTCTGAAGTGTCATGTAAAGGTATTAAGGAGTACCAGTCGCAGAGAGATGTATAGAGTTCAAGTTGCGCACCTCAGCCAGGGCCAGCAGCTGTGCCTCTGCAAAGACAATGTCCTCATCGTCCTCTGCCAAGCCCAGCTCAGTCGCAGCTTCCTGAGCAGCTGCGGCCGGCGTTAGCTTTTTGCGCTTCCGAGCCACATCATGCGCCACAGCGCACATCTCCACCTTCTGCTGCACCGACGTGTATGTGCCGGCGTAGAATGGAGCGGGCGAGTGCAGCCGATACCTGTGCAGTCACCACAGGCATGTGTTCACTCAAGGACTCGCATTCTCTGCAGTACAGCATCGAACACTGTGACACTCAGGCATTTGTCACCACGACACGCATTGCGCAAGGGGTCCACCCAGTTCGAACAGCAATCTTGCATGAAGCAGATGACGTAGGACATTACACCTCAAAAATGTAGGGCAGGGGCCAGGCTGTGACACATGCGGCGTATGCTAGGGAATGCCAGGCCAGGTGAGGAGCGATACACATACCAGGCGGTTTCGGTTTGCACCAGGACAGACAGAGTTCCAGCATAGTCTAGCGCCCAGCTCAGCAGCGGGCCGGTCCGGATGTGTATGCTCTGAGACACTTCGTCTGCAGAGAGCATCTGTGTCATGACAAGTTCCATCCTCTCTGATCAATGCAGAGTCATCGTTGCAAGCGGATGCAGCTTATGCCTTGCTTGCCACCTGCGCAAGGCGCTATTGAGAGGCGCAATCAGGACTGGACAGCGCCGGGTGGCAAGGGAATGTACCGGCTGCGACGGCGTCAGCCGGGATGACCTGCCCCTGAGCTACGATGCCCTCTGAGACGCCATCCACATCTTCTAAGGGCTCCATACTGCCCAGGTCGCCAACCTGGCACAGCTGGAAGGCATCCAAGTGCCTGACTGGGAGGGGGAGATCATCTGCAAAGCCACAACATCTCAGGTGACACCACGACGCACCCCAAGGCCCTCTCCTGCACGCCTGTAGGCAGTATAGGCCATGGTGGTAAGGCCCAGCAACCATGCCTAACCCAGGACAGAAATGGCTCGGACAACAACGCCATACCGCAACACATCAAAGAGCTTCCCTGCAGACCTGCAGACGTTATGGATGCTCCGCAGACTTTCAAAAGGGCGAGCGACAGCTGCAGTGCTCACTGGAGTCGCAGGGTGTTCTGAGAGTAAAATGTCATGATTGTCGCTCAGGAAAACGCAGGCTGCACCTTGCACGTACGAGAGGTCTGCTGGTACGTCGCCCTCGGCCATCCACTCGACGGGCTCCGCCTCTGCGGGTACCGACGGAGCTTGGCTGCCCTCAACAGCTGAGTCCACTGGCAGCGATGCCTCACGCCAGCGCTTCTCGAAGTTCGCCTTGACTTCGCTGCATAGCTCGCGGGTAAGGTCATCACCAGGCCCGTCGTTGTATGCAAAGCAGTTGTCGAAGACGAGCTGCACGTCTCGGAGCACATCCTCTGTCTTCAAGTAATGGCATTTCTTCCAGCCTGTTTTCTCGCCCTCTTGGAGTCGCGACATAATTGTACCAAAGTCCATGGGCTCCGAGACCTTGTCGAGGTAGTCATCGAGCCCCAATGCAACAGGATCAACCGGCTCGTTGAACAAAATTTTGGACGTCTTGAGCCGCATCACAATCCCGAGCACCCGTTTGGCCTGTGCAAGGGCCCCGCGGACCTCTGTGGGTATCTGTGGAGCCATCGGGCTCCACTGAAAGCGGGTATCGGCCCGCTGCTGCGGGATGTAGCCTTGGAACCGCTGCATCGAAAGTTTGCTTGAATGCGCAGCTGTCCGGTGGCGTTCCCACTCCACGCTAGCAGAAAAGGTCATGCCAAGGGATCCCAGACCGCAGCGACGATGAGAGCAGAGGCAATGTGATGCGTTTTATGGCTAGTATCAAGATCACTTTAACGTTGCTTTAGGCACGACATCCCCCGGGAGTCCATCAGTGAGCAGAGTTGCAGTATACGTCTTTGGCAGATCCTTTGCCAGCAGCTAGCAGTCTCTGATCACGTTGACGTTGCAAAGGGTTACAATCTCGTTGGGTCTGCACGCCTTACCAATCCTGGTGTGCAGCTTTGCCTGTGCAGCTGTACCCATAGTACTGTGTGAGCATGTACTTTCAGTCGAGCATGGCATCTGCCTGCTCCTTCTGCCAGAAACCCAGACGTGTCCAGCAGATTGGAATCGAAGTAATATCTGTTGGTGGCCAGGCTAATTATGCCAATCAGTGCACCATACAAGTGCCTCTCTCAGTCCCACTTCCTTAGCGCCACAACAGCTCTGTCTGCATGCAACCTTACTTCGATGCCCGTGACGCTCAGCAGTGGCTCGCTGCAATTCTGCAGAGTACCGCATCTGCCAAGCTGCCTATCTGGAGCTCGGGCTCTGTGATCTTGTACACCTGCATTCAAGGCCAGAGCATCAGGACCCAACGTTGGCCTGTATTCAGCGCGCTGCTTGGACAGACCTATTGTATACTCTACGCGGCGCTGACGTTCCGATGTAGACATTCAATCTGAAGCAGCGCTCTTCTTGTGTTGCCTTCAAGAGCATTGACGCTGCTTTTACGTCCCAAGGATGCTGCCAGCATTAAATTCAAGTGCCAAGGTGCTGGAGCACACGTCAAGCAGACAGCGCTAAAGCTCAGGAGTGGGAGTGGCGCTCACCGCCTTGATGGCAGCAGGATCTGTGACATCTGCAAGGCTGCTGAGAGGGTGCGCTGTGCCTTGGACCAGGGCATCGACATGCTCCTCCTGTGCCAATAACTCCAGACTCATCCCACAGAACTGGGCACTAGCATGAGTCAGAAAACAAGGGCCCTGACAGGCGCCTCTTGTGCCAGACGCTTCAGCCCTGTCTTGCAGACTGGGACCTGGCAGAAGTCAAGGTGCAGGGCTTTGGCTCTGTACTGCATGGTGGTGGGGAGGGTACTCACGTCTGGGGCGCCCTTGTGTATGCTCGCAACAATGATGTCAGTGACAGCTGAGGATGCAGTGCCGGATCCCTTGCCACTGTCGCTGATGCCAAATCTCTTTAAGGCCTCCCCAACCTGCACACGGCACCGTGTCTTGAAAGTCCAGAGGGTTGCGCGCTGTGGCGCGTTCAGGAATGTTGCCTATGCAAAGGTAGCGCTCTGTGTGGCGTTCAGGAAGGCCACCAATGCGAGTTGAAACAGCTGTCAAGCGCTCCGCTGTTTTAAGAAAGGAGACAGAGACGTGCTCACATGCTTGGAACCGGCAACAAAAAAGACCAGCTCAGCATGCATGGACCTGGATCGTAGGGTGCCTCGCAAATTTGCAAAGAATGCCTTCTGTGCTGCCGCCTTCAGAACAAGTACATCCGGTACCTGCAAAGTAAAGGCTGAATGTCACTTCTCTAGGCGCGTAGGCACATCTGAAACTGACAGTATCCTTTGCATCCTTGAGGCAAGAGCACATGGAAGAGCAGAGGGGGTGTTGTACCATCTTAGCATTGATAAATGCCAGCTCCGGCTGAAGCGTGCCTGCCACTATGCGCTCCTGGATCTCCCTGCGTAGACACACACAAGTAAGACAGTAGCCTCCTCATACGGATGTGCGTCTCTGATGCCCGGACTTTCTGCACTAGGAGTAGAGCCCTACCTGCTGTTCGTCACATCGCGATAGAGCCAGAGCGTCAGCCGTTCGCCTGGCGATCCAATCAAATCATATGTTGTAGAGCTATCCATATCGGGAGCCAGGCAGGAGCATAGTCTTGGAGTCCCTCAGGTGGCTGGCAGCATGATCTGCACTCAAACCTTGATGGTGGTCTTCAGGAGGGGACTCTAAATGTGACTAGGTCGGCTCTGTGTAGAAAACTGGGTGGCTGCATGATCTTCTGCTATGTTCGCGGCTGCGCAGTCTGCGACTCATCAGCAGCTCCGACATGTGTAGCAAAGCACAGCACATCATGCATGCTTGGCGTGCTATGCCATGATGCTGGTATTTCGAGCAGCCCTGAGGGCGCAGGCTTCACCACTCCAATGATTACCGTGCATCGTCACACTCAGTACGTGCTGCAGAAGCTCCTCAAGGTGTGATTAATGTCGCTCTACACGATGTGGCCTGCAGGGCCTGCCCTTCTGAAGAGTCATGCGGGATGTTAACAATGTTGGGTGAGCAAACTGAACAGTGTGGCAGGGAAAAGATATCTTGTCTAGAGTGCAGGGGCCTTAGCTAGACTGCCACTGTTAGCTGACAGAAAAGTTTCCCATCACAGAGATGTGCGGAGTTGGTCATGTCCTGTACATTAGACTCTCCTTATCACACACATTTGCTTTGCCCTAGGGCAGGCCTGGCAACACTCTCTCACAACTTTGTCCCTGCCACCGATGCCATATCTATGCCTGCGACACTTGATGCTGTCCACATGGGCACAGCTTGACCTGCGCAGCAGCAGTAGGCATGAAAACTGCTGGTGTCAACACAGGCAAGATGGCTAGAAACTGTGCAGTGGATAGTGCTCATCATACTGCCAGACTGGCCCTGTCAGCTCAGGATGGGTGCATGTAGGTGCTGCTGGGATTGCGGGACTCACCTGCACAGTGTGTATGATATGGGCGTCTCCTGTTTTTCATTCCATCTTAGTGGTCCTTGGTGTTTCCGTGAGTTCCCAAGCATCATGCGCCATACTTGGAAGCTCTGCCCAGCTTGAAAGCCAGCTCTGGCAACAGCCGCTCCACTAGGATACCCCCTGCTGCCCCCCACTTGCTGCATTCCTCATAGGTAAACGCTTTGACATTGTCACACCTGCAGCACCATGGTACCCTCTATCTCATAGAATCGTGAACTATACATTCACCCATTCCGTGAGCCATGGGCAGACATGAGGAATGCAGCTAAAGGAGCAGCTCTGAACTATGCATGCAGATCCTGACATTCTACTACTGCAAGAGTTGTCTGAGAGCTATCAAGCCCGGGAATATGCCGTTATGGCTATTCAGAGATCACCGTCTTATGTTTCCACAGCATGCATTGCATGCCACCGCTATCTTGAACGTGGTGCTCTGGCGGACAGGTAAAGCTGCTGAGGGGACTAAGCTTAAAATAGAGTGCAGGATCACCTGACAACCCCCTTTAGGCGCTGCGCCATGACTACACACGAGTCGCGCTGACTCTGCACCTCCTCTACTCCCAGGTACTCATAGCTCTGCTTTGGTCTTCGCATGCCTGGCGGCAACTCTGCGCCGTTCACTACACATGGACTGCATAACGGCTTGTCCTGCACAGGAATTTGACATACTCTCAGAGAAAGTCAGGCAGTGCTCTGGATGTAGAGGGGCTTCACAACTGAAACACTGGGTCTGCCATTGCCTGCACCAGAGATATCAGATGCGCTCTGGTCAGCTGACTACTTCATGAAGCAGCAGACATGCACCCAAAGGAAACCAGATATGACTACGGCATGAATGCCTACAGAGAGGAGGGTATGCAGATTCTATGTAGCCATCAGATGATGCAGAGGCAAGTCAGGGAAAGTGCAGGGCAGGTGAAAGCCAAGCGCTTGCAGGTCTGCTCAGCGGCGGCTCAATGCGTACATGTTTGAGGCGTACCACTGGCATTAACAGGACCATGAGGATGCTGTCTTTCACGTCCACGTTGCCACAGAGGTGCCCAACAACAGCGTCTGCCCAGGCAAGGGCTTCTGCCCCATCGGCTGCGCTGCTTGGGTCGAGGACAAGCATGTCCAGGTCATCATCGTCCTCACCCTCGTCAGCATCTGCCACGCTTTCAAATAGAGCGCTGGGTAGCGTATTAAGCGCGGCTGCCTTTGCAGCGAGGCACCTCTTCAGCCCTGCAAGCCCATGAGCCTATAAAGTGCTGCATCATAGAGGCTCTCTATTGGTTTCTGGTTGACAGGTCAACGAGCATATACGACATTTAAATTGGGAAGCATTGCTGGGTGCTGACCAAAGACTGTCAGGATGTTGCTGGGTGCTTACCAAAGACTGTCAAGATGTTGTCCGTGGCTGTGGCTGCGTCCGGGAGCTGACATTCACTCATGCTCTTGCTGTCACAAATGGACGGCACCCTGGTGACTGCTGCTTTCTCTGCTACCGAAAGTATGTCTGCGTCTGAGCTTGCAATGCCTGCTGCAAGGCCCTTGTACCTACAGGTGGGAAGCAACATGGTATCATCAGCAATAGACTGCTAGCTTGCACATGGCATGGTCGATAGCATGGCGCTGGGTGGATACTCATCATGTAAAGCCTGATGAATGCTAAAATGCTCTTTGCAGCAGCAGCGCTGACTTAGACTGTTCATAGCAGCCTGCAGTGTAGATTGCACATAGCCTTTGCGCACCTTTCAGCGAGGGACTGCTGCGTCTGATCAGCAGCAGGCTCATGGACTTCCAAGAAATGAGCAAGGACCTGATTGCATCCTTGGGTCTTCCCTTCGAGGCTGGCTGACAGTTTCCGCAGTGCTAACAGGCCGGAGCAGCCCTCTGCTGCCAGATTGTTCAGATGTGGCACAGGCGGGGGAGGCTTGTGAGCTTCTTGCATGGCCTCCCCAGGCAAAAGGAACACCAAACATTTCGGGGGAGGCTCTTGCAAGGCTGACGCCTTCCATGCTGCAAGCACAGCAGCACGTTCTCATCAGCAAAGGAGCTAGAGCGGCAGACCACAAGTACCGCATGTGAACTATAAAGTTGCATCGCTATGCGTATGGAGAGGCTATACACAGCGCCCTTACCTGGAATGGTTTTCTGCTGCAAATTTGAGACTTCAAATGTTCTGCAGTCGAAGCAGTCGCAGGGAATCCTTCTTGGTCTCGCCCTGGGCATGGGCGTTGCCGAAACTCAAGTCGACACGAGATTTCCTGCTAGTTCTGCCCAAAAGCTTGACGGAGCTACGACGTGCACAGTCTCTGTGTGTCTCATACCCAAATGTAGGCGTACATGAGATCAGATTCCAAAAAATTCACACTAAAACCCTTATAAGGGTTTGCAGGGAAATGACAAAACATTCTGACCTGAACGTAGACAGGCAATGGCAGCAAGGCACTCATCATTAATAGGCCTGCGCGGCTTGCATTAGTTGTGAAGCACCATCAATCAATCCAACAAGCTCCAGTAAGTAGGATGTAGGCTGTAGAGTGTTCCTGTGTACTTTCTATGTTCTTTGTCAGCCGCATTGTGTTTCCAGGGTCAGGATCGCTTCAGCGCACCGCCTGTACAGCGCCCGAAAACACAATTCTTTGTAAGAGACCTGTGTTACAGCCAGTGTGCTTCAGGTCTTCTGATACTTCAGCGACAGCTGAGTCAGGTTACCCGCTAGACTTAGCAGACGTCACACTTCTGCATTGAGACATTGAGTCCTTCGGCGCTTTGTGAGCGCCCGAATATCTTTGTAGCAATTGCTGTTGCAATCAAAGCGGGCTCGCGGCTGTTCCATTACCAACGGTAAGCTACCTATGACGAGTCTGCCCTATAGTAACCCCTTTTACGGCGAACTCCCGGAGCATGATCAGTATACGCAGACTCATGCACCAACGCTCTGTAATGCCAGCTAGTCAACATGCAGAAGCGTTTTCTTGACTGAATGCAGCACATGCACAGCATCTTGTCACATAAAAAGTGCTCACTGTAATCTGGGGCGTCGCAGTCCCTGCGCTTTGGCTCATTCTGCTTGCCCGGATTTTGAGCGCGTGTTTCTTTCTGCAGACTCGGGCAACCAGCAGCATTCGGGCAGGACACAAGATGGACGACCTCACAAGACACCTAGCAGCAGCCAGGGAATGGTCTGCATTCCCCAGGCAGACCAGCCAGCTCAGGTGTGCTTCATCCCTGCTCTAACCCTGCATGGCTGCCAGCCCATACACATACCGATGTCACGCTCCCTGCATTGCACAGCAACGCTCCTTCTCTCAAGCAATGACCGCCAGCCCAGGGCTGCAGCACTCGCTGCATGCCTGGACCGCAGGAGCATGACAACAGTGTAAAGCCAGAGACAGCCACTCTGGGCACCTTCCATCATGGCAGCTAGCTTGAGGCGATCACGAGCAAGTGCTTTGGTGTCTGCAGGCTGCCCCGAATGTTGTCTGTCGGCCAGTGCTGCCCAGCATCCCTGAAAAGCAGCCACGCATGGTGCGCCTCCCTGCTGTTCCTACTCATGCAGCCGCTACCCTCGAAACAATATGCACTAACCTTGCCTCTGCAGTACAAGGGACATTTGTTTGTCGTAGCAGACCAAGTCTGCCTAGCGTGGCGCATCTCAGAGCCCATCATGGATTGCCAAAGCACGCAATGAATGTTTCAGCGTTTGAGTTGTACTGCCGTGCAGGTCTCTGTCAGACTTTCGCTTGCTTAAGAAGGTGGGTGAGGGAGCGTTGTCTGAGGTCTACCAGGCACAGCACATCCAGACAGGAACGACCGTAGCTGTGAAGCTGTACGCTAAGGTCAGCTTGACGTGCTTCACCAGGCGCCAGATTGAGCGAGAGGTGGACCTGCAAAGTAGCCTTAGGCATCCACACATAGTGCAGCTGGTGAGCATCACACCCTCGAGCTCTATCATGCTCCGGGAAAGAGACCAAATAGGCTCTGAAACTGCTCGCCGCTGTCAGTATACGTGATTAGTATTACTGTTTGAGTGACATGGATCTACAATGTGTCCTGTCTGCTATGAAGATGTTGGGATGATGGTAGGTGGACTGCTCCGAGTGACATGCTGGGTTTTTGGTACAGCAAGTGAGAGTTTGAAAGGCAGCAACATGTGTGCGCGCTGTCATGCAGTATGGCGCATTCGAGGACAGCAACCACATTGTGCTCATTGAGGAATATGCATCGATGGTATGCACCATGCCCCTCCCAATGTGAAAGTGTACTGCGGAAGGTTGACTCTCTGTGCATGTGTCTGAGGTTGCTTCTGGTGCAGGGCAACCTGCTGAAGCACATCAGCAGAATGGGCTCCCTTTCAGAGGCCCATATTGTGCAGAATGTCATGCAGCCCCTGTTGCAGGCCCTGCAACATCTTCATGCGCAGGTGAGCTGGAAAAACGCCCCGTCAGACTCCCCTATGCATGCACTATGCCGTTGCAAATGCTGTCTATTCGAGCTCAGAGAACCAATGAACCCACTGCTGGCCGGCTGCACCCCAGTGTTCCCGAGATGCAAGACTACATTGTGTGCGTGCAGGGCATCCTGCATAGAGACCTGAAGCCTGAGAATTTGCTACTGGCCGGTGGAATTTTGAAGCTCGCTGACTTCGGCACTGCCATTAACGTGCGCACCGAGAGGGCTGTATCTCGAGTGGTAAGTCACTACGCCACAGACCACTAGTTCTCGCCTTATTGATCCTGAGAGCGAGCGCCACAAACATCAGTCGCAGCGCTTGTAGCAAGGCAGCAGCTGTGGCCCATGCCATGCCACTGCCATATTACTCAGCGCAAGCGGTGCTTTGCCTTGCATGTGTTGATGTCCAGTGTTCCTGCTACTATCCATGGTTTGAACAGCAGGCCAACAAGCCAGGATGTCTTGACACATGTCGTGTGTTTGTAGCATCTTAAATGAAACGTATAATGGCACATGCCTGCAGGGCACCCTAGACCAGATGGCGCCGGAGGTGCTAGGCTGCCCAGACCGGGCAGACCCGCAGCTGCACAAGGGCCGCGATGACCTGGCGTACGGGACATCGGCTGACGTGTGGGCTGTCGGTGCCCTAGCGCACGAGCTGCTCATGGGCGCATCGCCCTTTGCGCGCCTCACTCAGCAGCAGATGATTGAGGTAGAGATCTCATTGAGTCCCCATCAGCCTGCTCTGCATGCCGAGAGCATTGAGTCATGATACTCAGCGAAAGCATTGTTGATGGTGCCCATGCGCAACTTGACCTGCGCCAGGAGGTTCCTCCTACTGTTTGCCTAAGCAAAGAGAGGGTGCCCGTGACCCATATACATTGGCATGCTGCGTGACGGCAAAGTCACAATTTGGACCAGTCTGGAGAGATGTCGGCATGCATAAGAATCGGCACGAGAGGGATGGGCATCTATGCAGGCTATCATGACTGGAAATGCCACAGCCCCCTCACCAGCCCTGTCCAGCTCAGCTCAAGCCTTCCTGTCAGCCTGCCTGCAGAGGGATCCAGCAGCCAGGCCAAGCGTCTCTGACCTGCTAGGACATCCATGGATCCAGGTGATCAGCACGCATGGCTTTTTGCACAGAGGCGCAAAAGTAATCTTGCAGCCAGCAGTCTTGCATCCTCACTCTGAGAGGCAAAGTGTGGAGTCTCTTGGACCCATTGCAGCACCCGTATCCAATGATTCATGTTGTAGAAACCGTGGTGGTGCCTCTGCAGCCCGTTGAATTTTTGGCTGCAGCAGCATGCTACCCACAGCATGTACTTCCAGTGTGATCTCTATGACAGCTTCTCAGCTGCAGCTTGTGGTGCAGGGTGAACAGGGTGTACAGTCAGATAGCAGAACCCTCTTGCTGTCCCAGTGCTCCATTGCCAGCAGTGTGGAGAGGCACAGCTCAGAGGAGTCTGAGACCATTGTGTGCTCCCTCTTGGCCAGCCCTTGCAAAGGGGATGTCTCATCCGCCAGCCCAATCAGGTCTGCACCATTACGCATGTCATCACAGATTGCATGCGTGTCACTGGGATATTCAGGCGCAGCTATGGCAAGCCCTTGCAAAGCGGATGTCTCTACAAAGCCTCTCATAGGTCACAAGGTGTTGTAAGCTGCAAATAGGGACACTGCTGCACCTGAGTGCTCATGCCAGCAAGCATCTCAGGGTCTGTTGCAATGGAAGCTTCTATATCACATCTCTGACTAGGTGTGCCTTATGCAGCATTGTCCGTGCCATCAAGAGCGTGCAAGGCCAGTATGGCCGTCAGCATGGCAGGCCGCACAGAGTTGGGGAGCTACTCCCATACTGAGCGGGCTGCGCCACAGTGTGTCATATGAGACCGTGCAAGAAGCCATGACACTGCCACTGAGGGCTTGAGGATCGGTCTGGCGGCAGCTAGGGTAGCATCACCGCCTGTAGCAGCTGTCTATGCTTTGCCAGACCAATTTTTATTGTCACAGAGCAATGCATTCAGCGCTGCTTGAGGCTGGAGCAATGTGCTCAAAAGGACACATGGGTGTGGTGGCTTCTTGTAATTCTGTTTAACTGCATCGGGCTGCAGACTGAATGCCTACTGGCTATGCTGGCCCCCATGGCCATGCTTGAGGCTGCTAGACTCCCACATGTACGCTCTATGACCCTAGGCTACAAATGACCATGGGCATGTGATCACTGTTCTTAGGTCATCAGCTCCCCTGGAGCCAGCTTCCTGACCTCCAGGACGAATTTCATGATGTCTGGGATAGCGTCGCCCACCACAAGCTCAGCAGGCCTATGATGCCTCGATCGAGGTCGCCCGCCTACAGCTGCGCTCTCGCTGTCCCATCCGGAATCCAGCCAAGTGCTGTAGGGAACCAGTGTGGCGCAGCTTCTGCGGCTGGCCTTGCGCATTGCGTTGCCTATGTTGTAAGGCGTCAGTGCTGCTCGGCTGCCATACTGTGCGAGCAGTGCCTGTGCGTCAACTTTCAGCACCACCTGTGGGGCTGTAAGGATAGCCTTCCTCACACGGTTCAGCCTAGCCAGATCTACCCAGAAGTACACCTTGGAATTGATGAGCTTGTACCAAGTGGATGGCTCACAGTCAACAAGGCACCTCTTCAGAGCTGCCACAGGGAGAGGCTTCTGATCCCTCAGAACTCTACCATCCGGCAGCACAAACTTCTGAGGTCGCTGATTGCACTCAATGCTCTCTACTTCCTCAGAGCTCAGAGAACTCGCTCGGAGTAAGGCAGAGGCGCTCAGCAGACCCTCTTTCTCAATAAATGGCCAGTTTGAACCTTCGATAAGGTGATATACGACGTGAGGCATGACGGACTTTGAGGATGTACATGGTATGGCATCGGCATCAACATTCGTCACCTGCAACATCAAGCACGCCTTGTCGGAACTTACCATCCCTATAGACAATACATTGGCTGAAAGTACAATTGTATTGCGATTGCATGTCAGCCGTAGCTTACCGCTTCACTGCTGACCTCTGATGCGCCTCTCGTCACGTCGGCTGCAGCCGGTGCTCTGCCATCTTTTGGGAGTCGTTCGTCGCGTGCCTTCCTCTTCATGCACACTCTAGAGGTGTGAAATGGTAGCTCTGGCTTTATTGCTGTAAATTGCAGGGGTTTCACGAATAGAGTGAAGCTCGTGCAGCTTGGGTCAACCCATGACGTAAGTCAATACTCTGATGTGGCAATTGGAAGCTGCTTTCACAACCCTCTGAAAGGTGCCCATTCAAGGTGGCTGGAAAAGATGTAAAGTTTCTCTCTCTCTCTCAAGCATGAGATGGCCACGCAAGGCTCCATACGGCATTTTCAGGCTCCAGGATGCACAAGTACTGACATAGGCCTGACTCAAAGGCTCCTCTGATCAGCGAGCTGCGACGATACTGAGATAGAAATGTTACACAGGTACTCATATCTTTTTCCACCCCCATGTAGTGATTGGGAATTCTATGACGAGCTCTTCTGAGCTCAAGCTCGAGCGTCGCGAAATTCTTGTTTTCAGTATAGCATTGACGTCACAAATCGTAGGGTTGGCATGTCACACACATGCCTGCAGCTGTCTTTTCGATCGCGCCAAGTCAATTTCCAGATGAACCCTCTGCCACGCCACAGCGGCGCATACCCGTGGCTATCAAACATGGGGTCGTCCCTTGGTGCTCACTGCCACCCTCTGTGAGTCAGAGTGGGAGTGTCAGAGGAGCAACACCCTCCCTAGCATAAGAGGCGACCACCACCATGCGCTGACTAAAGCATAGCACATGGCACTCTCCAGCTCATCTCCCAGCAAGTGTTCCATCCACGAGCTGAAATGCGCCATTGGTTGGGAGATGCAAATGTCTGCCAAGTGGCAAGAAAGCTATTCCGGTCTTTCTGATCTGGATGACCCAGCTGACGTAAGATGCTCATCAAGTCATCTCCCAGCGCTCGTTCCCTGCTTGGCCTGGGGAGCGCCGCCTGCCGGGGGAGCGCGAGTATCTGCGCACAGGGGAGGGCGAGCGCCTGCGCGCTCGTACTGGTGATCGGGAGACGCGCCGGCGCTCGAGCGGGGATCGCGACCGGCGCAGCCGCGGCGGCGTCAGCGCTCGCCGCCTGCCTACTGGCGAGCGCCTCCAGTTCCGAGACCTGCGCATCCACCCCTCAAGACTCAGCCTCCTGGGCAGTCGTCGCATGACAGAGCATGCATGTACTGCTGGGAATGCCTACCCAATGCAGCTGACTTCATAGGCGCTAAGGAATGCAAGAAACAGATCAGTGCTGTGTGTCTGACCTTGGAGATGGCGAGCGGCGCCGCTCCCGTTCTGGGCGGTCTCTGAAGCGCTTGGCGGTGGCTTCAATGACCTCGGCATACTTGAGGGAGCCCGCCACCATCAGCGTGTTGCCCCTTGTCTCCAGGTCCACATAGCCCTGTGCAGATGACACATGTCACCCTACAAAAGCTCAGAGGAGTGTAAACAGCACCTACTACCAGAGCCTCCCAGGCAGTAGTCAAGCCTATAGCCAGGCACAGATAGCGCTGCAGCTCAGGCTCACAAGGTGAGAAGCACAGGCATGCTCCGCATTGCTGAGGAGTCACGCTCAGCAGGGAGCGCTCATGTCAGACCATCTGCAAATTTCATGCATTTTGGACCAGCTGCCTCACCAGGCTTTCCATCCTTTTGATGAACATGGAGAAGGTGGCATTCAGGCGCTGGCGGTCAGACAGCCATCTCCTGTCCTCCTTCAACATTGCATCATTCACCTGCATTCACAAAGAACACATGTATTCAGTCCCTTCCGCATGCACACATAGTCTGCTGTAGCAGTATGATCCCAAGGCACATGGTCATACAAGTGCAAGCACATTGTCCTGCAAAGTGCCCTCCTGCAATGGCCGACACTGTGTGATGGCCATACATGCAACATCACGGGTATCATGCCTCAGTAATGGCAGTAGAGGCTGCTGCTGTCAGTATATCGGGGCACGAGGAGGGCTGTGTGCAGGAGGAACGTACCATGCTGACATTCATGGGCACAGGGTGAATCTCAAAGACCTTGCGCAGGCTAGTCTCAAACAGCTCGATGATGTCAGAGTCGATCCGGTCCCACCTCGGGCTGTCTGGGCTCCTGCACTTAGGGAATCTGTCAGCATGGACTCCCACACGTGCACCAAGGGAGCATGCAAGATGGCTCGCTAACACTTTCTCGAAGGGATGTGAATGCTCTCCAGGAAGACAGGCTCACCTGGACCTGCCCCCTCGTCTCCCGCGCACCGGAGACCTGCTTGCAACGGGGGACCTGCTTTGGCTAACCCTCCGCCTCCGCCCGGGGGACGGGCTCCTGCTTGGGCTGTCCTTCCGTATCTCAGCTGGCGACCTGCCTCCAGGTGGCGAACCACTAGGGCTGGCGCTCCCTGCCTCTCTGTCCGGTCCCGCATCAGCCGCTGGCGCTGGGTCAGCATGGCCATTGGCAAGAGCCGGCTTTGAGGCTGCTGTGTCCTCTGCCAGATCTGCTGCAGTCGTGCCGCCCTGCAGATGTGCACCCTGCTCATGGGCAGCTGGCGTGCCATCTGCAGGTGCAGTGGCTGTTCCATCGAGCTGAGGAGTTGCCGCTGGAGCCTTAGCCCTAGCCGCAGGGCTTGCTGTGGCACTGTTCATGCCGTCCAGCTCAGCGGCTTTGTCAGCCCTAGGCGTCTCGGGCTTTGCCGAGCTCCGCTCTGCCTTGGTGGCAGATCTATCACTCTGCTTATCCTTGTTGCTACCGACTACCTTCCTATCCGAGTCCGGCGCAGCTCTCTTTCTCGACCTGTCTGCTGAGCGGCTGCGCGAGTGCCTCTTTCTGTCCCTGTCCCTATCTCTACCCCGGTCCTTGTCCTTTTCTCTGCCCTTATGCCTGTCCTTCTCGCTGCTCCTGAGCTTGTCCCTGTCTGCGTCCCTTGCGCGCTCCTTGTCCCTTCGGTCTCGTGACCTGCGGTAGGGGACCTGCTCAGCCACTCTTCATCTGCGTCTAAGCACGAGGTATTGTGAAGCGCCTGCTCTATGGAGGTACAGCTGTCATGCGTGCCTTGCCTATCTGATCCAGATTCCTAGCAGCCACTCTGGAGCGAGGTCTCTTCTACAGTATGGACTCACTGTAGCATGAAGCAGTCATTGGGTGTGGGTGCAAACCTGGAGCGGTCGCGCTGGCTCCTCCGCTTCAAGGGCGATGGCGAGGGGGACCGTCTTCTAGGGGAGCGCCTGCACAGACAACAACCTTGATGGGGGACGGACTTGAGAGAGGGCCTCCACATTTCCTTGTGTCATCCTAGCAGACCTGTGTCTTGACCACACAGGGCCACCGCCCATCGCAAGTGCCAAGAGGAGGTAAGGGCAAAGGCTCGGGCAACTTGCAGGGAGGCCAGCGAAGGCTACATAGTCTTGCAGAGTAGTGGCCTCCCTGCAATGTACCCTGCATAGCCCACCTATAAGTACACCTTTTAGGTTGGTGGCCATGTGTAGAGGACAGGGGCTTTCCATAAACATCTGGGCAAGGACCAGGTCATGCCCACATATGACAGACGCGCCCCTGTTGACATCCCGGGGCTGCCAATACAGCACGATGTGGGGGTGACCATGACAGGCCGCCCTCCGAAACCCGTGAGATGCAAAGCATATGAAATTGCGTGAAACCCGCCTGCTCTTCCTGTCCCTCACAGGGCTGCGGCTGCGCTTGCTGTGCGAGCTCTCCCTTCTGTCGCTCCTGTTCTCCTTCTTGGCCGACTCCTTGTCGCGCTCAGCAGCTGCAGCCTCCTTCTTCGCCTGCGTGCCATGTCCCATAATCTCAGCGCTTTGCTCAGCAGCAAGGCAGTGAGGCTTCACAGAGCCCTCTATCAGGCATTCTTGGAGCAAGGACTGCTGAACACCAGCTCTTTGGGCATCGGCACTAGCTGAATAAGCCGATTTGACAGCAGAGCCTACGGGAGTACATGTCCTCGGGTCATGCTTGGCTGCAACTCTTCAGAGGACACATCGACCATGCCAGGGTGCAGTAAGTCTGCAGAGATTGACTGGGCTGGGCAAGCCCTAAGAGCGGATGCCTACCATGACAGCTGCGCCAGGATTGGCTCTAGCATAGGCCCGCTCGTACTCCTGGGCGGCCTTAGCACAGCGCGCTGCAGCCTCCTCCTTAGCGGTGCCCGCAATCTCCTGCAGCTTCTTCGTGCTCCTGGCATCCTTCTCCTTCTCAGCAACCTCCGCCTGCAGAGCACATCGCACGATGGGCTGAAGCACCAATCACATCCTCATGGTAATGCCCACCTGCCTGCTGTACCCAAGTGAGAGCAGGATGTACGGCTGTTTGCGGAATGAAGCCAAGCCCGATTGCAGGCAAGCCTGCAAGTGGAAAACTTTGCAGCACGCTAGTGGGGCTGCCTAAGGGTGAATTAGGCTGACAGCAGATACACTGCAGTAGCTGTACCTGAGCGTCAGAGACCTCTGCCTCGATGCTAGCTAGGCGCTCGTCCTTCTGCTGCTTGGAGGCTTGGAACAGGCTGATGAGGTGCGCCAGAATGTCCACATCAACTTGCGCACCATCTCTCTTCTCTGCAAGAGAGCTGTCTCGCGTGAAGTTGTACGCATCAGCAGGGGTAGACACTGATGTCCAGGGCAGCCAATTGTCAATACATGGTGCACTCAGTTTTGGCATGTACCTCTTACAGCAAGATAAGAGGTATAGCTTACCTACAAGGCTCTCAGCCAGCATCTTGCATGTATCCAGCTGAATCCTTGCATGCTCGGCATCTCTCTCAGCGCTTGCAAGGACCTCCTCTGATTTCTGCAGCGGGTGATCTGGGGTCATGCTTGTACTTTCTGAGCCTGCCAGTGCAGACACTTTGGAAGATATGTCAACACAGACCTTTGCTGCATCTTCGGAGTCCTCCTTGAGCCTCTTCGTTCTGGTGACCTCAGCTTGCAAGGCCGAGGGAGGCAAGAATGAGGGAGCCTTCATGCTCAGGGACTAGTGGGGAAATGGATTTGCACTGCTCTAAACAATTCTTTCAATGAAGCTTCATATATTGGATATGAATGGACGATGGGGCTTCAATGGCGTGCACATCACGATCTGGGTAACTCCCGTTGCTAAATTGTCGAATTTGGATGGGGCACTAGGTCGCTTCTAACTCTGCACGTCGTCTCATCCAATACCAACTCAAGCGCACTCACTACATACTGGCCTGAGGCGGGCTCCTCATGTCAGTACACTGCGCAGCTTGATGTGCAGGGGAGATAACGCAGTGGCACTCTCGAGACCCTATAGGTCATTGACATTGACTGAAGTCTTTGTAAAGGGCTTGCATTGCGAAAAAGGCGCAAAGAAATACTCCACGGCGAGGTATAACTTCATTAGAGTTGCAAACAGAGCGGTGTGAAATGCGAATCCATGTTGAGCGTACGTAAGAGAAGGTATTGACGCTTGTGCATACTCTTCAGTGCTCGGTGGGCCTTGGCTGCCAGCGCATCGCCCACCATGGCTGCAGCAGCACCTATTTCCCTCAAGGAGGCATTGTTGGTAAGTCTTTGCCGCGCAACTATGCCAGCGGGGGCGTCCTGCCAGTATTGGGGTTCACAGAAGCTGTTGTAGATGACAAGTTGCATTATAGTGCTCGTTTTGTAGGGGTGTGCCTCCTCGCTGCATGCTTGGCATTGGGACATTATCGTGCGATACAGTAGGTGGAAAACATATGCAAGCTGCTAAAATATGGCTGTGTGTGTGTGCAGCTCCCAAACTTGGGTATAAACCAGCAATTCATCTCCTTCACCAATGTCACGATGGAGAGCGACAAGTTTATCTGCGTGCGGGAGACTGGAGCATCGAACTCAGTGGTCATCGTGGACCTGTCGGCCCCACTGACCCCCCTGAAACGGCCAATCACAGCAGATTCTGCGTTGATGAACCCAGCAACGAAGGTCATAGCACTGAAGGCGTCGGTGGCGGGGGCCGCGGGAGATAGCCTACAGATCTTCAACTTGGAGATGAAGTCGAAGATGAAGAGTTTCCAGATTGCGCAACCTGTGGTGTTCTGGAAGTGGATCACGCCCTCAAAGCTGGGCCTGGTCACGGCTGCCACAGTGTACCACTGGGACATGAACGTGAGAAATGTGCTTTCAACCCCACGTGAAGCTCTCAGACTTCTGCATGCCCATGCATGCCCTGCAATCAATGCTGATGCGATGCATGCATGCATGTGTCACCTTGGAAGTCCTGGCACTGCATCCTCAAAGCCATTCTCATGCAACGCATGCGTGTGGCACCTCGGCACAGCATCCTTCATTGACATTGAACGGCTGGGGGTGATGTTGCAGGGCCCGTCAGACCCTGAGAAGGTGTTTGATCGCACGACAAACCTGGAGAACACCCAGATCATCAACTACAGGGTGGATGCGGCTGAGAAGTGGTGTGTGCTCATTGGCATTGCGCCTGGGGCGCCAGAGCGGTGAGTGCCTTCTGCATCAGTTCTGAAGGGATGCATTATCTTGAAAGGGGCCAGGCGTATTTGCAGGGTGTGAAGACTCTGACAAGGCTCTGCGCAAACTTCTGTGGATGCACCCTCAATGTGGGTGCACCGATAGATGTGTTGCGCCGTGGAATGGTGCCTTCTGTCATTGCCAGTTAGTGAGCCATAATGCATCTTCCGTCTAAGCGAGTAAAGAATCTGTTGGCCTGGCAAAACTCACTTCCGCAGCTGGGAACCACTGCGGATGGGCCAGTGAGCACAGATTAGTATCTGGCAAAACAGACACGAGGTAGTAATGCCTGCATGCAGGCCGCACCTAGTGAAGGGGTTCATGCAGCTGTACTCTGTGGAGCAGAAGCGCAGCCAGGCTCTGGAGGCGCATGCTGCAGCCTTCTCCACCATCAAGGCAAGCTGCACATGCATGCATGCTTGGCAGGAGTCTGGCTCACATTTGCAGCTCGTGTCACGCTAAGAGGCTGATGGCCGTTCTTAGTATGGAGTGTTGGTGCTTGATAGGCCTGCTTGGCATGTGGAGTGCCCGCATTTCTTGCTTTGCGCAGCCTGCCAGGCCCTGACACATGCAGGAGTATATCGCTCTCACAAAGATACAACAAAATGCCCAGTTACAGCCACCTTTGTGCTGCATCATGCAACCTTTGAGAGCACATGCCTGTACAGGCACCAGGAGCTGCCGCAGCCAGCACAGTCATCAGCTTTGCGCAGAAGACCGTCGCCAATGGCAACCTTACCTCAAAGCTGCATGTCATTGAGCTTGGGGCTGCACCAGGTTCGCAGCTCCTCGTGGCTGTTGTACTGCTATCTGCTGCCGGTCAGAAATTGCAGATGCCGCTCTGAGTCCTGTGCCTTTCCAGTGTCTTGGCATGCACAATCCCAAAGCGTCCAAAGAGCATGCTGTCTTCTGCCAGCTCACATGTAGCAGCAACCTGCAAAGTCTAGGTTGGCAGCACGTGACTCCCTTCACTGCTGTGCTAAGGAGAGTGTAGATTTGATATGTGCATGCCATCACCAGGTTCAGGGTTGTTCTGAGAGTACCTGAACCCCGGTCTCAGAGTTCACATTCCCCTGCAGGCACAGCGCCCCTGAAGAAGCAGGCGGAGCTCTTCTTCCCGCCCGAGTTTGCGGACGACTTCCCGGTGGCCATGCAGATCAGCGAGAAGTACGGCCTGGTGTACGTCATCACCAAGCTCGGCCTCCTGTTTGTGTACGACCTGCAGACGGCGACCGCGGTGTACCGCAACCGCATCTCCCCCGACCCCATCTTCCTCACAGCTTCCGCCCCCTCCAACGGCGGCTTCTATGCCATCAACAGGTGCTTCAATTACCCTATCCACTTGCTCTTCTCAGAACCCAGGGTGTGAAAGCGCAGGCTGATGCAGTCGCTGACAACCTGTATCCTCTCAAGATGAAGGACATTTTAAAGCCCCTAAGACCTATCCATGCAAAATCAACATCAGTATGCCTCAAGAATTGCAACAGCCTCAAATTGCTGATCTCAGGATCCGGAATCACACAAGCAAGCTGACTAGCTGCATGCACTTCTTTCTGGGTGGAGCCCCTGATGTGTGAGGGAGGTTCACTGACGATACAGGCGGGGTCAGGTGCTGCTGGCGACAGTCAATGAGCAGACAATGGTGCCCTTCGTCAGCCAGCAGCTGAACAATCTGGATCTGGCGCTCTCCCTGGCCAAGAGGGGCAACCTGCCTGGCGCGGAGGCCCTGGTCGGGCAGAACTTTGAGAGGCTCTTTGCCAATGGCCAGTACAAGGAGGCCGCTGAGGCGGCTGCGGAGTCACCCCAGGTATAGATTCTATGCTGATTGCCCGGATTTTGAGATTAACCTTTGGTGCTACTGGTGGTGGACGGGCGACTGGCCTGCGCGGCACCAAGACAAAGCGTCAAGCGCTGCTTGAGTGCCGGGTGTAGCAGTCGTTCAGGGTGTCGCTCAGTAGCACTGGAAGTTTGTGTAGGTGCACCGTCTCGCTGTATATTGTCTTCAGAGGTGCCCAACCACCTAATTTTGTCAAGCATTGTCTTGTCTCTCAACTGTGCCCAAAGCATGTAGCTGACGGTCCTGAAGGCTACCTCAGTGGCTTTGAGATGGCCCACAAAATGCTGTCTGTTAAAAGTGCTGTATTTCATGCAGGGTGTGCTACGGACGAAGGAGACAATCCAGCGCTTCAAGTCGGTGGCGCCCACGCCCGGGCAGACCTCGCCGCTGCTGGTGTACTTTGGCACCCTGCTGACGCGCGGCAAGCTGAACGGCTTTGAGAGCGCTGAGCTGGCGCAGCTGGTCCTGCAGCAGAACAAGAAGCACCTCCTGGACAACTGGCTCAAGGAGGTATGTGCTACAATTTGTCTCACCTGTCTTATTCAAGAGATCTGTACATGCAATGTTGGGAGTTGCTTCATGCTGATCATATTGCTCCAGGAGCTTTGAGAGTCAGTATAATGACACCTAAGAAGGCTCTTCGAGCACGTGCCAGCACGGCTAAAATTCTCATCTTTGCGCGCCATCGTGGCATCTTTCAGATGCTGATTGTGTGTCAGTTATGGAATAATATTGCTTGACAGAAGTACTGATGTGACCAGCCCACACCCAACAGTGCACTGGCACGCGGATCTTCCACCTCTTCTATATGCTCAACACCGTGCGCCTGTTCAGGACAAGCTGACGCCGAGCGAGGAGCTGGGAGACCTGATGCGGCGGGCAGGCGACAACGAGGCCGCCCTGGGCATCTACCAGAAGGCCAATGTGCCCCAGAAGGTCATCGAGGGGCTGGCTGCCAAGGGCGACTTTGAGGCGCTCTCAAAATTCAGGTGCAGCTCCATAGCTCCCCCTGATGGCACTATCTCCTTAGATTGCAGTAGGTATTGCTTGCAGCTGCAGAGAAGCCATCATTCGCTTGGTGTGTGACATTGCGCATCAGCCTTGCAGGGAGCGCTCAATGTATGAGGCAATGTCACACTTTGTGAAGGCTGGCTTCTCTGCAGCTGATTTACGTGCACGGGGAACTGCCATGCATGATTGTGTGCACCTGACCTGCAGCTTGACTGGCATGCACCTCACTCCAGCTGCCGACATGAGTCTGGTGACACAACAAAGCATGATAGCCATGTACTTCCAGAATGTGACCAGTGGCTGTGCTGTGCAGCGCTGCGCAAGGCTTCCGGCCAGACTACCTGTACCTGCTGCAGCGGCTGTGCATGGACAACCCCGAGGGCGCCGTGAATCTGGCCAAGACGGTGGCGAAGCAGCCGGGTCCCCCCATCGACCTCAACACCATGGCCGACATGTTTCTGCAGCGCAACATGGTGCGCGAGGCGACGGCGTTCCTGCTGGAGGTGCTGCAGGACAACGACCCTCAGCATGACAAGCTGCAGACCAAGGTGACTCTCCCACACACCTTGATGCATGCATGCTATGATCTCTCAGGTGTATGCAAAGTTCTCAGGAGATGGTTGTGTGGACAGTAACAGTAACTGGTGCTCAAGCTGTGCATCTTGGGGCATAGCGCTGACATCTATCTGTGCTGCGCAGCTGCTTGAGATCAATTTGATCCAGACGCCTCAGGTGGCGGACGCTATCCTGGCGAATGGAGTGCTCACCCACTATGACCGCCCAAGGTGCCTTCCCCAACATGCAGTTCCATCATTGGTGCAAGACCTGTTTCATCTGGCAGGCCGGGAGATATGTGCATCGCACCCAATTAATGAACTATGCACGCCCTGGGGGGTACTGGGATGACTGGCTGTGCGGTGACCTGATGCTGTGGACGCTATGTTGCAGGATCGCGCAGCTGTGTGAGAAGGCCGGCCTGTACATGCGCGCCCTGCAGCACTACACCGACCTGTCGGACATCAAGCGCGTCATCGTGAACACGCACGCCATCGACCCTCAGCAGCTGGTCGAGTTCTTCGGCTCCCTCAGCGCCGAGTGGGCCCTGGACTGCCTCAAGGTAAATGTCCAGCCCTTCAGGCCTGCAAGTATGTAGTCTGGCGGCCGTCCTTATAGCCATGATGAGGTCTTGGTGTCTTGTTAGTTCATGCGTCAGCGCAGTGAGCAAGAGTGGGTGCTACACTGACTAAAGTCACTGGTACAAGCCGGTGAGCCTTCCAGCCTGGGTCCACAGGCATACTCTTCTGCTGCTGGCATGTGTGCACAGGTCTGTTGTCAAGGCTTACATGATGCAGCCAAACTCGTATGAGAATTGCGGACCCACTGTTAAGCAGTGTGATATGTGCAGGTGCTGCTGGAGACGAACACGGCGGGCAACCTGCAGCTGGTGGTGCAAGTGGCCAAGGAGTACACGGAGCAGCTGGGCGCGGGCAAGATCATGGAGCTGCTGGAGAGCCACAAGAGCTACCACGGCCTCTACTACTACCTCGGCGGCCACATCGCCTTCAGCGAGGACCCCGAGGTGCGCCCTCGCCTACTTGGTGGTGTTTTTGAGGTAGTGTGGGCACTGTTGTATGGGCCAGAATGCAGAATAGGCATGAAGCCTGTACGTTCTGCTTCAGTAACTGCCTGCCTGGAAGAGACTGAGACACATGTTCCACATTGTCACGAGTCTTACCTTTGACCTGCATCTTGCTTGAGTTTTTCCCATGCCCGCTCAAGCTTGATGCACGGTTCTTGTGGGGTTCGCAGGCACTGTGGCCATGTGTCAGGAGATTGGAGGTTTGCATGCGGATTGCACTGGTGGTGGACTGCTTGGAATTTGACAATCACATGTCCTGCTGCAGGTGCACTATAAGTACATCGAGGCGGCGGCTAAGACAGGGCAGCTGAAGGAGGTGGAGCGGGTGACCCGGGAGTCCACCCACTATCCGCCCGAGCGCACCAAGCAGTTCCTCATGGAGAGCAAGCTGCCCGATGCCCGGTGAGCTCCTGCTCCATGCTTCCTTCTCCTGGCATTTGCAGGCCACATGACTGCATCTCACATGCCGCTGTTATGCCTTGGCACATCCGCTGTTGGAAGAGGCTCTTCAGTCCTCCACTTGCAGATGTGTCTTGGGTTGAAGGCAGGCATGTGGATGTTCTCTGAGGGCATGACAGCTGATCAGATTAGGCCTCCTGTCAAGAGCACCTCCCTGTCACATGGCAGGCAACTGCTCTGCCTATCTGCTGGGAGTGCAGGCCTGTGTACCATAGCCTAGGCAATGCATCTGCTGGTCCTCCTGCTCCTCGCAGATATGTTGCTTGGCAGTGAAGTACTTCAAGAACCTTGCTCCTAAGGCAGGCCTCTCAGCAAAAGGTGCAACCTCTTTCACATGAGGGCATTGCTATTTGCCAATGCAGGCCCCTCATCAATGTGTGCGATCGCTTCGACATGGTGGCCGACCTGACGCAGTACCTCTACTCCAACAACATGCTGCGCTACATTGAGGGCTACGTCCAGAAGGTCAACCCGGGCAAAGCGCCCCAGGTCGTGGGTGGGCTGCTGGACGCTGAGGCGCCGGATGACTTTGTGAACAACCTCATCCTGTCAGTCCGCTCGCTCATCCCTGTGGAGCAGCTCTGCGAGGAGGTGTGAGCCGTCATATTGGCTTTTGGGCTTAAAAGGAAACGTGCTAGCACCCCCTTTCTAGAGTGACAGTCTGATCATCCTCTTTAAGTAGCCCGGTCTGTGCTCACAGAAAGAGGATCATAGTCATTGGCCAGCAGCACACCAGGCCCAGTAGACCTTGTACAGCTGCAAGGCATTTTCTTGGTGGATTCGCCCTGTCCAGAGTGTGCCTTTGAAAGCACAGCAGCAGCTGTTTGCATGCATGCACACAATCCAAGCCAACAGGCTGAAGCTATAAACCCTCCTGTCTTCTGTTCTCCAGAACAGTTGCCTGTGACTGACATCTGTGTGCCAGTACAGGTGGAGAAGCGCAACAGGCTGAAGCTGCTGAACCCCTTCCTGGAGCACCTCGTCTCCGAGGGCAGCACGGACCCGGCAGTCCACAACGCGCTGGGCAAGATCATCGTGGACTCCAACAACAACCCGGAGCACTTCCTGACCACCAACCCCTACTACGAGTCCCAGGCAAGCCCCCCTGCCGGATTCGGCCCGGAAAGCCTACTGCAACCGCACATGTTTTGGCATCTGTCTCAGAGCTGTCTCAGAGACAGCTCTGATAGGAGGCCGTGGCATGTGTGTGTGCAGAGACCTCTGATTGCTAGGATCGCACCTGTGGCGTTGAGGTACTTCAATCTGGTACATGAGATAGAGAGGCAGTCTCTTTATTGACCCTCCCTGCGCGCAATTACTGCAGAGATCATCAGCTTTTCAATCACCAGAATTTGCGCCTCACATCTCGTAAGCGGAGTTTGTGAAAGACCTCCCATCCTGCACAGGTCTGGTCAGCATGTGCAGAGGAAAACATCAGCTATCATATTATCGCATGCATTTTTGTGAGAGACCCCACAGGGCTCCAATCTTTGGGCTTAGGTCCACTCAGCATGTGCAACAGAATGTACTGAATTGTGGGGCATCAGGTCCAGTCAGCATGCGTAACAGAATGTACTGAATTATAGGGCAATGCGTGCAGGTGGTGGGCAAGTATTGCGAGAAGCGGGACCCCAACCTGGCCTGCGTGGCCTACAAGCGCGGCTCCTGCGACGAGGCGCTGGTGGACTGCACCAACCGCCACTCCCTGTTCAAGGTGCAGGCGCGCTACATCGTGGAGCGCATGGACACCGACCTCTGGGCCAAGGTCCTGGAGGAGGACAACCCCTTCCGCCGCCAGCTCATCGACCAGGTCCGCCTTGAGCATGGATTTGGCTCTCGCATAGTATTTCTGTGGTGCTCGGTGCAGGCTGGTGTAAGCTAAGTTGTGTGGGTGATGGCAAATGGCGTCATGCACGCTGTCCATATCGCAGCCACTCCTGCCGCAGTGCCTAGCGCGCGTGATGCTACTCTGCCATCATCCATACAATCAAACTTTACCAAGCTGTCCCTCATATGAACAGAAAGGCACAAATGGGGTCCTTGTCGAGTGTGGACAGGGGCTTGCTAGAAATGTGTCCTGCTCGGTGTTGTAAGCAGTCTCTGCAATGGTTGTAAGTTCAGGAGTAATGGTTTTTCCCTGACGTTTGCCGATCCAGCGCTCTTACAAGCAAACACAGGCCTTATGTATGTGCGCTCTTCCTCCCTCAGCTCAGGCCTGCATTTGCTGCTTGCGTGCAGGTGGTCTCGACGGCGCTGCCGGAGAGCAAGAACCCGGAGCAGGTGTCGGTGGCGGTCAAGAGCTTCATGCAGGCGGGCCTGCAGGCGGAGCTCATCGAGCTGCTGGAGAAGATCGTGCTGCAGAACTCCTCCTTCTCCAACAACCACAACCTGCAGAATCTCCTCATCATCACCGCCATTAAGGTGCGCGCGTGATCATGTCGAGACGGCTTGTCTCTGGTCAAGCATCTACCATGCAGATGTAGAAACAGAATGAAAGACATGAAAAGCATGAAGATGTAGAAATAGAATGGGCCTCTGCCTGCAGCAGGCCTGATGCCACCACTGCAGCATCCCTGCACCTACCTGTCTTGTGACAACTTCAGGAGGCTGAATACGCATGCTTCTGAGTTGGACATGTAGCTTTTCCGCTCATGGGTACTTGGTAGTAGCTCCAGGGATTTGTACAGCAGGCAGGACAGACACGAAATGTGGGTCACTCTCAGCAGATCTGCAATGCGCATGTCTGCATGCAGGCAATCAGTGCAGTTGTGTAGGTCAATATCAGCACTTGGACTACTGGGACTCCCTTCTGAGAGAGACTTGTCAACAGGCAAGAAAGGGTCAAGTCTTTCTTGGTACACCTGCAGAGCACACATGTCTGGCATGCAGGCCGACAAGTCCCGGGTCAAGGACTACATTCACAGATTGGACAATTTTGATGGGCCGGCGGTTGGGGAGATCGCTGTGGGCTATGAGATGTTTGACGAGGCCTTTGAGATCTACAAGAAGTTTGGGCTCAAGACCCAGGCCATCAAGGTGCTCCTGGACAACCACGAGGACCTGGAGCGCGCCCTGGAGTACGCCACCAAGGTAATGACCAACATTCATTCATTCATTGTATACCACCTCTTCACCCATCTCTCCAGAACGTGTCTTACCCCCAATACATGCGCATGCTTGAGTCATGTCAGCATGAAAAACATTGGGCTCCCGCCCCTTTGTCTGGCCTGCAGAGAGTGTCTGAAGACACCAGCCATGCCTTTACTTTATCCCTTAGTACAGCGAATGCTGGTGTCAGTAAATCAGGCCTTTGCACTTTGCGGTGTTGTATCATCTCCCGCATGCAGCTATCACAGAAATTTGTCATGTGAGTTGTCTGGTGCTGTTGCAGGTGGACGAGCCGGGAGTCTGGACAGAGCTTGGCCATGCCCAGCTGGACTCGGGCGCGGTGAACGAGGCCATCTCGTCCTACCTGCGCAGCGGAGACAGCAGCCGCTACAAGGACGTCATCGCGCGCAGCCAGGAAGCCAACGCTCATGGAGACCTGGTCAAGTACCTGCTCATGGTCAGGAAGAAGGTCAAGGAGAGCAAGGTACGCCCTCCCTTGGTCGCATGCCTGGCGTTACAGCTCAAGCGGCCCTTTGCAGGCTTGATGTGCTGTATGCTTGGGGATGTCAAGGATGCCTGAATGCATCAGGATCGGCAGCATTGTTTCAGCTGCTTGGACACGTTCTGCAAGAGCCTGCTCCATCTGTCTCAGTAGGCGGACCAAGCACATGTAGGAGCTTGGCTGCCTACAGCTCCGCCCCTAGGAGCATAATTCGGCTTTGCACACTTGGACATCAAGCTTATAGGTGCACCACCTAAGAATGAGGACACAATCCTCTAGTATTTGTGTGGTTGAGCGTTCCCTTGTCAGCATTGTACTGGTCATGCCAAAGTTGTTGACAAGCCTTGCCCTTATGCAGGTGGACACAGAGATTGTGTATGCGTATGCCAAGACGGAGGACATGGGCGCGCTGGAGGAGTTCATGTCCGGGCAGCACCAGGCCAACCTGCAGTCCGTGGGGGACCGCGTCTTCGACGAGGGCCTGTACGAGGCTGCGCGCGCTATCTTTGCGCACATCCCCAACTGGGGCCGCCTGGCGTCCACGCTCGTGCGCCTGCACCAGTTTCAGCAGGCTGTTGACGCGGCCAGGAAAGCGAACTCACCGCGGACCTGGAAGGAGGTAATAGTCTTGGCCGCTCATCCTATCAAAATGTCATTTCAGATCACAATCCATCCGCATCTGGCAGATCATGTGCTTGACCATCTTCAGATGAAATCTACGATGACGGCATGCCCTATCCTGCCTATCCACCATGCGCATGCACCGCTGTGGCCGGCAATGCTTTGCTCAGTGGAGTATGAGCCTGCCATGGTCACCTGAATCCTCGCGCTCTCAGGAGATCCTGTGTGTGTATGTTTGCTATGCATGCGTCAAGGAAGTTCCATGTCTGAGCTGTATGTAATGCTCCTGCGCAGGTGTGCTACGCCTGCGTGGAGGAGAACGAGTTCCGGCTGGCGCAGCTGTGCGGCCTGAACATCATCGTGAACGCGGACGACCTGGAGGAGGTGTCAGAGTTCTACCAGCGGAGAGGCCTCTTCGAGGAGCTCATCGCGCTGCTGGAGTCTGGCATCGGCCTGGAGCGCGCCCACATGGGCATCTTCACAGAGCTGGGTGCGTCCTGCAATTCATATCTCATCAGCTGGAGCGCCCTGGAAATGATGTGTTCGCTGATTTCTGCTCATTTCCACAACAATATGCCAGTGTTTGTGCACGGCAACCATACAGAGCTGCATGCAGCTATGCTAAAAACTCATCCAGCTTGAAAGCCCAAGATCTGTGTGAGTAAATGCCTCGGTACCCTTCTTCCTTATGGTTTGGCCGGGAGCATATGCGACAAGCAACTGCAGTTAGCCAGGCTCACTCACAGCGACAGCTGTGTGAGTCATGGGGCTGCATGCTGCAGGCATCCTGTACGCCAAGTACAAGAGCGAGAAGCTGATGGAGCACCTGAAGCTGTTCGCGGCGCGCCTCAACATCCCCCGCCTCATCCGCGTCTGCGAGGAGCAGCAGCACTGGAAGGAGCTCGTGTTCCTGTACATCGCCTACGACGAGTACGACAACGCCGCGCTCGTCATGATGGCGCACTCGCCGGTTGCCTGGGAGCATGTCCAGTTCAAGGATGTGGCTGTTAAGGTAAGCAGTGTGGTGCCGCCTTGGGAACAAGCAACTCCTGGGATGATGGGATGCTGTGCAGTCCATGTCCCTGCTCGTATAGAAGTGTCCAAGTATCTGAAGGCACATGCAGCTCACAGATGTGCAGTCAGTTGTAGAGTCATCAGCTTGTGATGAGAAGGAATGTGGCTGTGCAGGTGTCCAATGTGGAGGTGTACTACAGGGCAGTCTCCTTCTACCTGGAGCAGCACCCAGACCTGCTGGTTGACCTCCTCAAGGTGTGCATATGGCCTGCCACTCCCAAGCTGTTCTGCATGGAGCATTACAGCACTGGATCTGCTTCCAACTCAGCGTTGAACGCTTTTCTGCTGCTTGTGTGTATGGTGGAGAGACCTCTTCTAGGTCTGCTGCAATGTGCAAGTCTGTGCAGTAGGATCCCAAAGAAAGCCCTTGTTCTGATGGCGGTCAGCATGACAAGTGTCCTGCAGTCCCATACTATCTATCCTAGGCGCCTGAGCAGATACTTTTCAGACCCCAAATTGACGTGAGCATGTGACGGCAGGTGCTGGAGGCACGCGTAGACCACGCGCGGGTGGTGGACATCCTGCGCAAGGCGGACCACCTGCCGCTAATCAAGGACTACCTGCTGGCGGTCCAGAAGGCCAACCTGGCAGCTGTCAACGAGGCCATCAACGAGCTGCTCATCGAGGAGGACGATTTCACCGGGCTGCGCGAGTCCATCACCACATACGACAATTACGACCAGGTGACCTGCCCGGCCTGCCCAGCTGCTTGACGAGACAGTCTCATATGGCATGAGCACTGACGTGACCTTTGAGAGCCTCCTGTGGTGCTGTGCCACGGTCTGACAGTGTGCGGGTAGTGCCTGTGCCTGTGCACCTCCCAGCAGGATCTCTGCATGTGGCTCGCACAGATACATTGTGCTGGGTTGATACCTCAATGGCAAACATCATCTCTGGAATGGTGTGAGCCCACAATTGCATTGGCTGAGGCCTTTACTGCTGCATGTGCTGAGGGCATGCATGCGGTGCAGATCGGGCTGGCCACGCGGCTGGAGCGCCACGACCTCATGGAGTTCCGGCGCATTGCGGCACACATCTACAAGTCCAACCTACGCTGGCGCAAGGCCGTCGCCCTCGCCAAGCAGGATAAGCTCTACAAGGTGCTCGCTTGCTGCCTCTGCTTGACATGGATTACTCTGTGCGTGCCTCAGGTTGTGAGACCTGTGGTGAGATTGATGTGCTGAACACCTGGTTCCTTCAGCCTGTTACCAAGCCTCTTATGACACTCCCTCTCCCCGGCTGGCATGCTGACCTTACCTGGAGAATGCACCGAGAGTGCACTACTGATAGGAGGCCATCCAAAAAAGCAGGTGCATGTTCAGAGCAGCAACCCAACCCTTCCTGATGTGCGCAGGACGCGATGGAGACAGCAGCGCAGTCCGGGGACCCGGAGATCGCAGAGGAGCTGCTGCGGTTCTATGTGGAACAAAAGGAGCGGGAATGCTTCGCAGCTGCGCTGTTCACGTGCTACGACCTCATCAGGCCCGACGTTGCCCTGGAGGTCAGCTTCTCAAAAGCCCCTCTGCTCTTTTGGTGTATGAAGCCGTCGTGTGGGCTTTATTGTGATGTAATCATGCATAAGATGGCGACCTGTACTGGCACAACATGCAATTGATCTGAGAACAGCTGCTTGCGTGTTCCACAGGTAGGTATCATCTGGGCAACATGCCAGCAAGGCTGCATGCATACTGAGTACGCACAGCCAGTACTGCAGACGTGCACTGACGTAGTGCCTCTATAATGCGCTGCTGTTTCTACACAACGGACTCCTCTCTCCTCTGATTGAGTGAGCCTGTTGCAGGTGGCTTGGATGAACGGGCTCATGGACTTTGTGTTCCCCTACCTCATCCAGTTCCTGAAGGAGTACACGGGCAAGGTGGACAACCTGTGGAAGGAGAAGAAGGAGCGGCAAGAGGCGGCCGTGGACGAGGAGTCCGCCAAGAAGCAGCAGGAGGCGCAGACCAACGCCTACCTCCAGCTCATGCCCCTGGCGCTCCCGGCGCCCCCAGGTAGGACCCATTCTTACTTGCAATGTGCACTATTACCTGACGACTGGCACGCGGACGTGGTTCCAGAAGCAGCAGGAGGCGCAGACCAATGCCTACCTCCAGGCCATGGTCCTGGCATGTGCTGACGCTGCCAGCTGGGATACGACAGAGCCTGCATTCTGCATCATGACGTGAAGGCTCCTGAGAGGACCTGTTTGCTTAGAAGCAGCAGGCGCAGACAATTGTCTACCGCCCGCTCATGCGCCTGGCAAAGCCGGCACCCCAATTTGTGACTAGCTCTGTGGGTGCATCTCATGTATGGCTCAGATGGATGCCGTGAGCAAACACATGTGCCACAGGAGCGCAGGATGTGCTGATCAAGGAATGTTCTGGTCCTTTCTCTGACCCCGTTAAGGCCTCGGGTAGGAGTCTTGCCTGGGAGTCATGCCTATGGCAAGTCAAGGGCCGCAATGGCCGCTAAGTCTAGGAGGCGGTAGGAGGTGCAGACCAGCTGTCTCACTTGTGCGGGGTTCACCATGCCAATGCTGAGCGCTGTCATTCCTGACGCAGGAGCACAGGCCGGACCAAGCGGGCAGCCCTACGGTGGCGGCGGTTTCGGGGCGCCCCAGCAGGGCAGCTTTGGGGCAGCGCCGGGCGGCTTTGGGCAGCCGAGCCCGCCAGCATTTGGCGGCTCTCAGTTTTAGCTGGGAAAGCCCAGCACCATCACCAGTTCAATCATGACTGCGCAAGGGAACTGTGTCAGGTGTATGAGACTGGGCACTGGTGCACCTGACTTGGGGACTTCAGGGGTCCTGCCCTGCATCAATATGAGCGTCCAGCCATGGCCGATGGGCTGCTGTTCCCGCTGTCAGGCTTCATTCAGTTTGTGACGGGCTAACCTTACATCTAGGTGAGAAGTTTGCATGCAGCAGAATTGAGTATTTGTTGTGCTGTACATGTTGTAGTTGGGAAGCATGTAACGGGGTTCAATGCACGCACTCTTTGTGACGCACGATGTCCTCGCCATGGCATGCAAGCAGCTGCAGCTCAGAGCCAGTGCTTGGCAAATACTATTTGCCAAATAGGCCATGGCACGGCCGCCGTGGTCGTGGCAATTAGATGTAGATGTACATGATGCACAAAGCCTAACTCTGTAGAGCCTCAAGCTCGCAGACGGCACTCTGCTCAGCAATCTCCCGTTGTTGCACTTATCAGAGGCATTGGCGCAGTCCTGCAAAGTCCCTCTCTACGACACACAACCAGATCAGATCACATTACATCTCTTCCAGCCACACCAGGCTGATCAGATGTTTGACCCATTGGGTTCATCTTAAGCAAGCAGGCAACCGTACCACTCAACGCCATTGCCAGTCCTACTGAGCGGTGGTAACGCCGTAGGAATCAAGGGCAAGATTGCGTCAGCGGAAAAGCGCGCTGATGAGCCCCAGAAATGAGGCGCACACTTTTCCCCGTTGCCCTGGTTATCTACAAGCGGTTGAATAGCAAGAGCAATCTTTGGCGTCCGGTTGGTGCAGCCTAAGTACTGACGAGGTCCCGCGGAGATAAGCTTTGCCTGCCTTGTCCAAGAAAGTAGCAACATCCCCTTTGCGAGCCTGCAGCAGCGCACATGCGCGCTTCTCACCAGCGCCATGTGCCTGCTGAGGGGCCTTCGTGCAGCTATCACGCAAAGGCGTCCCAGCCCTTGACAGCAAGGCGCACCAGGACTTGCAGAAGTCAGGCTGCCCCCTTTGGCAGAGCACTCTCGGCAGGACCTGAAAGCGCAAAGAAGGTAGTGCGCCACACCTTGAACAATATCTTCTGCGTTGTATAGACAGTGTGCACGCCGCTGGTGCAAGACTTGTCTTGCTGTCCGGCTACTAACAACAGCAAGTGTGGATGTCAGGTATTCGGGCACCGGCTGGCGACAAGTCATCGACTCACCGCTGGTCCTTTGCGTGCAAGCAGCCTTCACGCGGCGCCGCACAGTCATGACCCGGACGATTATGAGCTGTATGAGGAGTCCTTTGATGATGATGAGTATCAGGAGGTATGCCTCTCCTTCTCAGGAATTAGCACGAGGCTCCCTTTTCTTGATTGGCTCCCTTTTCTTGATTGGGAAGCAACGAGCCTGTCTGCAGTGCTCTTAGCCCAGCCCTGTCCTATCCTAGCTCAATGCTAGTCCCTGCTTGCAGGATGCAGACATTCCTGCAGAAGATGCAGAGGCCGCACAAGAGAGAGGAAGGTGGGGCTCCTGCCACTCCTCCTGTCTTGTGTCACACGCAAATTTGATGGCAAGCATAGTCCAGCACAGTGCAAAACATGCCTCTGGCCATTCCTTGTCTATATCAGCACGTCAGCAGCATATGTCTCTACGAATTCGGTGAGAGCAGCCCAGACCATGTGCTATTTGTGCACATGACGTGTGCAGGATTTCGGGAATGCTGGGGCCAGCTTTGGCTGCGCTGCAGTTCGCGCCTGTGGAGACTGCAAAAGCCGTTCACATAACAGTTACGGGGACGGCGAGCATGGTTGGCAGAGCGCTGAGCCGGACCACACAGACCATCAGCCACGCCACCGAGGAGGGTGTGCAGGAAATTGCCAGGAGGACTCAGACGGAAAAGGCAAGCGGCTGCGCTCCCTGACAAATCTCATCATGAAAGTCTTTGAGCGCCTCGTGCCTGTATCTGCAAAACATGTCCTCTGAGATGCTCTAAGCAGCGGCTCAATTGAGTACGCTTTCTCACTTGTGCGGCTCTGCGAGAGTAGATTAAGCTTCAGCACTGCTGAAGCTCTTGCTGTCTTGTCTGAGGCACCACCTCGGCACAGACATGAGAAGCTTCAGCAATGCTTACCAAATGCTCGATTGCTGTGTAAAGGGCATGTGCAGGTGTCGTTCATGAAGGATGTCTGGCCACTGCAGCGTGAACACCCTTGCATGGCGCAGGTGGTGGACACTACAAGGCAGCGGTGGAAGAGAGCAACTGCAGACCTCCCTAAGGTATCATCCTGTGACACCCCTGCATGTCCCGCAATAGCCCACATCGCATTGTAGCGGCCAATGTACATCCCATGCCCCTCTTATATCCCGATCAGGGGCGATGCGTCACCCTAACTGCAAAGGCGGCCGGTCAAAAGTCCTCAGCATTCACGATGACTTGTGCATGCGCAGGATCCCTGGGGGCGCATACAATGGCTCTGGGACCGGCCGCCGCTGAAGCGGCTGCGGCTGACGATTTCCATGGCGCAGTGGAGCGTGCGCCTGCCCGCTATTTTGGCGCTCATCGCCACGCAGGTGAGACACCGGTGACTCAGGCCAAGCATGGGTACACAAATGCAGCACCAGAACTCTGACCTGGCACTCCAGCACGTAGGATATGGCAATAGGCTGCTGTAAGACTTGCCGAGAAAGGAACAGGGCAGTCTCTTGGATAGCCTACCATGCAAGTATGTGGCGGTATGTGTAAAGTAAGTGATACCAAAGGCACTTTACCCCACCCTGATGGCACTAATTGAGTCATCATGTCTGTGCAGATTGGCTTGGTAGCCAGCCAGTTCAGCCTGCCCATGCTTGCGCCGCTGCTGTTTGGAACGGGCATCCTGCTGCGGTCCATCCGCACCAACGCGTCGCTGATCTTCCCGAGGATTGGCGTTGTGGTCGTGCTGCTGTGGATGCTCTGGTTCTTCAACAGCGTCGTCCAGAACACTGTGGTGTACCTGAGACGCCAGGTAGGCCCTCTGAATTGCAGAGAACAAGTCAGCAAGAGCAGGCATCTCCGCATGCAAAGGTTTCCAATGGAGATGACACCAGAATGACAGCTGACCATGTGGGATAGGTTGTATCAGCGTATGAACGAGGGTAGGGACTCTGGCGCAGTATAGGCTGCGGTAGGCGCGAGTCCAGCATCCTGCTGCATATCTGAAGTGAAGCCCTGGCTGACATTGTGAAAGATATCTTTGAGGCCTCTGAAGTGGTCTCATGTACAATGCTTACCAAGCCACCTCAGCTCGATATATGGGGCTTCCTATTGCAGGGCGGCTTGGACCACAGGGTCTCAGGCGCAATCATTACCGCCAGCGAGTGCACTGCGCTGCTGGCCGCGTTTGTGATCGTGCTGTCCATGCTGGGAGTCAACGTCAATGCCCTGCTGCTGCCAGTTGGCATCGCCCTGGCGTACGCAGCCAAGGACCTCTCCCACAACTTCCTCGCTGGTAGGCCTCGTCATGCAGATGATTGACTTTACTGACCTTCCAGAACGCTGTCTTGGCAAGAGTCCCTGTGTGCAAAGGGTCTACAGCTGTGCGCGGCTTCCAGCAACATGCTGTTAGGGCCTACAGTGTGCCTCCCTTCATCCTCAGGAGCATGCTTGACATGTGACATATCATGATGTGCTCGTATGTGACTGCTGGTTGAGAGGGGGTCGCGCGCGCGCAGGGTTCTTCCTGTTTGCGGTGCAGCCCTTCAAGCTAGGAGACAGAGTGGCGGTCAGCTACAGCACGCCTGCCAGCGGCGGGAGAGCGCCCTGGTTTGAGGGCATCTGCGAGAAAGTTGACCTGCGGTACGCTGCACCTCTGCACTGTACAGTAGGGATGGAGCCTGAGCTTTAGCATCAAGGCCAAGAGGGGAGACAGTAGCAGAAGACCCAAAACAATAGATGGGACCGAGGACCAGACAAGCTGTGACGTGTGCGTTCAATCTGGGACACATGTCCTTTGGGGCTGGTCTTACCCGAGGGGTCCTGCTGGCATGTGCCCCTGCTTCAAGGGTTTTCAGCCGCTGTATTGGCTCATGTGCACGCTTCCTGAATGGTACACCTGCCAAGAGAGCACGCCACTCAGACAGGATGGTGTCCATGCAGGTACACCATTGTGAAGAATGGACCTCGACGCCTCTTTGTACCCAACAGCGCCTTCCTGACCAGAGAGTTCATGGTATGCCAGCTCCCCATAGCATGGTGCCATGAGAAAAATGTGCAGAAAGATACGATGTGGGCTTGCACCTGATAAAAGATGCCATCACAACCTTACAGCTGTGCCAGCTGGCCTCACAGAGAACTCCGCAGGTGTTGCTCCAGGAATAGGCCTGCAAGGGTGAGACAAGTGCGTGGAATTTGTGATGAATCATGCAATGTGCAGGTGGTGGACGATCCAACAAATAAGAGCAGGCGAGATCTTGGAGCGAATGAGGCGGAGTATGGCATCTTTGGGCAGCCGCCTCCGCCAGACGGCTCTGTGTGGCGGTCCAACGCCCAGTACTTCAATAATGGAAGGTATGCACTGCACTAAAGAGTGCTCATTGCTCATAGCTCTGCTTTGCATGCATCAGCGCATAGACATCATGAAGGGTGGTTGTGAGCCAGGGCTCTGTAGGGGTGTCGAGCAGGTCTGCTGTATGGTGTAATTCATGGGAAGCGAGCGCATTCTGCTGAGAGCCTTCCAGCCTGAGTAAGCAATTCTATCAGCTGCCTGCATTGCTAATGCTTAATGCCTGGGATGTAGTTGTGCATTGACTGACATTTATAATGTGCAGCCGGGCGCCAGGAGGCATGCCCCATCAGCAGCAGCAGGAGCAGATGGCGCGGCAGCAGTATGCGCCTGCCAAGGCAGCTACGCACTCCGGGCAGACGGCCAGCCCAGCTGCCCAGCACAGCGCTGCGCCTGAGCAGGCGCCTGATCAGTTTGCGGCTGGGCAGGATGGCGTGGGAAGCAGCACAAGGCCTGAGCAGGCAGCTGAGGCCCCGCAGCAGCAGACTGCCAAGCAGCCAGTCGGCTATCCTGGCAGCGGGCAGGCAGTTGGGCTGGCCCACGGGGTTGCCGGGCAGCCTTCCTACCATGCATACCAGCAGGGTGTGTCTGAAGACTTCTGGGGGTACTCCAGCACTGGAGGGCCAGCATATCCTGGCGTGTACAATCCATTTCCATGAGCATGCCTGCCTTTGCTCTGCGTTGCTGCATGGCTGTACATCATGGCATTGAGCACCAAGCACTGTACTTGTATTTGCTGTAGGCTGCAGGCCCATCATCGCTGTGTAGGATAGTTGCGCAAGAATTGAACGGGGAGATCTTGGACCAGCTAGAGACTAGAGCTAGGATCATGTGCTTACAGCTGCCTGTTGCAGCAATTGAGCCTGCATGCTGGGTGCACCTGCAGTGCACCGGCAGTGCAGCTGTGCAAAAGTTGCGACAGCCATCAGAAGAAGATTCTGCCATTATTTACTATGCTGTGCATTTCGACGTGTTGGGGTGTTGATTGAGAACCTGTGTCCTACCAAGAGCAGTCAGGGATTGTGGGGTTCTATACAGCAATGCAAAGAGTAGTGAGATCATTCTTCACTTTCTCCAAGAGGCCAAGACCGCCTACTGCAGTGGTTTGAGCTTGCAGGTCACTCTGGCTTCTGCTTAAATCTTGGCGAGACGGAGCTCGTCGGCACATGCAAGCGATACAGTAGTCTGTAAGGGCATTTTTGGTGCCTGTCGCATACTCGCCTGCGTATGCGCATGTGATTTGCCACATTGCGGTGGAGCCTAGAGCCAAGTCAAACCCTGCGGAACGAGAATATCAAGTAGAAAACGATAAGCAGGTACCATCCGCAGAAAGAACGAACGGGGAAAAGCATTGGAAGAGATAGGCATAGATCCCCCGGAAGTGCCACAGCAGGAAATTCACCCTGTGCAACCCAGTGGCCAGACCCGAATAGTTAGCTTCCTTCGGCTTCCCTTTCCAGCTTTACATCTACTCGTGCCCATTGCGACATACTGGTTCCCGTAGCTTGTGTGCGCGTGAGAGGCTTACGAAAGTCACAGGCGACTGCGCTTGATTGCAGCATGACCGTATTCAGCGACAAGAGGTCGACGGAAGCTTTTGCAGATGTCGCCAACTGTCCTGTGCAAGAATGTGATATCAAGGATTGTGAGCCAGGACTACTCGGGCAAGTTACATCACAGCAACCTACGTACCTTGCGAGCCCCGCCTTCACACAGGCAGTGCACGCCGTGGGGCGTCCTGTCAGGAGAGCGGAGATGGCAAGGTCGCCGCAGGTCGCTTACGCAGCTTCTTAGGAAGAGGTGCGATAAGCTTAGGATGCGTCTCGCCCACCACCAGCTGCATTCACTCGCCTTCCTCTCCTTGTGATCCTCGGCGATGTCAAAGGTGTGCTGTGCAAGGTCAAAGCCTCTTCAAGGCCTGCACCAGCGAGACCCATGAAGCAGCTGTTCCATCGCCTGGAGACAAGAATGAGCCTGCTAGATACATGCAGTCAAGAGCTGCGTACAGAGCGACATCAGCAGGAGGCGTTCGTGCAAGAGCTGGAGGCAGCTGCTCAAGACCATGCTGTGCGGATGAAGGGGCTCGCCGACGAGCGAAGGCGACAGGCCAGGATGTGGAAGCTTTACAGAGGTGTGCTTGGAGGTGAGCATGCTTTCAATTATCTGCATGAAGGCATTGGCCCGCACAGGAGCGGACTGTCCTCAGGGGCTGGCTTGACTCCTGCTACGAGTCCTTCCAATGATAGATCGCATGTAGCACAGCTCGGGTTGCAAGCTTCGCGCAAGTCCGATCCAGCGCCCAAGTCATGACGCCAAGCAGCTCCTCTCCCATACATGCTGGCTGATCCTGGTGCTGTGCTGCAGCGGACGCAGCAGCTCTCAGGCTGCAGGCTCTGCAAGAAGATGCTAGAGTGCGCGCCCTGGAGGAGGTGGGCATCAGCAGCAGCGCGAGCGCCCCAGATGGGCAGCCCTGGGGCCAGCAGCAGATCACCAACCTGGTGCAGGACTGGGCGAGCACATGCCAGAGCGTGCTCACTGAGCCACGAAAGGAGGTACATGTGCATCTTGCTCATTGCAATGTTCTTGATGACCACATACATGACGAGTGCGTATTGGGTGCAGCTGGGTATCAAGCAGCGGATCACAGCAGGTCATTTTACATGTCTTCCAGCCATGCTAGGCTGATCCGATGTTGACCGCCTCGATATCTGGGCAAAGCGGCCCTTGCAATGTAGTGCTTCCCAAAGGCAGTCTAGCACACATTCTGCGGCTCTGCAGGAGATTGCAAAGCGCTTTGGCAGCCAGTTTGTCAGCTTCTTGGGGAGTGACGCTCTGAGTATAGACGTGGCGAAGGGTAGCAGGCCGGCATGCGCGCTCAGCCTTGACATGCCCTGGGCAGAGAAGTCCTTCATCATGGAGTCCATTGACTACCTCCAGCCCAAGGCAGTGAGGGAGGGCGGGCGCCTTGCCTACATGGCCTTCTCTGGGCGCAGGCACATGTCCTGGGAGTCAGAATTGGAGAGGGTGGATGCCATGCTTGCCGCATCACCGCAGTCCCCTTGTCAGCTGGCACGTGAGCTGTGCTTGTAGTTTGTATCGCGTCTGAAGCAGCTGCGGTATTGTGCGTGCTTGAAGCGGTGCTGGCGAGTCTGTCAACTATTGTACCATCACTGTGTACTATTATCAGACGGGTGGCAACCTCTGTATCAACAATCCGTGGGCCATGGGCCATAGTAGTGATGGCTACATTGTAAACTGAGCAAAAGGCAGCAGAAGTCTCTAGGTGATGACCCAGAGCCTGAATCCAGCAACTTGCAACGTACAAAGCACGATCCAGAGGATCCCTGACCTCGGTACCTCTGCAGCTCAAGGACATACGCCTTTCACTATCCCGTTCGTCTGCATCACACCGTCACTGGCCAACATCCCCAGTCGATACCATGCTCAGAGGGAGTCACAGATCTTGATTTTCAAGCCCATGCTCAGTATGGTGACAGTCTGGCTTTAAGCATGCGACTGTATGCTAGCAACACCTGCAGTATCAATACAATGCAGGTGGTACAAACTAATTGTGTCTACCCCAACAAGATATATCTGCAAAGGTAGAATCGTTGACTTTACATACAGTGCGTGTTGGGTATTGAGTCGGCCAGGAAAGCGGCTGCTGCAGCATCTACAAGGCCATATTTGCCATCCATTTCGCTTTCGAGAAGAGTCCTGAAGATCAGGAGCTGTCGTCAAAAATTTGCAGTGGAGCCTGGAGCCAAGTCAGGCCCTGCGGCGATGGAGGAACATGGCCATGCGAGAAACCTCAATACAATGTATTGCACGCAAGTTTCTAGTGCCAAGGCTTGCAGAGCGCTTCCAGAGTCAGATTAACCATGTCGGGCTTGCACAGGCATTGATCTACTCGTCCTCCTGCCAGAATGGGGATCACTGTCAGCAGAGCTGAGCCATTGCCAGCGCCCAGCAGACCTTCCGGAGGCTCACTCTTACCGCCCGGAGCTGCTGCCATCGTACAGAATACGCAAGCTGGCAAGGTAGTGCTCGATAGCATGGTGGGCTAAGGAGCTAGATCATGTAGAGCTATACCTGATACTGGTGGATACGTCGCGTAGGGAAAGCCGGTGGAGGTGATCGACTACATGAGGCTACCTCCTCCGATAAGATATGAGGAGCTGCAGAGGGAGACGATGAGTACGCCCCTCCATTCTCAGGGCATGACCTCCATGCATTGTGGTCGTTTGCAACAAGAACCTGGCAACCTCTCACATATCTTGAGCTCGTCCTGCTGCGCAGTGGCATTGAAGCCGGAGATATTTGAGGGACTCCGCTTCGACTTCACAAAGCCCCTCAATCAGAACTTTGCCCTCTGTCATAGGTATGCTCATCACCTCTGAAGCACCATGCCTGACCATGGGTCGTCCCCATCTCACCACTCTCTTTCGCATGCCACAAGTAATGAATGATCCGCTGTTGCAGCATCTTCTTGGGAAATATCGATGTCCCAACACAAAACAATCAGCCTCTGAAGATGCCCATGGGGACATATGAGTTTGGAGCCAACCTTGTCAGCAGCAAGGTACGACCACACCAAATGAAGCGCACATCATTTTGTACATATTCAGTCTTTTCAGGCATTGCGCAGACAAGGACGCAACATGGACCAGGCAGCCATCTGAGTGCCGCTTTGCCATTTTGCAGGGTGACATGATGATCGGGCGCGTCATGACTGACGGAAGGATGAGCGGCAGAGTCAAGTGTGTCTCATGTCCTACATCCTCCGTGTTAAGCATCAGTGCATGTTCAGGATACTCATTGTTCGTGGTTGCCGGACAACAGACTAGAATTTGTTTTGGTACTGCAGGTATGACCTCAATGAGTGGATAGGGTTCAAGCTGCAGATGAACCTGGCTCCAGAAGCTGGGGTATCCCAAGGCATGGTAGATGTAGACATGAAGGCAAGCCTCCAGCTTTTGCTCTTGAACAGTGTACCTTTCTATTGTCAGGGCGCAGTCCCTGTATGTATGAGTCTTCATTTGCGAGAGGCTGTGATGGCGTCTGTACCAAGTGCGACAGGGTACAGCATGGAATCTAGATGTTCACCCTGCGTGGGTTTTGCACCTTAATCCTGCATGCCTGAGAGGGCAGATCGTGCTGTACAATAGCAATGTGTTGGAAGAGACTCACATTGCCCTGGCAACCTGCAGGGCGCGGACTGGAACGGGCAGGTGAAGCTGGGCAACGGGCAGTTTGTGGGCGTGAACTACCTGCAGAGCGTGACGCCCAACCTGGCGCTCGGCGGGGAGGCGTTCTGGCTGGGCCAGCAGAGGAAGTCTGGCGCGGGCTTTGCAGCGCGTTACGCAGACAAGGAGCATGTGGCCACAGCCCAGGTTGCCACCACCGGACTCGTCTCGCTGGCCTACCTGCGCCGCCTTAGCGAGAAGGTGCGCCTGCAGCACCCTTGCCCCTGATGCACCTGTTTGCATGGGGCCAGGTCTCGCCATCTGGGGTGATGCAGGGTGGGCTATGGTTGTATGCTTATGGCCACCATGCACGTTCCAGGGCTCAGACATGAGCCCACAACACTTGAAGGGCCCCCTTTCCTACCCCCGGAGCATGTACCAACGGGAATGATATCGCAGAGATGATGTGCTTGATATGCAGCATGCAGTGTTACTAGCACCGCATCATGAGACAGCTGCTTTTACTGCTGCATGCCATGACATGGACCCTGAAGTGGCAGTCACAGTGTTACCATGCCATGCAGGTCACGCTGGCGACAGAGTTCCTCTGGAACTGGAACAACCGGGAAGCCAATGCAGTGGTCGGCTATGACTACATCTTGAGGCAGTGCCGGTTGAGAGGGCGCATCGACACAGACGGTAAAGTGGGGGCGTACCTGGAGGAGCGTGTCAACGTGGGTGTAAATTTCATCCTGTCAGCGGAGATCGACCACTTCAACAAGAACAGCCGCTTCGGCTTTGGCATGGCTGTTGGGGAGTAGACAGGCTGTCATCTGAGTCAGCAATTAGATGACAGCTCAAGTGATCTGGCTGTATACCAGCATCTGAGCACATGACAGGGTGCTGCCTGTTGGGGAGTTTAGTGTCCCCAGCAGCTTGGGAGCGTTGGCTGGTGAGCAGAGTTACAGAAACGCCCGGAACTGCCTTGTGAACTGAAGCTGTCTGAGAAGAAGTTGCCCGTGGACAGCACTTGTCAGGATCAGGAGGTGCGGGTCTTTGTTGCGGGGACTGCTGTACAGTAGGGCATTCATGGCACACATGTGTCCAGAGTTGCACACCGTGTGATGTGCCTGTTGCTGTGGCAGTGGTCTGCAAAGACAGCCTAGGGGAAGTGTGTCTTGTGAAGGTCAGTTCCGTTGCGAGGCATCTGCAGGAAGACCACTCTGCAGTTGCAGCCTGAGTCCCTGAAACACCCTAGGGCCCTGTTGCTGGTACATTAATATAGGTCAGACCTGCACCAATAACGATCCTCAAAGTCAGCACCGCATTATGACCCCACTTAGCTGTGCCCGAGTACGCGGATCCAGCCACCTAGGGCTGATCAGATGCTCTACCCTCATCAGGGCCAGGAATTCCCATATACAATAAAACAATCGATAATGATCAGATCAGATCAGATCAGATTACATCTCTTCCAGCCACACCAGGGCCTGGTGACCAGGCTGATCAGATGTTTGACCCATTGGGTTCATCTTATGCAAGCAAGCATTGATAAACTTGGATAATGCCATACAAATATAGCATCACACCAGGCCTGTAGCTGGCATGAGCTGTGAAGCCTGCTTTGGCAAACTGTGGGCAGCTTCATGCCCATTCATGCCCGTAGCTTCCTCCGACAGATTGCGGTCGCGTGCCGAGCTCCAAGCACACAAGAACAGACTGGTCCGATGTATGACCCAAATAAGTAGCACAGGCGGCTCAGGACCAACAATGGCGGAAGATGGCAACCCTTCCCTGTCAGCCGATCGTCCCAGTGATCGTGACGCAGAGCCCCTCGGACACGGCGCATTGCCGCAGTTGGAAGACCAGGAATTATATGCTCTTCAGGAGGTGCGTGCCCAAGCTATATCTGTCGAGACAGCCGACATAGCAAAGTCGCAGGAGGGTATAGGCACAGCTAGCGGTGACGAGGTGTAAAGCGCTAGGACCATGGTTGTGCGCATTGCTGAACTTGTTTGATTTTTCCAGTGTCCTGTGTACCTGGCGAGGTCAAGGCTCTGCGGTATAGCTGTAGTCTGTGTACATGCTGCAGGAGCTGGACAGGCTTGACCTCAGTGCGCGACTGGCACGCATTGATGAGGATCTGAGGCAGGTGGAGACATCCGAACAGGAGCTCGAGGCGTCCTATAAACAAATGCGTGCAACCAACCGGGAGCTGCTGGGTGCCACCGAATGGCTGTATGTATCCACTGGAGAGCTGGAAGCATCCTATGAAGCCATGAAGGCCAAGATCAAGCAGCTCAGCAAGGAGCAAAAGCAACAGGCTGGGATGCTGAGGTGGCACATCGGCGAATTCCATGCTGGTGAGGGTGCCTCCTATGGTTCCCCAGAACAGTGTGCCCTGTGCAAGAGCATGGCTGTGTTCAGGTACAGTTATGAGGCTTGCATCCCTGCTGTCACAGATAGGCTGCATTGTAGCGTGAATGCCAGTCAAAGTGGCCTGCTCTGCTGTCTGGTGTACAGCCAATCCAGGGCGAGCGGCAGGCACAGTAGAACCAGAGCTATCCCCGCAATCTGAGCAAGCTGCCGTGGTGCTGCAGATGCGGCAGCTGCAGAGGTGCAGGCCTTGCGGGAGGACTGCAGACTGCATGCCCTGCTTCATGTGGGCATCTCCAGCATCACAAGCGGACCAGGTGGCCGGCCCTGGGGGCACCTCATCAACCGTCTGGTGAGCAACTGGACCAAGACGTTCCAGGAGGTCCTGACCACTGGACAGAGGAATGTAAGAGCCCTGCTCTGCTGCTGGGCCCTGATCGTGCTACAATAATGCTGCCTAAGCGCACACTGGCTGCAAGCGCCAATGCAGTGACTCACTGCTATACAGCCTCTCCAATGGAGTGCTGTCAAGAGGCTCATTCGGAGATTGGCTCTGCAGGTACTCGAAAGGGACTTCGGCCACCCCTTTGTCAGGTTTTTGGCGAGCGACAAGAGGACTACAGACCAGGAGAAGGCCAACAGCCCGGCGCTCACCACCGACACTGACATGCCCTGTGGGCAGAGGGCCTTCCTCATGGAGGCCATCAACAATCTGCGGCCAGCAGCAGTGAGGAATGGAGGCCGCCAAGCCTACTTCATCAAGTTCAAGGGCGATGCCTGCAGCAGCAGCAGCAGCATCCGCAAGAGATGGGCAGAGGAGCGCGCAGAGCTTGCTGCAACATCGCGTGCGGGCCCGAGGCCTGCTGTGCTTGAGATTTGAGGAAGGCTGGCGCGGGGTTTGCAGCGCGCTACGCAGACAAGGAGCATGTGGCCACAGCCCAGGTTGCCACCCCTGGGCTCGTCTCACTGGCGTACCTGCGCCGCCTCAACGCAAAGGTGCGCCTGCAGCAATCTCAGGATTGTCAAAGCTGTCTCTATGAGCTCATGTCTGGTCTTCAGGCTGATGCAGCTTGAGCTGTGAGTGTGAGCTTGTGGCCACCATGCAAAGCTGAGAGGGCCAGACATAAGCCCATAGCACTGGCATAGCAAAACAACTCTACCCCTAAAGGTATACCAAAGGTTGAGCATCCCAGAGAAGTGATGTAGCAATGATGCAGCGGCAGCATTGCCACAACGCATCATGAGACAGCTGCTGTTGCTGCTACAGAGCGTGCATGTATTGACATGATGAGCCCCTGCAGTGGCAATCACAATGCTGTCGTGCCATGCAAGTCACGCTGGCGACAGAGTTCCTCTGGAACTGTCACAACCGGGAAACCAATGCAGTGGTCGGCTATGACTACATCTTGAGGCAGTGCCGGTCGAGAGGGCGCATTGACACGGACGGAAAGGTGGGAGCGTACCTCGAGAAGCGAGTCAATGTGGGCGTCAACTTCATCCTGTCAGCAGAGATCGACCACTTCAACAAGAACAGTCGCTTTGGCTTTGGCATGGCTGTCGGGGAGTAGACAGGCATTGACCTGATCTGAGGCCTTGAGTCTGCAGCCAGATGACAGCTCAAGTGGTTTGGCCGCCTAGGCAGCATTTGAGCACATCATAGGGTGCTGCCTGCTGGGGACTTTAGTGTCCCCAGCTGCTTGGGAGCATTGGCTGGTGAGCAGAGTTACAGAACCGTCCGGAACTGCCTTGTGAACAGAAGCTGTCTGAGAAGAGGTCACCCGTGGACAGGATTTAATGACATAAGCAGTCTCAAAAGATGCGGGTTGTTGATGCCGGGACTGCTGTGTAGCATGGCGTTCATGGCACACATGTGTCCACATGTGTACACGTTGCACTGTGTCTGTCACCGTATACACTACGTAGCAGCGGTCTGCATAAACAGCCCTGGGGAGGTGTGTCCTGTGAAGGTCAAAAGCACTTCCAGAGCGTGCACAGAATCAGGACTCTGGGGATGCAGCCTGTGTATGCCTTGCACCCCGTTGCTAGTTGGTCACTCAGGCTCACAGTGCTAAATGGGTGAACTGCATCTCCACTCGCATGTGTGCAGTTCAGTGCTATTGGTGCAAGCATTTGATGCTACCGCATGCAGCCTGTAAGCTGGCTAGCAGAGCAGATATGCATCCTGAGTCCTTGCAGCGTGCCTTGCCAGCAGGCAGCCCAGATCCGGTTTCAGCTGCGTTGTGGCACATCCATGTTGCGTCAGCATGACAGCCGATTTAGGGATCAGCCCAACCACGACAGAGAGGACCGCATTTGCCCAGCTTGCGAGGAGCCAGACAGCATAGAGTCTATACAGCACGTCTTGCTTCATTGCCATGCATATGAGCACCATAGAGCAGCACTCCGTACAGTAGTGGCTTCTTTACCAGGAGCACAGGATACTGCCCCAGTATTGTCTGACAATGAGGGGATGGTTGCCTTATTACGAGATGACTTTATAGGAGGTGCAGAGGAGGCAGCTACGGCGGCAGATACATTCCTGCTTGCCGTCATTACCTTTAGAAACCATTGCGTGGAGCAGTTTGGGGGCTGACTGACAGTGGCACTAGGACTTGATTGCCTTGCACTGCATGTTTGGCCTGCATGTGCATGTTTGCCTTGCGTGTTTAGCTTGCTTGCTTCTGATGCCGCTCCAGACAGAGGAGGTCCTCTCCCCTAGAAACCCTCGACGTCACCAGCTGGTGTTGCGTCGCTGTGGGGCTGGAGTATGGGGGCTTTGGTGTGGGGACACCAAGGTTACCCAGGCTTGAGTATGCCTTAGAGCTTGTGTTGTACATGCTATCCCAACATCATGCAATTGGGCTGCAGACTGATTGCATGGTGACTGTGCTGGCCCCCGTGGTTGAGGCTGCTAGACTCCCACGTGTATGCCCTATGGCCCTAGGCTGCGGGTTGCCTCCCTTGTAATAATATGAGTGCCTGCCATGCTTCCTGCTCCCTTGTCATGATCAGCTTCTCATTTTGATATCCTCAAAGTCAGCATTATGGCATTGGACCACCCACACAATGTGCCCACCGGGCCAGACGCCCACTTGCACACGTACATTGCAGCAGCACGTTTGCCCTCAGCTCTCATGTAAAACCTGCTTTCAAGCAAACAAAGACGAAGCGAATGGTGGCGATGCTTGCAGCGTGTGCAGCCTGTAGCTGACCAGTCCTCCTAGCTCGACAGTACAAATTCCCAGCTTGTGCAGTACTGTGCGACTTCAGGCGTTGCTATACAGCTGAGCTGTGAGTGTAAGAGTAGAAGAGAAGCCATGCAGGGCATGGACCAAGCGTCCTTGTTGCTCCGGAAACAGTTAAAAGGTAGGCCTGAGGTGGAAGCTTCGAGGCTGACAGGGAATGCCGTGACAGCCTTTGGGTCTTTAACAGTAGGAATATTTCAATTGAAGTGCGGTAATCGGGCGAATCGATGTTCCTGGGTCAGGGAAGCTCAGTGATACCAACATAGCTTGTGCAAAGATGTTACCTCAGCGTCTCTATTGCATCTTGACCAAGCTCGTGTGTCCTGCATTGCGCAGAGCTCACCAAGCGCCCAGTGGATGGCTTCTCTGCCGGCTTAGTGGATGATTCCAACCTCTTCGAGTGGCAAATCACCATCATGGGACCTCCAGACACACTCTAGTGAGTGCACACCACCCTTGCTGTCAGTTGACGGTTACATGGCAATCCTTAAGAGGCATGCATGCTGAGATGTGAAGATGTAATGCAGCGAGGGAGGCTTCTTCAATGCCACTCTCAGCTTCCCATCAGACTACCCTCAGTCCCCGCCCACATGCCGGTTCACATCAGAGATGTGGCATCCAAATGGTAAAGCCACCTCCTTTCCCCAGCATCAGACGGCCTATCATGCCTGCGAGCAGCCAGCGCCCGACTGTCAGAGTTGCATGTGAGCAACCCCAAACAAGATGTCGATGCGGGACCTGCCAATTCTCAACTAGGCACTGGCAATAGGCTCGTCCCAAACAATGCGCGCGTGACTCCAAGCCCAGGCTGTCCAGACCGCAGGGCAAGGCTCAACTTGACCTCTGGCAGCGCCTGCAGTGTATGCGGATGGCAGGGTGTGCATCTCAATCCTGCACAACCCTGGAGATGACCCGCACGGGTATGAGAAGGCTGCGGAGCGATGGTCTCCTGTCCACACGGTACATCCATGCTCCAATGCTGTGCCCGCAACCTATCTTTATGCTCTGGCCCCTATACTGTAGGAGATTGTGTTCAATGGATACCTGTGCAGACGCAAGATGGCATGAATGACTCTGCCGTGCAGAGTGCTGTGCGCTGATGAGCTTTTGTCCTGACATGCATGCAGGTCAGCATATGCAGCGGAGATTGAGGGTGTCTCTTCTTTGATGTTCTACATGGTGATTGCCACTTTGGTGTAGGTGGAGACAATAATGATATCCATCATCTCCATGCTGTCATCGCCCAACGATGAGTCGCCAGCCAACATAGACGCGGCCAAGCAGTGGCGAGAGGACCGGGAAGGCTTCAAGCGCAAGGTGGCGCGCGTCGTGCGCAAGTCGCAGGAGATGCTCTGATGCCGCTGCCGCCGCAGCTGCATCCCTGCAGAGTGCGCTGCACCGCAGCACAGCGCTCGTCCCTTACAGAGGCTGAAAGTCCACTCTCAACACGTCTGCCAGCAGTCAGTGTTTGTAGTGCAGCAGTCGCAGGAGATGCTGAGGTGGCGCTGTCAGCTCACACTTGCTGGGTAGTGACTGCAGTGCTGGCGTGCATAGTGCGAGAGTCCTGGAAGGTGTTCTGACATTTCACGAGCTGCATCTCTGCTTGGGGATCATTGCAGCATAGCGGGCATGTGCAGCGTGGTGAAGCCCTGGAGGTACGTGAGAGGCAACCTGCAATGTCTCTTGCGGCGCTTGCATGCTGCTATTGGGCACGCCCGCTCAGAACTTCCCGGAAGGCGTACAGCCTGGCGGGCATGAGTCACGGCCCATGACTTGTAGCGGGTGGCAGCATGGTTCATAGGCATCTTGCCGTGACAGGAGCATGCTGCTTGGGCTTACCAGCGTGGGTGTTATAAGGCACCTCAGTGCTGGAGTGAATGGCCAAGATACAGGATGTGAGCGCTGAAGCAGCTTTGGGCTGGCGTTTTGACTGCATAGAGTGAACCCCAGCACTTGATGATTCCACACGGGCATACTGTCTGGAGGCAAGACTGTCCCGCCTGCGTAGCCCACAGGCAATGTGAGCAGCCACACACCACAGTTTTGAAGCTCGGCACGTGCTTGCAACCAACAATCAACGAGCGCCTGACCATCTGCAGACTCTTAGAACGGTCCAGTCAGGGGAGAGCTGAGGACTTGGATGTAGGAGGGGAAGAGACAGAAGCTTGAAGCCCTTTGGGTCACTAGGATCTTCCAAGTTTCACTGCAAACAGCATTGGTGCATGCCTGCTGACAGCAGTGCGACTGCAAGAGACACTCAGGGAGAGTCTGGGCTTTTTACATTGCAATGTCAAACCCCTGTGGAGCTGCCAAGCTGTCCCAGTATGCAACTGTGCTTGCGCGTTGCACTTGTCATGAGTGACCTCATGAGGAATGCAGCGAGCAGGCGTGTCTCTCCAGAAGAGAGGCACTGATGGGGTGTTGGAATGTGAAGTGTGGTCTTTGTGTGTGTCTAGCCAGATTGTGTATTTGATGTACAAACAGAGATTGCAAGGCCAGGCAGCTCAGCGTGGTGTGACAATTGTAAGGAAATTCTCATGATCCAATGTGCATCTCAATGCGCTGCAGTTGCCCCTGCTGTCCATCATATATTAAATCTGTACGGCTGCCAGCAGAATGAATGCATTGGTGCATGACCACAACGGGTAACATTCATACAGACAGAGCTGTATGTATTGTATAGCGTGTCCACATGTTCTTCCAATTGGTAAGGCCACACCGTCTGAGACATGTACATCAAAATGCGCTCTGCACATGTCAACAGCCAAAAGCATTGGCATGCACCATGGGGTCATGTCATGCGGCTTGCGCATCTGTAATTCAGTGCCTTACTAGAACTCAGCATGGAGTCAGTCCAGGCCAGAGCATGTTCTGAGTATTGGACAAGCCCCGCAACCATTGCACATCGATGTAATATCTCACACGCGAAGCCTCAGCCTGAGGCGTTAGGTGCAATGCATACCGCAGCCCATGCAGCCGGCAGAGGCGCCACCACCGAGAAGCAACTTTGTCCTCTATCACTCGCTCTTGGACAGACAGTTCCGCCCTCAACCACTCGCTATTGGCATTGGTGCAGCAGGGAGTTGACCAGATGCACGACCACTTTGGTGGTGCGAGCTTGCTGCGGCGGGGAGCTGAGCAGACAGGCGTGCAGCTGCTGATACAGCGCCTGCAGGATCTCCCGCATGTGCGGGGCCAGCAGCGCATCATTGGGGTCCAGATTTGGCGCCGCCTCCTTGATCCACAGCAGCTTCACGGGGGTCTCCTGCATGCAGGGCAACCTGTTTTGGACAATGATCATGGATTACACACTATCAGGTCATTACGGCGTTGTCTGCCATTGCCTTCTGAGCGCCACTCGGCACAGCAACCATAGCATGTCCTGAAGGCCATGCCATGTCAGTCCTTCTGCTCACAACGAGTGTACTGCACATGCATTCGCTCTCAAGGCACGGTGCCTTGGGCAATGCTAGCTTGAGCTGTGTCCAGTTCTGGCAGCCAGGTGGGGTTCCCACCTTGCCAAGCTGGGACCCTAGCTGCTGCATGAGGGACAGGAGCACGCTCTGGCTGAGCGGGAGCGGCTCCTGGTTCAGCAACTGCACTGCATCCAGCTGCTGGCACAGCCAGGTCACCCGGTCCACGTCAGACATATCCAGCACCTTTGCAAACGCCTCCTCATACCTGGAGCATCATAAGGTCCACCATTTCAGCGCACACATGCAATATATCTGTTCTGCTCGGGGCAGGATGGGCGTACAACATCCCCACAGCAGGGCCAGCACATGGGGCCTGTTACAAAAACCCCCAACTCGTCCTGGATAGGCCACATTTGCCACGCAAGAATGCGATTTGCGGAAACTAGCGCCGCCCAAGACATGACCACATGCATCAGTGTAAATGCGTCAACTACTGCAGTTATGGAAGCAGGGGCGACTCTATACTTCCAATGCAAGCAGGAGGCAGGCTCACTTGTGCTCTTTGATGAGCTGCTTCAGCGCGATGGTGGGGTCCTCGACGCGGGCCTCTATCTGGGACAGTGTCAGAGCCTTAACCCTGGGCTTGCTCTCTGCACACAGCACCAACCCATGCATCACTTCCGGGGAAGATGGATCGCAGATGTATGTATCCTGAGCTGCGCCAATTTTAATGCTGTCACCTGCCCAAGATAATGCCCATTGTGTGACCTCACAAAGATACTGCGCCTTCTTCACAGTGTGTTTCTTGGGGATTTTGGGTGAGGGATCTGAGTGTGTGTGGTCTAGGCTTCCTACAGCTAGATGCACTAAGGCTGCAGCGCACCTGCCGCCTCTTCCGCCAGCTTCAGGAGGCGCTGCTGGCCCTCAGTCACCTGCATTAATCAACCACTTCCTGAGCCGCCTGCCATTTCCAAGATTTGTGCCACTGCCCAAGCATGCAGGTTAAAAGGGGCTAAAGGAAGCAGGTTGATGCAGGTGCAAAGGATAGAAGACGCGCCGAAGTCTGTCAGAGCTGCCTCATGACATGCTTCGGCCAGTCCTTCTATGCTGAGCATAACACCGCGCTGCCTTCGCAAGCCACGCATCGCATGCCTCACACAGTGGTTGTTAGCACAGTTTCAGCTGCAGGGGATGTGGCTGACCTGCTTGTTCAGCCTCTCAGTAGCGCTGCTCATCTGGCCGACGCTCTCCCGCAGGGATGCTGCGATGGCCGCGCTCGTTCCACCTGCTGCCTGCAGATGCTCAGCCAGGCCCCCAGCAAAGGTTGCTTGCACCTGCACAGGCTCTCCTCCATATTGGACTTCTGCTTGACAGCAAGCAATGCCATTCAGAAGACCCCTGTTTCCAGGCCTTGCTTACGCTTCTGCCAGAATGCCAGCACTGTAGATCTTTGCATCCAAGTACAGCTAGCGAAGGGCAGAATTGGAGAGCACTAATGATGCAGGCAAGTGAGCCTGGTGCAGGGCTTGATCAATTGCTGCAGCTGTTGAGGTCAGTGTGCCGGGCAGAAGCTCAGAGCCCCTTGGCAGAATAGTTCTGCCAACTAGCAGACCGCTTGGCAGAATACCTTTTACTCTGCTGCTTGAGCCGGGAAAGCCGGCAATTGGCTTCTGTCTACAAGCCGCAGTCTAGCCGGAGGTTGCTGAGCATGTGAGAGAAGCAAGTGAAGACATGACAGATGGCAAAACCTTGCTGGGATATTTCTGCAGCGAAAAGTGTGTGAGGTGCCTACCTGGGAGAACATGGTCTGGCAGGCGCTCTCGAAGGCCGGCAGCAGAGTGCCCTGGAAGGACGCCCGGAAGCCGTCCTGCAGCGGCTGCGCCACAGCCGTGCGCAGCTGGGCCGCCAGGGAGCGCTCCAGCGCAGCCTGAACAGGCAATGGCACAGGTGAGAGGCCCTCGGGGATGGCCTGATCAGGCCTGGGCCACTTGGCAGGTACCACATGGCGTGGCATTCCGATCACAGCCCTTCAGGTAGCAGTATAAGGAGATTTTGGCCTCAACACTGATTATGCGCGAGCCCCATATTCTTTCAATTGGCAGCAGCACTCTTTGCGCCTGATCCCAATCCAGTCATTTTCTGCTGAGAACACATCTCATGAAGATGTGAGACGCCAGCCTGAAGGCGAATGTATACGTTTCAGCCGAAAATACAGGAAGGGAAGAGAGGAGGGACTTGCCTTCAGGGCTGGCCCTGCCAGCTCGCGAGGAATGGCTTCTGCAATGGCGTCGTGTGCAGCTGCCTTGACTGCTTCGCCCGTCGCGCGCTGTATCTGGGCAAAGCTTGAAGCCACCTGCACATGCCCCCAATCTGTCACTGGCCGGGGCTATGACTGCACTTTAGACATTTAATGTACACAGAGGCATATCCCAGTAAATTGAGCACCAATAACCTGACATAGCACCAGATAGTAAAGCAGTCAACAGACAGAGGATGAGTACTAAGGAGCCAAGCAGCCAGAATAATGGGTCTTCCAAGCAAAAGGAGGTCGTGTGTGTGAGGCCAAATCTGAGGTGTACTCTCACTGTCCACCCTCCTCAGGGCTTCCAGAGCCCGTCACGTTGGTGCACAAGCTAGGAAGCCAGCTTATGAAAGGACACAGGGAGCAGCCATACCGCTCGGCCAACCATCTCCTCTATCCGCGCGGGCAGGTCACGGTTGATGCTGGTGGACATGACGGAGACGAGCGTCTTGAGCTCTGCCTTGTGCTCCCCAAGGACGATTGCGCGCTCGTCTGCCAGGGTCTCCTTCTGCAGCTGTACCAGCCTGTTGACCTGCAGAACAACAGAAGCAGCTTGAGAGTGGCAGGAGAATTGTGTACAAATAGTATTTCATCAGGTATGTGCTCCCCCAGGACGATTGCGCGCTCTTCCACTTGTCCTCAGCCAATGTTCTCCACATATACACTCTGTCTCCTCAGAAAGCCATCCCTGCTACGCAGGAGGCATTCTTATAGAAAAAGCAGTAGCTTTTGGATCAAGAGCAGCTTCTGGGCTGTCTGCAGGTGACATGCCAGTTTCAGATGCAGAAAGATACGCTGGTAGACTTCCGCATCTGCACCAGCCTTATTACCCGCAGACACCCAAAAGCACTTTGAGGGTGCCAACAGGATCGTGTGTACATGGTGTGGCACAAACTATCTTGCTCAAGGGAAGTCTCAGCAGTTGCGATTGCTTCCTGTCAATACAGTCGCGGGTGTCTGGTGTCAAGGCATTCTGGATTTGACACCGATTTGCCCCAAGAGTTGTCAACAAAGGCATGTCGATGCCTTCGACCACGCACATGGGTACGGAGCACCGCAGATCCTCTGGGTTTTAAACTGCCATCTGGTCAGCTTAGCTTTTCAGTCAAATGCTGAAGTGGCATGGAGACAGGAGCTGCTGAGGTGGCGTGTGATACCTGGCCTTGTGTGGCGGTTTCGAGGCGCTTTGTCTCCTTGCGCATATCCTCCCGCAGCGTCTTCAGCTGGGCGTTGTGCGAAGCCTTGATCTCTGAGAGCAGCTTCTTGTGCAGGGCCTCCAGCTTTGCTGCCTGATCGGGTGCCTCGGTCCTTGCTGGCACAGACCTGTCAATTGCCACACGCCCTGTCACCTACTATGAGTCATCGCATGGCATGGCAAATTACTTTCACGATAATTTGAGAAAGGAGAGATTGAGGATGCATAACCTCAAACCATATGCGTATCTACTTCTGATTGTCCAAATCATATGCGCAGCAGAGACAGACCGTGCAGACCTGGGGGGCAGGCTTGGGGGTTCTGTGGGAGGCACAGGCACAGGCGTGGGCGTGGGTGTAGGTGTAGGCGCTGGAGCAGGGGAGGGCAACGATGGGGCGTGTGACTGGGATCCAGGTGCATTAGGGGCCGCCTTGGGTGGCGTTTCCTCCGGCTGCTGGGTCTTTGCTGCTGCCAGACTGCTCTGAGCATACACTTCGGCAGGTCCTCCCTGCGCACACATACATAAAAGAGTTGCTACCAGTAGCTATTGCCTCTGCTTGACATAGATGACATAGTTGTGCGGAGTTGTCCCTGGCCACTGTGTCTGGGCTGTGGCAAGGCATCAGTGTGGCACCAGACAGGATACACAATGCCAGCGCGCAGCCCTGTGCATGTCATGCATTGGTTTTCTGTGCCCATCAGCAGGCAGGCAGTCAGAATGCTCTTAATTGAAGGGGTCAAAGCGCTGAACAGTGATGTCACTGGAACCCTTGGACAAATGAGGTGTCGTGCTTGCTTGGCAACCTGGCGCATACCTCTGAGTCAGGCTGGGCAGAAGAAATGTCGCCATCCTTCTTGCGCTTCAGGATCTTCATGGGTGGTGACGCAGAACCATTGAGCGCTGAACTGGGAGCTTCAGGTGCTTGGGACACCACAGGCTCGCCGCCTGCAATGGTGCCCCCAAACATGGGGAGGCTGCTGGCCGGCGGTGCCACTGCCTCGCTGACGGATGACCTCTCGCCGAAGGTTGCAGGAGCGCCAGACAGCGCTGGGCTCGGCGGCTTGGCTGGGGGCGTGGGCGCTCGCTGCAGCCCAAAGGGCTGCCCGCTGCTGCCGAGCTGCCCATCCCGGGCACCGCCGGCCTCCGCGCTGGCCGAGGAGCCCAGCGAGCCCGCGCGGCTGCCCGCCAGCTGCTTCAGCTGCTTTGGCGTCAGCAGCCGCGGCTGTGGCACCGCCGCTGCAGGAGGCGTCGTCACGGGCGGGGGCGGCCGCGGCAGCGCCACGTCCTGATCAGGCGAACTGGCTGGAGCCGGAGCCGTGCTGCCCGCGCTCTGGGGCCGGCTGATGCCGTCTTCCTCCTCGCTGTCCGCCAACATGTGCGATGGCATCACATCACTGCTGACGGGCGCTGCTGAGCTGACCTCCGGCTGCGCCTCTGCTGCAAAGCTCTCTGTGAGCCGCTTTGGGGCTGCTGACTCTGTTTGCTGCGGTATGCAGTCTGTCAGCTGCAGGTTGTAGGCTTGGATGGCGTGCGTCTGGACACAGAACAGCCGCGCCACTCCATTGCTGAGCTCGCCTTCGGCCTCCATGCTGAGGATGGGCCAGCCAAGCTGGTACTTGGTCAGGTAGTCAAAACTGGCGCCGCCCGAGCGCAGCACATGCAGCACGTACACGGCCTTCCTGTCTATGTTGGCCAGCACGACTAGGTCTGCGTCTGGCTGCACTACTATGGCGTTGCACAACCCTGCTTCGCCCTCCTTGCTCTCTAGCTGCAGACTCTGCTCCTGCTGCAGGCCTCCATCTGCTTGCAGGCTGAACAGCTGCAGCTGCCTGTTGTAGGCGTCTCCCACAACAAGGGTGGCTGTCTGCCCTGCTGAGTGTGCTGCTGGGGTCTCAAGCCAGTGCATGCTGCCCACGCTTGAAGCTGGCGCAGACAGCTCTGCTTGACTCGAGGGCCCAGAGCCTTCATTGAACACGGCATCAAAGCTCCACAGCAGCACCTGCACAAAAGCCATGCAGCATCAAAATTTTGCCCCTCTCGTATAATAGGAGGGACCCAATGCAAGGGGCTGCCTGTGCAGTACTGGCAAGCGATTAGGACTGTATACAAGTCGGCAAGGGCTTGATCATGGCTGAAGCAAGGATTGCCGAAAAGAGGAAACAGGGAAAGCATGCCAGGCAACTCAGGAGGCTCACTTTCCCATCACTCGTGCCAGCTGCAAGCCAGCGGGAGCTGGCGGCCACTGCTGTGATCTCGACTCCCGTCTGCAGCAGGTTGACCGACTCCGGCAGCTTGTCGGCGTCGATGCTGAGCGCTTCCTGCCTCGAGTCCCAGGGCACTGTCAGCACCCCCGACAGCGTGCTGACAGCCAGCACGCTGTCACGCCCCAGCGCTGAGGTGTCAGCCCATGCCAGGCGCACTGCAGACCCAGCTCCTGCAATGAAATGAATACCTCAGCCCCAGCCTGATCTCGTAATGCTGCTGCACATGCTGAGGTAATTTCCAGGCAAACCCTTTCGCTCAATGTGCTGCACAGCAGTCACCGTCCCTCCCCCAACTTGTTGCATGAGCTACGAGGGTGCCCATTCTGGGAAGGGGCACCCTCCAGGATTCATGATGGACAGAGGCGCTGCAGTCCGGAATTGCAAGACACCATGAGGTATTCCACTCCTCACATTGTGTGAGGAGTCTCCTTGAAGGGGCTGCATACCATGAAGACTGCCCAGCTGGAGGTCCAGCAGCTGGTTGATGACAATCTCTTCCCCAGTGTGGGCCAGAAGGTGGATCATCACGCGGCCATGTGCGTCTGCAGTCGCAAGCCGGTCGGAGGTGTAGTGCTGGAAGCTGCACAGGGCAGCACGCTTGTCAGAAGTGCCAGGCTGTCTGCCTTGCCCGCCTCATGAGCTGGCTGTGCGGCCGCTGGGCAGCTACTGCAGGGCCTGTCCAGCCCACTTCTGAAGGTCTTAGGCAGCCCCCTTGCTGGAACCGAGCGCAGCCTCTCATGGTCAGCACAATCTGGAGTCATGGTAGCTTGACGATGTGCTATTTCTGCCAATGACAATCTCAAAAGAAGCAAAGTTTCCCTGATCATCTCGTGAGACATGGAGCATGTGCGCATAATGCAGTGTGACAAGCCGCAAGTAACGTCACTCTGTCACCTGTTGCAATACCTTGGGGGGAGCGGGATTTCATGTCGTGGAGCAGGTACAGTGACGCGCTCACCTCATGTCAGTGACGGGCGCCTGCAGGCCCTTGATGAGCGCCTTGTGGCCCGCGTGCCGCTTGCTCAGGATGCGCAGGTGGCCCGTCTTGAGCGCGTAGCAGATGTAGTTCTCGTTCACGGCCACCTGCTTCCTCAGCTGGTTCTTGACCAGGTCGGTGGCGTACATTGTGATAGCTGTCACCTGCATAGGGGACACACCAAGCTTGTCCTACTGAATGAGCACGCCAGCTTTTGCGCTAGACGTCGTGGGCAACAGGCATGCTGTGATAAGTATATGTGTCAGCTCAGCATGTGGCATTCGTTGAGGTCGGCCACGTCAACCGAAGCCTCAGATGCATGTCACGACGCTCATTGGCGCTTGCATGCATGGTCGCATGAATGCTCACAGTTCTCAGCGCCGGGTTGGACATCATGATGACACCAACATTCAATGCAGACTCTGCTGTGCTCTGCGCATCACATGGTATACATGGCGCAATAGACCATTCTTACTCACATTTGCACATCATTGTGAGGAGCTTGGAGCGGACAGCTAGATGTCGCACCTCCAGTTGCGACTGGGTATCGCCCTCATCGATGTTGAATTTAATGCTGGGCTCGTTTGGCAGGGCTGTACCGTGAGAGGCTTTCGATTTCTGCGAGCTGCCTGGCGCACCTGCAGGATCACGCCAGTTACTCCTTGCTCAAAGATGGAAGCAATCTCAAGTTTCAGCGCAGCAGGCTAGTGTACCCGATGAGAGGGCAGCCTCTATGGCGTCCGCAGCGCCTGTTGACTTGCGGGACTGCATCTGAGCACTTGAGAACATGTCGTGCTTTTGACCATCAGGACTTAACGATGGAGCTACCCGTGCGTCATAGCTATTGTCCTCGCCTTGTCCTTGTTCTTCGTTCTGCGGAATAGCAATACTGCCTGAAAGCTCACAACACACTGAAAACCACCAACCAGGCATATTGATCAGGATCGTCACAACAGAAGGGCGTCAGACAAGATTGCATGTCTAAGATGCAGATCAGTCTTGGCAGTGTGTAATACCTTTTCAGCATCACGATTGGCATTTGCCGGTGACAGACCCTTTGCCAGTCTGAGAAAGGCGTCCATCCGAGCAAACGTCACTAGACCTAGAGAAAACGGAGCGACGATATTTGCATCTCTCAAGCTTACTGAATTACTGTTATTTGTGCTATCATGCCTTTCCTGGTGATCGCTCTCATTCCTCTCAGCGCCCGCAATGTGAGTCATTTCTGGGCAGGACACAATCTGGGCACGTCACTCGTCGGAAACCGTGAGTTGGCACTAGAGATGTCCAGGCCCGCTCAAAAGCAACGCAGCGCACATGCAACACGGCCATATGGCATGCGCATGCTCCCAAGCCCGTGAGTGTTCGCTGCAACAAGGCTCAGTCTGTGGGTGTGGTGACACTGATGCAGGTCGCTATTTCTTAGCTGCCTAAGCATTCTGCGGTACGGCTTTGTGACAGCTTCAGCTGCACACAGACGGCTACATACCTCTGTCAGATCAGGCTCAGGAGCAGCAGAAGTCTAGGTGAGCTGTACGACACAGGCTTCTTTGGGGATATGCCTTAGTTGGCTGCTGCGCGCATTTACAAAAGAGCAGATTCATGCACTATAACAGAGCGATATTTTGAGCCGGGCTGTAAGAGCACGAGAGCCGCGCCTCCAGAGCCAGTCTCACCATCTTGAAGTATAGTTTGGCAACATCGGCAGTACAACACAGCAAAGATGCCGAGAAGACCCGATGCAGAGAAAGGGCTACAAGAGGATTTCACTTTAGGCCACCTTCATGCCTCGGACGACCCAGAGACTGGCCTCTTCCTCAGAGAGCAATACGAAGCAGTCAGGATGGGAGCTTCTGCTTTGATGCTGAGCGGAGAGACTGGGGACCACTCAGACTTCTCAAGCAGCGAAGAGGACGAGCTCAACGGCACCGAACTGACTCAGACCATTCAAGGCACGCAAGGCGTCCTGCACATCAAGGACCTCATAGGCAGAGGTGCCTTTGGCTCTGTCTACAGAGCCACGTGGAAAGGGCTGCCAGCCGCCGTGAAGGTAGGCACAGAGCAGCATCACACGAACAGATGCTCTGCATGCAACAGGATGCATGCCTGCATGCTGGCTAAGCTCTAGCCTGGGTAGACATGTGCCTGACCTCCATGCCGAACGCATGCGCACTCACAGAGATTTGTGCCTCCTGGTCAGCTCTGAGCCCAGGGTATGCATGCAGGTCATCGAGCATGATGACGAGGAGACGCATGCGAGCTTCTCCCCTCTGTCAACAGGCGCCAGCCTCAGGAGCTTCTCCGGGACACCCTTGGCTGCGCATGGCAGTGATGCCTTCAGCCCTCCCAGCCTGGACATACTCGACTATTCACAAGGTATCATCTCTCCTCTCCCTCTGAGCGCTCCATGATTGCATGGCCTGTTGCCTGCGGAGAGGCGCCTTTATTGGGTCCCACTGTGTCTGTGTGTCTCACATCCATCAAGTGAAGGACTAAATTTAGCATGAACAGCACATGCAAAGTGAACTTGAAATTTGTCCCTCAGGCCCGTGATGACGTCAGCATGAATTACAACATGCGAGGCTAAGTTGAGTTCTGTCCCTGAAGCGCGGGATGAGACGTCAGCATGAACAGGCACACACAAGGTATACACAAATGGTGCCCATTGTGATGTGGCTGTGCTCATGTGCAGAAGGACAGCCGTGCCGGGTGCAGACCTGCATAGTCACCAGTAGCCTGGCGGCCACCCGAGGCAGCCAGGCGATGCTGGAAGCAGCCGTGAGTAGCGCAGTTTGTCACCCGAACATCGTGCAGACATATGACTACCAGGTGGTTGACATGTTTAAGAGTGCAACCGTGCTGCGGACGGAGGCAAATAGGGTAGGTCACGCGCAGTGCTTCTTGCCAGTCCAATTTTGATCAATTGCTCAGTCATTACGTACCACTTCCCAGGGTCACAGCTACAGTGGTAATTTCTGAACCTGCTTTGGTGTTGCAATGTGGGTTGGAGAGGTTGTGTGGCATCGCGTGTGCTGCAATATGATGCTGACAGGCGCATGCTACTGCAGCTTCTCATGAAAGACCAATGCGATAATTGCATCTGTAATTACTCTTACCTTCTCACTCTGTTCAGGAAACGCGGATCATCATGGAATTTTGCGACGCGGGCTCTCTGGATGAGGCCATTCAGCATGGCAAGTTCCATGGGGGAGTCACCGAGGGGCTGAGGCACATGCGGGTCATTCTGCGGGCGGTCTGCCTGACCCTGCTAGACATTGCGTCGGCGATGACACACCTGCACAGCATGCGCATTGTGCACAAGGACCTGAAACCAAAGAACGTGCTGCTGTCCTCCTGCCCGGTACACACAACCTCACACTCCTGCGTCGTGTGCAGTCCTGCGCTTTCTGTGTCTTGGCCAGGGATGTGCTCAATGCAAGACCAGACCTATGCATCCCAATGCATAGCAGCTGCTCTTCAGCAAGCTGTGCTATGTGAGCGACGCAGCGTCGATGGGACCTATCATTGAGGATGACTTACACAGAGCAGCTGCGTCACAGGAGGATCCGCGCGGCTTCACAGCGAAGGTGTCGGACTTCGGGCTGAGCCAGCTGCAGCCGGACAAGACGCCGAGCACCGGCGCGACGCCGGCAGCAGCCGCAGAGCCGGCCGGCACGGTCGCCTACATGGCGCCGGAGATGCTGTGCTACGGCAGCTGCTCCCCAGCATGCGATGTCTACGCTTTTGGTGTCCTAGGTCAGCGCCCCTGGCCTGTAGCCTCGCAGCTTCCCAGCTCAGGCTTGGGACTCCCCTGCAGCTGCTAGGCATACTAGGCATGGCAGCAACACAATGATCATGGATAGGCCGCCAGCACAGTGTCTAGCATCTGTGCTACAGCGGCTGCTCCTCTGTGTGATGGCTACACTTTGCATACCACTGAGCCGAAGTGCCTCTCGCTACATGCCATTCTCTACGCAGGTATTCCATAGTGATAGAACACGCCGCTGAATATGTCCATGGGCATGGTATGACGGCTGCCCAGCCAATAGTGTCTACATAGTATAACTGTGATGTAAATACTCTGTGCAGTGTGGGAGCTATACATGGGCGAGCCATTGTACGAGCAACTGAGCAAGGTGCAGATCATGTTTGGAGTAATGTCACAGGATCTGCGGCCGCAGTTCCCTCCCTCCACGCCCGCCTGGCTCGCTGACCTGGCCTGCCAATGCTGGGCCGCCAACCCTGCCGCCAGGTCAGCACTCTCACGCCCATTTCTGCATCTGGGGAATACCCAGGCGTAATCCAAGAGAAGGCCTGGCCTGCCAATGTTGGTGTCGTTATCAATGAGTCTGAATCGCCAAGGCATTTGCCTCGCGGAAAGGCCTGGCCAGTGTCAGGTTCCTCTTAAATATGAAGGCTCGACCTGCATCCCCTTGATGTCATCGTCACACGATCTGACAGATGGCATTGGTGGCGGCATGCAGGCCGAGCTTTGCAAACGTGCGGAGCACTCTGCTGACCAGGCTCTAGCAGCTGCGTTGAGACCACTTGGGAAGCCCTATGGCCCTACAGCGTAGACAATTCTAAGAGCATTGTGGCAGCCTAAGCTCTCAGGGAGTCTGCCTTCTGTGAGCTGCAGCTCTGCCTCAGCACACTTGGCAAGCTCCCTGAGAGGAGGCACGATAGATTGTGTGACACCCCTGTCTGGTGGTGCCTGTGTCATAAGGATCTTGCCCATCAGCATTTATCTTGTGTAGGGACTTATCGGATTCTTTCCTTTTCCCTGGGACCTCTACGAGCTCTTCAGACTGCTCAGTCTCCCTTCCCAGGGTATCATGTATATGTACAGCACTTCAGAGAATTGCTTTACTTGGGACTTCATCATTTGTCGTGTGCGATTGACCTGAGGATTCAGCTTATGGCTGAATTGCGTGCTCCACGGGGCTCCTGCGTGATGCTGATGCTATGGATGCTGGAGTGCCATACACAGTTTGCACAACGCACTTTGCGCGTTGCACTGTAGGATCTTGATGCATAGCGAGGCTTGCCCGTAGGATACCGGAATGGCGATGGGCAATGCAGACGCCTTGTTCTTGGGGTATGCTGAGGATGAAGGCTCTTGATTGATAGAATAGTCTAAAGGAAAGCATGCAGGGCCATGAAGTATGAACAACACATGTCTGAGGGGTTGAAGCATGTGTCTTATTAGCCATAGCTGGCCTGCAAGGACTTATGAAAATGTACAATCATTCTCCCGTTTGGGAGGTAAGTCTAGTTTGGTCTTGTAAGCAGATGCATCACAGTACAGCCTCTTCACCACTGCTGATGCATACAGATCGCTGGAAAGGTTGCCGTTTCAGAATTATAAGCGCAGTCGCAGCCCTAATCAGAATTGTGCATACACGTGTCATAAACATGAGCGTCATGACTCTTGCACATATAAGCTAGGCCAGGAAACATCTCGTCAAAGTCATGCCAGCCATGTCTTTAACCGCTCTATTCTCTGTGAAAGGGGCACATAGCCGCTGCCAGGCTGGAGGTCATCGTCCTCCATTTGTAGCATCGCTAGCACCTCTCCAACTTCCGGACCCTGCACCAAGCACTCATCTGTAAGGCTCTCTCATCCCAGGCGATTGCTGGGAAGCGCATTGAGGCTGCTTCAGCGCAATCCACTCACGCTGCAGAAGGCTCGCAGGGCAATCTTGCAGCCCTATGCGAAGCTCCTGGCTCCACAGCACATGCCACACATCTCATAAATGCTGGTCTAGGAAACTGTCAACAGGGATGCTTGGGGCCTCACATGCGTGTTGCCTGTGAGCGCTACGCGGAGCGGCATGAAGAGGCGCTTGCCCTTGCGCTTCTGCGCCTTCCCGAGGCCCTTCACCCAGGCCTTGTATGCGTCGGGGCTCTCCAGGGCGCTCTGAAGCTCGCCGCTGTCGTAGGCCGCCACTACTGCTTCAGCCACCTGGCACAGACACCATGTCATGAGCCCCAAATTCTACCCTTCCCCAGGCAATGTCAAGTCAAGCCGGGTCTTCTGAGCACCCTGTAAGCTGCGACCCCAACCTAAGCACCTCTGCGCCAACACCTTTCAGCGCCTTATGCTCCTCAAAGTAGCCACCTAGCCTTCCTATTGATGCTGAGACTGATGTCCCCTAATCTTGGTGTTTAGCAGGACTCTTAGGATAGCTAAGCCATACTAGAGCTGCTCCTTTCACCGGAGCTTTGCCTGTCACGAGGGTCATGCCATTTGGCAGAACCGTCTCAATAGTGGGCAGCCCCAGAGAGAAAGTACCTCTGAGAAATTGTCATCCATGACAGCCTGAGCCTTCTCATCCTCAGCCATTGTGGCCGCCAAGGGGTAGTCCAGCAGCTCTCTCAGCTGCTTGTCTGCGTCCGTGACCAGCTCCAGGGAGTTCTTGAGGATGCGGGCAGCCTCTCTCAGGAAGGGGCTGTCTGTCTTCTTGATCAGGCCGTCCTTCTGCCACACATCACTCACCAGCTGCAGTACCTGCAGGGCAGGAGCATGAACTGTCTCAGCAGGCATTGCAATTGCATGCTTTTGGACTGCAGCTAGACTCTCATGTCATGTTGTACAAGGGCACAACCCTGCAGATGCTTCCCTAACGCTCATCCTACTCTGGTTGCCCGCAACATTCCGGAAGTGCATGGAGAACACTCATGACGTTTTGTCACAAGGCAAGCCCCTTCCCAGCCAGGCGGCCCCTTTGTACCAAGAGCTTTGAGCGTGCCCCACGGCTAAAACGCCCAGAGCAGACTCTTCTGTAGTCTCTTCTCTCACCCTCTAACAAAAGCTTCTTGGCGGCAGGAGCACATTCAGGGTCTGTACCTCTTCGTCAGGCAGCGCTCGTAAGTATTGCCCGTTCATCCAGGACAGCTTGGTCTTGTCAAAGACCGCAGCGCTCTTGGTGATGCGGTCCAGAGAAAACTTATCCTGCAGTTCCTGTGCAGTGAAGAGCTCCTGCACAGCACACCGCAGATGACTGTCAGGTGTTCCAGATACTCTTGTCACCTGGGCTACCAGCTATTCAGTCTCCAGTGAGCTGGTTCATGATGCCTGGAATAAAGACGATTTCTGCATTCCTGCGTGGCATCCTCTGATGGAATGGATGCTTGCAATTATCCACCAGCGCAAATGCCCCTTCCATGTGCCCTAGACTTCGGCACAGCAAGCTGTGTACGACACATTCCGTGCTGCATGCAGGGCGCTTTGTGAAACTGTCACTGCAAGCCAGATGGACTGGACCCGCTGCAATGTCGCAGCGGTGCTTCAGGGTGCTTTTCTATACAGAGACAGATGCCAGTGCATGCCTGCTCTGTCCCGTCATTCCAGCCGAGAAGGCTGAGGTAGTTGATCATGGCCTCAGGCAGGAACCCCTGCTCCCTGAACTCGCCCACTGACGTGGCGCCATGCCGCTTGGACAGCTTGCTCTTGTCCGGGGCCAGGATGAGCGACACGTGGCCGAACGCTGGCTCCTTGAAGCCCAGCGCCTGATAGATCAGGACCTGCAGCGTGCAAGTCACTTAGTTGCCGAGAATGTCAGGTATGGCTATGACTGTGCTGCGGTTCCCATGGACAACAACTAGCTGTCTACTGACTCAGGGGCAGAAGCAGGTGGGGATCAGGGTGATGGTGAGGGGTATGAGTACCCACCTGTCTCAATGTGTTGGGTAGATGCTCTTCCTGCACGCACCCAGAGAATGTAAGATTTTGCTTTGACAATGTGGTGCTGACGGCATGCTGCAGCACTGACATGCCAATATTGGCTATGTATAGTGTGGCCCAGCTGGCGTCCATGGGCAGTGGTCAACGAGACATCAGGCCGTTACACAACGTCAAGCAGCTGTGGGCATGGTCTGGTGCAGATATATGATGTGCTGGAACGTCCTAAAGCTTTGGCTCCCCAAGAAGCTTTGCAGATGGCTGGCATGACAGCTGACGAGCGTTTCCGGAAAAGCAAAATGACATAACACAGGGGGCGCACCGCTCTGATGACGTGCGTGATGCGCATGAGCGCGTCATCGATGGCCACGCAGAAATTGTACACTGGGAGCCCGTTGCTGCGCAGGATGACAAAGTCCCCAAGAGCGTTCGTGTTGAACTTGACGTCCCCTCTGATCTCGTCCGGGATGATGACGTCGTGATCGGGCGGCACCCTGAATCTGTAGCAGAAGGGCGTGCCCTGCATCACATGAGTTAAGACTTAGCTTTTGACTTCATCTCTTGAGGTGGCATATCTGGTTGGCTACAATCTTACTTGCTCGAAGAAGGACATGCTCTGCACAGAAACTTCATCTGTGGGCTCTCAGCCTATGATGTTTAGTCTGCCCAGCTCCTGATGTCCCGAATGCTAGTGCAACAGAGTAGGCCTTGTGATATTCCTGATATGCACATAGCAGACAGCCTCCCTGGGTGCCTGAAAGAATTGCCCCAGGCAGAGCTACCAGAGCATGCAGCAGGAGGATGCAGAGGTATGGCAAGGTATCACACAAGTCAACTCTGTATTGCCGTATCTCCAGCAGCCGACCATGCGGTGCCTCCTTTAATATTTTCTCGTATGGCACTGCAGGGTCAGCCCTGAGGGACTTCGTCAATACAGGGCCCACTACTGTCAAATACCTGTGCACATCATGCCAACTGGTGTTGCTGGTGCAGCTGCTCGCACCTTGGCCTTTTCCTGCTCTACCTCATCAGCAGAGGCACGCGCCCACTTCCCCGTGTAGATGGGCGGCCGGCTCTCGGCCTCAGCCTGGGCCTTCATCCGCGTGATCTCCTCGTCTGTGCAAAAGCATGGGTATGCCTTGCCCTCCTGGACCAGCCTGCACACAATGAGGAACCTGGTAAGAATAGTGCCTAATGGGACAACGCAATTCCGACTGGCGGGCCCGGATCTCATCTCGGCCTCCTTTGCCTCTGAACGCAACATTGCCTCGTTACTGTGATGAACTTGAGCACAAAAAGCCTTCCTGGACCTGAAGTAAACAGCCTCAGTGACAGACTGCTTCATAAAAATACAGTCTTAGAGTGTCAACAGACAGCAGTATTGCTTATCACCAGGCGACAGGGAGCAACGTCCAAGTTTAGCCACGCTCACTGTAGCAGCAGCAGCCCAATGAGGCCTTGCCGCTTGCACAGGCAACCACCAGTCTCTTCGCTGCAAGAAGATGAAAGAAGAAAAAATCCTGTGGGCAGAGACCGCACCTATCCACATGCTCCTGGTAGATCTCTTTCCGCTCGGACTGTCTGTATGGCCCATGCTCTCCCCCGACATCAGGCCCTGTATGCATTTGTAGAACGTACTTTGGCTTGGACAGCCACATACAGATGGCAAGCAAGCTTTTGAAACTGACATGCACCAGCCAACTTGCACCGGCTGTGCTGAGCTCGTATATCTAGGTACCCGTCATCCCTGATGCCATAGCCATGCTGGAGAGACTGGAGAGGTGTTTTAAGGAGCCTGCTGTCCAACAGGCATGGACCTCCGAGACACCTCCCAAGTTCTTTCAGCTGGCTAGTGCACGACAGAGAGGACCTATACCTTCTATAGAGGAGTGGGTGATAGCCCTTCAAGCTGCCTCATGCATGACATGTGCACACATCAGGCATGCAACAAGTCAAGGCGCCGAAGCAAGAAGCCCATAGTTTGAGATCACTATTAACTGCATCTCATGAGCGGGCTGGCCACCTTCGTCATATGTGATGCCTAGCCAGGCCAGATCCCGCAGCACTGCTGCCTCTGACTCCTTTGTAGAGCGCGCCTGATCAGTATCCTCTACCCTGTGAAGCAAAACTTGCTCTGACCTTCATAGGACCCTCAGCTGATGACTTGGCACCGATCACTGACTCAAAGGCAGAGCAGCGCTACTTCAGAGCCACTGAGAGTGTGCACACACTCTCACAATCGTAACTGTATTCAGAGATGCATGGTTGACAAAAAGAGCAGGACATACCTGAGAATCATCTTGCCCCCCTGGTTGGCGGCATACAGCCAGTTGAAGAGAGCTGTGCGTGCTCCGCCAACATGAAGGTTGCCTGTTGGCGACGGCGCAAAGCGCACTCTCACCTGTACATCAGGCAATGGGTACTGTGACATTGATCTCTCATGGAGATGTGTCATCAATAGGTTTCAGAGTGAGCGGCAATGCAGCATCAGCACAGAAAGTTTGCTCTTGAAGAGTAGTATAGACTGTGCAAGAAGTTTTGAGCGCTTCTGGGGGAATACCTGTTCAGGGAGGGGCGTCGTGACCCCTTCTGAGGTTGTACTAGGCCTCTCTACAGCAGCTACAGCGGAGCAATGAAAGCTGCACCGTTGTCTAAGGTTCTGCAGCAAGCCAAGGAAACTTACGAACCAATCTTTGCTGCGACAAAAGCGAACAAAGAGTTTCTTAAGACGACTCGCACCCTGGCTGCTCTGCTCTGTGCCTTTATCCCCCTACACTGCGCCGGTATATTATGCAAACAATGGACGATATGTGTTGAAAGCAGCGACGACAGCGGCTTTCCGAGTGATGCTGCTCTTCTCGAGCAGAATGCGCTCGACGTCATTAGATCACAACCTTCTGTGACGGGCAACCAGGTGTTGTGACACAAGACAGCTATCAGGTCCAAGCTTTTGCTATTATTTACGACTTCTGTGAGCTGATCTCGCAAACATACGAGCCTTGAAGGTGCGCATCTGATCTTGCCAGGTCAGAGCTTCCCCCATTGTAGAAGCTATCCACCTCAGCAAGACCGTTGCTAAGCATGGTTCTTACAGGAACTTTGCGCTGCCAAGACTACTCCGTCTTCCCTAAGTGCAGACCAAGCACTGCTGCATGTCTTGGTGCTAACACCTATCAGGCTCTATTCCACCTTCCTAGGAAGGCCTTGGAAGCCGTCAAGGTCTAGCATCCCAGCAACTCCCAAGACGAAATGGCTGACATCGGTCCCCAAAACTTTACACGTGTCAAGATCCCATGTAGAACCAGGCACTTCCTAGAGCCAGCGCCACAGCGGCTGCCCCGCCCACACCCATTAACATGCAGACTGTGTCGTTGTTTAGTGCGGATCCTGCTTTCTGAGACAATTCTGCCAGCTCTGCACTTGGCTTCGCCTGCACTGCAAGCGGATTCCATATGCCAGGTGGCTGCTCTGACGCTGACTGCTCAGGCCACCCCACCTGCGCAGAACACTCAGGCCTCATTCGAGTGCCCCCCACCGACTCCGCCAGGGACCTTTTCCAGACACACCAGCTCCTTACTGCGGTGTGTTGAAGCAGCAGAATCATAGTCAGCTTTGCGCATCAATATATCCTTCAGGACACCCAACATTAGGCCTTCAGGGGCCAAGGCCTGCACCAAACTATTCCACATCCTATGCTTGTGGCCTGACACAAATCTTGCATGGGGAGGTATATTGTGTGCCCACCTGATCCTCTGTGAAGGCACTCATGCCGAGGACCTCGTGAGCGGTGCTGAGCACTTGCGAAGCATCTCTCCCATACAGGCAGTACTCTGAGAATAGCATTGGCGCCTGCATGCCTCAGTGATGTCAAGCATGCTTGGACTGACATGCGATACACAGCGTGTGGCTGCAAGACTTCAGGCATTTGTGTATGTCATGGTGCGCACTGTGGGGAGGCCTCTGCAACAACATGAAAGCCTGTATCTTGATGTGTGTAGCATCATGCATTATGGCACGTGCTTGAGGCAAATCACTCAGTCAGAAGGTCATAGGTGCCACTCTCAACGTTTTCTGGACACCTGGCTGCCTCATGCAGGCAAAAGCATAGAGTAAAGCATACCTGAGCCGGCAGGAGAGCCCTTTGAGGCAGGCAGCAGCTCTGCGGAGCGCCATAGGCAGCCTCACCCTGCTGCAGCAGAGGGCTCTTGGCCTCTTCCTCACCTTCAGAAGCTTATGAAGCTTAGGATCAGACTGACACCAGCCACCCTGTTCTTGCAGGCCTTGGCTGTCTGCAAAGGCCAACCTCGTCTGCAGAAAGAAGACATGATCTGCTGTCTTCATAGAAGGCAAGGAAATAAATGCTGTGCGAGACAGTGCAATTTGAGGAGCAGGTGCTCTGCGGCGTCTCACCCGCATCCGCCTCTTCTGCGTCTGTGAGCAGGACGCTGAGACGCGCATCCAGGCTCCTTACCAAGTCAGCCTGCATTGGATCCCAATCCCCTCTGTATTGCTGGACCCTCTCAGAGGTCATGCAGCTGACAATTGCAACAGGAATGTGCAAGCTCACAGCGATGTTGAGCCCGCAGGAGAAGCTCAGCAGCACCTGGACAGTTGCACCACTGCATGTCATTGGAGTGCGCATCGCACCTTCAGAGCTGAAGCTGCCATGGCCCAGGTGTCTCTCTTGTGCACCAGCGCTATCCCAGCTATGGCCCCACGCAAGGCTGCGCGGCCATGTACCTGCCCGTCCTGCTGCCCTGCACGGCGCTTGCATCCTTCACCTTGTTGTTCTCTGCTCTCACAGCGTGGTTTCATACACCATGGCCTTTCTCTCCCACCCCATGTCCATACGGTGGGCAGTCGTCTGAACTTGGAGCACAGGCATGTGAAAGTCCTGACAAACCTTTCAACAAGAAATCCAATGTAAATGCACAGCCGTCTGCACGGAGAAGTCCTGACACTCAGATCAATGGCGAGGAGCTGTATGCCTTAGGTGTGAGCTGGGAGCCTTAGGGCATGTGGTCTCTAGAGACCTGTGTGCAGTACTCCTGCAACTTCATGTCAGTATCATCATTCACCTGAGGCAGCTGAGCATGCTGGTGGGGTCAGCATGAATGCTTCAAGGGTATCCCCTCCCTGCGAACAGAGCTCCGCAACAGGCGTGCTCGCATCCGGCATCCTCAGCGCCTCGACCGCCACCACTGCGCTGCCCACGCTGTCCTTCTCAGCATGCACTGTCCTCTTCAGAGCATCGCTCAGCGGACCTTCTACTTCGGTCACGGTGCAGGCAGCTCCCAAGCCATACCTGCACCAGCACAGCCAGACTGTGAAAGCACCTTTACTGGGCTAGAGCCGATTTAACTTAAAGCAGCCTCTATCTTGTGCGGACAGTAGTGGCCAGCTTCACAAGATAAAGAAGGCATGATGAGGCAGCATGGAGGCAGCGGCTGGTGTCAATCCAGATCAATGCGGTGACTGTTAGGAGAGCAGTCGTGCATGAACAGCGTGTGATCGTGAGGCTTTGTGGATGCCCAGAGACAGAGACAGGTGTGCAGCTTCAGGTGATGCGCTGGCCATTTCTACTGCATTGCAAAGCAGAGGGTGGGACACGCACATTGTGCGGACGGTGATGTAGCTGGACAGCACAGGAGCACTCCTGCAGTCACAGCTCTTCAGGGCAGCCACGGAGGAAGCTGAAGCTGGCAGCTCCTTGGCAGAGAGCTTCCCAGAAGGTGCCGCCACAGTCAGCACTGCTGCATCGCCTGCGGCACATACCAAGCCTCTACAGGATTGTCTGCCACATGCCCAGTATCCCAGGATAGCAAAGAGACATCTTGACAGCGGAAGGTCAGTGAGTACAAAGACACCTCTTCAGTGCAAGCAGAGCATGCATAAGGCAACGAGGCGCCAAGAGAGCTGCTCAGAGAAGTCGAAAGTGTTGAAGATACAGATCTGTTCCACAGGGTGGGATGTGCGATGAGAGGCAGGAGCAGTGATGCCTGACCTGTGAGGATCTTTGATGTGCGCAAGCTCAAAATGACTCCGCTGACTTTTGCCATTGCTGCTGAGAAGCAGGCATCAGGCCCACAGATGAACAGCCCTACTATCCCTAGACCTGCAAAAGGATCACGCTGAATTAGCAGATGTCCTGCTCAAGCCATCACTGGCAGTTGCCCTGAGCTGTGAGGTCCTCAGAAGTATTCAACGAGGCGGAAGCACCATGAAGCATGACAACCTGATGCAAGCTAGCTTAGCTTGCATGTGGGCAGAATTTGGCGAGCTCAAGTACCTCCAGGGATGAGTGGAGCAACTTGGCATGCATGCTCAATAATCCAGTCGGCTTTGATCTGCACTTGAGGCTCGGGGCTAGCCTTGGGAGCTTTCCCCTTCTTGTGGACGCCTGTTGATGCGCTAGATACCTCTATAGCTTGCTTTCCCTCCTGCAAAAGACAGGTGGGATCAGAAGCTTATGTCATTCTCCTGCTGGTACATCCATCTCCTGCTGGTACATCGAGGAGAACCAGACTGGCAGGGAGTCTACCTCGAAGGAGGGTGTGGCAACGACTGCCACGACCGAGTCTCGTGTGTCATCGCCGATGCTGCCAATCAACAAGCCGATCTGCGCATAGCAGGGCTGTCAGATGCGCATACACACTAGATGCCCCTTGAATGGTCTGGATACGACATGTCTTGCCTGTGCAGCGCTGTTGCGCGTGGACTGCTCTTCAAGCTTGCTGCAAATGCTCTGGTCAACCTTGATATTCCGCATGAAGGCTACCGCGGGTCTACTATGTCCAGGTGCTCAATGGGACGTGTGCACGTTTGCAAAGACAGTGGCGCGTAGCCAAGCCTCCAGCCTGTCCAAACCTAATGTGTGTTGACCAATAACAGCAAGCCATCGGATGTGGTGCGTGATGGCAGCAGTGTGCTGGACAAAAAACAGCAAGTTGAGTCCTGGGCAGAACGGGCTCTTCAGGGCAGGGCGCTCGCTGGCCGATCTGCTCGGATCACAGGCACAGTTCCGTCCCCCTCGTACGTTTCTACTTGCTAGTGAGGCTTCGCAGTGCGGTACTGGGCTCTGAACGGCTTTGCAGGCAGCGGTTGGCCCCGCTGCAACTGGCCAGATCGGGCAGATCGTGCAATAATTCCGAAGCAACCGGGCTAGTACACCGACATTGTGGCGCATGAAAGTATCTTCTGACTGATACAATGTCATTCTCAGCTGTGGTGTGTCACTTTCTCGCCTCCAGTTTGCCTGGCAGGGACAGTTGTGCCTTAGGACTGGTCCCCATACTGCCCCAACCGATCTGATCGGAAGCCCGAACGTCTCGAACGCACATTGACCGGGTCTTCCGTAAACTTACCTGGCACGACCGCGGCCCTGATCACGGAGGGGGCCCGGTGCTCAGCACTGCTCGCCTTGCACTTTGCTTGCGGTGTTTGGGTTGATGAGTCCAAGTGGCTTTATCAGGTGCATAATCTTTGGTAGGCCGAGGAATAGCGTCAGCTGCCTCGGCACCCCATCACATCTCCAGAACAAGTTCAATCAACTCAAAAAAAACATTCTCTATAAGCTCATAAACTCACGCTATTATATCCACCATCCACTGTATCTTCGAAGGATTCCGGCCACACTCATGCATGCAAAACTCACATTTTTGTCACAGGGCACACACAGATGGCACCATATTTTCAGGTCATTCCTAGCATTCCCATTCCCAGACGTAGAAAGCCACAATCCCATGCAGACAGCCCTCAACACCCGATTGCATCGTAGCCCCTGCCCAGGGTCTGGGCAGCTTCACCATAGGGCCTTCATGTGGCCAATGTAGAGGAAATCTCGAGAGCTCCTGCTGAATACCCCTGTTACAGGCAGTCTGGGTGAGTGTATATGTTGATGCGAGGGCTGCGCTGATGTCCGACGTCCCGTTGGAGGTTAAGCACCCCCAACACTGGAACTTGCTGCATACGCACGGCCTGATACCACGGCTGCACGCGACTCAAGCCAGCTTTCATGATTCGAGGCTAGACGCAAAGATCAAATGGCACTCTCGGGATCACAGGAAAGGTCGCCGTGTGAGGGTGAGTCAGAAGGGGTTTTCTGACCCAGATCACTGACTTCCGAAGAAAGCGTAAAAGAGTCCCTAATGGCCTTGTGTGACCTTGAAGATCGAAGGCGAACATGAGAAGGTCAGAGTACGGCATCACTGGCCACGGCTGTGGGGCTTTGAGTTCGGAAACATCTCCTGGTGAGTCCCTGGTGACTCATCCTTCTATGGCACTTGCTGAAGAGCTCAACTCTAAGGCATACTCTAAGAACTCCCTACTGAGCTCTATGCTTATACAGGTGGGTGGCACAGCTATTCACATGGGGATCAGCTGTCTGGTGTGTCAATGTAAGCCACCCCATTCCATTCTGACAACTCTGGCACGCCTTTTGGTCATCATCTCTGCTTCCTGCATCAGCACTTGCCTGTGGAGTCTGACGAGAGGCTGCTTCTCCAGGGATGGTACTCGCTGTTCCCTCTCAGCGACGAGGTGACCACGGCAAACATCGTGGGGTGGACAGCTCTGGTCGGCGGCACGCTGTTTGAAGCGGGCGCATATGCCATGGTTGTGGAAGCTGTGAACAGAGGGCACACTGTCAGATTTGGCTACGAGGTGAGGCGCAGCCAGTCACTCCCTAGACAATCTCCCTGCTGACCAGCATCTGTTTGAGCCTTCGCTCATGCTCTATTAGTCGCAGCTCATCCTTCTGCAGCTCATCTTGCAGAAGCAATACCTTGGCAGTAACCAAATTCGGAATGCACAGCAGCATGAATCCATTACGCATGACAGGCAGCCTCATCACCGGCTGTGTGAGGCCACATGCTGCGTTATGCTCCAGGCTTATTGGAGGAGGGATATGTGATGATGCGGAGTGCCAGGGCTGTAATGGATAGTCATCTGCAGGTGAAGAAGCATCTGGAGGCGGATGTCAGGTATCTGCACAAGGTCCGTGGGAGCGGTGCCTACTCCCTGACGGAGCTGGCAGATAAGCTTCTGCCAGAGGTGCCAGTTTCAGCTCAGAATATCAGCGTGCCCTCAGTCTGCATAGTCATTTGCAGCAATAGTAGCTGCATAGCGCTGCATGCTGGTCCCTGCAGACACCCATCAGATGCAGCTTTGTCACATGAGACAGACTAGCAATCTGTGCAAGATGCAGAGCAATTGACTAGCAGTGGTTGAACCTGTAGTACAGGATTACCGCACAACACTGAATGATAAGGATGTCTGCATCGTAGCAGAGGATACAAGCCTATTCTTGCCCTGCACAGGGTGGAGAGGATTCAGCGCCTGGGATGTCAAATGGTGACGCCCACTCCAGCAGCAGCGGGCAGCCTCGAGCATACAAGGATGACGCCATGCGCAATCAGTCTGCAGAGGCGGCGAGGGACTACCAGTGGAAATGGTGGGGTTACAGGTAAGAGATTTTCACTCGTTATGAGCTGAGAAACAGCCAGGTGGAACGCACCAATGTCATGCATGGCAGTGCGTCATGACCGAGATGTAGCACAGTGCCATGACTGTAGCTGCTCCCCTGGAAGGCAGCTGTACATGCCAAAGGCCATGCAGCCTGATAACAGGCGCAAGCATGGTCTGCAGAGCAATATGTGTGATGAGCCCTGGGCACAGCCCTTTCCCCCCATCAAATCCTGCCCAAGCTAAGCTACAAGAGTGACATGCAGGTGGAACCAGCTGGGCTATGTGGCGTCCTTCATCACATTCTGCGGGGCGACCATCTTCTGGATCAGCACCATCACGGGCGTCCCCGGAGTGTTGCCCGCTGAGCCCACCCACATTGCGGAGTGGGACATCCTGTTTTGGTTCCCTCAGGTGAGACACAATTCAGGTCTGTGAGCATTCTCACGGCGACACTCATGCCTGCATATACTTGCACCTCAATGCATGCAACAGCGCAGCTCCGCAGCGCATGGTTGATTGCTTTAAATGGCTGGGTGCAATAGGAGAAGTCTGAGAGGGAGCGCAGTGCTGCAGAACACTTACGAGCAGCCATTTCCAGAAGAAGGACATGGTCAAGGGAAGCTCATGTTGCAGGTGCTGGGATCCTGCTGCTTCATCACAGCAGCAATCTTGTTCATGCTGGAGACCCAGCCGAGCTGGTGGCACATCAAGCCATTCGACCTTGGGTGGCATGTTGGCTTCTGGAATCTGATTGGCGGGCTTGGCTTCTGGCTGTGGTGAGATGCCTGCTTGGCTACAAGCCTGATCTGCACAGCATTGCTTCAGCGCATCGCCTTGCCATGAGCATAACAGGCTTCACGAGGCTGCCCATCAAGTTGTCCGAGGAGCTGCTGGTGTATCAGTATGTTCAGCAGCATTAAGTAGTGCTGCTGATCCCAGCAGCAACACAATTTTCAGCCAATTGCTTGAGCAATTGAGCTGCATGCCCGAATAAGGGCATGTCAGTGTTGTGGTGGGGTGCTGCATCCAATGGTGCTTTTTGTAGGCTTGTGAATCGTAGGGTGTGCTGCACATGCAGTGGCTTCTTCGGATTCTTTGCATACCCGGAGCAGAAGTACCAGCGCTGGGGCATGAGCTGCAGCACATTCTGGGGCGCCTGGGCTTTCTTGCTGGGTTCGTACATCCAGCTTGTGGAGATGCTGAATTGACAGGGATTGAGAGGCTCATGTGTTCAATTTGTTGTGATGCTGAGTCAGCATGGTGGTAAGAGGGTCATTCTACGGCATCTAGGGCTGCTTATTTGACGTTATGCACCAGGTGCACATGGTCTGTTCTTTTCGACACCCAAAACTGGTGTTCCTATTGTCACGTCTGAAGAGGAGAGAGCTGGGGACTTGCACGTGAGCGGCCTTGCATTGACACTCACACAAGCAAGAATCCTCAAGTTGAGTGCCTTTCACGGCTTGAACATTTTGCAGTGGCTCCTGAGAGAGCTCAGCTTCGCTTCGAAGGCTTCTGTGCATTGCACAAGCACTGCGTTCCAGGATTGCGCATTGATCAAGCTGTGCTATCAGCGGTTGAGGATTCCCCCGCTCAGCGTCGCTGCAGCATGGCATACATCACAAAAGGGCCTCCATAGATTCTTATTCAGCCCTTCCATTCGTCATGGCGTGGTATCACTGATATCAATGTATGCTTGCTGACTTGAACCCGTCAAGTGAGGGTCAAATATCTGATCAGCTTGTTGTGGCTGGAAGAGATGTAACGTCTGATCATGCTAAGAGCGGCTTTGGATATCTCCAGAAGGAGTCATGGAGCTCATCGATTGCTTTGCACTCTTAAAAGAATTCTACATGATTGCGCAACTAAGGCTAGCCCTGTGGCAACTGATGGGAATTGGCCGCAGCAGCGAGCCACTGCATGTCTCATTTGTACAGTGCAGGATATGAGGCTCTACTTGGCTAGCCCCTATATCTCTCAAAGATGTTGGCCACTGCAAAGTGCTCAGGTATTTTGCGCAACTCGACACTGCTCAAGCTGGCGCGCTCCAAGTCAGGCTTTCCAAAGCGCTTGTGGGTGTGTTCACATTCTTGACAGGCCACGCCCTGCCTCCTACACGTCCTACCTAGGAGACAGAACAAACTCCTTGCCTTCTCGCTGTTGCACTCTTGATAAAAAAGGAAGCGCTCTGTGCCTCTGACAAACGCCTTAATGTCTGAAAACTTGATATAAATTTCGTATGATGCTACGATGTGGAGACTTTTCCATGATCCCCTAGTCAGCAAAAATGTGCTAAAACGCTTGACCGTTAGCCTGACATGTGGAATCTGGTCAAAAGCTCCCAGATCTTGCTCCTGCATGCTCTGCATATGAAGGTCCAAGTAATGCAGACCTGACACCTGTCCAATGCTCGCGTGCCAGGTCTGCAGCCCCATGTACGTCAGGCACAGCACAGATGTAGGGCAACCCCTCCTCTGCCACTCAAGCCACTCATCGGGCGTCTCAGCGGCCATAACCAAGCGCACCACACATCTTGATGGGATAGTAAATCTCTTCCTTGGGCACCAGCCACGGAGTTGAACAATTTTCAGGCTGGACAGCTCATGCAAAATAAGGTCGGGCAGGTCCTCAGACCTGATGTCATCGCATACTTGCTCTCTTGCAATCGTCAGAGACTCAAGAGAGGAACAGAACCTCAGGTCTGCGATAATGCTTTCCAAGAGAGGCGTGCTAAAGTCCATGGTCAGCTCAAGGTTCCGTACTGAGAGTTGCCCAAGCACCGGGGGGAAGTTGAGCCAGGTGGCTGCGATTGATAAGGAGGTTAGCCGTGTGGCACCGAGAAGTAGAGCCAATATTCAGCGGCAAAGGTGCCTGTTCCCTGAGCTTGCTCTATCTTCCCACCGTTTATTGAAGGGGAAAGGATCACTCTCACAAATTTGAAGGGTCTGCACAGGGCAACCATACCTGATATGGACTGTGACCATACACACTGAGCTGATTCATGACTGGTGTGCACTCTTAGCAAGCTCTGCAGGGGTCCTCCTGATAGCCTGACAGGAACGGTGCCCATATAAGCATGGGAGGAGCCTACCAGCGTGGCAAGATTCTTGAAGCTTCCTGACAGCCTAATCATGGACTTCGTGATCTGATATAGGACCTCTGCGTCCAGCCTGACCATTTGATCTTCATCTCCCTTAATCGATAAGTTCCGCACCGTTTGTATGCGCTCCATCACCCAAGGTGCGCCTGCTCGATTCAGCATGAAGTCAGGCTTACATGCATGGCAGACCGCCTTATCAAGATACGCAGCATCCACCCTGTACTTACCTCTGATGTCGTTGTCGAGGTCCAGATGACAGCTCGACGCTGAGCCTGGCAGATCCATCTTCCACAGCCGTGTGCATGTGCTAGTCGCTCGGCACCACTCCCTGAGTCCAGCCTGATCGGTGCCGATAGCATGCTTCCCTACAATCTCAATGAGCTCATCGGGCAGCGAGAGGAGATCCCCCATTGCACAGTCTGTGGACATTATGTGTGATGTTTGAAACTGGAAGCTGCTTCTCGCAGCTACATGCCTGAGCGAGAAGCTGGTAGTATCTTCCATCAGGGTCGAAGCATTCGCATTCCATGCATGCCGTCGACCTAGGACAAAATCTTCTAGATTTGTACTTAAGTCTGAGGCTGGCGTTAGCAAAAAAAAATCAGGCCTCTCACAGTGGCCTTAGGATTCAAGATACTGCACTGCTAGTGAGAGTTCAGAAGGGCATATCACACAGGCACTGTCCTCGCATGCTTGACCAACACGTGATTGTATGATATCATCAGACGTTCTGGCTAGCGCTAGACATTCAGGATCGGGCTTCAATGCTTTGCCCGTCTCAACTATACAACTCAGGATACTTGGAACTGCTTGGCCAGTAGCCGCCATAGTTGCCATCTCTTTCTATGAGTTCCTCATGGTAACTGTATGTCGTAACGCGCTCAGGGGCCTTGCACAGCTTCACATTGCTCAAGGTGGCCATGTTGCGGAGGTACGGCTGTCTATGTTCGCACTCATAACAGGCCACTCCCTGCCTTGTGCACGCTGCACGCAAAACCCCGTACATCTCTCCTACTTGCTGCCTGGCGCAGTCGAAGAGAAAGCGCCTTGTGTCTCTCACAAACGCATCTGGATTGGAGAAAGAGACATTGAAACCAGCGTTCCCCCAGATCTGGAAGCTTTGCCAGGAGCCACTCGTCAGAAGGAGTGTGCTGAACCCAAAGAACTCTAAAGAGATGAATGGGATGTGCTGAAGGGATGCCAGATCTTGGTCTTGCATCTTCATGCACCTGAGCTCCAAAAACTGCAGATCTGGCATCTCTTGAAGACCCGCAGGCCAGGCTTGCAGCTCCATGCTGGCCAGGTGCAGCATCCACGTTGGGCAATCCTTCCTGTACACCTGTTCTCACAGAGAATGCTCCCCCAGTCTCACAGCTAGTCGCACCAGACAGCCTGAGGGGAGCGTGAAGCTCCCCTCGGGATACCATCCACACAGCTCAACAGTCTTCAGGCTGGCCACATCATGCAGGAGCAGGTCTGGCAGGTTTTTGGATACGCCATATGGCCCACGCTCCACTCCATCTGTGATCTTCAAGGTCTCTAGGCAGGACGAAAGGCTCAAGTCTGTTGCGAGGACACCCAGCCAAGGCTTGGCTTGACGTATAGTGAGGTCCAGGTGCCGAATTTGGGAGAGCCCAAGCACAAGCGTCCAAGGGACACCATCAGCCACCATGGTCAGAGAGATCAGGCTTGTTGATCCTGTCAGCAGAGCCGCTATCCAATGCTGATGGTACTTCTTGTCGCTGGTGGCGTTCTCTTCCAAGTCCTCTGTCCGGATGTTGAGGGTCTGCACAGGCGACCCGTCTGTGGTACATGGTCAGGGAAGCAGACAGCGCTCTACAAGACTGTGTGTGAGATCTTCTCGTGGTGTGCAAAGGTGATGAGAAGAGACTGAGGCAGCATGTTTCACATTGAGCGATGAAGAAGGAACGGAGGGGTTGCAGGTACCAGCGTGGTGAGGTTCCTGAAGCTGCGTGATGCCCTGACCATTGCCTTCATGGTCCTTTGCAGCCTGTCCTGCTCCAGCACCTCGTATGACCGCTCAGGGTATCTGATGACAGACAAGGCACGCGTCAGTTGTACGTGATGCATCGCCCAGACTGCACCTGCTCACAACCGCAACTGATTCAGGTTCTAGATAGAGGCAAGACGTGTTGCCTGCGGCTGCAAAAGTTGACTTGGACTCACCTTCCATACCATCATCTAGGTCGACGCACCACCTTTCTGCTGAACCTGGCAGCTGCATGGCCCACAGCCGCTTGCATGTGCTGGTCATTTGGCACCACTGCCTGAGTCCAGCGTATGAGCAAGTTTTGATGGCCTGCCTCCCCACAAGCTCGATCAACTCATCAGGAAGCGAGAGAAATCCTGCCATCTTGTGAGTGTTTGTAATATGAAAGCAGCGATGCAATCCCCTTGTCTAGCAGCCTGGGTCCAATGTCAGCTTCTGCTCTCCTCGAAGTTGGTGTGGGATTTCCACTGGTGATGCATTAGGCACTTCGTCGGGGCAAAGATCGTGTGCAGGGTGCACATGCGGGACTCCTGGCTTAAAAGGTCCCTGGGGCTTCATGGAAGCCAGCATAGACACGAAGCACTCGCAAGCGCTTACAATTGTCTGGCCCATTGACCCAGGCAGTGTTGAATGCTAGTGACACATGCCCAGCACTAGTGCATGCGTGTTGGTCAGACCTCCACACACCATGCACAATGCATGGGCAATGCTGGCGATTATTGGCACAGCCAATTTGACAGAGCGGCTCTATGAAGGTCCTTTGCAGCCTGGACTTGAACAAAGTCTAATGAAGCCTTCATTATGAAGGCGTGCTTGCAAGACTGAAGTGCACCATACAGGGGTCACACAACAAACTGCCGTGCGTCCCTCACAACATCCAGCCCAGCATCACTCAGCGCAAACATGAGGATGGCGCCCGCATGGGACACATTCAGCGACTCCATGCGCCCCGCCATGGGGATGCTCAGAGGCTGGCACCGCTCGTGCGCCTCCTCAGACAGCCCCTGGCTCTCGTTGCCCAGCACCAGACACACTCCCTTCATCCCTGCAAAGACAGAGGCACGTTAGTCAGGCCAATGTTCAGCAATCGACTTCCATTGCTGCCTTCCATTGCAGCATATGACTGAGCTTTGCTGGGTTATCCTCATGACACCGCCATTTAGCAGCCAAAGGAGTCACACAAGGGGCTCGTCGCCACAGTAACACGCGATTGAAGCTGCATGTGCTTCACCTTCGCTGCGAGTAGGGCTTGTTGTTGCAGAGCCTGGGTTATCATGTGGCTCAGCGCCCAAATACGCCATTCTGTGGTGCTCGGCTATCTTGTCAAGCTCCTGCAGGAACATGCCACAACTCGCCTTCAAACCATCCGCCTTTCAGCAGCAGTTTATACGCATCTGCTTCTGCTCCCCATGCAGGAGTGCAGTGAATCAAGAATGCGCGCAGGCGGTATTCACTGACCTGCCAGTCGCCTGAGGCAAGGGGCAGCTTGAATGCAGCGCCTCTGCTAGCTCTTAGCGCCTTCTCATTGCATGGATCGCAGCAGCCTGCACCATGACAGGAGGTTTCCAGATGAATCCCACGAATGACACTTGGGCAGCCTTTGCCGGCCCTGCTTTGCATTATTCATGCGCCGGCACCCATCCCTTGCCTAAGAATTTCATGACTCTGTCTTCCTGTGGCGTGCTTTAGGGACTGGGCTGCAAGTAAGGTCAGTGTGTAGGGTAAGGCGCCAGAATTGCACCTGGGAGCAGGAAGGCGCCATCCCAACCCAAGCCCGAGGCTGTCCTCAGCAGCGTTCCCTGCGCAGGGTGATTACATATGTATGGATTACGTATGCTACCGTAAACCGCTCTGCATGCTGCTCTACACAGTGTAAGAGCACCAGTACCACCTCGGTACAAATTTTGTTCCTACAAAGCTTACAGCATGAACGTCCGATACCACCTACGTGGTACCCTTGTCATTGTTTCAGCAGCAGCTCTAGTTCGTCAGGCCTCTGATACAGTCAGCGGACAGGACATGGGTTAGGAACTTTGATGAGCCTGACGCGACAAGCCAGCATGAGTCTGCATGCTGTCAAGCGCGTGGGTCCACAGCATTGTGAGGAGGTGCCGAGAAGGTGACCGCACCAGATTGCCCGGATCCTGCACGCAGTCCAGAGCCAGCAGGCGCTTCAGAGCGCCCCGCTCAGACTCTGCCAGAAAGTCATGGCTGCCTGGCGCCTCAACTTCTGCTACAGCCTGTAACCCTGCATGCAGGTACGCTCAATGCTGAGTCTCACATGCGCTGCCATGAATGGCTCTACACATCACGCCAGGGAGGCAGCACGAGGAACATAGCTTCCTGGTCAGCTGAAGCCGTTACCCAGCAGGCCTGAACGACAGGCAGGAATGAACTAGGGAGGTTGATGAGCGTCTAATGTCCTAAGGTGTGCAGACACTCTTTCATCACAAGTACGAGGCTGTTCAGGGTGTCATCGAGAGCGCACCTCCCACAGACTTGAGGCCAGACAGCTTCTGGAGCACAACAGGGCTCACATGCACAGTTCTTTCTGCTGTAACGCCTGCACAAATGCAGCACGTTGGGGAGATTACTAAGATGCTTGCATCAAGCAGAGAAGCTCAGGTGCAGCTTGCGCATTTGATGAGCAGCACTGCTCTGCCCTGTGATCAGGCCCTACCTGCGGGAGCTGTAGCGTTTTGGGCCAAGAAAAGGACCCTTACAGAAGTGAACGCTGCAACTTCCTGGACTGGAATGTGGCCGACAACAAGCACAGACCCTGCCTGCTCTCTGTAAGGCCTGGACGCAACAAGCTTGCAGCAGTGTTTGATGTAGCTGTTGCCTGGGCTCGAGATTTCTTTCACCAGTGGAAGCTCAACGGCGTGTCCTTGAGCATTCTGAGCTCGCGCGACTGTATGAGCTGCTTGTGTGCGTGCTGAAGTAGCTGACCTGTAAAGCTTTGCCTGCAAGACGGACTAGGCCTCATTCACAAGCCAAGGAACATGAGGCTGGCCAAAGGATGCCAAAAGACTGTGCTCAGGCAATCCCGTGTCATTTGAGGTCCGGCAACTCACCAGCCTCAGTCTAGTAACCAGCATGCGACCTGGAAGGTATGGCCAAGCACGATGAAAGTAGCATGCGCACTATGGTGGTGCGACACCGAGTTAGGCAACACCTACTCGCAGAAGGAGAGCTTGTAGAGCGTATAAATGCTGCCTGCGCGCTCATACAGCCCATCTATGTCCGGCACTTTCCGAGACTTGATTAGGCAACCGAGCCCCTCCCAATACTTTTCCATCCATCACACCTTCGACAGAGATGCGTTGGTTGCTATATCGATGTGTCAATGATATCCAAGGGCATCGATTGAACAAGCACACGTCCTCTGAAAGGAATGTTGAGTGGAAGGATTGAGAAGCAACACTTCAAAAAGGCTGCATCACGCAAATCGGGAGAAAAGCGTCCCATCCTCCCGTGCCAGGCAGGATATGTAATTTAGTTCCAATCATTTCCTCTTGCAAAGGTCAGATCACGGGTCTGTTCCGCAGCAAAATATATGTGCGAATGTGGATGTCACAAGTATATTTCAAGATGCTGATGTTGCGGATGGAAGTGGCTTTGGTGTAGGGCCAGATGAGACTCTGTTCAGCAAAAAAAAATTATCAGCAAAGTGTTAAATGTGCCGTCGCAGGTTGAAGCACCTGCAGAGCTGGGAAAACATGCTGTCCACCTCGACTGCAGATTCTACAGTCGACAGCTTTCATACGGCGCAAGAGGGAAGCAGTGTATGCATCAACGGTGAAAAGGGCGCTCTGCAAATAGACGACTGCAAGCTAGACGAGGTCACAAGCAAAGTCAGCTCACAGCATCCCTCAAACAAGCAGAAGCATCATGCAGACACCTCTCAGGGGGTGCCGCCCCTGAGCATCTCAGCATCGCCTTTGAAGAAGGGCGCCGACCCCACTGCACCAAGCAGAGCTCCGAGCTGCGTCCTCATCAGCAAACAATTGCCCCTGAGCAAGCCTTCACCTGAGACGCCACCTTCACGCAAACGCCTCTGCGTCGGGATTCTGGCTAGCCAGCCAGCTACACCTGACATTTCACCGCGCCAGCTCAGCTCCTCAGCAATCGAGGTCAAGCCTGCAGCTGCACTGGCTGCCGCACAGCTGAGTCAACAGACATCTGCAAGCCCTGAGGTATCAGGCAGTCAGCCTCACAGGAGAGGTTCCTGCCAGGTTGAAATCAGAGACGTTTTGATGCTGCACACAGACACACAACATGCTCACATTAGCAGCATGGACTATTGTAGCCTGCAGTCCAAGGTACATCCAGATGAGCTTGTTGCCGAGCTTACTTCAGGGCAGACCTCTCCGAGTGCCAAACCTCAGGTGCTTACATTGCCAGAGCACTCCCACTGATGCGATTGCCCGCAGCCTTGAAGACTGGACACATGAACCATATTGTTGCGCTTCTGCCATCGTCAGATGTGCTTGCAGTGCACTGCAGCTTCACTCAAAGCCTATTGTTTGCTTGATCACTTGAAAATCTGTGGGCCTGCTCCTGCAGGCGGGTGCAGGGCAAGTCAGGCTTACAGCAAAGGCAGGACACACTCCAATGCCAGAGCAGAGCGCAGTGAGTCGAAGGCGCCTGAGCTTCTTTGCTCAGGTGAAACGACCTGTACAGGTATGGCAACATTATACCCCACGTCCTCCATGCAACTCCTCAACGTTCACTGTCCCTCCAGGGTTGGGGGTTATACTGGGCAAGGAGTAAATGTTTCCTCTTCCGCTTTGTCATGATCCTTTGATGACAAAGACCGCTCAGAATGTGCATCCGCAACATGTCTTCCGTCCGGACATTTGCCAACCATTAACTATGCAATGCCCTTGAGGGAGGGTCGCATGGGTCCTTCAGCTCGTATGCGTTCTCTAGCTTTTCTTTAAGCCGTCTTGCCTTGTGATGCATGTGAAGCTTGATATGTCTCAGCACTGACATCTGGGAACTGTGCAGGTCTCATGGCAGGGCAGTCACAAGAGGGCTGCAGATGAAGACAGTGCAGAGTATGTTGTCAGACACAAGGCAGTGCAGGAGCAGAGAGAGGCGCAGCAGCACTTCAAGAGGGCATACGTGAATGATCAGCTGGCCCAGCAGTGGGCAGCCGGGCAGCCCTGGGCAGAGCTTGACGCCTGCGGCGTGCCATGGTCCTCAGAATCATCAGCAATCGCGGAAGATGAGTGGCTTGAGGTGTGCTTTCCCAGGAGTCAATGCTGGTCTTCGGAGTATGATATCTGACATGGCGTAGGCATGTCGGTATGACATGCCCATCGCCAAAGTCTGCATGGCGTAGGTCTAAAAGCAGAGGGACGGCCTCGCTGGGAAACTGGCATTTCTCCAGCGTGCATGAGCTGACCAATTGTGTGACGCTGTAGCTGGATGGCAGCATGCACAACACTGCAGCCTTGGATGCAGTGAGGCAAGAGGCAGAGAGGGAATGGGAGGCGTTAAAGATGACCCGCATGCGGCTGTGCAGCATGCAGACGGCAAGCTGATCCGACTTTGCCTGCGCCCGTCTGACTGCGCTTCACGATGACTTGACATGCTCAGACAATGCGTCGTTCCCATCGCACGAGCTAGGAGCTTTGATACTCTCAGGATTGACATAGCAGAAGAGCGTGTTGGCCACCGAACAGTGTGTTCTCTGCAGGAGTCAGCTAGGTCGCAAGCTATAAAGAGCATTCTCAAACCCACTGCTGCAAGGACAGAGGGCTGTGCCAGCCTCAAACTCAAGCTTTGCAAAGTCAGAATCCAGGAAGGTAGCTGACAGTATTTTGCGTCAGCCTTGCGTCTTTGAGTTGAGCTGTTACTGCTCACTGCACTTTGATTATATCGGCTATGTCTCATCCAATGTTGCTGCAAAGTGTTGCTGCAAGGTGCATCTGTCTGCGATGAACGACCACTTGGCTACATTGTGTAAGGTGTCTGCATATCCTGTGTCCCACGTGAACAATCTGACTATGTAGGAAGCCGCTCTCTTGCTGCTTTATTGCACAGCAGCCTTGCCTCTGCAATGGATGATTTCGTAGCCCTACGAGTGTAATCAGCCCTGCTTCTATGTCCACAGACTTGCGCTACTGCTGCCAGGATCTTCAAGCTCAAGCAATATCCGCGCTGAGTTTGGGCGCTACCCCCTCCATGTGTTTTGGTGGAAACAAGTCTTAGCATATCGCTCCAGATTGATGGATCTTCCACAAGAAAGACTTCTCAGCCGCGCATTTGAGATCAATGAGTACATCACGCATAAGAGTTGGTCAGCTCATGTTGACCAGCGGCTGAATGCGCGCGCGGCAAGCCATGCGCGCATTACCGGTAGTATCCCTGATGCAGTTTATACTAGTCAGATCGACTCTTCTGAGTTGATTTTGAGATACAAATTAGAGCTTGAAATCGACATGAGAAAGCACAATGGATCCAAGACAGCAACATACACGAGCTTCAAACATAACTACACCTTTGAGGACTATCTCAGTGGCATGGCAAACTGCCAGCTGCGCAAAACATTGAGCAAATTTAGATGCGGTAGCCATTGGCTTAGATGCGCCACACGATTTATGTCCCCAAACACTGATGAGCAATTCTGCCCTGCCTGCTTGGAAGGCAGGGTATGTGGTGAACACGAGACAGAGCATCATGCCATCTTTGAGTGTGATGCTTATCATCATATAAGACGCATTCATAAGTTTCGGCCTTTATTTGCCGGTATGCCGACGGAGAGTCTGCATGCATTCTATGAAAATAACAATTACACTCTCATTGCCAAATTCCTGCTTCAATGTCGGAGAGAAAGAACCAAAATTGTGAGATACCATGACTTTGACATCAAGACATAAGAGTGAACACAACTAGAGATGAACATTGCCAAATGCCGTCTGATGGGCCTGGCCTTACGGCCTTAGTTGCCTCCCCTGGACGTTAAAAGTGTAATAATATAATAATAATATGTCGTGACGTTTCACACAGACAGCAAGCATATATCATTGAAAATTTCCATCATTTGTGCTGTTGCCCTCCGCAGGGCAATGCTCTCTCGTCTCATAGGCATCACCCCAGTCCCCATGCAAATCCCACTCTCGACCCATCTCTCTGTAGCGAAGCCATACCACATCGTAGCTGAGTGACCATAAATTTCCAATCACTCCATTTTGGACCATTTCAAGCTCGACACCTCTCCTATCTATGGCTGCCCTTGAAAGACCTCCAACACTGTGCAAGCCCACAGCCCTTAAGGCCAAGCCACTAATGAGTCGTTCGCCCTCCACTCGCTCTCTCACTTGATCACTGCAATGTGCTATATCTCTGCATGGACGACTAGCCCTGTCTTCAGCCGCTGCAGCGTTTCTGGCAAGACCGCACCCTTTCTCGCTTGACTCTCTCAGTAGATGCACTACCCTGTGTGGACCCACAGCACATGTCTTTGCTCCCGTCACATATTGATAGCTCCAGCACGATGTCACTCGACCTTCAGCATCCTGCATGGCCTCACCATGCCACCTCCCGTCAGCATGGGATCGCCAGGCTCATGCAGATGGCAGGAACGCTCTCACTGGTGTAGCCAGTAAAGCTGTGTCCGTCTGGGCGTGCGAGCCATTGCCGCTCGGGCCGCCTCTGTCTGATCTGCGCTGAAGAAGCTGCCAGGGCGCCAAAGCTCAGGGTGGCCAGCGCTGCATGCTGACTCTGCAGCTGCCTCTTCTGCATCACCTGCAGCACAAGATTCCTCTTCATCATGCGCCATGACAGGGATACACAGGATGAGAGCAACTCACATACAGGAGAGGGGGCTCATCATGTACCAATAAACCATCAAGCATGGCTGTGATGTCATGCAGAAGAGGGCTTCAGAGCCTCAAGTATCTGGTCCTTGCAACCACAGCAGTCTGCACGCCTGGTTGTTTGGCTTTCCTGCAGCACTTGACAGCGTGGCAGCAGTGGGCGGGTGACTCACCCCGCGCAGGGCTTCAAAGAAGCAGAAGAAGACCGCCGAGTTGAGGCCGTTGCTCAGCGCCCGGGGCCCCACGCCGGCAAAGAAGGGCTTGAGCCCGGCGCCCTGCTGCATGATGATTTTTGACGCGCTCGTGATGGTCGGCCGCGAGCTGGCTGAGCACATCATCACCTGCAGCAGCCCAGTCCCTGAGACAAGGCTTCCGCCAGGAATATATGCTCTGAGGCAGCCGTCTACTCATCAGGATCTCCAATGTGTCATTCCCAGACTTGAAGTTACCTCGATCAACACAGGGTACGATTACAGGGGAGAATCATCCGCAGGCACCAAGACCTCATGTCAGCCTCAGGGGATGCGAGAATACCCCCTTGGATCCTACTCGGACAAGGTGAATGTCCACACATGAGTCCAAGTTCCGGCAATGGTACAGACGTGCAGTCCTCACTCTGTGGAGTGAGGCAGTAGGAGTGCCTACGGCAATGTGAGAGGCTCATACCGTCTTGACAACATCAAGGGGTGTGGTGGCAGCCGCTGCGGCCGCGCCAGCTGTCCCGCCAACAAGAAGGTCCTCGATGACTGTCGGCTGCAACACGCACAAGAGGGTCAGACGAAGACTCTCAATACCCTCTCTCAAGAGCGCTCTCACATGCACCGTGCCTTTTCATGCATATCAGCACCATGGTGCTTCAAAATCCAACACATGAAGTGGTCATGATTGTTGGCACAACGATGCTGCTCACCTGTCTCCCCCTGAAGACGCGCCGATGCATCGTCCGCAGGCTCTCGTAGACGGCAAACTTAACAGCCATGTCAGGAACGTCTTCCAACAGTGTGGGCATCAACCCCTGCATGGCATCAAGACACGTGTCAGACCCCTGCATAGATCAGCACTCATGCTGAGAATTTCTCGTTGCAGACTCACAACAGCATGCCCCAAGTATGCATATCACAGCCGATGAAGGTGAATCCGGGCGTCCACTTTCGAAAACTACTGTCATGCAGGCCATGATTTGTGTCCTCTCCTGATACAGCTCACTGGAGGTAACTCGCTCATGTACATTTGAGGGTGGGGTAGCAGGTGCTCACCGTGAACAGGCTGCGGGCGCCTGCTGTGTCCACAATGGACCTGGCTGCTGCAAAGGCGTTGGGGTACGCTCCTGCCTGAACGCTGCGGATGCACACTGCCAGAGGCACCTTCACGATGCCGCTCCCCACAGCCGCTCCCGCACCAGCCACAAAAGCAATCCCACCTGCTCAGAGCATTGCCTTACTCAACAAGGCACTCCTCAGTCAGCGCATGTCATTACACGCCTTGAATTGTCTTCGCAGCAGTCAGGTACACCTCAGCACGATATGATGTTGCAAGTCACACAGTCTGACACCCACATTGCCTGCACATCCTGCTATGGCGGAGGGAACTGCCTTCAGGCTGTAGTGCCGCTCACGACACACATTCAGGATGCCAATCAGCAGGGTGCACAAGTGTAGTGGGCTGCTGAGGCGTCTCACTTTCACTGAGGTCGCTGTGCCTTCGCAGGAAATTTTTGGAGGTCGAGTAGAATGCAAAGTACGTCCCGATGATGATCCCAGCTCCGCAGGCTGCTCCCACCACCCCCCTGTACAGGCCCCGCAGCTCTGCCAGCCTGTGCTGGACTGTGGCTGTCATTGCGCCTCCAGCTGGCCCAGAGGAGAGCTGCAGAGCCTGAGCGCCTCCAGAGCTGCTTGCTGCTTGCCGCGCACCACTGCTGCCTGTGAGGAACGTGCCCCAGCTCAGACCTTGCTTTTACAACGCTTGCGCAACAGCCCATGCAATGATCAAAATGATACAAGCCAAGAGACAGAGGACATGGAGGGCAACATTTATGGACACAGGCAAGTAAGCAGAGTTCCAAGATTCCTTCCCATGAGTCTACATGGAGGTGCATGCATCAGTCAGCGGGACTCACATGTCTGCTGAGCTCGCCTCCCCACTTGCATCTGGACTTTGAGGGTGTCGAGGGGGTGAATGGTTCCTTGGCTGGCTGCACGAGCCATTGCTCCGGCGACAACATCGTTGATCGGCTTGTCGCCAGTTGAGGGAGGGGGAGGTGGGGCAGAGGAGCTGCTGGGGCCTACATTCGCTGCTCCACTCTCGCTGGCCTGCAAAAGAGACCGCAGATCATTCCCAGTGCCCGGCAGGATGAGGAAGTGTCCCATTGCTCCGTGTCAGGAACTGTTGATCAGGACAGCAAAAGGGTGATTAGGAGTCCACCTTCGAGATTGCGAGCGTCATACGCCTCTGAGGGTCATTCAGATCCAACCAGAAGTAAGATCTTATTGGTTACCAATCAAAGCGCCGTATGTTTCTCTGAAAAGATGCCAGTCAGCGACAGTGAAAAAGCGTTCCAAATGCTCGGCCACCGCTCTTCTATTATGCAATGTGGCTTAGAGCGACAGAGGGTAGACTTTGCACAGGCGCTCAAGAAGGGGGCGTTTCGCTCAGGAATAAGCTGCCCACTTACTTTTTGGCTCCCGCGCTGACTGCAGCTGCAGCGATTCTAGGGCTCTGAAAGCAGCTGCCATGTAGATGGAAGCTGGAAGTTTCAGGGGAGCTTATGCAAAATGACAGGGCACTAGCGCAACGTAACACCAACATTGAGCCTTCCAATGCAGGGTGTTGTCTGCGGAGGCTACAAGACATCAGCACTGCTGTCTTGCTATGTTTGCCAGTCTATGCATATGCTCATGTCACCCCACAAATCCAATGCTGATCATCAGCAGCCTATGCCACATCAGTGATGTTTGGTGACACTTCTATTCCACCCGGGGGAGTCTGGGCTCAAGAGCGGCTCGAAAACATACTCATTCCATTGGGCAAGTCCCCAGCTAGATGTCCAATGATTACTTACGCCTCCGTACGTCAAGCCTGGCAAAGGCCAGCCTGATGGCGCCATGAGCAGCCTCGGCATGGTCAGCCTGTGTCATGGCTCCAAACCAGAACACTGCAGCTGACGCGGTTCATGGTACCCTGATGCCTAGAGACAGCATGCTGACTCTGCTAGTATTGCTGCCACCTCTAGGTTGCCTGGAAGGCCTTCCTCGACACCCTCACCCTGTGATCATAGTGCCCACACCTGCACCCATGACAAGACTTAGACCTCTCATTGCAGTACTGAGTCAGTCGACGGGGCTGCATCCTGCATGTCCGACTGGCCCCGGACAGGTCCCTGATGCCCTCATGCCTCTGGCTGCGGATTGCCACCACACACATATACTCACCCACTTGGGGCACAGCACCAGCCCTGGCATGTACGGCTTCTTGGCATCCCCTCTCAGGATGATAACTTGCAGACAAGCTTGTGAGCACTTGGAGTACACTGCTGCTTTCTCTGATGCGGGAAGCTCTGGGGCAGGTGCTCACCTTCGTCTGTCAGCATCTCCATGAGAAGCGAGTGCTGTTGCCGGCCGTCAATGATGTGCGTGGCCGTCACCCCTTGCGCTAGGCACCGTGTGCAGCATTCCACCCTGCAGCGTCACCAGTATCAAAATACAATCACAATCACTGGAAGCACCTACGACGCCAAGCCCCATTATGCCCTCTAGAAGGCACCAGCCCATCTGCCCAGTGCCTGCCGTACGTCGTTGAGGAGAAACTGGCAACACAGGTCTGAATGATGCAATGCTACAGGATGTGGAGCTTTCTAGCCTGCTGAACACGCAGAGCAACTGCATCCTTCCGGCAGCTGCTGTACGCAGTCAACCCGTGCAGGACAATGTTGATGACAGTCGCTGATTGGCTGAAATCCTGTGGGTCTGAATGATGACTTACATTTCCAATGGCATGAGTAAATCAGGGCCCAGCCACTTACTTGGGAATCATGCCTCCTGCGATGATGCCATCCGCCACCAGCTCGCGCGTCTGGCGGATGTCCAGCTGGACAAACTTTGTCTCCACATCATCCTTATCTCTGAGCACCCCAGGCACATCCGTCATGAGGATGAGCTTCTCTGCTTTCAGGGACGCTGCAATCTGCGACAGCCAACACAGCATATGAGTTGCCAAGGCAGGTGTAGCACAAGCCTTCACTCTCACTCTCTGGCAAGTGCTACTGTCGTACTGTCACTGGCGCAATCCTGCTGAGCTGTCCACACATCTGCCTCTGCGCCTACTTTACACGGTATTGCAGAGGCCTGGCTGCAACCGGCAATGATACAGCCCGTAGGGCTCAGCCTGAAGGCAGCCAGCAGCCATATTTCATCAGGATAGCAGAGATGCACAAGCCAAAGAAGTCACCTCCCCTGCTGCGATGTCTGCATTGACATTGAGGGCCTGGCCGTCACCATCCGCTGCCACAGAGGCCACCACAGGGATGTAACCCGACTCCACCAGCGTCTTTATCAGGCCTGACTGGATGCTAGTGATGTCTCCCACGAAGCCTATGCCCCTCTCAGCCATCTGCACGATACTGAAGCTCAATCCTCAGTTCAAATGTAGGAAGTCACAGAAGCACCAGGAGAGCCATAAGGACTCATTGACATCTACTCCATGCAGGTGTTCAGTGACTCTTGATGATCTGACACTTGAAGGGGATCCTTAGACAGGGGAGCAGACGTGTCTCGCTGAAAGTACTATTCTGGCATGCCCCAGTCCATCCTATTGGGATGAATACAAACTTTGCAGACAGGCGTCTCGTAGGGAGCAGCTGCTGTTCACCATGCGTGCTTTGATGATGCCGCTGTCTTTCCCGCAGACTCCCACAGCCCGGCCTCCGGCCTGCTGAATCAGGGTGACGAGCCCCTTGTTCACCCTCCCACTGAGAACCATCTCGACCACATCCATGGTGGGCCCTGCAACATGAGCACCTTTTCCGTGAGGAGACACCTTCTCAGCGAGCGCTCCCTAGCACCCTCCGCGGAGACAAGACCACTTGTTCCACACCCACACCTGCACTCTTCTGTTGGTGTATAGTCCGTATTGCCAGTCACTGCTCCCGGAAGCGCTCCCTAGCACCTTGACGGAGACAAGACCATTTGTTTCAGACCCACACCTGCACTCTCCTCCGAGTCTATAGTCCTTATTGCAAGTTACGTCTCCCAGCAGTACGCGCATGGCAAGTGATGGGCCACTCATCTCTCAGGGAGAAGCAGAAATGAATGGCACGTCACTTTTGCCATGTAACAACTGCCATTGATATGCCAGGAGATGCTGATACAACTCAATTGCCGACTGCAAAGCAATAGCACTGTGCCTACCATCTGTAACCCGCAGGCCGTCCTTGAACTGCGCCTCGATGCCCAGCTTGTTGAGCCAGATGTTGATCTCAGGACCGCCCCCATGCACCAGGACTGGCCGGACTCCCACAGCAGATAGGAGCACAAGGTCGTTGATGACGCCCTCCTGCAGCCATGGCCCACAGCTTAAACTGTTGCTGAGAGGCTACTGCACTGGATACCTGCAGTGCAGACATTAAACAGCAAGCTGCTATGAGGCCTGGTGCAGGAATGCCTGCGTACCTTCAGAGTAGGGTCTTTCATGGCGGCACCGCCATATTTGATCACGACGGTCTTTCCAGCAAAGCGTTGGAGGTACGGCAGGGCCTCTGAGAGGACGGACACCCTGTCAAAAGATGAGAAAACTTTGCCCTGCACAGTCACACCTAGGTGCTCACAGCCATTTGACAATGATTTTGCACCAGTACAGTGATGCGCGAATACCTCCATCGGAAGCCTTCGCGACTATGACAATCACTTCGATGCTGCATAACAGTGATCAGAGGGCCCTAGGTCTGCACCGTTGCTGTTTGGCCAACATCTATCGTAGCCGCTGCTGTAACGTGCAGGTTAGATGGTCTGCTCCTAATATGCATGTTATTTCTATCATGGCTATGCAGAGGCGCTGCTGACACTGCTAGCTCTCCTGTCCTGCACAGACCGTTGCGACTGCATGGCCCCGAAAGGGAGCACGACCGCAAGTGACCGGTCAACATCACGAACAAAGACAAAACTAAGTCTGTCTCCGCTGGAAGGGGGCTGGTCTCACAGAGAAATGGAATGCCGGCCCATGTGAAAACTCTTCATAGAGACATGTGATCACACGTCAGCATCGCGTAAGAAAGCAGGACATTCATCGGTTTGCAATCTTATAAGCCCTGCGTCCTGTCGTAGGAGGAAGCGCCATCTTGAGCGCCAAACTGGGTTTGCATGCGATCACATCTGTTGTGCGCTCGCCCGACAAGCCGGCCACCCAATTGTATGCTGCAAGATTGCATGCGGCTGGGCCGACATGAACGCTCTTGATGAGCGCATATATAGGATCGAGCGTGTCAAAGCCCTTCTTTGAGGCTGTTGAATTGCTGTGGTAGCGTCATGCCCGCCTACATCTTGAGGGGCACTGAGGTGCAGTTCCCATACGAGGCGTATCAATGCCAGGTGCATACTTCCCCACGCAACTTCTCACCCATTTTATTGAACATTCAGCACGATTTGGGCCTGTTTGCGTTTCTGTTCCTGGTAGCACATGTCAGGTATCTTATTGATTTGCAGCTGGACTATATGGAACGGGTCCTCCAGGCTCTGCAAGAGGTACTTTCCGGCTTGCATCATGCTCTTATTAAAGTCGACTCTCACAGAACCGCCCTAACTCTGTACACAATACACAGAAAAGGGCCTTCATGCAGCATACCAGGGTTGGCTGCCACAGTCTCGCGCTCTGCTGCAGGGAAAGAATGCCCTGTTGGAGAGCCCTACAGGCACAGGAAAGACGTTGTGCCTGCTTTGTGCCGCCCTTGCTTGGCAGGAGTCCCTGAAAGTCAAGCGGGTGAGCCCAATGCCATCATACATCTTGTTTCATCCAATCAATTTCTCTCCAATCGCACGTTGTGGCTATCATCAGACGATCATCATCTGGGTAGGCAGAACTGGTCCTGCAAGGTGCCGTCCTATCAATATGACGCACAACTTAGGGAGCTGCTATCCTATCAACATCACATGCACCCCAGAGAGCTGCCATTATACCACTGTGACGTATGGCAAGCAGGAAAGCTGCTGATGGGTTGCATGGCTTGGCGTGCAGGCAGCAGCCCAGGCAGCAGCGCAGACAGCCATGAAGAGCGCATATGGAGGGGACTTGCAGGTATATCTTATACTTCAATCAAAATGCATCAACTGTTCGGCTTTCACCTCCTGAACTGAGCTGGCAAACCTCTTGCCATGCCTGGTCGTGTGTTTTGCCGTGCATGCGGCTGACCTGCAGCATCTCTGGCCTGCAGTTGTGACACTGATACAGGCAACTCAATCGCCCCGAGCACATTACGAATAGCTTGCCTAAGAGGGATGAGGTGAGTTTTGCAGGGCGGGGAGGACAAGAGCTGGGCGACCATGATGAAGGAGGGTTTGGAGTTGATGCGAGACGCTGACGGGGTCCTCCCAACCATCATCTACGCCTCGCGCACCCACAGCCAGCTGGCGCAGGTCATGCGCGAGCTCAACAACTCTGGCTACAGGTGAAGCTGTCTGCTGCACTTGTCACTAGATGGGCATGCCACTGACGGATGCTCAGCGCTGATTACAGAGCGTCAGCACTGCTGCAAGCTTCACACAAGCTTCATGTGAGCTGGTTGTTGAAGCAAGCATAGCTGCTGCGCAAGTGGGCCGTCCTGCAGGGGTCTTCTCCCGACCGAGCTGACAAGCACCTGGGCTTGCCTGAAAAGAAATTGCTCTCAGCTGAGCCAGGACAGCTATGCGCAGGCCAAGGACGGCAGTGCTGGGATCACGGCAGCAGCTGTGCCTGCACCCCCGCGTCAGCACGCTCTCAGGCGGAGCCGCCAACCAGGCCTGCCGTACCCTGGTCACCAGCCGTACCTGCTCCTGGTAAGCCGCATGACAGTAGCTCTCCTCGGAGACCGGTCTCTGCAGCATTGCCACCACCCTCACGAGCTGCCGTACCTGCTGCACTGCGTTGGTGTGCCACATGACACAGGCTCCACATCTATGAGAGAGGTGCAGGATTGCAGTGGTTTTATGTCAGAGCATGCTTGCCAGAATCAACATCAACAACACTGCAAGCACACACCAGACGCCCTTGGCTGCCTTCATCATGCGGCGGTGCCTGCATGCAGGTACACAAAGGTACAGCCCTATGTGCAGCAGAACCCCGACCAGAACGGGGAGATGATGGATATAGAGGACCTGAACAGGCTGGGCCGGGTGAGGGGCCCCTGCCCCTTCTACCTCTCCCGGGAGATGGCCGCCACCGCCAACATCATCTTCATGCCCTACAACTACCTGGTGGACGGGAAGATCCGCGGCGGCCTGCAGACCAAGTGGGAGAACGCCGTGCTGATCTTTGACGAGGCGCACAACATTGAGGTGGGCTTCATGCCCAAATGCCTAAGGCCCGGATACATCTCATGATGCTCTGGGAAAGGAGGTGACTGCCTGCCACCATGCACAGGCCAAGGGATCACCTGTGAAAGACCGCGCAGAGCACTCCCAGACCAGGCATGTAAGCCATTACACGGGAGATGCATCACGGCATTGTTCACAGGCCCACCTGAGACGCTGCTGCTTCAGTGCGAAACCAGTACAGGATAGGGAGGGAACGCCAGCACTGCTGCGCAGGGAGTGTGCTCAGACGCCGCTTCCTTCGACCTCACCGGCGCCAATCTGGGCGCCGCCATCCAGGAGGTGCTGGCTGCTGTGGAGGTGGCCCTCGTGAGGCGCGACAATGAAGGGCAGACAGATGCGCAGGTGACTCATACACTTGCATCAGACTTTGTTGCTGCTCTGAGCCCTTGCCAGACACACGCTGGATGGGGTGGGAAAGCAATTGCGACGGAATGTGTCCAGCCTGTAAGGATGCTGATGCTAATGCTGATGCATTGACACTTCAAATCAATAGGGATTGGGATGCCATATCTGGAGTCTGTATCTTGCTACCCACTGCAGCTTTAAAAGTGCATGAGCTATTCAAGGCTCCAGGCCCGGCCTTCATGATACAGAGGGATGCCAACATACGCCATCATGAGCTTGTTCCTCCGTTCTGAGGTCAGTGACTCTCTCTCTGTGCAGGGCGCAGACAAGCGGGACGGCCCCAACTACTTTGTGATGGTGAACGACTTCCGGGGCATGGCGGCGCTGCTGCGGAAGCTGGAGGACAAGATCAAGCAGCTGGCCGATAGCGCTCCCAGGTATCCCGCCTTTTCCGAGGTTGAGGAGCGCGGATAACATGACATGCTAAGCGTGCAACGGTGTAGTGATACCCTGGACACACACACACACACACACAGGGGTCTGCATAAACATGAGCAAGAGTGGCAAGATGATCACCAGGCTCGCCGTGAAGTTACCCCTGAAATACAGCTGTGAGTTATGCCGTTGACAGCCCTGCTCTCATCATGGTATGCAGTGGATGGTTGATGTCGTTTTGGCGTGAGGGAACATGACCCTGTCCTTCTTTGATCCCGGAAATTGCTGTCTTGCAGGGAAGGCTTCACCCGGCCTGGGCCTTTCCTGTTTGACCTGCTGGCCAGCATCGGGCTGAAGACGGAGACGCTGGGCATGATGCTGGACCTCATGGACAAGGCCAAAACTCTCTTGGCGGACGAGGACGCCCAGCAGGGCAGCAGGTAGCCGTTCTGACACGTCTTCGGCAGTTTTGTTTGGTGGGAAGCATCTCCTTATAAGGTGCTCACTTGTCATCAGCATCACGCCGAAGGCAGAGGATCCTAAGAGAGTTCTGGGGACTTGTAGATGTGGTCAAGAGCATCTGACATGTGTGTTGGGCAAAGCTTCAAATAAGCCTGTCAGACTACTACCCGCAAGCATATGAAGGCTTGAAAGGCGGTATAATGCAAGATATGCCTTGGTGCAGAGATTCCTCTGCTCGACCTGCAACATACAGGCTTGGTACCTCCGGGAGCAAGGATAAAAAAGGTCAGCACATTATGCACTTCACTGCAGGCGCAAGGGCGGGGGAGTGAGGCTGGAGGAGCTGGCCGACATGCTGCGCCTGGCCTTCTCCACGGCTGAGCCCAGCGCGCCGGGCAGGCGGGCAGCTACGCTAGGGTACAGGGTGCACATCCACAAGGAGAGGGCCATGAGCAGAGGTGATACATCACGCTTGCACGTACTCATCTCCTTAGCTTGTTGTTGTCAGACAGCCTGATACGGCAAGGAAGGAGAGCGGCAATGTGTTGGATACGCCAGCTTCAGGGGCTAGCATGCTCCTGAGAAGGTGACTGAGGCGGGCACCTGGGTGCTGGGACGAAGCAAATACTTCCAAAGGCGCCGGCAGCCAGCTCATCAGCATGCACCAGCTGTCCTGCTGACGGCGTTCCTCGTATTTTTTGCAGGTCCGGGGACGATCCCAGAGGAGGTTCCCACGCTCTCCTATTGGTGCTTCGAGCCCGGCGTGGCCATGCGCGCTCTGGAGGCGCTAAAAGTGCGCTGCGTGCTGCTGACATCGGGGACTCTTTCGCCCCTGGACAGCTTCGCCCAGGAGCTGCAGCTAGAGTTCCCCATCTCCCTGGAGAACCCCCATGTCATCGCTGAGTCGCAGGCAAGTCTTTCCCTCTCACGTGTCAGCTTGACATTAGCTGGATGGCATCCAAAGCAACAGGATAGATGATTCATGACATTGCCGCATTACAGGCAGGTCTTTGCCCATAAGACTGCTTTGGGCCTATTCTGGCTGGCATCTCATGCGACAGGGCATGAAGGGAATACATAAGACAGTCCACAAGGAGGCTTGACATGGCACTGACATGCACAGGTCTGGGTTGGGGTGATGCCTGTGGGCCCATCCGGCCATGCCCTGAACAGCAGCTACAATACGCGGGACGCCGCAGGCTACAAGAAGGACCTCGGCATGGCGCTCGCTAACTGGGCGCGCGTCGTGCCGGACGGCCTCCTGGTGTTCTTCCCGTCCTACCGCGTCCTCGAGATGTGCGTCAACTTCTGGAAGGGCTGCGAGAACACCCCGATGAGCGTCCGAGAGTTCCGGGGCACGCTGTGGGATGACATCACCAAGACCAAGCAGGCCGTCATAGAGCCCAAGGTGCCTGCCCTCACACCTGCCCAGCACCAGCCAGGCCTATAGCGTATGGGTGCAGCAAAGCTTTGGAATGCCTGCATCCTGCCCGTCGATTGCTGTGGGACTTCACTGCCATGCTGTGAACGGACTGCACTGGGTATGCTTTCAAATATGATTAAGCTGGTCCCACTTTGGCGAGACTTCTCCAGGAAGACGTGGCACTGTTTAGACCCTTTGTCCACAGCCAGAGCCGAGAGCTTGCAGCTCACCTGAAGGGCACTCCACAGCACAGGATGTTGAGATCATAGACTGTCTCACGGAGCCAGTGCTTCTGCAGGCGAGCAGCCAGTTCCCGGCAGCCGCGGACGACTACGCCAAGAAGCTGAAGGACCCCTCCTCGCGCGGCGCCATCTTCTTGGCGGTATGTAGAGGGAAGGTCAGCGAGGGCCTCGACTTCTCCGACCGCGCTGGGCGCGCTGTGGTCATCACCGGGCTGCCCTACCCCATGAAGGAAGACCCCAAGGTGAGCGCTGCTCGACCCTCAGAACGGTCGCCACTATCGAGTCCAGTATAAGACTGCATGATCCAGGCATTCATCTGCACCGTAAGGTGAGTTTGGGACGCCATGATACCAAACATCCTTGCATGGAATGGCGTCCTTGCATGATACAATACTCAGTGCGTAGCTCCCATGCACAGTGGGGGTTTCTGCAGCTATCTTTGGAGTACCTTTCTGTGAAGGTCTTGAAGCAGGCTGTTTGCAGGTGATTTATGATTGAGCTTCCCTTGTAGGTCAAGCTGAAGCGGCAGGTGCTGGATGAGAGCCGGTCAGCTGCTAATACAGGCAAGCGGTTCAGAGATGGCTCCGCTCCTGCTGCTGCGCGCCTCTCTGGCCAGGAGTGGTATTCCCAACAGGCCACCCGGGCAGTCAACCAGGCTATGGGGCGAGTCATACGCCACCAGCATGACTACGGCGCCATCATTCTTGCGGATGAGCGCTTCAGGGTATGTGGGCTGTCTGTGAAGAAACCTCCTCTCCTAATGACGCTATTCTGCAAATTGTTTTGGCTTGGAACAAGAGACGCATGAGGGCTCTTGACAGGTGACCCAGATCGAAGGACCAACAATCTCATGCTGGGGATGCTGAGACATGCTTCCATGCTGACTTTTGAATCTACTTGCAGGACGAGCGCACACAGCGCCAGGTGTCGAAGTGGCTGCGGCCCCGCATAAGTGTGCAGCCCAATTTTGGCGCCTGCGTCAGATCGCTGGGCGCCTTTTTTGAAGAGCACAGAGAGCTAAAGGCGCCAATGAAGGCTGCGAAGGCCACCACATGGGCGCCGGCTCAGCACAGTACATTTCTCCAGGTGATCGTCCTGCACTTGCCTGGATTGTATAGCAGGGCTGTCTGCAAATGTCTGGCATGTTGCAGAGCACAGCTCTCAGACTCCATTTGACAGAGCTGCACATTGAGGCTTGCACTGTATGGATTGCTACACCCGCCATGAATTGTACAAAATTTACACAGCAAGGAATATTGGAGCAATAAGCAGAGGATGAACAGCACGCCAGCCATTGCAAAGCATCTTGGATCCCAGGACATAAGAACTTCCTGCTACACCCGTTGTTGGACATGTGAGTGGCAGCAAACAGTCTCTGGTCTTTGCAGGGCGGTCGGACAGCTGGCGCTGCTGGCAGCTCTTGGGGCACAGAGCATGCCCGGCCCCGGGCAGCAGGCTTGGACCCCCTTCTGGCTACCCTGAGCAGCGTGACAGCTGCGGTGGATGCAAGCGGTCTTCCAGGTGACCTAACCTGTCTGCCCTCCACTTTTGTCAATGTGAAGTGCCCTAGAGGATCTACAGTGCTGCACCATCACAAAGGAAAGGCTGCATGCCTTCAAATAGATGATGTCGCCACCTTAGACATGTCACGGTAGCGTTGCTCTGAAGGGCCTGTCATATATACCTGGCACAAGCGCTTGCATGGCTATGACCGGTATGCAGAGCTACCAAGGGCAAGGGGATCTCTGATGACAGCACTGCAGAGGCCCGGGCAAGCCCGGCCAGAAGCTGGGCAGGCCAGGCTGCCCGGCTCGGCCAGGCATGCTGACAGTGCGTCCCTGCTGGACAATTTGTCGGCGCAGCTGGACGGAAGCTCCAGCGCCGCATCAGCGCGGGGACTGGTGGCGCCAGCACAGCGCGCTTTCAGAGACACCAGCAGGTCAGTCGGGGACTCACGCCTTGCGGCGCATGCGTCTGGCAGTGTGCACACACTGTTCTCCTGCGGCAAAAGATGTGGCAATGTTTACCTCCCATATTTGGTGGCCAGAAGCCCCTTCTCTACTTGCAGCAGTAACTCACCTGCAACGCAAAGTCGGAGGTGCTTGTTGAGTGCCCATGCACACGCTTCTCAGCCGGGGTCCCTCTTGCAACGTGGGCGCAGGACATCTCCCTTGAATTTCACGCCGGATGAAGCCCCAAATCATGTATTCTGACCTTTCAAAAAGTGCTGCATGCAGGCCACCGGCGCTGAGCAGGTTGCCAAATGAGGTTTCCAGGCAGCGCGCACAGCACGCCAGCCAGTCCATGGCTCAGAACAGCAGCAGCGGCGATGTGTGCGGCCCTGCGCATCTGGTCGCAGCTCACGCTAAGAGGATGCAGCAGTCCAGAGCGCCTGCAGGCCCTCAGGTGTGCATCTTTCCTGTGTTTGGGCGGCTCTGAATTCCTTCCCTGCCCGCATAACCCCCACGCCCTATACTGCCCAATGTCCTGCTGAAGCCCTGTTTAGCGTTCGTACATCTGGCTTCTCAAGGTGATACGGATAGCTGTACTGGTGTTCTGCAGGTGGAGAATAGACAGCCAGCATCCCATGGTGGCAACATTGAAGCCTCAGCCCTGCAGAACGCTAGCTTGCGGCATCAGCATCCCCAGGAACAGTCAACACATGCTGCTGGCAGCCGGTCAGCAGGCGCCGAAGGTATGAGTCAACGCCGCTCAGGCGTACTCCAAAGCAGCCAGGAGAACCTGGACCAGCCACTAATACCATCCACCTCTGAGTGAGGCTCAATCCAGTAATACTGTAGAGCTGAGCTTAACGAACTGTGCCATCACTGCCTCCACTGTTTGCAAATTCAGGATTTAGCTCTGGCCTGTAATCTATGAATCTGCAAAGGTATTCTGGACAGTGATCTTCTAATCCATCTCCTTACCTATACATCATCTTAGACAGCTGTATTGGGGGGAGACTGGGCCTGCCCTAAGACGTCCGAAATACCTTGCAGGCACCCACCATCTGTGGTAAAGAAGAACGTGGACCCAAAGGTATACATGGACCAGCTCAAGGCCGAGCTGCCACCTGAGGCCTATGAGGTAGTCAGGAAGGCTTTGCAAGCCTTTAGGAAGAGCGGGGAGAGCAACGCCTTGGTAGACGGGGTCGTGGACGTCCTCAAGCAGCCGGGCAGGCTCCACCTTCTCAGCAGCTTCAGCATCTTCCTGCCCAAAAGCGGCTGTGCACACCTACGCAACTGCATCAGGTGCCTCTCATACGGTGTTGTCTCTGCACTCTAATGCGTGCAAAGCATGGAGCATGCAAGAGCACAAGCGTGGCATATGCTGACATACACCAGGCGGCAAGTGTGTGGCTAGCTGAGCTTGCACCAGGATGAATTGCGCTGAGCTGGGATGATGAGTGACAGGAAGACCCTGTCGCGCTGCAGGCAGCTTCTGCAGTCACACAGCACAACAGGCGGCGGCGCGGTGCCAGCTGACTCCATAGCAGGAGCCTCGTCATCCGGCACGCCTGGCATAGCGGGCGCAGCGCAAGCCTCTGCAGGCAAGGCTGCCCTGTCAGCAGGAGCTGCAGCATGCGCTGTATGCCAGAAATGCCCCATGGACGCAGCGTGGGCAGCGCCATGCGGGCATGTGGCATGCTGGACCTGCTGGCAGCAGGCGCTGCAGGCAAAGCATGCATGCCCATGCTGTGCTGCGCCTGCTCAGCGGCAGCAGCTCAGACAAAAATTCTTTGCATGAAAGACATTTGTATGAGTGGCTTTGAGGCAATGTGCTCTTGACTGAGAGTGCTGTGCGCAGTGGCCTGTCAATCATTGATGCTAAGCAAAATGTGTGCCTGGTCAATATGTATACACGTACAACACGAGGTACCACTCTGTATCGGGGAATGTTCGTTGCAGCAGCCCCAAGACTCAATCTTTTAGAGACACATGGGACTCAGTTTTCCATGCCGCTGCTACAACAGCACCATTCAATAATCCTTGCTGCCAGCTTAAGTCACGGCTCAGCTCTGCAATGGGGCCTCAGATGCTTCTGAAAGCCATTGCTGGTCCATGCTTGATGACACATGACAGGCACACCAGCACGCGCCAGGCACTCTGGACAAGCACCGCAACAGCAGTCTTGCAAGCTGCTAGGGTGGAAGCTAGCAGGCCTTCGTGCAAACCAATAACCCTGCTCATCTCTGATATACTCCGGGAGCCTCTCTGCAGGCACTGAGCATCGCTGTTTTGCAAAAGAGGCCTGCTGCATTTCCTTGTGTTTGGGCCAGAAGTCATTGCCCGACTGAATATATATTGGGGTGGGCGCTATACTGGAACATAAGCTAGGGATGTCTAGCCGCAGCTTCCCTGCTACAATCACCACAAGTGATTTGAGCGGAACTTCTATCGACAAGAACAGATTCCACTGGACATCCAATTCAAGCACCTCCAAGGTGGGGATGTTGTCATGATCAAAGCGGCATTCCAGCGCATCTTTGTCAGGCAGCTGATAGCTGTTCTCACTTAGGATGAGGCGCAGTCGTTTCAGGTTGCTCATGAATAATGAGGGTAGATTGCGGGCTGGTTCATTCCGTATGTTAAAAGTAATGTATTTCATAAAGTTGTTGACCCATATCTCCATGCACCAAATTGAGTTGTTTCGTACAATCACTCCGGTGATCTCATAGTAGAAGTTGCGTAGCAGATCTGTGCCAAGGATGGCATGCAGCTGACATCCAGCTGGCAAAGCTAGCTCTTGGCTGGAGTCTAAACGCACAAAATGAACACGTCGTAATGTCACATGTTGCAGGCACACGCAATTTGTGAGATTTGGAGGCTCAACATCGACAAAATGATAAGTTTGTATATACAGAGTTCTCAGACTCTCCAGCAAGCCGATTGCTGGAAAGACCATCTCCTGGGTGCTTGCAAAAAAATACTTGGACATTTCCCGTCCCAGATCCAACATAAGGTGCTGCAAGTTTGGCATAGTCAGGGGCATCTTCAATGCCTTGACCTGTAATGTCAGCACCGATGCATGCCTAGCGAGGACACTGACGAGCAGACCTTCCATGCTGCTTTCTGTCAGAAGCACCCCTTCCCCGCAGATGATGTGCAAGCAATGCAACAAATGTAGCTTGCTGTCAGCCAGATGAATTTGGTCCAATACAGCTGCATTGGCCTGGAAGCCCTCAGGTACTCTTTGCAAATTGAGGAACAAAGAATGGCAGGAAGGCCACCTGTCAATCTGCAACTGCCTGATGAGATCTCGCTCAACGGTACCCAATGTTTTGCACGCATGAAGCTGTGCCGCAACAAGTGGCCTCCTCAGGGCGTAGGTCGCTCGGTTGGTGCCGCAAGCCTTGGCCCACTCATCTGCTGACATGCAGTCCCTGAAGACGGCCCAAAGGTCGTTCATAGGCAGTACGTGAAGGTCCATCATGGTCTGCGCATGTGGAAGTAGGTGGGGGTCAGCTGGATTTGGGATGAGAGCCATTGATTGGCCTGCCATCAGGCTCTATGACATGAAATGGTGTCAGTCTCACACGTACACTATGAATCTCATGATTCCTGCCGTATAAGATGGCCGACTACGATTCTCTTGTCAGATCACCGACGTAGAATGGCTCAGCAGCTCAAGACAATCGACAATTCTGTCACCCTGTGACGCCAGCGCTAGATACGATATGCGCTGAGGAGAATTACCCCTTTCCAGCTTCGATGTATATTGGTCCGATTTGTAGGCGTCTCGTGAAGCGATTTTATTTGAGCTAGATGCCAGCAGCGTCTCCGATTCGGCAGCAAGAGTGCACCTCCTTAGCACACCGTGTAGAGGTTACAGCAGCTCTCCACAACGTTATATCCGTGGAATGTATCGAGTCCCTCGTGAGGGAAAGTCGAAGCCAGGCGCCAGTCCCCTCCGTTTTCTGGCAGCTTCCAGGTTCCTGGATGCTGGAAGCTGTTGCTGGCACCATGTTTGGGAGGTCCTTGAGTGTCCTATAATACCTTCTCGAACAGAACATCCAGCTTCTAGATAAAAGGCATTCTCAAAATCAACTGCGGAATGACACTTGTCATGTGCGGGCAGATGTATGCACAAGGTTCATCTCTATGAACAATATTGAATGTAGATCTACAGAGGGCAGCTTTCAGTGGTTGATTGCTAGACGTGTCTAGGGCGAAGATCTTAATGGAAGGCTGGAATCTCGAATGATGCTTTGCGGTGTGGTAGCTTCACCCGATCTGTGATGTCTCTGGTCATAAGACAGCATGATGCCAAGCACGAGCTATGACAGCCTAGGTCTTGCATTATAGGGCCTTTCACTATGGACCCATACCAACTTACACATACACATGCCAGGCCATCAATGATTGCAACCTTTGGCTGATGTGCAATGGCACCTTGCAGCTAGCACAGTCAGGCTTTTACAATGTGTTAGGCCCTCAGATGCCTTCGAAACCCCTCAGTGGTCCATCCTTGTTTACACAATATAGGCACACCATCTCGCGCAAGGCATTCTAGACATGCTTTGCAACAGCAGTCCCGCAAATTGGCTGGGCGAAAATCAGTAGGCCTCCGTGCACTCCAATGCCCCTGCTTGTCTTTGACATACCTTGGCAGCTCATCCAAAGGCACTGAACATTGCTCCTTCGAAAGGGACGCCTGCCGCACCTTCTTGTATCTGGGCCAAAAGTCATTCTTTGCTTGAAGATACATGGGGGATGGACCACATAAACCAGGCGATTTTAGATACAGCGTCCCCGCCACAATGACCACAAGTGATTTGAGCTCTACATCTATCCATAGGTTCAAATTGCCATGGACCTCCAGCTCAAGCACCTCCAAGGCCGGCATGTTATTTTTCCCAAAGTAACACTCCAGCACTTCCTTGTCCAATGGTCTCTCATAGTCAAGAAAGAGACGCATGCGCCTCAAATTCCTCAGAGAATCTGGGTGAGGAGACCTGCTTCGGCAACAGTTGGTTTCATACGCCAAGAGACCGTGGGACCAACGCTCCACCGCTAGAATTGAGTGGTGAGGCAGAGTCACTCCGGTGATCCAAGGCTCGACTCCGTGGACCTGACCATCGGAGAGGAGTGCATGCAGCTGACATCCAGCTGGCAAGAACCGCTTTGTGCTAGAGGTGCTTCTCACGAAGGTCACATCACCTTGCGCAGCAAAACGTTGCAGGTGTACGCAATTCGCTAAACTTGAAAGCCCAAGAAAAGCTCCAAGGAAAAATATGTACAAAGTCTTGAGACCCTTCAGCATGCTGATTGCTGGAAAGAGTTCCTCATCGTTGCTATATACATATACATGCCTCTTGTCCAAAAACAGCACTAAGTGTTGCAAATTGGGCATAGTCAAGGGCATCTTCAGTGTCTTGACCTGTAATGTCATCACAGATGCATGCCTAGCTAGGACATCAACGAGGAAGCCTTCGATGCCGTTCTCCGTGAGGGGCACCCTGGTCCTGCCTATGATGTGCAAGCAATGCAGCAATGGCATATTGTTTCCGCTGGCAGCCAAGCGGATCTTGTTCAGCGCATCCGCAGTGGCTTGGAAGCCCTCAGGCAGCTGCTCCAGATTGAGGAATAAAGAATGGCAGGCAGGCCATCTATCAACCTGGAGTTGCTTTACGAGGTCCTGCTCTATGATGCCCGGTGTCTCGCAGGGACGCACCTCTGCCGCGACAAGTTGCCTCCTCAAGGCGTAGGTTGCTCGGTTGGTACCGCAAGCCTTGGCCGAATCATGTGCTGACAAGCATTTCTTAAAGGCGGGCCAAAGGTCTGCTAGAGGTAGTGCTAAAAGATCCGCGCTCTGCAAAGTGAAATACTTTCAGGGTTAAGTTGGCATGGAATCCGTTTCACAGTCTACCACCTAGCTCCTTGACATAAAATGGTGCCAGTGTCCCGCGCACTCTCAAAACCGGCATTACCATCACGATATGAACTTTGCACCTATGAGATCTGTGCACATACGCCGATGTAGTCTCGTGTCAGCTCGCCTCAACGGTTCATAGCCTTTCCACTGTCCTGTCAACCTGTAACACTAGATCTCGGTACAATATGCGCCGAGGAGACTCACCCCTTTCACGGCCTCAGGCTTGTTGTGTCTCGGTCTCTTTGATCGTCGTCTCATAAAGCGATCTGGCTCAGACACTTTGTGCGGAGGACGTGCAATCCTGCTGCCGTCCAGGGGACCCTGCTGGCGCTGAACTTGTACACTACTTCACAACACCGTAGCACATCGTATCTGCCAAGTTCTTGGTGTACCTTTTTCGCAGCTTCCAGGTCTCTGGATACTGGAAGCTGCTGCTGGCAGTGATGCAGGCAGAGAATACACAAGCAACTTGATAAGATTTTTGATAGGTGCAGATATAGAGAGGGCCTCCTCAGCAATACGTGCAGGACATGTGTCTAGGGCAAAGCAAGCTTGCCAATGCCCCCTACAGCACGCCATGCACATGTGCGACGGTATGAGCAACATCCTTGCAGCAAGCCCATTGCAATGCCTTTCCTTCATTCATATCTGCCAGTCAATAATTTCTTCGCATGGTGACCAACAATTATTCCACACATTGTGTCCCATTCACTATTTAGTGGGACTCTACAACCACACCTTTAGGCAGACGATTAGGTATCCTACGAACCGGCAAATGTTCTTACCGGGGAGCTTGCCGAAGTCTTGGTGCGTGTGACCGCTCTCACCGAGGGCACTTGCACCCCACTTAGCCTTACTCTCACACATCATTGGAATGACTGTGGCCAAAGCTGTACTTAAGTGGCAATGTTGCGTGCTGTGGTAGCTTTACCAGCTCTCTGACGCCATAAGCAGATACAACATGTCAAGCAAGAGTTGCAAATGCCTGGTCTGCACAATACAGGGTCTTTGCTCCAGTCCCTAGGCCCCGTCTCACACATACATGCCATGTTTCATCCCATCCTGACACGCCACAAGATGCGGCAACCTAATAGGCTATGCCTCGGCTTCAGTCAAGGCTTCTCACTGCAACTGGGCCCTAGATGTTTTTGAAAGCCATCACTCGTCCAGGCTTGCTCACACAGAATAGGCAGACCAGCTCGCGCGAGGCATTCTGGACAAGCGCTGCAAAAGCGCTCTTGCAAACTGCTAGGGTGGAAGCTGGCAGGCCCACGTGCACTCCAATGACCTTGCGCGTCCCAAGCATACTTTGCGAGTTTCCTAGCCGGCATTGCACACTGCTCTTCTGCAAGAGCGGCCCGCTGATCCGCCTTGTATGTGGGCCAAAAGTCATTGCCCGACTGTACATACATCATAATTGGCGCTAGACCACAGAATAAGTCCCTTCTGTTTAAGCGCAACTTCCCTCCGACAATCACCACGAGTGACTTGAGCTGCAGTTTTATTGACAGGGATAAATTCCACTGGATATCCATTTCAAGCACCTCCAAGGCTGGCATGTTGCTATGAGCAAAGGAGCACTCCAACTCATCCTTGTGACACGGCGACACAATGCCCTTCTTACTCCATATGAGGCGCAATCGCTTCAAGTTGCTTATGCTGGATGACTGGGGACTAGCGGCTGGTTTATTTCTTTTGAGGAGACTACCGAACGTCACACCCTCCTCGATCCATGTCTCCAGGTAATAAATCTTGTTGCTACGTATGGTGACGCCGGTGAAATCATGGCAGTATCCACATAGCAGATCGTCCCCAAAGTTTGCATGTAGCTGACACTCAGCTGGCAAAACCAGCTCCGGGCTGGAGTTGGAAGGTTGAAATCGGATACCTTGTATAGCCACATGTTGCAAGAACACGCAATTCTTGAGGTTTGGAGCCTCAATATCGGCGCAATTAGATTGTATATACAGAGTCTTGAGACCCTTCAGCATGCTAATTGCTGGAAAGACTTCTTGATGCATCCGGATGCCCAAGGAATAATTCTCAAGCATATCCCGTCCCAGATCCAAGACCAAGTGCTGCAAGTTTGGCAGAGTCAAGGGCATCTTCAATGGCCTCAGCTGTAATGTCAGCACTGATGCATGCCTAGCAAGGACATTCACAAGCAATCCTTCGATGTTGTCCTGTGTGGGAAAATCCCTGACCCTGCCTATGATGTGCAAGCAATGCAGCGACGGCAACATCTCGCTAGCTGTGCGAATCTTCACCAACTCAGTTGCGGTGGCTCGGTAGTCCTCAGGCAGCTGCTGCAGATTGAGGAACAAAGAATGGCAGGAAGGCCACCTGTCAATCTGCAATTGCCTGATGAGATCTCGCTCAACGGTACCCACTCTTTTGCACGCATGAAGCTGTGCCGCAACAAGTGGCCTCCTCAAGCCGTAGGTTGCTCGGTTGGTGCCGCAAGCCTTGGCCCAGTCATCTGCTGTCATGCAGTCCTTCAAGACTGGCCAGAGGTCGTGCATGGGTAATGCCTGAAGGTCTAGCATGGTCTGCGCAAGCGGAAATAGGTGGGGGTTGATAAGAGTTGGTATGAGAGCCATTGCTTAGCCTGCCATCAGGCTCTGTGACATGCAATGGTGTCAGTCTCACACGCACACCATGAGACTCGTGTTTTCTGCCGTATGAGATGACCGACCACAATTCTCTTGTCAGATCACCTAGAGTGGCTCAGCAGCTCAAGACAGTCAACAGTTCTGTGACGCTGTGACGCCAGTGCTAGGATACATGCGCCGAGGGGACTCACCCTTTTCGCAGCTTTGGTGTATCTTGGTCCACTTTGTAGGCGTCTCGTGGAGCGATGTTGTTCAAGTGTGCACCTTGCACGCTAGATGCCAGCAGCGTCTCCGGTGCGGCAGCAGGATTACACCTCCTCCGCACACCGTGTGAGGGTGACAGATCTTCACAACGTTACAGCACATAGAATGTATTGGGTCCCTCGTGAGGGAAATTCGGAGCCTGGCGCCAGTAAGCATCCGTTTTCTGGCAGCTTCCAGGTTCCTGGATGCTGGAAGCTGCCGCTGGCATCATAAATGTGTGAAGCCTCCTCTCGAGGGCTTCTAGATGGGGAGATGCCTGTGGAGGCGGATGTTCTTATACAATTCTGGCCGATGTAGACATAGAAGGGGCGCATTCAGCAGTATCATATCTTTGCTAAACACGATGTCGAGGGCATAGCAGGCTGAGTCTCAGATACTCTACAAGAGCTAAATGCTCCCTCAAAATGATCAAAGGAGCCTCTGAGTCAGTAGGTGTCCTAACGGGCAAGCTGGCCAAACTTTATATGGTACATGGTACACATAGTGGTATAAGGAGCGTTATGAATGTTTTGTCGAGATGTGAGAGCGCATCGCCAGCAATTGCCCGCACAGTTTCCAGAAGTTTGGAAGCTGAGAAGGTGATAGTAGGCACAGCATGGTACTTTTCAGGGCTTTGAACTCTGAAATTGAATCTCGAGGGTATCTTACAAAGCCACAGGATACCAGGTACCGGTGAAACAGTTGCATCCATGTCAACTTGAACAGCATCACCCTGATTGAGGCGTCGCACTTGCCATATTGATGCATATGCATATCAGATGCACATCTACATCTGCTCAGTGAGTCTAGACGCTCTAATAATTGTTATTGTACAAGTATACAGGGCTAACTATGTCAGCCGCCTAGAGCTCCCCACAGACAAACATTGACTGCAATTGGCAACTACGGCTAACATGGGCATGCCAGTGTGCAACAGCACCTTAGACCAGCATTGATGCAGCACGCGCATGCTTGAGCCGTACTCTGTGCATGAGTCCAGCAAGCTTGTTTGCATCATACTGGTCAAGGCCGCTCTGCAAGCTTGCAGCTGCAAGCTACATCTGCGTTGTGTGTCAGGAACCCATGACGTCAGTCGCAGACACCACTCTCACTTCATGAGAGAACCCCTCAAGAATATTGGGACCCTACTGAGTCTCGGAGTTTCTGAGCTAGCATGTCGGGGTGTAGAAGCCTTTTAAAACACTCAGGACCCCGGGAATCACAATCTCTCCTATCCTTTGCAAGAGACATCTCCAAGAGTGCTCCATATTGGCTCAAGGAGCGGGCTGGTTATCGATGTCTATAATGACTCTCTTGAGGACGGTCTCTAGGGAAGCGTGCGCATTCTGGGGGTCCTTGCTGACGCGCTGCCAGCGCTCCCCATGGTGCGGCTCGGCCTTCTTCATCTCTGTCAGCACCTGCGCGCGATGACATGCGTACGAGACAGCTTGAAGGCGGCACCTTCACAATGTATCCCCAGTATGCCGCAACTTTATGCGGACGGTGCTCTGCCTTCCCATATCTGCTCTATGACATTATCTCAGCTGACCGCCTCGAGGTATCAACAAGCCAGTAATCTGACAAATGGGCTATATGCTGCGCTTGAATCCTCCTGTTTACATTGTGAGCACTGCCTTTGCTGGCCGCCAAGGAACAGGCACACTGAGCACGTGGAGCGTCCTTGTACAACTGCCTAGAAACTGCAGCTGACTTGAGTACTGATAACTCAGAGCCCCAGGTTTGACCTGGCTCTCACACACAAGGACAGTCGCACCTGCGCCTGGGACTCTGCATTGCCATACTGGGACTCCAGCTTGTACAGTAGGGCCCAGAAGTCCCCATTGTCGCCCCTGGCCAGCTTCACAGCTCTCTGCAGCCAGCTTCTGGCCTTGTCAACCTGCAACAGCATACAAATTCTTGGAATGGCTGTTGCAGACTACGTGACACAGTCAGCAGGTGTCACAAGCATCATCTGGATCCTGCTCTGGCTGCTGCCACATGGAGACAATCTCTCATGCTGAACGTTAGAGCACACTCCTGGAGGGGAATGACCGTTCTGGCTTTCAGTATCATCTCCATAGCCACAGTACCGCAAGCCAGACGGTGAATTCCCACAAGTTAGTGAAGCAATGGTGGAAGCATTTGCTTGCCTTGCGGTCGCTCCAGAAGATGAGCTGAGCTACGGCTGCGACCACATGCGGGTCATCAGGGCACTCCTTCAGCGCATCAAGGGACTTCGCCTTGCGCGCCGGCCGGGGCGCCATCGCTAGATTCTCGGCCAGGAGAACGCCGCTCTTGGGGCAGTCTGCTAAAGCCCTGCATACAGCACCAACATGTCTCAGCATGAGTGCAATATCCTGCTACAAGGTGCTACTAGTGTTGATACTGAGAGCCCACCCTAAGAGCATCATCTTCCGCCGCTGAGACTCTGGCAAAGGCGTCCCGGCCAGGCCATCTTTACCACTTTCTACATTAGGCAGGATGCCGCTCTTAGGGTAGTCTAAAAGAGAGCCTTGTGTGCAACTATAGCAAGATTGAGAGCTTGGCGTGATGGTCAGGCAAATGCAAGAGGTTTTCCTCTGGGGAGGAGCTGCACATTTCTGTTCACAATGCGCCCCTCTCGCTGCACTCAAGAGTTTCCTAGGCGCCATTCCCACTGCGCCAGGTTAGATTGTAAGTTAGAGTACTGGCAACAAGCAACCTCAAGGCAGAGTGCACAGCTAGGATTCGTACCTGGCCATGAGGGACTCTGCGGCTTTGATGTTGCCTGCCCGCTGCTCCACACGCACAGCTGCAAGCCACAGGTCTGCTGTGTGCGGGTTCTTCAACCGCGCCTGCATGCAGGGGAGAGCAAAGCGTCAGGGTAAAGTACATTGGCATCTCAGCTTACGGGCTCATGCGGGCTGCCCGTTGCTGGAAACGGTATGATCAGGGCATGTAGCTTTGTTGAGGTACTCCTGCTGCCTGCCCTTGACTGCCTTGTGCCAGGCTAGACTATAGCGCAAATGTCAAGCTTCAGGCTGTAGGCTGACATCCAGAGGTGTTCACTGAGAGGAGCTTTGTTTGTGCCAGCTTCAATGTATCTGAAACGAGTGCACCATCTATGCATGCCACGGACAGGAAGAGAGTGCCGCACCTGCTCCAGGACGTTTCGGGCCTTGCCCACCATGCCAGCGCCCTCCTCGAGGCGCGACAGCGAGCGCCACAGCGGGACGCTCGTCATGCAGCGCTTGAGTCCGTCCTGGTAGGCCGCCCTTGCTCCATCTGCCTTGCCCTGCCGCTCGTTCAGCTGGCCCAGCATCAGGTAGAACTTGTGGAAGTAGGGGAACTTAGAGATGCCCTCCATGAGCAGCTTCAGCTCCTGCAGAACTCGCATTACGTCAGGCAGGCTGAAGTATTCACACCCTAAACAAGGCCATATAGGATGGGTCAAATGTGACCTCAAAAAGACAATTTCCCTCTGTCTGGCAAGGCTTGCGCTACATTTGGGCCAAGCACCTCTGGATGCATACAAGGGCCAGCGCCCTGCTCATCTTGACAGGCGTTGATCCCGTGAAACGCACAGAATGATGCACAGGAGGGCTCAGAGGCGCAGAAAACATTTTGCATGCGGCTGAGTACTCTTGGCGAGGCAAGGAGTCACCTCCTGAGTCTGGCCGCGCTCGCGCTCCACCAGGGCGGACTTCATCCAGATGCGCTCGTTGGCCAGGGTGCTGCGGGCCTTCTCCAGGATCCGCCGCGCCCGCTCCATCTCGTTGTTCTCGAACTCAATCTTGAAGGCCGCCAGCCAGATCTGCTCGCTCTCTGCACCAGCCACAGCATCTTTCAGAGGCTGTATGGGGTTCATGTGTGCCCTGTCCGCTCTCAGCACTGGCATAGCACTAGAAAGGCTGTATGAGGTCTCTATATATGCTGTGCAATGCCGGCCAGTGCCTGAAGGCTTATCTCACAGTCTATTAGGAAACTGGACTAGAGGAGTCAGCCAAACATGGGCTCATCATCAAGCCTTCTGCAGCCCACACCTATAACAAGGCATGCTGAGAAGGCAAGATGCCCAGGAAGGAGATTGTGAGCAAGTGTACCTGGATTGGAGACATTGGCGGAGTTGAGGATGCCGCGCGCAGCTTCCAGCAGCTCCCGCGACTGCTGGCCCAGCTGGGCGGCGCGCTTCTCGTCGCCTGCTTTGCGCGCTGCCTCGGCCTCCTGCTTCTTGGCTTCGCTGTCCTGCCACTTGGTCTTGGCGGCCATGAGCCACAAGATCTCTGCCTGCGTAGTACATAGATCTGCATCAGCTGTAATGACACAAAGTCCCGATGCCTGAGTCTATCTGTCATCACTCATGTCAGAGGTGCCACTTGGGCATGGTTAGCTGGTTGTAGAGGCAACCCATTAGGTTGTCACTGCCTGCGCCAGCATGCAGCAGCAGGAAGATGCCAAATCAGGACGCTGAATGTCTGGCCCGTATCTGTCCGCGCGCTGAATTCTCGCAAGCACGCAGTCATCAGAGGCCAGGTGTGCTCTGCGGGGCCGCTGTGAGCTACATGCCACTCAGATGCAGCAGCAGTATCTGGCCCCCGACACCCACAGGACATCCTCTTTCAACGCTTTGCCTATGTGCCTGTGATGCCTCTCAATTGGGAGTTGCTGTAGCAGATGCATGCAGCACCTGCTGCCTGGATGTCCAGCCACACGCCCCAGCTGAGGGATAGCAATCTCTGAGCTGAGTTGGGCCGCTATGAGGTACATGCCACTCAGATGCAGCAGCGAAATCTTAATCTGGGCCCCAAGGCCAACAGTGATCCATCTAAAGAATGACCCTGACTGTGTACGAGGTTTTGAAACTCAAAGTAGAGTGTCCCATGGCACATTCATGCACCTGCAGCTGCCTTGGTGTGCTGGTCAATATTCTTGGCCCAAGACAATCAAAAACCCGGCGGCGCTGATGTGGAAGCACCCCTGATGTCCTTGGGCTGATCAAGCAGTAGCCGTGGACATTGTAGAGGCTATGGTATTGATGATCTGTAGACGACGCTCAACGCATGTAGTTGAAGGCAGTAGGGAGAGCAACGCACCTGCGGGCAGTACTTCACGCCGCGCTCGAGGACCTCCGCAACGGCCTCGGGGGTGCCGTGCTGGCGCTCCAGGTGCGCCAGAGCGCGGTACAGGGACTTCTTGCCCGGAAAGACGCTGATGGCGTGCTGCAGGATCGCGCGCGCCGTCTTCACGCTGCCCCGGTCCAGACAGTCCTGCGCAGACAGCAGACACCTTTCAGTGTATTCTCACTTATCACCCCCCTGCCTTGAAACAACCCTACAGAGGAGGAAGGACTAGGCTTCCTTCCAAGCACACTCCTCCCCTTGGATGTGACATGAGACTGCCCATCAGTGGCTTCACAATCACCACCCCCTGTTTCGACAATGCCTCTGTAGGCAGGGATGTGAAAAGCTCCTGTACAGGCAAGCAGACTCTCTCTCTCTGTGTGGCTTCACCCTTTACGCTTCCTTCTCCCAAGGATTAGACACAGAGGAGAGCCAGATGGAGTGGGAACTGTTCACTTGAAGCAAATGGGTGGCCTTAGTACAGTGGCAAAACATTCAACGCCGAGGATGCAAGGACTGTCATAGGCTTCTGGACGTGTGGCAGAACATAGGATGGCCAAGAGGTGATCATCAAGGCACCATGCAGGACTGGAGGGTGGAAGGTGGAGGCGGTACCTGAGCATCCGCCTTCCAGGTCTTCTTCCAGTCGTCCTTCTCCACGCCATAGTCCACCACAGTCCGCACGATCTCTCTGCAGGTGCTGACCATGGGAGGGTCTGCCCGCTCAGCTGCTTCGGCCTCCTGCATGTTGAGCCCCCAGGATTCAAAACATGCAAGGCCCATACATGAAATTTAAACTACGTCAGCCCGCACAAACCCCCGAAAGAGCATGAGCAGAGGGTGCTGCAGCATGCATCCTGCTCATGGCTGCAGGCAGAAAGCTGCTGCTCGGTGTGTTCGGCATGCGCAGTATAGGGCGGGCATAATCACGCGTGCTCTCATTTGCGCGCGTGTCTGATAGACCGAACCCAGATCATTGTCCGCCGTAAAACATCTTTCTCTGATACCACCCTGTGCCATGTCTCATGGCACTAGGACTTGGCTCGTGGCGGAGCGCTAAACTTCTTGTACAAGACTAGAGCAGTACCTCTCCGCACAAGCTGGCGGCAGTCACTACAGATAGGAAACGTAATGGCAGGCTCAGGGCATACAGCAGAGCGGCGAACAGCCACTGCCAAAGGGGCGCCTCCGAGGGCCTTGCAGTTGCTCTGCAGCCTATACCAGGCTGGCAGCTATGCAGACTGTAAGCTGAGTTTTAGAGGCCTGCAATCCTCGAGTTTCACACTGCCCTCTGAGTTTTGATTCTAAATTTAGCTTGTCTCAGACGCATAGCATAGACCACAGAGCGCACCTTCAGCCAGACGTCCCGGTTAATGATGACCTGGTTGTCGGACAGAGACTTCAGGGCGCGCTCTATGATCTTGCCCACCATCGGCTTGTTTCCCTGCATCACACATCCTCTCTTGAGCAGCAGCTTTCCAATCAGTGCATCCTGTGTCCCACAGAACCCCCACTACCTCCTTCAATACAGTCTCTGTCATGCACCTCAGAGACCTTGGGATGGCTGTGTCACAACATGTGCACAACACAGGGGAAAGGCTCCTGTCAGGTTCACACAGCCAGCTGCAAGACGTGAGGCATGACTGGGCGGGAGCGGTAAAGCATGTAAGAACAACAGGAAGCTTGAGCAGTTGGCCGAGAGCCTACATTGGCTTCCTCCAGCTTGGCGGCGTGGATCCAGATGGCCATTTCTGAGGGCAGCGCCCGCCGGGCCTCATTGAGAATCTTCCGGGCATTCTCGTACGATTCCAGGCGGGCCAGTGCCAGCCAGAGCTCCACATGCTGCAAGTGCACACTGCTTGTGTCAGAGGCATCACACAAGGTGACGCCTGCATTATGTCTGACATTGGCAAGCTGCATCTGCAGTATGTAAATCTGTGCTGGCGTTGGCGCGGCTAGAGCCTCTGAGCACAGAAAAGCCACAATACTTCCTTTGAGCCTTCCCATAGGTGTGTATATAGAGTTGTTCTGGCATTCTTGGGATTCGAGCCACGTCATGAGCCACAGCACCACAGGCTGCAGGTACAAACTTACATGCTTCTGAGGGCACGTAACGGTAAGGTATGCTTGTGAAAGGCACTGGGATGGTGTTTTAGCCTCACTCGTGTTTGAAATAGGAAGTACGTAACGCGGACAAGGCATGGAACGCATATACAGACCTGAGACGTGCACGGACTGAGAAGGAAGTACTGTCTGACTCAATAATGTCAAGAGCTCATGTAAGGGCTGAATACTGAGAAACTACATCTTTGTAATACTGCATGCACTGAGCTGACCTATAAAGCTTGTACCTAGTGACCCTGGGGCCTGCACATACCTGGGGGCAGCACTCGGTGGCTCGCTTCAGCAGCACCCGGGCGTCGTCCTCGCCGGCCAGCTCGATGGCCGCCTTCCAGAGCCGCACAGACGTGGGAACCTTCTCGAGCGCTCGCCGCAGCACCCTCGACTTAGCCTGGCTGTCCTGCTCCAGCCGCGCAGCCTGCAGGCACAGTATTGCAATTTTCGGAGGGATACTGTCTCATTGTGTTACATTGAGAGAATGTGTGTGCTGATGACAACCATGTTCCTATTCAGGAATTGGCCCAGGACAGCATTGTCGCAATTCAACGCAATGTATCAAGCTGTCTAAGCGAAGTGCTGCTCCTTGCGGGCTATGTGAGGACCCATTCACCGCCAGAGCAAGCCCCTGGCCGGGAATGTATCTGTAATCATGCAGGACGAGACTGGTGAAGCGGGCGCACCTGGATCCAGAGCTTAACAGAGGTCTGGTTGTGCTGGACGCCGCGAGCCAGCAGCGCCTTGGCGTTGTCCGGCGTCTGCATGCGCGCGGCCTCCAGCCAGACGTCCTCATTGTTGGGGCACAGGTCGCAGCCCTTCATGATGAGCTTGCGCGCCTCAGGCATGGCCCTGCATGCACAGCCACCTTTAAGACGCCTTCCGAGATGAGGACTGGTATCATAGGCACTGTGTGACAAATCTGCGGGCGATGAAGCTCATCCTTGGTGTGGCACATAGCATAGCGCAGACCTGCAGAAAGGTCTGCAGTGGCCAGCACCTCTGGGTGCCATCACGTGGATATGAAGCCCTGAGACTCTTGACATCCAGGCACGTATTGTGGCCAGCTGAGGCCTTCAGACCAGCTGCCAGAAGGGTTCGTGATCTGCTCACCACAGAAGGGCAGACCATCAGGATGCCAGGTACTGGGACATACCCGACTGTCTCCTCCAGGCGCGCTGCTGCCACCCAGCCTGGCGCATGCTTAGGGTTAGTGTTGATGACGCTCTTGAGCAGCATGCGGGCCTTCTTGATGTCGCCTATTTCGGCGTCGCTGCTGAGCTGGATGGAGTCCAGGCTGGTGAGGTAGCCCTTGGGATCCACCGTGGACTTCCCCGAGGCTGAGTCACCCATCCGCTTGGCAATATTCTCCAGGTTGACGTCCAGCATCTGCGTCCGGCCCTCTCCAATGGCCTTAAGATTTGTGCTGCACAGTAGCAACCCCCAACTCAGTCTCAGAATTTCCAGATGTCATCCTCAGGACAGGTTGTCCAGCAGACATGTCATCTGTCCAAGGTGTGTCCCTCACTTCTGCCAGTTTAGACAGGGCAGTGCAGCTGAGCTGAAGCGTGGTCAGTGCGGTGAAAAGCACCCACAGTCATGCTTGACGGTATCACTGGCATCAGGGCCAGCTGCAGGAAGGGAGGATGCGCACTTCATGCCTGCAGGAGTGTCGAGGCCATTGCCCACGCTGATGCTGGTCATGCTCTCCTTCTCAGCCAGCCGCTTGGCCAGGAGGTTGTCCGGGGCAGGCGTCAATATCTGCATGGTCAGCGGGCTCGCTTAGTCCAGGCCTATGCCCATGCACATGCGCAGCAAAGTGCCTGGCACATTACTGAAGCTCCATGCAATCGCTGAGCACATTACATAAGAGCCCAAAGCCTGAACTGTTTTACACGATGCGGGGCGCTGTATCCCTCCACAATGACAATGTGGTGCTCACCAAGTTTTCAATGTGACGCGTTGACACTTAACATCTTCCAGGTGGTGCCTCAGTGCGCCACATTGCATACATCGAGAGCGCCACATTAAGGTCAAGGGAGAGGGCGTCAAGAATAGCTGACCGACCTCCATCTTGTTCTTCTTGTGCCGCGTGTAGTCGCCAATGTCAGGGATGGCGTTCCACTCGTCCTCGCTGATGTGCGCCAGCTTGCGCTTGAGGTCTGCAAACTGCTCCGTGATCTTGGGGTTCTCCTTCCGGTACTTCTCTATGTCCTCCTTCAGCTTCTTTTCCCGGATGGCTCGCCGCCTGTCATCCATATGCATATCAATCGCCTCCCACACCTGCAATGCAGAACGCTAATTGTAAGCGCATGCAACTCTGCCCAACAGGCTCTCACAGAGAGCGCAGAGACTCTGTTCCAGTACTCTATGTCCTCTTACAGCTTCTCCCCATGCATGGCTCGCCGCCTGACATACATGTGGGCATTGATAGCTTCCCACACCTGCAATGCAGAGCACTGCTTGTAAGCGCATGCAGCTCTGTGCAACAGGCTCTCACAGACGCGCAGGGCTTCACCGGGGTCACTTCGCAACCCTGCGGATCTACAAAGGCTACATGTTCTGCTGCTGCAGTGGCTGATGGAGTCCACCATGCTGCTGGGATTTTTACAAGGAGGTGACCCAATCAGCGCTGATGCTGTGCGCTACTGCCTAAGCAGCTTGCGCTGTCTTATATATGGGGTGCGTTGCGTTGCGTGCATGCAGCCATGAGAGAATCACTCTGCAGGTGTGGGAGGCAATCGACACCCACATGGATGACAGGTGGCGAGCACAGAAGAGGCTTTGAGAGGACACAGAGGAAGTATCAGTGGCGGGCATGAACAAATCACCTCATCTGCCTCTCTGTCGTCCTGGTCATACTCCCCGAAGGTACCTGCCAGGGCTCCAGCGTCATTGCCCATGAAGTGGTCAAACTTGCTGTCGTCCTCGGCATCATTGGTCTCTGGCTTTTTCTCATCCTTTGGTGGAGCTGCTGGTGCTGCAGCTGCTGGCGGTGCTCCTGGCGCACCCTGCAAATGAATCAAGCATTTCTCGATACATGATCAGCTTCTCCATCTTAGTTGCGCAGCCAGCAAGCCATCTGTGATGTGGAAGCAGATCAAAGCATATGGAACAAGGAACCAAGGTGCAAGGAGAGCACCTGCTGTGCTGCAGCCATCTCTGGTGTCATCCTGGCCGGACCAATATCGGACCGGGTCGTGAAGCCAGTGGCTCCACGCCCCAGCCCAGGGACATAGTTTGCTGGTACTGCCATGGAATTAAAGCTGGCAGAAGGAGGCTTCTGCCCACCAGGCGCACCAGGCGCAGACTGCGCTGGCATGTGCATGCCCGACATGATTGCTGTACGCTTCTGGAAGAGCTCTCTAGGTGCCTAGAGCCATCTCGGATGCTGCCTTAGCCATCATGGCCATCAGCACCCACACTCATGGAATGATGCTGCTGTCCAGATTACAATGTGATTTTAGCGAGGCTCGACTGCAGTGAGACGCCACTCTGGAGACACCAGACCTCTCTCACTCTGCTGTGGAACCTGAAGATTCACCATCAATACACCTTGTTGCCATGTGATGTGCCACGTAGGCTTATTGCAGTGAGAGCGCACTGCCAAACACCTGAGTTGCAATAATTTTCTAGATCCAACCTTTGGCAGCAAGACCGGTTCGTTCGTACATATAGCTTGCGCTCCTGCCGACCAGGGCATTGAGGACTTACAACTGCACTAGGTCGAAAAGTCAGTATGAGCAGGCAGCTGCTGCAGAGAACAGCGCCGGCTCTGAGTCAAGCGTTCAACAGCTATGGGGCAATGTCAGCCAGCCCAGCAGCATCCGTGCTCGCACGGCATATCTCAACGTCCAACTCGCACTCAGCCAACCCTGCTGCTGAGTTTGTCGTGAGCAAGGTTGATGCCCTGGTGAACTGGGCCCGAGAAGGATCAATGTGGCCGATGACCTTTGGTCTAGGTAAGCTGTAGCTTCGGTGTCCGGTCACGAGCAAGACTGACATATGCCAATGAACTGTGTGATATTCGGCTCGATATGTGTGGCATCCCTCTTACTTCTGTCCCCTGATTCTCAATCATCTTGTATGTAGCTTGCTGTGCCGTGGAGATGATGCACACCGGAGCAGCCAGATACGACTTGGATCGCTTCGGTATCATCTTTCGCCCCAGCCCCAGGCAGAGCGATGTCATGATCGTGGCGGGCACGCTCACAAACAAGATGGCTCCAGCACTTCGGAAGGTCTATGATCAGGTCAGTCTTGCTCACGGCTTGGCGCTGTAGCTCACATCGTCCTGTACACAGTGTCAGGGGACTTTTTACAGGGACAGCTGAAGGCTCAAGCATGACAAGACACCTCTTTCTGCAGATGCCAGAGCCCAGATGGGTGATCAGCATGGGATCCTGCGCAAATGGAGGCGGCTACTACCACTACTCCTACTCAGTGGTGCGGGGCTGTGATCGCATTGTACCAGTGGACATCTATGTTCCAGGATGCCCGCCGACAGCAGAGGCCCTCATGTATGGGCTCCTACAGCTGCAGAAGAAGATAGCAAGGCAAGCCTCCGAGCTCAAGCCTTACCATGGAGTAGACGTCGTACAACGCTCTCTCATTTCAGTGCCCAAAGAAGTCCTTTGCCTGCTGCTGTGCGGCCTTCTCTCGCTGCCACGTCATAGACACTTCAATGTCTAGTTGCAGGTGCTGCAGCAAGACAGTACTTTGTGTGCAGGTCTGTGACCATGGCATACCAATTCTGTGACCAGGGCATACCTGACATCAGGTTTATTCCCGCACAGATGTCAATGTTGTCTCATTTACTCTGTGCTTACGCAAGCTCTGGGTCTCGCAGGACAAAGAAGGCACAGATCTGGCTGAACAAATAGACCATAGGACGGATGGATGCAGCGCCTGTCCCCACTTGCGCAGCTGCTCAGCAAAGGGAATAGACCGATGAAGTAATCAGGCAATTGCCCCTGATCAGCGCAGGACGGAAGTAATTGGCACCTGTCCTGGCTGAGCCAGACATCCTCAACTATAGTGCAACACAGAGTTCTGTGAGGCAATAGCCAAGGAACTAGGAGGACTACAATGTTGGTCTGAATCAGGCCTCCCTGATGCCATCAGGCATTGACATGTACTGCTGAGCAGATTTTATCTAGGTGGTTCAGGTTGTCTCTCCGGCAGATGCAGCCTATGACAAGCAAGATGGAGAGCTTGTCAAAGGTCAAGACAGCTGCCAATCGCCGGAGCTCTCAATGAGTGTCTATATCTGCCTGTCCTGCTGCCAGGCACCCAATGAGTAGTGCTACTGTGACTTGATAAAGATCAGAGTATTGTAATATACGTTCAAACGGCGCATTCCATGCAATTGTGCACACATTTCCAGCCACAGGAGTCTCAAGGTTCCTGCAAGCATGTCAGATTGAGGCAAGCTCCAGGCATCAATCAGCCCTGATCAGCCCATGAGCTTGCGCCGCAACCCTCTCAAGGTGTCTGTAGTTCCTCCTCTCCTGTAGCTATAAGGAGCCCTGTGAACTCCCCATCTTCCTGTCTGCTGTACACACTGGCTGCGCCTGCTTCCAGAATCTGCCCCACAAACAGGAAGGGCTGCTCCTGCGAGGGGTTCGTGCTGGTGAGAACCCCTTCGTTTGCCTCAGCTGCCTGGCGCACGGCGTCCCACAGCGGCGCCTGCCCGGCCTTGTCTGCGCTCTGCAGCTGCCGGAAGGCCTCCTGGGAAAGCATGCTGATCCAGCCAGACTGTGTCGCCACCGACCCTGCGCACGCAAGCTTAAGCACCTCTCTGGGAGTGCTACTCCATTGTGATGGTGATCTCTGTGCTGGGCTTAGACTGAAATACATGTCCTCTGCGATAATAGCTGCTGCTGCACATCATAGCTCGCTCTGTCTAGCATGAGGCCCGGTTCTCCAGGTATTGCGCCCGACCATCATCCTCATTGCAAGTGTCTGTTCACAGGTGTTCCACCAGATGGCGCTGCTCAGGGAGCGAAGGTCATATGAATGTCTGTATGGCTGCTGCGCTACAGAGGGCAGAGATCCAGCAACTCAGAGTCTCACCAATGAACCTGTACTGGAAAATCTCAGCGCGCTTGCCAAACACCCAGGTTGACATTGGGTCATCAGCTTCGCCCAGCTCAAAGTGTGGTGCCTGTTTGAGAAGCGCCTGTGGGATCTCTAGCTGCACACTGGAGAACTGCGGCCCCTGTTGAGGGTTCAGTACTGTGCGAGGGTCCACAATGTACACAGCTGCAAGGGCAGCATGTGCTGTAAGCCTGATGTCTCTGCTGCTCCTCAGTCTGATGAAATTGAAGAGAATGCTGGATATGTGCAACGAGCGGCAATGCTCAACATTGTCTGGTGCAACAAGCGTACAAATCAGCGCCTGCTAAGCAGCAAGTAGGCCAGATGGAGTAACGTCTATAGAGGTCCAAGGATACTCACTCTCAGGGAGCTCGCTTGTCCCCTGCGCCCATAGGACTGATGAAACAGTCCTTGATGAGGACACTGACCGTTTGCCTGCGGTGAGTAGTACCTGGGCCCCGCACTGATGCAAAGATGGCAGCATTACCGCGCGAAGCCCTAACAAGGCTGATCTGAAAGCCATACTGATCGCTGAATGCCCTCTTAAGACACCACCAAGGGCATGATAGTGGGTATATTGCTCCTGTACCGATTTGATATCCTACTATTGCCCCAATTGTCCGTTTTTAGGTGCAGACTTATAAGCTGGACAAGAAACCGATACGTCATCGGCACGTGTGTCATATGCTCTATTGGAAAGCTCTCTTCTTGCCATCTAAATCAGCTCTTGCAGCTGCTATTCCTCAAGAAATGAGGTAATACAATGGAAAGAGCTTGCGAACGTGTGCAAGGGGCATTCGTTGCGTTTCACGATCAGTAAGGACCAACCAACAGGTCGCTTGCCGATGAGGTTCTGAATGAGCTTGACAATGCCTCATTCTCCTTAGCATCAAATTACCGTTGATGGCCAGCAAGAGCTCCCCATTGTCCGTACTGGACGACATGTTTCCAACCGTAAGCAGTCTCCTCCCCTACTTTTCACTCTGCTCCTTAGTCCACATACCCACTAAAACATAGCTGACTCTTATTTCCTTGCAGATACCTACCGAGACTATAGCAACGGTGCTCCGAGAGCATGACAACAACGTCGAGAGCACCATAGAAGCCCTACTCAATGTGTGCAGCCCAGCACAGAGCAGAGAAAAGGTGATCACCCATTCTCCCTGAGCCCTTTGGAGTACAAGTCAATAATCAATGCAGGCTTTCTTTAAATTTATCCAATTGCATTCCTGCAGGGGTTGCATGCGCCGTCTCCAGTCAACCACTCCCCAAACGATCAGATCTGGAGAGATGAGGAGCTTGCAAGAGCCATGCAGGTCAGCCCAGCGCTTTGCTTGACACCCATCGTGGATCAATCGCATGGCACTGCATGGCAGCTTGCCTTTGCATTATCATGTGCACCTCAGTCTCAGGCAATCCTCCTTTAGGCCAGCATCTCGCGCAAGTGTGATACCCGCCAGTCTGGGCGGCAACATGATTGACACGACTTGTTAGAGCAAGGAGGGCAGTAAGCGTGCAGCTGACATGGACAGTGCTTTCTGCGAAGGCACAGTTGGATGCCGAAGCAAGCACGAGGAGTGCTCCCGGGTGGCTACCATCAGAGGGAAGAGAAGCGCATGCCCCAGGCGCAGAGGAAGACACGTGGGGGCAGGCACGTCCTCCTTGCACACGTGAACACAGAGGCATCATTCCACGCTGTTCTTAGTGTTCTGACAACAGTTCCAGGTAGTCTGAGAATTTTACTGGCCTGGAGCTGAACACATGTATGGGGTATCCCTATCTTGTCCCGTGAGAGCCTGCTACCATTTGTGTCCAAGATAGGAGTGGGTGATCTCATGCCTGCTTGACTGCGCTCCAGGTGTTCAGCAATTAGGCCTTTGGATGCGTATTGCCATGCCCCAGATGATTGACCATGAGCACAGCCCTATAGAGCATGGGGTGATTCAGGACCAGCTTACTGCAGGGTGTACTGAACCCAAGGGCTGACTTGTGCAGGGAGAGGATCCCTTTAAAGAGTGGCGGGATGTGGCCGCCTCTGTCGGTCAAACCGTCACAGAGGGCCTCAACACTTTTGCAGACACAGTCAGCAGCTGGCTTTCGGGCCCTCTTGATGAGGACGCCGAGCCAGAGACCCCGCGCAGACGAGCAGAAGCAAAAAGGTGCAGAGCCGGCGCTGCATGCATTCTGTCCTGCCTGCTGTGCTCCTGGGGACAATCCAGTCCCTGTCAACATCATGCCTTAGAATCCTTGCTGTTGACCCCACAGGCCTTTCAAGCTGCCGCAGTCGTCCTATATTTACCTTGCGCTAGCATTCTGGCAGCCACAGGTGCAGGATGCATTCCGTGAGCGCCCAAAGGGCCTGACGCTGTGGTGTTTTGCAGGGATGAGGGAGGTCAGGGCTCACAGGGGTCTGTGGTGGTTGCAAATGACGCCGAGCGGCCACTGACCGCGCACCGGCGAACCGCTTCTCGGCCTATGGACGATCTGAGCATACGCAGAAGCTTTTCGGGTGCTGCGCTGGGTGACGGCGAGGCGCCGTTGAGTGAGACAGACAGCAAGAAGGACAAATAGGTGCGCAGAGTGACAGGCAGGGCATCACAGAGTCAAGCAGGCAGCACGATGTTGATGTGGCCGCACTCAACCCAGCTTGGACATCCCCAGAGCAGTTGAGAGATGCTTTCTTGATTGGTATATTGGCGACACTAGCTAGCTAGGATAGATTTAAATGCTCATAGCTGGCCGTGAGCTGGATTAGGCCAGGCGCCAGGTCAAACAAGACTATGATGTGTTGTGGCATGCTTGCCTCGGACCGGTGTTGGTCTTGCTTGTGCTGGGGTTTACCTGCAGGCGCTTGTGCTACGGTCCCTGCTTTCTAGCTTTCTCATGAAGGACAGTTGGATTTGGAAATATGCGAGAAGTGCACCAGGGCAAAACATGACCCGTGTGTCAATATGGCCACATGTTCCAGATTTACTGAATAGCCTCTGTATGCTGTGAGGCTCTATGACAACAATCCACCATGAAGGTGTGCTATGAGCTGAGATGGACAACACACTTCGTGAGCTTCACATAAATCCTCATCGGATGGGCATGTCTTGCAGCCTCCTGGAGAAAGGAGCCAACAACATTGCTGACAGAGCGTGTGAAGGGTACATCAACGCCAATATTGGCGCTTGAGTTTGACCTGCATGAGCTGTGACTGACTACAAGAATGCTGCGGCTGCCCCTGCGCACTGCAATTTCAAAAGGCCTCAATAGCCTTTTGACTGCATTTGCACTAGAGTACTCTGTATCCATGTACAGTAAGCTTGTGCGCTTCAGTGCCTTGACATGGACCTGTCTTCCTGACCTTGCAGATGCGGTATGTAGACCCCTTCCATGCAAGGGCATGTGACCTGGACTTCACATGTACATGAGCTTTAAATCCTGCTCGGATGTTGATTAATCAATATTGCAGGACTGTAAGCTTGGCAACCAGGACATGCTTGGCAGACTAGAGATCACTTGCGCAATAAAATCAGCATTTGACTAGCATGCCGACGATCATTGAATTACCTGACAAGCTGCTCAGGAAAGGAGAGCATTCTGTAAGAGAGCTGGCCTGTGGGGCACTGCCTTTTCTCAGCAGTGCATCAAGGCAAAAGAGTCCAGGCATGGATTTTTCGGTACAAAGCCACCAACACAGGTGCACCTCACATTTGAACAGAGCAGCTCCAAGCTGGCAGACAAAGGCAAAAAAACATCAACTCATACGCATTTGCAACCTCAAATGTCATGAGTAGGGTCGACTTCTGCTGCGGTAGGTCCTTTCCACTTTTCCCCGCTGAAGAGCGAGCGCAACTTGCACCGAGCCTGACTGATGAGACCAACTTGGTGGTCTTGAATGCGCTTCCAATGATCTCAGGCAGCACGTAAAGCTGCCAATCATTGCTGACAGAAGCTCTGTATACATACTGCATATTTCGCATTCATACTACGTAGACCTGAGCTTTCCCGAGCCCTGGCACCATCACCCCTCTCTCCTCTGCCTGCATACTGTGCCCCGGCAATGCACAGCTGCCCCGTGGCCCAGCCAAACTTCCCACACCGAGGGACACTCCCGCCTCCGACTGCAGGCTTGCACCGCTGCCTGCTGCGGCCCAAAGGTGTAACGCTGGCGGCCTTTTTGGCTGCAGCACTGGTTTTCAGGATACATCCTAGCAGTGCGAGGAGTGCAATGCGCGCCTCTGCGAGGCTCAGCCTCACACAGACACATCGTAGCATTTGCCCCGCCCCTTTCACAGCAAGCGCTGCATGCGCATCTTGGCGACATGACGCCTCGATAGCGTCTCTGAAGAGTTGCAGATTTCAGCATGTGGTGCATGCGACCAAGCATGCCATGCAAAGCCTGGCCTCCTGTGCGGCTTAAACACCAACGATGGGGTAAATTGCAGGGTACACTTCTCTGGGTCGAGGAGCTTTCTCATAGGAACATCTATGCTTTCATACCCACTTCTGAGTGCCTTATGTGGGCTCAGTTGCACTCTGCTCTGAAGTCCTTGTATATTGGGGGGCGAAGGGCCCTTCATTGCACCTTCCAAAGAGCTGTTCTGTCAGATTGGTAGACGCTGCTAGGCGTGATCGCTGCAGTCTCTGCTCCTGTGCCAAGAAACTGAGACGCACCATCAGCGTTGCGTTGCAGCAGTGAATCTCAGCCAAAGGTATGGTGCCAGTCAGCCATACAAGTATGCAGCTCATAGGCCACAGCTGTAGGCACACTGACCATCACAACTTTTTTCCCAGGGGTGAGGTCAACCTCATGAAATGGTCACAACAATCATTATTCAGCGCTGCGCCGCAGTTGCTTCCTAGAAAGTTACAAAAAGTACTCGATCTGCCAAAACTGGCGAGGCCCTGTTTTTTCGGTCTGCAGCAGCAGCATAAATGACTAGTGATGAGTCTGCAAGGCAAGTTGTATGGCATGTGTGGAGAGGCCGCCCTGCAAACAGCAGGATGCTTCAGAGATTGATAGACAGCTGTCCTATCTCTAAAGCCTCCTTTTGTGTGCAACTAGAATAAGTGACGACCTCAACGTCACAAGCAGACCCTTGGCCAGGCTTGGCAATGACCAGGAAGCCTGTCAGCTGGTCAACTGCCACCCTACAGCAGCCCGTGATGCTGCAGAAAACCATGTGAAAATAGTGAGCGCTCATGCACCCGGCGGCAAGGGGTGGTTTCTCTCTTAGGGCTCCTGCCCCGTGCTGAATAGTAGCTTTCAGCGGTGTCATTGCCATGGGGAAACTGCTGTTCATGTGACTAGCAGCTGCTGATTTTGAAGGCGCAAATGCAGAGTAGGGCAAAGTGCCCTAAACTATGACGTTGTCAGCGATGCCTGTTGTTGCTCTCGCTGGACCTGTAGGCAGCGTCAGCGAAGATCACAGACAAAGCCTCTGAGCTGCTTTGCCGCAATGCAGTGGCGGCAGCTTGTGCACCATAGAGCTGCGCAGTGCCAAGACCTGTAATCGGCGCACTCTGTCATGAGGTAGCCTCAGCTGCAGGCGCTGTGGCAGCTGCAGTGCTGGCAGCATCAGCGCTAATTTTGGCGCCATCGCTGTCTTTGGCGCGCAAGGGGGTTTCCCGCCAGAGGCGGCGGTACACCTCCTCGAGCTCCACCGTGAAGCTGGGTGCGTCGCAGAGCGGCGAGGTCAGGATGTGCGGCCGGAGGTCTGCCCTTAGGGCAGCCAGGCTGCCCACGTCCGCCGCTGCTTCCACCGCCAGCTGCACATACTGGTCCTCGCTGTCGGCCACCCAGCCCTCGCGCATGTTCAGCGCCGCCAGCAAGGACACGCCCACGTTGTGGGCATGGCAGCCCCCTGCGCCAGACAGACTCTGACTGAGCACAGCGCCATCACGTAGTCACAGCCACAGCTATGTTTGGCCAGGCAATCATTAGCCTCCCAGTTTGCTCAAGCAGGTGCAGACATGACTACACAGAGTGCTCTGAGCCCCTCCTGAGTCTCATCCTTTCCATGTGCAATGGTAACACCTTCATTCTACAGCAGCTGCAACACAAGCCTCTCGCATTAGTCAACTAGAGGACACTACCATGCTGCATCCTATGTAACATGGTAGCTTCTAAACACACCTTGGAGGGTGACCACAGGGACTCCCATGTACAGGGACTCGCAGGTCGTCGTCGTTCCGGCATAGGGGAAGGGGTCCAGGGAGATGTCCATCTGCGAGTAGGTGCCCAGGTGGTCGCTGTTAGCCGCCGCCAGGGCGAGGAGGTCCACGCGGGACGTGTCGACGCCTGCTGCGGCAAACTGCGACAGGACGTGTGCCCTTGCGCTGCACGGCAGGACATGTTCTCTCAGCGCAACTGTTTGCAGTCAAGACCTGTCTATGTAAGCTGAGGCATGTTTGCTGCATCATACATGGCATGCCTGGGCCTCATCTGACAGCATACTGGTGAGTGTGGCCTTGCAGGATATCGTTTTGAACTGCTGAGGAAAAGGCTACAGGGGTCATTCTGTTGTACAGGGCAATCTAGCCTGCGTGTACCGGTGGGCTACCTGGCACAAGCAAACGGCTTGTTCTTCAGCAGGAGCCGGGACGTGGGCACAGCGTGCAGGATTCGCGCCCAGACCGCCATCACAGCTGGCGTGATCTTGGCCAGATTATTGAAAGAGCCGAAGGTGACAAAGCCATTAGCGAGGGCTGGCAACAGCGAGACAGGTGGCGCATCTGCATGAGTAATACATCTCTGAGCAAGCTCGGTGTGCATGCATGCAAGATGTGCTTTATGTACAGATTAATGTGGAATACATGGACGAGCCAAGGGTCACTGCCTGTGGCTAAAGCTGGCAGGGCAATCCCTCAGCTCATGAGTCAATGGAATAAGCCGGGCAAACCCAGCAGCACAGCACAGCTCGCAACATGGACGTCTGCACATATGTTAGAGCTCAAAGAGAGGGAGCGAAAGTCAGCAGCAAGAGTTACCTTGCGCGGGTGTGTAGCACAGGAAGCAGCCCGGCAGCCGCAGCAGTTGCTCTGTGAAGGTCTGCTGAGTGCCTTCAGGGTCTGCCACGCCGTCTGTGATGCGGTAGTCCACCGTGCTCAGCCCAGTCGAGTTGGGGTACCCTATCCATGTTGCCTGCAGCCCAATCTCATGCTCAAGATCCAGAGGTTGCTGACAAATTTATTGACAGTCTACAAGCTCTCAAAGTAGGGACGGGTGACTGGATATGTCCCTTACTCAGTATGCAACACACCTATTGACGGGGAGTACACAGGACGGCAAACGGCGGAAAAGGCTGCACTGTTGTAATCACAGGTGCCGTAAGCCATTCAGCACTCACGCAGGGTGTTGAGACAGGTAGTCCACCTGGATGGGCGCAGAGCGCATTGCAAAGGTTCCCAGGCGGTTATTGGCCGTGTGGCCAGTCAGGTCCACGAGGATGTCGACCTTGTCAGCGCGCACCAGCTGCGCCAGATCAGACTCATTCAGCGCCAGCACCTCGCGCCAGAGGCCGCCGGCAGCTTCAACTGCGGCCCGCAGCCGCGCCGTTTTGGCGTCTGGGCGCGGCACGCAGCTGTAGACGATGTGTCTCACCCTGCATGAAGCCGCAAGGTCATGTATAACACTTAAGCCAGGAAGTTTGTATTACACCCACATCTCACAGATTAAAAAGAGGCTGCACACAATTGCCCCATCTGCCTTTCTGGTGACCAGCAAGACAAACATGGCAACTGTGTATCACACCACAGATGCTGGAGTGCGCCTGGGCACTTTCTAAATCATGTGCTGCTGCCTGTGATTCCTCTGAGCCAAATGCTTGCATAGGTATTCAGGCTCATGCCAGAGCTGCCTACCTTTCAGTGTTATGATGGGTCAGCGGGGCCTCGGCAAAGTAGGAGACGGAGTGCGTGAAGAGGTCTGGAGAGATATATCCGACAGTGAGGCAGCGCTCAGGGTCCCAATCAATGGCCTCATGGTCCAGATCAGGCAACTGCTGGACCATGCTCTGAACCTCGTCACCCCAGTCTGAGTGCGCTTTGCACACAAAGGGGTGCTCGCCAGGGTAGCTGTAGTTGAGCGCCAGGAGCCTGTTCTGGCCAGCGTTGCGCGAGCGAGGCGCCAGCTCTAAACACTTCTCGTAGGACGCTACAGCCTCCTGCAGGTCAGTCAAAAGCTTGTCAAGGCAAGGGTATGCTGACCCCACATGATTGCACGTTTGTCACCCAACACAGCCCCTCAATGTATTTTAACGAAGATCAGAAGTTGGACTCCAATGTCAATGAGACAAGAGGCAAGATGCATCCTCGATCAGAATACCGGTTCCCACTTTGAAGAACCAAGAAAGTAGATATGCAGCTGCGCATGAGACATCTGGAGCCGCAGGGCCGGGCCAGAAGGATTGATCACAAATTTCAAGCAGCATGTGCACACCTTTATTGCGCCAACCTCGCGCTGAAGCACTCCCAGATTGTTATAGGCCTCGGCGTAATCTGGTGCTGCTGCAATGGCAGCTTGCAACATCTGCAGCGCGTCCTGGGCGCGGCCCTGCGCCGTGAAGATGACGGCAAGATTATTGAGGCCCTGTGGGAAGTTGGGCCGCAGCTGTAGAGCTGTCTGGTAGCACGTGAAGGCAGCTGCACAGCAGGCAGAGCATGCTCAGCCCGCACAAATGCCAACAGCATAACACCAGTGCAGCTCTGTGCCACAAAGCACTTGCAAGACCTCATGACACTGCGCCACAGCTCAAGAGCCGGCTGTTAGCATGTCGGGTAACCACACAAGATGTCCAGCATGCTTTTCAGAGGGCAGGTGTGCCCCACATAGCGCTGATGCGTACACCCCTTTCAGCAGAGCAAAAACTTTCTGACTGCTGCTGATACAATCATCCTTGCATCGACCCCTAGCTGGAAAGGAGTATCTGCTCAGACATGAGAACAGCAAGCTGCCTTTAAATCATGTGGGGAGCTCAGGGCTGTGGGTGCACCTTCAAAGTTGCCGAGGTCCCTCTGAAGCACCCCCAGGTTGTTCCAGGCCTCAGCGCAGGAGGGGTCAAAGTGTATGGCGAGCTCGTACAGGAAGATAGCTCGCGAGACGTGCCCCATCTCGCCGCAGGCCACGCCCAGGTTGTACAGCGCCTTGGCATGCTTTGCGTTGTAGGTGAGGGCGCGCTCATACAGAGCTACTCCCCCAGCCATGTCGCCTACAGCATTTGGAGAGGCGCATAAGTGTCTGAATAGTCAGCTCTGGAGGCTGAGTCTGCTCAAAGCAGGCTCTGCTGTAGCGCTTGGGATTGGGGTTGATGTACTGAAGGCTCGGCATGTCCTTGATGTCAAGAGCTGGACTGGAAAGCATGTTTGGACGCTCTTGCAGCACTCTGTGGAATTGATCACCCCAGCTCGGCCTTGTATTGCCAGCTCTATTGGCGCCAGATTTCAGTGCAGTAGTCATAACATACCCTCAGGAGCCATACCTCCCTTTTGCTTCTCCTGGAAGGGTGCAGGCAATGCAAAGTACTGGACTCTTTACCTGAGAGCTTCACGCGGGTGCCCAGCTCTGTGAGCGCAACCGCAAGGTTGTTCCTGACGATGGAGAACTCCGGCGCGGCAGCCAGCGCGTACTCGTAGGAAGCTATGGCCTCCTCCAGGCGGCCCTCCTCCTTGTGGATGACTCCCAGATTGCAGTGCGCCTCAGCGTATCCCGGATGCGCCTGCAAAGACAGCCAGGGAGTCTCAGGATGAGGTCAACTACATGGGGGCCAGCATGATGCCATATTCAGACTGTCTGCCACCAAGTCTAAGGACGCAGATGTGGTGAAGGGGTGTGGGGATGTGTGCAGTGGTGTCCAGCTTTTTGCCATGCCTTACACATCATTCAACTCTTCTACTTCAATGATTGAAGCCTGCTGAGTGGTATGCTGATGATGAGGGCATCAGAAGGCTCAGGTGCGTCTTGAGATGTGGCCCTACCTCCAGAGCACGCCCATAGTACTGCTTGGCGGCCGAGAAGTCCCGGCGCTCGCTGTAGATGACTCCAATGTTGTAGAAGGCTGGCGCGTACGCTGGGCACGCTGCAACTGCTCGGCGGTAGTGCTCAAAGCCCTCCTCCAGCCGGCCATTCAGCTTCAGCTTAGTCCCTGCGCATGCCATGCCTGCTTGAGCCACAACAGCAACCCTCTTGCTTCACAATCACGCCTCAGCCATGCTCAGTCCGGAGTGCAAAACTGGCCCCAGCTGCAGGGGCGGTGCGGGAAGACATGTCATGCAGGAAGTCTAGGAAGGTTTAGAAACCTACCAAGGTCTGTAAGGACTACAGCCAGGGCCTGCTTGACTGCTGGGTCCTTGGGCTTGGCTTCCAGCGCGGCTTCCAGGGACTGCAGCGCCTCCGGCAGCAGCCCGCAGGACTTGTACAGCGCGCCGGCGGCCATCAGCGTGTCTGCATGCCGCGGCTCCAGCGCCAGGGCGTTCGAGAAGCAGGCAAAGGCCTGCGCGGGCACACGTGGCTGCTCAGACATCCACATTCAAGGACACACAATGACACAGCATCTCCAGAGCCGGGCGGGCCTGGGGCGATGTCACCAGTGATCATGCACACGCTGGGACACCTTCCAGAAGCATGCACTCCCGGGGCAATGCCAGCTCTGATCATGAATGATCACAATCACCTAAGCCAGGGACGCACATGCAGCTACTGGTGGAGATTGTCGTGATGCTCAGGAAGGTGCCACACACAGCAGGGCATCCAGAAATAGCCCAACGCATGGTGAGCAGACACATGCACTTGTGTCGAGCAGCTGTCATAGCTTCCTGGAAGCATCTTACCAGGGCATTGTTTCCGAGAGCGCTGCAGCACTGGCCGCGTGTGCACAGCATGTCAGCAGTTGGCTGTGCGTTGCTGCTCAGCTGGTCAATGATCGCCAGTGCATCTCGTGCCTGCCGCAGCCACGACAGAGGTCACAGACATGTTAATATTATCGTAGGAAGGCAAGTCCTGTCACCAGAGCAGTCACCGCCTAACATAGTGCAGGTTGTGAACCTGTGAGTCACACTCTGAGGTCTCAGACCCGGTAATGTGAGTAAGTAAGGGTGATAGATGCAGTAAAGTGGTTGCATGCACCCACCTTGCTTCTGGTGAGGAGCAGGCGTGCCAGCTTGAGCTTCTGATCCACCTGCTCTACATGCTGCCAGGATTTGCCCGGGGCATTGAATGTGAAGATTGACGTGGAGGGGCTGAGGCTGTTGTCTGGGCTTCCAAAGGCTTGGCACCCATCGAAGGATGTGTTCCTGCTGGTCTCCCGTGTGCACAAGTCGTCCATGCTGGTGCCATCGAAGGAAGAGGCCTCTTCCTCTTCCTTGATGCTCAGTTCCTCCACCGACTTTATCGGCATGCTCCGGCTCGAGAGGAGGCCTCTGATAGGCATATCCTCGGTGTCAGATGAATATGCGCTGCTGTAGGGGCTGATTGTAGAGACATCACTCCCAGCCTGCTGTCTCTTCTCCCCAAGCTCTGACGCCGTCAGGATGCCGACCTTCGATGACATCTTGCAGACCTGCTTGCAAAGGTCGATCACATCAGCGTGCAGGGGCCTCTGGATGGCCTCATCATGACCAGCCAGACAAAAGAAAGCTGTGGACATCAGCCAGTCAATTGGTCATTCAGGCTGTCACGCATGTCCTGAGGGACATTCACGCACGCTTGAACATAATAGATGATTGCCTCACCTCCTGATGCTGCTGGAGCGCTGTGAAGCTCGTGGCTGTCAATAGAGTGGTGCACCAAGGGCCCGTGCCGGCCAGTCGAGCGACCTCCAAGTCCCTTTAGGACCCCTTGAAACGTCAAAGGCAATCTGTCACAGCAGAAATCGTCCTCCGAGACCCCCTAGCATGCGCTGGCACTCTGGCGCCCTTGTCTGAAAAGTGCGTTCCGATCACCGCAGCACTGCCCGCCTGACCTCGCAGTGGCCGCTGCGCGGTGGCTCGGCAGAGACCTACTATTGATGCGCCTCCTAGCGCTCTGACGCTCGTGTCCCAATGGTCGCACAGGCGCTGATGTGAGCCCTGCGAAGGATGACGCCTTGCATGCGTCACTTCTGCCCAGATTCCCAGCTCCTGCCCACAGCACGAACTTCATTGCTCCCATGTGATAGAAGCCGTGCTGATCTCAAAAGGGCAAACAGCGTTTGTCTGATATCAAGGTGATCTTTTTGCGGTCTGTGGCAGCGAGCTGGCAGCGCTACGGTGCCCAGAACGCATGCAAGTCACCCATACATGCCACGCATAACAGAGTGATGAACACAAGCCCTAGAGAGTGTAACAATAAAGGGAAGCAGTTAGGGATGTGTACGTGACTCCTCGCGCGCACTACTGTTAGGAGAGCTTCACCTTGCATGTCTGGGAGCTTAGTGAATGCCCAGAATTGTCACATCACATGGTGTGGTCCAGTCCATAAAACTCTCCCAGCTGCGTCTTGGAAGGCTACATATGGCCCTCGGCCAGGGCTAAGTGTCGGATCAGAGGTGAGACCATCACCAATGACCATGTCTCTCATAATGTGTAGATGTGTTGCTCCCGCGGCATGCCCATACAGATATTGGCCGGCATGTCTGGCTGAGCTTTTCCTGTGATGCTCAGACCAGGCAGGGCCGCCCAGAGAGGCGTCATGTACTGCAGGCATTAAGAGGTAAGCCCTCTCCCCCTGACGGAACCTGCTCAACACAGAAAGCGCTTCGTCAAACACGCAGCTGGCTGTCCCACTCTATAGACTCCCCCAATATCTCCAGCTGTACTGCAGGAGCAGAGGATACGGATATTGCGGTCTTCAGATTCACGCTGGGGATTCCAGGGTTCAACGACGCCCTGCTCCCGCGGGTCGTGGGCATCTTTGGTGCTGCTTTGCTCGCCGCAAACCACCTGTCAGATCAGGGAGCGACAACAGCTGCGCAGGCAGGCTTTCATTGGTCCCACTTTGCCTGCCTCTTGTGGCTCCCCAGTCACATGGATATTATGGCAACTTGATTGGCTCTGCAGCATGCATTGAGGCGAGCAAAAGATTGGCATGAGGAAGCCATTAGCTCATAAATACCTAGGAAGCTATGCACTGCCTGCAGGTGCGCACTGAGTGCTTGGGTGCTGCCCTGTCAGCGCTGTGCATAGCTACGCCCAGCATAGGAGCGCGCCTTCAGGCTGCCCAGCCGGGCAGAGGGCGCACGGCGGGCAGCGCTGATCAGTCTTCGGGGCAGGTCTTCCAGATTGCCCCTAACCTGCCTGATGATGTGAAGACGGTAGGGTGCTTCACTTTTTGGACCCCGTGACCCCATGCAATACTCAACACTTTCAACGCCTTGTCTGTCATGGGGCCTTATCTCAGCTGTTTACCCGCAGAAGTGACTGATATGTAAGCGGCGGGCACCACAAATCACTTGTGCTGGAGAGTTCATGTCATTAACTCAACCGACCACACAGGTGGCTGGTCAAGGTTGTTTGGTCTGTTAATCCCCAGCTGATGTACCTTTCCTGGCAGTGCAGGACTTAGCATGGGCGTCATATTCTCTCCTCAGGAACACCAACAGCAGCGGTGTGCTGGTAGCTGTCAGCAAGGGCAATGTGCAGGTCGTTAGAGGGACTGTGAGGCAGGCAGCTGGCGCCAAAACGGGCCAAGCAGTCCTGGACGACGTGCAGGAGGTATGCAGAAATAGGACAGACCAGCCCCTCTCCGGCAAATGACGTTCAGCACCCATGTTCGCCCTTCTGGACTTTACCTCCCTGCTGTCTGCCTACTGTGAGTCGAATTTTGCTGAGGCCAACAGCACCGCAATCACAATACTTGAAGCCAACTCTCCTGACTATGCCATGTCGATGAATGCTTGCCGTGTTGTGCGCAGGATCTGCAACGAGCGCTGGACACGCCAACGAGCCCATTGGCTGAGGCAATGAGCACCAGCAGCAGCCCAGTCTACCTCCCAGATGCGGCTGCTCTGAGCCGGGCCAGCGTGAAAGGTGATCGGCCCCCCTTATGCCCCATGATACAGCTAGCAGCGTGGTCCTCTGCATCAAGTTGGTATCCATATTGGAGCACTGTCTGTCAGTTGCATGGCATCACTACTAAGAGGAGGTAGCATTGACTCTGTGGTAGGAGTTCTGATAGAGACCAGCGGCTTGACAAGCACATCAAGTGTGCCGCTGTGAGAGCTTGGGGGCAGAATGGCCTTTCATCGGGGTGCCAGAGGCCCATCTCACCAGGATCTTGAATATTGCAGGTGGATTGCTGCCGGACAGCGCCTGCAGCGCGCTTGTGCAGCCGCTGCGGCCACTGCCGCAGAGCGCTTCGTCAGCCGGTGACGCCACCAGCAGCAGAAATCGAGGCAACAGTCAAGAGGAGATTATCAGCCGTGAGACTGACAGCAGTGGGAATGGCAGTGTAGGAGATGATTCTCCCAGAGGGAAGTCACCTGCAGCAGGGATGTTGATGCTATGGTCTGACAAGCCAAGGGCGTTGTCACAGAGGGAACGCTTGTGGGCGGCTGCAGTTGCTGCAAAGCTGTATGACACCCTCTCATGAATACACATGCAATCACCAAAATGACCTCCCTTAGGAGACAGGTTGGCACCGTAGCAGCAACTAGGGCTCTCTGGCCACATCTGTCTGTAAGACCTGGCATGATCTGTAAAAGTTGGCCAAGTATGATGTGTCATTCCCACACATAGTTTTGCACATTTGGCCATGCGTCTACTGACTGTCCCTCTGCAAGGGCCACAAGTAATGATTGGACCCATAAATTGCAGAAGCCATATTTACCACTTCATCATAAAGCCAGCTGCATGGTCTCCTCAAGAACCTGAGGGCGTTTTTGCTAGATCCCTGTTGGGGACCGCTGAGGTACCATAGCTCTGTCTCTGTCGCTCAAAGTATAAGGCTGGTCTTTGGTCAGTCACCCAGAGCAGGCTGCGCTCCCCAGCTGATGTATTGCGCCTGTTACACATGTGTGGTCACCAGCTCTGCACGCTGTGAGCACAGCGGCCCGGGCCTCCAGATTTACCCTGGTGTACTTGACTTTCCCGAGATGTCTGATACCCTGGCCGAAGATGGTCGCAGGAAAGGGGTGTGGAGGAAAGCCCTAGCTCTGTCAAAGGGACGACTACGTCGCCTTCCTGCGCGGCTTCATGTGCTCCTGCCACTGCACCAGCGCCCGGTGCTGGCGCGCATTCAGGCGCACTTTGGGGCGGGCCGCCTTGACCATGTTGTAGGCCTCCAGGAAATCCCCGGCCTGCCCGCTGACCACCAGGACCGCGCACATCACGACTAAGCTCCTCCCATGCCCATGCGCGCAGTGTATCAACACAGGGCGCCCTGCTGAGCGCTGCTCGAGCGCCCACTTCACCCCTCTGTCTATCTGCGTCACTGTCGGCCCTGCACCAGAGCGTTCATATTCTTTCAGCGACCTCTCTGCACTGCCATAGGTACTGCCCTGCTTTGGGCATGGCCTTGTTTGGAGTGGCCCAGCCAGAAAATGGTCCCAAGATGGACTGCTTCCTATGGCAACATTCTGTCATCTCTAAGGAATGCCTGTGATCACATCCAAATTGAAGATTCCCAATGCATTCATGGCATGCTGGCGAAGTTAAAGGTGATGAAGCCAGTGTTATGTATTCACCATGCCAACAAAAGAAGATTAGAGTTGACACAAGCTGTGTTGGTGTGAGGTACATGGCATACCATGTGTATCCCAGACTGGAAGGTTCAAGTAGGGGAGGTCTCTCTGCATCCTCGGCAGCTCGCATGTGCAGTCCAGCACTGCTGGGTTCCCCTTTGGTGTCATTGCTAGGGAAGCTGGCCATCCACCTAGGTACCTGCATCACACCCATCAGGCGTGATGATAGCGAAGCCTCACATTACAGGGTTGACAGGGCTGCAAGGCCAAATAAGGACCTGCAGAGAGGTCTGCCTAAGTGCAACTCATCAGGGCTTAAAAAGGCTGGGCACGGCAATGCGTGAACACCCTTTACAGCACAGTGAACGCACCAGCCATCGAGTATCTGGTTCCAGACGGGCTCTACTGCGTACTGTCTCTGAATCCACAGCTTGGTTTGGAGGGCAAGGTGGTATGGCCAAAACAGCCCCCATCCCCACCAAGCTACTGCGCCTGTAGATTGCTTCCCTAAAATGGCTGTGGTCCTGCCTGCGAAGCGGTCTGACGCTGCCAGTGCCACGGCAAACCCAGCTGCAGCAAAGTGTGCCAGGATGAGGATGACCGGCAGGGGAACATGTCTTCTCGTCAGATATGCTAAAGCAGCCGGTATCAGTGCTGCAGTACCCACTACTCTGGAAAGCATTACAGTACAGCGAGCCGATCACCACCTCTATCCGGGGAATGTACGCGACAGTTGCTATGATATGGGCATTGGGATGCAGCTCTGCTTGCACTCAAGCACACATCTTCAGATGACGAGATTGATGAGAGAAGACACACAGCAGAACCAGCCAGATAGCTCATTGGCAGTGACTCACTGGACATGTGTCATGACTAATCAGTGCACTCTCTCTCAGGCGAGGGGATGTGACAAAGCCAGTAAAGCGATGACCTCAGTAGACGCGCTGTGGTCTAATTCAGTATTGCCACAGTATCCAGTGATCGCGTGCATCTCCAAGACAGGACTTAGCTTAAGAAGGAAGTGCTCCACCTGCCTGCCCGACTCGCGCTTGAGTGGCGGGTGTCACGTATACGGGTGTCACGTATACCTGCCTTAAGCTGGCCTTTTCTGAGTCCTAGAATGATGGAGGTAAAACATCCGCCAAACGTGTCCAACAGAGTATGAATGACATGGAGACGATTTCAGAGCCAGCCAATGCCCTACACATCTCAGATGTGAGCAGACATGCTCTGATATGTTAGATCCTAAAGAGCTGTGCCTACAGGCCTTACTGCCCTGCTGCTGGTCCCCCAGCCAGGACGATGCTGATAACCTGCCATCCTTCCCTCCCTACGAAGACCTGTGGGAGGGAGGCCGCTTTGTATATCTTGGAAGTGGAGTGTACTACAAGAAGATTCTTTTCATCAGCGTCCAGGTGTTTTTCTCATGCATCCTCCGGCCACTGCTTGCCCCTCACATGGTCATCAGCCGCATGAATCAGCCTACTGTGAACATCAGCCAATGCAGAGGTGCCTGTCGTATACTTACATTGGAAGTCATCAAGCCAAGATATTGTGCAGGTGTACGCAGTGGCTCTTTATGTTGAAGCAAAACAGGCCAGAGCAGAGCTGCAGCGGCTGAAGGCAGAGGGCTTCTTCTCTGAAGGCTACACAGACGACCGAGTCATGGAAGCGCTTGTCCAAGGAAGGTCAGAAGTAACATACTCCCTGTCTCGGGCACTGCTGTCTGACGTGGATAGATATATGTACCAGAAATACTTGGGCCAATGCATGTTCACCCAGAGCTGTTGCTAGGAGTAACATCAGATGCTGCTGAGAACTCCATCCACCACTCCCTAGGTGATAGCGCCTCTGTCCTTACAGAGGAAGACACGAGGCTGGGATTACCACGCAGACTGGCTCATTAAACAGTGTTCGCATGCACAGATTCAGGAAGGCTTTGCAGATCCAGATGCTGCGCACCGCTTCTGTGAGTCAGGTGTGCTGTCTATGCTGAGCACGAGAGGCCTTTGTCATTCCCGTTTGGACTTCTGAGCACTGCGGTTCAAAAGGCTTGCACTCCGGCTGATGCAGTAGCAGCTTGTACATTGCCTTGAAAAGAACATCATGCAGCTCTCCAACGGGGACTAATAAAAAGAGTGGTGGAGCCCCCTGTATGAAGTGAGGTGTGCATGACTGGTGCCCTGTCGTTGTCTCGATGCTACGCCTGTGAGGACGTCCTGGCCATCTTGCGCCATGGAAGCTCTTCAGATGGAGCAGTCTTTGTAAGCTTCTGATGTGACCTCTGTCTGCTTTCTTGCAGTTTGACAATGAGATCAGCAAGGACCTGAGGCCGCGCCTGGAGAGGACGGGGGACCAGGATCTGCTGCAGACCTTCCTGGGCTACTTCAGCGGCAAGAGCTTCCAAGTGGGGACCTCTCTGCTTGCCCTGTGGGAAGGTGTGCCCCCTCTCATCATTGCAGCAGACTGTGGCTGCACCTGACAGACGTCCTCTCTCCATAAGAAGTTCCTGTCCCTGCTTCCACACAATCGAGCTGGACGTGAATGATGCAAATCGTGCTGGCCTACAATTCACCCATGAAGCTTTGCAAGCATCATGCAGCACCCTGCTTGTTGTAGAGTATTGCTTGTGCAGCTTACTGCTGGAGGGCTGTAATTCTTGACATCAGAGGAGCTACATGGGGTAGTGAGATTGTCTGCTTTGCAGAGGATGGCACCCTGACTGGAGGCCTCTTCCCGCCCGGGTTCACAGACTTTGCGGACGCCACGATCAGCATCTCCCTGCGCAGCGAGAACTTCTGCAAAGCCTTGTTTGACATGTACATCGGACAGGACAGCATCGTCCCTGATGGGCGCGAGCAGTATGTCCAGGGCACCCTGGAGCTGCTGAAGTTATAGTCCCCTTCACATTCGTGTGCATCTATCTGTCCGGCTAAATGTGCAAGTGACAGAGTCAGCATACTCTGCCCAGCAAGATCTATTGCCGGGCGCTCTTTTTACATGTCATTGACCCAAAATGCCGTCCCCTCAAGGACGTGCCTTCTGGCCAATTCACGGGACAATTTGTCAATTTCTTCACCCGAATGCAAGCACTATGTGCCCTGCGCATCACGCCCGCTGAAGCTGTGAGGCGTCATTGGAAAGAGGTGTCTGCCCATGCTTTCGTTCTAAGCTCGCGGATGCCAAGCAGTGCTGCTCTCTGCAGAGCTCAAGCTTTTGCCTGGTGGTACCTGACATGTACACAGCAGCTTAGACAGGCACAATGGTGCCAGTAAGTATTTCATCATCATTATTCAGCTGCAGCTGTTGATGCTGTTAGTCCGGCCGAGCCATGCAAACAGGGATGCATCATGCAGCACTGAACAGGATCTGGTGCATTGGCATTGAGGAGGGCTTCCTTGGCCAGGATCAAGAAGTGCTGACTTGCATACAACCGGTAGATGCAGTTGTGCAAGGCACTCGTGATATGTTTAGGACCCGGACTCTCTGGTGTGTGCTTTGCGTTCAAGGTTGTGCTGCCTGCCCTCACCAGGTACTTCAAGGCCAATTTATTTGTGAGCACATTTTGCACTAAACATTGCTGTGTTTTGCCACCTTCATGGTCACCCACATGTCTGACTCTCTGGACGTTGTCCCAAGTCACCTCGGCCGAACGCATGGAAGGCAAATTGAAAGCAACCCTCTGCAGTTGTTGTGTGATGGTACGGTGATGGTCAAGCTGCTTGCGATCCAGCCGACATCCCAGGAGTGCTCATGTTTCGCCACACATCTTCATGAGTCTTCTCATCAGCCAGAGTTTGTGGGTACTAGATGCTCTCGCAACAGCTTTGGATTTCTCGAATCATGGGGATACTATCGTCTTCGATGTGCTAAGCAACGCAGTGGCTTGTTGAAGCCTCACATGTATCCACATGTTACACACTAGAGCTCTCAAATATAGCTAGAAATTAGCAAGGCCTGCTGAGCCAGCCTTAGAAACTGACGCAGAGCTATTGGCCAGTCCGCAATTGATGGTGATGAGCATATGCAAGCTCAGCAAGCACTACTAATCCCTCTTCCTCCCAGGATGCGCTCCCAAAAAAGGCCAGGTATGCGCTGCGCGCGCCCTCTACGTCTATATCTCTGTAGAGGCTGTCGATGACCACCATGATGACGCGCCTCTTCTTCCAGGGCATGTCGAGGCTGAGGGTGTGTGCCAGGTTGTCCACCCTAACCTTGCCCAGAACGCGGTCCATGTCGGAGACCGCATCGCTGGCATTCAAGAAGACGATGAAGGGACGGCCAAAGCGGGCGGCAATCTCCTGCACAGCCAATCTCTGCGTCAGCACATTCTGTGGGAGCTCTCCTTGGCCAGGACCACACAGCCAGCAATCACTGCAGATCCTTATTTGGACCTCATGCGGCACTGCTCATGTCTCGTCATCTCAATCCATGCAGCGAGCAGAGCGCACAGGTACCTTCTTGTGCGACAGAGTCAGCACTGTCCTATAAGTGGTCGCCCAGTCACACACGAGGGCGTCGATCCGCTCCCCCCAGGGCTTGTCGTCTGGGGCAGCGGCGGCACTGGGTATGCCCACGTGCGCCAGAGCGCGCTGCCTGCCGTCATCTTGCAGAGCCTGCAATATCTCATTCGCTACGCCTGCACCAGCACACAGCCTGGTCAGCCAGCATGCACGGCGCGGGATAAGCAGTGCCATCTCAGGTGCGAACATGTGCCTGTCTTTCAACATCAGAGCCCATGACCAGAATGCCCAGTGCGCCTTCAATCGCAAAGAGTTGCAGGAGTCGAGGCTGCACTTGACGCAGGCCATGTCCTTCCTGCAGTCTGAAAAGGCATGCACACCTTGATGCAGGATGGCATTCCTTAACTTCTTACTCTCTGCCAACTTTGCCTCGAGGGCTTGAGCGACTGTCTCTAGCTGATGGCTGGGTGCCTTTAGCGATTGAGTAGATGCATGCTGCGGTCTAGAGGCTGCCTCTGCCCATCTGCTCCGCTGCTTGATGGTTGGCTCTGTCTTTAGCACCTTGTGCAGACGCTGGCCCTGCACAGAACACTTTCAGTCAGCCCGAGGTACGCATGAAACGATACAAGCGGGATGGTAGACGTGTCATGTGCAAAACTGCTTCAGAGCATCCCGCACCTCAGCAATGGAAGCTGTGCCTCTCCCCTGTGGGGACCTCGACCGCTTTGCACTTTTCAGAAGCTCCCCCCTGGTTTGCAGCTCCTGGCTGAAAGCAGGGTCTGACAAGTCGAGAGCCTGATGTGGTGCAGCGCGCTCGCACAGTCCCGAATCGCATTTGGGGCACTTCCGGATGTACCTGTCTCCTGGCAGTGCTGACCCCGAGCCTGCCTTGCTATTGATCAAAGACATGCTCATACAGTAGTGTCCGCAAGCGTCTTCGTGATCGTCTTTACGCGTCCACACTCTGCTGCGAAAAGTTTTCTTACTGACAGCAGTCCCGAAAAGGCATGAAGCTGCCGAAGGAAGCTGATGGAAGCTGGCTCGCCAATCCTGGGCATATAGGGCCCTGCTGCGCATTGTGGAGTTTAAACAGCTTCATCCCGTCCTGCGATTGTAGCACCGTGCTGTATGGCAGCTCTGAATGATTGAGTACTCTGTGGCATTTTCAGGATTGCCATACACATAGCTTGGGAATTAAGCTTGCTGGGGAAGGTGAAAATCTCTACAATTGAGGTGAGCACTAACGAAGAGCCTCATAAGAATTACGAATCGAGCTGAGCCCTTACACTGATGATGTTGCACGAGATACATCAGGCAGCCCAGCCACTGTGGCTTCTGTGTTAAGCATTGGAAACCACTGTGCATGAAACAAGCTCTGTGCCGAGCTCAATCAACATCTACGGCCGCTTGACTGCAGCTCACCATCCTATCACAAGCATGTGCTTCACCTTCCCCAACTCAGCCTCCCACGAATTGCATCCCATGAAGGCCATATAGGCAGCGCGTCCTCCCTCCCTCACTGCCTCTGGCTGAAGGTAATCGATGGCCTCCATTATGTAGGCCTTCTCGGCCCATGGCACGTTGTGGCTGAGTGTGTATGCTGGTCTACTGGCGTTCGGGGTGTCCATGATTATAGCATCCTTTTCCAAGAAGCTCATGAATCGGCTTCCAAATTGCCACGTCAATTCCTGCAGAGCCATAGATTCATGAGTTGGCACTTATGGACTGCTGTATAGCTATGAGCAAGTAAGTAAGGGGCCGCTCAGCCATGACATTGCTCGACACCCTTTTCAAGCCAACCTGTAGTTGTCACATTCAATAGCGTTTGACAACTCTGCAGAGGCCAGATTAAACACGTACCCATTTCTGTTGATGTGTCAATGAGTACCACCATGCCCCCCCCCCCCAGTCCTCCACCAAATGAGGGATCCGGTCACCCCACGGCCAGCCGTCTGGTGCAATTGCGGTGCTATAGATGCCCACGTGGGCTAAAGGGCGCCGCCTGCCGTCATCTTTCACAGCTTGCACCCTGAGAGCTGCCTTGTCTGCAATGCCACAGCAATATGGTCAGCTAGTCATCGTGTTATGAATCGGCCAACGTGTATGAAAGAGATGCATGGCATCATGGAATGGGCATTTGACCTACTTGAAGTTGTCGTGCGCTGCTGATATATGAGATGCGCAATGCAAGCGTCAACATGGCACAATATGAGGAAGTGCTCTCGTGCAAGCCCATTGCCTTCTCATTTACCAGAGGCGCCGCACTTACCGGCGTGCAAAACAAGCCTGCGGTGCTTCCCCAGCCTTTGGAATTCCGCGACCTCTGATTGAAGCCTCGTTTTACTGGCCTGTATATCTGTGATAATGGCCTTTATCTGTTTGCTAATTGCCTCGAAACTATCACATTCTGCGTCTATTTCATCAGCGGTGGCCTCTACTTCGTCAGCGATCGCCATCAACCCCCTTAGCCATCTCAGCTGCTCTTTCGTGGGTGGCGTTGGTGCATTGCGCCTAATCTCCTTTTCCTGCATACATCTCAGTAAATCGCACAAAGGTCAGTTGCCGTCGGCACACCTTTCACCTTGCTCATTGGTTGAGTGCATCGCACGCATGGCCACCTACTGCATCCTCGAGTATGCTTATCAGCCAAAGTGCATACGAAGTGAAGGCATTAGGTTTGAGTGACAGTGCAAAGAACACAATCACATCCCACCTTCTTGGAGGGAGCAATGCCACTCTCTTGTGGGGCTCTTACCTGGTTTGCACTCCCAATAGTTTGCCCAACGGCAGGCAATGACGGTGAAAGAGCGGGCTCAGCTAAATTCATGGCTTGCTGCGGAGCGCCAGGTCCACTGGAAGGAGGGAGGTCTAACTTAGAAATTGGGGAGTGAAGCTGACGATTGTTGGCTTCTGGCTGGTAAGTAGATACTTTGTGGAGCCGGCTTGAGCCCTGCTCAATTGCTTTTGGGCTCATAATGGAGTCAATCTCTCTCTTGTGCTTTGCCTGCTGCATCATAGATCCTGCACAACAGACCACGCCACATGTCTCGAGGTAGGTTCGGCAAACACACAATACATGAAGTATAAATATGAAGAGTCTAAAGACCTCTCTAACATAAGTGCGAGAGTTATCTACCTAAGGCAACATGGACAGCTTTGTTTTCTCAACATAATCTTGTTGTAGGAACCCTAGTCGCACCTTCTTACTCCTCTAGGATGTGCGCTACTCCTGTTGCAGACACCCTGGAAGCAGAAGGCGCTGTCACCAATCTGAGACACACCCCTTCCCAAGTCACTGGTGAAAGATCTGCCGGATCGTGACAGCAGCTCAGCAGACTGATTCGTGTAGTATGGCCAACAGCAGCATGTGTACAGATGACAGCGTCTTTATATTGGCTAATCGTACTACATGACGACTGATAGTTGTCGCCCACCTTCAGAAGCTAGATGAAGCTGTCCATGCCATGCAGCAGGTACGTTTCGCGACTAGAGCATGACACTACTTAGGCTCAGTGAAATCAGCGGCTGCAAATGCACAACGAAGCGCCTGGCGATGTAAACAGCTGAGAGGCTATGGCCACTACTAGTATTCGGAGATTTTAGCGCATGTGACAACCCTGGTGAGGGCTGTGCTATGCTCTGCATAACCTGTTTGGGGACATACATGACCATATGGCATTTGACAACATCGGCAGATTGCTCGGAAGAGGAGCACACCTGTATGCAACCCCACAGCAAGCTTGCGAATGACCAGGCATTAGGCGGGGCTGAGCATGATGCACTCATCGTGAGTGCCTCGAAGGTCGAAGGACTATCTTCAAAATGCTGGAGTCCCTGAGACTGCAGCTCCATCCCCAGGTGAGCCACTACATGTGCAGCACAACTCCATGTATTACTACAGCATGATGCCCCGAACGCCTCCCCGTCGATCCCGTCTCTCAGGCCGTCGGTGACCGGTTGGGGCCTCGCGGGATTTGCTGGTGACTTTTCTCGTTCTCAGAGTGGTTTAGTACAGCAGGTTGTTCTATTTGCTCTGCCCAGCTATTTTGGGCACATATTGGTTGTAAGCATATTGTCTGGTTTTTACTGCGTTGCCAAAACTATGGTGACCAAAATATCTGACTTTCTAGACTTTTTCCTAAGTTTTCTCGGCCGCACGCGTGGAAGCCAAGTCGAAAGCAACCCTCTGCAGATGTCACACTGAAGCTTCACAGCTTGAACGCAAGTCTTATAGCACTATGTGGCGACACAACGACGGTGAAGCTGCCGCGGCTTGCAAAGCACATGACTCTGATCAAGGCCTCCTTCCCAGAACTTTCCGTCTGCTCCTGCTTTGCTGCATACTCTCAGCCAATTTTCCTGGGTCTTGCAACGGCTTTGGGATCCTTGAGACCTAGGGTGTTTAACACCTCCGATGTGCCTGGTCGACAGTAGCTTGCATGAGTCACACATGTCTACCAGCAAGGCTTTCAAGTAGAGCTATGAGCTAAGAGTGCTTACTAAGAAGTGCCTGGCCTCAAATCTGAAGTATGGCTATTGGCCTGTCTGAGACTGCACATGGTGAGCATAGTCATACTCAGCAAGCACTATAAGGTCCTCTTCCTCCCAGGAGGTCCTCCCCAAAAAGGCTAGATATGCAGTCCGCCCTCCCTGCCTCTCTGCCTCTCCTGGGAGGTTGTCGATGACCTCCATTATGAAGTATCTCTCTCCCCAGGGCATATCTAGGCTGAGGATGTAGGCCGGGCCGAAGGCCTCTGCTCCATACAGTTTCCGACGCATGTCTGAAATCCGGTCGCCAGCGTTCAGGAAGCTGATGAAGTGGTGGCCAAAGTGGGCAGCAATTTCCTGCAGAGCCAATGTCTGAGTCAGCATCCTTACAAGGCGATCACTTGCATGAGGGCCTTCTGGCTCTTGCTGAGCTCTACAGAAGGCACACACAGATATGACGACACAGCTAGTGCTCATATCAAATCTCACACCTGGGCTTTATGCGCTCCCTACATCTGTGTAAAATAAACCCGCAGCAGGGAATTGGAATGAAGTCTTACCGTTCTGTGCTGCGGAGTCAGTCTGTTATAGTACGTGTTGTCCCAATCATCAACAAGGGCGACGACTTGCCCTCCCCAGGGCTTGCCATCTGGCATGGTCGCGCTGCTGGATATGCCCACATACGCCAGAGCGCGCTGCCTGCCGTCGTGCTGCAGCAGCCTGCACTCTTTGAAACGCTGCGTCTGCAGCAACATAGAGACATGGTCAGTCAGCTTGCTGAGCACCCACGGTGCAATGAGCAACGGATGTGCTGTGCGCTCTTTACATGGCATGCCAAGCATGCCGCGCTCGACTGCCACCACCAAGTGACAGAAGAGGTTGCGCAAAAATCCATGCTGCACTCTATGCAGGCCATGTCTTTCCTGGAGCCATGGGAGGCTTGCGCACCTCCATGCACACCTCCATGCAGAGTAGCCTTGCTCCACTTTCTGATGTTGGCCCGTAACCTTTGCCTCTCTTTCTGAGCCTTGATGGTCTGAACGCTTGCCCGCCGCAGTTGTCTGCTTGCATGGATGGCTCGATCGGCTGCTGCGATTGCTCGTCTCACTCGCTGCTGAATGGTTGGCTGTGTCTTCTGCACCTTGTGGAGACGTTGGCCCTGCACTAAACGCTTCCGGTCAGCCTGAGGTATACATCAAACATACAAGCGGGTTGGTAGAATTGTTATGTGCAAAACAGCTTCAGAACAATTTTTACCTCGTCAGTAGTAGCTGTGTCCCTCCCCTGTGGGGACCTTGACCGCTTCGGTCTTCTCACAAGCTCGGGCATGACAGGTAGTGTCTGGCTGAAAGTAAATCCTGTCAAGTCGAAAGCATGGTGTGATGCAGCGCCCTCGCAGACTTCCCACTCGCAGTTGGGGCACCTCCAGGTGTATCTGGCTTCCGGAGGTGCCATCCCCGAGCTTGCCTCCATTGCGATCGAGAATATGCTGAAACAGTAGTTTCCACTGGAGCCTGCTATCGTTTCCACGCGCCCACACCCTGTTGAGGAAGTATCTCTTTCTGAGAAGGGCATGAAGCTGCTAAAGGAAGCGGATGGAAGCTGGCTTGCCAAAGCAGGATCCAGATATTCCTACTGCTGGAGTATGCTGGGTGATACCCCTGAAATATTGGCAACTCTGTGGCGTTCTATAGGGTGCAGTTTGCATTCTGAGCGTTACCGGACTTGAGGAGTATATCTTATCTGGTGTTGAGATGAGCACAGATGATGATGACTTTACACGGCTATGAGCCTCACAAGCTCTACATACTGAGCTGAACTCTTACATCGATGATGTTACACATTGCATGTTAGGCAATCTAGCCATTTCTGTGTCAAGCATCGGACACTGTGTGGTGACCACTGCAATTGCTCCAGACATAGAACAAGCTCTGTACATAGCTCAATCATCGTACCAGCTCATCAGGGACTGCAAGTCACCACCCTTCTGCAACGAGCATGTGCTTCACTCTCCTAAACTCAGCCTCCCAGGAGGTGCATTCCATAAAGGCCAAGTAAGCAGCGCGCCCGCCCTCCCTCACTGCCTCTGGCTTGAGGTAGTCGATGGCCTCCATTATGTAGGCCTTCTCGGCCCACGGCATGTTGTGGCGGAGTGTGTATGCCGGCCGCCTGGCTTCTGGTGTGTCCATGATGAGGGCATCCTTCTCTAGGAAACTCATAAAAAAGACACCAAAGCGCCTGGTCATCTCCTGCTGTGCCATAGAGCTCATGTCACTTGTAGAGCGTTATGTAGCAACAAGCAGCTTTAAACCAAGGCCGCCTAGCCGTGACTGTTGCTCAACACGTTTCAAAAGCCAAAGTATACTTGCCATATTCCACACTAAGTGATGGACCTGTAGCGGCCATATTGTACTCGTACCGATTTTTGTTGATGTGTCAATGTGTACCACCATGTTCCTCCCCAGTCCTCCACCAAATACCGGATCCGGTCACCCCATGGCCAGCCGTCTGGTGCAATGGCGGTGCTGTAGATGCCCACATGGGCTAAAGCGCGCTGTCTGCCGTCATCTTTCACGGCTTGCACCCTGAGAGCTGCCTTATCTGCAGCGCCACAGTCGCATGGTCAATTAGCCACCGTGTAGTCGGCCCACGCATATGAAAGAGATGCTGGGCATCATGGTGTGGGCATTTGACCCACTCGGAGATATTATGCGCTGCTGACGGATGGATGCGCAATGAGAAGCATCAACATGGCACATTGTGAGGAGGTGCTCTCCCGCAAGCCCATCCCCCCTCATTTAGCAGAGAAGCCGTACTTACCGGCGTGCAAGACAAGCCTGTGGTGCTTCCCCATCCCTTGATAATCTGTGATCTTCGCGTCAAGCCTCGTCTTGATAGCCTTGATGTCGGTGACAGTGGCCCGTGCGCTTTGCGCAGATGCCTCCAGCCGACAAGCACTTGCCTGTGCTTGATCTAGTATTGCCTCTGCTTTGTCAAACATTGCCTGTACCCCCCTTATGTAGCTCCGCTGCTTCTCTGTGAGTCGCGTCGGCGCATTGCAGCTAGTCTTCCTTTCCTGCATACATCTCAGCACATTGCACAGAGCTTAATGCGCTCGGCACACCTTTGATCTTGCACACTGGCTGAAGGCTTCGCGCGCATAGGCACCAAATTCCCCTCGATTATGCATATGACCCAAATTTTACACGAAGTAAAGGCACCAAATTAGACCGGCAACGCAAAGAACACATCCGGAGCACATCGCACCTTCTCAGAGGTAGCAAGACCACTCTCTTGCTGTGCCCCTGCCAATTTTGAACTCCCCATAGATTGCCCCACGGCAGGCAATGACGGTGTAAGAGTGTGCTCAGCCATATTTACAGTTTGCTGTGAAGCGCCACGTCTGGGGAGGTCCAGCTCAGCATCCGGGGAGTGGGATCTGATGGCTTCTAGCTGATCAGTGGAGAAGGGCTCTAGCCGGCTTGAGCCCCGCTCAATTGCTCCTGGTCTCACATTGGAGTCGATATAATTCTCTTGCTTTGCTTGTTGCATCATAGATCCTGCATAGCAGACCACGCTACATGTCTAAAGGTAGGTCAGGCAAACACAGAAGACGTGAATTATAATTCTGAACGGTGAAGACTGTCTGTTATGGAGGGCGAGAGCTATCTACCTGAGACAACATGTACAGCTGTGTCTTCTCAACAGATGTAGGAACCCCAGTCGCAACTACACGCTCCTCTAGTATGTGCGCTGGCAAAAAGACGTGAATCACTCCCGCCGCTGACTCCTTGGAAGCAGAAGGCTTGTCACGAGTCTGAGGCACACCACTACCCAAGTCACTGGTGAAGATCTGCCGGATCGTGACAGCAGCTCAGCAGACTGATCCGTGTAGTATGGCCAACAGCAGCATGTGTACAGATGACAGCGTCTTTATATTGGCTTATCGTACTACATGACGACTGATAGTTGTCGCCCACCTTGAACCGTTGCTCAGAAGCTAGATGAAGCTGTCCATGCCATGCAGCAGGTACGTTTCGCGACTTAGGCTCAGTGAAACCAGCGGCTGCAGATGCAACGAAGCGCCTGGCGATGTGAAAAGCTGAGAGGCTCCGGCCACTACTAGTATACGGAGATTTTAGCGCATGTGACAACCCTGGTGAGGGTTGTGCTATGCGCCCTGCATAACCTAGCTGAAGTGTAGATATGGGCATACATCACCATCTTGCATTTGGCGACATCGGTAGATTGCTCGGAAAAAGGAGGACACCTGTGTGTTATCCCACAGGTATAGATGCAAGCTTGCGAATGACCAGGCATTAGCGAGGAAGGGCGGGGCTAAGCATGATGCACTCATCATGAGCGCCTCACTTGGTTGATGTGCGCTCACGTGTGGATGAGCAGGGTGTAATTGTCGTGTAAAACAAACACCGCTATTCCAGGAATGCCCGCCTCCGCACCGAAAGCCCGCGTTCTGCATATCATACATGGCATGAACATGAAGGCCAAGCTTGGCGGGTCACCTGGTGGAAGCGGTTTGTGCAAGGAGTACCCCACCTGTTTCATCCTTACACTGTAGTAGTGCAACCCTTGCTAGACCAACCAATACTGTATCAGGCACGATATTGCGACGCCGCGTCTACAATGCAATTTGCACATTGTGACCGCCCACTTGTAAGCTTGCCCAGGCACTGCACCTACACCCTCATGCTGCATACACAAGCATGTCGTCAACCCTTTGCATCGCATCCTCCCAGGACTTGCATCCCATAAAGGCTATGTAAGCAGCGCGGCCGCCCTCCTTCTCTGCGTCTGGCTGGAGGTAGTCGATGGCCTCCATGATGTAGGCCTTCTCTGCCCATGGCATGTTGCGGCTGAGTGTGTATGAAGGCCTTTCGGCTTTTGGCGTGTCCATGATCACAGCATTGTCCTCCAAGAAGCTCATATAATGGCCGCCAAACCGCTTGTTCATCTCCTGCAAAGCAGCAAATTTCTTCCAAGTAGCATTGCAAGGGCTGCTTTGCTATGAGTAATTGCTTCAGGCTTCAAGTCGGCACCTCTCCGTATTTAGCAGGCACTTGTCATTTCCACCATACTAGTACCCTGCGTTGCAAATTACAAAGACTACAACGCTTGAGATGCTGCGGTCACGGATTGACCTATATCATGTCAAAGACTTTGGCGTGCTAGGGAGTGTCCTGGCCAAGAGTCATAGATTGCCGCCCTTCCGTATGGCAATCTCAAAGAGCATAATGTTTGGTGCGGCTGTGACACACTGTGTAGACCATTGTGCCACTACCGTTGACCATTGTGCGCTGCCGGAAACTAGATAGTTTGCGTACCCCCTTTTGCTGATGGTCGAGCACTTCCCACCATGCTTTTCCCCAGTTCTCCTTCAAACTGGTGATCCGGTTTCCCCAGGGCTTGCCATCCGGCGCAATAGCACTGCCAGAGATGCCCACGTGGGCTAGAGCACGCAGCCTGGCATCGTCTTTCACAGCTTGCACCCTGAGAGCTGCCTTGTCTGCAACGGCACCATGGCGTGACGACAGCATTGTCTTCAAGCACATTCGGCACGGAAGCTACTATGCGTCATGCCTCGACATCTTCACTCCGGCATTCAACATCTCGTGTGCCGGTATCAGGCTATGCTCGGCGCAACATTGAAAACCACGATGATGATGGAATACGTGGGAGACACCCTCACCTGCATGCAAATCGAGCATGTGTTGCCTTCCCATCCTTTGAAAATCTGTAACTTTTGCTTCAAGCCTATCGGTGCTAGCCTTAAGGGATGTGAGGCTGGCCTCCAACTCTTGGTCCGCTGCATTCACCGCGCGAATCTTTGCATCTTGTTGCTTTGACATTGCCCTTACTCTGTCAAAAGTTGCCATCAACTCTGCCAGCCACTCCAGCTGCTCCTCAGTGGGCGCACTGGGGTCCCTCCCCTACATACATGTTCACAAAGCCTTATATAACAAGATCTAGAAGCTCTGTCGAGGCTTGGACGTGATCCGGAACACATATTTTCCCTGAGTACTTGGCCTTCCTTACAACGCATACCACGAGGTGCAATCGACATTGCACCCCACACATGTCCGCAGTTGGCACAAAGTTGAATTTGCACGACCTTGCACACTAGGAGGTTTGGCATACATGGCCTCTACAGATCTACTCAATCAAGCAGTTCAGGCATGGTACGCAAGGGGGACTAGTTTAGACTGACATGCCAGAGAACACATGTAAGCATAATGCATGGTCTCAAAGCGGCAATGCAAGCCCGTTGAAGTGAACCTACAGCTTGCCGTGATGCTGCCCATCTGGGAAGTCTAGACTCTGCCAGTGAGCCCGGTGAGTGCAACTGACTTTTGGTTGCCTCCAGCTGGTCAGTGGATGCCTTGAGGGGCTCCAGGCAGTTCAAGCCCTGCTCAATGGCTGTTGTTGTCGTATTGGAGTTGGTCTTCCTCTCTTGCTTTGCTTGCTGCCTCATACCTAGGCCTTGATCCTGCACAACAGACCGTCCGGTAAGTGCTCAACGAGCAGTATATGTCTTTCGAAGGTAAGGTGGCGAAGCCAAGGCTATAATAGGTATAGGTGTCGGAAGGACATTTGAGGGATGGAAACATCGTGACAGAATGCCGAAATCTACCTGCGGCAACAGATTAGAATCTGCCTTCCCAGGAGTTCTCAGCAGGTCCTCGTTTCTAATTAGAGGGTACCATTTTGCACTTCTAGAGAACGTGCGATGGCACAAAGACGCGCTTAAGTTCTGTCATGACTTCACCTGAAAGCTGAAGGCTTTCTCATCAGTATGTAACACACTAGTGAGTTGTGGAAAACCTGCCACTGGGCCAGATCGTGACACGAGCAATGTGCTGAGCAGTTCAGCGGTCCAACGGGTGTTGTTGTGGCTCGTAGCAAGTATGTGGATAGATGCAAAAGTCTCTGTGTCGGGTGAGCTCATAAGATAGCTCATACTCATCGCCCACCTTCAGCTTATGCCAGAAGCTGCCTGAAGTTGTCCATGCAGCAGGTGCAATTTGCGGCTGGTGTATGGCACTACACCAACATTAGTGAGACAGAGCCCGCAGCACTTAAATCAATAACAATGTGCCTGGAACAGCTTCCTAGAATGTGCCGTTCGAGTGGGGTTGACGGATACTTCTGCACACAGGTTTTCTTCGGAAACCCTAGCGAGGGTTTGCCAGAGGAACTTTGAAAGGATGTGGCTTTGCAAGATTAAAATTATCAACCTTCTCCTCGCCGGACCTTCAGCCAGTATTCAGCAACTTTGAGAGGCTTATAGCTCTGATTCCTGTGGGACCGTGTACATGAGATTCCACTTGATGAAATGCATTGGGCTATGCACACTGTATCGATGCTTCAGCTACATTACAAGCTTCAAGCATACCTCACTTGTCAGCTTGCTCGGAGCCTCTGCATCTGAAGCCCTCAGGGTGTTTTGACAAGCATAGCATCCACCCTCTTCACCTCTCTATCCCAACTGCAGCATCCCAACAGCCCAAAGAAGGCCATGTAGGCAGTGCGCCCGCCCTCTCTCACTGCCTCTGGCTGCAGGTTATCGATGGTCTCCATGAGGAAGGATCTGTCTACCCAGCGCATGTAGATGCTGAGTCTGTATGCTGGCGTGCCGGTGCTTGCCATGTCCATACGCAGAGCATCAGTCCTCAAGAAGGTGACGAAGTGGTCACCAAAGCACATGCTGATTTCCTGCAGAGATAGAGAGTCTGCGTAAAATGTGGCACATAGAAAGTGCTTTACAAGGGCTGCTCTGTCATTGATCAGAGCACGTGCTTGCATGGAAATATGTGCCAATCCATCATGTCTTTGATAGTTGAGGAGCATGCGAAGGACTAAGTGCATGCATACCCTCTTTTGTGGCTCTGTCAACATTATCCTGTATGTGCTTGTCCAATCCTGCACCAAAGTGGTGATCCGGTGACCCCAGGGTGTGCGTTCTGGCGCTATGGCGCTGCTGCTGATGCCCACGTGAGCTAGAGCGCGCTGTCTGCCATCGACTTGCAGAGCCTGCAGCATGCGAGCTGCCTCGTCTGCAAGGGCATAACAACGCGGTCAGCCAGCATGTATTGGCGTGAGAGATACTGGGCGTCATGACTTAAGCCCAGACTCTGCGGAGGTTGTAGATAGGTCAAATTTAAAGGGTGGTCTCGCAAAGCAGTCACAAACATGCAATGTGCGATGCAGGGCTCACAAGAGCCTCTGAGAGGATCCTAAGGAGTTTGTGCTCCTGTGCCGGCCAATGCTACCCTGTGAAGTACAGACGAGAGGCATGCTCACCTCTATGCAGGATAGCTCTATAGTACTTTGACTCCCTGGCATATCGCCTTACATCTTCGGCGAGCTTTTGGGTCTCAATCTCTTCAAGATCAGCAGCAGCCTGCAGCCGTCTAGTAGATTCCCGCAGCCGGCAGCGCTCTGCCTCAGCTTCATCAATAGATGCCTCCAGGCTCTTCAAGGATGCCTCCATCATGATGATCTTCTGATCGATGGTTTCTGCCGACGCACTGCAATCAGTCTGGCTCTCCTGCTTTGCCTTGTGCCCCTCCTGCGGGCCATGGCCCTGCACAAAGCAACAACAACATCATTGACTCACACATGCAAGCAAGGCGGTGAAACTTCTCTGAGCTTGTCAAACTTCTATGAGGTGCAGACGCCAGAAGAAAGCGTTGAAGACCTCGTAACAGAGCGCGGGGCTATCTACCTCTGGCGCCGTGCTAGGTCTGCTAGTCAAAGCAAAGTGGTCACTCGAGGCATTGCAAGGCCTCCCTCCTGTCTGCTCAGGGGGAGCCATTGCTGCAGATAGGGCTTCAAAGTTCAGTACAGAAAGCTCACTTCCCACTTGTCACTAGGCTTCAAAGCGAAAGTTACACAGCAGCCTTAGGGTACAGCGTCTGACAACGTTACTGATCCGATGCTTCTATGCTCGGAATGCTAAGTTTCAGGTATATGGATGCGAGGAGAGCACATTTATCTAAGCCCTTGGCATCACACTGCCAGAATGTCCTGTCAGCCACCTTCAGCCCACGCTCAGAAGCTGGGTGAAGCCGGTACATTCAAAGTGCAGCGCGGCGTTACATTAGATTTGCGGTGCTATCGACACAATCAGCGTACAGTTGAGCCTCTGGCCAGAGGAAAAGCTGCTATGACTCCAAGATGGATGTGACAGAGAGCTTTAAAAAAGAAGCTTTTGATGACGACCCTCGAGAGGGTTTGCCGCCCTCAAGCTCGAGGCCTCAGAGTACGAATTGCTCTGTAGCCGGTGTAGATCGTGTCTTGGTAGGTAGCGGTCCATAGTTGTCGGGTTGATCTGTACAGGGCACGGCCGTGCCCTCGACACTTGTGCGCCTCAGAGGTAGCTTCCTCAAAGAGGAGGGAAATAGTATATATCTCCACAGACGCTCTTGGAGGTCTGAAATTGGCCTGAATTCAGCCAAGGGATGATACGGTTGACTGCGCGGGTCTCCGGTCTCGCTGTCTTCATCGCCAGTGTGTGCTACCGTAGTACACCGAGGGCAGGCAGGTGTGACAGATGTTTACATGCACCCACTCGCTGAGAGGGTGGAACCCCTAAATGGAGATAACAAAGTACTCCTGCTCTAAATCACGCTGATACGCGTGCCAAACTCTTGGCAGGATGCGTCTCGAGTGGAGCCTAGATCCCTTCTTGGAACCAGGTCAGCCAATTACAGTGGCATCTTTGTTGTTAATCCGCATCCCACAGAGGACTCTGTACGAGCCCCAGCTGCTTTCCACATCGTCATCCCGACAACAGGTGAGAGCTCCCTCTTCACTCAAAGCAGCTTCTCATGTACGTCGACGCTCAGCCCCTCTCTATGTTGGCTGCGCTCCTCAGGCCCAATGGCGTGCAGGTCGAAGGACTATCTTCAAAATGCTGGAGTCCCTGGAACTGCAGCTCCATCCCCAGGTGAGCCACTACATGTGCAGCTGACTTCCATGAATTGGCTGGATCTCATGATTGTTCCATCATGATACTGTGCTGATGACCTACTGAGCAGGTAACACAGCCTCCTGCTGCCTCTCCTGCCAGCCAACGACTTACTCTGTGCTTCTGATGCGTGCAGGATGCTGTGACAGTTGGCTTCGACGGCCTAGACCAAGAGAGCGTCTTTGATGAGGTGCAAACATTGCTCCAACGCATGCCAGGTGGGCATGGCGCCACTTAGCATGCTTATCAGGATAAAGCTCTAAGCGCATCATTGCTCTCCAGCACTGCTCAGTGCTGGGGCTATGTAGCATGAAACCAGAGACATGCACATGCCGGCTCGGAGTAATTTTGTCATGCATGCTAGACCGGGGTCTACTGTGCATGCGCCATCTGTAGCAAAGGAGATTGGCATTGGGTGACACAGGCATCATGGGTAATTGGTATGGCGACAAGAACAGTGTCTTTTGTGAAAAGCAAAGGCGGACTACAGAGCAGAGAATGAGTAAGGCCTAGGCCTGCTGATTGACTCGTGAGTTATACACAGGCCAAAACGAGGCCATCATGGAGACCAAATATGCAGACATGGGCAACAGCATCCGGGAGAAGCACAAGGAGCGCAGGGGCGACTTTGTGATGTTTGCTGACGACGATAATTGGTGCGCCGGAACCCATACTGGCAACTCCTTCATTTGCAAGGCTTTTTTCATGCACAGGGCATGGCTACCTGTCATCCTTGTCTGCAACGCATAGGCACAGCAGTATGCACAGCACGTGATTGTCTGGAGTTCTGGATGACAGAGCTGGAGCACTAACGGAATTTTGTGTGCCATGATGTCTGAGACGTACCAAATCCGGCTGCAGGTACACCCCGAATGCGCTAGCCATGGTCCGAGCCGTGGTGCACAGCGACCGCGAGGCGCTATATGTCTTCCAGCTGCAGTTCTCAGACAACGAGAACCGGCTCCCCAACATGGTTGAGAATGGAGAGGTGGGCCTGCACATTCAGCTGTACTGGTTGCTGTGGCAACGTGTGGTTTTTACATGGGCAATGCTGCATGCGGCATTGCGCGAATGACTTCTGCTAAATGTAAGTAGCCGCATTACGACAGAATATGTCTGAATCTGCTGTTCATGTGGCGTGTCATTCATGAAAGGCACGTGACTAGTGAGTACTGATTGCATGCGTGTTGGCCACAGATAGAGTATGGGAATATTGATACAGGTGATACACTCCCCAGTTCCTTATCTCATCATCAGATGAGCATGCTCAAGCTGCATTGGCAGGATGTTCCCTGTTTATCAGATTTGATGGACATGAGCATATGGAGGAGGTGAAGTCCAACAGGATTGAAGATGTGCTGCGCATGTCTCAGGGGCTGCATTGCAGGACTGCTGTGAGCTGCACAAGCTCTGCGTACTGACGCGCACTCCACTGTGCTGCAGGGTGCGGAGTGGTCCCAGTGAAGCACGTGCATCTGTCAGACTGGCTTCAGGATGGCTACGGGGCTGACGGATGGTTCTACAACAAGTTGTCGGAGCGCCTGCCTCGCACGTACATGATACAGGAGGTCCTCTTCATGTACAGCGGGGCGCACGGCTAATCACCTATCGGCATCAGCGAGATAGAAACCACGTCCCCATGCACATGCATGATTCGGAAAGTACTCCCAGGGTAGCAAAGCGTATGGCTAGGCGCGCCGGCGCACTGTACAATCAGCCTTGGGCGCATGTACACCTTGCAAGCCTTCTGCTCAGAGCGCATGGCCGAGCATGCGCGCAAGCGCACATTTGCCTTGCGCCAGCCACGGCTCCTACGTGCAGAAGCCGGCCTGATGCCGAAGCTGAAGCCTCCCCTGTGTAGCAGCAAGCACAGGATGAAGCCCGGCGCAAGCATGAGACAGAACGGCAGGACCAGAGGCGCTCAGAGGGGCAGTATACTGAAAGTATGGCACTGCAGTGTTCCCAGCGTGCACCTCCTTTGCGGTCCAGAACCCTGTGTGCTTGTCAGTGTGCCTACAGCTTGGTCCAATGCGTCACCCGTAGAGCACACACATGTTGCCGGACTGCCCTAGTCCCATCTGAGTTCATGGTAGCCAAGCCCCACTGGAATGCACATTTTGGGCACGTCTCAATTTGGGCCTTGTGCCTCTCTGTGTGTTACTTGCACTGAGGACTTGAGTGCTTTCAGTGGTCAAGTGTACAAGATCTGGGTGGCAACAACAATGTACTCCAAAGAGCGCCCTGTTTTAAACATGCTATCTGGTGCCTGTACTCCAGGCAACATGTGTTTTGTGCTTGCGGAGCACACCCTGCCTGCCCAGCAGCCGTTGCAGCATTGCCTGTCCGGATGCAAGTACAGAATGTGGTGACAATATGAATTTCCCGGCCTGGTATGCCAAAAATCGGGAGGGTCCAGTTGCAGAGGGTCATGCAGCATATTGCTCTGGCCATGTGACATATCCCTGGCCTGCTGACTGATTTGGTACTTATCGAGTCAGAGTCTGCTATCAACAACAGCACTGCAATGCTCGAGAGAGATATGCACCCCAATTTGTATATGGTCCCTGGTATGACCACTGTTGGAACCTCTGGCACTGTTTGTGCAAACCAGGCCCTGGGATAAATGTTGATGTGGGACATGGTATGGAGAGCTTATGTAGGGTGTCTTTATTGCAACCAGCAGCCATACGGAAGGGGTAACCTTTCAAGGTCTCTCAGTGCATGACACAAAAGTCATCAGCGTTGCAGCAGGTCTAAAAGGATCCCTTCCCTGGGATCTTGGTCGTAGGCAAGGTGTCCCCAGGCTGCATAGGGTATGCACATTGTGTGCTGGTGAGAACCCGGGTGATGAACAGCATGTTGTGTTTGAGTGCCCGGGGCTGCACGATATTCGTGACAGATATCCAGGCGTGTTTGGAGAGCATGCAGCTACCATGCTTCAATTCATGTGGCAAGATGACATTCGTGGTGTTGCGATGTTTATTAAGGAATGCTTGGGAGTATATCATGGCACTGACCCTGATGGGGGTCAGGCATCTGATCAGCCCTAGGTGGCTGGAAAAGATGTAAAGTTTCTCTCTCTCTCTCTCTCACACGGGGGTTTTGAGTTCACAGAGACAACACTTTGATGGTGTGACTTTGATTCTAGTGGACCTCTTGAGGGTGTTTTGTATGTCATACCTGTTGCAGCTGCATTCTTGATCATGAAAAAGATTCCAATTGATGTAAGGGTTGAGTGTGGTCTCATTGAGACGTATATATACTGACAGATGCTTGCGAAGAAATATGCGTTCTCTGGCGCACATCTTTTTTCGACCTAGGCATGAAAACTCTCAAGAGTGCTCACATACCAGAAAATATCAGGGCAGCTGCACCTTCTCGAACTTTTATAAAACACAGGCTTTTAATCACGACCCTTGTGAGGGTTTTCTGTCTCATGTAAGTTCCTGTGAAAGCGAATGCAGTTGGAGTGGTGATAGATAGAGGTAGATAGCCCCCGAACAGTGCGGCATAGGCCACGGCCTGGCCTCCGACATCACTTGCCCGGCTCAGACGCAGTCTGCTTAGGAACGAGGGAATTTGTATATAATTCCCTAAGAGCGCATGGAAGCCTGCATATGGCCTGGCATCAGCCGAGAAAGAATATGGAAGTGTGTCATGCTCGTTGTGATGGCACAGTTCCTCGCCAATATGCGTTGCAGCAAGGGCAGCCAGGTATGAGGAGCTCATGTATCCATTGATGTTTACCCGTGCAACAGCAATGTAGGGCGTCCGAACAGTATGAAACGTCTTGAACGATGGTTCCATGCTGACGTGCGCATTCACTGCCTGCAGGATGTGTCTCGAATAGAGCCTCGCTATCTCCTTGGGATCAAATCAGCCGAGTATAGCGGCACCTTCGTAGTGAATCCACACCCCACAGAGGGCTTTGCACGAGCTCCCGCTGGTATTCACATTGTCATTCCGACCGTGGGTGCGCCCCTTTTATCCTTCAAGGCAGCGTGTCATGTGTACCAGTACTCAGTCCATGTCTGTGCTGTGTCACACTCCCTTGCCTCTCCTGTGCAGGTCGCAAATGCATCTTCAAGCTACTTGAGTCTCTGGAACCTCAGTTGAACTCCCAGGTGGGTCTCATACTGCGCGGAGATCTACATGGTCACCCTGCCCTCACGACCCTGCTTTGCTATGCTACAAGGCATCTGTTGCTGCCTCTGCTGCATCCTATTGGACGCAGATGTGCTCTTGATGCTTGCAGGACTCGGTAACAGTCGGCTTTGACGGACAAGACCGGGAAGGCATTTTCGATGAGGTGCAAGCAATGCTCCAACGTGTTCCAGGTATGACTGGGGTCCGACCTGCGTACATCTGCTCTTTGAAGAGCTGAAAGCACTTCATGGCAGTACAGCCTTGCCTGATGCTCTGTGACACTCATGAGCCTGCACAACATGGGACCAGTCCCGGCTGATGCCAGGCTACACAGCATGAGGGCAGTGCCTGAAACTGCCAAGGCCAGAACAAGGCCATTGAGAAGCTCAGATGGGCCCATGAGCAATGGCATTTCGAGACAAGCAAGATGAGCTGCAAAGGGATGAACAAAAAGGGCCCTACCGCACTGATGTGTGTTGGCTTTTATGCAGGCCAAAATGAGGCCATCATGGAAAGTGCATACGGGGATATGGGCAACAGCATCCGGGAGAAGCACAAGGCGCGCAGGGGCGACTTTGTGATGTTTGCTGACGACGACAACTGGTGCGTCACGAGCCCACAGATTCATGTTGCATCGTTGCCAATACTCCTTCATCATGCAGATGCTCTGCTACTGCTCCCCTCAGCCCTGGCACAGTAGCATGTACACTTGATGTTTTGGGCTCATCATAGAGGCAGTGACCATTGCGGTGTCAAGCCGGTCTCCTCTTAGTTTTGATGACGGTGATTGAGGGGAGCCAGACTTGACTGCAGGTATACCCCGGATGCGCTAGCCATGGTACGGGCCGTGGTGCACAACGACCGCGATGCGCTGTACGTCTTCCAGCTGCAGTTTGTGGAGGGCAGCGAGAACGACAAGCTTCCCAACATGGTTGAGAACGGGGAGGTGCGCCTGCAGGCCCAGCTGTGATGATTGTGTATGGATGACTCCTCTTGCTATGATGCTATGAGTATCCTTGGCCTGCTTGACATTGTTGCGCGCACCCGAACACAGACCGTGTTCTCCTCCCTGTCATGCGCCATGCAGACCACACTTCTGGGCTGGTCCGCAAGTCTGCCTGTGCTGTGCTTGAGGCCTGCCCTTGTACAGGCATTGCCCCCGTCAGACCTTGATTGCTTCTGTGCTGCTGCAGATAGAGTATGGCAACATCGACACAGGTGAAACACACTGAAAGCCCGTCAAGGGGCCAGGACATGAGGACTTTTACGCTGTCGTTGTCACTACTCAGTTGCTGCCTCCCTGCTTGGCTGGACACAGAGTGACATCACAGCAATTAAGCAGATGTTGGCAGTGCTGGGCAGGCGCTGCATATGTCTTAGCAGCTGCATATCCTCCTTGCCTTCACTACTGTGACGACCAGAACATTTGGCATCATGCTTGATTTCCCGCGAAACCAGCGCCGAAGCAAGGCAGAATTACGCGATACAAGGGATGGTAAGGCATGCGGGGGGTGTGTTAGTCACTGCCCTGCATTGCAACAGTTCTTCCATGCTAACGGGCAGCTCTGCTGCGCTGTAGGGTGCGGGGTGGTACCGGTCAAGCATGTGCATCTCTCGGACTGGTTCCAGGACGGCTACGGGGCCGACGGAGCTTTCTTCCATCAGCTGTCGGAGCGCCTCCCGCGCACGTACATGGTCCCCAAGGTCCTTTTCATGTACAGCGGGGCGCACGGCGGCTGAGCACGTCAGAGCATGCACGCACGGCAGCGCGCGGTGCTGTATGTATCAGCGCATCCAACCGCCAGCCGGCAGAGCGCTCCCCACACACAACGATCCCATTCATGTATGACAAGTGCATGTCAGGGCATGCACGCACGGCAGTGCAGAGGGCTCTCCCTGTCGGCGCATGCTCTCATGCGCTGTCAGGCGCGTCAGCACACAAAACACGACCACATGATCCCATTTATGTATGACGAAGCACAGCTGAGCATGGCAGCTGGTCGACAACGAGGCGTCATGCGCCCATTGCACCCAGACAAGATCCTTGGGATCTTGTCTGTGTGCAGCCAAGCGCATAGCAAAGCATGCCAGCACAAACAGAATCCCTAAAATTCTGTTTGTTTGCAAGCGGCTAAGCATGGGATTGGACGGGACTTTGCCTGCCGCCCGAACATGCAGCAGCTAGTCGGAGTCATGCCACCCATGGATGTCTCGCGGAAGGCATTCATGTGTGGCGTCTCTTAGGAATATGAGGCCTGCCGCCCATGTAGAGTGGGGGACAGTAGAATGCAGAGAGCTGGGAGAAGCAGCATGCTGCTCTCAGCAATGCAGTGCACATCCCTTGGCATGAACATCGTTTCCCAGGTCCAAGTGTCTTTTCCATTTGTCTGTCTTTCTTTGCCTTTATAGCTGTTTTGGGACAAAAGCACTTGGTGCTGATCCGCCTTGGCATACCTGGGTCTCATGCTGACCAGTCCTACTAGTCAGTAGTATTGACTTGGCCATTCTGGGCATGTCTCACTTCCTGATATGTCCACCAGGACGTGTTTTACAGACCCAAGGTCTGGATGCGCATGGTGGTCATGCATATGATGTCTCTTGACATCAGCAATGAGCACCATCAGGGATGACAGGTGTGTTCGAAAGCCTGCTGGGGCTTGTATTCCAGGCAACATGGGCATATGCGCGGTCTTTGCAGAGCATACCATCCATTTCTGGCGCAGATATGCCCTCGACAAGGAAGGAAATGTGGCAACAGCAGCAAATGCCCGAAGACCAAACACACTCTTAGATGGTGACTGGGTCACCTATTGTAGCAACATGGGTGTCTAGCTGGGGCCATCTGGTCAGATGGGCCCAGCTAGACACAAGCCTTCATGAAGGCCTGCAGACAACATCGAGCATGATGCTCTAGCTGTGTGACAAATCCTCTCCCACTGACAATCTTAGGCGCCTGTCAAGTCAGAGAGCTTGCTCAGGACTGCAACAGCGCTGCGATGCTCATCAAAGATGCACTGTAGGCTGGTATTGCCATCGTATGAGTACTACCTTGCAACCCAATTGGGAGATTACTCTCCCACTGGTGTTGAGGAACAAGCACTCATAGATTTCACATGTCCGAGTATGTGCTTGATCTGAGCATGGTGTGGAGCATAGATGCAAGGTCTTCACACCAGCGTCAATGTTTACACCATTGTGTTTGCAAAGGACGACCTCTTCAGATGCTCTCAATGCATTCCACAAGGCCCGCCACCATCGCAGCTGAACAATTGCAAGTATGGAATGATGACAGGGGATTCGTTGTCTCAAACTTGTGCAGCCATGTGACATATCAACAGCAGCTCAGAAGCCTTGAAAATTGTCCAGGTTGACTCAAATGAAAAGACCGTAGGGAAGGACACAGCCTGATTTGTCACAGTTTTAGAGCTGTTGACTACTTCAGAGATCTGCAGTTACCACTGCACACACTCTGTGAGCATTCAACCAGTACTGGAGAAAGATCGTTGCAAAGCTTTTCACAAGTGCTCTTTGTCAGGGCGGACTGCACCGTCACACCTGGTAAAGGTGAAACTGGGTGCCAGGATTGGAGCCACAGCAATGTGAGTCCATTGCCCTGGGGCCCCAATCATGACATCATAAGTACTCATGTTGCCCCCGACACAGCGCTGCTCTCTGCGTGCCTTCTCCAACTCAACCCCTGTGCCCAGAGATGCTCAATAAACCTCATGAGCATAACTGGCTTGCACAGCAGGCCAGTCTGCATGTAGCGAATGCTGACCCACTCAGGCCTCCTTACCATTGGCAGTAAGCCTCCATGTGCTGCCAACTCTTGTAATGACCTCGTCTTTGTCCAGACGTGCCGTCCTGCCCTTGGGTATGAATTGGGCGGCTATCGTCAGGACATTACCCATCGAGACCATCCCATGCTCGCAATAGCATATGGCTTTGCTTCCCTTCACTCACAAGGGACTCTTGCAGAGACTGATACACCAACTCCGCAGGTGCACTGCTCAGAGTAGCATGGCGTTATTTGCTTAAGCAGCAGCAGCCCTCATGGCAACTGGATAGACGTCCCCAGTGGAAGATGTGCTGCGAGCGAGCATGACCTCTCAGCAGAGCTCCGTTGACTCGGCTCACTTCAGTCGGATGGAAAACCAATTGACCCGTCGGTGCTGATCAGCTGGTGGGCTTGCGATGTGGGGACAAGGCTGCTTTGCTCTTCTTTATGCAGCCTTTCCTTGCTTGTGAATTGGTTCTCTGTGAGCTCTGGAGAAGCATTCTCAAGCTCTGCCAATCTTGGTAGCGCAGCTGAACCAACGAGGTAAGTACCAATGGCTGGTTGCAGACCATGCGCACAGGAGACAGCACTGGGTACGGATGGCAATTGCTGCCTGGCAATGGCTTAGACGGCACCATTGCCCACTGCCAGGCAGGAGGTGCCAGAAGACTTCCATCGGAATTACCGCTGCCTGTGACTGGGCAGAGAATGCCCAGACCTTGGACCCTCAGAAGACGCCGCTGCCCATGGCTGGGCAGCACGTGCCAATATATTCCTCAGCAGACAGTGCTGGACATAGCTTGTGGTGGCAAACACCTTATGAGGTCGGTGAAAGCTGCCTACAAAGGGCCTCAGCCAGCTTTGCTGCCCATGGTTGGGCAGCCACAGGGGCCCTAGAAGGCGCCGCTGCCGGTGAAGGAGGCTCGCGTGGAGGTGACTCCCGCCAGGGCGCTCGGGGAGCGCCCAGGCATCACCAGCTTGATGTTGTCCGGAGAGACCGAGCCCTTCATCATACTGGCCGCCATGTCAAGCTGGCTCTGCAGCTTGACCACCAGCGCGGTCTTCTCCTCCAGCTGCAAGCAGCACAGCATGCGTCAGTGTGCTCATTTGCCCAGACCACGCAGCCTGGATGGGGCTGGTCAGCTTGCTCACGCTGCCAACCACGTCTAAAAGGCTCTGCAGCATGGTCACCAGTGCGGTCTTCTCCTCCAGCTGCATGCTTTTCAGCAATTATCAGGAAAGCTGCTGTTGCTTCGCCATGTTGGAAAGCAATTCGTGAGGCTGGGCAGCACAGCGTTCATGTCACTGGGCACTTAACCCATCCATTGGGGTAAGAGCTCCATCCTGTTGGCTGTGGACTTTTGACACTCTCTTACTCAGGTGTGCTCTGCTGTCTCACCTCAGCACGCAGGTATGCAATCTCCTCCTCGGAAGTAATCTTGTTGTTCTGCTTAACGCGGTTGTGGATGGAGCGGGCACGCGCAGCGTAGCGCAGCGTGCTGAGCGTGGGCTCAAAGTTGGACGCCGCAGGGGACACGCACGCCACCATAAGCGTCTCGCTGTTGCCTCCCAGGCTGTCCTGCAGGCGCAATGCAAATGGCCTCAGCATCCCTTCAAGGACTATAAGCATTGGTGACATGCTTTCCAGCTGCATTCTTGCAGCACGACAGATTTTTTCTCATAAGCCCTCACTGTCAAGCAGTGCATCCGCCAGACTGTCCTGGTGTGGCAGACTGCTGCAATGTTGAAGAGACCTTTCACCCTTGGGCCCTCTTAGTCTGTAAGTGGAAGGGTGTGCCGTCTGCAAAGCTGACCATCGGCCACACAGCACTGACTGGTAGCACGATTTTGTCCAGGTATGTGATCACCTGAAGGATCCTGGTCAGCTTGGAGTCCCTGTAGGGGATGTGCTTGCGGCCGGCGCCCTCTGTCAGCGCCCCGATGACGTTCCCCAGAGCCAGAAGGCCCTTGTTGATGTTGACGCCCTCTGCAAACTGCTGCCCTGTTGTGCCCGTCTCCTTTGCCCGCTCACTGCCTACATGTGCAAGAGTAAGCTCAAAATGCCTGCGATCATAGGTGACAGAAGCTGACCAATACATTACTGCTCACCAAAGAAACTTAGGGCTCAGCTTTCAGGCAAGAAAAGCCAGGAGCCACCGGGCATTTTCACACAAGATGTCACATTGCATTGCCTGTCAGGCAAGTTTGTCCACGCGGGGCAAATGCAGTCACATCAGCCAGGACTGTGCAGGGCCCAATGCCCCAGTCTTGGGGCAAAATTGTGGAGGCAACCAAATCTGGAAAATAGTCCCATGACACAATACGCCCCACGCTCATGAGGATGTGATGTCTGGGCTGGAGGCAAGGTCCAGAAGGATACTGGAGATGAGTAGTCTGATCAGGGTAGTCTAAAGATGCGTACACGCCCGGTCGGCCAAGTGCTTGGAGCGCAGTAAGCAACAGAGACGATCCTCAAGTGCCCGATCTGGTTGATGCCAGGAAGAGGGTGCCGATCTGGCAGCCAGGTTAGGCAACAAGCTCACCCGCCAGGTCGACCAGGTGCAGCTTGGAGCGCAAGAAGCAAGAGAGTCCCTCCTAAAGTGCCCGATCTGGTTGATGCAGGAAGAGGGTACTGATCTGACGGCCAGGTCAGGCAGGTAGTCTGATCAGGCAACAAGCTCACCCGCCAGGTCCACCAGGTGCAGCTTGGAGCGCAGAAAGCGCGGCGCGTCAGGGCCGGAGGCAGCGCCCGGGCGCAGGCGCTGCTCCATCTGCAGCGTGCAGATGGCGTGGCTGCGCGAGCTGTGCTCGTTCAGGTTGTGCGCGCCGACCGCGCGGTGCAGGTTGGCGGCCTCCAGCAGATGCGCGGTCTCGTCCATGCTGTGCACCAGGATCTCCCTGCACGCAGCTCATCAGTGCTCACTTCCGAGCCGACGCGCATGCCTGGCAGCGCTGGCACTTAAGTGAGAGGACCCTCTGGGGATGGCACGACTGAACATCTCAAGGCTCTGGTCCTCCGTGAGCGCGATCTGGTTTGTGATCGAGACGGGGACAGTGGCTGTGACTCAACAAGGCTGCGGACCTGATCAGGCTTCCCGGCAGCATGACAGGGCAGGCGTCGGCTAGCAGGGCCTCTAAGGATATCATGCCCTCACAACTCGGTCCCTCAAAAAAGCATCTGCATCCCTATTCCTCGAGACTGAATATTCTAATGAGAAAGAGGCCTGACAGCGGCAATGTCTTGCTGTGTGAGGCGCCACATGTGTGCTGATGAATACGCAGGTGGCCATGCAGGGCAGCAGAGGGCTCACGAGGCGTTCTCCAGGTAGGTGCCCCGCTCAGGGTTCTCCCGCACATGGATGGGCGCGTAGTTCTCCCCGTCGCCCAGCAGATCCTGCACGTCGTCCTGATGGATCTCGACAAAGCTGATCTGTAGGCAGCAGTTCATGTCAGTCTCACTGCACTGCTTCCCGGCGCTATGACAGCTCTCGAGGCTCTGAATACGAAAGCGTGCTTGCACAAGGACATGCCCATGGTCTACCTGCCTCAGCCTGAAAGCTTCTGGTACACATCCAACATCACTCCAATGTTCACGTCTCCTTCACACATGTACGGTGCATAGCATGGTTGCTTCCTCTTCTGCCGTCATTGAATGTTAAGGCCGCGACCATGATGACGTGAGCAGGCGGCACGCGCCTTCAGGGAGACGTCATACTGCTGCCGGATGTCCTTCATCCGGTCAAAGACGAAGCGCATGGAGCGCGAGATGATGCCGTCGCTCTCACCCGAGGTGCTGAGCTGCCGGCCCATTGTGCCCATCGCAAAGGTCTTCCCGGACCCTGTCTGCCCGTAGGCAAACACCTGCGGCAAGCGGTGATGTGATCAGCTCGTATCGCTCACTATGTTACAGGCCTAAGCATGCCCGCGCCACAATTCCAACAAGGCAACTTTGCATCATAGCAATCGTCTCCTCCCAGCGAGCAGTTGCTGAGTACAACTTCCAAGCTTCACAACACATGCAGCTGCAAGAATGCCTGCAGGCAGGGCTGCCAGTAGCCGCTCTTGCTGTGTGAAGCCCGCTGGCGCACGTGTGAGCAGCCCGACTGGAGAGCGCAATTGTCAAGGACGTACTGTGGTGTTGAAGCCCTGGATGAAGTGACACAGCAGTGGCTGGACCACCTCCGCAAACATTTGGCGCCCTGCGCATGCAGCGCATGTCAGATGCTCCCGGTGTTGTCTCAGGCCGCCTCTTATGGTCCTGACATGACATTGAATTGCAAGCACGTGCCCAGTGGCGCCCACGCCTTGCTGCTCTGCTATACATCCGATCACATCCAGGCGCACTGCTGCAGCTGCTTGTAGGACTACTGAGACTCTGTGCTGATGTCAACAAGCTTCTAAGCTCGAGTGGTAAGTGGAACCTGGATTTCTGCACCTGGGTTGTTCATCTTGTAGACGCGGTCAAAGTCGAAGCGGAAGGGGTCTGACGAGGTGCCGCGCCTTGGCGGCAGCTGCACGACCGTGGTGCTTGGCACCTCGACGCATTCTGAGGCGCCCTTCGCCTTCTCAAAGCCAAGCAGCGGCCTGACCTGCATCAGCACACACAGCGCAAGCCTGTGAGCATGGGGAGATCGGACCGCTATGTGGTGTAGGTGAGGTGTGCTACGTCTCTGAAGATGTACAGGTGCTCAACATCTGCTGGAACCAGACATCCTGACATTCCCGTGGGGTACCTCAGCATCCTGAATGTTGCTATTGAGTTCTTGACAGGCACTGCGTTTCAGTGTCTGCAACGTGTCTGTCAGCCAGGCTACACAAAGAAGGATTGGGGCACAGATAACTTGTTTGGTTCATGCTCAGGCAGAGGCTTACCACTACAACGACTTTGACAGCTGACTTCAGCTGCAGGGCTGTAAACTCTCCCTTCTCCTGCAGGGTTCAGCCAAGATCGGTTGTCGCAATGACTTGCAAGCACGTAGAAGGCAGATGATGAGGCCTAGTCTGAATCTGGCTCGCCCTACGGAAGGTAAAGACACGCATGCCTCCAGTCAGGCATCTGAATATATACTTTGCGGTACTGCCGCAGAGAATCGGCCATGAAGACGTACTATCTCTTTGAAATATTATTCGATAGCAATGGCGTTGTGCAACCTTATCTGCAGCCTGGTCTTTGGACTCGGAGGCTTACTCTCACTGAAGATGTCCAACTGTCTGTACGCGCGGAGCCCTGATCCACGTCCCTCTTTGCTGGCGCAACCTTCCCTCCTCCTCCTGTCCCTTTCTGCTTCGAGGCGCATATGCCCATGCTGAGCGAAAGATTCTCCGAGAAGTGTTAGCCTATCTCTGTCCCTTTCGACTACGCCTTCTGAGCCAAAGTCTCCCGAAATAAATCAACCCGCACCCTGAGTGAGACTGTTTGATGTAAAAGCTGATATAGCAATGCGCGCGCGCCACAGATATTAACAAGTTGTATCGGAGAAGTCAACGGATCAATCCAGGTGTCAGCGAGGGTCAGCCCACAAGGTAGCTCACTGCCCTTGAAGCCAAGAAGAGCCATGGTTCTTATTGTCTACGACTGTCATTCTGCTGTGACATATTACAAGGGCCAGTAGAGGCGCAGGTCTACTGTACACTAGCTCAAGCTGCAGGTAGTTGCGATCACGCATGTACCAGGTCCACCTCATGACCTCAAGGTCCCAGAAGGCGTATGTGCAGCTGCGCAGGGAGAGGCAGCTTGTTCGCAAAGTGCAGGGATGCCCTGCTGCTGATCAAATGCCACTTTCAGACCCGCTTACTCGGCTTAAGCTTCATGTATAGTGAAGTCACTCAGTGCCCTTTTTCCGAGGGACTTTCATGCTGCGCTTGGAGGGAGCCAGCCTTCTACCCCTGCAGCCCTTATCCAACAGATCATTGCAAGCAGCTGCACTACACTGCTTTTGCAACGCCTACGCCTCATCCAGTCATGCTCTCTTCCACCCCTGATAGCCGGGGCCCTGGCGCATGTGCAGAGAGGCTGCTATAGGCCATTGGCACCGCCTCTTAATAACTCATACTGTCATCATGACATGCTGCGCTGTTGAGAATTACTTTCCTCTGCGTGATGCAGCCTTTGTTTTCCATGTCACTACAAGCACCCATGCAGCAGCTGCAGGGCGCTCTTATCGCAAGGCCTATGCCTTGTGCTAATGACCCCATCAAACTATGCTCTCTCCAACGCCAGATGGCTGGGGTCCTGGGCCTCGCGCAAAGAGGCTGCTATAAGCCATCTGCACCATCCGCCTGTGCTGGAAGGCAGGATCCCATCCGCTTGCGGCCGCCATGCGCTCATAGGCGCCCGTCTCCTGCTGAGCCTCCGCTGCGACGAGGCCCCCTGTATCAGCGCCCTTGGGAGCGGGCTGAGCCACATTCTGTGCTGCCGGCCTGCATGCAACACAGCTGCAGTTACATGCATGGCTCACGGAGATGCTGCAGCTTAGCGCCTCTGCATTCAAACCTCCTCAAAGCAGCGTCCGCCTCCTGCTGAGCCTCCGCTGCGATGAGACCCCACGTCTCAGGAGTGCCTTTAAGAGCGGGCTGAGCCACATTCTGCACTGCGAGCCTGCATGCACCACAGCTGCAGTTTCATGCATGACTCACAAAGATGCTGCAGCTTGGCGACTAAGCAGTCATATCCCCACAAAGCAGCATCCGCCTCCTGCTGATAATCCCCTGCAATGAGACTCCCTGTCTCAAGAGGCGCCATCGTGAGCAGCTGAGCCACATTCTGCGCTGCCAGCCTGTACGCAGCAGGACACCTGACCCTTCTAGCTGCAGTATCATGCACCCTGCATGAAGCTGCTGCAGCCGGGCGCCTCTGTATCCACACCTCTTCTATCTTGCCTGGGGCGGAACAGCATGGGAGCCACAGGGACAGATATGTACTATTCAACAGCCTCATGCATTGGGCTGACTTCCCACTGGTGTAAAGGACAACAGGCAAGTCAGCACAATGCCGTAGGCTGTCAGATTGTCCATATCTGTCCCTGTGGCTCCCACTGGGCGGGATATCTGCTTTGCCTCACAGTCTCCTCAACGCATTGACTCAAATCAGAAATGCAGCTGATAAGGATCCCATGTGGTCTGCGAGGCCGTGTGAAGAGGATGTGGCCTTACATGGCTGCAGAGGCTGTGTACTGCATGCTCCCTCTCGCGGGTAGGGCTGCATCCGCAGCCGGGGTGCAACCAGCTTTCACAGGGGCTGCCTGCTGTGGCGCCTTAGCTTTTGCCGCTGCTTGGAGTTGCTCAGCCTGCGTATCGCACCATTACAATCACATCTGAGTGGCATACCTCTTCAGGTGAGTGCTGTATTCCTCTCTGACACAGCGTGGGCACATCTCATCACCATCAGTGCGCGCCATGGTGGCCTGTTCATGGGTATGTCGGACTAAAATTCATGAGAAGATTGAAGAGCGCACCTTACGGGCTTCATTCTGCACAATGTTCTCGAGGTTCTTTTGCTCGTAAGCTGCTATCTTGGCCTCTGCCTTATCAACGTCTTCCTTTTCCACCAAACTGTAGACTGCAGAAGTGGCCCATAGCTTAGCTGATGGGTCACAGGCCATTCCGAGGTGTCTAGTCTTGGCGACATGAAAACTTGTCAATGGTTTGGACTGGATCTCACTGATGTCCTCCCTCTCCTCAAGATAATCATCCCACTCCTCTCGTGAAGCGAAGTCGCTCTCCTGCTTATTGTATCTGCGCCATGCCAGGTAGTGATTGACCCATCTCCTCACAGGATTGATGGATGTACTCAAGGAATCGGCAAAAGTGACTTACATGCCTTCGACTCTAGCCCTGATACGCTTCTGCTTTTGAAGCTCACTCATGCGCACTGATGATGCCTGCGACCATAAACTTCAAGTTCGTCTGGGATCAATAGTGCGCATGAGTGAGCTGCAAAAGCTGAGATCAATAGTGAGCAAGGGTAGCACGCAACACAACTCCGATCATTACGATAGCGTGTAGCAGAGTAAAGAGACTTACAGGCACTTGCCAGAGCTCATTTGCGCACTGCTTATGAATTTACGGACCTATTAGTAACAGTAGCTTTTAGGGCAAGGGAACCTGCCACCCAGAGCTTCATTCATATAGCTGTTGAGCTTGCATTTGACCAGGTAAGGCAGCAGCAAGAAGATGGATCCATAGTCTCAGTCTGGTGATCCTTGCCACACATTAATGGGTAGGACATGGTTGCATGAGCAACCCCAGCCAGAATGGCACGTTGCGGTGTGCGCCTGTTTGGGTGTTTCTTCAAGCGGTCTACACGGGTCGCAGGGCGTCAAGCAGCTATCTGAAATATAGGTTGCAATAGATTGGCGAGCAGTGCTGTCCTCACTTTACTGCAGGAAGCTGTTCACCACATTGAGCGGTGCATTGTTCAGCCTCATCGGCAGTGGGGGAACTCACAGAGATGAGGCGCAACTCTGTGAACTCACTGTCCCAGCATCAGGTTTGTGCTGCCTGTGTCCTCGCACAGCCAGCGAGCATGCTGCAGCCCTAGCAGCCACATCTGATCTACGCTGCAACGGGTGCTATGGAGGCCACCCTAGAAGAACCTGTCTCCTCAAAGGCGCCCGACATTGACGTCGCAGCAAAACCAGAGCAGGAGTGCTATGGTGCCGCAGGCAGCGCTGATGGGCCACAGCTTCTGCTCAGCCGGAAGGTGCTGGCAGGCATGTGCTGCCAGGCCTGTCAGAATGGCGATGAGCACGATGAACAGCCAGAAGATGCGCTTGGTGACCGGCGTGGCACCCCCCCACTTGATCATTCCCTGCAGGGACAGCACCCACTTCAGGGTGCAAGATCCTGCACCATGGCGTGTAGCACACGTCATCAGTCAGCCTTTACAACCTCCATTCTAAGGTTTATTTCTGACCATCTCTCCCCACTCATGCAGTATATTCCTTGCTCTTCAATGAAATCTTCCATGCTTCCTGAGTAGTCCTCTCCATTCACCTTCCCCAATGCTCTGGCACGCTTCTTTTCAGGAAAGAGGGCAGCGCCAAAATTCGGGACATGCAGTGCAGAAGTCGCGTTGCCGGAGTAGCTACCTTCTGTGGTTGCTGTTGCCAGATCCTCCCTGCTGAGACAATCCACACGCGCCTCTGCATACATAGAGAGCTTGAATCAGTCAAGTTCTCTACACTTATGATCACGACTGCTGCCAATGTTGCATCCGCAAACAGCTGCCCTGCAGTGACTGGCATTGTCATCAGCTGTGCAGCCCGTTGATCTGCAGGACCTTCCAGGAAGCGCTGCTGTTTCTGCTGTCTCCGGTACAGCTCATCACATCATAGATTGGAGAACAGTCCACTCATTGTGTACCTGGGCCATTTGGCCAGGATGCCTTACGAGAGGCTACCAAAGAGAGTGCTATCTGGACACATGGATGGCTCTGACCGGAGAGGCAATAAGCATAACCAATGGGTGGACTATGTCAGGGAAGACTTGCAAATTGCGGAACTTTCATACACATGGTGGAGAAAATCCCAAGACAGGGCAGGCTGGAGGGCTGCCATAGAATGTCTGCTGCAACGCACGTAATGTACGAATTGGAAAGCGTGTAATGAATGAGTGAATGAAGTGTGTACCTGTAGCGTTCAGGCGCCTGAGCTCCTCTGCCCGGTAATGGCAACACAGGATGAGGATAGCGTAGATGAGGTAGATGACGCCATCCAGCCAGCCTCTGCCTATGTAGCCCAGGACTGGTATGACCAGGGCGCACAGCGCCATGTAGGCCCGCAGGATCCACGTGAACCTGCTGCGTGTGCATGGGCGGCCTGCATGGGCCCAGGACTGTCAAGCTGCTAATCCTGCAGGCCTCTCACGAAAGCACCGGGTGATCACAGCACATGTTGGGAGGATCGTGTGTGCCTTCAAAGAAGCTGGCGGCACGCTCTGTGTTGTCGGTGTGGCCGAGCAGCGCCAGAGATGTGGCCAGGGCGTAGATGGCTGCAGTTGGCCAGCCTTCCATGTGGTATCCGGCCACTGGAAAGAACAGGCAACAGAAAGCCAAAACCCACCACAGTCCATCGGTATCCCACCACATCCTCTGCAAGCCGCACACATCAGCTCACCACCTGAGTGAAGTTGACAGGCCACCACAATCCTAGACATTCACCTGTCAATGGGCAACGCTTCTCTCCAGTATGCCGTGAAGTTTGCAACCTCTGACCTTGCAACGGTACAACAGCTCGTGGAAAGCAACGTTGCAGGCATGCTCAAAAGTTCCAAGGCATTGGGATAGCCTTTTGCAGGAAGCACAATAACGTGCAGGAGTAGAGACTGAGGGAGCGCTTGTCAAGACCTCTCACCTTGTACGCCGCGGCTTTGCTCCGGAGACACGATGCTGAAATCCGTTCCTGGACACAGAAGCTCCCTCAGGCCTTCTCAGTAACAAAAGGGCCCAACCCCTTATACACTTGAACGCAACATTATGACTGCAGTGGTCGAAGCCGGGCACTCCTGTAAGAGCCATAAAGCATACACGCCGATAAATTCCTGTAGCGTGGCCATCATGTGCACGCTGCCATTGGAGCGCTCGTACACAGGGGGTGAATGCCAACTTCTGGCATGACGCACTCGTGGTGCCAGGCGCCAGTCACAAGTACAATGACAACTGTCGATTCAAATGTTGTACACGAAAGAGCCCAAATTGGTGCAGAATCACAGCTTCCTTTTTTTTGGCAACTGGTGCCTCATGTCTCTGGACCCCATGCATCACTCAGCTGTATCAGCTACGTTTCACTTCTCAAGCGAACCGACGAAGCGTGCACAGGGTGACCGCTAATTGCCGGTAGTCGCGTCGGCGAATGCCAACTGGCATGGTACTGTAGGGTCGAGGAAGAGATATTGGACAGATGCGTGGTGCATGTAGATAGCGCTGAACACTTTCAGGCTCCAAGACGATATCACCGTGAAGTCGTACTATTTTTATGGAAAGTCAGGGGGCTGTATGTTCCCTGATGATTCTCGCCATCTTGATCTACACAATTCCTCTCAGCTTTTGCCTGACTGAGAGAAGCGTCCGGAGCTCATCGACAGAATGCTCCGAATCTTTTCAGAATTTCAATGCTGAGTATGCGGACGTGCGGAGCTCTCCCAGTGCAGGTCAGCAGCACTTCATGAATGTCCTCAGTCGATGGGCTCTGTGTGTGTCGAAGTGTCCCTGAAAAGGCCAGATCTTTCATGCAGTGGCAGCGGAGAACGTGTTCTTCCTGCACATACCGCGTACTGCCGGGCGAACCTACTACTTCTGCTTCCTGAAGATGGCAACACCCCCTAGCAGGCGCTGTGAAAAGTCATACGATGTGCTGCGACTAAATACCAGCATTGCTGATTGCGGTCTTCTAGGAAGTCACGACGACCTCAGCGTCATGCAGTACCTGCCCAAGGACACCGCAGTTGTCACACAGCTCAGGTGAGCTGCCTTTATCATCTGTGCATTATGACGCATAGGCCTGCCTCAGGAGAGCTTCTCCAGGTCATGTGGCTTGCCAAGTCCTGCCATGCTGGCATCGTCTGCTCAGCAGCCTGGCCTTGGCCTCTGGAGAGTATCGGAGAGTGGTGAATGCTTGGAAGCATGCACTTGATGGCTGCAACCTTACGTCCCAATAACACATCGTCTCATCCATGCCCTGCAGGAACCCGGTGGATCGCATTCTGAGTGCCTACGAGTTTGTGATAGAGGTTGCCAGCAGGCAGGTGCTGAAGCTAAATCCCAGGAAAAAGGTGAGCCACGTCGGCAGGCGGCACTAGCATGCTGACAGACTGTTTATTCGGCTATCTCTGCCAGTGTGGCACTGATACCTGACAGGGCATGGCTCTTACACTCAGAAAGTAGCGGTAAGAAATCTCACACAACTATCAAGTACGAAACTGGATGAAAGGGTCCTGCGTGAGTAAATCGACGTAATTCAGAGACAATCAGGCTTGCTCAGCCATGGCGCCAGGAAAAGCGGGAAGTGCGTCTGCCAGGCCCAATATTATACCCAGACAGTTCTGGTGCCTGCCTGCAGCCAAAACGCAAGCTCACCAGCACAAAGAATGTGTGGCCGTGGTCCTACCTGGCGCCCTGGATGGAGGCTGACATGACGCAGCGGCAAGCGGCCAGAAGTGGCGCTGCGGGCACAGCGGGCGCTGAGGGCAGCGTGGGCACAGACCCCTACGACAACGGCCTCTTCATGCCCCTGCGCCAGTTTATCGAGGAGCCCATAGTGCAGGACCTGCTGCACAATGGAGCTGCTCTTCAGGTCAGCGGGGCTGTCATGCCAATTGTTTGCCTTCCGGTTGTTTATGCCCAATGTCAAAGCTGGAGAGCTGCAACATATGCGCTCAGGGATTGCCTGGTGATGGCTGAGCAGTGTGCGCTCGCCTGTAGTGAGGTTTCATCTGAAGGACTGAGCTGTCAAGTCTGTCTGATGTCTGCCACCTGGAAGGCGCTTCTCTGAGGCTGAAGACAACAGCATTGATGTGCAAGGTGGCTGTCGTCATGCTCTGAAGCACAGCAGCCTGTGCAGGTGTTGGGCGCCACCAACTACACACACTGGAAGGATGGGCACGGCGTGAGAGCCTGTTCTGGCTCGGCCACGCTGCATGAGGAGCTGCAGGCGGCTGCCATTGCCAGGCTGGACACATTTGCACATGTGGGAATCATGGAGGATCTGGAAGGCTCAATCCTGTCTCTAGCAGCGTCCATGGGGCTGAAGCTGGGCGGCCCTGCATGGAAGGTGGCCTGCTTGTACATCCCCGTCAGGGCATGTTGTCATGGGTGTGCAATTCTGTGGGAAATGAGCAGGTCGATAGCGTCAAAGGTGTTGCTGCCTCCCTAGCAAGGTGCGGAATGGATTTACAGCCAAGGATGAAGTGCTGCTTCCCGTGTAGGCTGCATTTACATGCACCTGAGGTGGGCTGAGAAGACATTCTGGATGGCGATTGCCAGGATGTTGTATATTGTGCATTACGCTGATGGCCCTTCTGTGGATCCAGGCTGCGACGGATGCGTTTGAGGAAGGGGAGGGTGGAAGGGTGGAGCAGGTGAAGCCAGACGGGAGCTACAGGCACCCGGAGCCGCTGGGGAGGGCGCACGAGATGTGCGTGGCGCGCGCCAGGAAGAAGGCGGCTACCCGGAAGGCGGAGTCCATGCGGGCGCTGGTGCTGCCAGATGGCAGCCACGTGGACTTCGGCAAGGACACGCGGGCGGCCATTGACCCGAAGCTCATACAGCGCATCAGGTACACCCTGCCATGCTTGCCTATCTCCATACCTAAGCATGCACCTGCTCAAGCCAAGGCGATACATGATGGCATCTCCCTTTGGACTTGAAGGCAACCTGACCACAATATACTGCTGGGTGAGCCTGGGGCTTGAACGTGCTACACGGCGAAGAGGTCATCTTATATCTCTAGGGCCCTGGCTGCAGGCAGTATCTCATGCCTGGCTCTTAAACACCAAAGCCCTCACGCCAAGGCTGACTGTGCAGGGAGCTGAATGCAGCGGATGAGGCGCTCTGGCAGCATGGGAAGACGCTGCATGCGGCTGCGCTGCAGAGGCACAAGGAGGACGGCACGCTGGCCGCGGTATCTGCAGGTTTGCTGAGCTTGCACTGCACATGGCGATACCCGCTGACGGTGCAGAGCAATCTTGTGGGGATGCTGAACATGTGTTGCTGTACCTGCACTGTGGGATGATGAAGGTTGGTATCACGTGTGCGTCTTTGACAGCTGATGATGTTGGGTTGAAGTGACTGAGCGTGCTGCAGGGTGGCGGGAAATTGACGCTGGAATGGATCCTAGCGCAAGTGGGTCAGACAGGCAACAATCTGATGAGCTCAGGAGGAAACTGCAAGCCCCGCCCAAGCACAGCAGGCGCAAGCATCACCGAGCAAAGAGGTAGTGTAGCAGCAGCAGATCTCATGTATAGGTACACATTCTTGTCTCTGTCAGGCAGTTTGCAAGTAGTTTATTGGCAGCATGGGGTATGCTCAGGACCACTGTCTGTGGGCGAAACGCTCAGCCATGCATGGCTGCAGCAATATGCTTCAGTCTTATGCTTCTGCCAAGACCTCCAGGAAACCCCAGTGTACAGCTTGCTACAGACGACTTCACAGACACTTTGGCATTCCCATCTCGATGCTGGAGGTACTGAACCACAAGTCTGCAGATTGGCTCAGCAACATCTATGTGGTTCAGTGAAGGCGGCCTGTGCTGCACCCACGCTTCAAGCTTGAGCAATCAATGCAGAGGGCCTACACAGAATAGCGTAATGATGCGTGATCACACAGAGAGCCCTAACTGCAGGGCCTCTCATCAACAATTGCCTCTGACCGCTCTCAACACACATCTCTTTGAAACATTGGCATGCTCTAAGAGCACATAAGTCTTTGCTTGTGCCGCATGCTCAGTCATCGATGGGCTTTGTGGTGGGATCCCTGAAGCGCTTGTAAACTCTCTCAATGTCATTGACGGCATCCTCTGAGAGCTCAATCTCGAAGGCACCCAGGTTCTCCTGCAGACGTAGAAACCACCTTCTCAGCACGCTCGCATGCCAAGATCTAGACAGTCTCGACAGAGTTCCCGTCTGCTAGTCTTTCTCCAGTGATGTTGGGGATATCACGCTAGTTGTGCTGCGCCAACAAAAGCACACTGCCGCCTTCTCAACAATTCTGGAACAAGGCCCAAGGAGCCTGGGTAACTCTTACCGAGCGTATCTGAGATTATCAGAAATGAGAGGCTCTTACCTTGAGCTGCTCCATGCTAGTGGCCCCGATGATGGTGGAGGTGACCTGCCACTTCTGCTTGCACCAGGCCAGCGCAAGCTCTGTGGGCGTCACTCCATGCTTCTTGGCCACTGCTGCATACTCGGCCACCGCTTGCTTCGCCAGACTCTTCGTGTACCGCTCCATGTATCCTGCATACAGACAATGGCGTTGTCAGGCCTGTCAGCAGTGCTGGGATATAACCAGTGCTCCATTACATCCTAGGGCGCTTTCACTAATGTATCAATGCAGGCATGCGTCAGCGCTAAGCACATTTGAGTCCGCATATAGACCAAATTGTCAGGGGCAATCCTCAGGATTGGCTGCACAGGCGGCCTTGCTGGGACAGCTTGGCTCCTGCTCTGCTACTGACCTGTTGCAGTGCATGGCTGCAGCACACTATGACCTCGCGGGCCTTTGTTAAAGTATGGTCTGCCCATGCCCACGACGCCTTACCGACTCACGTCCGTTGCAAGGGACTACAGATATGTTCTTACGATAGGATTGTCCTGTGCTATCAGAAGGCAGACCTGGAAAGATGGTAAAGCGAGCGCCCTCAGGTGCCTTGTCGGTGTACTTGCCGCTCAGAGCGCCTCCTGCCAGGGGGCTGTAGGCCAGCAGCCCAACATTCGCCTGCCTGGGTGCACAGACCTCTGCCAGGTCTGTCTCGTATGCGGTCCTGACCTGCGTGACATTGCATGTGATGAAATTGAATAGTCCCTGAATTACTTTTTGGCGGTAGCAGCCCAATACCGGCTCGTCTGGGTGCACAACCCTTTGGCAGGATCGCATGACCCACACAACATGCTTCTGACAGGCTATCATGCACAAGTGGAGTCAGCATGAGTCAATTGATTTGAAGGCGAGAACATGGCTGTGATCCTTCCAGTCCTGTGTCCTCAAGATGTCGTACTGGCAAGCATGGCAGGGCGTACCAAGAGGCTGTACGAGTTCTGGATGCTGACAATCTTGGGCAGTCCGTGCTGCTCTGCCAGCTGGACCAATCGCATCACTCCATAGGATGTCTCATTTGACACCCCGATGTGGCGCACCTGCGCACTCAGAGAGACTCATCTTTGACGACACAGCTTGCATATCAAAGAATGGCTCTCTGCACGCAGGCACCTGTGAGTGCTGCCAGCAGAATTTCCTAAACATAACGTGGAGCCCAAGCTGCTGGACTCACAGGCATTACCATGGAATGCAAGTGTTGGGGATACTATGTACAGTCCCAGCCAGATAGAATGCCGCCACAAATCACAAAGGCAAAGCAGATGCAGGGTAGCCCTACCTTGCCAGACTTGACGACTTTGTCCAGGGCTTGCAATTGCTCCTCAAAGGGAATGTCCTCCCTCTCATTGGCGATGTCATATGCCCCAGCTCCAAACAGCGGCACATATCTGTCGGGCCAGTGCACCTGCAAAGTACTCTCACTCAGAGTAGTGTCCTCGAGATCACAACGACAGAGCATGGTTCCGTAATATGCCCTCTACCATATGTGATTGTAGTGAAGGGTAAGCCTGACACTGGGCAGAGGTATGCCATAAAGAAATATGGTCTGCTTCGTCAGCTGAAAATGGTCTGCTTGTTCTGCTTGCTCAGTTGCCAATGTGAGTCCTCAATGTTGTAAGGTCTGAGACACTAGCACCCTCCAGCGGGGTCTGTCGTTCTGACATTATTTTGCACAGTTGATGACTGACCTGCAAGAGGTCTATGTAGTCTGTGCCGAGCCTAGAGAGGCTCCCATTCACGCTCTCCTCCACCTGCTGCGCTGTGACCCGCGTCTGCTCCCCATTCTTTCTGAGATATTTGTTGCCAAATCCGGCCACCTGGCACCACAGTAGCAGCAATGAGTCTCTCCAGGTCCTGAGTCGATGCTGACGTATGAAATGGCAATGCTTGGTGGCTCATGTGATACATGGCAAAGTCGCAGATGCTATTTGCATGATAGTGCCTGGGATAAACAGACTGTCATAAATCTTCTACTGTCTCACCTTGGTCGCTAGAACAGTATCCTCACGCTTCTGCTGCTTCAACCAGGTTGAAATGTACTGGTCTGTCTTGCCCTGAGTCTCCGCACTGCGAAGAGCATTGAGAGTTATAGCAGTCTTCACTCTTCTGATAAAGGGATGACGTTCAAAGAAAGGGATAGTTGTAAAAGGGAGAAGATGGCATACCTCGGAGGCACTGGGTAGATCTCTGCAGTGTCCATGAAATTCAAGCCCATGTCTTGCAATGCATAGCTCAGTTGCTTATGTGCGTCGCCCTCAGTGTTTTGGACGCCCCATGTCATCGTCCCCAGGCAGCATTCTGCAGAAGCGTATATAGAGTGTTATTCATGGTGCTCCACAGCATTGTCAGACCAGCTCTGGTCTACAGCATAGGTCTGCCGTGGCTTACGGCTGACTTGCAGATCACTGTCGCCGAGCTGCGTCTTCTTTGCAGCAGCTCCAGCTTTGATTTCAGTTGCTGCAGCTGCATGTACTCTGAGAGCTCGCCTAGAAGGTGCATTCTTGCAGGGAACAGGGGCAGTGATCTGATGCCCTGCAATGCTCTTGTGCATGGTGCCTATATTCAATTTTCTTAGAACACGTTCAAAGAAATAGTTCTATATTGATAGCAAGATTTACGGGAGATACATGGACGAGCTGTTGTCGGCGGGAGATTACAGGGGCAGCCCTCTAGCTTCTTACAATTGAGAAGCTGCCTCCAGCTGTCCTCAGTGAGCGCTGACACTGCCGCAGCCAGCCCAGCATGCGAATAGACCAAAGGAAGGTAGCAAACAATATGTCGCCAGATGTGATGCACTCGTTTTCAGGGCTTTTGAAACGGCTGGAAAATTTTGCTATGCCATTGCTGATGTGGCACGTCTGATGTGGCTTGCCCACGTTCCCTGCAGATCACCTAAGCGCCCACAGCTTTCTTCTGGGCTTCCATAAAAATAATTAGCAGTCCTTTGAGACTTGTTGATTGTATCACGAGCCCAGAACGGTGAGGCACAGGCCCTCAACAGCATCGTTTGCGACGTTATAGGATTTTGGTTACTGCCAGGTAGCTTGTGCTGAACGGTCAGCATGCTGAGGCAAGGACGTCGTCTATTGTCGAATGGAATTTCTAGAGCGACCACGGAGGGCGCTATAAATGCACAGCTTGCAGAGAGGCTAGTGTCTGGGGCGCTCGCCAGCAGCTCTGGCACGTCTGCCTCTGTGTCAGTCTTCATCGGCAGCTATCCACGAGCCCTTCACACGCTTGCAAAGGCATTTTCGTCAATTGCAAAGCGATCGGGCGCGGCCCCAGAACAGCTCTACCGGGAGCTGCAGAAGGTTGGTTCTCGTCTGCTCTATGGCCTTGCGGCACAAAAGGAAGAGAGTTGTCGTCCTGCTGAGAACGGTGACTAAAGGCGTATATCATCTGCAGGCGGATGGGTTTGCGTACACAGCAGGGAGAAGGCTTTTCTCTTCTGAACCTCCTCCTCGTAAAGGTAACTCCACACAAAGCTTCCAGTCTACCTTCTTTGGACCTGTCCACAGGATATCCTGCAGTGTCTGATACATGGTGCCATGTCGCAGGATGGGAGAGGTACTATCCTAAGGGCAAAGGACGCAGGCCAGGGTCAAAAGGTAGGCCTTGAAGACCATACTCATTTTACTTCCCTGTATTGCTCAAAAGCTTGTTCCATCCTCTGTAGCCCTCTTTGCAACAACGTGATGTTGTGGCGATCTGCATCCCTATAGTGCAGACAGGCAGAAATTGAATAGTCATGTGGTGCCTATGCAGAGCCTGAGAAGTCAGAGAATGTGCAAGAGAAGGGGAAGGAGGTATTCATGGGCGGACTGCCCCAGATAATTCTCTTTGCCGGGATCCTCAGCCTGGGAGGCATGCTGGCCAACCTGGGCCGGTCAGACGTCCAGGAGATCAGCTTTCAGCACTTCAAGACGCACCTGCTAGCTCAAGGGCTAGTGGAGAAGGTGGAGGTGGCCAACAAAGCCTCTGCCAAGGTCTATGTACGGGCAGGTAGCGCCAGGTGAGGAGATTTTACACCAGCAGCTGTATAATATTGTTGCCCGCATAGCTCAGGATGTGTTTTTCCTGGCCTTGGAAGCCCCATTGCTAGTGTTTATTCAGGGTGGACAAAGTCCCCACAACCCATGGCGAGGCACAAGTGCTCACAGATGCATAAGGTCAGAGAGATGTGAAGATGCCTGATACCTGATATCTGTGCATGTTCATATCTGGTTGACTTACTGTCTGTGAGGCTTTGCCTGCCTAGGCGTTGTGGGTCTTTGTATAGCGAGGAGGGGCCACCTCTGTCAGACCTTGCAAGCTGACCTCAAGGGGTTCTTTCGAACACACGCATGTGTTTGCAGCGTGTAAAATATGTGGGTGATGCGCAGGTCTGGCGATGACGGGCTGCAGAGCCCGGGTGTGGGCAGCCCGGGCCTGGAGAAGGGCCAGTACAAGTTCCACTTCAACATCGGGAGCATCGACAGCTTTGAGCGGAAGATGGAGGAGGCTCAGGAGGACCTGGGCTGGGCCACAGACTCCTTTGTGCCCATCACCTATACCAACGAGCTCTCCTGGCAACAGGTATCCCTTTGCTCCTCCAAGCCAAACACCTGATCTTCTTCACAACCATTCAGGAGACCCTCTGCCATCTACCATGTCACGTGGACCGTTCTGACAGGGAGACATGTCTGTGCTAAAGTATTGGCAGGGCAGAGCTGCTGGGAAGCCCTGGCCTGCGATCTTGCAAGCCATGACTAGCTCTATCAGCGCTGCTTGCCTTCTAAAGCAAGGGGCTGTCACCCGGGAAATTGCTGCTCGTTTCAGCTGCGTCAGATGCTGTTGACATGCACATTTCAATGATGGTGTTGCTGATGCGCAGGAGCTGCTACGACTAGCACCCACCATTCTGCTGATTGCTGGCTATGTGTGGTTCACCCGCCGCCAGATGGGTGGACTAGGAGGGACAGGGGGTCCCGGAGGCAGAGGCCTGTTTAATGTGGGAAAGGCACAGGTGAGAACCTATTCCGAGCAACTGTGTGCGCGCAGCTCTGGTGTGATCCCTGCATGATGCCAAGCATCTGCGCCTGGAGCAGCAAATGCATTGTGGGATTTGTATTGCTCAATGCATGCTCCGGCGTCCTAGGACTGCATACTCCAAATGCTGAGCGTTCACTCCAGGTGTTCTATCTGAGTACTGGGATACCTCATTATCTGCCTGTTCAGTGGCTTTGAGAGATCCTATTTCGTGCTGACTGTGATATCGGTCTGCAGATATCCGTCCTGGACAAGAATGCAAAGGACAAGATCATGTTCAAGGACGTGGCGGGCTGCGACGAGGCCAAGGCGGAGGTCATGGAGTTTGTCAACTTTCTGAAGAACCCCACCAAGTACAAGGACCTGGGCGCCAAGATCCCCAAGGGTGCCCTTCTGGTTGGGCCGCCAGGCACAGGGAAGACTCTGCTGGGTAAGCATGCCTGCCCTCTGCTGGACGGACTCAATCATTTCCACTGTCTTCCGCTTGCATTGTCCTAGCTGCTGCAGAGCTCGGGCAATTATCGGTGCATGGGAATCAGTCTAGGGCAAGCATTTCTCTGACAGGACATGCTCTTAGTTCTCGGCAGGCATCAAAATTCAGAGGCTGCTGCAGTGCTTCTTTGAAGGCCAGTTTACAACCTCTGTCAGCATCCTGCTCATGCTGACATGAAAGGGAGTGAGATCATTTGAAGTTGAGAGGGGCTTGGTCCCAGGACCCTTGATCATGTAGAGGCCTGGACAGCTGTAGCAGTTGACATGCATCCCTGCTGCTGGGGCGGCAGCGGTTTGGCACTCCTGCCTGGACACCTGCTGTCTCAGCTGTGGTGATGCACAAGACGTGCTACAGCTGTCCTTCCAATTGCAATCTTAGCAGTAGTTGAATCAGCACAGCATTCTGCACACACCGCGAGTGGCTGTTTGAGGGTACTGTTTCTAAGAGCTGACAAACGCCGCTGTGTCTGCAGCCAAGGCGACTGCTGGCGAGGCCAAGGTGCCGTTCCTGTCCATTGCGGGCTCGGATTTCATGGAAATGTTTGTGGGAGTGGGCCCGGCGCGTGTCAGGGACCTGTTCGCCCAAGCCCGTGCTCAGTCGCCTTCTATCATCTTCATTGGTAAGTGCCCTGCCACCTCTGCCTTGCGTGTTCCATTGCCCTGGACGTCAGCTTGTCCGCTTTGTACCTTCCGTCCACATTTAAGATTCTAAGCTGCTTGAGCAGCTCTCTGAGATATGTATCTTAGATGTGAAGCTGCATTGGTGTGGCACTGGGGTGCAGGGATTTTGCTGTGAGATCCATGAGTGGTAGAGTTCTATTGAAGTGGATGGCTGGAAGATCTGGACATCATCACCAGGTGCAGACAAGGGAAGATTGTTGGCACTATGCTGATGGTTTTGGTACATGTTGCAGATGAGATTGATGCCATTGGAAGGGCCAGGGGTCGCGGAGGGTTTGCCGGGGGCAACGATGAGCGCGAGAACACCCTGAATCAGCTGCTAGTGGAGATGGACGGCTTTGCCACCACGCAGGGCGTCGTGGTGCTGGCAGGCACCAACAGGCCAGACATCCTGGACAAGGCTCTGCTGCGCCCGGGCAGGTGCGCATCTCTGCCTCCCTGCTGCCCTTCTGAATGTTGAATGCCATTGCACCCTTATCATGCAAGGCTGCCATGCCTAGCTCTGATCCTTCAGGTTGCATCCTGCCAACAGTGATGGGTAGATTTTGGATGGCGCCAGCATGGAGAAGCAGCCCTTACACGCCCTTGTGAAGTGCTGTGGTGGCCATCATGTACAAAGAGTGATGCCTTGGGGGCAAAAAGGATTGTGCTATGCCCTGCTTGGCTCCTGTGATGTCATCAGATTGCATGGCAGGCCGCGGAAGGGGTATTTGTGCATGCAGGTTTGACAGGCAAATCAGCATTGACCGGCCTGACATCACAGGGCGGGAGCAGATCTTCAGGATCCACCTGGCCAAGCTCAAGCTGTCCAAGCCTGTGGACTACTTCAGCGAGCGCCTGGCTGCGCTCACGCCCAGCTTTGCAGGTAGGACCACTGTTTCAAAATTCACACCCTCCCCTCATAGCTCATGTGCAAGTTCGTGTCCAGCATGTCTGTATTTGCTGAAGGGAGCTGTGAATAGGGTTTTTCTCATGTCAGGGTTATCTGCTCATATGAGCAAACATGTGCAGTCATGCCACCTTATGAAAGCTGCCTGATGATGGACTGGTAGGATTGTGTAATGAATATGCTCCGTGTGCAGGTGCTGACATTGCCAATGTGTGCAATGAGGCCGCTCTCATAGCGGCCCGTGGTGGCAAGGACGAAGTGAGCATGGTGGACTTTGAGGCGGCCACCGACAGAGTCATTGGCGGCCTTGAGAAGCGCAACAAGGTATGTAGCTCTCCAAATAATGGACTGGTGTCCTTGTTATCCAGATGACCTGAAGAAGGTGCCTCAGATGGAGGGTCTGAGAACAGGAGGCCCTTCAGGGCGAAGGCACCTGAGAAGGGGGTCCTGGTCTCGGTACACTCCTCAAAGGGACACCTGCTCCAGGCTCCCATAGGAACTCATTCCAGGCTCAACTGATAATACCAGGCCTCACCATGGGGGGCCTCCATGGCCGCACTATTATAGCTGGTGTTCTGTATGCTGCATGACACCAGCAGTCCAAGCGTCCTATGTGCTGCCAGCCAGTACAACACTGTGTTGCGATTCTTGTGTGTTGCACAGTGCTTGTCTGCGGCATGACACCAGCATGCCAATGCAGGCACATTCCAGTCCTCATGTCTGCCCCTTCGCACAGGTGATCAGCACTGAGGAGCGCAGGACAGTGGCGTTCCACGAGGCAGGGCACGCCGTGGCAGCCTGGTTCCTGGAGCACGCCGAGCCGCTGCTCAAGGTCAGCATCGTGCCGCGCGGCTCGGCAGCGCTGGGCTTTGCGCAGTACCTGCCCTCGGAGAACATGCTGATGACGGTGGAGCAGATGCTTGACATGACCTGCATGGCCCTGGGCGGCCGGGCGGCCGAGCAGGTCATGCTGGGCAAGATCTCCACAGGTGAGGCTTGGGTCCCTCACTCCCCTGCTTGCTTTGAGTTGGGGCACAATGCTTCCTGTTGTGATGTGGAGGACAATGTTAATTTTGCTGCCCGCATCGGTATCTCCTTAGCGTCAACATGCTGGAGGTCCCAGCTGCCTTGCATTCACACCGATCAGTACTTGATGCGGCCTTGAGTGTGACGTGGATATTCACTGCGCTATATTGGTACGTGACTCTAACACACGGTTCTAAGCAGGTGTCAGGCCTGACTTCACAGCAGAACTATCTAGCGCATAAGATGGTATTCAGAGAGCTGACAAGGTGTTTGTGCTTCTGCGCAGGCGCTCAGAATGACCTGGAGCGCATCACCAAGATGGCGTACGGCCAGGTGGCCATCTACGGCATGAACGAGAAGGTCGGCCTGGTGTCCTTTCCCTCCGAGGAGGGCCAGTTCAACAAGCCCTACTCTGAAGGAACGGCAAAGCTGATTGACGAGGAGGTCCGCAACCTGGTGATGAGCGCATACGAGCGCACGGTGAAGCTGCTCACAGAGAAGAAGGACCTGGTCGAGAAGCTGGCCCTCACGTTGCTGGACAAGGAGGTGGGCTGCCCTTCTGTCTGCCCAGATCTGCCCTGCATGTGTGCTGAGTGTATGTGGAGCTTCTGTCCCGAACCTATGCGGCTGCCCACCCCAACACCCTGCACACTCCTTGAGAGCAGGCTCTCGTTTTAGGACGGGCCTTTGATAGCGGTGTGCATCTGATGTGCCACTGTGCAGCAACCTCTGTCCACAAGCACGTGTGGTGGACAGTGTGAGCTGTATCATCTGTGAAATGTGCATCTTTGCACATGTGGTAATCTGAGGATGCATACTTGTGTACTGCAGGTGGTGAGCTCTGCAGACTTAACAGACATCCTTGGGGAGCGTCCCTACCACACAACAGAGATGCGAAACATCGACAAGTTCAGGGACGGCTTTGCCAAGAATGTGACCAAGGCAGCATCTGCAGTGGCAGATGCAGCCAGCCAGGCAGCCGAGGATGCTGCCGAGCTAGGCAAGCAGGTCAGCGGGGAGAGCGAAGCTGATTTGGAGGGCAAAGTAGTTGCCACTTGATCAGCAGCAGGCGTAGCTGAGGGCTCAAGTGACGCGCGTTGTACATTATACAAGTCTTGGTGTTCAGTGGTCTCAGGCATGTCAAAGCAGTGCTTGGTAGGCTCTCGTGGTTATCATTCTTCTCGTCTTGACATCAGTCACTTACACTGACAGTCAATGGGCACTTTGGTGTACATTACAAAGCCTTCTGTCTGCACTTGCCAATACGCTGCTTGATGCTGCCAGCGTGTAAGGTTGACCTTTTGCTATCCTGATCAGCTGTTGGGACAAGTCCCTCTGGCCTGCTCCTAGCCCAAGTCCGGCTTTGCTGCATGAACTCAGACGTCCGTCTCCACTGCTGTCATTGCCCTGCGCACGCCACTCAATTCAGCATTCTAGTATTGAGCAGCTTACGCCTATCATGTTATAGGCTCAACCTCCTCTGACCAAGACAGATGCACTTGGCAAACAAGCAACATGTTGCCGGCCTCAGAAGCCATCCATTTTGCGGCTAGTAAACCTAGATGTGCTAAGCCACTTCTGTCCTCGATGGCACCATCAGCTGCAGACAGCGTGATGCAAGAGGTCTGATATGAGAGGCCACGGCCCACCTCAGACAATGGAATTGGCAGCAGATGCGATACGGGGCCACAAGTCTGCGCACTCCTTGGCCACAGGCCCCGTGATGGCTGACCCTGCACAACACCTCAGAACTCAGCTTGCTGACACAAACATGAATATGCATCAGCCGCCCATGCACATCAACCTTATAGCAGTGCAGACCCACAGCTTTGTCCAGATTTGCAGCTGTGACTATCCCAGCCCGAGCAATGTGTGTGTGGCAAGGCGCACCTGTACTAGTATGGCTCAAAACCCTGATGAATGCTCAGGACACCAGAGCCTGACTTCACAGGGTGAGGCTGAGAGCTTGTTGGGCCGGTGTGGGACAAGGGAAGCGCACCCTTCATCTCTCCCTTGGGGTTGACAATGACGCCTGCATTGTCCTCAAAGTATATGAAGACCCCGTCCTTCCGCCTCCAGGGTTTCCTCTGGCGCACCACCACTGCTGGCAGCACTGCAATGACGGGACAGACGTCACACCATTTGTCATGTTTCCTGCCTTCACTCCCCACCGCCTGAAACCACTCTGACTTCAGTACCCAGCAACATGCTGCTCTCTGATATACTGACACAAGGGGTGCATCAGATGGCAGTAGAGGTGCATGCCTGACGCGCACAAGATATACATCTGGTGGCCGTGTTGTATAGTATGCAGTATTGATGCATCAGCATGCACTGCAGGGCTGGTAGTCTAAAGATGTGTGCAGCTGGACTCACCCTTCTTCCTCAGGTCAGGCTTTCCCTTCTTGACTGTGGCCATGACCATGTCGCCACATGCAGCAGAGGGCAGACGGTTGAGGCGTGCTCCAAATCCCACCACTGAGATGACGTACAGGTTCTTAGCTCCGGTGTTGTCTGCGCAATTGAGGATGGCTCCCACGGGCAGACCCAGGGACATCCTGAACTTGTTACCAGCCGCACCACCGCGGCCACGCTTGGACGCCATCTTGGGCCCTCTGCAGCCAGCTGAACATCTCAGATAATTGCTTGAGCACCAGTGTCCTTGCGTTCAGATCCTCATGAAAGGATGAGACAACGCAGATTCATTCTTCTGCAAGATATGCTCATGGGCCTGAGCCGCAGTACTTGCTCAGGACTTGAACATGCCACTACAGAGTTCACGACTCCACATATCGAGAGATGGTGGCGGCTGTCAGTGCACGATTATATATCCCCGATATACAACAAGGTGAAAGGCAGGTCGAGCATCACCTTTCTTTCCTCCACTAATGCTGCAAATGAGGCGGCTGCTTAGAGACATGAGATCGCCGAGGCGGAAAAGAGGACACGCTTCCGAGATGCGCAACCCGTTTTCGGAGCAATCGCCTCCCCAACTCAGAAGTCCATCTGCGTCTCATTCTCCGTGCCCAGTAGGCTTAAACTCTAGTTCAAGCTATCGCTGGATTGCGATTTCCGTCTTTACTGCGTTTTTTGCGACTGGTCTGCTTCATGCACCTGGGGCTGTAACAGTGTAATGAAGCTCTTATTGACCTTCTGACAGCGATGAGACGACAGTTTTTGAGCGCCTTTGTCAAAGTATTGCGAGCTACTACAGAGCAAGAGGCTGTTTGCGCGGTTGCAGCGCCGGCTCTCAGGCAGTACTCTAGTTTGGTGTCATTGCACAGCAGTCCCAACCAGCAATGGACTTACAGCAATAGCCAAAGGCAGTATCAGCAGTTCAATTCACAGTGGCATCTACCGCCAGAGGGGCATCGTCTCTATACCACTAGCCCAGACCTTGTACCAGAGCCCAGAGTGAGCCCCGGCTTTCCAGCAGTACCGACAGAGCTAGATGAGGAGACGGTGGCCTCAATAGTCGCAGGTTAGCACGAGGCATGCACCCCATGCCCTCGCCCATCCTCTGCTGAAGATCTAAGATACGGGAATGCACAGCCCTGCTCATTAATGCGGCGTTGAGAGAGGCATATACAGTAAGGCAGGCCCATGCGTTATACCTGGCTGACGATGCGCTGTATCACTCGTCCTGCAAAACGCGATGCAAGTCTTGTATGACATCAGAGATACATCTGCATGCACAGGTAGTGACTCCACGTCGCCATTCAGTGTGCCAGCACTGATAAAGGCCTCACAAGTGGGGGAGCTGTCAGCTTTGGAGGAGGCCTATGAAGGGTCTTGGTTCCTTAGCAAGGGCTTCCAATGGCTGCTAGACATTGTCCATGGGAGCACAGCCAGCCCATGGTGCGTTCCTGACAGCCCTGGTGTGCTGGTGCTTCTAATGCAGTGTCCAGCACATCATCTTGGTTGCACCTTCCCTGCATGGAGACTTTTTCTCGGGCTCAACATGTTCCAATAAAGCTCCAGACACTGGCGTTCTATATCCCATTTTGCCTGGCATGCTCACATGTACTCAAGTTGACAGAGTAGGCATGAATCTGCACGAGCGACCATGCATGCTCGCATTTATATAGACCTGCTAGATGTTTGGCATCATGCCTGGTGGGTGGATTCCCTTTGGGTATCCCTTCCAGCGCTATTGATCCACAGCCCTGTATCATGTGGCGAGGCTCCGTGCTGGACGATCCGCTAGGGCAACATTCTAAATGTGAATGTAGGCCTAGCGGCTCCTTCTGGCTGGTGGTTTCCCTCGTGGCACAGCGCGTAGGAGATAGTAGCACCAAGCGGCATCACACAGCACGCACCTGAGGCAAGTGTGTTGCTGTTGGTCCAATAGCCTGAGGCTTCCTGGGTACTTCGCAGGTGGTTGACCATCCTCTACACCACCCTGGCTGCCCGGTTACTCACCCTGCCCCTCGTGGTGAAGCAGCATAAGGGCATGGCGAGGATGTCGGTGAGCACCCCTAGACCCTGAAGCATCTCTCCAGCTCGGTGACTTTTTTTATCCAGTCCTCAGGGAAGGAGTATGAAAGCATCTCTGAACGGAATCATCGTGCTATCGTGCTACCTGGTGGCTGTTCCCCGAATATGGAGCTGGAGTGCCGAAAGAATTCATTGCGAGGTTTGAGAGCAGAGGCTAGACACTTGTGCAGCATTGCTCCTCCCAAGGTTGCAAGCGTTGAGGTACTATGAGTGCCCTGTGCAGATGGCCAGGCCAGAGATGGAGAAGCTGCGAGAGTGGTTCAATAATGAGGTGGCGGTAAGCTCTCTCCAGCTCTCCATCCCCATCACTCTTTGAGTCTATCACCATGGGTGCAGGTATGCATGACATGTCATGACGCAACAATCCCATTGGTGTTATACGTCGAGCAAGGGCCAACGCAGCCAGAACGACTGCACAGGCTCTAGCAGCAGACTGTACAGTCTCATCTTGGTGGCTTGTGACATACTTCTGTGTCAGGAAAGATTCTCTGCTGAGCAAGGCGTGCTGCAGAAAGTAAGGTGACTGAGATGTTGCTGTGCACTGCAGAGAGGGAACAAGGACGCAGCCACGGAGTACCAGCAGCGCCTGTCCGGCGTGTGGAAGAAGTATGACGCCAACCCCTTCACCAACATGCTGGGGGGCCTGGCTCAGGCGCCCGTCTTCATCGGGTTCTTCTCAGCCATCAGAGCCATGGCTGCCGCCAAGGTAGTTTGTCAAAACATGCTCTTGTCACAAAGGCCCTCAGTCACTGCAGAATTCATCTCTGACAGATGTCAGGAGGCTGGCCCTTGCTTGGACAGCTGCCATCTTGGCAAAGCGCAGGGATTAAGCAAGTGGCAGCACCGTGCCTGTGCTGGGGATGCTCTTGTTGTTGAAAGGCCTGTTGTGCTGCCTGCGTGCATCACACGGCAAGCGTAGTTTGTTCTTTCCCTGTGCTTGATGTCAGTCACGTAGCAACTGACCCAAGGGTCTCGCAGGCAGAGCCCTCGACTGTGCGGGGCATCTTTGTGCTGTCGAGGCTGCTGCTCGGCCAAAAGCTTGGCATGCCCTGCGTGGTGAAGTCAAGTGCACTGTTCAGGTGCCCTCCATGACTGTGGATGGAGCGCTTTGGTCTGTGCTGATTGCGTACCTTAGAAAGCATTCATTCCTTGCTCAAGGCGCTCAGTGCAGTCAGCTGCACACCTGGCAAGCTATGAATGACAGAGCCTACTGCACTGTGCAGGTGCCCTCCATGACTGTGGGTGGAGCGCTGTGGTTCACAGACCTCACGGTCGCAGACCCCTACTACCTGCTGCCCATCGCGGCCAGCGGCGTCTTCCTGCTGACTGTGGAGCTCGGGGCAGCTGACGGCATGCAGGTGCAATTCCTGACATAGACTAGCCTGGATGTCTATATCAGACCGGGTTTCCAGCAGTCTGGCCGGGCTTCAGGGCTGCAGAAGGGACGCAGACTGTACTGATGACAAGCCGCTGTGCCAATCATGTTGTGAATCTTGATCTGATGCAGTAAAGAGATCGACACGGGTCTATGAGGGGTGTGAGAGTCATCTCTCACACAGAAAGCTAGGAGATCTCCTTGATTCTGCTCCTGTGAAGACAAAGGGGTGTGCTGTGCAGGGCCAGGATGAGGTCACCATGAAGCGCATGAAGATGGCGTTCCGGGCCTTGGGAGTGGCCATGGTCCCGCTGACCGCTTCCATGCCACAGGTGGGACACTGAGCTACAGCCATACCTGGGAGCCTGTGCCTGGGCTGATGGCATCTGCATGTTGCCTGTTATGCAAGCTGCTCAGTCATGTGCTGATGAATTTGTGCATCGCCTTGCTCCACCACATGACTCACAACCTGTGCTGTGGGCGCTCTCCCCCGTCGTGTTCGAGCACACCTCCGCATGCTTTGATGCGAGTTGCATGACATGCAGGCAGACTAAGGTGACGAATGTGTGCAGGGCGTGTTCATCTACTGGTGCACTTCAAACGTCTTCTCGCTGGTGCAGTCGCTGGCCTTCAAGGTGCCAGCTGTCCGCACCTTCCTGAAGCTTCCCGACCTGGCGAAGCTGCGGGCCATAGCGGCAGGCCAGCCTACAGAGAATGTGGGCAAGCCCATGGTTACCTTTGCACAGAAGCCCAAGAAGGCAACAGGCCAGCCACTAGAGCAAGTGGGCAAGCCGGTCGTGACCTTTGCACAGAAACCCAAAAAGGCAAAGGCGCAAACTTAACAGGCACCGTCGTCGAGCAACTTGTTTGCACCCAGACATGAGAAACCCATGCTTATGGACTAATGCTCTTGACGTGAGGAGCATGCAGCTATGGTTGCGCAAATGCTGGAACTTGTAGAATATGAAGAGCGATTGTGCTTGAAGCTTTATCCGTATTGACTGCTTTTTCCTTCAGCCTGCTGTGGTGTCATGGGGGCTGCAAGATATGCCGCATGACGTTGCAGACTTCAAGGATCCAGACATCAGAGTGATTTTTCTCTTATGATCGATCATAGATAGATATCTGAGAGCGTTTGAGCACAAGGGAGCTGCTTCATGAGACCAAGGAAAACTCCTCAAGAGCGGATGTGACATATATCCAGATGACGTCCCGGTGGTATCAAGCTTGACATGCTTCTGAGTAAAGGCTTACACGGTGTACCTAACCTGCACCTCACACGATATGCTGTACATACAATAGAACGGCTCTTCAGTTTCTTAGCACAGGGGTTCTGGCACCCCAAACTTGAATTCAAACGGCGCGAGAGGAACCACTCTCGCTGAGACCTCAGATCTAGCAACCCATAAACAACGGGCTGCACAGAGCGTGTCGTGTCAGTCTTGATACAAGTGCTGGTGCAACGTCTTCAGCTGGCAACGTCAGCTGCAACTTACTTGTGCCTTCAGTTATACATGTGTCATAGCCCTCCAGGGCAGCCTGCAATTCCTGTCAGCTAACCTACATCAATGCTGGCCTCACTTTCAAGCCAATTACTGCGTCTGTACTTCACGGCATGCAACAGCCTCTCAGGCAGGCTACTTCAGCTTCCTTTTCTTTGACGATTGTGCTGGGGGGTCCTTCTGCCTCCGCTTCGCACTGCTGGGAGGGGGAGTCACCTGCAGCGAGATAAAGGACTGAGTCTGCTGTAGTGCAGGCAAGGCACATGCCATGTTAAACTTGCCGTATGCGTCATTTTGTGGTGTAAAGACCTTTCGCTCTCAGGAAATGGATTCCCATTCAGAGGAGGGAGCACAACAGGCCTGCTCACCTTTATTGGAGCAGGCTTGGTCTTGGCATCCTTGGCATGGCTGCCCTTCTTGGCTGATGCAGCCTTGTCAGCCTTCTGCTTCTCTTTGACCACTGGTGTGCTGCTCTTCCGCTGCGCTGCCTTGACAGCAGGCTTTGGCTTTGCGGCCTCAGGCGCTTTGGCAGGGGCCTGCTTTGGCGCTTTGGTGGCCTTCTTTACACTGTTGGCAGCGGCTGCTGCCTTCTCGCCGTTCCCTTTGCTGGCCGTCTGCGGCGGCTGCTTGTTCTTGCCAGCACCGCCAACTTTGGCGGCGCCAGCAGGCGTGCCTGCTTTGGCAGCCTCCTCTGCCTTTGCCGCCTGGGCTGCGCTGGCTGCGGGCGGGGGCGACGCCAACATCTGCGCCGGTTTAGCGCGGGAGGCGCGGCGGGTGTCTGCGCTGCCGTCCCACGTCACGGGCACTGCAGAGCCGCCCGCGCTAGCACCGAGCTCCAGCGCAAGGCTCAGGATCTCGCGGAGGCCACTGCTGCGCCGGGCCTTCTTGCTCTGTTTGTCATTTGCTGCAGAGTCCTGCAAGACAGTGTCACCATGAGAGACGACTCAAGGGCCCTAATGCATCATCCTCAATACAATGAGGCAAGGCATGAGACATGCAGTGTCCATCAGCGGCCTCTGCAATAGCTGATGCTCGCCACAGGTGGACGAGTGCCTACCTTAGCGCATGGACAGCACATCCCGTCAAACAATTTCAGAAGGTCAGCGTTTCATTGAAAAGATCACACGGATGCGCAATGGTCCTGAGGTACGACTCACTTGTAACGGTAAATTTGTGGGATCTTGTGTGCGTTCTTGCTTGCCACCAGGCTGGCTGCTGTCTGGCTTGTCTTGCGTCAACGACATTGCCTCATGACTGACTGGGACATCTACTGGGGCGGGCAACACAACAGTTTCCGGGTCCACAGCAGCTGCGTCAGTGGCAGGGTCCAGAATTGGCTCGGCCTTTTCTTCTGCACCTGCTGCCTTTCCAGAAAGGCTTTGCTCCTCAGGAAGCACCTGCATGGGAAGCTGCCGTTGATGTTGAACACCTGAGCTAGTGTCTGTCTTTGGGTTCTCAGATGCAAAGCGGTCCCATTGCAGGTCTGCACATGTGGTCAGGAGGCTATTTACCTGATCAACAGCGGCGACTTTGTCATTGAACAATTGTCCTGAGCTTGCGGCTTGCACACATGGCAAGGACTGGCCTGCACATGACATGATAGCTGATCATAAGGTCTCATGCCCGGCAGGAACTGCTGGGAAACCTTCACTTGGCTGGAGAATGGGGCAACCATTTGCAGCAGTGCAGGGTATATGAGAGGCATCCCCCACCTGCAGCTGCATCTGCTGCAGCAAGATGCTCCTGGGCATTGCTTCTGGTGCGCCGTCTCGGGCTCATGGACCTTCTGAGCAGCCTCTGCACAGCTGCGCTGCCGGGCAAAGACCCGGGCCCGGGCTGCCCGCTGCCCAGGGGCATCCCACCTTCCTCGGGCGAGGCAGCCGCTGTGCCTGCTCTGCTGCCCTCCCGCGAGAGCACCCCATCCTTGGGCATGCTGCTCTGGGAGCGCAACGCCCTCTTGCTGGCAGGTTGCCTGGCCGACGCCAGCTGTCCTGCTCTGGGCGTTGCAGCCTGATCTGGCTCCAAAGTCTGAGAGCGCAGAGCCCTGCGCGAGGCTGGCTGCTGACCATTGCTATGCCTCGGACTGTCTGTTGGCATGACATCTGCTTGCCCCAGAGCTGCCAGCTCAGCTGCTGCGCCCCTTCTTCTCGGCTTTGCCTTGGCCTTGGCATTGGCTGTCTCAGGCTTTGCCTCTGCTGCAGGCGCTGGCTTGCTCACACTGTCAAGTGCCCCGCCAGCTGCAGCTGTGTCCTGCAGAGCATGATTGGACCGCAGGCTCCTCCTGGAGAGGGACTTTGAGGGCTGAGACTCTGGCGTGGTGCTGGCTGTGCCTGCAGCCTGCACAGCGTCTAAGTCTGCAGAAGCTGCCTTGCGCTTCTTCTGCATCTTTGGCTCAGCTGCCTGAGCGCTCTGCTCAGGTACCTCCTGAGCAGATACCCCTTCAGCTACATCTGGGACTTTTTCTACTGCTGCAACCACCTTTCTCTTCTTCCTGCTTGCCTCCTCATCAGATGCTGCAGGTTCAGAAGCTGCAGGCGCTTCTTCTGCAGCTGGCGCCTGTTCAGGGGGAGCCTGCTCTGGTGCGGCATCATCTGCCGGTCTGCTGCGCTTCCTGCTCTCCAGGTCTGCCCCAGCTGAGCTGGCGGCCCGTTCTGCTTCTACTTCTGGCTTGGCTTCAGCAGTGTCTGCTTCAGCTGCCACCACAATGGGGACACCTGCCTCATCAGGCTGCCCAGCTGCAGGATTTTCTGGCGCTGACGAGGGTACAGTGACGTCCTGAAGGGGCTGTGCTGAGTCCGTTTCAGGTACAACAGTGTCAACAGGCCCATTCTGCAGCGCTGGTGCTGACTCAGCAGGCGCTGGCTCAGCTTGCGCTACCTCCTTAATGGACTCTAGCTCATCCAAAGCCCTTGGAGAGCTGACCTCTGCATGCTCTGCTATGGTCCCATTGTCTAGCACGCCATTCTCTACCGGGCGCGCTTGGGCAGGCGCAGGGCAGATCTGGGGCAGGTCAGCACCCGCAGGCATGGAGGCATCCTCGCTGGCGAGCGGCGCAACCGCCTTCTCGGCAGCTGCCATGGCAGCTGCGCGCTCCTCCGGCGTCTGCTGGGGCCTTTCGGCTCCAGCAACACCTTCTGAAGCAGCTTCTGCGTCATCTGCTGCTGCTGCTGTGGCTGCGCCCTTGTTCTCCTGCTGACTAGGCTTTGCTATCCGCATTGGGTAGGTCTCAGCGCCTGGTACAATCTCCTGAGGCGCCGGGTTCAGAGGCTTGTACAACAGCTCAGTGCCTGCAAAGACCAGGATATTCTTAGGACTGTATTTGGCAGCCAGAAGCATGACAACAGCAGGAGATGGTTGCCTGAACTTAGCAGAAGTGAAGAGCACACACTAGCTGGGAAGATACTTTATCTGTATGAGGCCCCGGGTGGCACGGGAAGCACACAATACTTGGCAGCGCCACTAAGCAGATGCCAGGACACTCCTAATACTGTGGTCCTTCATCAATATACTGGCAATGCTTGTGCCATACCTGGGAAAACAAGCACGTGCAGCTCGGATCTGGTGGCGGCCAGGCGCTCCTCAGTCATGTGCTGGAAGCCGAAGCCCGCAGTCCATGTCACAATGGTCTCCTGGGCAGAGGGCAGGCAGACGGCGGCCACGCCCAAAGAGGCGAAGTACTTCTCGAAGGCGTCCATGAGCACGCGCGCGTGGCCCTGCCTGCGTGCCTCCATCCGGGTTGCCACAAGAGGCACCTCCGCCATTTGCGGGCCAAACACCCGGAACACCGCCGCGCAGACAGCCTTCCCCTGCATACCAACCTTATCTATTGAGACTCGATCAGTACTTGTCTATCCTGATGCATGAGACAGCTGCTGCTGTGCGAATGAGAAGGCATATGTATACTGAGCTCCATCTCCTTGCAGACCCTCACTGTCCAGGAGTAAGGGGGCTGCTCAAAAGGATGCAGGGAGCATTCTGTATACGGTTGACATCTCTGCGCTGCCTTCCAGATTCAGCCATGCAGTACGAATTCCCAATTCTGCAGCTCTGAAAGGTGTACCTTGAATTTGAGGACGGCTGTGTACATGCCGGAGTAGTCCCAGTCGCCCAGCTCCTGAGCGTAGACCATGGCCATCATGAGATCAGCCCCCGTTGTCAGCTCCACAATGGGGTCGAAAGACTCTGTCAAGATGTCCTGCAACAAATCAAGCTTGAGTCTTGGCTCAGATGCAGAGTCTGGTCCTTTAATCATTGCTGCCTTAAAAACCTTCAGAGACATCTGGGGTCTGCTTACATGCCATACGCACCCTACTCACACAGTCAAGCTTCAGCCATGCAAGGGCAGAAGCGCAGATTGTGCAGTTGCCTTCTCAGCATTTGCTGGAGCTCAGCACAATCCCCTACTGGGCTTCTCCATGGCCAGTGTTGACAGAATGTGTGAGCAGAGCACCTTGTCCTAGAGATATACTGAGCATATAGACTCGGTGTGCCAACCAGAACAACCCTGAGGTGGACAGGGGTGTGCTCTCTGTAAGCTATGACAACATGAGGGATTACGGGTGAAGGTGTTGCCCACCTGGGCAGCCCGGAGAGCCCAGGCGGTGGCGTGCGTGCCGTCCTTGCCGCGCAGGATCTGCCAGCTGTACTTGTCGTCCAGGGGCACCGGCACGCTACTGACGTTGCTGCGCATCTTGCCCGCTATCCTGTGGCAGTCCGGGGAGCAGAACCAGGCGCCTGCACAGCCAAGTCACGATGGATCTGGCATACAGCCCTGGCACGGCGCAGTGCTGAAAGTATATAGTGTGTGATGAGCCATACTTCATACGCAATGATCCATCAACTCAAGCACACTCTGACAAAATTAAGGGAGTAAACTGCTTGTGAGTTTGTCAGATACTCTGTGCCTGATGATAGGCAAAGCATACATGCCACCAGCATTGGCCTCAATGTTGCTGCCATGGGACATGTGAAGGATGCCATGGGTGCTGCATCAGACGTCAGAGGCTGCGTTTACCAAGGGTCAATGTACCATTACATCATTCCATGAGCAAACGCACTACCCTAACATCAGTCAAGCACCCATGGCATCACCAACACCGTCCCATTGCAGAAACTGGCCGGCAAAAAATTGATGGCATGATTAAGGCCGGAAGTGATCATCATGACAGCCTGCTATGCTCAGCAATTTCTGCTCCTGAAAAGCTTCAAGAAAGTGTGGAAATGGCAGTGTATGAGCTAGTGTGGGCGCACCGTCTGGGAGCTCCGTCAGCTTGGCGCGGCCGTGCTCGGCCAGGCAGCCGATGTGGAACTCGCGCTCGCACTGGTCGCAGATGATCATGGTGCGGTCCCCGAAGCCGCCCCGCAGGAAGTCTGGGCTGTTGCACAGCACGCAGCCCCCCTGGTTGGCCGCCTCGCCCGCCACGTGGATCAATTCTGGCTCCATCTTCCCGCGGCTGCGCCTGCAGAAAATAATGCCCACATATCAGAATCATATCAAACGGCTCAAGCACTTTGAGCTCTTGCACTGGATCCAAGCGAGGCTTGATGGCATGAGACATTGCCCAACTGCATGCATGGGCTTCAAGAGGCCCGTCTGCTGCTCTGCTGCCTTATAAATACAGTGCGTGTGGCATGAGAGGGGGCAGAGGAGGAGCATTATAGTGTGAGATGGCAAGGAGGGACCCCCTACCTGTCAGCAATGGCTCCAATGGGGCCCTTCTGATACTCCAGCGGCGCCTCAGCCTCATCAGAAGGCATCATGCTGGCCACCTGCAGAGTCACTGACCGCTTGAGGCAAATGCACACTCTGCATTCTCTTGGCCTTTCCCAAGTGGATATCACAGAGAACTTGAGTGGTGTGCATGTGTCGGCATAGACCCTTCAGAGAACTCAGGCATATCAGGACATCAGCGTGCCAAATGACAGTCCCCACAGGCAAATAAAGGGTGGCAATAACAAGTGATGATACCTCCGGCATGAGATTGTTGAGCAATGACTGTAAGCCAGATACCTTGCGCAGTGACAGGCCGTCTGCTGTGAAGATGTTGTCATAGGGCGCTCTGCGCGAGCCCCGCCCGGCATGTGACTCGAACTGGGAGCAGGAGATGACGGCGTCGCAGCAGGCGCAGAGGATCCCGGAGGTGCCCGCGGGGTCGGGGTCGATGCGCACCGAGCCCTTCAGCAGCTCCTCGCCCTGCGAGGTGATGTAGGCCACCGGCTGCCCATCCTGCACGACAGCTACTTTCTCATGCGTTTTCATATGCAGAGAGGCCATGAGCTCCGCATTGGACAGGCTGCATTCAAGCACGCATGGCTGGCAGCATGTAGCATGCATGGCTGGCTGCCTCTAGCATGCATGGCTGGGATGGGCGCCAGTGTTGAGCCGCACTGAGACCTGAGAGGATTCTCACATCTTGCTGCGAGCTTACTGGATTTTACCTGCCTAAGGAGAGCCACCTTTGCAAACACGGGGAGGAGCTGTGTGAGGTAAGGCTGGACCAGTCATATGCTATGCATGGAATGGATGGGACTCACGATGAGGCCGCCAGGCTCTCCAGGCAGAAACAGGCGCTTGTGTTTGTTGGAGTTCCGCTCCCGGCGCGCCCCGGACACTGCCCGCTGCGCTGGCGCAGCCATGTGGACCCGCCCTGCACATCAGGCTGACTCAGCCTAGCCGACACAGCCCTCAAATGGCTCGGAACCTTCCTTGATGTGGAGAAGGCACGCAGCCACACTTGACCTGCCCCTGTAAGCTAGATTTCAATACCATTATGTGGTTTTCAGACAGAACGCGGAGAAGTCAGAGGGCATCACATGTCCTATCTTCTACTTCTGGTGTTATCTCATGTAAGATATCGTCGTCTCGAGTGATGGAGCGTCATCTCATGTAAGTATCTCTACCTGTGGCTGGCCGGGACTTGACAGGTCCAAAGGACAGAGCGCTCTTCTTGGCGGGGCCGCTGCTTTTCTTGGGCGCGCCAGCGCCCTTGCTGGCGCTCCTGGCGATCGGCTTCTCTACTTTCGGCTTCTGCTTCTTGATGGGGCTGATCTGCTTTGCCTTGGGCACGCAGCCGCGCTCGGTGCACGCCTGGCAGAACCACTCGCCCTGTGTGTGCATCACATGAGAGTCAGCAGGTGCGTCATCCCACCGTCATCTGCAATATGGTCTTAGCATTCACCAGCTGGTACTGATTACAGGAATATCGTGCCTCGCATCTCAATTGTGAGTGGACAGTGACCTCAAAGCGCGCTCTCACAACCAGCAATCATTTCTGATCACTTTTAGTAAGTGTTCCCCTGGAGCCTCCCAGAACCTCACATAAGGTGTTTTGCACAGACTGACCTCTGTTAATGCTTGAGTTACTGAATGTGACAATGAAGTTAGCTTACCTCAGGTATGGTTTCCAGACCCATGCAAGCCGGGTGCACAGCTGTCGGGCAGGCATCGCAGCAAAGGAGGTCCCCGCCATCGCCGCACACTGCGCAGGCGGCCGCGTGGCGGTCCTCGCACCTCTCCTCAGCGTTCACCAGGTTGCAGAACTCCTGCTCGGCAAATGCAGCACTCAGTGCAGGACAGCAGCGTGTGGTTGAGGACAGTCCTCATCGAATGCAGCTCTATCCAGCTGCTCAATGAGTACGTACTAGCTATTCATGTCTATAAGAACACAAGCAACAATTTCCATTTCGAGTCCAATCAAGACCGGGGCCTCTGCCGCAAGTTTGTACAGGCGCAACTGCGCATCTGTTGTCTAACAATATCTGAGCCTATAAGCGCATGTGGACAGAGTCCTGTATAGTGACAGGCACTATACAAGAACCCGCACAAGTACACATATAGGCTCAGAATAAGGGACATAAGGCTGGTACTGAGGACTGGCAAGCTGGGTGCTCCTGATTAGGCAGCGGGGCAGATTGCAGTACCTTGAGGGAGATGGCAATGCACTCCAGGTAGATGGACTCGGCGGGGCGGCGTTCCCTGCTGCCCGCGTGCTCCTCAAACTCGCTGCAGCTGACGCTGGGCGTCTTCACGACGCCGCCCGGGCGGCACTGCTTGCACTCGCATGCTATCTGACCCTCCTGGGTGAGTGTGCCTGCATGTGCATGAACATCCAACATCAAGGCACCATGCCTGCCTGCCGCACGTTGCACAAGAGTGACTGTCCAGAGTGAGGCGTCTGGCCTATACTCAGCACGAGAGTACTGCAAGGATAGAGCAGCGCTGCAAGGGCTTGTGGCCATGCTGTGCTGCATGTGCGCCAATCACAGATGATGAAGCAATGCTATAATCACATCTGACATGTGTGGCATTTCATGGTCCTCAGTCAGTGAGGACTCCTCACCCTTGTTCAGGATGGGGCCATGTCGCGACTGGAAGTAGACAGGCTGGCCGGACAGCACTCCGCCCTTGAGGACTTCCCGCAGCGCTATCCCTCGCTCGGAGGCAAACCCCATGATGTCCCTCACAGCTGCAGCCTTCAGGACAAGCTCCGCCTTGAGCTCCTCGTTCTGCTGCGGGGCCACCTGGATCTCCTCATTAGGCCCCAGGCCGCTGCGCTCCCTCAGCAGCTGGCTCGTGCCGAATCCGCCTACATCAACAGGAGCATATGGGTCTCGAGTCTGTGGTGCCACCTACACAGTGGTGATAATGCGGTGCCCAAGAGTAGCAATGCCAGGCACATGTCTGCAGAAGGAGCTGTGCATCATGGTTGGCAATCTCATGTGTAGTCAGGCTGGAGCGCTGCACAGGATGTGCAGCAGACGTAGACCGTCAGAGGTGCCATGCTATGCAGACAAGATGCCGTTGCAGACCAAGGAAGGATTGCGAGGGTAGTGCCCAGGCATCGGTAGGTTTCTGGCTGCAAGGCTGTACCTGCGTGGCCTCCCTCAGGGTTGCGCTTTCGAATGGTGCGCGGCCCCTTGGCGACCTGCGAGGTCAGAGGGTCGAAGGGTCCTCTCACAGGCTCAAGGCCCTCGGCCTCCTCTTCGTCTATGAGGTCCGCCAGCTCGGACTGCTCTGCCTGGAGGGCTATCACCTCTGCAGCCTGCAGCGCCGCTGTTCTGTGCTTCCTGCCAGAAGTGAGAAGTGCCTCTCCATCTTTGGCCTGCATAGCAATGGTCAACTGAAATCTGCCCAGTCAAAGTAATATTGTCACAAGTGCTGAACTGTTGCTATAACTGCTGTCCTGTGTGCTTCCTGCCTCAGGGCTGTGCCGGCTAGCATGGAAGAGAACAATGCTCACGACCGGCCGAAACAGAACTCCTCCGTGAGTAGCCAGCACAGCCGCAGGTCATGAAGAAGCACTGCTCACGACCGGAAGGAAGCATCGCTCCTCCGTGGGTAGCCGGCAAAGCCATGGAGCGACTGAATTTGGCAGAGAGAGCAACATGTGACTAAGCAGCCTCACTTCTGCTGCTTGGGCAAATCTTGTCATGCATTATGACGGCGCAGGAGCGCCAAATGTAATTTCTCAGCCTCACTAAGGCTGCTGAGCAGACCAGTTCGTGCATTAGAATGATGCAGAAGTAGACAAGCATGCATGTGGCTGCAATGGTGTCATACCTCGCTGTCAGGCGGCTGCTCAGGCGCTGCATCAGGCGCTGCATGGCCATTGCAATCTGCGTCTGCAGCTTCTGCAGGTGGCTTCTCGCCAGCCTCTGCCGGCTCCTTGATCTCAGGTGTGTTGTCGTCCATGCTGGCGCACTCAATTTGACCTGCGTAAGTACTTCAATCGAGTGGACGCCTCCAGTGATGCAGGTGTGAAGCAATATCAGAATGAGGCTTGCAGTGTGTTGAATGGATGGTCAAAACGTGCAAAGGACGGACTGAAAGCTGTTTACCTTAGAGCCTTGCAGTTTGCACTGCTCTGGCCTCCAAGCCAGGGGCCATCACACCTCATACATTCCAGGAGTTGCTCGCTCTATTTGCATAGACGTTGCTGAGGCAGCACGCAGGATGTAAATGTCACAGAAGTGTGTCCTGCGCTACACTGCGTGACCCTGCAGCCTGCATTTATGGCAAGGCAGCTTTGACATAGGACAGACGTTGATAGCTTTGCCTCCCATAAATGCGTAGCAGACATCTCGCTCCAGCATTCAAAATGCCTCTTGATTAGAAGCAGATATTGCTACAATCTTTCAGAATAAGAAGTGACCTCCTTGAGCTGTACCTCTATGGGTGTGATGGTGTTCAGCATTCCCGGTGTGAGTTATTCCGCGCAAACAGCATGTGAAGCTCCTTGCTTCGATGGCCTAGAATGGACAGTATCTGCTGCCCAACAAGATTTGGCCGTTGGTAGGGCGGCGAATATGGAGAACTATACAAACAGCAACACCAGCGCTCTGAGTGGCCAGGTAGCCGCTGCAGCCCGTGACGCTTCACGCGCGCTCTCGATACTTACGAATTGTCTCACAAGTGCCAGCAGACGGCGCAAAAGCCTGGCAGAGGTGCGCCAGAAGTGTAGCGAATGCACTGGTGTTGGTTTCGAGGGAAACCAGTCCGACGGTGTTCCCTGCCATCATGCAGGGCTCTCTCTCTGGCGATGGACTTGCCTTCAATGCTCTGAGAACTAATTGGCTTAGACATTGCTCAACCAGCACCATATTGCAGCTGGTAGTCAAGCAGAGCCTGTGATGGCTAATTCACTGGCGGGAGTAGAACACTATCAGACAGTGCTCTTGAGTGAAGGTTGAGAGCAGAATGTATAATGGAATTGGTATCCTCACACCACGAGGAACTGGTTCCAGCGGCTATGTGCAAACCAACAAGTTCAACTTGCGCGGGCCACCTCAGAGGAAGACCGAAGATCTGAAGGCTGCTCATGACAGGACAGGAAACAGAAAGCCCGACCAGGGCATCCTGGACCACAACAGGAAACGAGAGATCGAGGTCAAGGTGGTGCAGATGGCCGATGCGCTGGAGGAGCAAGGGTTAGCTTCTTTCGGCTGCTCACCTTGCAGTCACACCCTTGAAGCCATGATGGGGCTGATCTTTCAGATTCTCGGCCAATTCCTCGTATGTGAGCCTAATTGTCATGAGCCTGCTGCAGTATCTTGACATCTTTGACATGATTGATGCAGGTATACTGAGGAGGAAATCGAGGTAGAGACACAAGCCCTGCGCAAGCAGCTGGAGTCTGAGGGAGTGGAGTCCCAGCATGACAAGTAAGACCTGCTAGCCACCATGCCAACACTTCCCTAACATCATCTGGCACACACGACCACACACACAGCTTTGGTGGATCTGCAGCACGTTGATGCGCAGTCTGTGCTCTTACACGCTGCCTCTTCAAGTCTCTCGCGTAGGAGGCTATACCGGCGCAGATCTTGATATTGGAGGCCTGCCCTGGTTGGCCTGTCGCCTGAGATACTTGCAGAACATCACTCCTACTATAGCAACCAGGGCGCTTGCAATGTTGCATGTTGAGGCGTCCAGAAGCATAGGGAGCTCCTGCCGCGCCCAGGCAGGCAATCGAGATGCGTGAGCCGGTGGCCTGCAAGCTGAGGGGGCTGCTTCTTTGGGCTCTGCCAGCTCATGAGTCTCGGTGCAGGCCTGCGCAGGGCAGACATCAGTGGTGACTGCTGCGCTGCAGGAGCCGGAGCAGCTCCGGGGACCTGGGGCATCCAGAAAGGAGTATCTTCACTGTAGCGTTGTGCTTTCTTCATCTGGGTATAGACTGATGTCTGCCCTGCGCAGGCCCGCCACGGAAACGCACGAGCTGGCTGAGCGCAAGCTCAAGGAGCTGGAGCGGCTGCGGGAGGCCTGGGGCATCCAGGAGGATGCTGTAGAAGGCGCTGCCTTCGACCAGGACTTACAGGTGATCATCCCATTGATGTGCCGCCTAGGGATGAAGCCGCCTAGCCAGGAGTTATCGACGCCTGTCACCAGCCTGGAATGCTGTGGTGTTTCCATGCAGAGGCAAGCTGCTAGGCAGTCATTGTAAGGCACAGTTAGAGCTGCGCTGCAGCAGGGCACAACATGAATTGTGCACTTTGCCACTTCATCCCCCTTCTCCTTCATGCTTCCTTGGGTGATGGCGTACCGTTTGTCTCAGCAGAGGCTTCCATGTTAGCAGCTGAGATGCCTCCGTCCTTGCTCCAGCTGCTGCCAAGGCCCTGCAATACCCTCTGCTTCTCCTTAGCTTGATGCTCACAATCCTCTGCTGAAGCAGCTGCTCCTGCAGCAGTAGAGGGCTGTGGAGCGCAAAGGCAAGCAGAGGCAGAGAGGGACAGTGGGTATGACATGCCATAAAATCTGGTACAGAGTCTATTAGCAGCTCATGTGTCTGCTGCGCCTGCAGGAGCAGCTGAAGCAGCAGAGGATCCAAGAGCGCGAGGCAAAGGAGAAACAGAGAGAAGTGGAGCGCGAGGCCAAAGAAAAGGAGCGCAAGAAGCGAGCCAAGGAGAACGAGAAGAGGCGCGCCAAGGAGGAGGCGCTCCGGAAAGAGGAGCAGGAACGCCTCCGCAAGGTGCGCCAAGCTTTTCACCCCTTCTGCTTAGCAGCATGGGAATAATCTCTGAACGCATATGGTATATCTCCTTGAATCAGGCAGGGCAGCTGTGAGATGCAACATACAAGCAGCTTTGCAATGGAAGTCTGAGGCTTCTGTATGTCGTACGGCAGCAGGATGGCGAGGGCCTTTCCATAAACTGTGCAGAATGCCTTGTATTCCTGACAGAGACAGGAGTGTACCTGTTACCATATCGGTATGGAACACTTAAGTGTTTCTCTGCAAACCAGCTCTGCTACTCATGTACAGGAGGGCGAGGACAGGGCCAAGAAGCTGGATGAGAGGATGGCGGAACGTAAGCGCCAGCGCGACGCTGACAAGGATGGCCGGGATGACTCAGCACCCGGCCGCAAGCGACGGCATGAGGAGGCTGAGCCTGATGAGGCAAAGCAGGCTGCAGCAGAAGAAGCCGATGGAGACCGCTGGCAGCCAGGGTAAGGGCTTCGATCTCCTTGTAGAATCTGCAGAGTGGTGCATAGGGATCTCTGGGCTGCCTGTGCGCAAGCTGAACATCTGGGTGAATGCAGAGCAGCCTGTCCCATTGGTTGCTGGAGATTTTCAAAAGGTCCGGCCTCTGGCACGTGTGCAGGCCAGTGTCACTATCTCAAGCACAGCTACACCGCTCTCCCAGTGGGCACAAGCACCCCACAACGATGCCGCAATGCAGTGCTGGGATAGCTTGAAGTGATGCGGGTATCCACAGACACCAGTGCCTCCTCTGAAAGATTGGGTCGCTGTGCAGGGAGCCTGCAGACCCAGCAGAGCGGTGGGAACCTGGGGCTGCAAGCCCTAAGCTGGACGAGCCAAACGTAGAGGATGGGGCAGGCGTCGAAGGCGGCAGCCAGGACGACACCCGACAAGTAGGGTGCCCCTATTCCCCCTTGACAGAAAAGGAGTGGAGCCTCAAGCTGTCTGCATGCCCAGTACAAGGGGTGGCTGACAGTAGCCCTGATTCCCAAGTTGCGGAAGACAGGGCAGGCTAGACTCCGGCTGCTGGCACCATGTAGCAGATCCTGACAGGCCGTGCTCAAGTGAAAGCGAGCCAGCTTACGCAGTAGGGATCTATGGCAATGAGAGCCAACGTACAGAATGAGAAACTTACTGAGGACCCTCACATGTTCATGCAGGCATCCCTGGCAGAGGCCTCGGTGTCAGGAGTGTTAAGCCCTACTCCTACCATGTCGCGCTCGGGTCCCCCCTCTCCCTCGCCCGCCAAGCTCCAAGCAGTCACAAAAGAGCCCCCACCTGCCAAAGAGCCTTCCCCGCCACGCACAGATAGGTGTGCCTTGCAGCTCCCTGTCTCTCGCAATCGCAGGCAGTGTCTCTGCGCATAAAGACCCATGGTGCAAGAGCCTGCAATGTCTCAAGAAGCATTGATATAAGGTGATGCATGCCCCAAGGCGTCTTCTGCGGGTCTGCAAGCATTGCCTCCATGTTGAACACTGGAGCAGCATCCTCGGTGTGAGTCACAGACTGACATTGACGAGCTGAGATGTACTCTGCAGGCCCGCAAAGTCGCCGCCAGCGCGTGTGCGCAACACGGCAGACTCGGCGTCGCCGCCGCGGCGAAGGAGCGCCCGCAGAGAGGACGCGCGGCACCGCAGGCGCCTGGACGAGAGGGACAATGGCCGCGGCGACACCCACAGGGACAATGGCTATGGGCGGCACAGGGACCGGGACGATGACAGGCGCTACTCGGGCAGCAGGTGTGCAATTGCTTGTTTCATGCTCTTGCTAGGAAAGGAGTGTGCCAGCTGGCAGCCCCTGGCGCAGCAGACACCCTGAATTGAGCTACCTCCATAATGCTATGTGTGCTGCTGCTTCTGAGATCAGCGCACCTTCACATTGCCTTCTCTCCCGAACTGAGGCCTAAAGGCATATTGCGTACTTCCAGGTATGCGGCAAGCAGAGGTGGCGACAACAGAGATGGGCGGAGGGGCGAGCGCTCTTACGGCAGGGATGCTCGAGATGCTGAGCGGATCAGGCGGCCAGAGCGGCGCGACGCCCGCTCTCCGGCGCAGCCCGCGCGCGGGCAGCCGAAGCCCGACAGCCGGGCAAAGCGCGCCCGGCATGACAGCCCCTCGCCCCCCAGGCGCAAGGCCGCATCTCCGAGCAGCTCCAGCAGCAGCAGCAGCAGTAGTGGAAGCTCCTCAAGCTCAGGCTCGGACAGCAGCAGCAGCAGCAGCAGTGAGAGCGGGAGCAGATGAGCGGGCACACACTTTATGGCACCCGTTGTCAATGCTCTGGATGTGGAATAAGCCACTTCTCCCAGAGATGCACAAGAGTGTTTGGCAACGGCTAGCTATGAGTTCCTTCATCTGTTGGCCAATAGGGCCATTGCAACCCGCCAGAGTGCACTCTTGCATATGTGCAGTAGGCCATCCACCTTCGTGGGAATCCTGCATGCGCTCGTGGCAAGCAGTATCTTCCAGGCACACTGCTTCACTAGCTACTATGTAACTTACACCTGCCAGTGGATTGCCTGTGGGTTGTGTAAGGAGTGTTGCTTCTCACAAGAGCATCCATGGCCTTGTTGGCTGATTCCATCACAATCGCTGTTGCTTCAGACATGCGCTTCTCCTCTTCAACCGTTACCACTACACCTCATGCTCCCGGTCACATACGAAACGAGATAAAGCGGCGGCCCCCATCCAATTAATCAGGTGTCCTGGGGGCCTTGGCTTCCGGGATCCTTGAAGCTCCCGGAAGGTGTGAAGGATTGCGGGCATCTCGGTCCTCTATCTCGCAAGTGATGTTTCTTCTGGGCTTCGAGCAAACACCGATAACTTTCAGCTCTAGCAAGACCTAAAAATACACCGCTGTACACGGGGGAGTGCAACCCTGGGCTCGGCTGGCCTGCCAGGATGTATCTCGCAGCGTCTCGACGTCCTTGCCATATTGAGCCACTTGAAGGGACCATGAATGCTATCACCACAGATCAGACCAAAGTGATAGGTGAGCACGGCAGCTCAGTAGGGCTCTGGGTTCACAACCTGTAAGTTCAAGACAGAGACACTCTGGCCAGTGTTCAGCTTCAGTACTCGACTGCATGAAGGCATCAGATGTAGAATGCGCATGATTTGCACGCTAGTAGGCATGGGATTATACTGTTACGTTGCGATCTCACGAGGGAAGCTGCATGGTAGCATTGTAGGAAAGGGATATTCCCGACTGACATCTGTCTTTTCTTCGCATGCTCAGAGACAAAAGACTTGCCAGAGGACGTGTGGTGCCTCATTAAGGGGTTGTTGAGCCTCAGAGAGTGGGCCAGAGCTTGCGGCACCAGCCCTACAACCTATGCCTTGAGAACGCCACCGATCGTTGCCGCAGAAGTGCGCGGTGGTTTGGGCAGTGTCTACCAAGACCTCCTAGAGCAGATACAGCTCGACATGTGGAGCGCCTGCCACTCCTCATGGCGCAGTCTGTTACCTCCTGTCGAGGCTGGGGGAAGGACAAAGATTGGGTGCACCATGAAGAGCCGATTCCACCTTATCAGACAGTTGCACCTCGACAGGTGGGGTGCTAGCCACTCTATCTATTTCGACCTGTGGCAGCTACAAGAGGCTCCAGGGGTTACTTCAGCCCAGCTTGAGCAGATGAGGGTAGCTAGCAGAGCACTTCCTTTGTTGCATTGCCTGCATGTTGTAGGCAGGCCCAATGTGCCTCTTACAGAGAGCAGCGTTGAAGGAGTAATTGTGAGTCTTCTTGCAAGGCATGCGGCTGTGCTAACACTGCAGGTCAAGAGTATAAGCATGCCCTTGAGCTTGCCCAATTTGCAAGCTTGGTGGTAGATCTAGACCTATGGGTTGGCGCCATGCAATGTCATCTGGTTGAGCAGACAGGAATCTTATATGCAATCAGCATGTTGAAAGGCTTGAAGACTCTGTACTTATATTCTTCCGGGGTCTCATTCCTCGGCTATCCCGCGGGACCTGCAATATTTGCAGATTTGGCGGGTCTCTTGCGCCTGCAGCATGTAGCGGTGCAAGGCATCTATTTTCAGAAGTCTTCATCCCTGCCAATCGGATGTCTCTTGCATCAAACGTCACCAATAGATGTTATGCAGGCGATTTTATCCGATACAGCCCATCTTGTCACCGGTCTGACCTTAGGCCCAACGTACACACCGTGTGATGTAGTACAACAAGAAGATCAGAAGCTAGATGATCGGATACTCACTAGGTTGCTTGAACGCTACCACAGCGCCATCCCTTTCATGGGAAACTTGAGAAGACTGCGCCTTATATTAAGGAAGGATATCTTCAAGGAGCGCTACAAGAGAGAGGAAGAGCATGTCATATTCTTTGACGCACAGGACATGCCAAAGTTGGAGGTGCTCGAAGTGGATGTGCACTTCAACCTGGCAATATCTGTGGATGAAAGGCTCAGCTTGCAGTCGCTTGTCGTCAGTACAACAGGGACCCTGCAATATCTCATAGCTCCGGCACAGGATTCCCTTGAGTCTGTTGCACCTCGAGGGATGCTCACTTTAAAGCAGATGTACCTTCACTCCGGTGAGCCCCTTTTGCTCGAATACAGAGCTACTCTTGAGGAGACCTTGAAGGCCATCCGTGCCAAAGACCCACTAGCTGCGGTTTATAGCATCTTAGACCTTATCACAAAAGAGCAGAATGGCTGGACAGCACGCATGCCCAAACACTTTCACCCAAGCAGCTTGCTGGAGTGCTGTTGCGGCACATGTCCTGAGTGCCTTGCGCGAGCTGGTGTTCCTATCGTGTGTCACCAAGCCTGGACACACGAGGGCTTTCAGAAGCATCTGAGGCCCCCAAGCGGTGGGGAGCCCTGACTCGCACATGCACATAGGCTGTGCAACGTGCATACCCATCTGGCTGAGAGAAAATCAACTTAGTTGAATCAGGGATTGCCAAAGATATCGAACTGAGGGTGGTGGGTGTGAGTTTCGCCGCGTGAAGCCTTCTGAGATCATTGGTGCATACCACCAGTGTTGCCATGCATAAGCCATAATCATAGAGTGTAATGATTACTGCATTAGGTTGAGCCAGCTGCTGTTGCAGTCTGGCTGTGCATTGCTGTGAGCTTGCATATTACCCTGGGGGTTCAACTCCCCCAGCGCCTACCTGTCAGTGCATGTTTTCATATTGGATAGGTTGAGTCAGCTAGGATGGGTATAAGGATTCCTTGGAGATATGCGCTCTTGTAAGTATGAGGTTGCTTACAATTAGCACAGACGAATCCTGCTCTGGTGGGCAGTCGGAACACACTGATACACACGCTGAGGGTCAACCAAGCTAAGAGCTTCCCTTCCAACCACCAGAGCAACCCATCCTACTGCTCCCTGTTGCCTCCAGGCGCTCACGGTTGAGATATTCGGAAGTACTTGCACCTGTCACCTGCTTCATAGAGAAACAGACTGATTCTCCGAAGTTGGCTCTTGGTCTCAGCTGCATTGCAGAAAAAGGTATAGAGGCGAGACCTGTGGGCTGCCACAATGGGAATGACATCCCTCCTATATCAGACAACATCCTGATAAGCTACTCTGCTTTTGAAACACATGCCACCTATGTGCAGCGATCACGTCATCAGCGACCTGGCATTCTGGAATCTGAAGCATTGGCAGGTTGCTTCCAATTGAGTTCAAGTGGACCCGGAGCTGTTCTATATGTTCTGGAGCGAGAGGATGTGCCCGATAGAGCCACGATAAGTCGAGAAACAGAGAGTGACAGCAACTCCACCTGTCAAGCCGCAGCTGTCCCCCGCGAACATTACCATGTCTGTTCAAGAATGTGCGCATTTGTGCCGCAACAAGTGGCCTCCTCAGGGCGTTGGTTGCACGACAGAAGCCGCGAGCCTATCTCCAGTCCTCCCAAGGCATATGTTGCATGATGATGGACCAGATCTCGATTGGCAAGTCTGTGGCCGGCGCGTCTGGGAGGACACGTACAGGAGCGTGACAGACCTACAAAGAGATTCTATCATGTCAGCTACCTTACATATCAGACCTGCTGTAATAATGTCAGAGGTCAACACCGCTTTGTGCAATGTGACATTAAGTTGCATCTTCTGCATGCATACACTTCTCAGGGCTGACACATACTCGACTGAGCTGCTCATAGCTCCTCTTCTTGAGTGTTACCCTCGGTGCCACATCTCAGACGTCTCAGCAGGGTGTCAACCACTATAGCCAGATGTAATGAAGCATACCGACAACTCCACCTTCACGTCCGCTTGAGATGGCATGTCTCGCATGCAGACTCTGGAGGGGCCTCGGAGGGGAGGTTCTAGCGCGAGCTTGAACTTGCAAAGCCCCGGAGGATTGCGCCCCATCCGTACACAGCAGACAGCACAAGGCTGCCAGCAGTGCAAGCAACCGCCAATCTCTTCATGCGTGCAGGATACAGCCTTCACAGGTTGAGGAATAAGATTTATCAAGCGGATACTGGCCGGCAACGGGATTCTGACGTGCACATAATAGGCAGATCTTGTTTAGCTCTCACAGAGAGCAGTGTTGAAGGCATCCTCGCGAGCCATCTCGCAAGGCATGCCTCCTTGCTAACACTGGTGACAAGGACAGTGACAATGCCCCTAGACTATCCAAATCTGCAACACTTAGCGCTGGACTTGGGCAATGAATATGAAAAGCGGGAGAAGGGACAGAGCCATTTGGAAGTCTTTCCAGCAATCAGAATGCTGAAGGGTCTGAAGACCTTGTACATACAAACTTCCAACACTACACATATTGACGGACCAGCAGATTTGACATGTTGCAAGCAATTACAATGCGTGGCAGTGCAAGATGTTCAATTATGCGGTTTGATGGCTTTACCAGCTGGCTGTCCTTTGCACGCAAGTACAGTATTCGAATCGAGTCGAACACCATCATCGTACTGATTTTGACAATATTGCCCACCTAGTCTCCGGATTGACCTTGCACCGCCGAAGCCAGTGGAAGCTGCACGAGATTTCGGGATGGCCATTTCTACAATATTATTCTCATGCGGCTAACATGCGGAGCTTGAGAAAGTTACGGCTCTGCTTGAATGAGGGCAATTTTGATTGGTCGTCTGCAGAGCAAACAGCGCTTCTTAACCTAGACAAGACGCCAAGCTTGGAGCTGCTTGAGATAGATGTGCATTGTGATTTGACGGTGTCAATAGATCCCAGATTGCCTCTTAAGCTCCTTGTAGTCATTGCAGCAGGGACCCTGCAAGTGCGCACATCCACGGCGATTGAGTTGAGCCCAACATCCATGCCCACATTGAAGCAAATGTACCTCCGTTGGAGTAGTTCAATATGGTCTAGGTATGGGCCGGCAGCAGAGGGCTCTCATGCAACACATCCTGAGTCATGGGCAGGGGTAAGTTTCCAGCAGTACATGAAGGAGGGGCAAGATTATTGGACAGCTCAGATGCCCGCTGGATTTCAACCTGGGAATCTGCAAGAGTGCATATGCGGCGCATGCCCCGCGTGCCTTGCCCGAGCCAATGTCCCTGTGCTATGTGGTCAAGCATGGACGAGCAAGGGTTTCGAACGACACCTGAGTCCCCACTGCAACAGGGAACCTTGACATGACATGCCTAGGACATTGTGTGCTTGAAAGAGCATGACGCAGTTCGATAGCTATGCCTTCACCATGGAGTATGTTGACACTGCTATCACAGAAGCCTTTGTAAACTCTATCATCCAGACGTGATGAGCACTGGCGTAAACTTGCCTTATGCAGACATGATGGAACCCTGAGTCGACTATTTGTTGGAGCTGAGATGGATAATTTTAATGTTTGGGCATTGTCTGCCCCCATATCTAACAACAACCCATTCACGACGATCCAAGCCTGGCACACTGAATAGCCACGGTGCAAATGAAGATCAATACCATCATTATTAGCACCCCCATTAAACTTTAAGAGTCGAGAAGCTCAAAACGTATCCTAAACAGGAAATGTTGGCCACTTCTTTGGAGCGCGAAGCTGATCAATTGGCTCCAAATTTGCGCTGAAAGCGGCATATATGAGTACACAACTCAAAAAACGGAATCGTAAAGCTAGTATAGCCTTGATGCGTCAGTCGTAGCCATCGAGCAGCTCCTCGGAAGACGCCAAATGTCTCGCATGACCTAGAATGTCAGTTCTGCTCATGCTGAAAAGATCATCCCATAAGTGCAACGCACGCTGGCCCCGAGTATGATAAAGTGAAAACTTGAGGGGGGGTGCTCGTGCCAGTTGATACTCACGCTTAAGTTGCATCACCTCGGTATTTTCTGAGAGCCAGATAGATGCAGCAATCACGTCATCACCTACCATAGTACACCCTGGCCCAGTTGTTAAAGAGTGTGTATGCTGGCTTTCAGCATACTGTAATCAAAACGATTGCCTGCCGCTTGAGCTCCTCACTCTCTGCCAAGGCTTTCTTGAGCAAGCATGAGCGAGTTCACTGCCATCTGCTTCGTTGTACTGTCTGTTGTGGCCGCCACGGTGTACATAGGGGTGGCAGTCCTCCGAGGTCTTGCCAGATGCAAGCTTGTGCTGGACTCCGTTATATGGTACATGAGACCACTACTCATGCAACTCCAGCCCTCTCGAACGGACACAAAGGTGAGATAGTCATCGTGTTCTCGTTAAATAGCAAGTGAGCTGACAGCCCGCTGAGACGTCTAGTAGTAGTACTACTACAGAGGAAAATCAATCAGAAGCAGAGCTTCTACTAGTAGGCAGTTCAGCTGAGCATTGCTGAGTCTGAGCATCTGGTGCAAGCAGGATATCGCATGATGTGCTACGTAGTAGTACTGTTATTTCTTGTCTCCAAGCTGTGTATGCTCTCTGACGTGGTCACAAGTCATGTCAGGGATTGCGTTGCTAGACATGGCAAATTATAAGGTCTCGCGGAGGCAATTTGGGTTCATCTACATCATGATGATCATTCCTTTACACGCAGGCCACGGATTTGCCAATCGACATCTGGTCCATCATCATGCAACATATGCCTCCCAAGGATTGGAGAAAGGCTCGCGGCTTCTGTCGTGCAACCAACGCCTTAAGGAGGCCATTTGTTGCGGCACAAGTGTGCAGACTCTTTGACAACCACGAGTTGGTCCTCCTAAAACAGCTGCAATTCGACAGGTGGAGTGCCTGCCACTCTCTATACCTCGATTTAGGGCAGCTGTTTGAGGCACAGACGCTTACTCCGGGCCAGATCGAACAACTACGTGTCACCTTGGCTGGCAGCAAACTGCCAAAGCTGCGTTGCTTGCACATAATAGGCAGATCCTACGCAGCTCTCACGGGTAGCAGTGTCGAAGGCAGCCTTGTGAGCCACTTCGCAAGAGCTGCCTCTTTGCTCACACTGCAGATGGGAACATTGATGATTCCCCTGGACTTTCCAAATCTGCAGCACTTAGCGCTTGAGTTGATGGAGCACGCAGATGGGCAAGCCCATGTGGAAGCTTTCGCTGCAATGAATATGCTGAAAGGTCTGAAGACCTTGTACGTACAATCTGCAAGCCCGACAACCATAGACGGGCCTGTGGACTTGACATGTTGCGGGCGCTTGCAATGTGTGGCAGTGCAAGGTATCAAGTTTTGTGGCATGCTACGTCTGCCAGCTGGTTGCCTATTGCACGCAAAAGTGGGCTTTGACACTCTTGACGTACATCATGTTCCAAATGTTGCCCACCTGGTAACGGGGTTGACCTTTCTTGCAACAAGCCAAGGCAAGTATTGTAGGTGTATGCGATGGCCTTTCAATGACCATTACCGAACGCATGGCATGTGGCGCTTGAAAAGAGTACGGCTGATCCTGAACAAGAAGGACCTTCATTGGCCAAGCGGTCGGAGTCAGCAAGAAATGGTCTTTGATCCAGACAAGACCCCTTGCTTGGAGGTGGTTGAGATACATGTGGAGAGCAATCTCATTGTGTCAATAGATCCCATGATGCCATTAAAGTCGCTTGCACTTATTGCCGCAGGGACCTTAAAATTGCAAACACCAAACGCGCTTGAGCTGTGCCCGATCTCTATGACCACATTAAAGCATATGTAATCCAATGGAGCACTCCGGTGTTTTTCCCACCAGGTATAAAGCTGAGTCCCACAAGAAGGTCAAGGACAAGGTTGAGGCTCCGGCATTACATAAAAGAGTGGCAAAAACATTGGACGGCTCAGATGCCCGCTGGGTTTCACCCCGGCAGCTTGCAAGAGTGCAGCTGCGGGGCATGCCCTGCGTGCCTTGCGCAAGCCAATGTGCCGGTGCTGTGTGATCAAGCATGGACAAGGCAGGGCTTTGAACAGCACCTGAGACCGCATTGCAATTGGTAGCCTTGACTGGTTCATGCCCAAGACATGAGGACCCCATGCCATTGATAGCCCTAGGCAGAGGTTGTATGACCTGCATCAATCCGAGTTAGAGAACAATCAATCTAGTCAAGCTAGCCATGAAGGCTACCACAGGCGAGCGTTATGCAATGGTGATGGATTATCCCTCGAGCAACGTTTTTGAGCTGAAATTGCTCTTAATGTAAAATGTACGTAATTGTCGGTATTTGGGATACCTGAGCTCGATTGCAAATATGCATCATTAGCCTTAAAACTGTACATTGTGCATTGAGCAAAAGCCTTGAAGGCACACATACAACTTTACAGGAAGCATGCAGCAAGGGGGGCTCCAAGCCTCCTGAAAACACCGTGACGGGGTACCAGTGCTGCCACGCATGTCTCATAAATTTTAACAAGACCTGTGGGCTGCCACAGCGTGTATGGCATCAGTCCCAGATCAAGCAACACTCTGATGAGCTATCTAGTTGATTGAGGGCCACAAAACGACACAGGCCACTTTCATAAGAGCGATTATGTCATCAGACCTGGCAACTAGCTTCCAGCATCCTGGAATCTGCGAAGACCCATCGCCGGCCAGAATCCACTGCTCGCAGCACCTCGATCTGTCAAGAGTATATTCTATCACGCACGGGAAAAGTTGCTGCCACTTGCAGCCTTGTGCTGCCTGCTGTGCACGGAGGAGGCGCATCTATTTGGGGTTGTCATAAACGCAAGCTCGCGCGCTGATTTGTGAGACATGAGGCCACGAAGCATGCGAGACAAAACCCCCCCAGCACACACAAAGGTGAGGTACTCAACGTATCACATCGCCCTGGGCTGATGCAGCTGACAGCCTGCTGAGACGTTGGCACAGGTCACAAGCGGAGCCTCTGAGCAGCTCTGAGCATCTGCTAGCCTGAGTGCCTCATGCAAGTAAAACATGACTGCATCGTCACTCTTTTACAAAAGAGTGTTTGACCTCTGACTCAATGACATCAATGCCAAGTTATGTGAGCGAGCTCTGTATGGGACATGATGAGAACTCTTGGAGGTCTGTCGCGCTCATCTTTGTGTCATGCCGCACGCGCAGGCCACAGACTTGCCGATCGAGATCTGGTCCATCATCATGCAAAATATGCCTTCCAAGGGGTGGAGAAGGGCTCGCGGCTTCTCTCGTGCAACCAACGCCTTGAGGTGGCCGGTCGTTGCAGCACAGATGCGCACATTCTTTGACATACATGGACGTGTCTGCGTGAGAGAGCTGCAGCTCGATAGGTGGAGTGCTTGCCACTCTCTGTACCTCGACTTGGGGCAGCCTTTATCAGGCACAATGGCCTAAACCAGATGAGATCGAACAGCTCCGGGGTCACTTAAATGTGGCTGGAAGCAATTTGCCAATGCTGCAATGTGTGCACATAATAGGCAAAACGAGGGAACCTCTCACCGAGAGCAGCGTCGAAGGCATCCTCGTAAGCCACCTCGCAAGGCATGCCTCCTTGCTCACGCTTTGGATCAGGACAATAATGATGCCCTTAGACTTTCCACATTTGCAACACTTAGCGCTGGAGCTGGGCAGTGAGCATGAGAAGCGAAGGAACTGGCAAACCCATTTTGAAAGTCTTCCCAGCAATCAGAATGTTAAGAGGCCTGAAGACCTTGTACATGCAATCCTCTGAGACGACCGTTGTTGACGGGCCTGCGGACTTGACATGTTGCATGCACTTGCAATGCGTGGCAGTGCAAGGTATTAAGTTTTGTGGCGTGCTAAGTTTGCCACCTTGCTGTCTCTTGCGTGCAAAATTGCAGCTTCAAGAATATCTAAATAACATTTCCCATCGGATTAACGGCCCGTGGCTGGGGCCCGGGGCTGACCTTGCATCCCTTAGCACCCTTGCCCAGCGAGAGGATAAGAGAAGCTCTGGAGTGGCCTTTTAGGCTCAGAAAATTTCCGGCGCTGAGCATGCGGTGCCTAAGCAAATTACGGATTATTTTGGATAAGAAAGACTTTGAGAAGCTTTCTTCAAGATGGCCTGACAAGCTCCTTTTGGATCTTGACAAGACGCCAAGCCTGGAGGTGGTTGAGATGGATGCGCATTGTGAATTTGACGGTATCAATGGATCCTAGACTGCCGTTGAGACTCCTTATACTCGTTGTAGCAGGGAGCTTGCAACTGCGCACAACCAAGGCGCTTGAATTGTGCCCAACCTCCATGCCCACATTGAAAGAGATGTACATCCAATGGGTACTTCGATTTTTTCCAAGTATAAGCCAACACCAAAGGCCTCTTGCGCAGCAGACTCTAAGTCATGGACGGGGGTAAGGCTGAAGCAATATGTCAAGGAAGGGCAAAATCGTTGGATGGCTCAGATGCCCGCTAATCTTGAAGCCGGGGACTTCAGGCAGCCACTGAGTGCTGCTGCGAGGCATGTCGGGCATGCCTAGCGCTAGCTGGTGTGCTTGGGCTATGTGATGAGGTATGGACGAGCAAGGGCTTTCAACAACACCTGAGACCCCTCTACAGAAGGGGGCCTTGGTGAATTGTACAGGGCATGAAATGATGAGCACATGCAATGTCCTACGTAGCTTGCATAAGTTTAGTGACTTGAGCCGAATCAGAGAGCAGATACTATCCGCTCGCTCAAGCTAATCTTAAATGCTACCACATGCATGCGGGATGCAAAGCTGATGGCAGGTTGCCTGAGCAGCAACTCAGCAGCTCATATTGCTCTGTATGTCACCGGCACACTCTGCCCTCATCTTTACGCCACCGGAGGTACCATTATAATTAGCATAACCCAGAATATTCTACTCTGGCATGCTTCATTGCAGAATACATCACTATCCTAGAGAGTGTGTACATTACAATATAGGCAAGCGCACACAGCAAGCATCCTGAGTCATTGCACCATAAGCTGTTGCATCACCTTGGTGTGCATTACCGATATGCATGGCACATGAACGCCACATCTGCCTAGCCATCAAGGCTTCCAGTTACTTTTGTAGCTGGATTGGCTGCAGAGGCAGCGCCCCATAATTCTCTCTGCTGTTGTCCCGCTGGTGGGACTTCTTCTGCAGCAGGGATGACGCCAAGATGCGCTGCGCCGTGGGCCTGTCACCTGCAGACCAATTATCTATGTGTAAAGTCCATGCTGAAACATGACTGTCCCTCCACCCAATCACTTGATTGTCCACGCCCCGATCTACAGCTTGGCGGGATCAGCCTGCAAGAACTCGAGATCTCTGGGGCCAGCAACACTGAGCAACCCAAACGCTTCCATCTTCCTCATACGCCGTCTATTTTCATGGGCTTCACAACGGAACCAAGCACTTACAGCAGAGTCCAACTGCTGAGAGTGCAATCCGGTGTCACAAGCGACCTCCGACTTGCAGGGGTGTCTTGCAGATAGCTACACATGCCGCGCTATCCAGAAATCAGCTGTGGAAATGCAGAGACTTGGGCTCAGAGAGCTCAGCAGAGCATGATAGCAGAGGTGGATACCTGGCGCTGGGGCCATGAGCCACTTGAGCATCTTTTGGAAGCCAGACGTAAAGCTGGGCATCAACATCAACTTCCCTTGTCTCAGCTCATGGTACAGAGTACCCCCTGCATTGCATTCTCTCGCCACTGTAGAGGTTTTCCCAGATTCACGGCGCTATACACCGCAGCCCATCACGTATTTTGCCATCAGCCTCTGCTGGTTTGCAGTTGCAGCTCCATGGAACACTCAAGCTGTTAAGGCAAATCCAATCAACTTTTGATTCACATGCCATGGAATCTCTTCAAGGGGTCTTGCATGGCATCTCCTGCAGTCCTCTCATCGTTCATACTGACTCAATGCAAGCCTGGCAGCACACAGGTGCACATATCCTACTTCCAGGGAACGGCTGTATCTATTGAAATTTGCAGTATGTCACCATGCAGGCTGAGCGCTTGCCAGATCTGTGGGAGCTTGCTGGGCGCACCTGTGGGAAGCTGTGCGCCGGTAGCCAGCTCATACAGGGAGGCTCCCAGCATGAAGACGTTGGCCTTGTCTAGCGCGCTAAAGTCATCGTTGAGGATCTCCTGTGGGATGTACCTGCACACAGCCGCAGCATATGCATTTCAGTCCTGTCAGACCGCTAGATGTGAATCCCTTAGCATGGACCAGGTACAGAAGGGCTTCTCTCAGATGTCTGAAGCATGCCATGTCTCTTGTAGGTAGTGCATATGCTCCTATGTGTGTGGCTGTGACACATCTCATATGTGCAGGTTGCCTCATCCCAGCTCCTCTAGTTGCAATTTGGGCACAAGCTGGCAGTGCACGCCGCTGACAGCTGTGGAGATCATCATTTGCAGCATACTTGCCTGGCATTGCAACTGTGCTGCACCAAGCAGGAGTTCCATGCCATGCGGTCTATGAGAGACTAGTCAGTTGAAGTAACTGACCTTGAGTCCCCCTCCTGCAGCTGCGCCTGCCCGGAAGTTCCTCTGCATGTGGCTAGGCCAAAGTCGCCCAGCTTGTAGGTCCCGCCGTTTGCTGTGTAGATGTTATCCGGCTTCACATCCATGTGCATAATCCCCCGGGCATGCAGATGCTGCAGCGCCTCTGCTATCTGCATGGCAACAGCAACATGAGGACATGCCTCATCGCATCTTGCCTTCCTTGGCAAGAAGGCCTATGGGTACATGTGCTTGCGATGTTGCAAATTTGTGCATCCTCGCTTCTGGTATGTATGCATGCTTAACTCCACGGATGTGAAGGTGCTGCTGAGCATCACCAGGCTGTGCGGCAGCAGTTTGCCTTGCCAGTTGTACACTTTGCAGCGGCAGGTCAGTGCAGGTACTGTGCTGAGCCAGGCCGCTCACGGCAGTCAAGTGTCATCTACTTTCAGGAATCAGTGTTGGAGGCACAACTGAAGCCCCCATGTAACCACAGTGCCCGCTACATGAGGGGTGCTCAGCAACACAGTGAGCGAGGTGAGTCACCTCATGACAAGGAGGACGCACCTGTCTGAGGATGTCCAAGAGCTCATCCTCCCGGAAAGGCTGCCCGTCCAGGAGGTGCTTGGTGCCCAGGGAGACATCACACTTCTCCATCAAGATATAGAAGTACTGCCCCTCCGCCTGTTGCTCGGTCCAGCTGCTGTAGTAGCGCACGATGTTGGGGTGAGAGCCGGAGGCCGCCATTGCCATGGCTTCCTGCATGCCAGGAGCAACCCTTGTGCTGAGTGATGTGTTTGTTTCACCAATGCGCAATGTTCCGACACGGGACAAGAGGCCCTCGCGGGCCATGGCTTCCTGCACGTCAGAAGTTGTGCTTGGATCAGCGTTAACATTTTCTGCCATGACCAGGGCGCGGGCCCAAAGCTGCCCTTGCAGCGCATCCTGCTTCAAACAAGCAGGCAGCAGATGTCTGCGCGACGCTATGGTGCCCTGCCACCCAGCATTCTGTCTTGATACGTTGATGACGTGCAACATTCAGGCAGCCTGGACATAGAGTATCAAAGGTCAGAGGCACTGATGGATTCTGGTGCTCAGATTTCGTCCCTCGACACTCAGATATCTCGGCCATGCTCACCTGCTGCCACCGCTTGGCTTCCAGCTCTGTTAATACTGCTCTGAAAGACCGCTTCAGTGCGTACTCCATGCCGTCAAACTTGCTCTTCACCCGGAACACCTTGCTGAAATTCCCCTGCCCAATGCTTGCTATCTCCCGGAACTCTTGCCTGCGCATGGAAAGCCCCCCTTAAAGCCTTCTGCAAAGCCTTCTGCAGTGCCACTGTCAGCATCACATATCCAGCTCAAGAAGTGCGGCAACACCAGATGCTCTACCAGATTCTCAAATGAAGCAGCAGCAGTACCTGTAGCGCGAGACATATGGCGGCCGCCTAGTCAGCCTGGTTGCCTCGTCAGGCGCCTCCTCTGGGCCGTCTGTGAAGATGTTGCGGGCGCAGGGCGGGGAGGGCATCCGGGCACGGGCAAGCTTTCTGGGCTGCCCGGGCTCCTCTGCTGCGGCTGCTGCGCCCTGCTGGCTCTGGCTGAGGTCCATGCTGTCTGCTGGCCCTGCACGCAGGAGGCCTCAACAAGGTGACATGTAAGAACAATGACGAAGAGTACAAAAAGTTATAAAGACAGAGCATGATGCGTAGCTTTAAATGAAGGCCAGAAGTTCTAGGAAGTCCAGGTTGTTACATGCTCAGAGCCATACTTTGAGAGTCAGCTCGAAGGATAGCCGGCCTTGCAGGTGGACACTTGATGCTGTGCAGGCGTGCTAGGGCGTACCCATGACATTGCGCGGGCGCTTGATGCGGGTGGGGGAGAGTTGCGCAGGCGACCGGAAGTGTGCTTTCTGCGACATGCCCTCGCCATGCTGATCTGCTGGGGTGACGTAATCCTGAGACCTGCGCATTGACCTTGTGCGCTCAGTGTCGAGCATATGTGCTCAGTTCCAAATATGCATGCACACTCAACCCTTGGACTCTGGCCCATGGGACCCATCAGTTTCAATATGACACCCAGTGTTTTGCGCTATGCAGTGCGGTACAGCACAGTCTATCCTCGGGGACAGCCGCCCTTGTGTCAGCATGCGCCGTCTGTGCATGGCCCGGCATCTGACACCTGTCCCATGCAATTCATGCGCAGGGAAGTAGGCAAGCCTTTGTTGCAGCCATATACCCGGGGATGAAGTCCTGCGATGGCATCTGTAGCTGGGAAGTCAGCACATCTGGCTCCTCTTGCATTGGTGCAGCCTGCGAGCTCTGAGAGTCCAAGCAGCACTTGTTCATGGCCGAGTTCAAAAACTGCGACGACGACGGCTGGGATCCCTGAGAGAACTGCAGGCGGCATCGTGACGGCAGCGCTGTCTTGCGGCTGTCTAGTTGGCTCAGCATGGGGATGTGTTCTTCAGAGCAACAAAGCCTGTAATTGCAGCAAAGGGTCTTTGAGACGTAAAAAGGTCTTGCTGATTAGGTACGGCGCGCCTTCGTCTCAGAGATTCGGTGTATCAGTGTGTCTGGTACACTACCTTTCCCTGCGACCAACCTGGTCAATTTGTACTTTGGCTCACTGCTGCCCACACGCTGTACTTGTGTTAACGGCTATAAGATTATGCTAGAGAAGTAGGAAGTATCTCGCTTAGCGTATTGCTGCTGTCATGAGACATGTCTGATACCAGTACAAAGGCCATATCGTCCTGACACCTCTTCAGCAGTGTCCTACCAGATACGACAGTCTATGTTCACCTTCGTAAAATTATATAGTGAGGATCAGTCTGCGAGTGGCAATGACCCGTCTTGACCAGACTTGGCTGTCATGCGCTCAACTCAGAAAGCCCGAGCAGCGTGCTTTGCCAGGGTGGCGCTACGTAAAGTGTGCCATATTAGGCAAGCCCCAACAGACAAAAGGGCGACAGCTCGCTGCAGAAATTGCTTTCGCTTGTTCCTACGAATTTGCGATCGCTCCCCGTGCACGGCCGTCCTCGGCTGGCACTTTACTGCACTCAAGACTTACTTTCGAGGCCTCTGCACCCTTCCAGCTTAGACAGCTCTCAGTATTCAAGACCTTACAGCAATGGACCTGCAGGCGCCTCGCACCCCCTTCTCGCCCGCAAGAACCAACGTGGATGTGAGCCACCGCTCCGGTGGTCCGGCTTCAGCAGCCAAGAGCAAGAAGCCAAAGCAGCAGGTATGACCTGGTGATCGTTACACTTTACAGCAGCTTGGGCTTGCATGCAACAGATTCTGAGCTCTGTCCGTCTGCGGTGCAGCTTGATCGGTTCATTCCTTCGCGAAGCGCGCTCGATGTGGACGTCTCAAGCTACAATCTTCTCAAGGAGAACGCCTTTGTTGCTGAGATCCCCCAGAAGGTGTGCCTATTTGCCACGAAAGGTCAACGTACAGCAATGTGCTTTTCAAGGGATGCAAACGAGGTGTGTTGTTGTAGTGCTAAGACTACTTGGCTGTGCAGAGCGAGTATGCAAAGCTCTTGGAGGAGACCCTTGGTACTGGTTCCTCAAACTCACGCATTCTAGCTTTCAAGAACAAGGTGCGCACCCTTCCCTTTCTTTTGGCTTACCTGTTAATGCCATGGCTGCTGTCTGAGGTGAATTGGCTGCACTTGCCGATTGCCGCCAAGGGCAACCGTCAACTCGAAGCATCTGATGGCGCAGGCACCTGCGCCTCCGGAGGGGCACATCAACCACCTCGCGCCCCTCTACACCCAGAACGCCGGTAACAGGCCCGCAAAGAAGACCTTCCGGGCTGTGCCCTCAGCACCCGAGCGCATTCTGGACGCTCCAGATCTTGTTGATGACTACTACCTCAACCTTCTCGACTGGAGCAGCACCAACGTGGTGAGTGTCTTTCACTGTTGAGCATTGTCTTGGGCCGTTTCGCACCACCTCAGTCTGTCTGTGCTTGACCTGCTTGCTCCCTAAACCTGAAAATGCATGCAGCTGGCCTTCCTTGTATGGCATGCCACAGCTGAAGACCTGTGTTTGATGCCATGGAGTGCTGTCCAGGTGGCCATCGCTCTCAAGGGCGCCGTCTACCTGTGGAACGCCAGCACAGGCTCCATTGAGACTGTGCGCCCTTCCACCAACCCCCTGCCTTCATGCCGGGAAAAACCTCGCTAGCTCACATGTCACTGTCGTCATGCTTCCAGATACCTGCACGTGCAGTTATGTCAGAGCTGAAGCCTGAAGCTAGCACTGCGGGCCGTTAATGCGCATTTTGCCCATCCTGTGCTGACGCCAATGGTTGAGTCACATAAGGAATCACATGTCCTGCTATCTTCTGGGACTTCATTGAACCAGGCATGCGCATGCAGCTGATGGAGTGCCCAGCGGAGGATGACTACATCACCAGCGTAGCCTGGGCGGCTGACGGCAAGCATGTCAGCGTGGGCACCTCCAGTGCTCAGGTCCAGGTAAGATTCTGCAACTGCCCCTCACTCCTTAATGTACTGCCTGATGTGACTCGGAGAGCAGCAGCTTGTGCGCTGGCCTTCCAGATGGCTCTTCTGGCCACCATCACTGGGGCGGCAGATGTCATCAGTATCATGCCCTGCTGTGTGGATCCTGCTCTGCATCGTGGGACGGGAGATGAAGGGTGATGCTGTATGGCTACACATGAAACTTACCCCGGGTGTGCATGATGTGCAGATCTGGGACGTGGGGCGCATGAAGCAGATCCGGGCGCTGAAGGGCCACTCTGCGCGCGTGTCGGCGCTTGCCTGGTCAGGCACCACCCTCTCCAGCGGCGGCCGCGACTCCAACATCATCAACCACGATGTCAGGTGCGCGCCTGATCAGGATATCTCCTCTTCTCCTCAGCCGCATCCCACAACGTTCAGGCAGCTCTGCTGTGCATGCGCTGATCAACGCTGCATGTCCTGCATGCATTCACCTGGAGTGTGTTACAATGTTCCGGAGCGGTAGCGTGCTTCTGCGTAGAGCAGCTGCACCTCATGCCTATCTTGCAAGGCCTCCTGCCTGAGTGGGAGCTTTACCGATTGCATAGTGTCTGCAGAGCGCATTGTGTGCAACCAGGGTGGGCAGGCCTTTGACGCATGAGAGAAGAGACTGCTAAAGCTGCATTTATCTACTGCAGGATCCGGGAGCACATCACAGGGGTGCTGCGGGGCCACGAGCAGGAGGTGTGCGGCCTGAAGTGGTCCCCCAGCGGCACGCAGCTGGCCTCCGGCGGCAATGACAACCTTCTGCACATCTGGAGCGCCACAGGTGCTCATGCTGCCCCAACCAGTAGACAATGCTCCAAAAATTGAGAAGGAAGTTGAAGAACTTGCCTGTGATGACCTGAGGGTTGCAACATCAGGACCGGCATTCCTAGGGTGCAGTTATGACCTTCAGGCAATCCAGGAGACAAAGCCAAAGCGAGCTCATGCCTCAGGATGCACAGTTGCTTTGCAGCCAGCGCCATTACAGCGGTGGTGCTGTTGGATGCATTCTGCAGCACAGTCTTCGGGTCTTACGGCGCTGCACAGGAACATGCATGGCATCACCGTCAGAAGAATGTCCCGATAAACTCTCTCGTTGCCATGCAGGCGGGCCACCGATGCACAGGATGACCGCTCACGCAGCAGCTGTCAAGGCGCTGGCATGGTGCCCCTTCCAGTCCAATTTGCTGGCCTCCGGAGGAGGCACCGCAGACCGCTGCATCAAGTTCTGGAACACCCACACCGGAGCGCTGCTCAACTCCATTGACACTGGGTCCCAGGTACAACACTTGCCAACTTGCCACTCAATTACCTTGCATGCACATGACATGCATGGCAAGAGGCAGCAGAGGAGACTGAACACATGTCCAGGACGCTTGCACATTTGCCTTACAATCCACTCTTATGCCTGCGCTTGATAGCTCTGCTTATGCTGCAGTAGGCTCTGCTTGATACTTTCCTGCGCGGCAAATTGCATGGCATGCACACTGAGCAGCAAGGCGGTGCGAAACTCTGTTGTGGACAGGAGGGGAGACACGTATGAATGCCAGAGAGGCCCAAAGCAAGACCGAAAGTGTGTGTGCAGGTGTGCGCGCTGCAGTGGAGCCGGCACGAGAAGGAGATCTTGAGCAGCCACGGCTTCAGCCAGAACCAGCTCTGCCTCTGGAAGTACCCCTCCATGGTCAAGGTCCGCCACTCACACCCTTACAGTCACCCTGCTGCCTCACGACCGCACTCTGTGAGATCTGGCCCCTCGGCAGGGCTGGCTTTTCGAGTTGTGTTCTGAAGTGCAGTGCGGCAGTGCGACTTGCATGCACATTGAGGAGGACAGGCAATCTTGCGAAAACTTGGGAGATTGATTGAGCAGTTGCCTGATATGCTACAGCTGGTGCAGTCTTCGGCCTGCGGGACCATCTGTTTGCCTGGAGAGGCAATGTGCTGCAGCATGGCGCAATCCCAAGCAGCCCTGGTAGAGCTGCCCTACAGTACGCATGGCATTTGCACTTGCATACGGTGGCATCCACAGCTAACACGGTGAAGTGTGCATGGCTGCAGGTGGCTGAGATGACGGGGCACATGTCGCGGGTGCTGCATCTGGCGCAGTCCCCGGACGGCGTCACGGTCTGCTCCGCCGCGGCCGATGAGACGCTGCGCTTCTGGAAGTGCTTCGCAGAGGCTGCGCCCGCCAAGGTATGCATCTGTCTGTCATTCATTCATTCATTCATTACATCGCAGTTCAAGTGCGTTGCAGCAGACATTCTATGGCAGCCCTCCGGGCTGCTCTGTCTCGGGAGTTAGTCCATCATATGTGTGAAAGTCTTCCGTCTCATGCATGGCCACTTGTAGCTACGCATGTGAGTGCATATTCCTGGCTCTATAAGGTGCTGGGGACTTGGAAGGCTGATTTTGAAGGCGTGCTTGCTCTTGCTCACATCACCGAGGGTATGGGCAGATGACGGGAGGTGCCAGCGTTCTTAGTGCCTGTCCAGCATCTTCCGGGCATCGTTGATGCAGCAGGCAGGTTGGCGGAAAGCTGATTAAGCTCATGCGGATGTGCAGGCGGCCAAGGCCAGCATGAGCACGAGCGCAAGCTTCATGCGCAGCGTGAGCATCCGGTAGGTTTCAGCTGGGCGTCAGTCAGCGCTGACTTGGAGCGATTGACCCACCACCCGGCGTCTCCGCCCTCCCCCTGTACACTGTACCCTGTACTACTACGTTGTCACACTGTGTGCCTCGCAGGGCTTGTACCATCTGTATGTTGACGTGACGTGTTGCGAACTGCCATTTTGTTGCATGGCTGTGTTGCAGGTTGCTGTTGCTTTGACTGTATGCTTTGCAGGCTTGTTGATGAATGTATGACGGCCGAAGGCTTGTCTAACGGTGTTATTTCAACACCCCCATCTTGGCCACCTGAATAGAAGGGCTGTGCAGCTCTGGCACTTTCAATACACTGAAGATGTTCCATTCCTTACGCAAAACCCTCCTTCTGAGAGTCTCATTGCATGCGCACTGCATCACCATGAACAGCGGCTGCAGAGAGCACTCTGCCTCTGTTTAGACCAAATTTGTACAAGGCACATGCTCCCAGCAACAAACCAGCCACAGGCAAAGGCAGTACGCACGCCGTGAAAATAATTGGATAGGACTATTCGTATAATGTTTCGGTAGCACTTCAACTTATCTTTCACCCTTGTGTGTGCGTTTGGGCTGCTCTGGGCAGGTTGCCCAGATACAGTCACCTGGCGGTTTGGCGAGGCCTTCAAAACTCATACTGCAGACAGCTGACTGCCCACCAACTGCTTATTGAGATGAGAAAGGCTTTCATTCGCCATGCAGATCGATAAGTCACAATTCACCGTCAAGCGGGTGTGTCGACTTGTTCCGGAACCCGGTCGATGTGGTTTTCTGTACGCCTATATATGTTGTGGCCTGTGGTGTGCCGCTGAAGGGGCTTATCTGTCTTTCTTTCTGCTTTATAAGGTTGTCCGCCTTTGCAGCTGTACAAGGACTGCCTACGGCTGGCAGACTACATCGGCACACAGGTCACCTCTAGACCCCTAGAGCCTGTTGTGCTGTACTAACTGCTATATGCTTTCAATTAAATACTTAAAATATGTGCTCGCAGGGCGGAAACAGAGCTGTCCTCCGTGCTCAAGTCCAGCAGTCTTTCAAGAAAAACGCAGGAGAGACAGACCCCAAGAAGGTGAATCATCGACCTCTACAGAGCTGAAGCACTCTGTCGCTCAGTCCCTTGCGCCAGCAGTCCGTCCACTCACCTTCATCTCACGTCTGCTCATGTCATGCAGATAGAGGAGCAAAGAGAAGCGTGAGTGCTATGACCTTTAATCTCTCTCTCGCACAGCTTTCCAGCATAGCTTGCGTTGTGTTGTGTTGTAGCAGGCACACAAATTGTTGTGATCTGACTTGTGCTGTGCGCACCTAGGGCTTTTAGAGGGCTCACTAATTATACCTTCCACGAGGCTCAGCGCATGGCAAAGGTATGCCTCCTCTTGAGGATGGTGAACAAGACACACATGTGTTTACAACTTCTGCAGGCATTGCATGCCCTTGCCCATAGCTTGCATGAGGCTTTAGGAAAACAAGGCAGCAGTTTGCGCCCCATTCTGCGCCTGCAACACTCGCATAGCTTTGGTCGTGAGCAAGGGTCGTTCTCTCATGCAGGAGCAGGCCCCAGGCAATAAGGGAGGCTTCAATCAGTAAGGTGTGCAAGCTTTATTCTTCTGCATGCAAAGTGCTGCCGCACATGTCCAGCCTTCCTTGACGTATGCTCAATAAGGCCTGGGCAACTGCATGCGTAGGCAGCAGACCTGACGTTAATTCTCCCCAGAGGACATCTCCTCTTTGTTCTGAAGTCTGATGTGGAGAGTCGTTGGGAGGACCCCCTTCAGGTTGGGATGCCTGTGCACACAACGGACTTACAGCGTCCTGGTAAGTTCTGCCTAGACACACATCCCGCCATCGATGATTGGATACCATGATGATTCAGCCCATCATTCTGGCAAGATGCCAGGGAAACAGGCCTGAAAGAGGGCATCTTTCAGCCTCTGCAACATACTCTGTGTTTGCCGGTTCTAGCATTGTCCTGAGAGTTATATGGGTTATGTGCAGCAGCCCAGTGCAAGGGCTCTCTCCCAGAAGCAATCAGGCCCTGCCCAGCACTGCACAGGGCGGCACAAGCCTAGACAGGCTGCGGCGCTGCAGCACAGCCGGAGCGTCAGCGCGCAGAGCGTGGCGGCGGAGGAGGCAGCTGCGCCTGCTGAGGAGCTGAGCGGGCACATCTCCGAGCAGGAGCGCGCTCAGTACGAGCGCTGGGCTGCTGAGGTGGCGGTGAGCATCCAGCTTTCCTCACTGTGCCGTCATAAGTAAACCCCTTGCTTGGTATGTGCTAAACATCAGGCAATCAGGCAAGATTCTAGCATCTGAGACATACCAAAGCAGCCTCAGTGATGATTTCCCCAGATTGTCATGGACACTTTGCTTTGCTCAGCTCAGTGGTATCCATTCATCAAGCCAAGCATGACTAGATCATTATGAGATGGAGCACCTGCTAATTCATGTCAGAGCATATGGGGAGAAACTGCATTTGAAAAGTGGTACCTCTGGTCGGGTCAGACATGAACTCTATGAACCTCAAAAATCTTAATATGGAGTGCAGGCAGCTGAGGAGCTGGAGCAGAGGGCTGCTGCGGATGCGGAAGCCGCAGAGGAGGACGAGCCCCCGCTGCCGGTCAAAGGCCGTGCGAAATTGGCCGTGTCCCGCAGGCAGCTGGCGCGCCGCGCAGATGCGCCGCCGCAGGCGCAGATACCCTTCAGCGCCCTCCCCAAGGTCCTTTCCCATTTCCTTATCCCTTCACACCAATACAGCCGTAGAAAGAGCAGGGTTGACAGCACACACCTGCGGGCCAGGGTTCAGGAGGAAGGGAGGCTTGTGTTGCAGACGGCTGAGACGCAGAGCAAGTGCTCTACGCTTCGCACAGTCCCACTGTGGCTTGCAGGAAAGCATTTTTTCCGTGTCCCAGGTGTCTGTAACACTCACCTGCCCTCCCTTGTCCCCAGCCCGCAGTCCCTACTGATAGCTTTCTGGCATCATGTACCGAAGCCCATCTGCTTCGTTTTGGGGGCATGCAGCAGATCTATGAGCTTATGCCAGAGGTTATGCCAAGATGTCATATGCTGCCGAGGTGCCGCACCCGTGATAGCTACATCGATTGCAGTGAGAGTAGGCATAGCTGGTGTATCAGCGTGCTTTCTGTGCAGGTTGCAATTGTGGGCAGGCCCAATGTGGGCAAGTCAGCGCTGTTCAACCGCATCACCGGCTCCAGCCTTGCCATCGTGTATGACTACCCTGGCGTGACGCGGGTAGGCCTTGCACTCCATGCAAATCACCATATGCAAAGGTCTGCTGTGTTTTACTCCCGGGAAGCTTGAGATGTGGCTGTCTTCCTAGATTACGCATGTGTAGAGCGCAGATGTCCAGTTGTGCATGGCTGAAGCTGTACAGAGCGGCTGTGAGTGTCCTGTGAAGGAGCTGTGTTGCCTTCAGAGCCTGATCCTGAACCTACGATTTCTGATGAGGTGCCTGGATGTTTCTCATGATGAATCGCACAGTACCTGAGGCTCTACAGAGGACCTCAGCACAGCCCTAGGTACTGGGCAATCGATCTTGAGGACTCGATCATGGTATCTCATCATAAATCGCAGAAGCCTCCAATGCTGCAGTATTGTGCGCCCTGCACGAAGAGCGGCATAGTGAAAATTTAATCCCTGTGTGCAGGATCGCCTGTACACGCGAGCCACCTGGGGCAACACAGACTTTGTCGTGGTGGACACGGGCGGCCTGATGAGCAAGGCTGCCCAGCTGCCCGATGGGCAGCGCGCAGCCGCAGAGCGCGCCATCTCAGCAGCCGGCCTTCCCCAGGTGCCTTGTCACTTCACCTCAGAAACTAGTACCAGCGCTTCCCCAGGATCGCGCTGCCAACAATCACACCTGTGCAAAAACATCAATGGGCTTGTGCTTCTATACTTGACATCCTCATTTCATACCTACTTTTCGTCATTCTTTTTCGTGCTTCTTCATGCATGTAGGCTACTGGTCTGATACAGTCTTCAGTGTGCAGGTCTGCATGTTTTGCGCTGAGGTGCCCATGTCATGTGCAGGCAATCGAGCGGCAGGCGGCTGCTGGCATTGCGGAGGCCGATGCTCTTGTACTGGTGATGGATGGCCAGCAGGGGCTGACTTCTTCAGACAGAGAGGTCGTGTCCTGGCTGCGCAAGACGCACCCGAATAAGCCCCTGCTGCTGGCTGTCAACAAGTGCGAGAATCCTCAGAAGGCAGACATCCAGGTTTGCTTCTAAAGCTGAAGCCTGCTCAGCTTTTTGTGTCCCCGACCACATGTTGCCTCAGTGCTGCTAATCACAATCAGGGGGATAATACCTTACCTCTGCCAACAATGTCAATGCCAGTGAATTTGTTGATAGACATGGGAAATGGGGCGTGCAACTGGAAGATCTCAGGCAAGCGTTGTTGCAGCCAGTAGCGCTCTCGGCCATGACTGGGATGGGCACATGCATACATCCTCATCCGCCAGCATGCTCGTGCGCCCCTGCTGAGGGTTACGCCTGACCCTTGGAGCCTTACAAGGGTCCTTTTCTGCAGGTTGCGGAATTCTGGGAGCTAGGCCTGGACCCGATAGCAGTCTCAGCCATCAGCGGGACGGGCACAGGCGACCTGATGGAGCAGCTGATGGCTCTGCTGCCGCCCCCCAAGACGAGCGAGGCCACCGAGTCCACGGACAAAGCCCTGGCAGTCGCTATCATTGGGCGGCCCAATGTTGGCAAGTCCAGCATCCTTAACTCTCTGGTGAGTCCGTCGTTGAGCTTTGTAGCCGCCAAGCGTTGAAAACATTTCCTCTTGTAGTGCATGTGGAGATCATTGCTACATGTAGGGACTGCTCGCGGTGATTGAGACATTGAACGATTTGAGGACCCTGGCAATGCCCATGATTAGCATACCTGTAAACCTGTGTCCTCCAGGCCGCTGCAACAGCTGGCCGCCATGACTTTTGAATCGTGAATACATTGAGTGGAAACTTCAGCCTTGAAAGTCGAGAGCCGTGAGGTACATTGACTGCGTGATGCAGGTGGGAGAGGAGAGGTCAATTGTGAGCGCAATGAGCGGGACGACCCGTGACGCGATAGACACCGATCTGACGACGCCCGACGGCAAGCGCTTCACGCTGATCGACACCGCCGGCATCCGGAAGCGCACTGCCGTCGCCAGCTCGGACGACGGGGCTGAGCCTCTCAGTGTCAATCGTGCCCTGCAGGCCATCAGGTGATTTCTGCGGGCAGCCCCGGTCCCCTGCAGACAAGTTTGGCGAGTCCAGAATGATAGATGGCAATGGTAGTCGTGTAAGTGATCCCTTTGCTGCTCGTAGCAGATTGCCCAGTGGGGGACAGGCGCAAGCTCAGAGTGTTTCGCAGACATGCAACAGCACTTTTCAGCTTAAATGACACGCACCGTACTCCCATTTCTGCATGCACTTTATCCTTTGACCCACATCTTAGTTCGTGCACCCCGCCTGCAGTTGCTCAGGTGTCTGGATGATATAGGTATACATGCTTCAATCATGCTTTGACTCACATGTGTCATAATGTCTACTGTGCAGGCGCTCTGATGTGGCAGCGCTTGTCTTGGACGCCAGCGAGTGCGCAGACACCGACTCGGAGCGATTTACTGTCACCCAGCAGGACTTCCGGCTGGCAGAGCTCATTGCCGAGGAGGGGCGCGCCTGCGTGGTTGTCATCAACAAGTGGGACACTGTGCCCAACAAGACCAGCAACAGCCATGTCACCTTCAAGAATGAGGTCTTGGCGCAGCTGCGAGCCATCTCCTGGGCCACAGTCCTCTTCACCTCTGCAAGCACAGGTGGTGCTTTTGCTCCCTCTGACAAAGACCTGTCCTGTAGTGAGGTTCCAAAGTGTGACTGCAAGCACTGAGTTGAGTGTCAACAACTTCTTGTGACTGGCCAGCAGGCATCCCTGGTGGCTCGTAGCATAATAATTTGCAGGCAATGGGCAGCAGGTGACACATCAGCTTTAGCACTGTCCATGAGTCAAGCTAAATGCTATGTCAGTGCGCTCCTGGAAAGAGCGCGCCCCCGTTCTGAGGCGCTTTAAAATCTTGCGCAGGCCAGCGCGTCACCAAGATACTCGAGACGGCTGCAGCAGCCGCAGAGGAGCACAGGCGGCGCATCAGCACGGCCACCATCAACATGGTGGTGCGGGACACCGTCAACTGGCGCCAGCCGCCCACACTGCGCGGGTCCAACCGCAAGGGGCGCATCTACTATGCCACGCAGGTTGGCAGCAGTGCTATAACATCATCTTGGCCCTGCATGAGGCTTCCTGCAGATGGCTCCATCATCCCTTGTATTGTGGCCTAACCATCAGGATTTATACCCGTCATTCCCCTTGAGCATCCTCATATCTCCTTGAGCCATAATTGCTCCCTGTGCCTTAGCCATGGGCTGTGAACCAGTGTCTGACCTTCCATGGGAGGCGCACTGACCCATGTTACCTGCTACGGTGTAGCTTGGGATCTCACAGAAGACAGCCAGGCAGGCGCTGTACTGGCATGTTGCGCCATGCCTGTCTGTGTCTCGCTTTTGGTTTCTTTGATGCAGCAGTCTCTGGAAAAGTATCCTGCTAACCAGCAGATGGGTGGCGTGCAGGCTGCTATTCGCCCACCAACCTTTGTCTTCTTTGTCAATGACCCCAAGCTATTTACAGACGAGTACCGGCGCTACGTGGAGACGCAGCTGAGGACGAATGTAGGGTTCCCAGGCACCCCTCTGCGCCTGTACTGGCGCGGCAAGTCTATGTCCCTCGCCTCTGGCAGGGACGGCAAGCAGCAGCCCCAGGCTGGCAAGTCATGATGATGGAACCATGATGGATCTCCGAAGAAGTCGTGTGCAAAAAGCAAAATAGCACACACAACGTGCACTGTATCATGCCAGGCAGGCTTGCAGCAAAAAGGCTGCAGACATGACAGATGAGGTACTGTGAGGGAAGTGCTTGTTCAGTAAGCGTTGTGAATGCGCATGTGGAACTTCGCAAGATTACACTTGTGATTTTGAGGAGGTCTGTGCAAGACTGTTGTTTGTAATGCATCTCCTATCAGCTTCTGCTCTTTGCAGCCCTCGAGTGGGCTCACTAAATTCACTGCAGCTGCCTTGCTGTAGACTGGTGCGGATAACAGAGCATATACAGAGGGATCCCTTTTACTTTCAGCCATTCACATATGGTCCCTACACTGTATTATGAAGCCACTCTTGAGTCCAGATGCATGCACAGCATCTTGAATGGCCGGTCATGATGTGAGGATGAAGATCACAGCACTCACTGATACACCCATCATGATATTTAAGACATTTTCTGGAGCTGTCGAAATCAGTCCATTTCCTGTGACAGCCACCAGGCTGTCCAAGCTGCATCACCAGTGGTACACCCAACAGACCCTCAGGTCTGGATCCTCCTATGCTCACGCCCGCTCCTTCACTCTGCCACGCTGCTGATCCAGTAGTGGCTGCTTGGGGCATCCTGATGCTGATCCCTGCAGCAGTATACAAGAACTTGGCTGATGCAGGGGAGCATGAATACCTGTACGCACACCCCTACCATAGAGGCGACAAGCCGAAACTCAGTTGAGATCCCAACAGAAAAAGGCTCTCGTGCCCAAGGCGCCAGAGCTGCTCATATAGTCCCATGGCCACTTGGTTTGATGCTGTATGCAGAATTGTCAGGGAAGCCTGCGTCACCAGTGTGCGCGGCAGAACCTCAGAGCCAATGGCAGAACGCTTCTGCCATGTGGCAGAACTCATGGCAGAATACCTTCCACTTTTTCACTCGAACCGGGAAAGCCGGCAATCGGCTTCTTTACACAAGCTGCAGTTCTGCCGGAGGTTGCTGAGCATGTCAGAAAAGCGAGGGAAGACATGACAAATGGCAGAACCTAGCTGAGATGGTTCTGCCGCAAACACTGTGCGTCACACACAGGCACTTGAAATTCGGTGCGCACCGCCGTGATCCCCAGCTCAGTCGACGCCGCCAGAGCCGCCGGGCAGAATCTTCTCGATCTTGAGGAAGTCCCACTCCTTGTTGCAGAGCGGGCAGGCGGAGCGCGTCTTGAGCCACCTCTGGATGCAGTCCAGGTGGAAGACGTGCCCGCAGCCTCCCCAAGCTATGCTGAGTCCCGGGTGATCAGCATCCCCTGTGGGATTTGCCTGCACTCACGGCATGCGCTTCACTATACGACACTGACAGGCGGCCATGCTGCTGCCTGTGCCCACAATACACAGGATTGCCTCGCATTCTGCTGCCTCAGCTTCAGCCAGACACAGGCTGTGATAGCCTGTCTCCCTCTGCAGCATCCGCAGCAGGATGCAGGGATGACACATGCAGCTGAAGCATAGCTATGAAGAGAAGTGGATGCACATTGCATCTCATAACACCGGAATGGCTGCAATGAGCTCTCTGTGCTCATCAGGAGCAAGGCTGTTGTTTGCATGCAGATGATCCTCTCAGGGATAGTGTCTGTGACAGACCTGGTACTCAATGCTTGGCTCGTACAGATTATTCCTGCAGATGGCGCATGTGTCGGTGCAGATGGCCCAGGACCACATGGCCACTGCATTCCACTTCTTGATCTCAAAGCGCTTCCCTGTCGAGGGCTTTGCTACTGCCTTTCCTGTCGATGGCCCTGCCTGCTCTACCTCCATCTCCTCCACATCCCCCTGGAGGTACAATCTTCTTCTTACATAAGTCAATGAAGCTCTCATGTGAACTGATAGCAGCTTCGGAATGTACATGCCCTGCGCCACAGATAGTATGACAAACTCTCCCGATATAAGCCTGCAGCAAGCTGAGCGAGCGTACATGCCAGGGCTACGAGGGTCTGAGGTACAGGAGACCTTGCGGGTCAGCGCAAGGGCAGTGCTTGACGGGTGACTATAAGCAGTGCGGGATAGCAGGGGACATTCCAGATGACGGATAGGCTCACCATCTTGTACTTGTGAGGCGAAGCCGATCTGACACCTGCAAACGTTAATGTACATTGAACCATCTGAGTCGTTCCGGACGTGATCTTTGATCGGAACTCCTGGTCAAGATGACTTGAGACGCGCTTACTTGCGCATTCAAACCATTGCACGGACTTCCTACCAACAAAGGTGAGAGGTGTAATGATGTCCTGCAGCTTACCTTGGTGATCAGGTGGTTCACCGGTGCTAGGGCACCCTTCCAAGGCACAATGTGCTGCACAAGCGTCGTCCGGACACCTCTGAAAGGCTGCACGTCGAGTATATGTTGAATTGCTGGACTTCGCTGTCACTGTCACATCAATGGGCATTCTGGCAACGGGCAGGGCAGTTGGGCAGGTTTTCCTGACAGATAATGGAACTCTCTCAGGCTCCCAGTCGCTTGCTTCCGCTACAGGGCTGACAGTGAATTGGCGCAAATTTACTTACGCTCACGCACGGACGCATACAGTATGTATCTTAGGGCGAGAATTTGTAGTCGGCACACGGCACGAGAAGTCTCGCCTGAAAAGGAGTGGCTAGACGATCACCCTCCATGAGTTCTGAGTGCTATGTGCTAAGGCTTCTTCTGGCAAAATGCTCCGGCATGCATGGTTAGTATCTGATTACACTATAGTACTGGTCGCCCACATCACCACTCATGCAGGTCTGTCTCAGGCCAAAAATTTGCATGCGCTGCCCTGCTTGTATTGAAGACGGCCACAATGTCCCCTGACGGCCACACTGTGGATGCCACACACTGCACCCAGTTGTCCGGTATTGCCCGATGTTGGATATTCTGCACACCACGCTGCCAGGATGCTTGGCCCACACGAGCCAGCTGGAGAATAATCTGCTCAAACTGCAATGACAGAATCACATGTGCGCGCAAAGCGATGTGCTGTCCTTTTCAAGAGCACCTTCTGTATACACATACATATACCGTATCCTGTTACAGCCACTGATGACCCGCCACAAGTTGAGCTTTTGAAGGCAGTTTCCCACACAACTACCTATCCGGCGCATGTGTTCCAGGCAATCCTGTGTTTATGCCAAATACACAAGTTGAGCTCTTGCTTGTGCTACTCCCTGTATCCTTCTGCTTTGGCAGCGTTGCCGTAGGCCACTCACACATCTGCCCTCCAAGCGGCCCTGATTCTGTGCTTGTACTTGTACATATAACTCCTGCTCGTGCCACTCCTGATTCCCTGCCGAATTGATATGACCGTTCTAAGCACCATGCACATCTGGCTTCCAGGCATGTCAGAGCTTGAACTCATGGGTTGAGCTCCTGCTGGTGCCACTCCCTGCTTCCCTCTGAGGTGACAGTGCTGTCATAGCCCAGGCGCACGTCTGGGAGCAGCACATAGTCCACTGTGTCCACGTCCATGTACACCAGCGCAAAGGAGGGCAGCGCCTCCTCGCCCTTGTCTGGCACAGGCTGCAGACACAGGGACAAGCTCTCAGCTGTGACAATCTCATGAGGTGGTACTGCATTTCCTCAATGGATGCCCCGATGAAAGCAGTGCCTTTCTTGCAATGTCTGGCAGCAAAAATTGTCAATACACAGCTCACATGGAGGCAGTGTCATCCTTGTAACGTCTGAGAATAGCCTGCATGTTTTGCGTAATGCCTCGGTCAGCATCTCAGGGCGGCATATGCTCTCACGTGACGTGCCTACATGCGTCAGGCAGCCATGCAGAGCAAATGCACAATCCAGTGTGGCACAGTGACATGAGCTCAGGCCAGATATGTGAGAAGCCCCTGGAGGATGCACCTTCTCAAATTCTTCCTTGTTGGGCTCCCTGGGCCGCCCTGACGCAGGCCAGGCAAACCAGGAGCGCCCTCCAGTCGACATGTTGTTCCAGGCGTCCTGGCGAGCCTGCAGGCGCGTCCTTTTGTTTGCATGTACTTTTGAAGACCTCCAGTGTGGTCTCTCACATTCCCCGAGCAGGACAAGGCAGCTGGGGTCAGCCCAGTTTTCACAAGGTGACCAGAGCATTTGTCTGAAATTGTTGTGAAAACCCGAGCTGGGGTCTCCTGAACTGATGCCTGCTGAGCAGAGGATTGATTCATGCACCTTCCAGGTCAATGGACGCTGGTGCTGCTCATCACAGCAGTGAATGCAAGTAGATGTGGCATTGCGGAATTGTAGAGAGGTGATGTACCTCTCTCAAATGGGCATCTGGGTGGTCTGGGCCAACAATGACAAGGTCCCCTCCCAGCCTGAACTGTTCCCGTGAGTCTGAGAAGTACCAGCACGCCTCTGCCCAGGGCATCTTCTTCACATGCTCGACCTTGAATGTCCTGCAGGCCCGCCAGCTTTAGCCCTTTATCATCCGTTCACAACACACAGGTGCAAGGACTGCGAAAGACTGTCCACAGGGGCCTCAATGAGGCTATCTTGCAGCACTCAGCGCCCACATGACCTGCCAACAAAGCACAGAAACGACAAAACAATCTTACACTCACCTTGTGTCAGTGGTGAAGGTGATCTTCGTGGAATCATCGAGAAAGCCTCGGAAGACCACTGTGCGGTTGCTGGGCTTCCCATCAGGCCGCACTGTGGCTAGCTGGAAGAATGTCGAGTATTTCAGGTGCTTATTTGCATCAAGAGCCTTGTTCAACGTTGACTTCCAAGCAACTGACATGATGCCCTGCAGAGCGCAGGAGCGTTTTCAGGCGTCAATGCGGCTCAACCGTCCATTCATGCCAAGCACATGCCGTTGCATGGCATGGTCTTAGTGCTCGTTGCATTGGCTATGAAATGCACCTTGTCGGCTTCCTGCTGCAACCATTCACATCTTTCTCTACTCCTGAGGGCTCTTGGCGCAGGGCTCACCTCTGTGGGCTGTTGCTCTCCCAAAGGATCTGTTCAGCGAACACCTGCCGATACCAGGCCAAGCTGCAGATTGCCTGCTTATGCAGTCTTTCGAGTTATTGTTGTTTCACATACCGAGCTCGGGATCTCTCGATAGCATCACATACGGCTTTGGAAGCCCCAGACAATGACGTGGATGGTCTCGGGAGACCTGCTGGAAGCTAAGGGCAGGTGCATGGCACCAGTGGGTCAACTCAAATGTTCAGCTGATCATCCTCGCGTGCATATCATCATGATCGAAGTTGCAGCAACTCAGCATGGACAAGACGTGCTCTGCACATGACATCTAGATGCACATCTGCGGGTACTTGGTGTGCACAGCCTTGCAGTGCACCGTACAGCTTTACTTACACTGTACTCGCAGATGGACCATTGCATGCACTTCCACCTAGCCCTTCCTAGACTGGGTAGATAGTGTATCTGGAGAGGTGCACTCTAATCCACTCCAACGAAAGCACAGCAGTGTCATCCAGAACGCCTCCACAAGGAGAGCTATAGCCATGCTAGTCTTTCTGTTCAACAGTCAGCGTCTCCCTATTTGTGACGCCAGCTGAGCGCAGGCTCTCGTGCAGCGGCAGCAGCTTCCTGGGCATCTGGGCAGCCACCCTGAGGTCCTTCCCAATCGCTGGACACTTCCATCTGGCGTAATTGAGGACATCCAGAACCTGCTGAGTGGCTGTAAAACGGCGCATGATCCTCTCTCCATTAGGCAGCCTCACGGCAATGTCCAGGACCCCTGCAAAGACACATTGGTTAGCACACAGGGGATGCATTCCGGCACAGCAAGGACCTTGAGTCCAGCCTGATGCTGCAACTATGCTTGGCACCGCCTTGAAGGCCGAGCACCACTCCTAAAGCCTCACACCAATGGCCATCTCTTGCACATCTTGCAGCTTACATAGAATAGAGATCATGTAATCTCTGTCACTTCAGCTTTGTCACTTCAGCTGCAAAGCAATGCTGCAATGTCTTGCAACTCTTTACATAGCAGAAGAGTCACCTGGCCCAGGATCAGGCTCTGGCCCAGGGTCCTCAGGCACTGCTTGGTACACACCCTGCGCTTTGCTTGCGTTCGGCTCCTCTGTAGCCTCACTGCTGCTCTGCACTGTCCCTGCACGGCACTTTCTGGTCATATCAACAGCAGCGCTTACATGGCAAAGCTGTGTTTGAGTTCTAGCAAGAGATGAGCGGGCCAGGGTATCATGGCAAGGCGATATGTTGCTCCAACAACCCATGAGAAGATGCAAGAGAATGCTACCCCAGCTGTCATTCAGTATGTGTGTGACAGCAGATCCACTCAATGACATAGCATAGTGCAAACAGATTGGCAGATTCTGAGGGGACTGACCAGGCGCTTCCAGGCTGGCAGCGATGGCCCGTGCCAGATCCTCGTCAGCATCTGCATCAGCGCTCCACCCTGGCGATGACTGCGCCTGAATGCCATCTGGATCCCTAGAGTACAGTGAGTGGCCCTGCAAGGCAAAGCTACTTTTCGGAATGCTAGTGTCCCCAGTATGCTATGAGCGTCCTGTGTCTGCGAGAGGGAGGCACAGAAACGCCACCAACTCGACAAGCTTCAGTCTGCGGCAGATCAGCTGCAGTGTGATAGAGCAATTCACAAGCATGGGCTGAGCACAGCGTGCCCCCTGCAGCTGAAAGTGCAGGCTAGACTGTCAGCAAATTCTGCTACAGTACAGGAGCACTGCCTGGCGGCACACCTTGCCTGCGGCCGCCCAGGCATACCCGCCCTTTGCTGCCTGGGCCTTTCCCTGGGCCTGTGCGTCTGATGCCTCCTTTCCTGCTGCCAGAGCCTGCGCTGCCAATATCTGTCAGCTCATCCTGCCACAGGAAGCCAGCTTGCAAGCTCCCACCATCACCCAAAGTGCATAACATGAACATCCTGCCTGTTAATTGTGGAGCGCCTGTACTTGAATCTACCAGCTGTCCTGGTGCCTTGTCTTGGTAGGTGGGAACGCATTCAGATGCTGTAGCCTGCTGCCATGAGACAAGGGACCAGGGGACCTGGTTTAGCAAAGCACAGGTGCTTCCCAGCTCTTAAGGGCCTCTCATCAGAGAAGTGGCAATGACTACTACCAGCACGACTGCCTCTTTACACAGGCTCCAAAGGTGATGAAGAACGTCACATTCACGCTACCGTCCAGGTGAATACGGAGACTGCCATGCATCAAAAATTAAGTGTAGCCTGTTGTGATGAGAATTTTTGTGGTGAGAGGGCTGCGCAGCACCTGTGCTTCACTGAACCACCTTCCCTGGTCCCCAGTCACGCTGCTGTCCGGGTAGGTGGGCAGGCCGCCGTGGACCACAAAGATGCTGTAGCCCTGCTCCCGCAGCGTGGCCAGGAAGGCCGAGAGGTAGAACTGCGACAGCTGCTGCGGCGCCGGGAACAGGCTGTTGAAGTTCCACCACTGCCCGTGGATCTTCCTAAGGGAGAACCAATGCTCCTGCAAGCACTCCAAAATCAGTGCGGATCCCACTTTATCGGCCAGCAGGCAAAAATGCACAGCATTCAACCACTGCGGCGCGGGGAACAGGCTGGTGACGTTCCACCACTGACCATGTATCTTCAGCAACAAGTTCCAGTGCCTGCAGACGCAATTGTCCCACCATTGATGGACCGCTGCCTGCAGGATCACCAGGATCCCAATGCTGGAGATCCACATTCAGGAGTGAGCTCATTGCGTCACAGTCTCTATAGCCAGATATGGCGGACAAAGCATAATCAGGCTTCTGGCACAGTCGAGCAGATGTTCAAGGTGATTGTTCATGCGTCTGCCGTCCAGAGCCGGATCTCATGAGCCTTCAGGCAGCGTTGATGCAAAGGCTGCGCTGATCTGAGAATTCAGCAGGAACTCATGCATCCAAGCCTGTGAGCTGACATGCATCCAAGGCCAACATCTTTCATTTGGCATGCATGTTGTGAGCCTTTGGGGCAAGCACAGGTGCGGTCTAGGCATCACGCATGAGAGATCACCCCCTTACCCTCAAATTGCAGATGAACGCCACCTCGTTCTCAGGATGCTGTGCGGACTCCATGCACTCTGGACTGTCCAGGTTCTGACATGAGAGCCCAAAGACGTCCAGGGCCTTCTGAAGCACCTGCATGCTGAAAGCGCCTCTTTCATCAGCCCGCCATAAAGAATATCTTAACGTTGAACAGACCTCAGGCATCTGCTGAACAGACATGCGTATTCGCATTCAACCACAGGAAGCAGGAGGACTCCTTGTGTGCTTGAGATTTCCATACAGGCTCTTGTGACTGGACTCATGGAGCAACACCTGGATCGAGAAGAAGCCATCAGAGCTGACATTCCCGCTGTCCTCAGCCATGAAGCTTCTAAAGTCCTCGCTATCTACTCCGCCCTCTGCCATAAAAGCCTTCTCAGCTGCGTCCAGCTCCTGTGCGATCTGCATCAGACATGAAACCCTTGCATGCCTCCCTACCATTGACAGAAACGCCCCTAGGCTTCGCAAGGGATCAGCTCTTAGGAATCAGAGGTGACTGGCAGACACGAATACAACCCTAGGACATTCAATAGCAGCCTTCGTAAAGGCCCTCCATGACGATCTCCAGGATGCAAGGGGGTGAATATTTTAAGAGCACCGGGCCCTCTGTGACCACTGAGAGCTCCAGGCTGGTCCAAAACAGCAGAGGTAATGCAGTATACCTGGCTCATCTCCACAGGCCCAAAGAAGGGGCCCTGCAGGAGAGTATTGACGCAGTGGACGCCGCAAAGAGAACCCTCCTGCAATCGTCACATGCTTCTTGACCGCAGGTTGTCAACATTTGGAGGCGAAATATTCATGGCAAGCATTCAATCCTCGTCATGCAGGGAGTAACGGCTGCTCATGAGCATGTCTGAAATCGAACTGGTACCTGTTTTTCATGGTACAATAATGCATCGTCCGCCATCAGGACAAAGTGGGACAACTTTGGAGATTCTTCAAGCACCACAGGTGCCGCAGTTTCTTCTATAACTGCGAAAGTTCGAAGTGCTTCTGCTAGGCTGGGCGGGGCGCCAGTTTTGGCTTCTCAGATGCATTCCACCATAGTCCTCTTCCCAACAGTGCTCAATCTCTACGGAATTCTGTCCATGTGTGATCGGCTCAGCGTCATTCCGCCTGAAGTTGCCTGTTCGAGGAGCGCACATCGAAAACAAGCCTGAATAGTGTGGGAAGGTTGTCCTCACCATCAGGTGACTAGCCCGAGAATAGCTTCTCTGTCAGCCTGCGGGCTGAAGTGGCATGGCGCAGGCCGATATCAACATGATGGATGACAGCATGGACGAGGAATCACAAGAGCCGGTCATAGAAGAAGTCCAAAATGACGAAAGCGAGCCTATGGAAGGTAATTGTTCTTGTCACTGCTGGCGCCAGAATGATCTGCTCTTGAGTAACGTAGCAAGACTTACGTTCTGGCGTCGCGCAGACACATGGGCTTACTGATTCTGCGCTTCAGAGAAAATTCTGTTCAAGACGCACCGCTCTCTGTCTCGCAGGCGATGGGCCCATCAAGGCTATCGAGCCCGCAGAGGCGAAGCAGGAGCCTGATCTCATGGCCAACGAAGCAGAGTTCACGGTGATTGCCTTCCTCCGCGCTCATCTTTCTGCGTCTCTTGCTTTCCTTCCTTGCTGAGCGTGAGAAGGTTCGCCTGACAGATACGTCTCCATGCAGTGGCGAATACCTAACTTTTCTCGCGCCGTGGCCGCCAAACTGCACTCCAACGAGTTCTTCTGTGGTGGCACGCCCTGGTAAGCAAGGAGCAGTACCCCACTATGAGGCCCAGACAAGGGCATGCCTGCTGTGCTATGAAGTTGGTTGGGTGCATGAATCTGTCGGAGCACACAGCAAGCAGCCAAGCCTGTGTCTGCCAGAGTTTGTGACTGCCTCAGCCTGCTAGTCATCCCACAGTCATCAAGGCTGCCATAACAGTTCATTTTGCGCTAGCGCTGAGCTCCCATCGCCCTTTACGACTCTGGAGCATCCCATGCATGTGTGCATGTGGCTGCATATCCCAACGCATGGCTCCATCCCTGAGCTGTGCACCTGCAGGAATATTCTTATCTTCCCCAAAGGGAACAGGGAGGTCACAAATTCGACCATCTCCCTTTACCTGAACGTGGCTGACAATGACTCCGCGCCTCCGGGGTGGAGCAGGACCGCCAAGTTCACCCTCAGCGTGGTGGATCAGAGGGATCCTGACAAGAGCGCATCCAAAGGTATTTACAAACCCATTCTGCAACACGGCCTGAACCATCCAATGGTATTCACAAATTCATGCTGCAATAAGGGCTCAGCCATCCAAGGTTGCCAGAAATACCCCGCTGTAACAAGGGCTTAGCCGACCCTGTATATGTCTCGTCACAATGTCCAATGACGCCTCAGCTTGGGCCTGCATGGTGCTTCCTAGCATTGCAGATAGAGATCACACTCCAAACATGCATGTATTTTGTAGAGTGCTACCTGTGTGTCAGCACATGAGCACCGGGCCAGTCCAGTCCTGTGGGCATGCAGCAGGACAGGGTCCAACGAGTGTCACACCAGCTATTGACCCCGCTGCTAAAGATACCTTGGATTGGGGCTGCATGGCACTTCCTAGGGCTGCAGACAGAGGTTGCCCTTCAGATGTTGAGTGCCGCCTGTACAAGTGTCAAACCAGTGAATGACCCTGCTGCTTTTCTAAATGTGCAGAGGCCAACCACACCTTCAGCTCGGGAAGCGTGGACTGGGGCTTCACCACCTTCCTCGCATTGAGGGACGTCTACAGCACCCAGAAGGGCTTCCTAGTGGATGACGTTCTGGAGGTACCCTCTTCGTCACCCACCCTGCTACACATGTGCTGATGCGGCGTGTTACAGTGAGAAGCAGGGCTCTTTACAACAACGGCATCATTGAAGCCACTCTCATGGTTGCTGATCACATTGCAAGCCTAAGCCACAGGAGAAGGCGGAACAGTACAGCAAGAAGCTGCAGCCAATAAGTGAGCAAAGGCTTGATAATTGCCACACATCCACAGGCTTTCCTGAGCCTATAGGAGAGCCCGCAGAAGAATGTGCTCAGTGAATGTACATTCTGCAGCACATTCTCGGTTTTGAAGAGTGCTACCTTGGACAAGACACCACAACACAGAACAATGTTTTGTCCATAGGTGGCCTGCTCGAAGCCAAGAGTGTGCTGTAGAATAGTAGAAAGACTTTAGGCTTTCCGCGCCTGGAGCAGCTGCATCTGATTTGTATGTGATGTATCGTAGATCCGGGCCAAGGTGACGATGGACAAGACGGAGAACGCGCTGTACGACAGCAAGAAGGAGACGGGCTTTGTGGGCCTGAAGAACCAGGGCGCCACCTGCTACATGAACTCGCTGCTGCAGTTCCTGTACAACATCAACTTCTTCCGCCAGGCTGTCTACCACATGCCCACCCAGGAGGAGGATGACATGGCCAAGAGCATCCCCCTCGCCCTGCAGTCCCTCTTCTACAAGGTGCTGCCCACACATTTCCAGTGCTCTGTTGCATGCTTTCCTACATGCGCTATCCACATGCACCTGAGCACACAATAAGGAGTGCCTTCTACCAGTCTGCTCGGGAGGCACCTCTGCTGCAATCTAGGCTGGTACAGCCTTTTATCGGCTTTGGTATCAAGTGGTGAAGTGAGAGTGTGCTGAGCGGGGTCTTACCCTATCACATATCAGCAGGCCCAAGGTGCTTGCTGTGCCTCTGCACCATCATGTATGCACATGAAGGAGCCTGAAGGCTGGTAGTGTGACGTGCTGACAGTGCATTTGACAGAGTTTTGCTGTGGGTGCAGCTACAATTCGGGGATGCCAGCGTCTCCACCACCTACCTGACCAAGTCCTTCGGCTGGGACACCTACGACGCCTTCATGCAGCACGACGTGCAAGAGCTCAATCGGGTCCTCCAAGAGAAGCTAGAGGACAAGATGAAGGTATTGCTGAAAGCCTATCAAATTGGCTAGATCTGTAAAGCAGAAGAGGCGGGTGCTAACACCTCAATTTCATGTCATCTGCTCCAGGTGGCTCATGGTGCAATCAGCATTTGGCAGCACAAGGTCTGGGTGGTGCTGATTAGCTCATGCTGATGCTGGCTTGCAGGACATGCCTGATAAGTTTAAGTTTGTTCTCTGGGTCAGCATGAACATGAGACTTTGCCCTTCGCCCTCCGTGCCTCACTCAAGCCTCCTGGTGTTCAGTGAGGCACAGATCGATCCATCCCACCTTCACTTGTCCAGGCTGAAGTCTTTAGTAGGGGCTCACAATGGACTTAGCAAAGTGTAAACCTGTGAGGTCCGTGTGCAGGGCACAAAGGTGGAGGGCACCATCGGGCGGCTGTTCGAGGGCCACATGCACATGTTCATCGAGTGCATCAACGTGGACTACAAGAGCACGCGGCGGGAGAGCTTCATGGACCTGTCGCTGGACGTCAAGGGCTGCAAGGACATCTACAGCTCCTTCGACAAGTTCTGCGAGGTGGAGGTCATGGACGGCCAGAACCAGTACCAGACAGACGAGCATGGCATGCAGGCACGTGATCTCGTAGGCTATAGAGTGCTGCATAGTATTGATTGGCGCGCTGAGCTGTGGCAGGATCAAACTACTACTCACATGTGTATGTTCTGTGCAATGACATGTTCCTTTCCCGGCTGAGCCCAAGCTGAGAGGTAAACATGTCACTAGACTGGACACACATAGCGGAGTGGGCTGTTGTGCCACATTCCAGAGTGCTAATCAAAATGTTCTTTGGCACAAGGGACTGGCGCTGTGCGCGCCTGGTGAATGCATCAGCACCTTGTACCTGCTTGTGGTGGAGAAATGCGCGGGAGCTCTCAAAGCTACGCATAGAGTGATCGTGTTGTCTTTCTGTGCAGGATGCCAGGAAGGGAGTGCTCTTCGACTCCTTCCCCCCGGTGCTGCAAGTGCAGCTGAAGCGCTTTGAGTACGACTTCCAGCGGGACGTCATGGTGAAGGTGCGCCCACCCTCCAATTGGCGCATTGCCTCATTTACATCCTCTGAACTCGTCCTGTGAAGTCCCAACACGAACTTTGGCTTAATGCACCGGGCACTGGTGCATGTCTTTCCTGCTTTATGTGTACATACTTAAGGCAGCCTGCTCACGATTGCATGTTGATATCTGAAGCTTTGGGACTTCCTTGAAAGGTAACAGACAGATACCCAGATGTATGTATGTTAGGAGTGGGTTCCCATGACCTATTAAGCAATATGATGAGGACATGGCTTTGTGTGTGCAGATCAACGACAGATATGAGTTCCCGGACGAGCTGGACCTGGATCTGGAGGACGGCAAGTGGCTGTCCGAGAACGCGGACCGCTCCGTGCGCAACCTGTACAAGCTGCACAGCGTGCTGGTGCACAGCGGGGGCGTGCACGGCGGCCACTACTACGCCTACATCCAGCCTGACCAGAAACGCTGGCTCAAGTTTGACGACGAGCGGGTACGGCTTCTCTTGTCCCGTCTCCAGTCCTCATGGCTCTCGCGTACACCTGGCTCTGGGGTGCTGCGCTGCAGGCACTGTAACAGCTGCGCCGAGTGGCATCCTTGGCGCAGAGCTTGATTCTGATGCATGTAGTGGCAGAGCTGCTGCAGCTGGGCCTGGCTAGACCTGTTGAGTGACGGGGAAGTGCTCGATGGCATGAGAGTGCAGTACGGGCTAGCATACTTCACAGATCTCGCTGATTCTGCTGTAGAGGGCACACTGCTCACCAGATCTGGGAGCATGCTCCTCCTGTTGTAGAGGGCATACTGCTCACCACATCTGGGAGCTTCTTTGCCCAGCCGAGCTTACAATGGAGCACCTGTGCAGGTATCTGAGGAGGATGCCAAGAAGGCGCTGAACGAGCAGTACGGCGGCGAGGACGCCGCGACGCCTGGCACCGGCCTCAACCACTTCAAGTTCACCAAGTACTCCAACGCCTATATGCTGGTGTACGTGCGGAAGAGCGACTGGGACCAGGTAACCGCCCATCACCTGTTGTCCTGCCAGTGTCCCTCTTGCTCACTTGGTTTTAACACCTGTGTGCGGCAAGATGTTGTGCTGCTGCATCAGGGTAGTTGCTGCCAAGAACTGCAGCTGCTCAGGCCATCGTGTCATGCTGTGCTCATGATGCGCATCAGCATGATACTGGGTGTCCTTGTAGACTGTGTGCCTTGTGGCAGGGATACAATCCCACAGCTTGTAGTTGCCTCTAATGTTGAAGATGCTGCCGCAGCAGTGAGGGGATTTCTCTGTCTAATCCACAATGAATTCTCATTTCTCAGCATGCTTCTAACCGCGCCCTAGAGCATGACGGCAGTCCCCGTGCAGATCATGTGCCCGGTGACGGAGAAGGACATCCAGGAGCACGTGCGGCTGCGCCTGGAGGCCGAGCGCAAGGAAAAGGAGCTGCGCAAGAAGGAGAAGCAGGAGGCGCACCTGTTCACGGTCGTCAAGCTGGTGCGCGACAGCGACATCCAGGAGCAGATTGGCAACGGCCGCTGGTTTGACCTGGCCGCCACCGAGAAGGTGTGTGCTCCGATCTGCAGCCACCTTCACATGGGTGTCTGGCATTGACTCAGGCATGTAGTCAGGATTACATAAGCAGCAAATGCTGATGTAAACACAAACATGGTGGATGTCCACCAGATAGTCAGCCACAGTGCTTGCAACCATGGTCCTCGTGGTTACAACGCTTGTCGTCAAGGCAGGCCGCACATTGCAGCACTGAAGGCGGTCATGACCATAGGTGAGGCAAGAGCGGGTACGGAAGGGAACGACCTTCGGGGAGTTCAAGCAGCAGATGGCAAAGGAGCTGGGCATCGACCCAGAGAAGCAGCGCTTCTGGACTTTCGCCAAGCGCCAGAATAACACAATGCGGTAAGAATCCCCTCTTAGACACGCTGGCATTGTCTGCCACAAGCCTTCACCATGCTCCGACAGCATGACAGGGTGGAAGCACATCAGCAGTCACTACTGGTCTTGAGTGAAGCAAGGTCATGGGGTGAAGCAAGTCCTCGGATATGATCCGCCAGATGTGTTGCCTGCATGTCATGCTCTGCCAATCCTGGCTTGCAAAATAGCCTGGTCACATTCCTCTCAGCCCGTTACTGCCAGACAAGGCACTGCTGAGACAGCACCCTCGCGCATCTGCTGGCTGAAGCTTATGCTGTGATTGCAGGCCGTCCAGGCCCATTGGCGAGGAGGAGGACTCTCAGAACATTGAGATGATCCGAGATAGCCCTGGCGCTGCGCTGGGCGGCAGAAATGTAGTGCACCAGCCGCTGCTGCTCTACCACGAGTACCTGCAGGACAAGGACAGGCACAGGGATTTTCCGGGTGTCAGCAACATGAACATCCTGCTCTTCATCAAGTTCTACGACCCCAAGACGGAGTGCTTGAAGGTGAGTCATGTCTGTACAGGCTCAAAAGCTGCTTCATGCCATGGGTAGTCACCAGCAGGCCAAGTGCTGTGCTGTGTAGACCACAGCATATACCCTCAGATGGGAAATTCATGTGGCCCATGACGACAGCATACCGCATCTTTTCGGCAGGGGTTTGGGCTTAAGCATGACGCATGCCACAAGGAAAGACGCACCTTAGAAGTCAACTTCCTGTGTCGGTTCTCACCAGCCGGGATGAGCATTCCTGACTGTGTTCTTGGAAATGCTAGAATGTGGCTCAGATAATGCAGCAATTATACCGCCTATCAGGGATGCTGCAGTATTCGAGCCCTTCTTCTGGCACCCAAGAACACACGTCTTGACATCAGGGCCTTGCACCAGCCATATCACATCGTATGGAAGGATGCCTCCTGAGAAATTGAGCGCCTGCTGCAGTTTGTGAGCCACATCATTGCGCCGAAGAACATCACCTTCGAGAGCCTGCTGCCGCTGCTGCGGCGGCGGGCCGAGCTGCCGGACGACGCGGAGCTGGACGTCTACGAGGAGATCAAGTACGAGCCGACGGTGATGTGCCAGCGGCAGCGCATGCAGGACACCCTCAACAACGCGCAGCTGGAGCACGGCGACATCCTGTGCATCCAGGAGACTGTGCAGCCGGTGGGCCTCTCGCAGCTGACGCAGAGCACTCTGAGCCGCCTTTATGCAAATGTTCTCTTTGTCTGCTCCACAGTACCTTGCCTTGCACATCATTAGCAGGGTGTGGATCGCAGTGTACTATGGATTGGTTAAGGGAGGGTCATTTGCGTAAAGGAGGCTGTCGTCGTTTTGACAAGTCAACCTCACGGCAAATGCAGAGCCTTCCCTTCTATCACGTCTGCCCAGGATTGCACAGGATCTTTATGCTTTCTGCTGCTTGTGCATGCTGTCAAAATGCTCTGGCAGCACACTCGATCTGCACAATGACGAGCGAAGTGTCTGGCAATGCAACATCACAAAGGCTGCTTGCCCTCCACATGCAAGTTTTGAGCCTTCCCCTCGCGAAGAAGGAAGGATACAAGCCCTGAAGCGCCTGACACCTCCTGGGTGAGACAATATTGATGTCCTGCTCACATCAGGTCTATGTGCAGGAGGAGGCCAAGCAGTATCGCTACCCCACGGTGGAGTCCTTCCTGCACTGGGTGCGAGCCCGGATCAGCGTCAGCTTCCGCCGGCTAGACCAGCCAAAGGTGAAGCTTATACCCCTATGTAGCCCCTTGCATCTTGCCGCTTACGTGTTGTGCCTGGTAGACAGTGCTGTACCTTGAATGCTCTGGACCAGCCTTATGAGACAGCAGGTGCAATTTAGGGAGCTGGTCATACCACTGCTGAGGATGATGCTTGTCTTTCTCACTCAGCCTTGCTGGCACATATTAAAGCTGAGCAACAATGTCTGTGAGGGCCTAAGAGACCAGCTGCGAGATATATGTCAGGCTGAAGCATAAGGTGAATGCTTTCACTCAATGCTTAGACTCTCCTCACACTTGCAGGGGCCTGGCATCAGCATGGAGCTGAGCAAGGACTCCACCTACGACGAGGTGTGCGAGGCGCTGACGGAGCGGCTGCGGGAGGAGGGCCAGGCGGAGGCGCTGCACCTGGAGGACCCGCAGCAGCTGCGCTTCACGGGGCAGCAGTCCTGGACGGCCACCATCCCCAAGACCGCGCCCTTCAAGTGGCGCCAGTGGGACGCCCTGCACCAGGTAAATGCCCTCCGCACCCTCTCTACCCAGTCAGACTGTAGAGGAACACAGTATGGCAGCTGTGCTGCATGGTGTAGAACCCTGACAAGTCATTGTCCCTAGGGGCATGCATGCCCTCTGTTTGCTTTGGTAGAAGGCCTTGCATCGTGTACTGTCGAACAGGGGTAGCCGAGTGTCCATGCACATGCCTGGGCCATTCTGCAACCCCCTGCTTAAGTTAGTCCTTCTCGTCTGAATGGATGTACGGTGTACGGCCTTGTGCTGCTTTCGAGACCTTCCTGCTGCAATTGCAGGCGATGCAGCACTATGGGCAGTCCTTGGAGGTGCTGTTCTATGAGGTCCTGGACATGCCCCTTAGGGAATATGAGCAGCTGAAGCACATGAAGGTATCCACTTTTGCTCATACCTGCAGTACCTGCAGGATTGAGCTCTCACTTATCATCACTGCACCTTCAGGCATGCTTCACTTGTCAGCAGCTTGTCCTGCAAGCTTCCTATATCCCCTGATCAGCACACATATATCTCTACAGCTTCAGCATGTTGCCTGTCTTGTCAGTGTGCAGCATGAGGCTTTTTAGGAACCTTCCAAGGCACACTGCACATCAGCGATGTGCTTCATGGTGTGCAGGTGCCATATCATGGGTCCAGCACAGCTCTGGTCAGCACGCATGATGTCAGGCTACCAAAGGAGAGCACAGTTGGGGACCTGCTAGATGCGCTGATGCAGCAGCTGCCGGCTGAGAAGCGCCCCAAGCAGCTGCGCCTGCTGGAGATCTTCAATGGCAAGATCTACCAGGTGCCGGCGTGCTCTTTGAAGGCCAGATGTCTGACAGATCTTCACCTATGTATACATAAACTTGTGTATCCTGTTGCTGCAGCAAGAAGACCATGTGATTGCGCATGACTCAAATCTTTTGCATCCCGTCATATGAAGCCACAGTCTTCCTACGTACTGAAGAGCACTGGGCTGTCTCAGCAGAGCCTTCATAAACAGATGGTTTGGGGCAAGATTGTCTCTGTGATGCAGAGTATCCTATGACATGCATCTCTCTGCCATGCAGATCTTCCCCCGCAGCCACAAGCTTAGTGAGATCAACGACGACTACTGGGACGTCAGAGCAGAGCCTGTTCCGGAGGAGGAGCTCAGTCCCTCAGCCACCTCCAGAACCATCCACGTGTACCACATCAGCCCGCCTGGCGCTACTGTAAGCTCCTGCTGCGACTCATTTGTCTGGTTGGATTGTATGCCCTCTATTACTTCCTTCTAGATAGTCTGCTCACAATGCTACACTCTGGCTGAGGAAGGCTGCTCAGAGAAAGTTGCACCCACGCATGAGATGTGCGTGAGGCGTGCTGTGTGGTTGCGCAGCAGGCGAATCCTTTTGGGCAGCCATTCCTGTTCCAGATAGAGGACGACGAGACATTAGATCAGGTCAAACCTAGGATACAGGTGAGCCGCAATCCGACTGACTACAGCATGGCAGTGGCGAGCTGCAACATTTATAAGCATATTGGCACCAGATTGGAGGCAGTACATAGGATGTTCATGACCTGAGCACTGATGCATGTCTGCTGTGTCAGCTGCTGTGTTCAGTCATGACCTTCTCTTAGTGTTGGTATATGCAGCATCACAATCTAGATGGCTGCACTAGCCTTAGTTGAAGACTTCATCTGATTTGCAGGCAAAGCTAGGAATACCAGACGAGCAGTTTGCAAAGTGGAGGTTTGCCTTTGTGACCAATCTGCGGATGCCGGAGTACCTTGAAGGCGAGGACGTCCTAGCAAGCAAGTTTCTGCGGCAAGCCACCCAGGGCAACAATCAGGATGTAAGCTACCTGGGGCTGGAGCATGCAGACACCGGACCTAAGCAGGCGCACAGGAAAGCCAGCACATACACAGCCTATGAGCGGCCAGTCAAGATCTGGGGCTGACAGGCTCAATTGTCAGTCCACTTAGCAAGCAGGCACCAAGTCTCTGCTGTAGGGTACCTGCATTTGATCGCAGAATGGCGCTCATCACAGCAGCTGTGCGTTCCGAAGGGCCTTGGTCATTAACCTCCGTGTAGGATGGTTGGGAAGCAACAGGACATCTGTGCCGCCATCAAGCAGGCACCAGACTTCTGCTGTAGGGTGCCTGTACATGGAGGCACAATGGCGCTCATCACAGGAGCTGTGAGTCCTGGTGGGCCTTGATTACTGGCCTCTATCTAGGGTTGTTGGGAAGCATCAAGACAGCCGTATGTGTTTCACAAGCAGGGAGTGTTGGCGTCATCTGAGACCGCATCATCATATTTCCACAGTCGTATTTGTCTGGGGCTATTGAGATACAGGAGTGTTGACGGGTAGGGTAGGTGTAGCGCATGTGCTGCTGCAGCTGCCTGCCTGGCCAGGGGGCTGGGGCCAGCCCAATATTGGCGGCATATGCCTTGAACTACACATGGAGCATCAAGGCTATGAACAGACTCTGGCTGTGTTTCATGGGAGATCTGACCCTGGGGCATTTGTGTATGGTGTCTGCCAGGCACTGTCTGGCACTAAGCAGCAACATAAGCCCTTCTATGATCTGTAGCCCTGCCATAGAAGGTCAAGCTGTGGCTACATACCATTGCATTGCACATGAAACACACCCCGGCTTCGTGCAGAGTGGAAGCCGGCCATCAAGCCAAGGCAGATGAATGCCACCTCATTGCTGCGTTTCTGCTGTGAGAGGGTAGCTTCGGGCACTCTGGAAGCTGACTTCTGACACAAGACTTGCGACTTCCGGCCCTGCTGCTTCAGATTTTTTAGCAAAGCACAAGTGGCAGGTCTGCTTTCATTAGCTGATGAGCTGATCGAGCTCGTGGGAAAGCAGGTCATCGGCAGCCGGCAGGCTGGGCTTAAGGATTGGTGCCGAATGACCTCTTCATGTAGGCGGCTATGGGACATGCAGCTGCCAGGATCAGATGTTGAGTGGTACATAGGCCTTAATTCTTCAGTCAAAGGTGAGTCCAAGGTGGATTTTGGGTTGCTCAGGCACCGCACTTGCCATGCATTTTGCTACTGAACTTGTGCTAATTTGAGCAGGTGCACCTTGGGCGATGCAGCGCATACAATCCACGCGGGATTTGTGTGTCCGGAGAGGGCCCGGAGGCTCTGTGACAGTGCCGACTCTGGACCTGCTGCGCCAGACCATGAAGGCATTGATCAGCGCGTCACGAAGCTTCAACAGTCTCACCACGCTGGTAGGCACCTCTTCAAGCGTCCTTCTTGACTACTCAGAGAGCAAGCCTGCTTGCACCATTGAGGTTTGTGGAGAAGAATGAGAGGTCTGACATATTGTTCAGGGAAAGCTCTTCGCATCCGGCAAACTCTATCTCAGGCGGGTGTGGTCTTGCAGGACCTTGGCATCTATGGCGAGGAGGTCTATCAGGACACCGACACAAGGGATGAGTACGTCCAGAGTTGGATGGTCGCTCTTCTGTTGGGCGCCAAGCTGACTTCTCTGTCCATAGTGGTTGATGGCGTCCCTTGGCCGCCAGTGCTGGGGCTGCTCACGATCCGGCACCTGGAGCTCACTATGACTTTTGAGAAGCCTTGGCTGAGTATCATGCTGGCGGACCTGAGCCTGTGCACTCGCCTCGAGACTTTGAAGCTTGTAGACGATGTGTTAGACGAGAATCTCGACACCGAATCCATGACCCTGCCAGACCTGTTTCTGCATGATGTGACCACCCTGAAGAGCGTGGACCTCATTGGGTGGTATCCCTGGGACAGCGTTACACTCCCACCAGGTTGTCTGCTGCGCGTGATGGTGGCATTTAAGACGCAGGATGAGTGGCATCGATGGCAGAGGAGGGGCTGCCCTACATCTATGCTGCACCTGGTGTGCATGAAGCTGCGAGCCTGGCCCGCCGGTCTTGGAGCAATGTCAGACCTGCAGCACTTGAACCTGCATTGCAAAAGGTCGCGGGATCAGGACCTGGCAGCTCTTCAGCACATTCCTCATGTTGTTTTGGAGGTCCAGAAGTTCAGCAAAATCCTTCTCACGAGCGGCTCCTGGCAAACCCTGCATATCTCTGGCAGGGACGGGTTCCATGTCACCTTCCAGGATGTCAATGCCTTTGTCAGAGACACAGAGCAGTTCCTCCTCGTGTGCACCAGCCAGGAAGCCAGACAGATGTACAGGGTCCTGCGTGCAGCATGTGTGAGCCAGGGAGTGGCATGCTACAAGTGTGAACACATGGGGAGGATCCCTGATGACGACAGAGTTGTCTGCTTGAGCAATGTGAAGCTTTGCAAGGCTTCTGAGGTAGTGGAGACATCTGGAGAACATGAGCAGCTCCTCTGTGTTGACGAGCACTGGCCAAGTCGAGCTGCCTATCCGGCGCTGTACAATTGAAAAGACTGGCATACAAAGTGTGGCCTGCTGGTGCAAGGCTAGGTGCTTGGACTGCAGTGTACTGGAGCGGGCAAAGGGCCTAAAACCAGTACCTCTGTCAAAGCCCTCTCAGGTGCTGAATAGCAGGGGGCACTGTGAGTCGAGTGCACACGATTCTGCGGCAGCATGGCGCCTGCGCAGACTGTGGAATCATTTCTGAGCCAAGGGTGGTCCAATGTGCAGCGCTGATTTGACTGATCTGCTTCATGAGCTGACTGGCAGCAAGGCTATGAACAGCAGAAGTCAAACATGTGAGCGACTTGACCCAATCTGCCAGGGGTACAATCAGTGAGCACGCTGGTGTTGATGCACAAACCAAGGCAGACAATGAATCATCACCAGGAGATTTGATCTGAAGCTTGCAGAAGGCATCTTCGGGTAAGGCCTCCTCACATGTAAGGCCTTGAGGGGTAAAAGCTTGCAGGCCTAGGCCTGCTTTAGAGGAGTTTCAGTGGCACACAAACAGACGCCAGAGCACAAATCAAGCATGCACATGGTGCAATGCCAACAGAGCTGACTATCTGACCTGCCATCTCAGCTCTAGAGGTGTGATTGGTTCTCAGAGGCACACCCTTACCTTGCAAGGCTGAGGACCAGCTTCGAGCAAAGCGGAAGCTGCACTCTATCCCTAGCCTTCTTCTTGAATTTCTGATGTATACAAATGATACATCACAATTTCAGCGTGGAGGGTCTGCTATCACTGCCTAACGATGTGATCGAGCTCGTGGGAGAGCATGTCATTGGCACCCACCGGGCTGGACTTAGGGAGTGGTGCCGAGTGACCAGCACATGCAAGCGGCTATGGCATATGCAGCTGCCAGAGTCAGCCATGCTGAAGCTGATGTTTCTTTCAGCTGAAAGTGAGTCCATGATGGCTGTTGTGTTAGTTCAGGCACGGCAGATCGCCCTGCGTGTGCTGCTGAGTCCGTGCTGTCCTGAGCAGGTGCACCTTGGGAGATGCAGCGCATGCAATCGGCGCGAGAGTTGCTGGTCCTGAAAAGTAACTTGCTCCCAAAAGAGGTCCTGGAGCTCGACGTCCTGTGTGAGACTATGAAGGCCATGACTAGGGCTTCACAAGGCTTCCAAAACCTTACAACGCTGGTAGGCAATCCATCACTCCCCTTCTCTACTCCCCAGAAGCAGTGATAGGCTATTCTCTCGAAGAAAAGTTCTGCTGAGACATGACACGACATGTTGTCCAGGAGAAGGCCTGTATATGTGCCCAGGGTTGTCTGAGACAGGATTCTTGTGCAGACCCTTCTCATGTGCGGACAGGGGGCCTCTCAGGACGACATCACAAGGGCTGAGTACATTCAGCACTGGATGTCGACTCTCATGTTGGGCGCCCCAAGGTTGACCTCTCTGACGGTGCTGACTGATGGCGTCTCTTGGCCACCAGTGCTGGGGCAACTTGCACTGCGGCACCTGGAGCTTCAAATGAGATACGTCAGCCCCTGGCTGGACGCAATCCTGGCAGACCTGAGCCTGTGCTCTTGTCTGGAAACTCTCGCAATTGTTGGTGACCATGTTGACCAGGGCTACCCATCCCTGGAGCTGCCAGAACTGCCCTTGCATGACATGACGACCCAGAAGCGTTTGGACCTGGTAGGATGGGTTCCTTGGGATAATTTTTCCCTCCCACCGGGTTGCATGCTGCGCTTCCTGGCGGTCTGGAAGACAGAGGATCAGTGGCAGCGATGGCAGAACATGGGGCATCCTACAGCAATGCTGTACCTGATGTGCAGAGAGCTGCAAGCCTGGCCCACAGGGATCCAAGACATGTCAGGCCTGCAGTTCCTGAAGCTCCATTGCAGAGGGCTGCAGAACCAAGACCTGGCAGCTCTCCAGCACATCCCCATTGTCAGTCTGAGATTCTCAGAATTCACCACACTCCTCCTCACTAGTGGGTCTTGGCAAAGCCTTCAGATCTGGGGCTCTGCTGGCTTCAGTGTCAGCTTCTCCGATGTAGACAAGTTTGTCCGGGACACAGCGCGCTTCCTTTTCTGCTGCAGAAGTCAGGCAGTAGGAGGGATGTTTGGCGTCTTAAGCGCAGCATGTGCAAGGCAGGGGGTGGCCTGCCATGAGTGCAGGCACACCAAGAGGGTTGCGAGGCCCTCTCGTTACATCAGCGTTACCTGCCTGAACAATGTCAAGCTGTGCACAGTGGGTGGAGCGTTTAGGAACCATGAGCGCTTCATAAAGACCGATGACGATTCTGATGACAATTACTGGCCAAGCAGAGCTGCATACCCTGAGCTGTACGGATAGATACAGCGATGGAGTCTCAGGCAATGCAAGGCTAGGATGTTTAGGATTACGAAGAAAGGTGTCCTCAGAGCGCTGCATTAGTATGCTTAGCATGGTGAACAGCAGAAGGCAGTGTGGGCCAGCTCTACAAGATAGTGCAATAGGCAGTTCAGGGACACTCAGCAATTGTAGGACGCATGTCACCTTCCTTGCGCAGCAGTGAGCAGCTTTATGGTGCTGTCATGGTTGGCTGGCTGTCATAGTTGGGGAAATCCATGATTATACAGCTCGTCTCAGGACTTGGGTTGCATGCACACTTGATCTCATGACCTCGGCATGTCTGTGTAGACCTCAAGACGCCCGTGATATATTGTACAAGGCAGATCTGTCAGTCAGGACGAGGAGCAAAATACTATCAGTGTGTGATCCCCAACCTACAGATCAGAGACTGCAGTGGGTAAGGATATTACACGACAATGGTGAAAGGACTGCAACTCATTGTGCAATCCTCCATGGCTGTTTCATGCCTTGAAGTTCATTGGAGGGTCTGTCAAGAGAGCCCTTGCAATAGTTGCGTGAAGCCAGCTACATCCATGTTACTTCACCCTCAGCAGCAGCTGCTGAGCAGCTTCAGTCTTTCAATTCTGCTGTTGATCACCTCAGGCTAGTGACCTAGTGACGTCGACAGGTTATCACGCAAGACCATTCACGTCAATGCTCTTGTCCCTCAGCAGCCGCTGCAGCCTCTCTGTAGCGCCATTGCTCCCGCTGTCAGGCGACAGGCCAGCTGACAACGCCCACACTCTCCTCAGGCTAGGACTGTCGACGTCCAGCTGCCTGATGGCTTCCAAGTCTGCTGAGGGCGACGACCTCAGTAGGTCCCACAAGGGTCTAAGCGCAGCTGCGGGCAGGCTGTAGTTCAGACGCGCCAGGGAGCGGCCTGTAGCCAGGTGCCTGGTGTTGCTGGTGACCATGCCCAGCAGGTACCCAGCTTCATCTATCACCGCACCTCCGCTGGCTCCTGCAAGCATTTATACACTATGAGTCAGGCTCTGCAAAAGCCTAAGAAGCTCCAAGCCAGAGCTTGAGGAGCTCCACATGTGGTTCAGCCCATCATAGCGTTTGCTGATTAAGCAATGCAAGGCGAGCTGCCTGCTGTGCAGCAGGCCCCTGTCTCCTTACCGTCATCAATTGTTACACTGTGCAGTAGCCTGGAAGCCAGCTGCCTCAACCCATACTGCCCGTGTCTAGAGGCGCACAGATGGTGCTGCCATTGTCACGGGGCATAACCCTGCCATGCCTAGCACGTGAAATGAACATCCTGAGAGGGCTGTTGTTGTGTAGTCGCACCTGGATGCACTGATGCTCCCGTCATGAACATGCACTCCTGCTCAGGAGAGCCTGGCAGATGTGAGCTGGCGCTCGTGTCGGCTTTCAAAACCTGCATTCAGCAGACCCCTGGTCATTTGCCTGACCGCTTGGGATTCCTCCTGTTCAGCTGGCTGGGGTGGAGTCCACCCAATGGATATACAGGAAGGGGATGCAAACTTTTACAGGGTCTGCTGTGACCTGTAGCAGACACTGCTCACCTTTGCAATGATGCCTGCGGTCACACAAGAGCCCAAGCCCAAGCGCGGGCTGAGTAGGGGGAACCCCATCACTGCCACCCTCTCGCCCTGCCCTGCCGCATTCGCCCCCGCTGGCCTCAACGAGACATCATGCAGGGAGCTGCTGAGTGAGAGATCATCGAGCTGCAGCACAGCTATGTCCAGAGGGCCCTTGAAGCTATAGATGAGGCTTGCTGAAGCCCATAGCATGTTGCTGCTGCCTTCTGGCTCTCTAGCCTTTCTCATCTGGCTTTTCACTTTGTGGGCTTGCTGGCCCTCAGTGGCATGCTCTGGGCCTTGTATCTGCACAAGGACGTCTCCCTTTCGCCTCCTATCTGTCTTGGCTGAGCTGCAGTGGTGTTGCCTGATCCCAGGCGTATCAGGCCCCTCTGAAAGGCATTTACGGCTCTCTGAGTCTCTCTCTGGGCACGCGCTGTGACTATGTCGTCCGCTCAGCTGCATGCTCACAGGCTGGCTGCGCTGACGTGGCTGCTGAGCTGGAGGCTGACTGCGCTCGCTGAGGAGGTGAGCCACAGTAAGGATGTAGCCATGAGCTGCAGAGAAGACAATGCCAGAAGCCCTGGAACCGTTGGGTGCCATGAGGGCGACCACACTGCCTTCAGCTGCCGCCACAGCTTCCTCCAGACCGGCACTCGAGTGCCTTCCCTCTCCTGCGGTGGCATCCCCGTGCTTTGGGCACAGGCCGTACCTCTGTAGCGCAGACAAGACACGGCAGTACAAGCACAGCAAAGCACATGGTCTGTCGCACGCACATCAGGATCAGAGGAGCTCTGAGCTTCTCTGCTTTCTGTGCTGCCTTGAGCTAGAGCAACATGAATTGCTCTCATCTGTAGCTATCCTTCACACCCACTAAAGGCAACTGTCCAATCACTTCAGACACCGTGGACAATACTGCTGAGTGATCGAGTAGGGCGCTCACACAGAGCAAGAACTGTGTCGAGCAGAGCCTTCCATGATTGCCCATTGCATACCTGCACTGTGCAACGCTGGGTACACTTGTTGCTTGAAGTCATGCGCTGGCGCGCTGCAATGCTGGAGCTGTGCAGGCAGGGCACTGTGAAGCTCTTTCGGACTGAGGCTCCTGTTGTCAGGCTCCTCTGATGCCGAGAGGTGATTGCGTATCACCTTCAGCCTCTCTGCATGCTTCCCCGGATTTCTGCTGACAGAGACGATGCTCCCACACGAGCTGTCATCAGAAGCAGGAATATATGAGTCCTGTGCAGCGCTACGCTGAGTGTCAAAGCGCATCAGCCGCGCAGGGTGCTGCTGTGACAGCAAGACATGCTGCTGTACCAGTGGAGACTTGCTCTCTTGCCCTTCCCATTGCTGCAGGGAAGTTGTATGGGAGTGCTGCTGGGTGAGACTCTGACTGCCTGTACTGCCTGACGTCGCTGCAGGCTGAGATAGAGGGGCAGACGCCTGTTGCCTGATGAGGCTGGGAGTGACAGAGGGTCTCTGCCAGGGAGGTGGCAGGCTTCTTGTGTGCGCCAAGCGCCTGCTCCAGTCTGGCAGCACCTGCAAGGCATGGCAATCAGTGTAATGTACCCAGAAAATAAGAATTAGTGGTTGGTCCAAGCCTGGGATGCAATGGGATGACGATTTCAGCCTTCTTATCAATGCTTCATGGCTTTGCCTATAGACTACATTTGAAGCTGTCTCCTGGCAGCTCTGGGATGAGGAATCACATACAAGGGAAGCAGGAGCTTTTGCAGGAACCTGCACTGCCTGCACATGTCAAGCTGCACAGCCATCGCAGGTTGGGGTGGCAAACCTTGCGACTGCAAAAGGTGAGATGAATATTCACCAGCATCAGTACAGGGACATTATGCGTTGCAGCTTGTGTGCGTGACAGGAATTGCACACCTCCTGAGTGCTGGCAGTAGGCATGGCTGCAGCACGCCGGGACTGGCTGTCCTGTATTGGGTGGTCCTGCCTTGCTCTAAAGGCGCTGACCAGGAAAGCGTATGGAATGATGACCGGCACCTGCACTCAAGCCTGTGACCTTTGCTCTGTCTGTGAACACACAGGGCGCTTATGTGACTGTGACCAGGAGCTTTTGTGACAGATGAAACATGCCCTACGTTGCGCCTGTATAATTTTCGATTGTCCAACACAGCGTTATGTGGACGTGGTGTTCCAGTCCGTCTGCATGGACAAGAGGGCCAGGAGGAAAGCTAAGGAGTGAGGGATCAAGCATTCCCATCAATGCGAAGCTGAAGAGATGGCTCGCCTCAGCTTGAAAAGACTGTGAGCACAAAGGCTGGCACAGCACGCCCAGCAGCTTCCCAGCAGGACTCAAAATTGGTCCGCCTTCCATGCCCGGCAGGCAGTGCATGTCTGCCAGGATCAGGCCTGGCACATCCTGCCCCTGAATACATGGCAGTACCCAGTGATGTAGGGAATACCAACAACAGTTCATCAAGTCCTGTCAGATAGACATGTTTGCCGAGGACAAGCCCTGCTGATTCACTTCCCAGCAAAGCCTAGTAGGTGTGACCTGCTGAGGTTTGCCTCTCGCACCATCTCCCTGCTGCCCATGCTGCTTAGCTGAGCTCTGGATGCCTCAGCGTGGACAGCAGGGAGACGATGCAAGTTTTAAGCCAGGAAGAGACTCAATATCCGCAAGGAGACGGTGACAAGAGGCCCACCGCAGGTCTAAGAATGTTGGAGATCACGCCTGCCGCGGTGTGATTCACAAAGTGCGCGGGCGCCAGCGCTCCGAAGGGCGAACCCATGGCCGTGAAGCTGCTGCCCTTTGCTAAGTCTGCGCACAGTCAATCCTTAACCTCGTCAAAGGACGCATGGTCAATGATGTCTCCCAAGTGTGACTGACTCTCTCTGTGCCCCAGTCACTCCTGACTTGCAGCGGGTAACCCAGAGGTAGCGGCAAAACATGCTGATACAGTCAGAGCTAGCAGGTGCTGTGAAGTTCTGCTGCTGCTGGTCCCACCCAGCAGACTTGCAGCTTGGGGCGCACCTGCCATTTGGGCAGGTGTGTGCTTGATACTCATTCGGGCTGCTCCCCCGGGCAGTGGGCACAGCAGTATTGCCATCTCAGGGGCATGGGCAGCCTGGTTTGACTGCCACCCCAGTCTCCAGCCTCCACTGCCTGCCTTCACACATGAACTTCTCACTCACCGAAGTAGGGCAACTCCCTGATAGGACTTTGCTGTAAGCCAGTCATGCGCATGCTCACATTCTTGATGCACGGCGCCCTGTAGTGTACTCTAACTGTGCCCTTGTACTCTATGAGCAACACAGAACATTATGACCCAGAAAGTTGTCAGAGACTCCAGCAGCATACCTGTGCAAATGGCATTGATCATCGTGGATGCCTCTGGGCAGGTGAATGTTGCTGTGAGTTTAGCGCTGCTTGCAAGGCCCCGCATGGTCACTTCTATCCTGCACCCAGGAACAGAGCGTCACGTCAAAGCTGCAGCAAGAATGGCTCGCGCACGCAGGACTTGCAAAGCAGACATGCCAAGGTCTAGAGGGGAGCGGTATGGCAGGCTCCTATGAGAGACACCCTGAGCGGCGGCAGCATGCCTGGTTCCTGGCAGAAGGTCAGATTGTATAACCTGAGCATTGCTCCCCTGGGTGCTACTTGCTCGGTTCATGAACAGGCGCACAGCATGTGCAGGGCATAGGACTGTGCACTTGCCCTCTGATTGTCCATCACCGTCGGGCATCACAAGGCCTGCACTCAGCATGGCACCAGGCTACAGCAAGATCATTTCAGCTGGCTGCGCAGCTATACTGACTCCAGGCAATACCGAATGCTATTCAGGAGACTTCTGACCGCTGAGCACCCACCTGACACCGATACCGTTGTTGTACCGTCTCTAGTAGCGGAATGGAAAGGGACGCGCTCTGCCTTTGTGCCCTTCGGATCTGGGCCAGAAACCTGTGTGTCAAGATGTTCAGATTATTTATACAGACTCTGGCATAACTAGAGACTTCTATACACTGCAGTACACGACGTACCGTGACCATCGCAGCGAGACCCTCAAGCTCCTGTGTGACGTTCATACTGAGAGATTGCCTACACTACAGGATGAAAATGTTCCACTGCTACAACTCTCCAAGGGTCTTCGTTAGCAATTAATAAATCTCACAGCTGCTCAGCTGCAGAAATAAGATGACTTCCGGGTCTGTGGAAGCTGTATGTCATGGAGCAGCCAGTGGTCAGATGGTTTTGAGGAATCAAACAAGCTACTTACAGCATTGCCTCAATCATGATTAGTGCAGGATAGCCAAGCAGATGCAGTCAATGTGGAGCTGCCTAAATATGTCTGACTAGACAAAATGTCCTTGTGTATGCTCAGCACAACCTCACCAAAAGTCTCCTGCCTACCAGCTCTCGACTGGACAAAAAGTCCATGTGTATGCTCAGCACAACCTCACCAAATGTTTCCAGGGACTCTCAAGCTACATGTCACAGACCATGCGCAGACAATGCAGGAACAGGGGCCTGCGACAGGTTTGCGCGTTGCAGGTGTCAGACTCAGCAGATGGCTGGTCATGACCATTCATATCACAAGGATACATCACTATCTACTCAGATCTGTCTGGTGCAAGCAGCATCCACAAATGCAGACTTGACTTCAGGAATTTGATGCCAATAGAGCAGAGTTCAGAAGCAGCCTTGCAAGAATTGGCATGAGAGCCATACAGCGCGCAATCGTAGCAGATCAAGCACAGTGAGAGAGTATCTAAGGCAGCGCATGGCTGCATGGCTAGCCAATCATGGGGCCTTCCTTGAGCCCTTAAGATGCATGCAAGCCGGCAGAGGATGCGCTGAAACACACCGATGGGTTCATTGCTCAAGTACTAGAAGCACCGCAGGATGATGACTGCACAGACATGTACCAGGTATGTCTGGTCCAGTGACCTCTCGATTCAGTAGCTCACATGCACTTCGCCCAGGATTGAACGCACGCTGCCTTCTACAACTCTTGTTGATGCTTCTGGATCGCCCTAAGACACTGCAAAGAGTGGTACAAGAGGTGAGTTAATAAGCCCCCTTCCTTCCATCTGCGCAGTTCCCCAGAGCACAGTCTCAGAGCTGCATTATCTTGGATCTATGCGATCGCCCACAATGCAGAAACCCTCTGGAGCATTCTCCATTCCTTATGCGTGGCGCTCACCCTGCTGATAGCACTCACCCCTAAGCTTTCCCAAAAAGGAACACATGTCTGCCTGACTTCTTGACGAGACAATTGGCGTTTACAGCGCCTGGGAAATGAAGCTGCTCTTGTCGCTTTCATGGCTTGATATCTCCCATGCTTGATAGCGTAGGGTGTTTCTCATCTCGGGAAGCCCACACCGTAGAGTCTTGCGTTTGATGTGCGGGCACTAGGCTCAGAAATCTGCCATCTGCTATGAGACTGACGCGCACCTCACTCACGCCCAAGCGGGGAAGAGTCGTCTTGAACATGAGCTGTTGCAATGGCTCTGTGGGCTGAAAGGAAAAGCTGTCATCACTGTTCCTGTAAGCGCTGCTGATATCAAGAGAAAGACCCTCTGATGCTGCCGGATTCAAAATTTAGGTGTGGGGTAAAGGGCGCAATTGTCCCTGCTGAGGGTTTACAGTCTCCCCTTAATCTCATTGAGCAGGAACCTCCAGCGCGCTTGCTGCTCCAGAATGTACACTGCAGCAGTAGGCACCAGCACAGCCGCCAGAACCTGCACGGTAGCCCACTGTATCTGAGGGAGGGTCTGCAAAGGGGCTGGGCTAATAATCCAGTCTCTAAAGCAAGCTACTGGTGCACACGCCGCTCCCGCATTCCTCAATGCCCCAAGGATTGAGCTATAAGCTCTGCAAGCCCTGTACAGCGACCCATTGCATGACAACCTGCTTGTAGAATAATGGGCTGCACAGAGCAGGCTGTGCCCCATTCACTTGCAGTGGAGCTCTCCCATTCCTAGGTGTACATCAATCACATCAGTCTCAGTGTTCTGGGACAGAGCATGCTCAGAAGACCGTGACTACACAGGGGTGAGCCGTGCTTTGACGCTCTCTTGCAGAAGTGCATCTTGAGGCCCGGAGTATGAGAATGGCGCGCACCTGAGCGGCCTGGGCGCTGGACAGAGCCTGCTCGAGGGAGCGGGGGTCCTGGCGGCCCAGGAGACTTGCCATGCAGGCAGTGGCCTGCATGCACAGCTCAGGCATGACGAGAAGCAGGTGCGCGCGCAGCCGCAGGCGCCGCGCCAGCGCCAGGTACGCGAGCGAGACCCAGCCGCTCAGGTAGGACAGCAGCAAGTCCTGGCTCTGCGCAGAAGCCTGCAATTCCGAGCGAGGTGCTCAGGAGGGAACTCTCCTCTTTGATGAACTATCGGGCAGTCATGCTGTGCTGAAGTCAGATACGCAAGAAAAGCATAGAGATGCCTGCAGAGTCAGGCAAATGTGGGATGCATGCATGCTCACTATGGGATGCTATACTCATGGTAGCAGCCACTACTGCTGGATGAGGAGCCCACGAATTGGAGGGATAACCCAGAATACCTGAGAGAGACAGAAAAAGAGGGTCAAGGCCGGCATCACAAGGCGCTCAGCGGAGGCGAGCTGCTCCCGGCACTCCAACGCTGCTGAGCTGCTTTGCAGGAACACAAGCTGGGCTGCAGCCACAAGCGCCAGAAAGCCTACAGCGACCCGAAGTGGAGTCAGCGATTGCACAGGCCATACAAGAACTCGCACTGACATCCATGAGAATGTGCATCATGCACAAATGTGACCACGGTGCACGTAACTATAGACAGCCAGGCAAGCGCATGCAAATGAGGTTGTAAGACAGATCAAGACAAGATGCTCAGGCTCAGGCTCAGGCTCTTGCTCATCACTCTATGGCGCCAGATCTTGACCAGCGCCAACGTCTGGTGCTGTGGCTGGGTGCAGACTCAAGGCCGTGCAAAGACATTAGATTCTGATCTCGCACCTGATGCCAGGATCCAGGAGAGCATCTCATGACGGCCGTCCGCTGTCAGGTTGCATCCGATGCCAATGAGCATCACCAGCATTAGAATGACGCAATGGGTCTTGTCCGCCAGGAGCAAGCTGCTGTTGAAGCGCTCCATGAAGCGGCTCTCCAAATGGTGATCATGGAAGGTCAGATCCCACTGCAGAGACATACCGGTGTCAAGATAAGCGGCGCAACCACCACAGCAAAGGATCCTTCTTGCGTTGTGAAACATGTTGCAGGGCGCCCCAGGCAGCCATTTGGCTACTGGGTAAAGCATTGCACAGATGTCGCAAACCCTTGGAAGTGGCAACTCACCCGTTGCTCAAGAGATAAGGGGCGCCTGGGCTGTGTGCTGCCATGCTGCCCCTGCTGGGGCGCTCGGCGGGAGCCTGTTCTGGCATCCTGGAAGTCAAAAGGTACTTCTGCAGACGGATCCCTCTGCGGGGCGGACCAATCATGCAGCGAGGGCGCGCTTGGGGGTGAGCGCCGCTGTAGCGCCCAGCCTCCTGCTGCTTGCTGGGAAGAGGACTGCCCGGCTGCCCAGCCCGCGGTGCCCATTTGGGCAGCCTGCTGCCCGCGCAGCTCCTCTGTGCTCACAGGAGCCAGGTCAACTGACTGCAGATTCACCTGTGCATGCAGCAGATATTCAATGCAGCGCATAACGCCTTCAGCCACCTGTGTGGTGTCCTGCCAGTGTCCACATACAAGGCAGATAGCTTTTGTGAGGCAATTAACAAGACAGCCAGCACCATGAGGACACACTTGCTCATAACTCACTTGCTCTCAGAACTGAGAAGGCTCAAAATGGAATGCCGTCTTCGTCAATGCACGCATGCAACATTAGCGGCTCACATTTTGCAGGTCAACAGATCTGAGATCCACAGGCTCCAGGCCTAGCTGCTCTGGGCGCAGCCACACAGCCGTCCTGCACCCAGCCTCTCCGCAGGTCAGCCGGAACCTGTGCTGCCCATCGGGCTCCTGGGGCAGGGGCTGGGCATCCTCATTTGGCTGCTCTGAGAAACCGTCGTCATCCTCCTGCACAGCGCATGATTGCTACGTCAAGAGCCCACCTTATAGACCTGGGGTGAGGCAGTGATGAGAGCACAAATGTCTCCTCATTGTCCATTTGCTGATCTGGTTTGCCATACGTGGGCCGCCAGCAGAAAGCGCTCTTTAAGCCCCAACCCTATGTGTGCAGTTGACAGCAGCAGAGCACCCTGGACGGAAGCATAACTACACAGACCCTCGAGCGCACATGATGGTGATAAGATAATGTCTGGAGGAGCTTGCTGATAAAGGCATCAACCTTTCCAATATTGCCACAACGAGATAGACAACTCTGTCAGGAGAAGGCACATCTCGCACCTGCCAGTCACGGGGGGATCCCAGGGATGTTCTGCTGGGCGCCCACTCGCTAGACATTGAGGATCTGTTCCTGGGCCACACTGGCTCATAGCTGCTGATCTGCTCAGAGCCTGAGACAGAGACTGCCTCTGACCCGGTCCCTTGCATGTTCATGGTGAGGGTCTCTGGGTACATGCTCTGAGCTGGTCTCTCTATCCCCAAGGTCCGGATGTCTCCGCCGTAGGCTCCTGCTGCCCAGATGTCTGCCCACTGCCCGCATGGGGCACCCCTGCCGCAGCAATCCTCTGCAGTGATGCGCTGCTGCGGCCGCTGCACCTCATCTGTTTGCTTGCTGTCGCGAGCACCACCTGCAGCAAAGATATCATGCACTGAGTGATAGCTCTTTCTTACTCAGCAGGCATGCAGGACCTGATCTAGCCTTGCATAGAATCGAGACGAAGACAAGAGGCAACATGACGCCTGCAGACGCCGATCAAGGCACACGTGCCAGTCAGCACTTACCAAGGTAATATGGCGACGGCTGCTGATCGAGGCCCTGCTGCTGCTGGCTTTCAAGGGATGCAGCTCTCCAGGAAGCCTGCACCCCTGCTGTCTCAGCACTGCTCGCGACGCTGTGCTCGGCCGCGGTGCGAGGATCGATTGAGCTGCGGGGCGCTAATTCAGGCACGTAAACCTCGCCTGGCGATCCTGCGCCTGGCCTCGGGGACGCAATCTGGAGCGGGGTGTCTGATTTGGTCAGGCTCGCCAGGCTGTGCTGCTCCTGCCCGTGCACATTGTGGTGGATCCACTGGCAGTACCGCTCAGCAGGAGCGATCTCTGCTGCGCTCTTGTCTGTTGGCGCTAGCCTGGGGGGCTGATAGTGCCTCATGTCTGCAGGCTCTGTGAAGCCCTCTGCTGCATCTGAGAAGGAGTCGCAGCTGCTGGCTGCTGGAGAGAGGGCTGCAGCCCCCAGGAGTTGAGCCTCCTTCTCAGAGCGAGCAGCCGCGTGATCAGGGAGAGGCTGGGCATTCGTTGTGGCCTCACTGACGCTCCCGCCAGGCTCTGCTGCTGAGGAGCCCTCGGTGGGGCACACCCGCTGCAGGAGCGCCACGGCAGCCTGTAGATGCATGGATAATAAGCGTAAGTGACGGCCGATCACCCACATGTCCTTGCTACATCACAAATGCACTGGCTCTCAGCCTGCTTTGCATGCTGTTGGCGTGCATGATAAGAATAAGAATGGCCGTATGGCAAAGCAAGTATACCTAGTTTGAGATCCTTACTTAGGATACCTTGCTTAGCTAAAACCCGGCGCTCATCAGCTCCTGAAAGAACTCAGACCATAATAGAATGTCTGTGGCAAGGTCTGTCACACCTGCAGGTCGCTCTTGCACTTGCAGAATGTCAGGCTGTGCGCGAGGCTCTTGGACAGGGCTTGCATCTCGCTGGTGAGATCCTGTTCAGGCTTCTCCGGCCCAGCCGCCCCGGTGAGTGCACCCAGCACGCCCTCAGGCGCCTCGATTGGCACGGTCACAATATTACAGTTACGGTAGTGGTGCTTGAGATCCGTCCAGTCCAGGCAGGTGAATCCCCTGTGAGCAGCAGCAGCTTTATCAGTGTGACAGACAACACCACATAAAGGCCTTGCCCGTCGATTGCACGCAGGCTCAATACTCAGTGCGCAGGCCTTATGAGAGGGTGGATCACATTGTGGACCGGCAATGGCTTGATGAGACTTGAAAAGTGCAAAGGGATAGCGTGGAAGCAGTACAAGCGGACCCAGCTCATGAATGCAGGCAGGCCAGAAGGCACGTAAGAAGCAACTAGTTCCACACGTTCCTTGTCTGATTATCTACCCGGGTCTGGTGGTGATTGGAACGAGCAGAGGCGAGCCCTCCAAACACCTGTCTTGAAGCTGCTGTGAGCTGAGAATGCGGCTGGTCTGGAAGGCAGTCCAGGCCGCAGTGCCTTCCTTACACTTTGCTGTTGCCTTGAGGGACCCCGTAACCACCTCGCCACCCTCAACAATAGGGAAGCGCAACAAGTAGGTCCCTGACTTGTCCACAAGTGATACCCTGCAAAGATGAGACAAACCTTCTCTCAAGAGCAGCCTGACTGGGTTACAGTTCTTGCAAGATGATTGACTGCACAACAGTAGGTCAATCAGGGCCAACAATAAATTACCTTACAGCAGAAACGCCCCGCAGAATGCGCTTCAAGGCCCCTGCAGCCGGCTCTGCCACTGGGTGACCTGTAAACAGGGCATGCGCCAGACCCAGAGCAGCCTCTTCCGTTATGCTCAGCTCCATGCTCTCACCGGAATCTGCTGCCTGCATATTTCAATCGCCAATCGAGACCGGGATCCACAGCGCCTGTCCTTCACTTGATTTCTTGGAAAAGACACGATGTACCCTCTGTAGTAACAATGGATAACCCTGGCTGCAGAACACGGATAATCCTTGCCGTATGAGCGCATCGACAGCTTTATCAACGACACTATCGACGAGGTGCAGCGTGAGCCTTCATGTTTGTAGAAGCCACGTTATGGTACACTGCCTGAGGCCGAATGCCTCACCTCCGACCGGATGGCCGCCGCCATGCTTTTAACACCCCTTCATGCCTCAACAGCACATTGCGCAGGTGGCCACCCCCAGATTTCACGGGCGCTTGCCCCGCTCTCCCTGTTGAGACGTAAATTGCCCGAGCTTTTCCTCCTCAATGTCCACGCCCCTTCATCAGGAGACTGCTGCTGCAAGCCAACAATAGAATCGTTTCTGCAGCCACCGTCATCTGCCGGCCGTGTGCTCGAGCTTCGTGTTGCATATACTGGCCCCGTGCATTTGCTCTTATTTTGGCCCTCTCGTAAAAGTGACGGGTGACTGATCTGAGCGCAGCATCCGGGACGCTGCACCAAGCGCGCTGTGACGTAGCTGCCTAAACGCGTCCCAGAGCGCAAAACAGGTATGCGTGCTTAGCGTGGGCAGCAGTTAGCCTTCCAGGGGGCGCGCATCTAGAGCGCTGGCATGACTTAGCTCTCGGAGTCTGAGCGACGCATTGCATCATTGCGCAGCGAGATGGATTGCTAGATCTAGCTGGCCAGCAGCAATACCGATAGGAGGTGGCGTGATGGCCCCATGATGAGCAAGGCTTTGTCATCCTCAAACTTCCTTCACAGCCGGCTCAGTCGCAGCAGCCGCTGACGGGAATCTTACTACAGTCATCACAGCAAGCTGGATTTGACAGGAGCAGTATCGGGCTGATTAGCTTCAGTACTGCCCAGACAACAGCAGCATCTTGAGAAGCCTCCTGCTCCATAGACTTACGACCTAAGGCAGCAGTGCCATGCCTTTGCTCATGTGAGCCAGGACAACTCAGTTGGGTGCTTCCCTGTCAATGTAACCATTGGCCACATCAGTTGCTTTAGGATGCCAGTCAAGCCAGGATAGTATCGAAACCATGGCTTCGATCATACATTCCGAACATTGGCACCCAGCCAGCATGGCAGGCTCATGGGCTGCTCTAAGGCCCAAAGACCTCTATTCATCAGCATCGCCATCACCATACGCCTCATCTGGCTCTCCTGCCTCTTGCGCCCCCGGAGATGTATCCTGCTCTGCAGCTGGGCCCATGTTGAAGACGCTGCCATTAGGCAGTGGCGTCTCCAGATCCTCAAATGCCTCGTTGAGTGTGGAGCTCGATCCCTCCTCCCTGCACATGCACACGAGCTGCTATGAGGCCAAGTAGGCTGCCAGGAGTCCACAAAGCCAAGCTGTGCAACCCACTTCTCATCCTCACACCCTTGCAACCCGCGTTGTTCCCACGGAGAAGCGTGGCTTGCGTATGCGCTATGCACAGGCAGTATGCCCACATGCCAATATAGACAATCCAGCTGTACCAGATAGGGCTGCTCAGCCGGGCCTCAGAACAGGTGCACCCTTACGTGTTCCTCCTGCAGTCGGAGTAGGGGTACTTTTACTGGGCAAATGAAACACACATATGGCCGGGTGCCAGAGGACTCACTCGAAAGCATGGAGGTCATGGTCGTTCTCAGCAAAGTGCCCGATCATGTCGAGAAACTCCTCCGTCTCAGGGATGGAGTGCGCGCCAGCCTGGAACCAGTCGACCTTCTCCAGTGGGTCTTTGATGCGGTAGTGCACCTTGCCCGGGTGCACAGACCGTCCGCCATTGGTGATGAGCTGCATCCATGGCACTCGTATTTCAGACCTTGCTGACGATGCACTTGCCTGCTGACCGGACATGGCCCGGGGGACAGATGACATACTCTGTCCCTGGACTGCATCATGCCCAGCCAGATTCAATACAGGTAGCCCATGCTACACTGCATTACAGCTGGTTTGTGCATGCAGGCCCGGGAGGCTGGGCAGGGGCTACTGCTTGCATGCAACAGCCTAGCCATCAGTGGTCTTGTCCCCAGTCTGCTGGACGTGGCAGGTGCATGCCTTGACAGCACACCCTCCCATGGGCTGTATCATCATGCGCCCGAACACTGTAGCCATCGGCATAACTGGCCAGCACGACAAGAGGCAGGAGGACTCACGTCCATGTACTCCTCATGCGTGTGGCGCACAGGCACCTCCCCGGTCTGGATCACGTAGTTGCTGTGCACCCGGGCGTCTGTCATGGTGCTCACGTTCATGCTCCTGTACTTGCTGACCTGCAACATGCACCGAGCCCATTGCAACGAGCCAAATGTCACTAAAGGCTCAATCATGTAGGTCCTGACGGAGCCATATCAATGGCAATGTCAGTCTTTTAGGACTGTAGAAGAATTCACCGTGTTGCATAGAGCAAGGCCTGCTCATCGAAATGTGTGACTACGAGACGACGGCTGACAGCCTGAGCAATGTCTTGTATGAGGAGTGCGCTGCAATGAGCTTGGTGCGTGTGGGAGGGTGGCAGCAGCATGGGAAAGGAGCAGCTCCCTCCTGCTCAGCAAACAGTGAAGGCACTGGGAATCCGCACCTGAGCCTGACGCTTCATGAAGTCTCTGCGCATGGCCTCTGCTTGGCGCTTCTTCTCCACATAGGCCCTGAAGTCCCACTCATGGAATCTCTGCAGCGCATGAAAAAGACTTCGAGAGGCCAGCGCAGCTTGTTGAGGAGCACAGGCTCAGGCTGCTGCTGTGAAGCTGAGGTACAACATTCGCACAATCAGCTCCCAGAAGCCCTTGCTGTGCATCTGAATGTGCACGCTGGCATTTCGCCTCAGAAGATGCGGGCTGATGCGGGATGAGAGGTTGTCATATAGAGGTTAAGATATGCCTAAGCATGCAAAGTCAATGTGCAGTGAAGAAATAACCGGCAGCTGTGTTGAGCAGCCCTCACTCATACACTACCCGATGTACTTGCCCACACCATCACATCATCTCATGCAAGCAGCGCAAGTGGGGCTCTAGAGCATCCAGCTGCGTCTGTGTCGTGGGATGTAAGGCAGTGAAGTGGGTGGCGTCCCTACCAGCCAGGGCGGCTTCTCCCAGTAGGGCTTCCTGGCCTCGCGCTCTGCTCTCTGCTGGGCCCTCCACTTCTCCGCTTTCAGCTTCTTTGTGTCCTGATCATACGCCTCAAACATACCTGTGCATAAGCACGCGTCCATCAGAGCAACACCTCTTCTTCAGATGCCCTGCTAACCTAAGGATTTCATCTGCAGAGGAAAGAGGGAGAGAGAGAGAGAGAGAGAGAGATCAGGATCAGCATTGGCGCAACTTCAGAGGTTATGCAGACAGGTTCGTGAAGGCATGGCTGGACATGCAGGGCACTCCCAGAGTCAGGAGTTGTGAGGGCATGTGTTTGAGGGTGCGGCGCTGCGTGCTTACTCAGTTGTGTCTCGTTGTTGGTTTGCCGGTCATGGTCCTCGGGAATGACTTTGTCCATGTAGAAAGGGATGTGGTCTGGCACGGGAACACCCATCTTCAAGATCTGTGGCATTCTGTCCGCTACAATGTTCACGACCTGCATGCACATGACTGCTGAGCGTGCAATCTGCGGAAAAGTCTGTACTGCAGTCGGCCTGACTCACGACATTGTACTCATAGACCTGATGACGCCCAGACAATTCCATGTGCTCTCATGTGCTTTTCATGACCTCTCAGGGCAACATGGCCATTTATGGGACATGGGAGAGGCCCTGTAGTGCTGCTAGGGCCTTGGAGAAATCTTCAATTGCTCATAGCAAGGCCTGAAAGTGCACATCTGGGATCCATATGTGTCAAGCAGCCACTGCATGCGAACGGCGACATACCTCCTGGACCTCTTTGACCTTCTGCTTTCGTGACTCAGCGTCAGGAGTGTCCAGCTCCCACCACTCCTCATACCGCTGGCTTGGTCTCGCATTCTTCCGTCTGCTGCGCTCAATATACTGCTGCCAGACCGTCAGGCGAGTCCAGAACAGCTCCCAGTCTGTCACCAGCAGCGGCCAGTACTCGTCGTCTTGCATCTCTCGCATAGTCGGCACATCAAAGCTCCATGGCCTGGCGCTCATGTGGAGGTCCGGCTCTGATGACTCGAGCTGTGGGCTGTCCCTGCTGCTGCTGCTCAGCTGCAGCTTTGCCGCATTCCGCTGCGGCTTCAGGTGCCTGCGACATGAGAAATAACCAACCAAGTGATTGTTACCTTTCCTTGAGTACTCACGAGGCCTCTTGCATCTCAATAAGTAGTGGGAGGTGGTGGTGGACTGTAAGAGCACACCTGCTCGAAGAGAAGGCATCGCCGCTCCCTGCAGGACCGCAGATGCTGGAATATGAAGAGAAACTGGCATGATGCTGCAATGAGGGGCTTGGTAGCGGTGCCAGAGCTCTGGAGGAGCAGTCGATCTGTGGCAATAGATGGGCCTGCATGCTGACGATGCCACTTTCAAATAGGGCCGCTGTCACCTATGTGATCCATATGCTCTACGAGCGGTGCTTCCAGCGTAAGGAGCACGCAGAGCAGACTATGTTGATGTCAGAAAAAGATTTACGCGGTCCCCCAGAACGGGCCCCCACTTCTCATCTGAAGTATCCAAACTTTTACAGAGACAGCTCATACAAGGGAATGAGTGCCTTTGGCCGTTTCGAGACTTTCTTCACTCGCTCAGTAGTTATATTGCGAGCTGTCGCATGCTGTACAGCACTCTGCAGCTGCGCCACATGCTTTGAGGCTACCAATGGTGCATGCATTTTGCACGCTGGGCTCCAACCCACAGTTGAGTTGCAAGAAGCTAGCATGCACTGCTGCATTTGGGCCCTGAGCTCTGCCCACCGATGTTGGTCCATGGGGGCCAAGTGCCAGGCAGACAGCCTAGAGAGCCCAATTTTGACACAGGCTACTAGTAGTAGCACTGGTCCATATATACCACAAGTTTTAAAAGCGCCTCTATGCTCAGGGAGAGGCGCCATTGCAGTTGCTGGCTGCCTACGTAGCTATACTGGGTGCATGCTGCACAGTAGCAGCTCTTGCATTCTCTGGTTTGGCCATATGCATTTCTGTGCCACCTCCTCGCTCTGATCTGATCTGATGTGAAAAGCCACACTGCAGAGTGACTCGCATACATAGGCTGCAGATCTGAGGTCTATGACGTGGAAATCTATGAAGATCTTGCTGAAATCCTGCAGCCGACAGGCAGGTGTTCTCTTCTCTAGGCTTCTGCGAGGCGCAGCCGGATGGAAGAGGAGCTGGTTGCATCTCTATGCCTCAGCCAGCGTAGGCGCTGCCTGATATTCATGTACTGCAGCTCCTGGCATAGCAGCTTATAGGCAAACTGCATGTTTTGACTTCTGTGTGTCCGCCAGACCTGCCGGCACCTGTTCGCAACTTCGGCGCCTGGAATCGCAGCTGTTCTGATCCCTATGCTTCTGCAAGCCGCAGGCGCGGGATGATGTTCATGGACTGCAACTCCTGGAAGAGCAGCTTGCAGGCGTAGGGCAGCTTCAGGGTGGCCATCTGCTCAGGAGACTTGGTGCTGGGGCACACCGCGTAGCCCACATTGGCATCAAAATAGCCCAGCAGCCCGCAGTGCTTGCACACATGTACCTGCATGTCGACATCTTTTGCGTCACGGCCTGCTGTACGTGGATGATCTCTGCATCAGCTGCTGCCAGCAAGAGCGAGAGGACATCTCCCCTGAGCCGATAAGCTGGGACGTCGAGTATCCTTGCTGCCTCACGGGTTGCCTTGCTGCTGGAGTAGTGTGCACCCATCTATCACGGCTGACATTGCTGGAACAATGCATGCTTAGCTGTGAACCTCACCTCAAACTGGTCTGATGAGATCATGAGCCTCTCCAGGAGGAGCATGGATGCGCCGTAGCCAATCAGGCAATCGCGCTCCATCTCACCCAGACGCAGCCCTCCATCCCTTGAGCGCCCCTGCACAAGGAAGCAGATGCGCATCAGAAGGATGCATGACATTGCCTGATGCACTCGAGCTTCACACTCTTGAGCGTCCTTGCGCAGCCAGTCACAAATGCAGTAGAGCCCCTGCCTGCAGCTCTCAGCACCTAAAAAGCACAGCCTGGTCTGGGAAGTAGGTATTGCTGCACTGCCAAAGACACTTCTCCTGCCCGGGTGGGAGTCTGTGTTGGGATTCTTGACAGCCTGCTGGCTCTGGCTGTGTCAGACAAACAGGCAGGAGCGATGCCTGTCCAGCTTAGAGGGCCCCTGTGGGCTTGCCAGGCAATAGCCTCATCTCACTACCTGCCTGCTCAGGCCGATGCAAGAGCTTCTGAGCTTGGTGATGCCTCTGGTTCAGAGCCATGCGCTCATCTTGGAGACAGTGTGTGGATCAAAGCTCTGTGAGGCCCTCACCTCTGTGGGTTGCCTAGTCAGGACCACGCGAGGGCCCCGCGCCCGGGCATGCATCTTGTCCAGGACCATGTGCTTCAGCTTCTGATAGTACACCGGGCCCATGAAGATGAGCGCCTCCAGGGGCTCCCCCGTGCTGCCGCTCGTCAGCATGTCCTTCCCGCTGTAGCTGAAGCCGTTCTCAATCTGCACGCAGCACCTGTTGTCAAGGCCTGTGACTGCTGCATAATCTCGTTCGCACCACAGCCTCATGAAGTGACAAGATAGATGGAGAGGGTGAGGTGCTTTTTCACACCGATCATGGGGTGGCATTGTCAGGCCCACTTTCTGCTACCAAGCTGTTTGACAGATGGCGGTGACGGTCTTGTACAGACCTAGGCTCTGCTGCAGACTCTCACAGCAAGAAGAGATGGGTTTGGGCAAGGGTTAGTGTGCTATGCTTGAAACCCCGAACGTGGGGGGCTCACCAGGGCTTGGCTGATGCTCTGCTGCGTGTCCGCCAGGCCGGCGCGCTCGCCGAAGGCCGTCCCGTAGCGGAACTTCCCGTCGCAGACGGCGGCCTTGGAGCCGATGAGCTCCAGCATCTTCCCGACGGTCATGCGCGAGGGGAAGCCGTGCGGGTTCATGATGAGGTCGGGGCAGACCCCCCGCTCGCTGAAGGGCATGTCCTCCTGCGCCACTATGGCGCCCACCACGCCCTTCTGCCCATGCCTGCAGCCAGCATGGTGTCCTGACAGGCTTCTTTGCCAGCATGGTAGCTGCTGTCAGGGGAAGGGGATTTTGGGAATGACGCTTGGCATGGAAAATGTCAGAGGCTCTGAGAGCTCATGGCAATGAGCCCAGAGTCACGCCAAGAACTCACAGGCTGGCAGGTATGTTGGCAGCAGGAGCAGCTTCACGCACCTACTGCTGAACTTGTCTCCGACTTCTGGCCGCCGCGTATGTCTCACCAATGCCTGTGCAGCGATTGAGGTCAGTTGCATCAGTACATAGGCATCAGAACAGCATACAATGTTGAGGCCGATAGACACATGTGTAGGCACACTGCTCTTTGGGAATAGCTCATGCCATCATTGTATGGTTGGGCGCAACAGATCACTCTAGGGAAGGACGAGTGGCAACTCCAAGCAGCCCGCACCAAGGCTGCCTCAAGCAGGGATCGTACCTTGATGACTCGGTGCGCGTCATCATTCTGAGTCATCAGCACTTTGTCCACAATGCAGGTCTCGCCTGGGGGCGCCTTCCAGGACACTGGCATGCCCTTGTAGGTAGGGGCGCCGTGCTCTGTGGGCACATCCTTGGTGGACGTGGGGCTCTGCTTGTTGATCAGGATGTCTCCTGAAGCCACCACCTCGCCCACTGCTGCAATGCCATCTCTGTCCAAAGCCTTATACCTTCCAGAAGCACGCGCCTGCATATTTCCGTGCATACTTTGGCTGGAATGCGTCCTACAGAGTTCTCGCATATGCTCCGGGGACGACCACATTATACGCGCTTGGCACATACTCATAGGATCTGCAGTGCCTGCCACACATGTGCGAAGATTTCTCTGATAGCATTGGTGCATCCGCAAATATAATGTACATGGCCAAGGACAGGTTGCTGCACAGGTCAAGGAAGCTTGACTGCCCTGTGTCTGCCTTCCTCACGTGATACCTTCACCATGTGTGGGCGGCTTCCTGAAGGGTACCTTACAGGGTCCAGATGTTCCCTGTTAGATGTCCAGGGAAGATGCCCACATATGGTGAGGGAGACTCTGATAATTGCTGCTCATGCTCAGCATGCAAGGAGGCTTGCCTGGCCTGGCGGAATGCTGGGTGGAGCCAGCAGGTCGGAGGAGCGGTTCTGGTGCTTCTTCAGCACAGCGCCGTACTTGCGCAGCACCACGCAGCGCCCGAAGCCGCGATCCAGCGAGGCCTTGTTCATGATGATGGCGTCCTCTATGTCGTAGCCTGAGTAGGACATGACCGCCACGGTGGCGTTCTGGCCGGCTCCCAGCTTGTCAAAGCCGATCAGCTCGATGGTCTTGGTGGTCAGCAGTGGCCTGCATTAAGTGAAACACTACTGCCATATGGCCACATGTAAGACCTGAAGAGTCTTTGAACAATCAGTCTTGACAGCCTTGACGAGCCTAAACATACTCGATATGAGCTAGTGCCTATAGCCTGACAGCATCTACTAGGGGTGTGCGCCCTGGCCTGATACTCTGGCCTCTGCAGTGCGCTTTGTAGCACTTGACTGTGAGCTGAGCGCATGAGCAGTGACCTGAGAGTGATGGGGATTTTCAGCATCTCACTGGAAGTTTGTGAGGTGGGGGTGGACGAGTGCGCACCTCTGGGGATAGACCAGGAGGTAGAGGAGGGTGTTCATGGCATTGAGCTGGTTGTAGGCAACGTTGCCCATGGCCTGCTTGCCCATGGCGCACTGGTAGGTGTTGCGCGGGGACTGGTTGTGGTGCGGGTAGGGGATCAGGCCGGCCACCACGCCCAGCACTGTGAACGGCTCTATCTCCAGATGCGTGGTGTGCGGCCCTGCACGACATCGCGTGCTTAGTCACAGCAAATCCTGTGATCCCCAAGCAACCATGCCATTGATTCACGTAAAGTGTCACGAAGTCGTACACAGCATAGTCTGCTGCATCTCCCTCCCAATGCTCTGCTGTGGTATTGCAGAATGCTGATATGCTTACAGACAACAATTAGATATAAGGGACCGATGAGTGCATAAGACAGCCTGCACGTCCAGCCGTGGACATATGGAGGCCCTTCTGAGCCATATTCTTACAGGTCTATTATTGCATTTGATTGCAGTCTAGAGCAGTAGTTGATGAGGGCTACCTATGTTCTCCTCGTACAGGGCTATGAGAGCATTGTCCTCCTCATTCACGTCCAAGTACTCCACCAGCCCGTTGCGGAGGAAGTCATCAAATCCCCAGACTCCCGCTTTGAGCTACAACAAGATACACAACACCCTTGGCGTCAGCAGAAGTCCCAAAAAGCAGTTTGCAACTGGTTTTGAAGGCACCTGCAGCAGAGATGTTGGACGCCCTTGACAGCCAGGGTGCTAGGGGGCAGACTGAGAGATTACAACTCATTCATTTATGGCGAGAAAGCCGCAGCTGCGCAAGTGGCAGGTGCCTGCATGCGGTGACCTCACCCCGGCCAGTGGCAAGTGAGCCTACCTTGGCAGTGTGCTCTGCAGTGACCTTGGGCACACCGTGCTCGCAGATGATCAGCGGCCGGCAGACGCGGCCGCCGTCTGAGGCGATGTTGACCGCGTCATACTGCCGGTAGATGGAGACGAAGCCGCCGATGCCGCCCGCACGGCGCGCTGCGCGGAAGCCGCGCACCAGCTTCTCGGGGTCGCGGTGCACCCCCAGGATGCTCCCGTTCAGTGACACTGTGGCCACAGTCCTGCACAAGGGCTCATTCTTACCTTCCCACATTGCTCACAAATCAATTTAATCTTCACAACACCTCACAGATGATACATCAAACGTCAATGATACCCTGAATAGAATGGTTTAAGCATGAATTTCACCAGCAAACTCTGTTTGCAAACCTTGCAGGCATGGCCTACAGGATCATATTATGTGGAAGCTGCACAATCTAAAGCCAGTCACCTGGCCGACCATCGAAAGAGGTCAGCGCAGGCAACCATACTGAAGATTAGGCAACGCCCTGCTACATGCTCTTGCGGTCGGTCACCTGGGCTTTCAAACATTCTGAGTCATACCTGCGCCTGAAGTCGTGCCCTGGCTTGAGGCTGGCGGGGTGTGTACCCAGCAGGTCCGCGAGGCGGATGAGGGGCGCCTCCTCCTCGTCCGTGGTCACGTGAGTCATCAGCGCCAGGTTCTTGACCAGCCCGCAGCTCTCGCCCTCGGGCGTGTCTGCCGGGCACAGCATCCCCCACTGGCTGGCTTGTAGAGCACGCGGCCCACTCACCTGCAATCACCATGCAGGAGTGAGGAGCATCCATTGACACCTGGAGAACAGTGCCTTTCACAGTGCCTCGGCACATGCCTAGTAGGTGCCTCACGGGTTGGGATGGTCCTCGAGATGGCGAAGTATATACTGCTGTGGCATCAGGCACAGTCGATACTAGGGCACCTGGGGCACAGCCCAGCCTGTCAGGCACAGTTCGCTTGGCATCCAGCAGCATTGAACCATCGCAGAGGCTTGCACACCTTTCTGCTGCAGCCTAATGTACTGAGGACATGCCAACTCAATCAAGCAAGAATACAATCAGAATCTTCCACCCGCAGCGTTTTTGGGAGCACAAGAGTGCATTGCGTAGGCTTCCACTCAACGCTTACCTTCCTCGTCTTCTCAAACTGCGAGGAGATCCTGGTCATCATGCCCAGCGCAGCCACGAATGACAGCCGGGACAGCACCTGCAGGGAATGTGCATGCCAGCTTAAGAGTGGGTGCATCTGCACATACACCCTTCACCTCCTTTCGACAACAGCATTTTACATCTGTAATGAGGGATCACTGCTGTTTATCTGTGTCATGTTTGAAGCCCTCATGGCGCTCTAAATAATTCTTGACAGACTGAATGACTCCAAAACCAGTGAGACTCACGCCTTTGTAATCAACTTAGATGTGATGTGAGGCGGCTGACGCTGATATCTCTGCTGTATATCCCAAGCTCATACTGCTTCCATACAGCCAGCTCAGAGCACAGCATACACCGTGGTTGTTTTTTCATGCAGGCTCGCACCTGGGTGACGCCCTTGCGCTCCATGCGGAAGCGCTTGATGCTCCAGTTGCCGCTGCTGATGGAGCTCTCCATGCCGTGGCTGATGATCTCCGCCCGCAGGTTCTTGCCCGCGTCGAACGCCGACGCCCTGTTCGCCTTGGACAGCGTGGTGTCCGCCTGCGCAAGCATGAGCATGCATAGCCAGGGCAGCAGACAGATGCACCAAATAAGGCAAGCCACGGATAATGTCCTCCGCCCGCACATTCTTGCCCGCGTTGAATGCTGACGCCCTGTTGGCCTTGGACAGCGTGGTGTCCGCCTGCGCAAGCATGAGAATACATAGCCAGGATGCAGAGAAAGCACCATCTGAGGCAAGGCATGGCTGATGATCTCCGCCAACAGGGTCTTAGCTGCTTCATATGCTGAGGCTGCCATTGCGAGGCAACATGAGGGCAGAGACAGGACGAAGAAACAATGCAACATATATATACATACCCCACAGAGGCTTTTGTCATGGTGACAGTCACAGCCTGCAGAAGAGGGCACATGAGCTGAGGCCTGATGCAATTGGAATGCAGCAAGCTCTTGTGACTGCATTGTGCCACCGTTCTGCAGGCCGACACTACCAATCCGAGCGCCACTGGGCATTGTCTGACACGCTCCTTAGAAGTGGGGCTGGTTTGCAAGTTATATGCATACACTCCGTTTTATGCAGGGGTGACTTACTGCGCGCTTGAGCTCTTGATTCATGCGCTTGAAGAGGTCCTCGAACAGCAGCGCCAGCAGGCCGCCCGCCAGCTCCAGGCGCTTGTTGCCGTAGTAGTCCCTGTCGTCCACCAGGTTGGGGTCCAGCATGGCCGCCAGCATGCGCCGCATCATCATCGCCAGGTACTGGATCTGCAGCGCAGCAGAAACACATCAGAGGAGGGCAAATATTGAGCGCACCTTGCTGGGCCTGGGCTGATCGTCTGAAGACAGACCTTGCACGAAATGCATCCCCTGGGCAGCAGGGTGCTGAAGGAGGTACTCTGTCACGCCCATGGGCTTTCTCACAGCCATGACGTGCAGTTCTACAGCAATTGTGCCACAGTTGGACAAGAACCTGTCATCCGCCTCCAAGCATATTGCTGAGACAGCAGCATGATTGCTTGACAGGTTCCGACAACAACATGCAAAAGCATAGCAATGCTGGCAAGCTGTACCTTCTGCTGGAAGTTGTAGTGGACTACAGGCACATGGCAGACCACCACGTTGGCCAGGATGTCGCGCGCCTCATCCACTTTGGGGCGCGCCCGCATCCTGCCCATTGCCCGCTGAGCGCTCTTCACCCTCGGACCTGCATCACAGTCTCATCCGACTTACCCACACTTCCCGGGCTCAGGCACACTTTACAATTGATTATACAGTAGCAGATGCACCCCCAGATGCTATAGGTCCCTGCCTGTGAAGAGATAAGCACTACCCGTTGAGGCATCCGGGCTCATTGCCTGTGAGAAACCTAGCATCATGAGTGCATGTCTGCAGTGTGTGCCTTAAGGATGTCTGATCACGGCAGTGACTGATCTGTAATATATGAGGCGCTGCTTACCCATGTATTCCAGAGCCTGCTGCTTGGTGTAGATGCCGGCCGCCTTGGCTTCCTGCACTGTGGAAGCCAGAAGAGCAGCCACGCCAGGCTCGGAGCCTATCAGCTCCATGATCTCCTGATCACTCTCCATTCCCATTGCCCTCATAACAATGACCATGTTGATGTCGTCCCTGCAGCCACATAAAGTGCATTATGGTGCAGCCATGACCGGCCTCTGAGGGTTCATTGACTGTGATATGCCAAGCATCCATACCCATGACTCGCCCCACTTTCGGCACGTTGATGTCATCCCTGCAGCCATGAAATTGCATCATGGTGCAGCTCTGACCGACATCAACATGAACAAGGAGCCGCGAGCTGAGAGCATGGAGCCTCTGCAAAATACAATCAATACACCCTCAGATGTCATCCATGCAGCGACGAACATGCATCATGGTGTATTACCACCGACGACAGAGAGCACATTGACTGTGATCTGCGGCAACCCGCCTACGGTGTAAAGTAGACTTGGGCAGCATAGACATCTCAGAACTGCCATGATGAAGGTTGCAGGGGAGGTTATGTAGACATCTGGTTGCACATCATATCACTTCTGACTTCACAAGCAGCAGGTGTTCAGGGTGTATGTGCATCCCCTCTGGAGGCTGGACACTGTACTTCTATGAGGGCTGGTGGGAGCACAACAGCAGCACTCTGATGCCTGTGCTTCTTCATACGAGCATGCGCTGCATGCATTTGTTGCTGACACTGCTAAGTACAAAGGTGTGCATCCTTGGCGGGCTCTGCATGTCAGCCACAGCGGCATCAAGGCCGTCTGGGCGCGCGAGCACTCACATGAAGGCGTTGTGGCGCAGGGCGAGGGAGCTGCGCTTGGAGAGGACGATGTTGGTCTTGGACTTGCGCTCGTGGGTGCTGGAGGTGACCGAGGCGGTGACCTGGCCCTTGCTGTCCAGGTCAATGATGATGCGGTTCTTCGACAGCTGCTCCTGGATCAGGATCACCTTCTCCGTCCCACGCACCACAAAGTAGCCCCCCGGGTCCAGGGGGCACTCCCCTGCAGAAGCATAATCTTTCAGCCCGGGCTCTCACTATACTGCTGGGCAGATCTCTGAAAAGTCTCTCCGATGCTATCATCAACAGCGCTCACATCAGCAGGACTTCATTCCAGAATGGTGGCACAATGCTGCCCATTGCCTAGCTCACCCCAAAGTCCAGCCATCGTCATGGTGATGGAACAGTCAATACTGCTGCAACACAGCCTTAACAATTTGTCCCCTACACTCATGGCAGGCAGGCAAGGCATTGCGGAAATGCACTTCTCAGGACCTGAATGGCTGGAAGGGCTTACCAAGCTTTGCAAGATCAGCCTCTGACTTGTTCGTGAGCACACACCTGCAACGGTATGCAGAGATATCTTAGATAGTCTCCAGGCCGGAGCAGGCTCCAGCCAGACGTGCTGATAGTGCAGACATCTCCTTTAAGAGACCAGACTTTACTCTTAATTGGGCACTCCGATACATGTTTCTTGTCCAAGAAATCTCTCAAGCAGTCAGCATCCAGAGTTGGGGCAGCCTTCGATGCAAGCGCGACCAGCGCGAAAGGCAGCGAGCGGCCTGCTGACCTGTCACAGCGCAGCATGAGGGGGATGCGGCCGATGTAGACGGCGCCGACCCCGTCCTTGCCCTTGCGCACGACGATCTCCTTGCCGCGCGTGTACTCCACGTCCACCGTGATCGGCGCCGCGTACGTCATGTCGCGCAGGCGGCACTGCTGCGGCGTGATGCTGCTCGTGATGTAGTCCTCCTCCACCTGAGGCTGGCCCACGAAAATATCCGTGTACCTGTAGAGCATGCCAAAGCGCTGACAATCTTGCATGGCCGGTAAAGCTACCCAGTGTGTGATCAGTCTTGGGGGCACTGCCGCGGCGTGATGCTGCTGGTGATATTGAAGCCATGCCGTGCCTGCAGGTACACAGACATCGTGGGAGATACCTCAGGTGGAGCGGATTTGAGCAGTGCATAGACTGCATACAGAAGTCTTGCCCCTGAGGCAGCATCACAAAGATGTCTGCATTCCTGCAGACCACGCTCGGCTGACTGAACGGTTGTCTCACCCAGATGCTGACTGTCTTAGTCAGGTGCTGAGCTCAGGGAGAGATAGACATGGTGTCTCTGGTGCACTGCTGCGGCGTCATGCTGGTGATGTAGTACTGAAGCGTGTCACAAGACACTACAGGCTAGCCGCAACTTAGGCTTGGCATCTGACTCCTGAAGCAGCTTAGTGTGGGAAGAGAGATGTACATGCTGTGTTCATCCAGATACATGTGTCTATCTCATGCCTGGAGACTGCGCAGCAAGGAGAGTGCGTCTGGAGTCCTCACTTGAAGTAGAAGTTGGGGTCAGCGTCGCAGGTGACCTTCTCGTTGCCCTTGGCATGCACAATCTTCTTGATCTCGTGGTTGATGAAGTAGTTGAACGAGTCGATGTGCTGCTTCACCAGGCCCCTCACCTGCATCAGGAATCACACATGTATATGTGAGCCCACAACAAGCAATCCCTGCACCACAACTCAGGCCATTTACATCTGATCCAGCCACACCAGGCTGACTCCCCTGAAAGAGGGGGTATCACCTTGTTGGGACATGCATTGATGAACTAAGCAACGCAGTCAGATTGTCTTGCCACATAGCTTACACTGGGCGCTTGCTTCACCCATGACAGTGTCCCTCCGCATCACTATGAATCTATGGAAAGAGACTGGATGTGCATGTGCATTTGCATGCAGAAGCTGCAGTTCGTCAGCTGTCTGTGTGCACACATGTCACAGCTAGTGCTCTCACCTTGAGGAAGGCAGGCAGGAGCTCGTACTTGTCCTGCACCGTCTTGATGGGCATGGTTAGCTTCCTGGGATCGCCCTGTAGGACCTCATGCACCCCATTCTGCAGCTCCACCCCGCCCAACGTGCCGTTGGGCAGAGCTTCTGCCGCTGTCATCGTACCAGTTCTACTGTGGGCTGCTGGGAGCTATCGATGTTACCCACTGGCATGTCCATTACTGTAGAGAAGCCTATTGCCACATTGGGCCGGCAGAGGCGTGCTGAATACGGTGCAAAGATGTCTTGTAAGGAGAGCGAACGGCGTTGGCCGTTTCAGGCTATTTTCGCTGACGCTGTGTGATGCAACACGCAGTACTACAGACTCATGCGCCTTCTTTCTCGCTGTATATAGACAGCTGAGGCAGTATAGCTGAGGTAACGTGTCGATATCTTAGCTCTTCTGGCAGCTATGCTGTATTGGCAGCCCCCCAAATAATGAAGACGGGGTGATCACAGGACGTCTGCAAGAGGTACAGACGCCAGGACACAATCAGATGCGTCAACCAGCATGTAAGGATGTCGTTACCAGCATGCAATATCTGGCTTGTAACTTGGCTGCTAATGTCTTCTCCTCCGGTTGCCGAGACTGTCGGAACAGCTGCGAAGCGCCCGATCTGCCCAACGTCTCCTGGCCAGGTCGACCTGCCCAATACAGTAGGACATGGTGTTCTGCCAGCTTCTCTGGCGGATCGTGCGCACTTGAGAGACAAGACGGGAGAGACGGACTCGAGGTTGAGCTTGCTGTTGAGAAGGAATCCCATAAAGACCAGGAGGCAGTGCCAATTCACAAGGTGTGCAGCTGGTCTGGTCTCCTTTGTCTTGCTCCTGCTTGCTCGCACACTCCTGCGTGCTGTTTCCAAGGCTCTTGGTGCTCTCACATGCATGTGTGTATCAGCTTCAGCACTGATGTCCTGTCATGACCACATTGAAACGAGACACTTCCTCGCAGGTCACGTACGCGACCAGGGGATTTCGGAAGTGCAAGCTGATCCAACTGGTATCAACGTGACCACAGCGAATTAAAGGGCTAGCTCAGGGAGTAGCAATGCCTGGACATGCCAACAGGAGGGCAGAGTCATCAAGGTCGCTGCAAGACACACCTTCCTGCGACAAGGTGCGACATGCTCCAGAAAGGGCTTTGCGTGGCTGCAGATTCAGTTTCTCGTGGACATTCGTGAGCTTCAAGGTGTGCTGTGCAGGGTCAGTATCAGCCCCAGCAGCACAAGCCGTGGAAGGAGTGGGATAGCAACTTCAGTGTGCATCAGCTGAGGGAGATGCAGGCCCAAGAACGAAAGCTGCGGGATATAGCGAATGGCATGGTAGGACAGCAAAGGATAGACATGGTGATGGATGCTTGTTACCGCAAATGCATGTATGAAGGTGCGCAGAAATCCTTTGACGTCCCAAAAGGGTTTGGCCAGCGCGTGACAACAGCTGCATCAAGTGCACTCTCGAGTCCTGCTGTTTGCAGTTCCCAGTGTTGAGTGACACGCACGTCAGCTGGAGATCTTCATTGTGAGCTGTCTCTACATAGGTGACAGCCGATCTGTGGCTTGCTGATCGGCAGCGTAAGTCCTCGGCCACTTTGCGCCGGCTGACCGTGCTGCTGTGTTGATGCAGTGCCAGCAGGCCTGCAAGTGGAGGCTTTGCAGAAAAACGCTAGACAGTGCGCGCTATCCCATCTGGGACTGTCCAGCACCGCAGTCATAGGAATTCATAAGCAGGTCTTCCATCTACCAACGGACTGGGGGATTGCCTGCATGAAGGTCTTGACTCCTGCACACCAGAAGGTGTGATTTCACCACACCCAGGGCAGGATCGTAGGCACCAGAGACATGACGAGCACGCGGTGAGTGCAGTATTGGGATGCACATGTGATGTGGGCTGTGCAGCCCTTGCAAAGAGACTGTCCTTCGCTCACAGCACTGCTTGTTGAAGGCATATAGTGCTTCAGGTCTCACAACGAGACTGGGCTGCGATGGTATGCTGTGAAGCTGAGGCAGGGAATGGCTCTGCAGGAAATCTCAGAGCACTTTGGCAGCCAGTTCAAGAGCTTCTTGGAGAGTAGAAGCACGGTGACGGACTCCGCGCCCGAGACCAGACCGCTGCTCAGCCCCAACATGCTCTGGGCGGAGAGGGCCTTCCTCATGGACGCTATTGAGGACGAGCTCGAGCCAGAGGCAGTGAGGGAGGGCGGGCGCATTGCCTACTTAGCCTTCATGGGGTGCAAGTCCTGGGAGGCAGAGAGGAAGAAGGTGGATAGCTATAGCAACCTTGCGGTCTCGTGACGCGCCTACCGCCTTGCTATGTACACTGTGTACCATTGTGCCATGACCTGGACATGCTGAGAGGGACGGTGTGTCCTGGGACATTCGGCTCCGGATGAGCAGGATGCCACCGGTATGGGCATGTGCCTCCTAGAATTTCCCACGCTGCAGAGCTTTACATCAAAATGCTCCTCGACACTGCCCTGTGGCTTGTAGAGGGATGCTTCAGAGAATTCACGTTTGCATATGGCTGGAGGTGCTCGGCGAACACTGCTCGCACCCATGCACAGTGCCCCTAGGCTACGGGTTGCCGCTCCTTGTAATACTGAGATGTGAAATTCCAAAAGGACATGAGTCAGATCACCCATATGCAAAGTTGCATGCCAGCCCATGATAGGCGCGTCTTTCATAATTGGCAAAAAATTTGCATCAGAATCGAGGTCATGCACGCATGCCTGACCCGACTGCGCATGCAGTCTATGTGGTAGCAGCCCATCATACTAAGCTGTGGGAGGCTCACTCGATGCTACTGCCCTTGTCTTCGGATCAGATCAGATTGGGATTGCTGCCTTCAAAGGCAGGCAGGAGCTCGTGCTTGCCTGCATATTTTCGATGGACATGCTGATCTTCCCCTGGTCGCCTCAATAGCTCGTGCAACGCATCACCTGCACCTTGACTGCTACTGTGCGATTGTCAAGACGATCGAAGTCGCTGAGTATGGTGCCCAACCTGCCCACAAATAGGTCGACCTGCCCCACACGTAAGGAGCCAGATTGGCGTATAATCTGCCAGCTTCTGCCAGATCTGCGCGTTTGGGAAAAGAAGAGGGAAGGAAGTGGGTCAGGGAGTCGGTTCGAAGCTCACAAGAAGATCAGAGAAACAAGGAGGTGGGTCCTCCCTACAGGTGTGCAGCTGGGAGTCTTATCACACGACGCTTGATCTGATGTCCTTTTTTCGTGTGAAAACGTCCTGTCTATAAACTCTATGTGCTACTCTGCCGTGCAATCTTGGTTACTCAGTCATGGCAACCTTGGCATGCCCATACTGAAGGGTGACACTTTCTGCAGGTTGCAAACACGCACGATTAAGGTTGACTACAGCAAGTCACAAGACGAAATCAGGGGCAGCTATGCCAGAAGAGGCCTGGAGATTCCGGCAAACAGATCGTCCCAGGAGTTTTAAGGATTCAGGACTATGTGGAGATACTGCATCACCGCAGGCTGAAGACCCTGCATTACCTGCTCTTGACAAGGCAGTGCATGCCAGGGGGCACCCTGTCAAGAGGGCAAAGCGGGCAAGGTCACCGCAGCGAAGAGGCACAGCTTCCTATGATGAGGTGCGAATTCCTTCAAATGGGCTCTGCACAATGAATTGGCTTCAACTGCTTGCCTGCACTTTCTCGTGCGCCCAGGCAAGCTCGAATGTGTGCTGTGCAGGGTCAAGGGCTGTACAAGCGGCACAAGGTGAGGCGGGAGAGCGCTGTCGAAGTGGTCACTGCGGAGGAGCTGGGACAGATGTCCCTTCAACAGCTGCGCGCAACCGGCCTGCGGCTGCGCGCCATGTCTTAGGGCGTGGTGTCCAGGGCTGAGAAGCGCCTCCAGAAATGCCAGAGGATCTATGCCAGCATCTCGCGGCGGGAGGACAGGGTCCTGTATGCAGGTGTGCATGCCTCCTGTGCCACTTGAAGGATCTTTGTTTGCACAGGGCACGGCTGCATCAGGGCGGAGTCGACTCCTGCAGCAGGCACCTCCTGCCAGTGCTTGACTGCACCTTAGCTGGGCTGAAATGTTGGCAAACGATCACACCGCTGACTTGCTGGACGTTGAGCGGCACTGTCGCACCCATGTCATTCGTGCTGGCTGACCATGTGTTGCTGCAGATCTGAGAGCTCAGCGGATACAGGGCTTGCGAGAAGAGGGCAGGCGGCTGGCACTGGCCCACGTGGGCATCCGACGCAGCGTCATCGCACCAGACGGCAGGCCATGGAGGGACCGCATCATCACCCTTGTAAAGGAATGGGCAGCGACATGGCAGATCGTATTGAATCTGCCACAGAAGACGGTATGAGTGCAACTCACCCTCTGCAGGTCTTGTTGACTGCAAGAGACATGACACGTGCCCGCTGCAAACAGAGATAGCCTCATGACCAAGGCTGTGAGGCCCTGTGGCTCGGGAGTGCTTCTGATAGGACGCTCATCATAAGATCGGCTTTGCAGGAAATTGCTGAGCACTTTGGCAGCAAGTTTGTCAGCTTCCTGAACACCAATCCTCCTGCAATGACATGGCAGAGGAAGTCGACCTGACATATCCATACAGCCTTGATATGCCCTGAGCGGAGAAATGCTTCATCATGGACGCCATCGACGACCTCTGGCCAAAGGCGGACCGGGATGGCGGCCGCGTTGCTTACATGGCCTTCTTTGGGGGCACATCCTGGAAGGCGGAGAGGAGGAGGCTCTTCAACAAGACTGCACCGTGTTGAGCACAGGAGCCCCATCAAGAGGCAGTGGGGGAGGGCAGGCGCGTTGCCAGTCTGGCCCTCATGGGGTGCAAGTCCTGGAAGGAAGAGCTCAGGAGGATGGATGACAAGCTTGCAGCTCCATGCTGAGCCCATGCCTTGCCATGTGCATTGCGCGCCACTGTACCATGCATTCCAAAGTGTACATGCTCGCAGGCCGAGTTGTTTCCCAAGGCTTTCTACCAATGTATTTGAGCGGTGACGCCCATCAGGAATCCCATGTGCCTGCTAGATTTCAGCAGCTTCCTTGGCAGGGGTCTGGATTGGAATCACCCCTCCCTGGGACATCAGATGTGCACATTGATTGTATGGTGTAGAAGCCTTCTGCAGACAAGTCTGATGTAAAGCTTTCCAGCTGCTGCCTCTCCATGCTGCTCTCACATTGAGAATCTCCCTTGACGCTTTAGTGCACCAATCTAGTGCACCAGATGTAGAATAGAATCGTACGCCTTCCTTAATATTTGCCCTGCAACGTGGAAGCAGAGATGTGATGGCCATGGCATGATGGTCGAGCAGAGCAGCTGGTCCAGGCGTAGGGATCCCATACTGGGATCTCAGGCGTACATGGCAGAGACGCCAAGACATGACCACAGCTCAACAGCAGCAATTGAAAATGTGCTGCCGGGCCGTCGAAAGGGTGCTGGCGTTCATAATTGGCAATGTCTGCTCTTCTATGCTATCTCGATCTGAGGACTTGAAACCGCCGCAGCATGTACCGCAATTGTCCGCAGGCTGTGATACGAGACAAGCAAGTCCAAAACGTGCTCCATAAACCTCTGATATGGGCTGCACCGACCAATGTCCTATACATGATCCCGTACAAAACTTTTCACGTCATGTAACACAAGAAAAGCCTAGTCTCCATCTCATGCAGAACTCCGAGGTCTTGGCGTAATGGTAGCGCACCCGACTCCAGATCGGGGGGTTGGGAGTTCAAGTCTCTCAGACCTCATTCTCTCCACTTTTTCTCCGTTGGCCTGGCCACACATATGTTGTTCAGGAGGTAACAAATATGTGACCCAGGCCTGCGTATTGCACAGTTCATGCTATCACCTGTCAACATGCATAGACGCTAGCTCCCCAAGCGTGCCATGGCCAGCCTAGCTCCAACTGCATCAAGAGGCATGCTATCACATGACAAGTTTTTCAATCCATGAACCTTGCCCGAGGCATGTGCACCTCAGGATCAACATAGCTCAGGCCCTTGAGGCCAGTATATGGAATTGTGTCTGTAGATGTGTTACATCCTACATGGTTGCTCCAACCAATGCATACATGTGCGTCCTATTAGGTCTTAAGAGAGCTTTCTGACACTCTCATCTTGGTTGTGCAAGGCCTTACTACCAATGGTGCACCACATGGCACCATGGTACGTGTGGCAATCCATAGCTATTGGGCAAAAGCAGTATCAAGTATGAGTCTGACAGCCCTTACGGGCTGGCACAAGGAGGCACCCACAAGCATTATCCGCACAAATGGCTGGCCAATTGGCACAATATTGGGATACCATGCAAGACCCAAATTCTGCGCATGTCTCTGCACCAATATAAAGTGCCACCTCACAAGACAGAATTAACACTGTAGCTGCAGCCCCACGACGGCGCAACACTCCGCTTGTGGCATTTTAAAGCCGACCAAGGGCCTTTAGGGAACGTGACCTCCTCTCCAAAAGACTCCTTCCAGAACGGCGGAAAGAGAAGCAAGTACTCATGCTTATGCAAGGCCTTGTTGTACTAAGTACTTTCAAAGCAATCATGCATGATAGTGGATCATCATCAGGCCCGCGTCATGACGGCGCAAAGGCGCCCTAGGGCTCCCCTCAATATGTGACACTGCAAGTGCGCCACCGAGCCAACCCAATTTAGAGTCTACTTTTCATGACCACATCACGATGCCCGCTGAAAGAAAGGTTGATTGGGAAAAGGAAAGGCGCTCAACCCTGCACTTGTCCCCACAGCTTGCCCAATTGATAGGCCTAGAGCGCTTGTGCTAGCATGACCCCAAGTTAGCCGGTCTCTCCAAAACGAACATGAGTATACCGGCACCGAGGCCAAGCCAACACCAGCTTACTGAAACCGGGCCTGTTCCCCTCATGCAGTTGCAGAAACTAGACCAATAAAGGCAAGAAAATGGGCTCTTGTTGCTGGTTGAACGAGCTCCCCACAAGGGTCTCGGATTCTTGCGCAAATTTACAGCATGATAGCCTGCATTCCAACCCTGGGGGTGCTCATAGGCGCCAGTGCATGCCAAGTATTGGTCTTGACATCATAAACTTCCACCGAGGCTACTGCGGGAGAGTCAAAGTGCGCAGCAGCACCGCCAAGGGCAATTACACTGCCGTCTTTCAGGAGCATAGCCTGGAAGGCGGCACGCTTAGCTGACATGTCCGCTACTGGTGTCCATGTGTTGGCCGTGGGATCGTAGATCTCGCAGGAAGACAGAGAGACATCATGGTCGTAGCCCCCCATGACCATAACCCTACCGTCTAGCAGCATCATTGTCTGGAACTGCACCCTTCTGGTTGTCATGTTTGCAGCAGGGGCCCAGGTGTTCTCGGCAGGGTTGTACAGCTCCGTTGAAGGAATATGGGTGCCATAGTCATATCCTCCCATGACGAGCACGTTCCCATCGGAGAGCACCACTGCCGAGCCGCCTCCGTGAGACCCAGCCATTGGCGCGGCGGCTGTCCAGGTGTTGTTTAAGACGTTGTAAAGCTCTGCTGAGTTGCCTAAGCCGGAGGTGACTGAACCGCCAGTGACCAACACTTGGCCATCATGCAGAATAACAGCCAAAAACCCAACTCGGCCCTCTGCAAGAGCGCCAGCAGGTGCCCAGGCATTGGTGGTGGCGCTGTAAAGTTCAGTGCTCGCCAAGAACGTGTGATTAGGGCCGATGCCGCCTATGGCAAGAATCTTGCCATCGTGCAGCAACACTGCCTGCACATGCATGCAACTCACTGCATCGATCACTGTTGTCATAATGTGTTAGCATCCCATGGGCTCCCACAAGAGAAGGGTCACCGACACTCTCGCTCAGGCATTCAACGTATGTCTCCGCAGCTCACTCAGATTAAGTACTCTTCGTCACCATGGATACTTCGATGCTGTATAGTGTACTACTTGTACTATCACAAACACTCTATTGTGGCACGCACATGCGTCAGGAAAGGGGCAGCTCAGAAAATTCATGAGATAGCAAGGGCCGTTGAGCACACACCTGAAAGGAGCCCCGTGGGGTCAGCAATGAAGGACAGGTGGTCCATGAGTTTGTGAGGATACTGTATGCCTCGCAAGAGGCGAGCGGCGCAGCATTCTCCGGGTTCACTCCTCCAAAGGACAGCACTCTACCATCGGCCAGGCGCACAGCCTGCACATGATAGCTGTCATTGTCTTCCAACCAGAAACTCATGGCTGACAGCTCTGAGCCGTCCCTCAAGAGCAGCGCCCACGCGCATGTCTCCATCATGGCATTGTGCCTTGCAATGACATGTCAGTGAGCTGCAAGGACAGTGACGCATAAGATTGTCTGTCTTGGTACCTGGGCATGGTCGCCATTGTTGGGATTGTCTGTAAAGCCGGTCCTCTGAACCTGCTGATTGCCAGCGGCTGTCCACAGATTTAGCAGGGGTGAGTACAGCTCGGACGACACCAACTGAGTGGTTCCATTGGAGCCCTCGCTCACCAGAATCTTGCCCAGAAGGGGCAGCTGCAGACCTGCAAACGAGGGCAGCAGGCGTGGGAATTCTCAGTGCTTGAGCTACACGCTAGCCGTGCTCAGCGTAAGACAAGGCGCAGCATCACACTCATCCCATCAGTCTCATCAGAGCCGTACTGAGTGGCTGTGAGGATTGGCCATTTAGCTATGTCAAAGGGACATCTGTGACAGAACTCTACTCCGTAATGCTAATCAGCCTATGAAGCCTGCCCAAACAGAAGAAGGAAGTAGGCCTGTAACGGCCAACAATGAACACATGAGCATGCAGGCTGCTACCTCATCCAAATGCATGTAGGCAGGGTTCCTACCAGGTATGTCATATCCATGGATGTGCTGCAGGGATAAAACTGAGCACAAGAGGAACAGGAGGGTTCCTGCGCAGCATTGCAGACATGGCTTGTACAGCTACGGGGATCTGTCAGGGCACCCAAGACGGATTTCGTAAAGCATGCTCAGAGCCCTGATTGGACACTCCATGTTGGATGTAAAGCATAATACGCAGTGTAGCTCTCAATCAGAAAGTCTACGGTGTCTTGGGTGTGTCGCAGTGCATGTATGAGCGAACAGATAGAGTGCACAGTCCAAACTGTTTGATCAAGGTGGGGCGGTGTACCTTGGACGCCCATACTTGCAAGCACGAGGCAAATTCTGCTGACCAGCTTCCTTTTCAAGACAGCCTGCAGTGGAAGTTTGGCAGCTCAATTCCTTACATCGCTGAGCAAAGATCGGGCCATGTAATGGCAATTTGGCAGTGATAACGATTGTTCTCGCTAGTCACACACATTGAAACTTGATGAGTAGACAACCAGGGTGCCGCTAACATCATCTGAGACCACGGGTGAAGTTACGTTAAGAGATTCTTGCTGTTCAGAGGGTGAGACTGCGAATCTCGTCCACATCATACGCGTCTGCTCAACCCCTGATTATATAATAACAAACAGTCTGCTATACACGCCAGACGCTCGTGGGATGACCCACCTGACGGGCCGCAGGACTGGATCCTGGAAACTTGTAGTCCTTCCTCTGGACGCACGGTAAACCACCTATCTACGTGATGCAGGAAGGGTCCGTTTCACACCAAAATGCTTCTGACGCCGTCAAACTGACGGTCGTAGGCCTGAGCATGTCAGTGAAGTTCACTGAGTGTGAGGTTTGCTAAAAGCTGTTCCCACCACATTTCAAAATTTTGCACGACTTCCGATTGGCGAAACTCTACGAGAAAACATCATTCGCCATTAGCCCGCTCTTTAGATACCATCACACTTACTCTGCTTCAGGGAGCAATGGTCTCACTTGTCTGAGGGACCGCAAACAGTACAGGCAATCATGTAGCAAGAGGATTTGATTGGTGTTGCCGAATCAATCGGTGTTTGAGGGTCAACCCGGTGTGGCTGGAAGAGATGTAATACGCAGGCATAGTACTCCAATCTGATTACTTGGATGGATGGTATATCTGACCATCATGTAGTCAAACAATCCCGCTCCACCATTGCCAAAAGGTGATGCGCACCCACCTCCCACGTTAGGTCAATTCCAGGCAATATACCTCAAAATAACATGCTTTGGCAATCGTCTTTGTAGCAGCATATGATGCTGCATGTGTAACCTTGCGCCCGTGGCTGCTATTGACTTTGAGTTGCTCTCTATCAGCCTAATGTACAACATCATAAAGAATACCCGGAATACGAAAGATCCTTGCTTCAACTGCTTAGCCAGCCATTTCCAGGTCATCTGGCAAAATTCTGTTGGTGCCTCTCTATACATCAGAACACGATGCTCTGGGAAGTCTGAGTGGCACAAAAGCTAGTGTACAGTACAAGTTGGTGAGTCGTGCTCACCAAACACATGCAACACGGAAACCATTACAATTTCATCTGAGGTTTGTGCATCACTGGATGCATTGGAGGTCCAAAGGAGACTCCTCCGGGCCCTGCATGTAGTAGCAAACCGTCATGCCTGCCGTTTGGGCCTTGCAAGGACCTAACACACCTACACGAGCCTGAAGACTGAGCTGTTTACTAAACAGCTACATAGTATCATACATGATATAGCCACATTCTATAAAGAATTGTAGTACCTTCATCTCTGGCGCCACCTCATCCCCAATGTGTTCAGTATTTTGAGCAGCAACAAGATCGTTCTTTGCTGCACATATCGATTGTGCTCCTGCAATCAAAAAGTACGACTGTAATACATCAAGGGACCGGCAAGCTACTAGCCAAGAAGCAGCTTTTGGTACGCAGCTGAGAAAATCTGAGATTTCATGGCGTGAGTGTATTATGGTCACGATGTCAATGGAAGAGCTGGAGTTTGCAATGACTTACTCTGAGCTACGAGGGCCTTTATTGCTGAGTAGTCTACTTCTTTCTCAGGGTATACATATGGGGTTTTGTCATACTCGTTGCCCTCATAAATCAGGACGTTGTTGCATTGATCGAGTTGTTCCAGTAAGGCTGCTCCTCCTGGCACAACTGCACCAACAGTTGAGGCTCAGCTATAGCTTCCATGTTGGTCCACAATAAAACACAATGGTCAAAGTGCAAGGAGCTGCATTTGTAGTGGTAGCAAGACGATATTTTGATGATCAAATTTTGCACATGGAGCAATAGCATGGACTCTAGCACAAGTGAGAACTAATATACTGACCTTTCCCGCTCTATAAGTTTGCCTTAAATATATTCAACAACATACATGCAGAGAAGACAATGGTCTACACACCTCCGTCCTCGATTATTTCCTCAAGGCGTGTGCAAAGAGTGTTGACTTTGGCCGCATGAAATTGCTCTAGCAGGGCATCCTCGCGCGCGCGCTCGGATTGAGCTTGTTTTGCGTGATTTTGGATTGCCATCACAATTGCTATGAGTTCCGGGTCTCCTGCGGAATGATCAGTCTCAAGACAGATCTGAATCTCATGCATGACTTTGCTTATAGCTGGCTAGCTGCTGTGGCGTTTGTGGCAATAGTTTCTGAGACGCATTGATGCGATATCGGCAATGTGTTGACCTCCGAGGAGTCCTCAGAAACAATGTCCCGCGTCATCCCAGCTTGTGTACCATGCTGTTAGAGTTTTTCGTACTATACCAAGTGGCATGCAAGACTGGAGCCCATGCTGGAATTACATTGAGGCTATTGCTCCACACATCCTAACCTTGAGCCAGGCAAGCCTCTGAGAGCCCATACCATGATGCATAAGCATCACATTGTGGGAGTCTGGCATAGGCTTACAGACGGTCGAATTCCCTCAAGACTATCCTTACCTGTCTCGACGCACAGCCTGTCCAGACGTTGCCAGAGAGCGTCCCGCCTCTGTAGCCAGTATGGCCGGGTTAAGAAAAAAGGAACAATCTCAGCATCCTTGACTGTGACCGTGTATCGCTTCTTTGGCTCACCCCTGCGCGCCTTACTGACAAAGACACCAGGGATACTCTGTGCTGCTAGTGAGTGGAGCCAGTTTTGAGCTGACTTCAACCTCCCAGCCTGGGTGGGAGTCCGCCGAATATCCTCTGCCCTGCGGTCAGGCGACTCTTCGTGAGTGTCGTGTTGCCACATTACAGTACCTACACGGTCTAAGGGTACACCGGCTAGATGTCCCCTTGAAGCAGATAGGAGATCAGACCGTGAGCCCTTCTCCTGCTCTCTCTGGCTAGCGACTCTTTGAAAGCGGCTACTCAAGCTTCGATACACCTGTTTGAAGACCATTGGCCTCCTTCTCGATAATGATGCAGTAAATCTTTCTCTTTGTGCCCGTTCGGCCCGACCTTTTCAAGCCATGAGAGCTCCGATCGATTCCAATTTCGCAGCTTCGAGCAGCTTCACCAGGAAGCTACAGGAGACCTACCTGCGCGTCCTACAATCAGGTGTCTGAGCCCGAGGCATACAGATCCCAGAACATTGCAGGGTGAGCAATGCCGTTGGCCAGCTTCTTGGACCCTTGAGAACACCAGGCTAAAGCATTTTGAATGGCAATCATTGCAACGCGCATGCCAAAAGGAGTTCCCCTGCCAAGAAAACATGGTGTCACTAAACTGGAATATTATGTGTCACACGCTTGTGACTACATGATACTCAGGTGGCACTAAGCAATCTGCCAAAGTTACATGCCATGAGTGAACAGGTCTGGCCTACGGGCCATCTTCCATAATTGATCGAGCCCTTGGGCACAATGCTCTACCAGCCTGGAAGTCCCAAAGGCCTCAAATGCATTGCTTGCCAGCACGTTGGAGCACGATATTTCACCAACTTGAACTCTTTAAGGCATCGAGTGAACAGTTGCCAGTCACAAGTGATTATGTAAATGTCTCGGCACGAGGATTTCCATTGGGTTGACTTGTCGCAAAAGTCTCACCATCATCGCTTCAATAGGAACCAGAGGACCGCATTACCATTGCGCAAACGCCTCGCTGATCGCTGCCAAGCATCAGCACACCCCTGTTGGGCAAAATGTCAGCTGAGGGAACTCTATTGTCTGCTTTCAAGCGGAAAGGTCTCCCACCACCTTGGTGCTACCAAAGATCTTATACATGAAGCCTCATCCACTCTCAACCATGTTGTCTAGACGGTATAAAATGGTAGACACAGTGTGAGTGGCACAGAGGCTAGCGTACACCACCCGCTGCTTCTCATTCTCATTCTCATCCTCATAAGATTTAAAAACATTTTCTAATCAGAATGACGTTCCACGCAACTCAACACTGACTCTCCCATAGTACAGCATGGAAGAGGATGTGAAGCCAGGGCTTTCAATATTCTACCTCTGCAACACAAAACCACTTGATTGCTTTAGGTTGTGTGATGCAGCAGACACTCATTTGTCATATCAAATTTATATCAGACCCTTGTCTCTGGCGATTGTTCCTCTGGGACATGCTCCCACTCCCTTCCTTGTTGCACGCTGTGACTGGACTGGCACCATGACGGTGCTACACCAACGTTATAAGAGAATCAAGGGAAGCTCCTCGGTGCCCTGCGTCATCACGTATGTCAGCTGAACCCTAGCACATGCAAAATCGTGTTGGCGCCATGCGGTCTGCAGACAGCCCTACCTAGGCTGTGTGTTTGAGCAGGCAATAGGGTCCTATAGTACACTTGCATCCTACCTTTGTTTGTGGCACCTCTTCATTGGGAACGCGCTTGCAACACTGTCCGTGACTAGGCGCCTATGGTCATCAAACAATAATCAGGGTCCAATCACTTTACTGAGTCATAATTGCCCCAGGGAGGCTCTAACACTTATGCAGCCTGCAAAGGAGCACAATGCAGGTACACAGGGCTTTTCAAATCAAGAAAATTCCCTACACCAATAAGCCATTGATACAAGCACCGACCTCCTAGATATTGAGAGGCTACTAGCCACGTAAGCTAGTGACATATGTGGCAGAAGCCAGCTTCAGCGCACAAGGACTTACTTTGAGCCAGAAGAGCTGCTATTGCTGAGTGGTCCACTTCGTGCGCGGGCTGTACATACGGAGACCTGTTGCAGCCATTGCCTTCGTAAATCAGAACGTTGTCGCATTGCCTGATCTGCTCCATCAACGCCCATGCCCCAGGCACAACTGCACCAACAGTTGAGGTCTCAAACTCTGCAAAGATCTGTTATGCACACATGGTGCGTGTATCACCCCAATTGCCAGTGTCATTGATGGTGAAGGGTCATTTGCCATCCTTGGTGGCCTGTGTCAGTGCAGATCATGACCCAAATGGCAATTCCCACATGCATAAAGTTCAAGCAAAGTGTGTGCGGACCGTTTGTAGATACTCCCTGCAGTGCAAAGATGCGGCTTGCAATAACAGCTTGCAAAGAGCAAGGCCAGATGCGCACCCCCTTCGTGAGCTGCTTGCACAAGGCGCCCGCAGAGGACCGTCAGGCCTTCCATCAATGCCTGCATCTCCTTGGAGTCTTGACGCACTTGTCCTGAGCATATCTGCTTCACGTACCTGCGGCTTGCAGCCGCCGCATCTATAATCTCCGCATTCCCTGCAGGAGCGCTCATTCAATGATGTGCACAACAGACTGCAAGTGTACAGCAGACCATCCGCTGCATCTTGAAGGTGAGTGATGGCCGCTATATGACATGCTCACTTTCTGATGCGCAATGGCTTTCTCTTAAATCAGCATATGCTCAGTGCCAGCTCGGCCTATGAGACTGTGCTGCTTTCGCAGCATGCCGACTGGAGGGCGTCTTAAGGTTGGCATTCATCAGGAAGTACACACAGGTCCTATCCCTTGAGTGCAACTGAACTGCCATGCATGGACAGAAGCCCGCAGAGCAGAATATACCCGTCAATCACCCAGTGGGTGAGAGCAGGGAGGTGGGTACCTGTCTTAAGGTATAGCCTGTCCAGACGTAAATGCAAGGCCTCCCGCCTTTGCAGCCAGTATGCCCTGGTGTCCGCCAAAGGAAGGTCGTCGCAATCCCTGGCTGCAGTCTCAACTGGAGTCCTCCGCACGCGTTTGGCTGCCTTCTTGGCAGGAACATCACGGGAGCCCGCTTCTTTGACAGAAACACCACGGGAGCTGTCAAGGCAGCTTTGCCGTGTGTCTTGATCCCTGCGCGTACACCATTTCAGTGACTCCTCTACACCTCCACTTTATACTATCATGAACTGCACGGCCTTGCAAGCCTCAGCTGAGCATCAGGCAGCGGCCATGGGAGATCGTACCGTGAGACCTTCCCCTGCTTTCTGGTGCAGCCGGCTATCAGGCAGCGGTACATCTTCTCAGAGAGCATGTTTTTAGGCATTCTGTTCGCAAATAGCGATATGTCGCGCCGCAATGAATAGCGAAGACGAGAGACGAATGGAAGCCTACTCGATCTGCAGCAGTTTTCATAGTTTCGAGCAGCTTCATCAGGAAGCTGCAGGAGACGTTCCTGCGCCTGAGAACCTCAGAAGGCCTGAAGGATGTGCATCGCCGTTGGCCAGCATATTGCATACTTGAGCACATCAAGATTAGGTGTTGGAACAGAGCAGTATTTGCAATGTGCATGCCCCTCAAAAGGGGGTTCCCCTGCCACATGAACATGGTTCCACACATTGTGAAATTGGCAATATATCATATGCTTACGTGATTTTCAGGCAACATTGGCAGTCCGCCAAGGTCACATGACGAGGACAGGCCCATGTGCCACCTTCAATTGTTCAATTTTGCCAGGAGTAAAGAGCACACTGGGCACAGCGCAGGTAGCATACCACCTGCTAGAGCACTCAGTGCACAAGGCTTGCTTCTAGCAATGAGCACTCCGAGCACAATATTTGATCAGTTTGAAGAATACCTAAAGGCCTCAAGTCATCACTTGCCAGTCACAAGTGAGTTCATCCATGTCTCAGCATAATGCTGCCAATTGGGCTGACTCAACCCAAAGACTCTCACAACCATTGTCTCAACATGATCCTGCAAGATTGTACTCGCACCAGTGCACAAGCGGCTGCTATCCGATAGTGAGTCACCAGCCCCAAAACGGAAGCCGAGGGAGGTTTGTTGCCTGTTTTCCAGCCAGCAGGGTCTCCCACCAACATGGTGTTACCAAACACCTTGTCCACATTGTCTCGATTCTTCTCAACCATGCTGTTCTCACCCATGCTGTCTAGACAGCAGAAAAAGATAGCAACAGTGTCGGTGGCACAAAGGCTAGCGTACGATATCTGCTGCTTCTCATGAGGTTCAAAATAATAACCTGCAGAGTGACCTTACGCGCAGTTGCAACACAACAGGGACTCAGGCATTGTGCAGCAGGGAGGAGGATGCTTTTAAGAGCCCTGCCTCTGCAATGTGCAACTAACTCAGTTACTCTACCTACCAGGCTGTGTGATAAAAACACGGGCAACCAGGTTCATAGCAACCTTGTATTATACCTTTGTCTGTGGCACTTCACCTCGTGAGCAGGTTCACAACAATGAGCAGCTGCACTCCGTTCTTGTTGCACGCTATGACTGGACAGTATCTCTGGTGGAATGTGCTACATCAAAGTCACAAGAGAATTAACGGAACCTCCGCAGGGACCTGCACACACAAAGAGCTGTCAAGCATGTCGCCTGAGCCCAGCAAGGTCACCGGAGCCCAGCAAAGGTGCAGCATTGTGCGGGCGCCACGCAGTCTGCAATTGGCCTTGCCCAGGCTGTGTGACGAAGCAGGCAACCAGGTCTTACAGCACACTTGGAACATACCTTTGTTTGTGGCAACTTTACATTGTGAGTGTGCTTGCGATACTGAGAAGCTGCGAATAGATCCCTTGCTGCATGCTGTGATTGGGCGCCTGTAATCATCAGACATAATCGGGGTCCAATGAGATCACTGAGTCATCATCGCCCCTGAGGAGATCCAAACTGCACTCATGCAGCCTGCAGATGAGCACAACGCAGGTACACAAAGGCTTTCCACATCAAGAGAGTGCCCAACACCAACAATGAGTTGAAGCCAGCTTGAGCGCACAAGGACTTACTCTGAGCCAGAAGGGCAGCTATCGCTGAATGGTCCACTTCATGCGCAGGCTCTACATATGGACTTTCATTATACCCATTGCCCTTATGGACCAGGATTTTGTTGCACTGGTCGATCAGCTCGAACATGGCTGCTCCTCCAGGCACAACTGCGCCACAGCTTCTTATTTTAGCTTCCACTATAGCTCGCTTTGCGCTCATGGAATGCTTGTCGCCCCGAGTTGCCGTGGACATTAGAGATACACCCCACCATCATGCGAGGGTATATCAGCATATATTGCGGTCTTGATTCGTGGCTTTGCAAGACATGCTCTCCAGCCAACGCACAGGAGCAAAGCTTGACACTCCTGCCCTCTTTGGAACACCTGCCAGTCCGAAGGTGTGACCTGCAGCAAGGGTACAAAGAGCAGGGTAAGAAGCGCACCCCCATCATAAACTGCTTGCTCGAGGCGCCCGCTGAGGGCATCAAGTCGCTCTGTCAACACCTGCATCCGCCTGGAATCTTGGCGTAGTTCCCCTGACTGGATCTCCTTTACATACCTGCGGCTTGCGGCCGCAGCATCTATAAGCTCCATATCCCCTGCAAAACCCCTCATGACCGTCATGTGACATCCTTGATTTCTGACATGCAGCGGTAACACATTGGCATTCCCCTTGAGCGCATGTGGTCGGTGTCGGCTCAGCACTTGCAGCATGGTGCTTCTGGACCATGTCTACAAGGCAGGCATCAGTGCAATGGCATGCATGATGGAGGCACACATAGGCTGCTGGTTGCACGTATCCCCAGCCTGGACATCGTCACTGCTCATGGACTGCTATGCATAGAAGGGAGACCATGTGGCCTTTGATCCATCCAAAAGCCACCAAGCAACCTTTCATCACCAGGGCAAGGATGGATGGGGGTACAGAAGTTTGAGGAATGGCTGCATACCTGTCTCGTTGTACAGCATGTCCAAGCGCATAAGCAGGGCTTCCCGCCTTTGCAGCCAATATTCCCTGGTGAACGCAAAAGGAATGGCTTCGCAATCTCTCGCTGCAACTTGGTTCTGCTTCCTTTGTACAGCTTTGCGCGCTTTGTTGACAGGAACACCCCGGCTGCACCCGAGCTCGCTTTGCCGGGTGTTCTGCACCCTGTATTCACTCATCCACCCATGAAGCTCTTGAACATCCGCACACTGAAACATCCAGTGGACGACTCAGGTAAGGATCAGGCATCGGAAATGGGAGACATACCGTGATACTTTCCCCTGCTTTCTGGTGAAGCAGGCTTTCAGGCTGCGGTACAATTCTGCAAAGAGCATTGTTCTCTGCCTTATTTCAATAATGAGAATCTGTCGCTTCCGCTGTAATTATCTTGAGATGAGGGACAGTCTGTCCCGGACAGAGGAAGGTCACTGCCAGATTTTGAAGCTTCAAGCAGCTTCCCCTGCAGCTTCACTGCAATCAAGAGCTGCTGAGACATTTTAGCGACAGCAAGCGATGCGCTCTGCAGGTCCTTTCTGGAGGCTGAAGTGGCACTGCACTCTATGTACAGAGCTGTGCGACTCTTATGCATGTGAGTTCCCATATGGGAAGTCATGAAAGGCTTTCCCTTGTGAGACCTCATCCGTCACCTGACAGCCACGGAAGCAGGCATGAAAGCTGCAAACGATGAATCTACTTTACCTCATGAGCAAGGCTGGTCAGCACATAGCCTGGAGCAATTTGGCTTGAGTCTTTCTTGCCAGGATCGCAGTTCTTGTACTCCATTCAACCAGCAACCAGCACTACACCAAAAAGCCAGTCACATGCTCATTCATGGCACATTTCAGGCAGCACTGTGAAAGCACCGGTCCATGTAGTCTTCTAGCAGTCAAGCAGATGCTGGATCGACCATGCAGATCCCGCGGGCTGCTCATCGTAGCAGCAGTCCAATCTGTGCAAGCTTACCAGACGCTTCTGATGCTTGAGACTGCAGGCTTGCGCCACTACTGCATACCGGGTGACGCCTTTTAAGAGAATTATCAGCGCATGATGTCTTACCAGGCAAGAAGCTGAGCACTGATTTTTTGGAATCGAGGAAAGTAGGTGGGGTCAGCACGACTGCAGGAATTTAATGACCAGACCGAGATCTCGTATGCTTCTGGCAGCGTCAGATGTGAAGCCTACAACTATGCTTTTGACTGCAATACGGCTCACTTCTTGAGAAAATTCAGTCAGCGCCCCCATGCAGCACACAGCAGGATAGCTGTTAGGCAACCACATTGGGCGTCAAGCTTTGGAAGATCCGGCAGCAGAATGCAGATTCACAGTGCGCTGATAAGCTTGCTTAAGCATGGCCCAGCTCTGCTGAATAGAGGGGCTCAAAACGCGTCCTGCCCTAGTCTCTGTCCTCTATGCTGCATGTGCGCTCACATAGAGCTGTCTCTGGCAAAAGCTGCTCCATGCGCTTTACATTGCTCACGCCTTTAGCCTGCCTGTCACCCGCTGTCCCCTGTGTCCTTGCAGATATTGCGCCTGCAAATGGCATACGGCGTGTTATTGACAAATGTTCAATGTGCCCTTCAGCGCATGTGATCATGTGGCTTGCATCCCCTGCATTGTGCTACAACACTGTGTTCAGCAGCCAGCGTTGGTGCCCGGATTGCCTGAGGTCTGGACAAGCCTTGCCAGTGCACTGACCTTACAGCGCACAGCAGCTTGCCTGTTAGTCACGTCACTGGCTGTTTCCATATGCATACTGCTGCCCTATGAGCGCACAGAGCCGACGCCGTGCTCACGTTGGCAGAAAGGATTGACTCACCTAGGCAAAGGGATTGTGAAGGAGGATACTTGTCTTCCAGGGGCGCAGCTGGAACACGATAGGCCATGGAACTCAGGGGAAGATTCTGTGCGCGGCGCTGCAGTGATAGACAGGCTGGCGTCCATCAGTGGCCCGCCGCAACTGTGCCATCTTCAGCATGCTGGCCTCGTTGGAAGGCCCATGGTAGTAAGGCCTGACAGATGCACATATGCACGGGCAGCCCTTTTGATCCGTGCAGCAGGAGAAGAGGCGGAGCTAGCCAACTGCTGCCAAGGCCTTCCTGCCGCTTTTCTCCAAGTGTTTCACTCTGCACACACAAATACCTCAGCAGTTGCATGCAGGCTTTAGCGTCTGGCGCCATGCCGCCATTGCTGTTGAAATGGATCCTTGGCTCCCTTGCCTCTCAAAAATGCAAAGCAGGATTGGCTTGCACACCTGAGGAGTCCTGGGGCCACGTCTGGCCAATGTTGCAGCGGGCCTGACTCTGCAGGTGCGCCAGCAAGGCTGCGCCCGGTGAGCTATTTTCAGCAGGCTGGGTGGCACTGAAGGTCTGAACACTGGAGGTGCCGGGTCTTTTCTTGGCGCCCTTGTGTGCCTCTGCACAGAAAACACCTCTCCATCAGCACCTGCACAGGCGAGGACGCGAATACACATGTGCAGCCCTGAGCATGACACAATCTGGGCAATGGAAGAGCTCTGACCGGACGCTAGGAGGGGGCGGCCTCTGCCCATGGCGAAGCCCTTGGCCTGGGCGTTGAGCGGGCAGATGGACTGGGGCTTGACCGGCGGCCTCTGCTTCACGAGCGTCGTGTCCTTGGACTACGCCGCCCCCTGCAGCACCATCACCCATTATTACTTTCCGTGACCATCGATCGACATGTGTCGGGCCACCATGCTGGTGCTGCTACATATGTGGCTAGATCATCCAGTCTGCAGTGAAATCACTTCCGCAGGGTGGAAAAGAGCTAGTACCAGCAGCTAAGGACTGACTTGTACAGAGAAGCCATGAGCAGGCTGCCGGGTCGCAGGCGGAGCGCCATTTGGAGGGCTGTCTCTACACACACTTCTGCCGTTGGTACGGCGCTCCGCGCCTGCACACAGCATGCTTTCCTACTTGAATCCAGGTGCTCTCAGGTGTGTTAAGATTGTACCCAAACCATTCCTTTTAAGCTAGCTGGATAGCTTGCCAGATTGAGCACTATTCACATCTTTGGCGCGCCTCAGATACCTGCTGAGCCTGATCAATACCTGCATGAGTGCATTGGGCACGGGGATGCCACAATATGCCATCACATCACAAATGCAGTGTGCAGATTAAGCACACCTGGGACGTCTCGCGGTGCAACGCTACAACGCAGCAGCTTGGGGCCCATGCCAGGTGTGGAGATGACAAGCTGCTGCTGGAAAACTTCGGCGGGACGCTGCCCAGCCCTTTGACGGGTACATCTGAGCCGCAGACTATGTAGACTATAGAAGCCGGCTGTTCTGCGACCAGGACCACTAAGCCCTCTAAGTAGTAAGACAGGCACTGCACGTCCATGGAGAGTAGTAGGTCCTTCGGTATGGCGGAGTCATGACACGTTTCAATGGCTTGATCATGTGTACCCTAAATGTTTGGGATGCGGTGGCATACACTGCTGTCAGCGCTGCCTGATCAATTGCGAGCCAGACCACCACTTTGCTGCAGCCAGGCCAGCTCGGCCTGGCGTCCTGCAGTGTGTCCTGATTATTGCTTTCACGGTGCCTTCTACATCCAGATCATCGGCCCGATCAACCTGAGCCGACAGCACGCAGTCTTCACAGCATCCTCGGGGTGCCGAAGAAACATCAGAGCGTGACAAGCTGTTGAGCAACCCTACATTGCTGCATACGTTCGTCGGTGCATCTGAGTTGTGTATTTGATGCCAGTCGGTGCTAAGCACCGGGTGCATGGGCGGTCTTGAATGAGATGAGCCCTTTGCTCTTGCAGCTTCTTGCATGCATGCGCAGCTTCGAGCTGCCTGGAGCTTCCTCATGGCAAAATGCGGGTCCATGACCGGGCATTCTAAGCAGAAACAAGAAGTCTCATCCTCCTCCTATATATCAGTCTCTGGATCAGTTCAGCTGCAGTTATACGCGCCTGCGAAAACAGTAGCATGCCATCCCATTAGTCGTTCCGAGACGGAGAGGTATCAAGCACGGTATGCCCACATTTCTTCCTCGCTTGCTGCAGACAGCAGTAGGCCATACAGGGCTAAGAATAATATGCTATATTATCGAACTGGCCTCTGTCAGCGTCATCTGTGCGATGTTTGGGCGTCGTTTTGGGCATGCGAGTATTCCCATCTGAGAGAACTAGATCTACTGAAAGCACCATCGGCGCTCGTAGTGCGCGTGGAGACTGTGCAACACAACGACACATGCTTGAATCAGCAACTTATTGCGGGCGAGGTTCCTTGTATGGTCGAGTGAACGATCTTCATGTGCATGTGCAGAACACTGCAGACCAGGCAGGCGCCTGCTTCAAGCAGCACTGTCACAGGTGCGTCGGGCGGAAAAGGTTTTGCATCATAAATGCTGCTGGGCACGGGCCATTTCCTGCTACAGGCTGGAGCGGTGCAGCGTACACGTTGAGCTGTGCACCTCAGCAGCTCTAAGCTTCAGTGCATCTTGTGTTGCTTATGATCCAGTGCTTGAGCATCCCTCAACAATTGCAACGCTTTATAGCACGTCAGTCGGCTTCTTTTATGACAAGTGGCAGACATGCTGCCTCAGATTAAGAGCAGTGATGGGACATGCAGAAATGGAGCTGCAGAACATGACACAGCCGGAGACCGGGCCATTAACGATGGCGCGGCGCAATCTGCGTTCTGCAAACCTCACGGCCATACCGGAAGCACAGTAAGCTACGCAATTGCCAACATCTGCTCATCATCTCAGATGATCTTGCATGGCCTCTTTTGTAGCACTGTCACTTTACAGACCACAAAACATACCCAGGATGGTACTTAGAGAAGGCCATGTGGATGCAGGGATGGGACTGGCATGCCAGAGCCTCCGTCTCAGACCACCCCTGTACAGATATCTCCTGGGGGTCAGTCTTTCTACAGTACCCAGAGCAGCCCCTCAGCCAGCGAGGTCAACGATGCCATCGCGATTGCCATGCCCACAGAGTCCCCAGACATGGATGAGAACGCCCTGCTTCTCCAGACATCCAAGAAGATCACCTACTCAGGTGACAACCGCCTTCCGTGCCCTTTCCAATTGCTGCTGACATTGCAAGATCAAGGCCATCATATCCAGAAAAGTCACAGTGATTCTCCACTGGCACACCGCAAAGTGCCTGCACTTCAGCCCTTCCAGCGCAACGAGCTGTGATGCAGGTAAGTGGTATTGAATGTTTGGATGTGGCGGCGCAAGCAAGGAAACCCTGGCAGGGTTCTGGGGTGTTGCAGCGGGGGGCGGCTTAGCAACTGGCGCCGGCTTTTCACTGCATTGGAAGATTGGACTGGGCGCGCTGGGAACGACTATGGCAGCTCTGATTGTCCAGTGGAGCCGCATAGAGCTGGCAAGGCGCAAGGGCGAGGACCCATTCTAGGTCTGCAGGGCGCCTTATAGTAAAGGCAAGTTGCGCGGTTCCTATGAGCTGATGCATATCCAGTATGGCAAATGTTATATTGGAGAAGTCTGCACATCATATACTCAAGATGCATTGACCATTTTGCTTGGCACATAACTCAGGCCAAGTCTTTCACAACCTGCAGATCATAGGGGACTTGTTTCCCTTCATTCTTTCATGCCAGCTAGGATCAATGTCACGGTGATGAGTGCACAAGGGGCGCATTGTCCCATCAAAGGGCTTCCATATTGAGAGGTTAGCTGTCAAGGTTTCCTGGTCAATCACTGACTTGATCTGGACTCCATGGTGCAGGTGCTTGCCCGCCTGGGAGGACATAGGAGGCCCGCGCGAGCGTTCCTGAGCTAGGGGAGTGCTGCTGTCTTGCCCTGCGTGCGTAGCTCAGATAGTACGCATCACAGATGTACTCTGCTACATCATCATTTTTGGAGAGCAGGGAGCCATACCATCTCAGAGTCTGCACATAGCATTGTCAGAGTGTCTGATTCAGAGGACTGGTACTTCATGGTGTATGGGTATACATATAGGGTACGTATAGGGTATACCCTACAGCTGAGTCCTTTGATGGGAACATTGCTACAATTTGGCAGTGGGCCCAATGAGACAAGCGGAAGCCATAGGATGCACTTGTGCAGAGCTCAGCAGTGTCATGTCAGGGCTCGGAGCTATGTAATGCCACAGGATTAGGCTGAAGCTTGAGCCCATTCACCCCTTCACCCGTTGTAGGAGCCTGGGTGGCTCATGAGTCACTGATCAAAGGCACCTTGTTTGACCTTACATCATCAGCACATGACAGAAACTTCCACTTGAGCAAATTGCAATGAGCAGAGGCCATTCACTTGCAAGTGGCACGCAGCACACTGGTCCTGGGGTAGCTGCCCCTTACACACTAATTGGCATGTTGCGCTGAGAAAGATCCACCCATGACAGGTCTGACTGTAAAATGCCAGAACATGTGTGTCCTATAGCACTTTGGCTGTTGCTGCGCTTGCCGCTGCCGCATGCTCCTCTACATCAGTAACTGCATCCTCCTTCCGCGTCTCTTCGTCAGGTGCTGCCTCGTATCGGTCCGAGGCATTGACCTGCCCAGCCACATGTGCTACCTCAGAACAGGAAGAATGAGCATGATGGGAGCCAGTGCAGGGAACGTGAAGGCGCACACGACAACGTTGGAAGCCACAGATCTGGCACACCTCTGTGGCTGTGGTGATAGCTTTATGTAAAGCATGCAGTGGCAAGGCGAGAGCTGCCACCTTGCCAGCACCAGACCTACAGGGTGACCATTGGAGGGGTATCCATACGCAGAGAATCCCCACAACGTACCTTTCCAACATCTCCCCGCTCCCGCTCCTCATTGGCCAGAGCATGAGCAGTGCCTGCGGCTTCGCCCTCGGCTTCGCCCTCGGCTTCCATGTCCTCCTGCTCCTGCTGCTCCTCCTCAACAGCATTTGCATTCGCGTCCTGCATCTCAGCGTCGCCCTCCTTGCCCACTGTGCTCTCATCAGGCCTCCGATCAGGCCGTCCTGCAGGCATCATGGCATCTCTAAATATTCACCCAACCCACAGGCTTTGCTGCCACTGCTGGAAGGTACCTACAATCTCTCATGCACTGCTGAGCAGGTGGGCAGGGATTTTCTCCTGGAGTGTCTGATAGGTGAACGGCAGCAGCAAGGCGCCACTGAAACAGTGCTCTGGGGGAAGAGGTCTCGCACCAACAGGGGCGCTCCGCATCTTGCCAGCCTGCTCGATGATCGCCTTTGTCCTATCAATGATCTGTGTTCTGTTCTCTTCTAGCTTGCCCTTCTCCTTATCCTGCGCCATGCTACATTCTCAGCTGCAACACCCATCAAACGTCTCCCAGCCCCGAGTATCACGCACTTTGCTGAGAGTGACGGCATCAGATCATGCGCAATCTCCATGTGACAGTCAGCCCGCACCCATGGCCCTCTTCCGCTAGCATGCATGGATACCCTGGGACCCCTCGATCCACATGGCAGGAGCCTTCCATGCATGCCTCAGCAGACTAATGCCATGAAGATGGAACTATTTCTGCAGGACCTCAGGACAGGCATGCGCCGGACATCCCTGGCCGGCTTGTAAGGTTACCATACCATTGAGCTTTCCTGTAGAAGCTTACCATCCAGACAGCCAGCTCCAGCTGGCGCTGCTCCTCCAGCAGGATGGTGTCCGCGCAGTGCTTGGCGGGCGTCCAGAGCAGCTGCGGCTGCGCGGCCGTGCGCAGGAACTTGGCCAGCATGGCCTGGTGCGTGTAGCGCCGGGCCAGGATGATCTCCGCGCGCTTCAGCTCCGCCGCCGCGTTCAGCTCCCGCTTGCGGTTCAGCTCCGCCATCCTGCGTGTGTGAGCCCCCCCATCAGCCTCGCACAGTCCTTGCAATCTCTGAAGACAGAAAGACTTTCACATCTGCAGTATCATCAGCGATTATTCCCAGTCTTACTCGCTGATAAGTGTCTGTGACATGGAAGCGCTTACTACTGATCAATGACAGCCATCAGGCTGCACTGCTCGTGATGAAACACCAGAATGCCTGTCTATGGCAGTAACAGCACCACCCAACAATCAGCGCCGCCCTGTGTCCAGTATAGAGTGCTGGGGCAGAGACATCAGCTTGAGCACTGACAAGAATGCACACCTGGCTTTGGCGGCCTGTTGCCGCTCATGCTCTCGCGCTCTGATCAGCTCCTCTGCTGCGTGGGCGTCTGCGCGCTTCAATGCTTCCTCCCGCTGCTGGGCTATCCTGCTCCTCTTAGCTGCTGCGTCCTCATCCCTGCAGATCCGCTCTCGTCTGCTCAGGACAGAAGACAGGTGTAGCACAGCCATGTACATTCTCAGCATGTCAGCTGTCAGGCTTCCTCTGCAGAGTCCCAGTCCAGGCAGCATTGCGTAGGGAACTTCCAAGCAGGTACATGCCATAATTTCAAGCAGGGGTGGAGATTGCTTGGCCGGCAGCAAGACAGCGAAGCTTGCCAGGGCTGTGAAGCCTGTGCAGCATTGCCAGAAGGACAAAATATCGGGAAGCCCCAGTGTCTGGGCCATATACATGTTGCACGGTTCTAAATGCTAAGGCAGGGTTACGCAGCAAGCTGGCAAAGCCTACTTGAAGCGCTGGAGGGTCCCAAGCAGTGCGCCAAACATGCGCTTGTTGCGCTTCTTCATAGCGGGGTTCTCGTCGCTGTCATCTCTGGGCCGCTTTGGCGCGGGCAATTCCTCTGGCGGCCCTGGTAGCTCTGCATCCTGCAGCAGCCAAGCATGACACGTCACAGACTGCTTCGAAGAATCAGAATCCAAGCCCTGAGATAAAAGCTACACATCCTGATGACACTGCAGCAGATCTGAACACCTGAAGTGCTGGACTTCGCACACATTTCACCTGACGTGCAGTCTATGCTCAGAATATAGTCAACACAATAAGCAAGGCAGTCAATCAGAGTATATAAGAATGGTCGGGTGCCTTGAAGGGAGGACCCACCTCTGCAAGGGAGCTGCCAACAACGACTGCTGCAGACAGGACCTTCTTTTTAGGGGGCGCTGCTGGGAGGGGCGGGGGACCTGGCAGGGCCTCTGCTGCAGGCGCCTCCTCGCCTGACCCCCTGCTGCTGAAGTCTCTGCGCCCATTCTGCGGCCCAGAGTCCCTGCACAGACCACCAAAGCTTGCTGCAAGTACCACAGCCGCTCTCTCTGCCACCACATACATTGTGCAAGGGACTCTAAAGCCTTGCCAGAGACGCTACTTGTGCTGAGGAGTTACCAGAGCAGCCCTTCTGGCTAGATCTCTGCATATGGAGGCTTTGGCTTATTCTGATTGCAATCACACACAACTCTGGACAGGCTGTGATTGCATGCAAGGAAGCTTGCCGCATATGCTGTCTGTGCAGCATGCAGGCTACCAGAGAAAGCACTGATTACAGGCTGAATTGAGGCGCCACACCTGTCCAGCGGGTGACGTAGGGCAGCTCTCGGTGATGGCCCGCCGTCCCTGTAGGAGCCCTGCCTCCCAAATCTGTCATTCTCTGAAGCGTGGAGTGGCGCTCTGCCAGGCCTCCCAAGGTCCGCATCTGCATGAGGCCGCCGCAATGCGCTCAAGCCTCGGCCATTGCCTGCATACAGTGACTGCCTCAGATGTCTGCAAGGGAGGCTTACACAAAGGTGAGATGTGGGCTGAGGCACAGAAGCTGCAAGCATCGCAGCTCTCATGGACGCTGCATAGATGTCATGAGAAGCTCTTAGGCATGAGCCGTACCAAATTTCTCATTGAAGGATGGGATGGGCTCATGACGTGAGCTGCTGGGGGTGCCTGGCCCGTCTGATGGTGCATCTACAGGGCGGAACGGTCTCCCTGGAAAGCCAAAGCCTCCTCTACCACGTCCTCGAACTCCATAGTCACGAATACGCTCGGTCACCTGTGTGTGATCAGCAAAACAATTAACTTTGCCCGTGATCAGACTGCGAGCTGGCGTCCCGCAAGACGCATGTCCCTTCTGATGTGGACTCATTCAAACAGTCAGAGGGACGATCAGCGCTGGGAAGCTCATTTTGCAAAGCCCTTGGCAAGACCGTTTCGGCAGTGAATTCTTCAAAAGCCAGCTCTGCGCATCGCTGCTCCCAAAGAGAAGGCCTTAAGCAAAAATCACACCTCATGTCTTTGTCTGTCAATGTCATGGAGCTCCTCTTGCAGCTGATCAATGTCCAAGTTCATGGCGATCCTGCCCAGCGACAAGGACTGCAGTAATCACTGCACGTCTCCCATCATGCGCTGCATTCGCCTGTCTTCATGTTCACTTCACATAAAGTCTACAGGCCCCAGTAAAGTTCAGCTATTGCAGAAGGCAGCAATGCTGGATGGGCAAGTACTGGGTGTTCGCTTAAAGGTCGTCCAGTGTCACATGCCAATAGCTGTTGTGGTACTGGAATGCAAAGAGAAAAATTTCAACAACGTGATCAGACCACATCGATAAACGCACTGCAATATCTAGTGGTATCCGCCATCATTTTCCCCGCTGGTAAAAAGGTGGTCTGTGTCTACACGCTTGACAGCGTTTTGGGCTGGTATAGGAAGCCAGAGACCTGCATAACTCGACGATAAAGCAGGTCTGAATCGTTCGACTTATACCTTGGTCTCAGTGCCGTAGGAATCTACTCCCAGAATTGACCGAAAGCCTGCAGCTACTGGCTTCGAGCACTTTCCAAGCACCAGAGCTGGATAGTACGAGCATGGAAGCAGGCCAGTTGGCATAGAATTGAGTGCTAGTCAGCTAGCAATGCAGATGAAGAGCTCCTGTTTCTGGCACAACTAGGAGACATGCAGCCTGAGCTTCCTCCCAGCAGCTCGAGCAGCCCAGGCTCAGCGCCACCAGTGGAGCGTGTGCGCACAGCCTGCGCATATGGGAACTATGAGGACCTCCGGGAAGCAGCAGAAGCGGATCCGAGCCTCCTCGATCAGCCAGACGAGATGGGGTACTACCCTCTGCAGTGGGCAGCCCTTAACAACAGAGTGGCCATCATCAGCTATCTCATTGACAAATCAGTTGACATCAACAGGTATGGCATCACATGTTGAGGACTGTCTGCTTAGCATGTCCATGAATCTCCCATTTATGCTCTTTCCCAGAGTTGCAGGCACAGGACAAGTCAGCACGCCAGTCTCGTGAGGATTTTCAGCAATGTGGCATGCTTTCTGTGCAGAGCGGACAAGTCTGGGCAGACAGCCCTGCACTGGGCTGCAGTGAGGGGCTCTTTGCTGGCTGGGGAGGCCTTGCTTAGCCATGGCGCGGACCTGCGAATACAGGACGGGCGGGGTTATACCACCTGCCATGTGGCTGCTCAGTACGGGCAGACTGCCTTCATCTACATGTGCGCTCTCAGATGGCGGGCAGACATTGACAGGTGGGCCGTCTTGAACTCTATGCTGTTTCTCAAGGCTGCTGGGTCTTACAGGCATGTCATCACAAGCAGACGCACTCTCTTTGGATATATCTCTTATCTCAGCACGAGCCAATTGGAAGACAGCACATTGTGTCTGCTTCTGTGCCTGTCCGCATAATTGACATTGCAATCTGTAGCTTAAAGTGTGTATCTCTATCAGAAGGGCGCTCGCAAAGCATTCCAGACATGCGACCAAGCAGACTGAGCCAATGCCACTGTGCTGTGCAGCCCGGACATAGACGGGCGGACAGCGCTGCACTGGGCGGCCTACAAGGGCTTTGCGCACAGCATGCGCCTGCTCATCGTGCTTGACGCGCAGATCACGGCGGGCGACCGGGAGGGCTGCACCCCCCTCCATTGGGCCGCCATCCGCGGCAACAGCGAGGCCTGCACCGTCCTCTTGCAGGTGCCAGCGCCTCTGCCATCTGCCTCTTGTCCTGTGTGAGAACCTATGCCATGACATCGCTCTGCCATCTGCCTACTGTTCTGTGTAACAAGCTATGACATGAATCGTCAGGAGAGGTAAAATTGGTGCAGACGACTGCAGTGGCGCCAACTGTTCTGTATGGGCGCCTGCAGTGGCGTCACTGAGTGCTGCGCATGCAAGGTAGTGGGTCAGACGCTACGTCGGTGTCGTAAGAAAGGACAGAAGCCGCTGCAATGCGTCAGACAGTGCGTCAGTGCCAAGCTTGACTAAGCTACTGCCATGCGCAGGCCGGAGCGACCAGCCTGCTGGACAGGGCGGATGCGACGGGGATGGTGCCTGCCCGGCTGGCCCGGGAGAAGGGGCACCGCTTCCTGGCGCACTACCTGGAGACCTACCAGCAGAAGCAGACGCAGAAGGGCAGGTGAGCAGTTTCTACAGCATCGCCCGCCATAGATGAGGACTGCCATCTGGCGATTCACTAGTGATGGTGTGCATGCTTTGCATGGCAGGATCAAGTGCAGATTCTGCACAGCCTGGACAGTCTGGCATGCTGAATATCATACTTAATGTACATCTGTGGAGCTGCCCTTCAGCCATCCCCTCTGCACACTAATCGGATCCATGTTATCAAAACCTCAGCCCAAACTTCATTTCAGCACATTCACTGAATTTGAGGCCTGAAAGCATCTTTGCCTTGCAGGCATTGGACACAGAGAGGAGCTGTAGCATGGCTTCTCAACACGCAGCTCTGCCCGCTCATATGGGCGCTCATATTGGCGCTTCTCGCCATGCTTGTATACAAGGTGATCTACTGCAGCCCATTCATCCTGCATGGATGCCTGTTCCCACTGAATTTGAGAGACCTTGCTTTATCTGTTACAGGCCTGGGCATGACTGTAGAAGTGTTATTGACTTGGATACTTGCCATGCTGAGCATGACACACCAGATATGGCAGGTCCGCCAGAAGCATGGTGCAAAAAATTTGTGGTGTGCAGGTTGTGTTGCATCCTGAGTTTGGGCCACCAGCAAAGGGCATTCTTGCATGGACCTGGGTGACGCTCATATTGGCGTCTATCGGTCTGGTCTTATTGTACAAGACCACCACAGCAGATCCGGGCTTCCTCCCTTGCGGACTGGATGAGACGAGATCTGGCAGAGATAAGGTCTGCAGCTGCTGCACTCTAATCCTGTCTCACCTCACATACACAGAAGTGCTGGAGTAGTTGCAGTCAAGATCAGGCACGCATGTGGCAAAGGTGTGGGTGTAATTGGAGAACCTGTGAGCCCTTGGCAGCTTTGTAAATCTTGACGAGCTCTCAGGTTCGTATTCACACTCACCCTTTGCCGGATGCGTGTGCCTGCAATGATGCTCCTTTGTAGGCAGCTTTCTCTGCCACTGGAGGCCAGGACCAGCCCGTGGTCCTGATGTCTGAGCAAAGAACGATGCTCTTGCAGGGAAAGCAGAGCCAAAGCAGCCTCCAGTACGACAGGTTGCAGGCGCTGGACTCTCCAGCACTGAGAGCCGGCAACTGGGGTCAGCTGTGCGTCACCTGCAAGGTGAGAGCTACCGCAGATCCTGCCCGCAATCTTGCATGCGTCATGGTGTTGAAATGTACCTGCTCTCTCCCGCTTGTCAGCTAGCTGTGGGAGAGGAAGCATGCTGTCTCTGTCCACCACAGCTAGCTGACAGGCATCCTGAGCAGACAGCTTTGGACTGTTGCCACAATGCCCACGATCCTGACATAATTGAGGTGGTATAGCCAAGACCACTGCACAAATCGCTTGCCATACTGGCTAGGAGGAATGTTTGAGCTTTGCCGGTCTGCAGATTGTGCGGCCGCTGAGGGCCAAGCACTGCTCCGTGAGCAACCGCTGCGTGGCCATGTTTGACCACTTCTGCCCCTGGGTGGGCAACTGCATTGGCGCAGGCAACAGGTGCGCTCTCAGAGTGATGACAACATCGTACCCTTATCCTGTTGCCTCAGAACCTCAAGGCACGAGCTGCCTAAGTGGAATGCATTGCCTGCATGCCACCCAGGCCCCAGGCTGGCTGTGTCAGCTCTTTGCCATCCAGTACGTGTTGACAAAATGCATGGTTTACTTGTGAAATCATTGGTGCAGCATGCACTGCCGGTGAATGCAGGCTTGTTTTGCAGTATTGCCGGCTGTTGCTGCGGCTGCGTAGGGCAGAGTAGGCACATTGTCCTAAAGTGCGAGTCACTCAAGCACAGAAACGTGCTGAGCGTACTCCATTGACTCAGCATGCTGTGCTGTATGCAGGCACTACTTTGCGCTGTTCCTGTGGCTGGAGACTGGCGCCATCGCTGTGTCAGCGGCCGTGGCCGTGGCGCGCCTGAGGCAGAGCGGGCACCGCTTCTCGGAGGGCAGCTCGGCCATCACCTGGACGGCTGTGTTCCTGGTCATGGACGTCTTCCTGCTGCTCAGCGTGGGCGCCCTGTCTGTGACCCAGGTGCGACTCAGCAGACCAGGCAGACAGATGGACCGTGAGATTCTCAAAGCAATGACGGCATCATGAGCCAATGTAGAGCAGTGGCAAGCCCTGCAGTCATCAGCAGTGCATCCCTTGAAACCACATCTCCCTCTGTACAAGCAGTGGTCATTTCAGAGTGGGTAGCGCATTGTCTCAAAATGGTGTAAAGTTGAATAAGAAAGATTCTCATCAGCTTGTGCTAAGACCTGTGGGGTCATGCGCTGCAGGGCATGCAGATAGCCAGAAACACAACCACGAATGAGGAGGCGAACTGGACACGGTACAAGTATCTGCACGGGGAGGACGGGACCTTCCACAACCCCTTCAATCACGGCTGCCGCCAGAATTGCGTGGAGGCCCTGTGCAGCCCTAGTGCGCAGCATGCCATAGCGCAGGGCTCCAGCACGCCATATGTGGTGGCCCAGGGGTCCAGCACGGAGACGACAAGCCTGCTCAGAATGGAGGAGGGTCATGTGGCCAGCAATGGCCGAAGGAAGGTCAGCGTGTTGTGAGGCGTTAGAGGGGGTCTGCATTGTCGAACTCTGTGCAGCTACGGCTTGCAAGACATCTGTGTGTGACGATAGGAGCCCAGTTGTGCATTGATGGTGTCTTTACTGGCCTTGAGTGGGGCCCAAGTTGGCATGAAATTGATCAGGCTGGACATAAAGCCTGAGCGGGAAGCAGCAGGATGCCATCTTATAGTGTTGCCAGCTTGTTGGACACTCATGTAGGGGCTGATGCTTTAAGAAATCCTTCAAAGAGAGCACATGCTCACAAACAAGCATTGTAATCATTATGGGTTGAACCGTAGAGGGACTGCAAGCTTATGTACATTTGTCATAGTGCCTGCTCATGACCACTTTCTATACACAGCTCTTTATGCCAATCTCAATTGAAAAGTTGCAACTTGCCCCATGCATTGCCAGAAAGGCAGGGCGGGTTTCCCCTGAAGCAAAAAATTCCCAGTGATGCATTGCTGACACATTCACAAGAGAAAACCCACTGATTCTCAATCGCCCGCAACCCTCCATGCAAAAGCCGCTGACCGGACTCGACTCCAGAGCTCATCTCTGCCTCAGGACAGCAACCTGAGCGGCCACAGATGCGTACACCTCTCCTGTGCCCCCGTTCCAGCAGATGTGCGAGACTGGCGCCTCCAGCCTGGCGCACTGTGTGATGCTGTACTGCTCATCTGCCGTGCTGATGGCAAAGACGCTGCCTTTGACTGTCCCAACCACCAGAGCGTCCCTGAATGGACTCAGTGCGCTTGCTGTGATCCCCCTGCATGCAGGCACACTGACCTTGAGACCATGAATTGCTAGGGTTCAGGGCTGCGCAAATATTGCGGTGTCTGGTTGCATTGATGAAAGTAGGTGCACATGAGCATAATTGCTTGGCATCTTGTGGGACTGGTGTAGCGGCCACGCTCACCCAGAGTCAGGCATGCGCAGGCTGTGTAGCGCCTGATGCGGATAGCGCACATCCCACACATGCACGCTGCCGTCTGAGCTGCCTGACTGCATGCAATGCTCCCTCACGAAGCACAGCCCTCTCACTGCTCCCGCCTGCACATGTAGCAAACAGTACCCTTACAAGTCTCAGATGCACCTTTGCATTGTCTGGGAGCTAGGGTGCCAAAGAGCAGGAACTTCAAATGAGCACCGGACCCTTCTGTAGCGCATCTCCTTGCCAGAATCCTGCCTGCAAAGGCAGCAACTGGTAGCCCCCGGGACACCATACATGCCTTGGCCAGGGGCTGAGCTGGCTGTCACCAGCACATGCTTTCCTCAAGGCATATAAAGTGTCCGGAGGCCGAAGCTGGCTGTCTGCAGGTTTGCCCTGTCATGAATGCTGGCACAATGTGCTTTGCAGGTAAATGGCATGATCAGAGAAGGTCGAGGTCATTATGGTGCGCAAGGCAGAGTTGTTCCCCTAAATTTTCACACGATTCAGCTGTGCAGGGAGAGATCGACCTGGTGCAGCCTCACAGCTGGTTGAGAGGGCTTGTTGCGCATGTCCCAGGCATGCATGCTGCCATCTTCGGCCCCAGACCAGAGCTGCATCCCATACTCGCTGGCGTGCAGGCTTGTCACAGGTGCTCCGTGGCCCTGCATGCAGCAGCAACACTTGCAGAGGTGTGTGTGAGCAGGCCGAAGCACTGATGCTATGCTGAGTCCATGACTTTGCAGCAATGTTAGGTCAGTATCCAAGCACAATGGAAGCATGCGTGCCTGAAAGCAGCGCAGCTAGCAGCCTGCGCGACAGAAGGGCAGCACGCAATGAATGTATCCAGGGTACTGCAATGCCCTGCCTGCTGTCACTTCACTCAGCCCATGAGCCAGGGTTACAGCTGCACACTATACTCGCGTTATGCAGTTGCTCTGGGGACAGATGCTCCTGGTAAAGAGGCCACTCAGGGCAGGCGCCATGACCATTTGCCTTCTGTGGGCCTCACCTGCCAGTAGGCCTTGGGCGTGGGGATCTCTCCCGGAGCACATTTGGTGCTGTAGACAACCAGGCTGGTGCCATAAGAGGCGGCGCAGCACCCTGTCAGTGGCCTGCCCAGACCATGCAAGGACACCACCTGCGCATGCCTACAACCTCTGGGCATCCAGCTCTCACACTTGTCAGGCGCACAGCAGTTCCAGCCCACTGACATAGCACACTTCATACCAGAAGGGAGGCCTATGATCACAGATCAGTCACAACATAGCAAGCTATGAGAATCCTGAATTTCATCTAAAGGCAGCAAGGAACACGCCGTCTCTGTACGTCAGGCATGAACCACCTCTGCATGTGAGGCACCCACATCTGCAGGCAAGGCACCTCTGTATGTGAGGCACCTCTGTATGTGAGGCATCATCTCTGTATGTCAAAATGTATGCAATTAAAGAAGCATAGGGCCTAAAAAGGCTATGGTGGCCACCAAGGCATGCTGAACCACCTCTGCACGTCACCAATGAGACGGAGTTGTTGCACCTGCGGCTTGTGCTGCAGCAGGGTGCCGCTCTTGGAGGCAATGAGAATCCTAGGTTCCATCCAGAGGCAGCAAGGGTCACTTCATCCCAGGCATGATTATGTGTGTCAGGGCTGATGCACCCTGGACGTCACAAGCGGGAGGGAGTCTGCTGCACCTGCGGCTTGCGGTGCAGCAGGGTGACAGTCTTGACCGCTCACAAAAATATCTAAAGACGGCCACATAAGTTTTGGCTACAATCGCTGTGCATGTCATAAGATTGATGAAAGGTGCTGCACCTGCGGCTTGTGCTGCAGCAGGGTGGCGGTCCCGGGCAGCGGGCAGCCGATGGGCGGCAGGGGCACGCGCCCCTGGGGCTCGAACAGGCCGCGCTCCGGGTTGAGGGAGTGCATGGCCACGCAGCGCGTCGGCCTGCCCGCGTCCTGCGCCGACGCCAGGAGCAGCAGGCTGCTGGCGTCGGCCGCCAGCGTGCTGATCTGCGTCTCCGCGCTGAGCTGGTGCATGAGCTGCATGCGCACGTGTACTGTTACGGTTCTTACTAAAATGATTACCATTGTTACTCTGATCTTCTCTGCAGGTCCAGGCAGGACTCAAGAGTGAGGCACGGCTTGCTCTTCTAGACTGCTGACCATGTCACCTCGTAGAATGATGTGATGCTACCCTCCAAGTATGACACTGTGGCTGTTTCAGAGCAGTGGCGGTGAGCCTGATGTCTTACTGCCTGCTCCTGAAAATATTGCAAGAGGAGACATATGGGGTAGGGGGTGGGCTGAGCAGGCACCTGGAGGGATGCCTCGCCACAGCCGCCGCTAGCGCTGCACTCGTACAAGTTCAGCGCCTGATTGGCTGCGGAGATGAGGTAGCCCGCGTGCCCATCGCCTCCGGCCAGGCCAGGCAGGCCGGGCACATGCGCCAGGCCGCTGATGAGCGCCCCGTCACTGTCCAAGTCATCCGTGCGCCAGACGACTGTCCATGTCCCAGCCTGCATGTGATCAGACGGATCAAAGCATTCACTGCTCACCGCAGCACATTCATGCATGACTGCATGAGCCACATTCGGCTTGCCCGTCAAACCTTGCAGGGCTGGCGGGGTGTGCTTGGGTGTACTTGGGTGCACTGAAGAGGAAGGGGATAGAGAAACGGGATCCTCACCTCCTGAGGAGGCGGTGCCTGTTGAGGCGCCGGGGCAGAGTCCCACAGCTGCTGAGAGATCTGCTCCGGCCATGGAGAGGGCGCATGTGCCGCATGCTCTGGCTTCACAGCACTCATCTGCCTGGAATGCATGGTTTGCCCGACCTGGACAGGCATTGCAAAAAGCTTAGGTGGACCATGGATTGATGTAGGAGATGATGCCTGCCGACTCTATGCAGCGCCCGTCAACATGTGCATGCCGAGAGATGCCAGCAACACAGATGTGAAATACGAGCGGGAGCACCATGCATAGCCGCCAGCATGACAAGGACCTGGCGGCCAAGAGCGATAGTCACACCTGACGAGCATCTGCTTGAGATGTCTGCTGAGATGCTTGGAGCTCTGAGGAGTTGAGCATTGCTTGCAAGGCTGCTGGCAGGTCAGATCCAGGCAGTGCATGCTCGTGCTCCGCATGGCCAGGCTCAGGTGAGAGCGAGTGCTGGTAGATAGCTGCTTGCACAGGAGTCTCGGCATGCAGCGCCCCCTGGCTCGTTCCATCATCAAGTGCTGGCAGGTGGTGCTCGGTTGATTGGCCGTTGAGGTGTGAGTCTTGGTTGTCCAATGGTACATCATTGCCACCCTGGTTCTTCAAGTACCTGCAAAGGAAGACCAATCCTGACGTGTGTGTCATTCATCCGTTGAATGCTCCATGATGTCAATCATATGCCAGTGAGATGGTGATGCGTACTTGTTCTGCGCCTTCAGATGCGCCAAGACCTCCTTCAAGCGGGATGTGATCCCATGCCATTCCTCGGTGTTGAGATCCAAGTCCACCTCCAGCCGCCCTTCCGTTGTTGGATTTGGCGGGATGCACAACATCTAGATTTCAGACGTTGTCAGGGGCATTAGCCGCAGAGTGAGTCTACACTTTGGTCACTATGTCTGCTTTCGTGTGCTATCCTTGGTGTCAGTGTGACTTCGGCGTGAGAACATGCAATGAATCTGGCTCAATTTTATTTCCACAATCGAAGTTGTATCGTATTCTATGTACCAGGATCCTCTCGAGCGATCCCAGCCTTGAATATGAAACCGCTGCATTGCCCTGCTGGCGCATGTGACTGCCAGCTCAGATTTGGCAAATCTTAAGCAGATCTGAGCACCGGAGGCCGCGGTCCTCTCGATACGCTCTGCGTTCCTTCAGATTCTCCTGTGAACTGTCTTGAGAGCCTGGGACGGAGATGGCGCCAGTAGCCATGCACGCGCAGCTGTCGGCAGGGCTCGGAGGCCTTACAGCCTTGCGGCCGAGGAGAGTGGCCTGCTCCAGGCGCCCCGTGAGCGTGCGGGCAGCAGCTACAGGCCCAGGCTCCAGGAAGCCTAAGGATCTTGCGCAGCAGGTGCAGCAGCAGTTCGACGCCTTCTTCGAGGTGTGACCGCGTGAACCCTGGCTCGGCCTCATCTGCCATGCTTGACGTTTTAAGAAACTTGTAAGTCAAGGAGTTGCTGGACAATGTGCCTTCTGCCGTCTGATCCTGCACAGCTAAAGCTCCCTACTTTTGCAAATGCCGCTTGGAGAGATCCCAGCTACGCGCTGGTATACAGCTGTCTCTGGAGGCTCTAGGGAACAGTTGTCAGCTCTAAGTCTTCCTTACGTCCACGCAGAAGTACGACGTTCTGTCCTGCGGTATGGGAGCGCTGGCGTGTACCTCATTCTTCGTTTACAATGGCCAAGACCCAGGGACCGCTCTGTCTATCACGTTGATGGCCACCATCTCCGGCCTGGTAAGCTTGAAGCCTCTTTCAATTGCTTATCTCGAAGTCAATGTCCCATGTAGCTTCGAAAGACATAGCCTGTCCACATTCAGGAGCCTTCTCCAGTGCAGGGGTCATGTAACATTTCACGAATATGCTGGCTTCTGCAGGCGCTCAATGAGGTGCTGTTTGAGGACACAGACCCGAGGTGGTAAAGGCTCTGCAGCAATGTTGCTGCGCAGCACCCCAGAGAACGCATGGCCTGGCGCTCTGAGATAAGTTCTTTGCGGTGTGGTTTACCCCTGCAATTCTTTTCGCAGCAACACATGTATGTGCTGCTGTGCATGCGCACCCCTCTGTACAGTGGATGCAGAGGCCAAAGTAGTCAGCCCACAGCAGACACATGTACTATTCTGTGCGATCAGAATCTCCGTCCTGCATCCCTTTATCGGGGACATCCATCCGGGACATCTATCTGTTCGAAACGTAAGACCCCTGTGCGATAATGAGACATGCAGCCGTACATTCAGCAGCTCAGCCGGTATGGGGCACTCAAGATATGCTGATAGGGCTGAGTTGGGTGCCCTCAAGTACTGAGATTTTCCTGCTAATCCAAGTTTTGGCCAGCACAGAGAAGGCAGCAGAGCTGCAGAGCGAGCAAGAGCAGGAGCATCTGTGCAATCAAGATGACATGCAGAGTTCAGTCTGCCTTGGTGAGACCAGGGATGACAGCATTGCAGTTGTGAGGATATAAGAGTGCGGTCTTCTGAGCACAGCGCAGTTTTGGGAATTGCCAGTTGAACGGGACGGATTTGGGGCACTCCAAGAGGCACATGTGATTCAGTGTAAAGCATCGTACAGGCATAGCAGGATGCCCTTCCAGAAGGGGTTCTGCAGGCTATGCAGACTTGCAAAAACAGATCCATTGCGGTCCCATAAAGAGCTGCGGTAATGCAGATGAGGATAGTGTAAATTCTGAGAGACTTGCAGTGATGAGAATCCAGGACAGGGATCCATCCAGGTAGGAGGGACAAGAAAGACACAGCAAGATAGGTTGCGCAGCACTGATGCTGCCTTGGCCGTGAGTGTGCTGGGGTCTCAAGAGTACGACTGACAAGCACCAAAGTTGCTTGCATAGGTATTTAGGAGGGAGCATGTAAGACAATCCTCTCTTAGTTGGCGCTCAAGGCCATTGTCTGCCAATGCCCAGCGCTGGAAGCTTTGAGAAGATCAGAGAGTCAGACCTCTTTCAAGATCAGTCGCTATGCAGTGACAAGGACATACACACATTGTAGCATGGTCCACAGCTACATGCCACGGCCTAGCGCACAGTTGCATACTGCGAGAATCCGACAGTGCTGAAGCCAACTTCCTGATGCAGGGGCTGCAGAGCGTCTTGCTGGGGCGCAAAGACCTTGATCCCTCGCACATGCGTGTCCCGCCCGTTTTGGTGGTTTGCCATGATGCCAAGCTGCAGGCAGTAGGCCTTGAGGAACTCCCTGCACAAACATGGCCACAGATCATCGATGAGCAAAGCAAAGGCAGCACCGTCACGTGGTGACACAGCAGACAGAGCACACTCTGCCTTATGGGCTTTCATGGTATCACTGCGTGGCATGTCTGCCGCGCAACTGCAGAAATGCGCCCATGGATTGGCGCACAAGAGCATGCCACAGCAGCAGGGCATTGCAGCAGAGCCTCCCTGTCAAGCCAGCACGATATGAGTGGAGGATCTCACGTCATGCCAGGTGGTTGCAAAGTCACAACTAGCCAGCCCACAGGCTCATGCATCTGCACTGCTCTGATCTCCTTGAGGTCCAGGTCTGAGGTGCCAGCCCTGATGGACATCAGGCTGGGAGTGTAGCTTTCGTCCCTTTTGTAGTCCAGGCGCACCGCCACCTCTGCCAGGCGCATCTGCAGGGTAGCAGCTGCGTCATACGCCAGGCAATCCATGCATGCACGACATGAGCGCCCGCATGAGATTCTAGTCCTCTGCTGAGCGCATGCACAGAGGGTGGCGCAGTTCTGTCCACGGAGTGCGGGACTTGCTACAGCGCAGACCAATGCGGCGGACTACTTCCCGAAGGCTTGGTCCCATACAGGCAGGTCTTGCTGCAGCTCTGCAGTGTTTGCCTCAAATGAGGCCAAGGCATGCACATGTCTGTGCCGCACCTTTCTGGGGAAGTTGATGGTGATGAGGTGAGGCTGTGCCCCATCTGACTGCCAGTATGTGTCATCTCGGTCATCTCTCAGCATCTCCACTCCGTTGCCTGCCTTGGCGGTGGTGACGCTCCAGACCGCCTGCCCGCCCACCTCACGGGTGTGCAGTCGTCCGCTCAAGTCGGCCACAAGCTGCTCTGCGCAGCTGTTCACGAGTCATGTGGCTGGTTGCAGTAGGCTTCCAGGGTAGCAGGAAGTTGGTGTACTGCACACGCAGTCACTGATTTCCAAATAGATGATTAAGTGAAGATACATGAAGTGTTATATCTCACCTGACATTCTAGCTGCTCACAGCGCAGCTCCATGCGTCATGCATCTGCAGAAGCCTCAAGATGCCCTCGACGGTAACGCCTCAAGCAGATACTGGTGTGTTTGCTGAGTTTGTAATCACTGTTGGCTTCTGGCAGCCAAAGTTATGCTTTACCGGAGCAATCAGTAGACCATGAGGGATCTCACTCAGGACAAAAATTGCACATCAGAACTCATATCGGCGCCAAGTGCAGCCCCTTCGAGAACATACAGAGTCACCGTTCCCTAGAATACTGATTGTGTGATCAGCAAACGTACTGTGTGAAGGTGGGCTCACCTGTACATAGGCAGCTTCATATGTTGTCCAGATCAGGCTCCTCATGAACATCTGGCAAAGGGGGATGCACTGCCTTACCTATTGTCAAGCATATCGACATTGCTAAGAGAGAACTTTGCAAAAATGGCTGGCGCATGGGGCATGCCAACGTCGGGCGCCTGGGCGAACCAGGTTGACGAGGAGGAGCAGGATCGGGGAGGCGAACTGGAGGCCCCAACCTCGAAGCCTGTCGCCACATTCTCGCAGAATGCGGCCTTCCCGAGCCTCGGGGAGGCAGCCAAGAAAAAGGACAACAAGAAGGATAAGAAGGCCAAGCCGACGAAGATGAACTTGGCCGATTTCCAGACCAGCTACAAGCCGCCCTCAGCATCCAGGCGCCCCACCGTCAATGACGACCAGATCCTGTCGTCTCTGCCAACGGCACCACGGACCAGAGGCGACGACGATGCTCCCTCTGCGGGCATGGGTGGCGCATTCAAGGACTACGGCGGCCGGGACAGAGGTGTGTGATGCTGATGGGACAAAATGTCCTATATGTATAGCGCCCTGAAGCTGGCAGATTGGCGTTGCGAACACTTCTTGTCACGGAGAGGTCCACACCGGCGCTCAGTGGTGTGCATACAGTCTGGCATGTTGTACAACGTCGAATTATCAGCATATGCTCATCTGGCAGAGTATGTAGCCCTGCTCTGCGGTTGTGCAGGCGACGGCGACAGAGGTAGAGACAGGGATCGTGGGGGCTTCTTCGGAAGGCGGGATGGCAGCCAGGACGGCAGCGAAGGTGCTGAGGATGATGGCCCATCGAGGGCTGATGTTGCTGATGACTGGGGAGCCCAACGGAAGTTTGTCCCCTCAGATCGGAACAGCTCTTTTGGTGGTGGTAGTGGTGGTGGTGGAGGCTTCAGAGATCGGCGGGATGAAGGCAGGGACGAAGGGGAGGATGCAGGTATCGTCCCAAATCACCATGTCCAATCAGACTTAGGCAGCTTCTAGCATGCAGCACTCACGCTCCGGACATTGAGCCTTCAACGCTATGCCTATGCTGTGGCACCATGATCATCTGTAGTACTTGGCTATACTTGCTCTGACATGCCCTTACTGCTCTGAAATTCAGCGATTGGTGCATGCAGGGCCTTCCCGGGCAGACACAACTGACAACTGGGGCGCCAGCCGGAAGTTTGAGCCCTCCTCTGCAAAGACCTCCAGCTCGGGCGGCTTTGAGGACAGGCCTCGCACCGGCTTCCCAGACCGGCGCAGAGACGACTTTGAGGACGCGGGTGAAGGTGATTTTCCCTCCATTTTGTCAGGTCAACAGTGCTGCCGCGATTGGCGTGCTGTGACTGTCACCCTATCCTCCTTGTAAGGGATGCTTCCTCCTGCAGACCAATGAAACAACTCTCGTTGCAGATTTACCCGAGCTAGTTGGATCACTGCGTAAGCAGTGCTGCAGTGCTTGCCTGTTTGGTATTGATGCTGGACTGTTCAATGCGGTTTATCTTGGAAGCTTGCTCTGCATCCCTTAAAGCCCTTAAGGATGCGTACTGTCTGTGACACTTTCACCTGTTAGCTTCCAAAAAGGACTGTCTGATAGCAGACTGAGAATCTATCAGCGCAAGACAATTCTGCATCTGCAATGAAGCGTGTACAAGGGATCTGTATACCTCCATTGTGTATGCAGGATTGCCCCGAGCTGGCACATCCTCACTCTGCTACAGCACAGTGCTTTCTTGAGCGCTGAGCCTGTCTGAGGGTCTCACACCTGTCTGTTGTAGACGCAGGGCCATCCCGCGCCGACACAGAGCCCCGCTGGGGCAACAAGTTTGTGCCCTCGAGCAGCGGCGGCGGCTTTGAGGACAGGGAGCGCGGTGGAGGGTTTGGCGACCGGGACCGCAGCTCCTCCCGCGGCGAGGACGCATGGGGCCGGCGGCCGTCCGAGGGCGAACCTCCAGCAACTGGAGGTGAGCCACTGCTGCTACTGGACATTGTGGTATGTAGAGGCTGATCATCAGGCATCAGGCAGTCGCCACTGTATCAGTGGCCCAGCTCAGCACAGGCATTATAGCACGCACATATTGCTGTCGAAGGGTGCACTATCAGAACAGCTGTCTATTAACTACAGCTTGCTTTGCTGGCGAGCTGGCTGCTCTTCAGCTGTGTCCATGCACTTTGTGTCATTGGTCACTGATTGTCAAGTTTGTGTGTTTCAGGTGCAGGCCGGCCACGGTTGAAGCTGGCTCCACGCACCAAGCCGCTGCCAGTGCTGGAGGTCACTGCCGAGCCCAAGGCGCCCGAGCCCGAGAAGCCCAGCGAGCCCCTGCCCCTGCCCAGCGGGCCGCCCAAGCCCCGCGCCAACCCCTTCGGCGCTGCCCGGCCGCGCGAGGAGGTGCTGAAGGAGAAGGGCGTTGACCCTGTGGCTGCAGACAAGGAGCCTGAGCGCCAGGCGCCCGATGAGTGAGTCAATTCACTACAGCTGCACATGGAACAACAGCCACGTCTTACGTTTACGCACTCATGTGCCCTGTGTTGAGCCTTGTGACGTGCTAAGCTTCTGTCAGTGGGTAGACCATACGTACCTATGCTGCAATAAGGGCAGGGACATGTGCGCAGTATACACATAATGGCAACACTCATGAAGCCTTCCAGTCTCTTGAGCCCATTACAAGGGGCTGCCTCCTCTGAGTTTCAAGTCAGTGTAAGAGGCTCCTATGCTGCCTGCAGCTCATGGACAAGGAAGACACAGGACGTCCAGGAAGGTATGGAGAAGCTGCCCGCTGAGGTCGCACAGGGTGGTGAAGAGGAGAAGCCTGTTGAGGCAACAGCCTCGGACGATGAGGACAGAGCAGCTGCCATCAGCTCGGAACCTGCAGCCAAGGAGGTGTCCACAGTGCCTATGGAGGCTGTGGATGTCACAGAAACAAAGCCTCTGCTTGCAGCAGAACAGGATCCCGCACCACGTGTACAAGGTGTGTCTCATCCTGTCCTCCAGCAGGAAAGAGTTGCAGGGACGCTCTCTGAATGCGCAGGCAAATGGTAGTGCCATAGGGTTGATGCAGGAGTCAGGTTATCCTGGTTTGGACATCTTAAGACCCCCTCAACAGTGAAATTACTTGACAGCAGAGAAGCCTGCTCAGGTCTTCTGTGCAGGGCTGTTCACATTGCCTTGCGTGTTGTGGAGGTGCCACTAAGCTCTTCTCCTGCGTGCCTTGCAGATGCCCAAACAGAGCCCACAGCTGCTTAGGTCGGCCAGTGCGAGGGCCGCCTAGGCTACAGTTGGGACGTTTGGAGAAGAGTGCGGGTATAGACGTTCCATGAGTGAGTACGAGCAGATGAAAATAAAGAAAGGGCACAGGGACATAGGGGAGTTCAAAACAGCCTGCAGGCGGCTTGCCTGTGGGAAAGGCCCATACGTTTTTATGTTACAGCACTCCAAGCCTGAGACATTGCCACAGCACAAATGCCGTGGAAGCCAACTACCTTGGTAACAAGACCTACTTCGCCGCCATCGCAGACAGTCGGGCAAATTTGTCAAGTACAGCAAGCATTAGCTGACCTTCATGTACATGCACTGTCACTGGACTTTTGAAGATGTGCGGATGTAAGGTGTTGCTTTGACAAGGCTAAAAGAAGGCTCCGTAGCCATACGGCTATATAGGATGTGTGCGCTGGAGTATTAAGCATGGGAAATGGTACAGTCTTCCTAGTTTTGCTGTGAAAATGGACAGCTTCCTCATTGTCTGACCAGCTTCATCATGCCCACCGCTGGCACATCTTGGAAGCACAGTCTCTTGTAGCATTGTGCGTTGATGACCAAGCTTGTACGAATGAGTCTAAGACTGCTTCTGAGATGATGCGATGAGCCTGTAGCACCACGCAGACCAGGAGTACAGGCCTGATCCCTGAGCTTACAGGACTACAGGGGATGCATCAGTGCTGACCACCACGTTAACGATCACATAGCTTCGTGTACGGTACATTCTGGCACATAGATGCTACAGAGCGATCGAAGAAAATTACTTGAGGAGAGGGCCATCTTGCTTATATGATGGACCCCAGAGCCGTGTGGTGAGGTGGTGAACGTGATGGCGGGGGACAAGAGTCTCTACGTTGCATTCTGTCACCCTGATTTGGGGCTCGGCGGAGCTGAGCGGCTCGTGGTGGATGCAGCCTGCGAACTCTGCAACCATGGGCATGAGGTACAATATCCGTTCCCCACAGCTCTGTCAAGACATGCTCCACATCATTTCGCTGCATGGCAGAGCCCTGTGGCTGATTCTCGGCCATAATCCTCGCAGGTGGATGTGTACACGGCATACTATGACAGGAACAGATGTTTCAAGGAGACGCTCACAGGCCAGTTCTCGGTCACAGTGGCTGGTGGCTGGTTCCCACGCGCCATCGCCAACCGGGCGCATGCCTTCTGCGCGTATGTGCGCTGCATGCTGATCGCGGTGAGGATAGCCATCACAGCGCTGAGGTGATTGCGCCATCCCTCCTGTCTTGGCAGGGTTCTTGTTTGGCCTGAACGGACACAGATATAGTAGACACTGCGCAAGCCCTCATGTGCATTGCTGTGTTGTACCCTGTGGCTGGAGGAAGACATGCTACGCTTAGGGGCATGGAAGCCTTCTGCATAGCAGCTTCCTGACCAGCGAGGGCGCTCTGGCAGCATGTCCCCGCTCATAGATGACAACTGTCAGCAGGGCTGATAGATATGTGTGCTGTGAGACAGTCCTGCAGCTGCTTGATGCTCTGCTGCTGGGCAATGATGCATTCCATTGAGCCTACCATTGTAGGTATGGGGTTCAGTCAGTCCCCTCGAAAGCTCCATGGAGAGTGTGCCCACGTACAGGAAGCAGGTGAAGGATCTGGCTTGTTTGTGCAGGCGAGGAAGGGCCTATGATGTGATCTTTGTGGACCAGGTCTCAGCTGCCATCCCAGTCCTTCTCCTACTGACGAGAAGCAAGGTGCCTTACTACAGTCTGCTTTACATTCATGCATCCCACCGCACTCCTGCTGAAGAGGGGCGCCTACATATCAGTGCAAGAGGTGTTCTGACAGCAGGTGCATAGCTTGGATGGGAGAATTATCATTGCCTTGCGAGATACACCTTTGGGATCCCTACTTGTAAGATCACTACAGGACCCCTTGTGCAGTGTCTTCCGCACGGTGTTTGTGGTCTGCAGGGCGCAAAAGGAACCCTGGAGGGCATGCTTTGTGATTTCAGCAGAAGCATTAAGGTGCCAGGGCGAGCATGACAGGCATCTGGTAGCTCAGTCTTATCACGCTGCCATGCAGGTGCTGTTCTATTGCCACTTCCCGGACCTGCTGCTCGCCCAGAAGCGCTCGGGCATACGCAGACTCTACAGAGCGCCTCTGGACGCTGTTGAGGAGACCACCACCGGTCAGGCGCACCAAATCCTCGTCAACAGCAAGTACACCCAGGGTGCGCGCTGCAGTGATCATTGCTGAAGCAGGCTGCCAATTGCGGTTCCGAGTCAGCAAGCAGCCCCTTTGTGCCAAGGCATTGAAAGTTGGTGGCGCACTCAGTGATTAGGGCCATGCCACAGTTTGACTTGACAGATGTGACACGGCAGGCACAGCTCCGTAAAGCTCCCTGTCAGGCTTCTGTCTGTATCACTGAGTGACTACCCCAGGCTGCAAGACACAATGTCCTTATCCTGCCCTGTAGGGATCTTCAGGAAGACATTCAGGCGCCTGAATGGGCAGGGCAAGGTACCAGAGGTGTTCTACCCGGCTGTGCCCATACCCACTGAGGAGGAGCTTATAGAGGCGCAGCGCTCATGGCAGAGCGTCTTGAGCTCGGACACTGCTGCATTCATGCGCGGCAAGCGCGCGTTCCTGTCTATCAACAGATTTGAGAGGAAGAAGGTGCGCAGTGCGGGCATACTTCACTGGGAAGTTTGTCTGCCAGTAGGGGGCAGGGCAGTGCGTGGAAAAAAGGGTTGACATCGCTTAGAACAGGGTGATCGCATGGTCCAGCAAAGCATGCGGATGGCGGCATGAAAAGCTCCCTGCATGCCTGTCAGGCCTCTGTATCGCCTTCGTAATATAGCCCTTCATTGTGTTATGTTGATACCTCCACTTCTTCCACCAGAAGAGAGAGAGACACACCTTGCCGATTTTCCAGCTAGTGAAGCTGATCAGACCTCCAACTGCCCCGCAGAATTTGGGCCTAGCGGTGAGAGCCGTCAAGGCCATGCTCACGGATCACAGCTCAGATCCTGGAGTCTCTGAGAGCGTGCTCGTGATTGCCGGCGGCTACGACAAGCGCTTGGCCGAGAATCGGGAACACTACGAAGAGCTGGTGGACTTGATAGCTGAGCTTGGACTCCAGAGCAAGGTAGGCACTTTCAGACCCATATATCACTTTCAGAGGTTGTCCAGATCTGAAGCATGGCTTGGGGCTGGAGGTCTTAAGACGGAGCGCAGCGTGCAAGACTCTGTGGGCTTCATAGTCAGCATCCCAGCACGCAAAGGACTTTCATACCATCCTGAGGACAGGCGCGGCTGATGCGCTGGCGTCTTCGGTCTGGATGAGCATGGCAAGGAGCTGTGTCCCGCAAGACGCCTGGACTGGCACCTGAGGCGACATGCCTGCATGCAGGTCATTCTCATACGGAGCTTCACCGACGCAGAGCGGAGCGCCCTGCTGGCGGCAGCCGCTGCAGTTGTCTACACTCCTACAAACGAGCACTTTGGCATCGTGCCCCTTGAGGCCATGGCTGCTGGGCGGCCCGTGCTGGCCTGCAACAGCGGCGGACCCACCGAGAGCGTACTGCATGGCCGGACTGGGTTTCTGGCTGAGCCCGAGGCTGCTGCCTTTGCCAGCGACATGGCGCAGCTTGCGGTGAGGCTGGTCCGTGACATCTCGTACATAGCCCCTCTGATGCCATGCTGCATGGCCGGATGCAGTTCCTGGCCGAGCCTGAGGGTACTGCGTTTGCCAGTGCCATGGCGCAGCTGGCGGTAAGGCTACTGGATGGCATCGCCATGCTGCATTGCTGTCTGAGACCTTACAATGTTCAGCATCTTGGCTTGCCTTTGTCAGCCTGATGGTTGAGCTGGCGTTAAGGCCACTGTCAGATCTCTGCAAATCACGGCATCTTACTGCCTCTGCCATAAAGCAGAGGTGGCATCATGCATGCCTAAGATGCTCTGCACCCCTCACGGCCTGCTTCAGTCCACTGCCAGAACTGTCAGAGAGGCTGCTCTTTAGGACCCGCTGGACAGCGTCCGCGTTGTGCTGTCTCAGTCAGGGATGATGCAAAGCTAGGCTTGGAAGCGTTTTTTTGAGCCTGCAGCAGTGGCATCGCAGGTCACTTGCAAACACAGTGAGGTGATGGTGATGACTTGCAGGTTGCGAAGCGCTCAAAGCATATGGGGAAGCTTGCAAGGGAGCATGTGCGCCAGACGTTCAGCAGGGAAGCTTTTGGCAGTAGATTGGACAGCATAGTAAGGAAGCTGGCGACAAGTAAGAGCATGTAGCACAGCATATGAACAAGGTGGCCCAAGTTTCTTGGTCTGCGATACAGCTTCCATGATGTTACAGTGAGCCAGACAACTTCAGATCATTGCGATGGACAAGCCGGCTGGTCACCCATTCAAATATGATTGATCCAATATTGCCCTGCATGTCCTTCTAACAACGCTGGCTGCTGTTGGATTATACATAGCAGACACAAGCACAAGTACCCTTCACGCAGCAGACAAGACTCTACTTCTGTTACTCTGCTCCAGCGCTCTCACAATGGCGTCCACAAAGCCCTCAAGCCCAGGCGCATCTGGAAAGTACACCTTCTTCAGTCCCTGCTTCTCCGCTGCTTCCGCCGTGGTGCTTCCTGCATGAAATAGGAAGTTTGTCACCATGCAAACCTTCGAGTAAAGCACTAACAATGACAATGCAGGGGAGTCAAGAGCCAGAAGTGGCCCTGAGAGTGCCAATCAATATAAACATGTGTTAAAGCAGCAAGGCCGCGCACGAATGCATTGAAAGCCGTCTGCGCAAAGCATGATGCTGCAATGCACCCCACTCTACATTGAGTCCAGCCTGGATGCCCGTTCCATGGCGGAGCAGTCAACGCGCACCTATGCAGGCAATCGCCACATCAGCGCTCTCCTGCCCTCCCACAAGGCCAATCCATGACTTGATAGCTGAGGGAGATGCGAACGCCGCCACGCTTGCACCTCGTGCAGCCTCCACATCAGATGGCTGCAGATGCTGCACCGGAACAGTGTTGTATGTGTTCAGACGCCTCACTTTGAAGCCTCGCTGCTCTAGTCCTTCCTGCAAGGCCACAACAGGCTGAGCCTAGCCCGAACTCTTGATAACTCATTTCCATAGACTCTACTGGCTTTTGCACAGCATGCAGGACAGTGCCCATGCATCACATACACCTTGGACAACACATCATTTACCAGCACTAGATGCTCCACGATAGCATGTATGGCTGAGGCATCACATGAATAGTCGCCTGCATGCTAGCATATAGGAGAGCATCGTATGTATCATGGGTCCAGGACATTGCGCGCTTCTGACTCCATACCTGCAAGGTGCTTCCAGCCTTGGCTGAGGCTGGGTAGAGGACAGAGGTCCCATGCTCAAGAGGAAGCTCCGCTGACAAGTGCTCTGCATTGGCCTGCGTACCATAGCTTGCTTCTCAGACATTGCTAGCCGCACCAGGCTGAGCATGATTCTTAAACCCAAAAGGGATGGCTTTCCTTCAGGCACTTTTGTCAGGTGGCAGTCCAGCACCCTCATTCCTCACCTCACATATAAGCTGGTGGGCTTTGACTTCTGTATTTCCATAGCCCATGCATGTGCGTGTGCTTCACAGAATCACCTTGCTGGGAGTGAAGCCAATAGTGAGCGCAGGCTGTGCTGCACTCTGGAACACCTTTCCTGTCCCAGCACCCACAACCGCCAGTCGCATCTGCAGCATTGCAATCAAAATGTAAGGCCTTGCACAGGCGTCGCAGTAGCACTGCAACAGCATCGCAGCTAGCAGCTTTCAGAACACTGTATGGGCTCCTGCTGTCTTGAATTTGTCCCTGCTGTCATGCTGTCATCCAGAAAGTGAGGCGTGTTGAGGATGTTTCAGAGCTGAGGAGATGGTACCTGTGGCTTGCCTGCTGATTCCCAGCCCCGCAGAAACACTGCAGCGGCCTCTGGTGATGTGATCACTACCCAGTCATTTGCTCCGTGCTGCAATGCCTCTGGCAGACCATCCCTGTCAGGGCCAGGCGTCGTCTCGACCAGAGGCATCTCCAGAACGCTAATTCCCCGCTGCTGCAGCGCTTGCATCAGCTGACCATTCTTGCCACGCTCCCGGGTGAGCACTACCTGAGGCTGCTTTGTCTCAGAGGCCGCACAGGCCAGACAGACACCTGCAGAACATGGTTGGGGTACCTTGACGGCAATACAGAACGTCTGAATGCTCTGGACCATGCAGCAGGTGCCATCAGCTATGAAGGATTGCCATGGAAGACAGATCGGCGTGTGACAAGTAGGTCGAGGCGCATCGTGTTTCAAATTTGGTCAGTTTAGCTGGAGGTGCAAGGCAAGGGGTTACGGTACCTGTCCTAGTAACATGCCAGCTGCTATCTCTGCCACCTTTGTGGACGGTGAAGGGGGCTAGCCCGCCGCAGCTGCTACGTAGGATTTGATATCTTTGCCAGAATCCATAAGCACGAATCTTGGGATGCGGGAATGTCCTGCGGCCGGACACTGTTGGGCATGGGAAACACAACGATCTGCTACTAGTGCACGGGGCCACGCTCATTGTGATCGGCCCAGCTGGCTTTTCATTGATATACCATGCCATTTGATGTCTAATGGCAGCAAGCAGGGGACATTCTTGCCCAGTAGACTTCCCTCAAGGTAGGGGCATCGCAATGTGTACAATTTTACTCGTTTCGTCAAGATGCCAAGCCCTGAAGTGAATACACATGCGATGTATTCGAGGGGACGTGAACATCTGACGCATGTGTAGCAGGAGGTATATCAGAAAAAGCTGTCTATCTCAGCGTTTGATCCTCAAGTGACAGGTCAGCTCCAACTCATCACCTTCAGGGGGGGCCCACCATTTTTTACAGGGGAGCTACTTTCGATACTTTGAGACTCACAATCGACCACAAGTTCTAGCATAAAACATCCAGCTCAATTATCCCTGGACCGTCATACCACCTGCATGATGCACTGTAGAAAAAATTCCCGTTATTTGCTACACAGCTGAGGGAGATCTGTGCATGCCATTTGGCTCAGCCTGGAAGGGCTAGGTACAGAAAGACACATAGTTGCTGGTCAACACTTCCGAACCCTCTCCAGCATAAGTTCACTGAGACCCAACCTCCCTTTGAGCTGATTTGTAGGCGAGAGCTGCGCTCCCGCAAAACCTCTGGCTGAGCCTTTTAGGCATGCAAAGAAATACTGCTGTGCAGCTGAAACACTCAGGGTGTCAAATTCACTGCTCTTGCTCATGCACTGCGGCTGCTGTGACACTCCTGAGAACCTGTTCAGGAGCCAATACCCTTCTGGCCACTAGCTCCTGAAGCTGCAATGCAAAGTCGGTGAAAGCACTCATGACAAGGCAGCCAGGAGATGCCTGTGCAGCAAAATCAGCTTCCTCCTAGTCAATACTGTGTTGCCTAAAGGGGCGTCTCACGACTGTTCTGTGTCACAAGTTCTATGACGCCTGCAGCATCAGCCTGTGTCATGGGAGCTATTTACCGCTCCCGCAGACTGGCTGTGCTGCATCTCCAGGAGCACTACTCCTGGGGTTGCCCCTGCACTGATTCAGATCATGTATACGAAGGGGCCCTCGCTGGCAGGCTGACTTCCGGCCAGTGGCTGGTAGGTCGGCGGGCGGGCAATCTCCTGAATCGCCAGGCGCACGTCTCCCGAGGCTGTCATCTGGTAGTCCCACTGCCACGAGGGGCGGCGCTTGTGCAGAGGGAACAGAGCGCGCCGGATGCTGCCGCCCGGCCCGGCACTGACCACCATCTTGTACCCATCTGGCACCTGAACCACAACTGGCAAGATTGAGTAACCTCTTGGGAATAGGTAAATATGCCAGCTGCCATAAGAGGGAGAGTCTATGGACAAGACGATTCACACATCACCATCTCACATTACTGGCACATATGCACTTTGAGACAGTGCAATGTGCACCAGACACTGGCGAGGCTCAGCTCCTCAGGAGAGTCTTAGCAGGGAATGCAGAGTGCAGCTAATGCGAGGTGCACTCCAGCAATCCCTGTTAAGACTATCCTAAGGCCTATGGGCCACAGTGCCAGTCAGATAATGTCTGAGTCAAGCTGATAAGGCTCTCACCTCAAAGTCCTGATTGCCCTCCAGGACGACATGGGAGGCCTCAAACTCGGACTGGCCATGCAGCACAATGTGGGCAGCCTCCTTGCGCGCCACCTTGTGCTGCCAGTAGCAGTTGTCGGGGCTGTCCCAGTCAATGCCTGCGTTCCTGACCACCACTCCAGTCAGTCTGACCCTCCCACACCTGCAGCCACACACACTCATGCTCAGCAATAGCTGACCACACAACAGCCAGACTTTCCCAAGCACTCAGAGCCCCAAAAGGCACACCATGATTTCGCAGTTCATGTCCTGCTTTCCTCAAGAAACGTTTAAGTCTGTGCAAGCAGGTGATGCCACAGAACTTCATAAGAGTTTCAAAGTAAGAGGGAGCTCTGCACCTGCCGCTGTAGATGAGGCGCTTGCCCTCGGGGCGCTTGTCCAGGGAGAAGGGCACCACCGTGCTCTGCAGCACCTCCTCCGCCTGCTGCTTTGCCAGAGCTGGCTGCGGATCCTGCACAAGGGATCGCAGGTCTCAGAGGCCCTGCAAGCCTGTTACATCACCTTCATGCAACAGGCCCTTCACAGGACGCATCTTGAAGGCTACTCTCTATGGGAAACTTGTCATAGACTTGTTGTGTCTAACAAGGCTGGCAGTAGGCAGCAGCAGCTGCTGAGAACTGCGACGCAGGGTGCAAAACAATGCTTACAGGGAAAAGGCCAGCTTAGTGCTGAGATATACACCTGTAGGTGCAGCCTGCCCTCTGAGAACAGAGGTGCTCCGCTGCTGTGATTGGCGTGAGGGGCCGCCTGCGAGTCTGCCCCAGGCTCATCTGCAGGGTATAGAGTCTGGCTGCCGTTAGGGTGGCTGACATGGATGTCGTTGGAGTTCCGTGAAGCGGCAGCTGCTGCCGCCTCCCAGGGAGCTTCCATTGAACCCATGACAGAGTCTGCATGCACCAGCAGGCTGCCCTCCACCCTCACATCCATCAGAGCGGCTTCAGCTACCTGCACACAAATGATCAGGATGTCGATCTCTCTTCCAGCAAACCAGCGCATCTCTGCAAGGATGCAAGCCTTTATTGGATTGCCGCATGGTGCTCACAGACAGGCGGGGAGTACTGTCATCAGCCTATTGTTCAAGGTGAGTGGCCACAGCCATGGCTCAATATCATATCTACAAGTGCGAGTTGTGCACTAACAACTATACGGCCAGCTTCAATGCTCTCAGCAACTGTCTGCTATGTTAGTCCTATATAGCCATGCGTGAAATCCTGAAGGCATACCTCCAGCACCAGCTCGGAGCCATGCATGATAGCCCCGCCCCGGATCTTCTGGGCAATGACGTCCCACATGGGCCCCAGCGCGGGGTGGAACAGGAAGATGAAGCCTGGCCCCTTCTCCAGGTACTGCTCCACCGTCCCAACCTGCACACATGCCCAGGCAGGAAAGGTCAGAGCTATCCTCCAGGGTTGTGAGTCAAGGTAAGAGTGCAGGAGACTGCATAGGAGCAGCAGAGGCACAGGGCTGATGTGCGCGTCTGTGAGGGAGATACATACCGCGCTGGTGAGTTGGGTGGATTCAGCACAGCAAGCCCAGCAACAATTGCAGTCCTGCATGGAGGAGCACTGGGGCAAGCCCGTAACAGCGCATCATCCTGCTTCATGGTGCTGCAGTCCTGTCAGATGCTAGTCCAGTGTATTTTCAGCTGTTCTGGGTTCAGCGTTTGCCCACCTCGGGGATGTGGTGGAGGCCGCAGCGGGAGAGCAGGTCGCGGGCATTGCGCATCAGGTCCAGGAAGGAGCCGTCGGGCGTCTGGCTGACCATGGTGCTGCCGGGCGCGCGCCGGCGCTTGGCGCTGCTCGTCACGCAGCGCCGCCGGTTGTACACCACAAACGTGTTGAGCGCGCCGTGCAGCTCCTCCGGCACCGGGCTGTCGAAGGTCTGCGGCAGGCTGTCCACGAGGTTCTGCACACCGCAAGAAAGCCTCAGTTTTGCCACGCACTTCTGGGCAGGACAAGCCTCAGCCTTGCCACGCGCTTCTGGGCATGATCCTCATGAATGCAGCAACAGATTGCTGCGCTGGTATGTGGCCCGAGCCCCATTCCCTTGCCGCCAGACAAGTGTCCTCACACCATGGGACCTTCACTCGGCCGCCCTCTCTGTACCCATTCTATTCACGTTTGGCTGATGCAGCTAGAAGTGGCCTGCGTGAGCCATTAGAGGTTGCAAATGACTCAGAAGCCTGCCTGCATGGTGCACTCCATGCGGCCAGCGTGGACGCTGCGCTCGTGGCCGGTGAGGGCGTCCGTGTAGGTGACCTTCTTGCTCTGGTTGAAGATCATGCCGGGCAGCGCTGCGCCGCCGCCGCTCTGCACGCCCGCCCTGACTGCCGCCTCTGCTGACTGCACACATTGCATACCACGGCTTCAGGGACAATCAGGGATCAGACGTGCAGGAGACAACACTCTTCTTGGGCAAGTGGCAAGGGCAGACTCGAGTAGGCTGCTTCTGCCGCCCGTGAGCATCCCAGACAGGGCTTCAGGGACGAGCTTCGTGCGCGAAAGACAATCATCAGTGTAAGCTTGTAAGGTGGGCCATCAGTCACTCTGTAGCCCAGATCCTTGCCTCATGATGAGACCAGGGCCCAGACCATGAAGGTCCCATCACTTGTGAGCAAGCATGTCATGGCGGTACTGTGACAGTCACTCTGCGCACTTATGTAGGACATGCTACAGGGGCGGCTTAAGGCCACAACATAGGCGGCTGCTCCACCAGAGGTCAGGACAGGAGCTTGCCTCGAGGCCGATGTAGAGGACGTTGGTGTTGGCAGGGTAGCGGCTGTACTGGCTGCCCTCTAGGCACTCGTCTGCCACGCCCAGGCGGTCGAACTCGGTGTACTCCACATTGGTGACATTGTAGGTGTACTCGTAGCCCTGTTAACAGCAGGAGGAGAGCTTTCAGGACTCAGCGTGCCTTCAAATAGTACCCAGTGCATGCCGGTAACAACTAGATGCGCACCGTGTGAGGCACAGAGGCAAGACCAATGCAAGATAATATGAGGAAGTAAGAGTTCAAACAGCTGTAAGATTCATGACACTTTCATGCATTCAGGTGAGAGCGGAAGCAAGCGTAAAGAAGCAAATGTAAGCGTCAAGACACGACATCCCCACTTTGGTCCTTCACCCTTGTTTCCAGGGTCAGGGCCAATAGGAAAGGGCACTGTGCTCTGAGGGGGTGTACCTGGCCATCCGCTCGCTTGGTACGCCGCTCCATCAAGACATTGACGCCTTCAGCCGCACCGGCGCGCCTCTCGCAGGACGCAAAGCCGAAGCACTTGCTGTCTGCGTAGCCAGCGCCAGATAGGGCCAGCAGAGTTGTGTCTGTGCCCGCCAGTGGGTTGCTGCAAGATGAAAAAGACGAGAGTCAGATGTAAAGGACAGCATAATGTTTGCTCAGAAGATTACCATCGCCAATGCAGGTCTGACAAAAGCATGTGGACTGCTCATCCTCAATCCTGGCTCAAATGGATCTAGCTGCTACCCTCATGTCCCTAGAGACTGAGCAAATAACTGGACGGTTGAAGTCCCAGGGGAAGATTAGGAGGGGCAGGATGGGAGTACGGCACCTGATCTGGCGCACAATGGCAGCCTTGCGCCTGCGCTGGCTGAAGTACTCAAAGACCCCCCGGTCCAGCATGAGCTTCCAGATGGCTCCGTGGCCCCCCGGCTTCATCATGGGGGCCAGCGGCTCTGGCAGCAGCCACTGCCCATCCTCAGCGCTGACGACGGGCACCATTGGCTGCTCAAAGAGCCTGCAAGAAACCAAGACAGTCACGTACACAAATGGTCAGCTTTGCTTTGATCAGTGACCTCCTGCAGCATGCCCCTGCTGGGCGCCTGCACTTGCTTCTGGCACACTTGGAAGTGTTGCAGACCATAGGAGCAGTGATGATGCCGATGGTGAGCGCAGAGCCACCGACACATCGACTGCTCTGAAAGCCCAAAACACTTTCAAGACCTTTGTATACAGAAGCTGCGCTAGGCTATCCCTACACTGAACAGGAGCTCTTGCAGCATGCCCCTGCCCGTCGCCTGCACTGCCTTCCGACACTGCTGGCTGCTGCAACACTCAATGTTGCAGCGAAGGATAGCAACAAAGGTGTGCCGGGCTTTACTGATTAAAGGCCTGCTTTGCCAGCTGTTCATGCATTCTCACATGGGCCACCACCAAAAATCCAGAGAGACAGGTGAGAGGATGCAGCCATGCCTGTGCTCAAGGAGAGCACATTAAAATCTGCCGAGCCACCTGCAAAGCCTGATCCTAGGAGCCTGCGCTGGCAGCACCCCAGACGCATCACATGCGAAAGGCGGGAGAGTGCATCAGTGCCTGTACGCACCTGAAAGACTCCTCTCCGCGCCCAAAGAAGTTGTTGTCCGCGAGCAGCGCCTGCACCCTCTGGTGATTGTCCTTGGCGGCCGAGGTCATGATCGCGACGGGCGTAATCTGCTGGCCGCCAAAGATCTTGTGGTGCAGATACTCTCTCGCCTGCAGGAGCAGACTCTTACGCTTGGGTGCTTCAGGTGCAACACATATGCTTCCTCAGTAGTGCATTGGGATTTTGGTACAGGCAAGCCTGGGATTCTGGTATAGGCAGAGCTGCGCATCATCCTACTGAATCACTTCGAGCCTCACAGGGGCCTGTATAGCTCACAGTGCCTCAGTAGTACCATGCACTGTAAAGCCAGAGCGGGTGCAGGTGGGACAGAGATGTAGGAAGAGGGGCAGTGTGGCCATGCATTGGCTGTGCGCTGCTTCAACACAAGGCCACAGGCAGGAAGGAGTGGCACCTGAAGATCTCTGAGGAGGCCGGACAGGAGGGTCCTCCCGCAGTAAGGGAGCATGGCAGTTGGAACGCTTTCGCCTGTCACCTCACACTTGAGACCCAGCCTGTCTCCAGCACCTGCGTTTAGGAGAGGGACATTTTGATGCTCAAGACTGTATGGTTGCTTGGTGCTGAGAATGAGCAGCGCTCAGGTATGTGCAATACCCAGTGAACTCTGGTGGGCATGCCAGCACTTTCATAAATCGAGATGCCTGACCTGACCTGATCAGCAGTGTCCTCTGGGGATTGCCCAATTCACACGGCTGTGCCAGATCAGGTCAGGCATCTGACGCAGGGGGTGAGAGGAGTCTTGTTCTCTCCTGCCAGCGCATATCATTCGGGCTTGACCATTCAGCATGCAGCATGATGGCAAGCTCCTGCCAGATGCTGTATCCATGTCCTTGCATGGCCATGCGGATTGGGGCGGACCTCCAAGCGGAAGAATCTCGCCCATGTGGGGCAGAGCTTCCAGGCCAGTAGCAGCTGCCGCGGCTGCCGCTCGCCTGTTGTAGGCAATGTTCAGCCCTTGAGGCATGTGATACTTCGTCGCCTCGCCAGCGCTGACGCTGGGCTCTGATCCCAGCTGCTCTGCTGGGCTGTCTTTCTTGCTGCCCAGCATCATCTCCAGGCACTTCAGCTGGTAGCCTGCCAGGCCGCCTATGGAATTGTAGAAAGAATCCACAAGCAGCAGCTCCCCTACGAGCTTCTGAGCCGCGCGCTGTGCATCTGCAGAAGCGCCTCCCTGTCGGCCCGATGCTGGCCAGCACTCACCATGATAGTCTGGTATTGATCACAGTGACAGGAGCAGTCCACTAGGGCAATCAGCAACGGTGCATGCATTATGAAAATAAGGTGCGGTGCCCTCACCTCCGGTTTCGGGGCGCAGAAACAAGACATGCTCCTGTCCAATGGCGATCAGGCACAGAAAAATGTACAGTGCTTCTGTTGAAGCTGCCTCCTTCAGAATGCTACTCTCGGCCCTGCATTAGCCCAGCACACCATGCAGTCAGCCTTTTCAGTCTGACTAAAGCTGAAAGGCGAATGCAAATAAGGGCCTCCTTCTATAGGTGCACGATCGAAGACTGTTCCGACTCACCTTCCGCTCAATTGAAAATCCTGGACCCTCTTTGTCTGCTGCAGCAAAGTAACCTGCACCAGCCTCAGTGCATCAGCGAATACTAAAAGCATCTTCTCAAATGCTCAAGCAGAACAAACGCTACAGTCCCATGAGAATTCACTCCAAGATTCAAGTGTATCTGAAGCAAGTGGCGTCTGACAGGCTACCTTCTCTTCGAAACTAGCTGATCGTGTCAACGAAACTACAAGCTCCTCGAGGTACAAAACTTCTGGGAGAAATGCGTCCCTCCGTGACTCGCGAACAAAATCAGCCTTGCTGATGCCTTCAGTAGCAGTGGGAGCACTAGCTGTGATGAACAATCGCCCCCTGGCCTGCTTACTGCTGTTGGCGAGCCTGATTCTCCTCGCGCCAGGCGCGTACAGCTGATACTGCGATGATGCCGCAGTCTGGCATATTCTCGAGCAAGTTTCACGCCGGCTGCTGCTCACGAGTGGTGTCCCACTGATGGGAAATGACATTGCTGACATCTTTAGCACTCACTTACACTAGCTCTGCCTCTCGCGTGCCTCCCGTTCAACAGCAACAGCAGCAACAGGAGTCCAAGTCCCTAGCGCGACAGATCCTCTTCCTGCTAGGGGCTATCATTCGCTGCAACCAAGCCTGGGTTGCTGAACTGCGGTACATCCCGTCTCCTGCTTCTGTCAGCTCCGCCAAAACTGCCGTGCCCGCTTTAGAGCTTGGAGAGGTGCTTCTTGCGTTGGTATCTGTAGAAGTTCTGGTCGCTTCCCCTTTAGCTTCTGAGGGCTTTCCTTACTGGTCCGGATGAGTTGTCCTGCATCTAAAGGAAACGCCGTCGGACGGCGCCAAAATATGATTTGTGCTCCAAGGTTCTGTGCTTTCAGCCTTTACTATAGATAAGCATTACTTCAATAACATACAGCAGAACGATATCTATCATTCGGGCCGAGCCCGATGCGGCCGCGGTAGTTGCTAGTACTGATGGGCACCTACATGCAGTAGGAGCATGCCATGATGACCTTTGCGCCACCTGCCTGCTCTATTCATGCCCGATGATCTCAACAGCTATGGTTGACGTATCTGATCCAGACACGCTCGCGCTTCTGCTAGTGCAGCAGTACCTGGATGAGCATGGCTATGCATCAGGTGAGTAAAGGCACCACCTCTCACCATGGCGCAGCAGAGGAACAGTGTGAATACGCCGGAATTTACAAGGGCTCCTGTGGTGCAGCCCTCAAAGAGCTGGAGCGGCAGCAGGGCCTCAAATATGTGTCAGACAAGCTACCCAAAGGCTCCATGCTGCTCGAGGTGAGACACTTCTTCCTCTGTAATCACCTCTGACACCACTTGATCAATGGACCCTATTGCTGAAATACAACCGGCTGCAGATACTGTATGAGAGGATGGAAAAGGAAGCCGCTGAGGCAGATGAGCCAGAAACAGAGGCCAGGAGAAAGGCAATGGAAGAGGAAGAGGCCCTGCTGAAGGTCGTGCCCTCCCATCTGCCTGCGCTGCATCAATACTGCATGCACTGAAGCTCACCTGACATGATGACGGCCGCGGTTCAAATAGGCGTGAAGCTGCGGCCTGTCTTGACAGACATGCTTGCATCTCATATCAAGGGTGGGACTGCAGCCGGTGTTGACAGAAGGTGAAGCATGTGTCACTTGGCAATTAAAGGAGCCCCTGAGAACCATCCAGGCACCTGACATCATTACACGATCTGCGCAGGGTGGAACGCAAAGCTTCCCCATGGAGCATGCGTGCTGCATAGACAACCTGCACGAGACAAACATCATCTCCATCTGCTGCTGGCCGGGCCAGAGGAAATTCTTCTCCGGCTCGGGCAATGGGCAGGTGCAGCAGCTGACCTACGAAGGGGACCTGCACTGGTCCCAGAAGCTGCCTGTTGGCGGGATCCTCTCTCTGGACATCTGGCCCAAGACAAGGTGACAGAACCACCATTGACCAAGCCTAGCCATTCTACGCCTGACAGGATGAGGGCTTTGTACTCGCACATGGGCCTGCTAGTCTTGTGCCAAATCTTTGTTGAAGCTAGTCATGGGAAGGCTGGGCACACCGAGGTCCAAAGGTGCAAAATGGCCAGCTTCATGCTGCAGGGGCTGTCCTATTACAAAGGCCTGCAAACTCAGCAGTCACTTCCTACAATCCCTGACATAGGCTTGTTGTTCTGTCATGTGGCCAGATTCCACATGTGATGCAGCTGCGAGTGTATGCCGGCCCTGCAGCCACCACTATCTTGGCTGCATGACACTTCATGTACTTCCGGCCCCCAAAGCTGTAGGTGCTGGCAGTGCCACTCTCAGCATCTTTGATCCCCACGCTCCCATCCATGGCACCCACCAAGAGCCGTGCTTGCTGGGGGAAGTGGGCGCCATAGATGGGCGCATGATCATCCTAGATGCAAAGGGCGGCCTTAGCCTGTCCCAGAACTCCAGTGACTACACTCCTGGCTTTTATCTATCGTGTCATCATGCATTCCCCTGTCGTGCAGGGGCAGCCAGCAAGCAAGGCTCTTGGTGGGATCTATGGACGGGAGCGTGTCCATCATGGATGCAGAGGACGGGACTGTCCTGGGCGCCACCAAGGCGCACAGCAAGTACTGCGTGCAGGCCACCTGGAACAGCTCGGGCACCGGCTTTGTCACTGCGTCCTGGGACCAGTCTCTGTGCATATATGCGTGGCCAGCAGGTCAGTGCCATCCCTCACATGCCCTGCAGCTGCAAGCATGATGGGGTATTCCGCGCGTCGATAGTACTCTCATGCTGCAGCGTCGAATCTTGCAACACACATGCCCAATTCCGTGTGCAGAGTGTCCTTCCGACATACTGCAGTAAAATTGTACCACTCAGCAGTTGTCCAGCCATCTTGGTCACTTCTGCAGACTAGGAGGGCATCATTGGGTTGTGTGACAGAGATAGCTGCTCACTGGAAGCTGCAGATATCAGTACCTGCACACCCTAGGTGCCTGAGTGATTGCGAATCTGCTATCGTCTGACATGTACTGTGCTGATTCTATGTTTTTGGCAGCAGGGACGGAGAGGAGCGAGGGCGCACACGAGCCAAAGCTGGTCCACAGGGAGATCTTCCCGACGGCAGTGACGGCTGTTGCCTACCTGCCTGATGGGACATTGGTAGTAGCTTTGCGCAGCACCAACTGTCTGCGGCTGTTTGAACCACAGACGCTCAAGGTAAGACACCGTGCAAGCTTCTTCATAGCATCACATCAGGAGCAGGCAATACTGTAGTTTACAACTTGCCAGGCTACTGGGAGTAGAGAGCTGGCTGGAACGGCCTGGTCAGAAACTTGTCACAAGGGCTCTCTTTGTGTGAACCAAGCTTTGCACCCAACGTCATGGATCCCTTGAAGCTGTTGATGTGCTTGCAGGAGGTGCGCCGCATCAACATGAATGCACAGGGCGATGACCATGTCTCCTTCTCAGCTGCACACCTGGCGCTCCAGGGACAATACCTTCTGGTCTCCACAGATGGGCCACGTATCATCATGTACAACATCACAGGTGACTCTCCTGGCGCCCTGAAAGTTGCTTTGTCTCGCGATGCATGGTTATCTTGACACAGGTGTATTGTTCTACATGCCACAAGGACGGACTGCCTTCCCATCTGCGCTTCCTGGAAAGAGACTACGTGTCTTGTCTAATTTGTGCTGTGCCTGCAATGCAGATTGGCAGCAGAAGCGAAACTTCTTTGGTCTGCCTGTGGAGAAGTTCCATCAGCCGCTAGCGCTCTGGCACCCGTCCGGCCACTACATCATTGCAGCAGCCGCTCACGGCTTTGTGTACGTGTTCCACGTCGGTAGCGCAAAGGTATTGTCTTGCCCGCTGCACTGCTCTGAACAGACGGCCTGACCAATCCATCAATATGCTGGCTGCAGTCTGTGTCATAGCTTATGCTGATGCATGGCTGATGGTGCAATGTAGCAGCTTGACGATGCACATCTGCCAGATCACAAAGGCGTTTCTATATGCAGGCGGTGCACTACTTCAAGGCGCATGAGAAGAACGTCAGGGCCATGAGCTACGACCCGGACGAACGGACGCTGGTGACCGGCAGCTTCGACCGGAAGTGCCAGGTCTGGCATGAGCGCGCGCCAAGTGCTCAGACGTTGTCAGAGGTTGAAACAGCTGGGTAGTTGCAAGCGTGGTCTTTGCTGACTGGCTCCTCATGCACAATAATTCACTCTTTGCGTCTTGGCTGAGGCAATCAGGTATTGCCAGAGGAGCGCTGGTCAGCAAGGGGCCCATGATGATACACGGCTGCATGCAGAGAAGAGTGCGCCTTGCTGGAAACTGTGCAGGAATCTTTGGCCATCCTTCGCGATATGCACATCCTTTGATGTCAAGCAAGTACTGGTATTGTGGATGAGACTACAGTTGTCACCTGTGACACCCATAGCCATGGTCGACATCTGGAGGTGCAGGCTTGCCTGGTCAAGCCAGACAAAGGCTTCCATCACATGAGTAATGTTGGAGAGACCAGCTGGGCCTTGGATTTAGACCTATGGGAAGCTTCAGCCTGCATGCAAGCCTAAGCCTGCTTGCGTAAGGAGATGGTCTCAAGCCTGGATACAGACTATGCGATCCCAATGGGATGATCCCATTACAATTACCAAGCTGCAGCTAGTTCGCGAATCCAATTCACTTATAGGAGGCTCTCCAGCTTCAGGCAGAGTGGCAGCTGTTCAGGGCCCTTGCCGAGAGTTGCGAGGGCTATCTGCATCGCTGCTTCCACACTGACAACGCGACTACACCATGGTGGGTCTTCTTTCACTCCCCGATGAAGTGATCGAGCTCATCGGAAAGAAAGTCATCTGGCGCCCTCAAAAGGGCCTTAGCACATGGTGCCGACTTACCAGCACATGCAAACATCTTTGGACCATGCAACTGCCAGGGTCAGCAATGAGCTGGTCTATGGATTTGGACACAAACTTCAGGGGTGAGTCCAAGATGCAGTTGTGTAAAACTCGCGCAAAGACTTTCCCGTGCATGTGCCACTTACAACGCTTATATGGAGCAGGTGCACCATGGGTCATGCAGCGCGTACAAGCGACGCAGAGCTTATGGGTCACTAGATGGCCTTCCTTTTTGGAAGAGATGCTGGAAACCGACGTGTTGCATCGGACTTTGAAGGCGCTGATCAGGGCATCACAAAGCTTTCAGAATCTTACTACACTGGTACGGGCACCCTCGTTGTCGACATGCTTTCAGAATTCAATTTATTCATCGGATTTGATAGTGGGAAGGACTGCTAAGACTACTCACACACTCCAGCACGCAGGTGATCTGCATACCAATGACGTTCAACTCGGGTGATGCCTGTGCAGAGCCTTGACCTTTCCGGAGGAGACAGCATTGAGGAACTGCCAGTCAGCATGCAAGACAGATACTTCCAGCCCTGGATCTTGGCACTACTGCTAGGAGCCAACAAGCTGACCTCCCTATCAATGCGGACTGACTGGCTCCCCTGGACGCCTGTGCTGGGGCTGCTTTCACTTCAACACCTGGAGCTCACTATGGACTGGGTCAAGCCCTGGCTGGATGTCATCTCGGCCGACCTGAGCTGCTGCTCCTGTCTGGAGACTCTGAAGATCACAGAGCGCTTGGAGGATGGGTTTGACTGTCCGTCCATGAGCCTGCCAGACCTTTTCCTGCATGATGTGGCCACCCTGAAGAGCGTGGATCTGCTTGGGTGGTATCCTCAGGGGGTGCTCACCCTCCCCCCAGGGTGCTTGCTGCGCCTAGGGGTGATTCTGGGGAAGCAAGCCCAGTGGGATCAATGCCAAAGGACAGGGTGCCCTGTGTCAATGCTCCACCTGAAGTGCATGAAGATGCGGTCTTGGCCCACAGGGATTCAGGACTTGTCAGGCCTGCAGTACTTGTACTTCAAGTGCAAGAGGATGCGGGATCAAGACCTGGCAGCTCTTCAGCAGATCCCCCATGTCTCTGTGGAATTTGAGGAATTCAGCACATTCCTCCTGACCACTGGAGCATGGCAAACCCTCGAGATCTGGGGCTATAAGCAGGGATTCAGCATCAGTTTCTCCAACGTAGATGCTTTTGTCAGAGGCACAAAGCAGTTTCTGTTTGCGTGCTCCAGTCAGGAAGCAGGAGAGCTTTACAGGGACGTACGCGCAGCATGCATGAGGCAGGGGGTGACCTCTCATGAATGCGAAAGCACTGTAGGGCACCGTGAGAAGGTCGCTGTAGCCTGGTTGAGCAATGTGGAGCTGTGCAGCTCTCTCATCCCTAAGGATGACATTTGGCCGAGTAGGGCCACATATCCAGAGCTGTACGAGTAGAAGCAATGAGGCAGGTGGTAGCCTGCTCGAGCCAGCCAGTGTGCCTGGGATGCAGGGTACACTGTTTTTTGTGCAGACTGACGGAATAGTGAATGCGGAGCCCTATCAGGGCTTCCACAACAGAAGGCAATGTGACTCAGCTCCTCGGTGCTGTGGACTGTTCATGACATCGGGTACTGATCTCTCCCCTCATGAGATTGATCAAGGAGTGGTCGCCCACCTACAAGTGAGCTAGATGAGGCAGTGCAGCTTGATGGTACACAGGATGATGTGTGATATTATTCTTGCAGCCTTCCCTTCCTGGTGATGACTTGCGCATCCGGATGTTGAGCTTGGACCAGGATTGCTGTACTACACTAAAGTACGGTACTTTGGCAGCCATATGCATTGAAACACATTGACTTGGGACATAGGCCAATAGGCGTCTTGACAACATGCAGTCCAACTGCAGTCTTAACACATGTCAGCAGACAGTGCAGCAGCATATTACTAGGAGAAACAGCCTGGAACAATGTATGATGTGGACGGCTGGATTCCGGAAGACTGCTCCCAAATGAACTCCATGCAGCCTTAATGCCTTGCCAGCCCAGCCTTTGGGGCATCCCAGGCATGAGCAGGTGAATTAGCAGTCACTTACTGCAACACAATGTGAAGGCAGTTCTTCCCGCCCCGCATGCACAGAGGTGATCACCAGCTTCGTACAGAGAGGAAGCTGGTTAGTGACCAGGCCCTTTGGAGGGAAAATGGCACTTCTGTACATTTTCCTTCTAGAGTGCGAGGAGTCCTTGCAACGCTGAGCGGCTTGCTTCACCAGTGTGTATAGTACCATTCTCACCATGGTAGGCTTGCTATCACTGCCCGATGAAGTGATTGAGATCGTCGCGCAGCACGTCAGGAGGACAGGGGGTGGAGTTAGGGAGTGGTGCCAACTGACCACCACATGCAAACAACTATGGGACATGCAGACTTTATGGTCAGAAGATGAATGGCTTGTGGATCTTGATAGTGTTGGCATGACAGGTGAGTCCGAGTTGCCTCTCGTGTAGCTTGGCCAATGCCTCTTGCCAACCATATGTCGTTGAGAGGTGCGGACTTGAGCAGGTGCAATCTATACGATGTGGCGAATACGGCATACGCGCAAGCTGTCGGTGAAATTACAAGATGACAGCTCATGGGAATCATGGGGTATGCTGGAGCCAGACGTCCAGTGCCAGACCGTGAAGGCATTGATCAAGGCATCCCGAAGCCTTAAACACCTGACTACGCTGGTATGTGTATCCTCGTAACTCCATCCAGGAATGTTGAGAGCAGCTGCACTCATCCTGGCTGGTGTGTGAGCCTTGTCAGCATGATAAAACCATACGTGACGCAATATAGCAAGATATCTGTGTGTTTTCTGATGACACAGAATTGATTTGGCACGTACGCAGGTCCTTGACATCCACCGTGAACAGTATACCTATGATGATGAGGACGCCAGCACTGCGGTGAGATATCTTCAGCGCTGGATTTCGACGCTGCTGTTGGCTTCAACAAAGCTGACGTCCCTGTCAGTGCGCACTGATGGTGTTCCTTGGCCGCCTGTGCTGGGGCTGCTTCCAGTCTGTTTGATGTTGACTTTTTTAGTGCAGAGGCATTTGTCAAAGACACAGAGCGGTTCCTCTTTGACTGCACCATTGAGGAAGCAACAGAGATGTACGAGGAGTTGCGTGCAGCATGCATGAGCCAAGGAGTGGCCTGTCATGAGTGCGAACATGATGAGCACGACAGAAACACAGTTGCGTATTTGAGCAACATCAGCTTTTGCATAAAAGGTGGAGTCGGTGACTCCCATGAGCGCCTCATACATGAGGCATGGGGTGACATTTGGCCGGACAGGGCAGCTTTTCCTGAGCTGTACAGCTGTGAGTAGCATCAAAGCAAACTTCCTACACAGAGCATGGGCTGCGGGGCAACCGGATTGCCTCCCCAGAAACATGCTGGCTGCGACACCCTGTCGAAGCTCATGCGGAAGGATTGCTGATTTTGCAAGGTAGCAAGCAGACGTTGTGTGTCGCCAAAGCACATAGGCGTTTCCATTCGTAGGCGGTGCACAACTCTGAGGCTCATGAGAAGAATGTGAGCGCAATGAGCTATGACCCAGACGAGCAGACGTTGGTGACCAGCAGCTTTGACCGGATGTGCCAGGTGTGGCATGAGTGTGCACCAAATTCGTAGATAGTGTCAAAGGCAGACGGTGAGACAGCTGACTAGTGGTAAGCATGGCCTTAGCTGACTGGCTGCTTACGAGCAGTCACAGCTCCTCTGGCGTCTAGGCTGCAGCTAGTGACCGCATCGAGTGTTGCCAGAGGAGGAGCGGTCAGCAAGTAGGCCATCATATAACACCGTTGCGCGTAGAAAGAGTGCTCCTTGCCGGCACTCAGTATGCATGGGTCTTTGGCCCTTTCTTGAGACCAAGATCTTGATGGCATGCACATTCAGTGGAATTGAGCCAATACCATAAATGAAGCCGCAAATGTGGCATGTGACACCTACAGCCATGACTGACATTTGTAAGCGCATGGCTTGCCTTCTTAAGCCAGACATGTGCTGCCAATGGAATGATTGGAGCTGGACTGGAACCAGCTGGACCTGGATCCAGATCTGCAGGAAGCCTGCATGCGCATGCTTGTACAGCTCATCTGAGATGCTTCTAACCTGAGCACAAGTATGTTATCCCAACAGGATGACCTATCATAATTGACAAGCTGCAGTGAGCTCGCGAAATTGAATTAGCTTCCCTTGCCTGCGGCACAGGGCTCTTCAGCTTCAAGCAGGGTGGCAGCTGACCACTGCCTCTAGCTCAAGCCATCGCCGGGACTTGCAAGGGCTATATACATCGATGCTCCTACATTGCACATTGCTCTCACCATGACAGGACTTCTCTCACTGCCCGATGAAGTGATCGAGCTCATCGGAAAGGAGGTCCTCAGCAGCCGACAGATTGGACTCAGGAATTGGTGCAAACTGACCAGCACTTGCAAACGACTGTGGGACATGCAGCTTCCAGGTTCAACCATTCATCGTTCTCTGGACCTTAACAAGGACATTGAAGGTGAGTCCAAGGCAACAGTTGCACAGCCATGCACTGCGATCTGCCATGCATCTGGCAGGATTAAGTCACGCTGACTGGAGCAGGTGCTTCTTGGGCACTGCAGCGCCTTAAATCCACGCGCAGCTTGTCATTCTCGAAGTGGCAATCATGGACTGTATACGACCTGGACGCGGTATACAACACTGTGCACGCCATGATCAGGGCATCGCAAAGCATTCAAAACCTCACTGAGCTGGTATGTGTACCCTCTGTATACCATCCACGACCCCTTGACCTCAGAAACACTACCCTGCTACCAATCTTCTGTGATTCTGACAGACATGCTGACAGTTGCATACGTGTTGAGGGTAGATCTGTGAAGAAATTGTCGCATCACATCCTGTGTGGCTGCTGTTGCAGAATCTTGACATCAGGGAGCTGGAACCATCTGGGCTCAGTGCAGGCGAAGAGTACATGCAGCGCTGGGTGCTGGCCCTCCTGTTAGGGTCCACAGAGCTGACCTCCCTATCCATGGTGGCTGACTGTGTCCCTTGGACGCCTGTGCTGGGGGTGCTTCAACTCCAGCACCTGGAGCTCACTTTACGTGATGACAAGCCTTGGTTGGAGGACCTCATGGCAGACCTGAGTCTATGCCCCTGCCTGGAGACTCTGAAGATTGCAGATGAGGGGTTCTGGTATGACACTCCATCCAAGGACCTCCCAGACCTTCTCCTGTGTGAGGTGGCCACCCTCAAGAGCGTGGAGTTGCTTGGATGGTATCCCAAGGGAGACTTCACCCTGCCAGAAGGGTGTCTGCTACGGTGGCTTGTGGTCTTAGACACGATTGAATGGGAAGAATGGCAACAGAAGGAGTGCCCAGCATCAATGCTGCTCCTGATGTGCATGGACCTGCAAGAGTGGCCCACAGGGATTCAAGAGACGTCAGGTCTGCAGTTCTTGGACCTCTACTGCACAGACTTGGAGGATCAAGACCTGGCAGCCCTTCAGCACATCTCACATGTGAAATTGGCGTTCCAGGAGTTCAGCACTTTCCTGCTGACTGGTGGATCCTGGCAGAGCCTGCAGATCTCAGGAGAGGCTGGATTCACTGTCAATTTCTTCACTCCAGACGCATTTGTCAGAGGCACAGAGCGGTTCCTTTTCAAGAGCCCCAGCGAGCAAGCAGGAGACCTGTTTGATGTGCTGCGCGCAGCATGCATGAGGCAGGGAGTGGCCTGTCATGAATTTGAACATGCACCGGGGTACCCTGACGGAATCAAGTATGCCAGATTGAGCAACGTGAAGCTATGCAGGGGACCTGACAATCGTGACAGTTTGCTAGAGCTTGATGAGTACTGGCCGAGTCGAGCGAACTTCCCTGAGCTGTACAGCTAGAAGCAACCCAGCTGGAGTGACATGCTCATGAATAGTGCTCATGAATAGCCAAGACTTTTGGGATGCAAGACTAGACTGTGTTGCCAAAGCACTGAGTATGAATGCTTAGAGCTCCTTCAGAGGTTCAAAGACACAGGGGAGATGACCAGCCCCCCTCTGAGGCATGGCTATTGGGGTGGCACATGTCTGGATGACCTTATGGCATGCTGGGGCCCGTCTTGAGCTTGCTGGCACTTGGATACGATCACACAACCCAGAAGTCATCTGCAAGTCTATCTCGCACTTGGCGAGCAGCAGGGCTAAAGCAAGGACCTCTAAAGTATTATGAGCATGGGTATGAGACCCATGCTGACAGCAGCAAACATGCACATAATTGGCCATCAGTCATGTGCAATGCCTGGTATGCAGGTGCCTCTGAACTTGTAGACAGTGTGTTGGGGCGTCTTGGCGGCGCGCATACATGTAGCTAAAGCCATGTGAATGATAGCTGTGAATGTAAACATGACATGCAGAGCCTGCCTCGATTTGTGAGGCAGACATGGGCCTAGGCCTCAGTACTGTACAGTACACTAGTGGGATCTCACCGAGTCACAATCGTACTGTAAGCTTTCAGTGCTACCAGAAACTCTGCAGGGCTGAATAAATTCGTTTGCATGACCACTATCTTATCTCATGCCCGAGCAGCTGGCTGCCTTTCCACAGCCTCTAGAGTTGCCTACCTGCAGCTCCTGTCGCAATGACAGATCTTTTCAGCATTGCACAAGGAGGTTCCCATCACCTTCAGTCAGAATGGAAGCTGATCACTAACCCAAGTTCTTCAACATGCGCGAGGACCACTTGCATCGCTACATCTCCAGTGTACACTGTCTACACCATGGCAGGCCTACTGGCATTGCCCAATGACGTGATAGAGCTCATTGGAAAGCACTTCGTCACGAGCAGCTCGCTATATGTATTTAGGCGATGGTGTCGAGTGACGACCACATGCAAGCGGCTATGGATTATGCAGCTGCCAAAATCCAGCTTTGAATGGAGTGTGGACCTGAATGACGGCATGGACGGTGACTTCAGCTGCCCTTTGCAACCTTGAATACAGCAAATGTCCTTGAGAGGCATGCCAGAGTTGATAGCCCAGCAGGCCAACCATCTGCATACATGTGCCACTGATACAAGCCGAACTGAGCACTTGCAGCATGGGTGATGCGGCGGATACGATCGACGTGCGAATTGACGGTCAGAAGGTACTCTGCTGATTCTTGCCGGTCACGGGTGCTGGAGCTGGATGTGCAGCGCCAGATTGTGAAGGCCTTGTGCCGGGCATCCCAAACCTTAGATTACCTTAGCAAGCTGGTACGTGTCCTCTCAGCTCTATACCTCAACGCTCCGGGTGTCCTAGGAACCTTGCCAGCATGCTCAGACAACCGCGCAGAAGTCTGTTGGTGCGGATGTGTGATCCTTGAGAGCGTGTATCAGATGAGGTGCATGTGCAGAATCTTCACATCGAGGAGGCGAATGGCGGCAGCTATGCGGAGGCAGACCTTCAGTGCTGGACGCTGGCTTTGCTTGTGAAATCTACAAAATTGGAGTTACTGTCGGTGTACACTGATGGCATCCCGTGGCTGCCAGTGCTGGGGCTGCTGCACATTCGGCACCTAGAGCTCATTATGAAAGATGTCAAGCCGTGGCTGGATGTCATTTTGACAGACCTGAGCCTCTGCTCCTGTCTTGAGACCTTGAAGATCGCAGACGAGAGGGTGGACAACAACTATCACTCCAAGCGTTTGCCAGACCTCCTCCTGCGTGAGGTAGCTACCCTGAAGAGCGTGGAATTGGTAGGATGGTATCCCAAGCAGGAAGTTACCCTCCCCCAAGGGTGTGTGCTGCGCTTAGCAGCGGTTTTGTGCACGCCTGCTCTTTGGGAAGAGTTGCAGGCAAGGGGATGTCCTCTTTCTATGCTGTATCTAGCCTGCATACAGCTGCAGGCATGGCCCAGGGGAGTTCCCTTGATGTCGGATCTGCAATACCTGGAGCTCTATTGCTCGAGTATGCATAATCAGGACCTAGCAGCACTGCAGCACATCCCACACCTTTGTCTCAGATTTGAAAAATACAGCACCTTCCATATGATCAGTGGGACCTGGCGAAGCTTTCAAATCACAGGGGATGGCGGACTTAGCATCAAATTTTCCAATGTAGATGCATTTGTCAGAGGCACAGAACGCTTCCTCCTTGAATGCGGCAACAGCGCAGAAACAGAAAAGCTATACAAGGTCTTGCGCGCAGCTTGCATGAGGCAGGGGGTGGGCTGTCATGAGTGCACACATCTTAGAACCCTGCAGTGGCGCACTGATGAGCTCATTGTCTGCCTTAGCAATGTGGACCAGTGCACGCCAGCTTTTTTGGCACGCTCTCGTTCCATACCCGAGGCCGGCCGCAACCATAAGCGCATCATACGCACCGACAAGCTTTGGCCAAGTAAGGAGGCATATCCCGAGCTTTACAGCTGCAAGTCGTCTTGAGACATCGTGTCGCTATTTACAGCATGGCCTGCTGCTTGGGACTAACAATGTTGAGATGGCGGACCACTCTTGTGTATGCGGCACCGCGGCATCACAGCGAGTGCGTGTAAAGCAGTGTCATGGGTGAAGAGAGTGCAGAGCATGCGGCTCGGCTCCTCGATGTTGCCAGCAACTCGGCAAATGGAAGGTACCCTGTCGCTTGAGAATTGTATTGTCTACCACCTACATCATTGCTGCAACAGTTGTGTGCAATTGCTGAAGTCCTTCTCAGATGGCTGCAAGTTATTACTCTTCTCAGGCTCACAATCATGTCGCTAGCTCATGCGCGCATCCAGCGCCTGCTGCGAGTTTCCAGAGGCGCTCTTAGGATGGCTGCTGGTCAGCAGCTCAGAGCTTGCCCTCCTCTGTGAGAGCCTCCACACGTAGAAGCACGAAGCCCACTGCCAGTCCCTGCACAGAAGCATGCAATGATGCATGAGCAGGACTTCTGACCACATGCTGTCAAGGACATAGGACAGGCAGCATCTTCTCCCATGGGAGCACTACAAACCTGGTCTCTGACACCTCGTGAATGCAAGACAGTGTCCTAGGAGGAATCGTGGAAGATGAGCTCACCACGAGGGTGATGGCGAAGCAAACACCAGCAACACCGGTGATGTAGCTCAGCTCGTCAGCCAGCTGGTACATCTCCACGGCTGAAGAGGTCTGTGTGCTGCCAGACAAGCGCCTGGATGAAGATTGTCTAGCATTGGGAAGGCTGATGGGTGCGATCGCGCTCTGCTTCTCAGCTGACCTGCACAATACGAAGACTCGTCAATGCGTCGCGTCCTCTTCCCACATGCTTGCATCACTCCGGCTTAAAGTCAATAAGGCTGATTCCGCAATGCCTCTCACCTGAGAGGCAGGGCCCTGCTTCTGAGGCCAGCGAAGTTTCCTGCGGAAGCCTGCACTGGCCGCCGGGCACTGCTGGCAGTGCATAGGCACGCCTGGGATCCAGCAAGAGAGGCTGCCATTGCAAGGGGTGTGGCGAATTGTCTCCGGGGTGTGGGAGGCTGTGCTAGGCCATTCCTGAGCACAAGATAAGAGGTGGGCTGGGGTGTCCTGATTAGGCTGCCAAGCTTCATGCGATGACTAATATCTGCCCTGGCAACGTTGCACTGCAGCTCACTGGGGAGCATTTCAGAGGTTGGCAGGAGGCCATTGGCGGCTGCAAAATGGACGACGATTGTTGCTTTGTGTGCACAAACGAGCTCGATGCCACAGACACCTCCATCAGCTTCTGCGAGTGCGACTTGGCACTCTGCCTCTGGTAAGCATGCAGACATGCAAGAGAACATCGTCCGGGAGGGGAGCAGGGCCCTGTATTAATTTCAAGAAGTGATAACGTCCTATGGATGAGCTGCTTCCAGTCCGACTTGAAATGCCTGCCTGGAACTGCGTCTAGCCTGTGTATCACTTGCTCTTCATGTGTCGCAGGTGCTATCACAGAATCTGCGAGGAAGCGGCTAAGGAAGACAAGCCTGCCCGTTGTCCGAATTGTAGAGCAGAGTATGACAAGGAGCGCATACAGAATCAGAGGCTGGAACCAGAGCAGTAAGCGCCGAACAAGACGATCCTCTTCTTAGAGTCCTTGACTCGAGCGCGCAGTGCTTTTCGCCATGGCATTCTAACATCAATGCTTGATACTGTGCATTTAAGACGGCAAAGACCTTGCTTGGGATGGGAAGCTTGCCTCGGTATCTGCCCAGATCCTGGGCTTGCACAAGACATCACACGAGGCAGCGTTCTTGCACTTCTAATGACTTGTGTTGGCTTTTATACAGGTTGGAAGAGGTCAAGCGGAAGCAGAGGAAGGAAGAGAGGAGAAAGACTGGGCTCCCGCTACGGCCAAGAAAAGACCTTGCAGTGAGTTACTAACCAGTGGCTATGCCCACATTGATATCATCCTGCTCTTCTGCAGATGTACTCATTTGGCAGTAACAAATACATGCCAGGCTTTGTCAATACAAGCTTGGTCCTGCAGGACTGAAAGCATGCTGTGCTGCAGAATGTGCGGGTGGTCCAGAGAAATCTGGTCTATGTGGTGGGACTTGCCCTGGAGCTGTGCTACGAGGACTTGCTCAAGACAGACAGATACTTTGGGCAGTTTGGCAAGATCATCAAGGTCAGGCCTTTCCACACTCATCATTGGTCAGCCTCCTGTCGCATCATTCCGTGCCATGTCACTGCTGAGGTGCTCCACTAGCACCTGACTCTGACCATCCTCACGCAGCTGCTCATCCACATTGCCATGCCTGAGCGGAGGTCTTACTGACCTTGGACTGTCACTTGAGGCATCTTCTACTGAAGCTGTGTTCCTTCTGTTGCAGATCTCAACCAGCAGATCAGGACCTTATGGCACAGCTGCAGCAAAGAACGGGCCCACTGGCAGCGCTTACATCACCTACAAGAACATTGTTGATGCTCGGAGGTGCATAGAGACTGTGCATGGGGAGTCGTGGGAAGGTCAGTACCTCCTCCGGCATACATTCACAGGATGGAGTATACTCAAACACAGGAATTGAGCAGTCATTGTATGGCCTTTTCCGGATCTACTGGTCTGACACTTCTGTCCTGCTGTGCAGGCAAGTCAATGAAGGCGTGCTACGGGACTACAAAGTACTGCAACGCCTTCTTGAAGGGCCTGCCATGCAACAATGTGGAGTGCCTCTACCTCCATGATGTTGGTGAGGCCCCAGTTGCCTCTGGCAACCATTGTCAGAGTCGAGACAGTCAGATGGCAGAGAAGCTGCATAAGAGCCTCCTGTATAACAGACAGTGCTCTTTGGGACGATGTCAAAATGCAGGCCTGATGCCCTGAAGGCCTGAGACAATTGCTGAGATGCATTGCCCTGACGTTGCTGTGGGCAATATTGCCTGCAAGTCTGTTGTATCAAAAATGTACATGCCAACCTGCAGCTGAGGAGGAGGACAGCTACACCAAGGAGGAAACAAAGACGCCGCGCTTTGTGAACCTGGTGCACGCGGCGTCGATCCAGAAGCAGCAGGGGCCGCCCGGGCAGGCGGTCACAGCCAACGGGCACACCCCACGCTCGGGGGCGTACGCCAGCGAGGACGCCTTTGCTCAGCAGTCTGCAGAGCAGCTGGAGCGCTCTGGGCTTGTGACAAGCTCACTACCAGAGCCTTTGGAGCAGCAGGTGCGCAGCTCATACCACATCCCTCATCACGCTTATGGCAGACAAAGGATGGTCTGATATATGGAGAGGGGCTAGAGGCCTAAAGAAAAGTGCATGGGAGGTCCTCTTGCTGTATGAAAGAGGCTATGATACACCATTGTTGGCACCTGACAACACCTGAAAGAGCGCATGGCAATGAGTCCTTGCAGAGCCCACTGCTCTGCCATACTGAGCAGGCTTCAGCCTTGAAGTATGGGCTGAAGTAAGTTGAGAGCTACAGCCACGCAATGCTGAGGCTGGCGCGCATGTGCAGGGGCCAGCAGCGGGCGCCTCGGCCTGGCCGGCCCTCGGCGGCAGCAGCTGGGCAGCCAAGGCGGTGACGCCAGCGCCCCCACAGGCGCCTCCGCCACCGCCACCGCCGGTGGAAGCCGTCCAGGAGTGGCCCACGCTGGGCGGAGCTCTCTCGGACGCGGCAGATAGCCTCGCAGCCTTCAAGGGGCCAGGTGTGCTCGAGCCCATCCTCTTTTACCCAGGGAATGCCCTGCAGCAAAGACGAGGTGCTATCTGATGTATTCCAGACTATGTCCTTGTAAAACCGGGCCAACTGTGAGGCAGTGAAGGATAGTCAAGCGCAGAGTGCAAGACATTAGGCCAGCACATTGGACGGAAAATAGCGAGCATTGTCATGGTGGATATCTTGGAATTGAAAGAACATGTATGATGTGCAGCTGGCTTGCCTCCAGTGGCAGCGCAGCTACAGCGGAAGGGCAGCACAATGGCGGCGGAGATTGCGCGGGCGGCCTCGACGCCCTCAGGCAGCGCGGGCGGCGCAGCGGCCAAGGATGCGCAGAAGCCGGCGGGGCCAGGGACGGTGCTGGTCGTGCCCAAGAAGAAGCAGAGCAGCCCCCCGCTGCGCACGCCCAAGAAGCCGTCTGCTGCTCCTGCGGTGAGAGCTGCATCCCTGCTCCTTGGAAGGGCCATCTGATGCAGGAGTTGTGCTGATATCTGTTGTAATAGACCCTCTGCATCATGAAAATGATGCTCGGGGTCCATTCCGGCAGATATCCGCATCCCAATAATATTGCTCTCACTGTTGACATTGGCTGTTGTATGTTATCCTGAGCTGTGGCATAATCATATCAGTGGGGCCTGAACAGTGAGTGTTGCTGCAGGCTGATGCTAGCTCAACAAACGGCTCGCACGCCGGCGCAAGCGAGGAGAGCGCCGCGGCAGCGAGCGCCATGCCCGCTGCAGCCGCTGAGGCCGCCAGCAAGGCAGTGGCGGCCGCGCTGCGGAAGCCAAAGGCGTCTAAGCAGGCGGCGGACGCCCGATCAGCGGGACTGGCCGACGAGCAGCTGCTAGAGGACCTCGACCAGGCGCTGGCAGAGGGGCAGCAGGGAGAGCAGCAGTTGCCGGACCTTCGCTCTCCAGCAGCTGGCATGAAGCCGGAATTTGCCGAGCAGAGAAGGTCTTTGGACAGCAAACCCTCAGAGGGAGCTGTGCCGGTGGCGAGCGAGCAGGTGTCAAGGGAGGCGCCTGAGCCAGGGGTCAAGCCCAAGAAGCCGCCGCCAGGGTTTGAGTCTGTCAATGGCGCCGTGAAGCCAAGCAGTCGTGCTAAGAAGGTGAATTGCAGGTCTCCTCATGGCAGACAATCGCATGCCCTAGCCTGCATAGCTCCTTCAACAGCAGCTTCTTGACAGGCTTGCACATCTGCTTGCCATGCACATTGGGAGTCCAAAGCTGCCTGCGGTTAGGTTGGAAGCAAGACCATGTTTATCGGTCTGTACCTCAAGACAAGCGAAGGTGTCAGTTGCACTCTAGTCTCAGAAGTGCTGAATCCTAACGGCTGAGAGTGGTTGTGCTTTCACAGGGGCCACCCCCAGGCTTTGCGGGCCCTGCAGAGCAGCAGGCGCAGGCCATGAACGGCAGCACCTCCTCCTTCCCCTCCTTCAGCTCGGAGTCCTCCTTCATGTCAGCGGCCCAGGAGGCCCTGACCGCAGCCATCAACGCGCCCGTGCCCGCGCCTGCTGCCCGGAAGCCCAACGGCAGCGCCCAGTGGGATGCCCTGCCGCCCACTACCAGTCACGCCGGCTCCAGCAACATCTGGGGCACAGATACCAATGTGAGACTCAACATACAATCATCCAGCCCAATGGTGTCCAAAATATGCGTGTGAGCAAATCTTGAATCATGGCTGAACTGGAGAGGGTCTTGGCTGTCTGAAGAGTGCCATGCAAGCTGTACAGGATTTCAGCATGTGCTTGCTCTCCATATGATATGCCTGTGCACGTTGCTGCAGATCCGATTGGCTGCTTGAGCAGCTCCACACTGATTAGGGTGGAGAGGTATCCAAACTAGCTAGGTGGGCATGCGATGCAGTGTCGTGATGTGCTGAACAAACTTGTGGGCGGGTGCAGGTGCAGACAGACCCCTTCCTACAGCAGCGAGGAGCGCGGTCACGGTCACGCTTTGACTTTGCTCAGGACGCCACCCAGCCCTCGAGCACTGGTGCCCATGTCAACGGCGCAGCAAGCAGCCTGGGATTCGCACAGTGGGCAAACCCTGCTGCAGGTGAGACAACTCATCACTCTCTTGTCAGTCCATTGCGCAGGCTTCCTACGTGGCATTGCAGTCAACTCATGCACTGAAACACTACCAGTAGGTGCTCACACACACTGCTACATGCTAGCTGCATGTCATGGGCAGGGACATGAGCACCTAGTGACCATTGTGCAGGCTCAGACCCAGCTGGACGTGAGCTGTTATGGCAGCTTCAGAGCGGGGCTCAGAGCTCCCAACCGTATGGGATGTATGGTGGCAGCCAGCTGGTGAATGGAGGGGCATTCAGCAGCTTCCCAGCCGGGCAGCCAGGTCACGAGGTCGGGCAGTATGGGCAGGGCACCGGGCAGCAGCAGCAGGCGGTCCCGCTGGCAGGTTACGGAGGCTACGGGCAGCCGCATGCAGCCATGCAGCAGCCTCAGCAGATGACATCACAAGACTTGCAGTGGCTGGACACAGCGCAGCGCTTCCAGAACATGGCGGTGTAGCGGCAAAATATTTGCATAGCACGCCTACTACTTGTTGCAGAAACGGAGATGGCTATCAGGGCCAAAGAAGGAATGTAAGGCACATGTTGCTGTTGAGGCTAGCCATACAGGTGTAAAAGGCCGGCTGTATACGCATTGTGTTGGATACCGTTGTAGAATCTGTGTACATGCCCCAAAGAGAAGAGCATTGTAAGACTGGCAAGACACCACCTTGCAATGAAGTCACTTCCTTCCAAATGTGTCATGTGCAGCCAATCCCATGTGCTGGAAGATCTTCCACACACTTGCGCTCCAATTTGCAAAAAGCTTCCTCCAAGTCCTAAGAGCTTGTGCAGCAATGTGATGGGTGTATTCCAGGTGTCTCAACTCGGTCTCCAAACTTGGTCATGAGTCATTATTTTGCCACCTTGTACATGTTCTTGTCAGTAGACACTCATCAGGTGAATGCAACACTGGCTCAGAGGCCTGAGCTCATGAAGGAAGCTATCATGCCACTCAGCCTGATCCGGGCATCCTGCAGCTCTTCCACACTGGTCTTCTCTGACAGCTTTGGCAGCGCTGTCTTGGGGATGCCCAGGGAGATGGCTTCCTGCAGGCAGACACAAATCTGTCAACACGAACACAGCGGAAGGTCTTGAGGTTGCACCTCTGTGCTTGCGAGTCCTTCCTGGCAAGGGCACTTCATGCTCGAGTAGCCGCACCTCTGTCATCTCTCTGTAGGCAAACAGCCATCTTTCTTGCACAGCGTCCGAAAGACCTTCCCTGCACCAGGAGAAGACTATCCCTGAGAGTGGCGAGGCACTAAGATGCAAGCTTCTTTTGAGCAGCCAGGCCCCTTCAATCTCAGAACGGAAGCATATAGCAGGGTGCATCTCGCCACATGTGGCATGATGAGCAGCTCTGTCTGTGATGCTGAAGATGTGTAGTACCTGTTGCTTAGGTCGGTCAGGGCTATAGAGGCGCGAGATGCATAGCCGAGGCCTGAGGCCTGCTTTGCTGCCGCAAGGCCCTGTGCTGTCCCAGGCCTCTTTCCCATGGCGAGCATCACATCACCTGCAGCTTCCACATGCTTTTGAGCTAACACAAGATAGACGGAGATAGCACGTTCTGTGCTGGTCAATTGACCGCAAAAGCACGCTTACAACTGCTCCAGGCTTGCTTAGTAAACTCACAGCAGGCTTGATAATGCATCTGCCACCTGGGAGAGTCTGAGAGAACTCTGGCAGCCGAGTCAGCTGCGCAGCCCGGATGTCCTCAAAGCCGGCAGAGTACAGGAGCTGCCGGGCAAAGTCAGAGCTTGCCATTGGCTGCGCTCTGCTGGACAGGATCAAGCGCCCCGAGCTTCTTACAGGCACCAGGAGAACTCCTCCAGGCGCCAGCACACCAAGTATCTGCATGTGACAAGTCTCAGCCTTCGCATGCTGGCCGCGCATAATAATCGCTGCAGCGCACACCACACAGACATTGTGAAGGCAAGCTGGACAGCTGCACAGGTTGCCAAATCAAGCAGATACCCGAACATGACCCTGATCCGTTGATGTAAGCCGGATGAAGCACCTGTTGCGCCAGCTGTCTATCATGGGCCAGCTGCTCTACACCAGCGCCCCACAACACCTGCAGCCGGCGCATCAGGACCTGTGAGTCACGCTCTTGATCCTGCTGCTTGAGCAAAGAGCTTGCTAATTGTGTGTGCGTCAGAGAGGCTGTGAAAGGGTTAGGAGCAGGGAGCTGCTGAATGTACCATGGCAAAGTGGGACTGTGGCCAGCTGTCCATGCTCCTATCAAAGTCTAGATCCTGCACAACAACGGATGCATCAGCCTCATGCGCTGAGCGTGTATCCTGTGAGGCTCAAATGTCAGCTCACAGCCATCTCCGCAGTCAGGGGATGCGAGCACATGAGAGCCGCTGTAGAGCTAACAGTGTTGTACCTGTAATCTGCAGGCCTGTGAAGCTGGTTCTGGCATCTCAGGACCGCAGCCAGAGCCGTCCAAGCTGCAGGCGTGCTCTTCTCCATGGGAGAGCGATGCATGCAGAGTCAGCAACTCCTGTTCCCCATGCAGCTGCCTGGCGCAGCTGTCTGCTAGATCAATGAGGTCATCCACGCTTAGGGCCTCCTCGTTTTCTGCTTCTCTTATACCGTGCTCTCCCCATCCATCAAAGGACAGGTCCACATCTGCACGGGCAGCGTTGATCAAGGGTGAAGACATGCCTACAGCTGAAAGGTGCACCGGGAGAAGCAAAAGTTGTGTACCTGATACTGTGTAGGGCGCAAGAACTGTCCCGTGCCTTTGTGATCTTGCTGCTAGTCTACATCGCTTCTCCTGCAGCAGAAGAGGCACCTTTTCAGCACGATATGACACGGTGACACACACAACACTTACGAGAGGTTGTCTAGTATCCTACCAAACTACGTCTGCTATCGGTTATAAGTGGCTTCCTTGTGTGCTGGAAGGGCCCCTGTGAGCAGTGAGCTGAACAAGGTTGCTGTTTGGGTACCGAGCTATAGCTTCGGCCTGCACTAAGTGCAAGCTGTGCAGGCTCTGTCAGCGGCTGTAGATGCATTGCAGAGCTCCTATGCTATACAGCTACGCGTCTCAATGGGCTTGTCTGCGTGGACTCCTGACGTACTTACGAAGTATATCCGGATCAGGGGCGCCCAAAAGAGGCTTTACCCCCAAAGCATGCATGCTGAGCTCAGCATGTCTCCGTAGTGGTTGCATTCGGCACTTTAACAAAGGCTTATACCTTTTTGCTGCGCAGTAGGCATCTGTGCTCTTTGTGACCTTCCTGCTCTTCCAGAAATTTCTTGCAGTTCATCGATCTCGCACCCCACGTGAGGACAACGACCACGCTGTAGCGAAGGCAGCTGTTCTCATACGCTTTGAAATGTCGACAAAGACTTTCTCGCCTTTTTAGGGCCACCAAGGCATGAGATGTAGTCTCTTAAGCAGGGCATGGTTGTGGCATGCCGTTCTAAGATTTAGGCACCAGCAATACAGCGTACGCCTATATTCGCAGCATTCTCCTAGTACCAAAAAGGAAGATGATAGTAAGCAGAAGGTGTCAGATCTGTTCGCGAAGGGCAGAGCCTTCACCCTTGAGCGGGCCATCAACACTCAGCTGGGGCTCGACCATCAGCTGTGGGACACAGCGGCCTTTCAATTTAGCGTCTACCCTGATTTACCAAATTTCATGCACTGGTCTGACCTCTTCAAGCCCAGGCAAGCTTAGTCTTCATCGTCGCCAAGCCCTGCTAGCATCACTCACTGGGACTTCATAGCAATGCCCAGCTGCAGGTCACATATATATCCAACAACACACTGACAAGTTTCCTCTTGTGCAGAAAAGTACTAGCCCCCCCAGATCTTCACCCTGCGCCTGGCTCGGTGCCAGACCAATACATCGTGCGGACTGTTGGTGTACAGGTATGTCACATCTGTTGAGCAGCATGGCACCTCTACCTTGTGCTCTGTAGCAGCTGAATGAATACATCTTATCACAATCAAGCAGAGCCCCCTTTCATCCCTCTGCACTTGCATGCGTCGTGCACCTCACAGCGCCTAGCTTGATTGCCATGAGCCACTGTGCGGAAGGCATGCTGGGGTTCCTTGCGCCTGCTGTGCGGAGCAGCGTGTATGCTCTGGAGTATCTGGTGCAACTTGCTCCCCGGCTTCCATTACTGGCTCCAACATGCACCAGCAGAGCTCAGCTCGCATTCATTCCTCGCTCAATGGCAGTTTCCGTGCGCCTTCATTGCTCTGGAGAATACTTTGGGATGCATGGGGCTCACTGCAGTATCCTGCGCAGCTCAGGGGGCCGGAGGCGCTAGCGCAGCGCCTGCAGGAGCGCGCCGGGGTTGCGCGCAACGGAGCGCCCCTGCAGGAGGCCGCCGCGGCGGACGCGCTGCTGCTTGTCTCGGGCAGCCACGCTCTCCGGCCGGCCCTCTCCTGGACTGGCGCCCTGCAGGTGGGCTTGGGAATGAACGTGTTTCTCGTGACACACTGACACGGGTGGCTTTGACCAGATTGCATGCCCATCGCAAGTATCCTGAAGCTCCAGGAGAATCACAAGGCTGGTGCATGTACCATCTGACGCTGAGGTGGCTGATACATGGCATTGGGATGAAGCCCCTCATTGCCTCTTCGCCTCACTGTAAGCAGCATACCAATGTGTCCATGCTACATGCAGGATAGCAAATCTGCGCTCCAAATAGCACGGAAGCAAAGGGAGCATGGATGTCTCCCCAAAGCTCTCTCACTGTGGGCTGTCTCCAATCCGCTGAGGGACTCCCCAGACAGCGTGCTGCGGAAGGTACCTGCCCTGCTGTCTGCACCTCATCCATCCGTGTACTCTCACCAGCGATTGTGCATCTGCCCTGAAGCACAGCTGAGCATGAACAACATCATGACCTTCCGCATGTATCTGTGCTTTTGTGGGAGCACAAATGAGGCAAGTCTCCAGCCATGTCTGGAGCAGTCCTTCAACATCTCATCGCACTGACCATGCAGGTGGATGCAGGAGCGGAGGTCCTTTTGACCCAGCCTCCCCTCCTGAACCGCCAGTTTGAGGCTTGGTATGAGGGCCTTTCAAGGCAAGTGGAGTGCCTGCTATATCTCGCCATCTGCTTGGGATCAAGCATCAAGACTCTCTGCACCCCGCACACTTGTATCTTGGGCACTTGAGAGTCTGTGCTTCATACTTGCATGCTGCTTTTTCATTTCTGATTTGCCTTGCTGCAGGTCAGGGGTTATGGAAGCTGCACATGTAGTCATTGGGGGGTGCATGCTGACGTCAGCGCGCAGCGCGGACTTTTGGCTGCGGCTGTGTGGCGCCAGACATCTTGAGGGAGCCGAAGCGCTGATTGCTGCCTTTGTGAAGGCAGAAGCCGCCGGCAAGGCTGCGCTGCAGCAGCACAGCTATGAGCATGCAAAAGCGCAGATCAGACAGGTGACTTGCAGATGCGGCCTTTTGATTTGCAAGGAGTGGACCACCTCTGGAATGGTTGTGAGAAGTCTCAGGAGAGGTGCCTGACTGGCGCCACATATCTTGCAGCGCAACGCAATGTCCTTGGACGGCCCTTTGCAGGCATGCGCTTGTCAAGCGAGGGATGCTTTTCTAATTGTGCTGCAATAAGTGATTGGTCTGCCATGTTGCAGGCATTGGAGCTCCCTGCTGTGGCAGGCATGCATGTGATGCCAGTGTCAAAGGCTGGCAGGAGGCTGGCGATGCAGCTGGTACAGGAGAATGTTTTCCAGAGGTGATCAAGATGCACAAGGTGTCTTCTCAGGACATTGTGTAGGCTCGCAACCCTTTTGGTGCTTGAAGCCGTTGAGAGTGATTGAGAGGAGCGCAGTGCCAGAGCTGAGCCTTGTGTGGAGATTGCATAAGGCTGATGCAGCCATGGGACCACAAGTGGGGAGCATCATCATATATGGGAGGGCTAAGTCAGGCTCACAAAGCAGTTTGATCAGTGCTGGACCAGCAGTGCTGGGGGCATGTATGGCCCAAGCCTGGCCAATCTGTGGATGTGTAGTATGCACTGCATGATGCATTGTATAACGGCATACCAGTAGATGGACTGGTATCTCCGCTTTTAGCCAAATCTCAAAAACTTGGCAACTGGCTCAGGTTGTACCAGATTCACCGTCACATGACATCATTGAGTGACACGTCAATATGGTAAGTGTCATGACTTCAAGAAACACTCTGTTAGTAGAGGAGCGTATTCGTTATGAGTCTGTTGGCCTACAATTCCCTATCACTTCGTTGGCCATCCTCAAAGTGTAGTCAGTCCATCGCAACAAGGTCAACCTGTGAATTTTTTCTGACAGCTCACTGATAGACCTCTATCTTCAGCCTCCTTACCATCAATATCGGCCAGTGCACACGAGATTGCTGACGCAATGTGATGTACAATCCTCGTGGCGTTCTAGGAGTCTCTGCAACCGCATCGCCAGAAGAGGTACGTCCTTTCACAGCTTTATCTGCATTGGATTGGAACGCTGACACGGAGCAGGCTTATGTCATAAACTACTGCTGGTCCTGCACAGATCAAACAGGCCTTTCGGCAGAAGAGTCTGCAGTGCCATCCGGATCTGTGCCCGCCTGCCCAGAGGCGGAGTGCTGAGGCAGCGTTCAGGGAGATTGCGGAAGCTTATTCTATCTTGTCCAAAGGTAAGGCATTATATATCCTCAGCGTCTCTCTCGGCACAAGCTGTGCTGTACTCCCAGACCAGCACTCCTTGCTATTCTGGTGCCATGGGCGGTGGGCAAGGGCTCAGCCCATCCAGACTATTATAGCTTGCACAGCCTCATGCTGCTACAAGACTTTTTCTGCAGGTACTTTGCAAGTCCCCAAGACCTTGAGGCAGGGCGTGCATCATTGAGACTGCATGCCTGAGCACCACTCTACATCTGGCATGTGCGCTTTGGCATCCCAATGAGGCTTGGGGCACACCTGCCCGCAGGTGCTGGGCATGCTCTTGGGCGCAGCTATCAGGCAGGCAGAATAAAGCCATGGCAAGCCAGCGCCCGGCTGTTCATCTCTGTGTAGAGCTGAAGCCCCTCAATGCAATGGAAGGCTGATGGCATGCCCCAGTGGGAAGATTGCCTGCAGGTGGTGCGCATGCTCACGGGCGCATCTATCAGGCAGACGGGACAAGGCCATGGCAGACCAGCGCCCGGCCCTTCTTCTCTGTGCAGAGCTTAAAGGCCCTTTTGTCCCAATGGGATCATTGCCTGCAGGTGCTGCGCATGCTCACAGGCGCAGCCACCAGGCAGCCAGAAAGCTGACACATGCTGCTGTGAAGCTTGCTTGAAAGCTTCTGCTGACACCGCAAGTGCACCTGCCCGCAGGGGGCGCGCATGCTCACGGGCGCAGCTACCAGGCGGGCAGGACAAGGCCCTGGCAGGCAAGCGCCCGGCCGCCGGCGCGCTTCTCTAATGCCGGTCTTGCGGTCATCATCTGCATTCCTTTGGTCTTCACCGGCGTGCTGCTAGGCCAGTGAGCACCTCCCCGCACCCTGTTGCGATCTGAGCTGGTCAGAAGTTATTATTGGCTTGGGCAGGAAGGACGGGCCTCAGTGACCTTACCGGCTGTGCATACAGCACCTTCACAGATATGTATAATGGTTGCATCGGCAGAACACCATCTTTGGGGGTGAAGCTGGTGGCAGCATTCAGGCATTTATTAGCAGAAAGCAAGATTTAGAGATGCTGACACAGTGCTTTGGACCTGCTAGAGCAGCATTTGGGGGTGCGCATTTGTAGAGCATATAAGGATTACTGTGAATTGGTGAGTATGTGGTGGAGCTGTGCAGGAAGTACCCCAACATGGCACGGGAGTCTGGGCGGCGTCACGGGCTGCTCAACCCTCCAGTGAACCCTTGGCTGCGGGACGACGTGCTTCCCAGACAGCGCACATGGGGCGAGAGAGGCTCTTCCAGCACATGACAGCCTCTCACTGACAACCGTGTCTCTGTTGGAGAATGTCGGACTTGCATCAGAACAGGAATTCATCAAGAACTGACAAATTGAACTGAGAGACGAACAGATTGTAGCAGTGCAGTGGTTGTGATTGACCAGGTCCTTACATGCTGATTGACTGCTTTACTGGACTATCTTGACAATCCCAGCTACAGCGTGCTACTCAGCAGTTGGTGAGATTGCATTGCTGGATTGTTTTGAGTACCCTGCTGAGGGTTCGTTCTCTAACATCATGCAGTGTCGCCAAGACCTGAGGCGCTCATGCACTTACTGAAGGGATCTTTTGCCCTACACCTTCTTGTCCTGCAGCTACATAGTGTACTGTTGCATGACTGGTCCATGTATACACCAGGTTTGTCTCATTGCTGCTTCAGTCCTTTCTGTTGTACCTAGGGAATGATGTTGCTTCCCCTTCAGCTGTAATTGTGCTGTTGTCCTCCGATGCTGGCAAGAGGTGCCCATGCAAGCAGTGTTTGGCAAATACCCATCCATGATGAGTTGAAACACCGCAGCTTTGCCGGACTGTATGCTCCTTCCGCAAGACAGTGCTATGCTGTGAGTGTGTCACTCGGTAGCATCCTCATACCGTAACCTGATCCAGACTGCTCTTCCAGTGGTGAAGCTCCATCCCTCGCCTGCTGAATGACAGCGTGCTGCCACCATTGCATCAATCCAGATCACTAGATTGCTCTCTGCAGCCATGTACTGCGGGATCCTCACTGCACATTCCAACAGCTTAAGAGTGCGTGCATTGGGCGACCGCGGTGGTTTGATGCGCGCCGTCTGATCATGAGTTGCATGCTGCGGAGCTGACACCACCCAGAGGAAGGTCCTTGAGGGCTGATGTCACTCCCAGTCAGTGTTGCTGCTCACAGGTAGCCTGCAGCTCGCAGGCAAGTGTAGCAGGCGCCACACCTGCACTGCCAGGCAAGCTGGCTCACTCTCTTGTGCAGAGCCCCGATGGAGAGCTGCTCGGCCTGTGTTGGCCTCAGATAGAGGCACTTGCTTCCTGCTCTGAAGTTCTTGCTGCTCACAAGGGCTTCCACAGATTCCAGGTACAGGCCGCGCTTCGCCAGGACAGGCACTGTCATGATAAGCAGGCCATACTCGCAACAGGTCAGTGGGTCTCCGAAGGCATAGAACTTCTTCAGGCTGCTGAAGATGATGTCCTGGGCAGCAAACCCCAGCACCAGGTCCTGCTTGGCCATGACATACAGCTCCTCCAAGTTTGGCAGCCCTGCGGGGATGTAGCACCGCATCTTGTCTGCATGCATTGCGAGGACCCTCAGGCACATGTGCAGCCCACACGCTGGCATGCACTTCCCCAGCAGGTAGGCGTCTCTCAGGCCCTGCCCAGACATCGTCAGGGATCGCATGGAAGGCAGGTGCGCGAAGATGCCCTGCACAGCCTGGCAGGGAAAGAAGTCACCACAGCGGAGCCTAATGTCCTCAGCAGTCTTCAGGATTGCCTGCATGTCTGGGTTCCAGACAGCCATGTGGTCGCGGCCCAGGATGTTCAGGCGGCAGCTGAGGCGGGAGCTGAGCTGCCTGATCAGGCGCTGCACAAGAGTGTCCTTGAAGGCCAGCCGCCTGAGGTGGCGGCACTCTGACACATCAACTCCCCTGACAATGGTGTAATTGGGGTAGCCGTCCATGCACAGCGTCTCCAGAACAGGCAGCTGGGTGGCAATGAGATCCCGCACATCCACCATCCTAAAGGCGTAGAGCTCCAGGTGCTTCAGGTGGGCCAGCTGGATGGCTGCAAAGCTGAAGTCTGCCTCCTGCTGCACAGTCAGGGTCTCCAGGCCAGGGATCCGCTCCAGGAGCCACTTCAGGAAGATCTCGACTGCTGCGCCTGCGCCAGCGGGGCTGAAGAGATGGGTGTGCATGCGCTTCAGGTTGTCCAGAGGACCGCTCTTGGAGAATGCCTGGACGAAGGGGTTGCTGCATCTGGAGGCTGAGACCGCCTTGCATGTCCAGATCTCCAGGGACAGCTCAGTGGTGGCTGGGCCTGCGCGGGCTGCAATCCAGTGCAGGCCGGAGATGATCCGCTGGGTGTGCTGATCCTTCTGCACAGGGTTCATCATATGCGGGAGCAGCACCTGCAAACATTGCAGCCTAGGCTTCGGATCTTGGACAATCAAGCAGGCAGCGGAGAGTGCACATTGTCTGTGCAGTCGTTGCTTTGCCGAGAGGCGCCCTGTCACGAAGAGTCTTGTGCACACGCAGACATCTGTACAGCCTCTGAACCTGGTCAATTGCAGGCATTTATGTATGACTCTGCAATCACAGGAGCGATTATGCAATCTCGCCTTCAGGCCAGTGTCAGTCTGAATTTGCGGATGATACTGTACAGCCACTGATGCGAGTCATTGCATCATGAGCAATAAGGGGGACAGAGGCTTACTGTTGAGGAGTCGAGCATAGTTTGGATATGCTTCAGGACAAGGCTTGGCAGGCGCATGTTGTTCAGAAACTTGCAGGTCTGGGACGGCCCTTTGGCCCATTCTTGAGCTGTGAGGTATTTGGATATGCGCTGAAAGACCTCCAGAGGAAGGTGCACGATGTTGATATCTGCACAGTACATAGCAAGATGTGGCAGCAAAGACCTGCACTTAAGCTGTTTGACATGCAACAAGTCAAACCAACGTATCCTGAATGATAAACGCCGCTGATGAGATGGCGAATCTGCTGCCATGAGACCTCAGCCTTGACGCCGGCGTACCTTGTGCACGATGAGCCCGGTACCTCGGAATGAGTGTGCCACTGACATTGCAGAAGTATCCGTCACGAGGAGACATGGCGCCTCTGAACGGTAGCTGTCTTTCTGCGGGCGCAGTGTGTTCTTCTGTGGATCGTCTGTATCAGATGTCTGCAGTCGCCGTGAGGCTCAAGTCTCTCTGCTTCCCAAGTGCGATGACAAGGCACTTCACACCAGAGCAAACCCACTACGCTACGCCTCTCCCGATAGTGAATGGCTGTTCAACTGGCGGCGTCACATTGGCACACCGGCCTTTAGGTCAGGCCACTGCCCAGAGAGTGACGTGAACAAATATGTCACTGTCACATGCTTCCACACATTTTCACAGGCTGCGAGCACGTGCTGGCACGAGCCTTTGTCGTCATGACAGGGCAGGCCGGGCAGGAGTGTCAGTGGCAATTGTCTTTATCCCTGCAGAATAAGTCTAAAGCCGCCTACTGAGAAGGCCCAAGCGTGTGTCAGGGCAGCAAAATTTGCGCCGGTTAGTAAGCTATCGCAGGAGCTGCATTCGTGTAGCGCGAGCTCGTGAAGGCAGGGTACACAGCCCTCACCTGTTCTACAAAGGTATGGGACGTTCGTGCTCCTTCAGCTCTGGCTTCTCAGCAAGGCCATGGGCAGTTCTATCAAGCAAAGTTCATCATGACCTGGCATGCAGGCTGTGGCATGGGGTGAAATTGAGAAGGCCTGTCTTTTTAGTCCTGTGGTAAGATGGCGACCTTCCTCCTGCATGACACGGTCATTGCCATCAGCATGGGCCTCATCATTCCCTCTACCAGCCGCTCTTTGCTGTTGCAGCAATATCTGTGTAAGCAAGGCAACCTTCGCATGCATCCCTTGCAGACACCAACGCATGGCAACAGATGGAGAAGCTGGGCCCTCTGGAATGCTCATGGGCGAAGGGGACGTGGTGCATAGGTCCTTGCAGGGCATCGCTGAGTGCCTGGCTTGCGATCTGTGCCATGGCATCCTGCGAGACCCCATCACTGCCCCCGAGTGCATGCACACGTGAGGGCTCCCCCTGTCTCCTGTATGCCTGTCACAAATGCTTGTCGCAATTCCTGGTGCAACATGCAGCTTGTTCTACCATCCCGTGCAATCAGCTTTGGCGTGTTGAAAGGGACTTCTGCTACAACCCTGTCCGTGAGTGTGTGAGAATTGAGGTCCAGCAGATCTGTCACACATGTCCAATGACTCAGGTGCAAGCTCTGCATGCTCTAAACTGGCAAGTGCTTGCCCTAATCCTAAGAGATGATGATCAGGAGCATGAAACAAGAGCTCCTGCAGGTTTTGCCGGGGATGCATAGAACCTGCAGTGCTGAGCGCATCAGGGCCGTACGTCTGCCCGGCTTGTGCCCGGGAGGGCACAGAGACATTCCTTGGGCGGGAGCCCTTCGCAGCGCAGCGCCTGCAGCCGGACTTCAGCATTGACAGCATCATCCGGAAGCTGTTCCCGCCGGATGTGCGATGGCACCTGGAACGAATGCAATGCAAGGTGCAGCCTCTCAGCTAGGAAGTATATCTGAGTCAAGCTGCCACGGCTTCATCTCTCGTGGCCGCTGGACAGCAAGTGGTGTCCATGCTTCAGGCGTGCACAGCGCATGCAATGCAATGTGCAGGCTCAAGCCGTAAACACAGTACCTGTGAGCTGCTCTGAACGCACAGAACACCTCAGCAAAGGACTGCACAGAGCCTGCTGTTGCGATCTGTGCAGAGTGGACTGCATGACAGCGTTGATGGACACTGTACGAGTGCCATCGCAGCAGGGATTAACTGCAGAGGAGGCATAATGGTTGCTGAGGGAGGTGTGTGACAAAGGCTGAGCAGAGTTGCTGGCGCAGTTTAGCGGAGGCGCCAGGCAGGAGCGGCTCGCCAGTCTGCAGGCTAACAAGCCGCAGCAGTTAAGCTGCCGCACAAGGGGCGCTGCCATACAGATGTCCCCTTCGGAGGCTCTGTCCCTCTACATTGCTCCCGAGGTGATTCTTTATCTCATGTTACAATGTCACTTGAGTCCTGAAAGGGAACAGGCTGTCGTCTGGATGCAGACAGGCCTCTCTGCCCAGATGGCCTGTTCAGATTGTTGCATGCATCTGCTCTGAGGTGTAATTGATGAAATGCAGCCTTTAATTGGATTGACCAGCTGTAGCTGTACCAGAGTCGAGGCTTTTTCACAGTCCCAAAGACCTGGCCAGTTTACGCTGCTGTAGGGGAAAGCCCCGTGTGCAAGGCAATAGGATTGCGCAACAGCGCTACTCGCGCTTGCACCAGGATTTGCCTGTATCAGTGCTGCCTGAGTACAAAGTGCCAGAAGTTCCTGTACATCCTGGGAAAATGCAGCCACCTGACGGGTGAGTTTTTTCGCAGAGCAAGGACCCGCGCGCAAGGCAGTGGATCCTGGAGCAGCCCTACCTGCGGGTGCCCAAGAAGATGCCAATCTCGGTGCTGCCAAAGTACCTGAGCCCCCGGCTGAATGTGCCTGGCGCCGCCATAGAGATGCTGCACAAGGGGGCCTCCCTCCCACCAGCACGCACGGCAAGTCTGTAGAAACCTCACACCTGACAACATCGTCTTTCTGTCTCTGCAGTCGAGCCCATGCCCCGGATCTAGGGTCCAAGAAGGCAGGAAGAATCTTGAGGGTCAAGGGTTTCAGGAGTGTTGGGCGTCCTTGTGATGCTATGGGGATGGACTGAGTCAGCTTTTTCAGGACATCCTCACGTATCTCTCCAACAGACTGTGACATTTTCCTGGACTGATGGTTGCCCTACCATGTCCCTATGAATTTGTCTGATGAATCTAGCCTTATGGCCTCAGTCGCCTACCCCAAATGATGGAAGTCCGCCAGTAACATATGGCATGCTGTGTTCAGGTGGAGGAGGTTGTGACTGCCTTTGCGCCAGCATGCAAGGAGAGCGGAGGCATCTTCGAGATGACATTTAGCGTCCTAGAGCCTGGCAGAAACCCTGAGGCCGAGGCCATGATATCAGCTAGCAGCCTGGAGGCAGCCTGAGCAGCGAGGTATCAAGATTAAAATCAAGGCAGAGCTGAGGCTGAAGGGTACTGGCTCATAAAGCGGCTTGTGTTGACATGCTTGGGCAATTATTTGGCAGGGGTCCTTGCAACCTCTCAGTTGGGGTAGTGCATGCATCCTGGTTGATGACTGCATTTGACTGCAAAGCTGCTATCCAGCTGCTGACATGCACCCTGACAGCACGCCTTGCCTGTTCAGCTGTTGCAGCCTCATGTGGCTCAATTCAGGAATTGAATTCCCAACAGCAGATAGAGATAGGGGTTGCATGTCTCATGCATCTGCAAAGCCTCTGGGCAGCAATGGCTGTGACGAGAAGAGATGGCCTCAAGCCTCTGCACAACATATATGGTCAAGCCAATTGGCTACCTCATGCTTGCAATTGCAAAGTAGTCTTAGGTGCACCGCATGTGACACAGAGAAAGAGAGAGAGAAACATTACATCTCTTCCAGGCACCTAGGGCTGATCAGATGCATATGCCCGACCCCGCTTGGGGTCGGTGTCATAGTATACGCCCAGACAATCTGTGACATATTTGGCATCTCCATGTAGGTCTGCCTGCCACATGAACTGAACCATTGTCCCAGCATGTTGTCCAAACAACCGGGATACCTATAGGTAGCTACCTGCATTGCATTGCAGGTCCTGCAAGCGTGCCCTCAAAGACAAGGTGGTATTCATCGCCAAGTTGGCCAACATTGCAGACACAGTCCAATTTGTGGTTCACCTGGTGAGGAGGTATGCAATGCTCAGATTTTCCCAGCAGCTGGGGTCTCCCTTTGAGCACCATCGTGAACCCCTCGACCACTGCCAGCTGGCAAGCCCTCGATGTGAAGCATGTGCCAGCATCTGCGGGCCGATCTCGACATCGCTGGCATCCCATCTGATGGGATTACGTGCCCTCATCATCTTAAAACAACCCTCTGGAACAGCGCAGTACAGGATCTGCGTTCGTGTGATTGTGAAGCAGAGACACTCACTATCAAGGCTATTGCAGACACTGTCAAGTAGCCAGCAAATGGGGAAGCGCAAGGTGCCGGCAGACATAAGCACGCCCCTCAAGCATGCCATGTTCTCTGGGAAAGGGTTCTACAGCTCACCTCGCAGATATGCGTTCATGCCAAGCTACAGGCATTGTGATGCAGATGGTGAGCTGGTGTCGACGATGAGGTCTGAGGGCAGCAAGGCTCTCTTTGATTCTTATTAAGTCCTCAGAGCTTCTATTTTGGTGCAAGCGGTTTTGACCAGGAGGGTCCGCTCCAGAATCCCTGCGTTCTCATCTTGCTATATACTATGCATGTCTCAACTTGCTACGACTTCCCGTGGAGATCTTAGAGAGAATATCGGAGAAACTAACGAATAATGAATGGGCTCAAGGGCCTTCGCAGACCTGCAAACTCCTGTACCACTTGTGCTCGCCACATATAGCCATGGAACCTTCCACCTCCCCTCTCAACCCCTCAACAGTAAGCATCCACATCCTCTCCGGCTCCTATGGATGAAACGATGCTATGTATAATATCCGTATGACGGTATCGCCAGGTCTGCATCCCATGAGACTCCCAACCCCAAGGCTGAAGGGGAACAACGATGCCACCGGACAGAGTCATAGCCAAGTTTGGGGAACAGAGATTATCATTGGAGGGAGCGCTAGCGCGAACATGCTGTCTCAGCATGAGCTCGACTACAAGGCTTTTCATGCCTCGCCTAGGCACGTTGAGGACATCAGCGTTTTAAGCCCCAATCTTGCGATGGTCTGCAGGAGTTGCCGCAAAATGGCAAGATCCACAAACAGAGGGAGCAGTGCACCGAGAGGAGCATATCCAGCCTAAAATGGCATGCGGCTCGCATGGGATCCTCCACTACGAGCCTTAGCTTGGACATCAGCATTTACACGAGACTGCACTGCCCTAGAGGCGAAAATCCCCTCATCAAGGCGTTCCGCAAGGGGGTGTTTGTGCAAAATTTGAGGTTCCTGACCGCCCGGCTTCGCGGTCCTAGTGCTAGCAGCCAGGCCCTTGATGCCTTTTTTAAGTGGCTGCTCAAGCAGACTCTAGGCCTAGAGGCCATGAGTCTTTGTCGAGATTCTGAGTTCAGCTCCCTAGGCACGAGGCTAGGCAAATTGAAGCACCTGGAGCTGCGATCCTTTAAAGTTGTTCATCTGAGTTCCCTCAGCCTCGCCCAGATGCCCGTTCTGGAGACGCTGTGCATCGACGGCTCAGACAAGCACACCGCGGTAGCTGCAATTGATGCCGTGGTGTGCAGCCACCTGAGGCAGCTAGCCTTGAAGAGGACTATTGTGCAGCGCTTGACCAGGCAGCCCAGCTGCCAACTCAGCTGTGTCACAAATTTCATGACGGCACATTATCAGACTGAGGTTTGGACGTCCCACATGAAGACGGTACTAAACTCAGCCGAGCACATTGAGCTCAGTGATGGTGACGGGGAGATTTCGCAGTCTGCGCATGGCACTCCTGCGGCCCTGCCTGACATGAAAGCCCTAGCCATGTCTGGGCGGGTTATAGATGACGAGACCCTACTGCCAAAGTGCATGCCAGTGGATGGGGTGCCAATGCAGAACCTAAGAGTTCTTGCGATGCATGCAGACACGATCAAGTGTTGCATTCCGGCAGGGCTGCCAAATCTGAGAGAGCTGATTGTCATGGCTGAGCAGGGATTGCTGCTGAGATTTGAGGACTTGGAAGGCACCTTCATGACCCTAAAAATGTTCTACGCCTTTGGGACTCCCCGTGAGAGCACCGAGTACGACCTGCTGTTCAGGACGCTGCCCAGTCTGGTTAAACGTAGGCTGTGCATAGAGGCTGTAGAAGGGGACATGCTCAGCAAGCCGATTTGCAGCAGCAGCAAGTGTCTCTACCTGAGGTCTCTCAAGGATGAGAAGCTTTCAATGAGTGCTCTCTATGATATTGTGAGCCGGCTCGCCAAGCAGTGTAAGTGTGGGGCTTGCTTCACATGCCTCCGAGCAGCAAACTGTATAGAGTAGATCAGTGATGGTGGATGATGCCTGTCCAAGCAGAGCTCGACTTGGTGATACTGACATGCATCATGCAATCCACAGCAAGGCATGCTGTGGGGCCAATGATGCTGGAGTCTGACCCAGCCCAGTTGCACATGCACAAGATGTCCTGAGGTGGAGTGGAAATGCCAAAAGAACATCCTTGTAAACTAAAAGCGTACTAGTTGATTATTCCCTCGCCTCTCAAGCCAAGTCATCACTCATATACAGTGCCCTTGGACTAGCCAATCTAGCTTCCAGGGCTTTCGTCTCACTTGGGCATTGAACTCTGTGTGTAACAGTATCATAGGATTATTGAGACAGCACGTGTGACGCTGCACCATGCGCTCTATTGAGTGTGCTGCAACAGGACTTGGGGGTTGTCAGAGGGCTGACTCGGTGCTCCTTCCTAAGTGGCACACTGACTTGCGGTCTCAAGGCGCATGGGTATTACTCTTGATCTGCTTTAGGGGAGGCTCAATGTGCATGCCTGCCTTTCTTCCTATCGCTTCTGTGCCAACCGCCAGCTGCTCGGAAGTGCTGCTGTAGCTCTTACATTGCCTGTCCCCCAGCTATACGCTGAGCAGGCCGCTGCTGAGCATGTTGCCCAACAGCAGGCCTCCCCGCCAGGTTGCTGGACACGCCCTGCATGCTCGGCTGCCGTGGCTGAGCTGGCAGTCCCGCAGGGGCCCCTAGCGAGCTCCCGTGCAGCGGGTAGTCTTGGGGCACGCCCTGGATGCCTTGCTGGGAGACAACGTAGTAGCTGTAGCACTGCGGCAGGTACGGGCTGAAGACCACCTGCATGCAGCGCCGCTGCGGGTGCATACTCAGCTGCCGCTGGCCCGGCATCTGCATGCAGCGGGATTTAAGGAATTAGGGAGCGTGGCAGATGGGGCAACGTCTTGCTGGACAACTTCCTGTCATGAGCACCCCAGCCACCCGCGCGTAAAGGGCATGACTGTGTCCTGACAGAAAGGCAGAGTCAGCACTGACTCAGCGCAATGTTGTCCCATCTTCGGCATACCCTAACGCCAGGGATGAGGGAGACTCTCAGAGCGTTCAGTGTCACGTTGAGAAGCTGGAAGAGTCTATGCATCTGGCAGGGTATCGCCAGGAGAAAGTGTTTGCAGAGCCACACCAGGTTAGGATCTGAAGGGACCGGGGCATCCCGAATCTCTGGCCTGGATAGGAACAGGCGCACATCCACGCAGCTGGCCCAGGAGGGGCCCAGCGCGGGCATGACCTCGCGCCCGGACGACATCAGCCGCAGTCCTGCCGTGTGGGGCGCTGATCCCGCGCTCCCGCCCTCTCTCATGACATCCCGCACCTGCACATGCATGCCACAGTCTCCTGTCTGTAAACACCTCACATAGCTTGTGACTGGAAGTACCACTCCACTGACTACTTCACGCGCTGGGTCACCAATATGCGCATCTTCCTCATGTACAGCCTGAGGGGCCTGATGGCTTGCCTTGTGGCCTTACGGTCCGCTGCTGTACCCGGGCGTCATGACTTAGCATAGATCACACCCAGTGGTTCAGACTGCTTCACATAGCACATGCTAATCTGGACATAGAAAGCACCGTGGTGCGTCCTGCTCTCTCTGGATGTCTGGCCAGTGCGAAAGTTGCACAGCAAAGCCTTCCAAGGAGCGCTGCAGGATGCATGATGAAAGGAAGCTGACTGATGCACCTGATTTGTGACAACCACCGCCAGCTTGTACTGGTCAGCATAGCGCTTGAGCAGGTTTGCCACTCTGAACAGCCGTGCTGTGCGCTCAGCATAGCCGCCTGCAAGGACAGCTCTTTCCTTCTGCCTTGTGAGACCACTGCAAGACTATGCAGCCTGACATGTGCCAGTAAATCACAAGGAAGTTACCTCCCTTGAGGCACCTCAGAGACCCAAGCAAGGGCCACAGCTATGCATTTGCACAGTATTGGTACTCATAGCAAGGCATGCTCATCGGCTGATCTGTGCTGATTGCAGAAAGCCAGTACGCTGGCATGTCTGTATGAACGCAGAGAATATCAAGGGCGATTTGTGCCAAGCTTACTACCGGCTGGGGATTCCATACGGACTTTACAAGCAGTCACCTGCCTGTCTGGAAGTCGGCGTTGTCGCTGAACAGGTGTGCGACCGAGTCGATGACCACCAGGCGCAGGGGTGGGCCTGGCGGGTTCTGGATGAAGTGCTCCATGCGGCGCAGCCGCTCATCCAGATCCTCCCACGTGGCAATGTCCCTCTCAATGTAAATATTATCAAATGCCTCTCCCGTCCCGCAGTACCTGCACGACATGCATGCACGAGATCACAGGCGTGTTTTGGCACATGACTGTAGTGCGGGACCTTGCAAGATTGGCCTCCACAAGCAGAGGCATGAGGTATGGGCAACGTCCTGGTCCACATGACTATTGTCACAAAGGCCTCTCCAGTCCCGCAATACTGCTGAACTAGGGAAGCTTCGACAACTGCCATGTGGAGCAGGATGGCATGGATGCAGTGCAAGGTACAGCCATGTCAAGACAGAGACATGCATGGCCGGACTTTAAAGGGCAGCTGACTCCCAAGTCACCTGCCCTACTTATGCTTCTCAGCAGATTCTCGCAGCAAGCTGCCAGAAGCAGACAAAAGCCATGGGCCAATCTGCTGCACGCAAGGCATGCTGCGTGATATGCGCGGATGCAGTATCAGATGAGGAAGGGCTTGAGTCACAGCATCACAACGATGGCTGCACAGAGAGGACATCAGGTGCTCAGGTGCTCATACATGCTGGGCCGAACTGAAGCCAGCTCCTCAAGACGCTTCATTGGGGGGTCTCCCTCGGTGTACAGGTACCTGCAGACAGCCTGGAAGGTTGACAGCACGCATGACATTTACATTTAACATGTGCTTGTCAGAAGACCGCCTTCCCTACAGGACTCCAAAACAAGGCACCTTAGCAGGCGCATTCCATTGATGAGAAACCAGGGCTAGATGACTTACAGGGCGCTTCCCTCCAGCCCGCCGCGGCTCTTTGGCCATTGCACACTTAGCAGCAGCTGCAGGCAAGTCTGTGTCTTGCCTGCAGTGGCCTCACCTGCAGATGCACAAACTTGTTCTGTCAGGAGGGAGACGCTGGCTGTAGAAGCCATCATTGATATAAGGGGATATGTAGCAAGCAGCCGTACCTACGAGCTCTGTAATGAGACCACAGCTGATGCCACCTCCCATCATGTTGTCCAAGTTGGGACACCCCATGGTGCATTTCAGGTCTGTCGCGAGAGGTCCTGAACGTCGCCATTCTGATAAGGGGTCCAGCTTTGATCGATGATAGTCTGCAAGACGTTGCCCTTCTATTGGTTCTGCGAGGATCAGCAAAATGGCATGTGAGGACTACATGACACTGGCGTGCAAAACTGCTACGGCTTGCTGTGCCTGGAAAAGGACTTTCCTTTCAGCAGCAACTCATCACCTGCTTTTTCTCCTGCGCAAGCTGCCTGCGTTGAGCGGGTGAAGTGCAGCTCCACACAGCTTCCCTGGGCAGGCCATACACGCTGCTCTAACTTCCGGAACCTCTACTCATCGACAGGGGTGTCTTGCTCTCCATTTACCAGCCCTAAGTGCGTGCAATATTCACTTGCTATTCCTGGGGGCAACTCGCTCGCACGTCTTTCGTCTTTTGGAGGGCACCGGAGCTCTCAAGGCAGGGCTCCACCGCTCAATATGTGCCAGATACACGGCGTAGTCCTACTCCAACAGAGAAACACACTTGTGAAAGACGCGAATGGAGAACTTAAGTATGTCCAAGGCTTTATTTAAAGTGCTGGGGCTATAGGGCCTCGCAGGAGGTGCACCTGTGTTGAAGGCGCAATTTCTCCAAAGCCCAGATGCCAGCTCTGACATTCAAAGAACGGACAATATTTCAGGGCTGCCTGGCAAAAGTTGTAGAGGGAGAAGACCGTTGGTCATGGAAGAGACACTGGGTGAGCCTGACCCAATGCTTGCTCTTGTATGTGCCAGCTGCACAGTGCACCTAAGGCTGGTACAATAGCTTTGAGCTGGCTTCATCAGAAGCTTGCATTACCTTGTATGCTTGTGGCAGCTGCAGGGGTATGGAAGTTGAGTACCTGCCAGGTCTTGTCAGCCGCATCTGAGCCTGCTCTTGAACCTTTGTGCAGGTCTGGCTTCTGCCTGATCGCCTTTGCTATGCTTCGATCGCAAATGCTAGAAAAGACGTTTATTATATCCCCCTGGACCGTATCACAGTCAGGCCATTGCCTAGGGGCTACACGCCCGGGATTGGGATTCAGCACATTGACAAGTCCATAGTTGCTCTGCCGGATCCTAGATTGGGCACTGGCATATCTGGACAACCACAGGGCAGAACCTTCAGTGTGCAGTACGGGGCTAGGGCAGCGTTCTGGGCAGCAAGCACCTCTCAGGAAGCCGAGGTCAGCCAAGAATTCAGCATCTGTCAGCATGGCACATGTTTGACAGTGGTGCCTGAGATAAGGCTTGCTCCCATGCCTGCTGTGAAGCATTGCCTGTATATTAAGACTCTTAGGTAGTATGCGTGTGATGTACGAAAAGTACTGCAGGCCTAGCGTGGTTGACTGTACCGCCACACTCTTCTCCAGCAGAATGTGGGTGTTATACCTGCCCACTCTGTGCTCTGCAGGCTTGGATACAAGCCATCCAGAATGCTTGGGTCAATGCTGTGCTACACCCCGACAGACACACAAGCTGCTGCGAGGCTCTCCTGCAGATAGACGCAAGTGGATGGAGGACTGCTTCTGACAGGCCTGCTAAGGACAGGTCTGCCCTCATTAACTGGCCTCTGACATAAGTAGAAGGGCCTAGAGGCAACAGCTGCATGCTTGAGCGAGGTGATCACAGCACGAGGGAATTCACTTCTCATACAATGGTTGAAAGCCCAAGCTGACGCGAGCTTTGTCCTGCCCATATGGACTTTACTAGTCAAAAGCTCTATGGTATCCACTTAACCACACTGCTCATTGCCTTTGTGCACAGGGAGGAGCTTGGCAGCCGAATCTCTACAGCAATGCATGAGAGCGTGGACCAGGAGCTTCTCTGTGATATAGAGGTACACACCAGGGAGGCAAAGGTGTGCTTGACTGACAAGCAGATGCGAGCACTGTTGCGATATGAGGGGTGAGGCTAAGCGTACACATGCTCAATGCCCTGGCTCCAAGCATCTGCCAAGCATCTGTCAGGTTCCCTTTCTCCCTCTCAGTATGGCATTGTCTCTAAGCCAGGTGCTGCTTCAGACCCTGCTCAGGTATCACGCAGGGTTGGACGGTCAATGCCAAGCCATGGATAGCTGTGCACAGCAACTATAAGGGTGCATCATCTGGGAGGCACCTGCTGGTTCCTATAGACGGCAGTGCAAAGCCTTTCAGCTCAGCTGCAGTGGCAACTTGTGAGGTGAAATGCAAGACACCCAGGAAAACTCTGGTGTTGTTACGCAAGGCAGACTCCGCATCTATGCCCTCTTATTGTCTGATGCCCACTAGGCCATGTGTCTACAGGAATCATGTATGGGCAATGCACAGGAAGGCGTTGTCAGGTTGGGTTGTGCCTGTGCAGATCTGGGTTCCTGCTGGATTGCTGCATGAGATCAGCTCTGTGGAGCTTGGGCTGCATGGTGAGTGCAAGCTGTGGGCTCCAGAGAAGGTTCTCCTAAGACCGTACGGCCACACTAGCTGGACAGTATTCCCCTGCGACAGCATCTTGAGCAACTGCTAGGCTGAAGCAGTGCTAGCGCAGGCAGGAGTCATGCGACTTCATTCCTCTGTATACATTGATCGCTGCTAGAATTGCTCTGCACTGGTCATTGCGGCAGCGCATCCAGTATGAGTGAGGCTCTGCAAAACTGGTTGCCTGTTGCTCTTTGCGCTACCCAAGGGATGACTTCATCAGCTAGTGAGGCCCATGATGTGTGGCGTTGCCTGAGGTCTCACATATCACACAAAAGCTTGAGAGACATTACTATTATTATTATCGTCACTACACTTTTAAGGTCCAGGGGAGGCGACTGCGGCCGTAAGGCCAGGCCCATCAGACATTTGCCGCAACACCTAATACATCGACCCAATTGCAATAACAAAAGATGATTGCAAGGCCGCCTGCCACAACATGAGATCTGTGATGCTGGCCAACTGTTCAGCCTTTTGGCAGTGACCGATGTCAAGTGCAAAGTCTAAGGCTGTCAGTGCAACACACTGCATGCAGGATTGTTGAGTCTGACAACCATGCCCTGCCCACTTATTCCCTTAGAGCATTGCGCAGTTCTTGAAGACTACTTTTGGTGAGCCAACTTGATTGTAGCCTAACCTATGATACATGTGGCACACAGAGCCAGTTTGAGTCCTAATCCTAGAGGTGACGGAGGCAGGGGTCATCTAGAGCTTAGCACGGGGAGCAGCAGCATCCAAGATTGGCTGCAGCTTCAGCGCGAGCGCCATGCTTCCTCCAATCTTCAGCTTCCGCATCAAGAATGCCTGCAAGCAGTCGCCTTGTTGTATTCTCCATACAGCCTGTCCATTACTACCTAACCAGTGCCTGCGGCTTTGCAGCAGCAGCGCTAGAGAAGGCATGCATGCATGATCCGGTGTGGGGAATGGCTGAGTAATGAGTGTCATCAAGTAGGTAACTCATACTAGCAGACCGACGATATGCAGCTATGCAGCCGCCGCATCAACAGCGCACACATGCACCGTGCACCATCAAGAGCAGAAGAGTCTTGTGTAGCTGATGACAGCCACAGGCGGGGCTGTCTGGCATTTTGCATTCGGGGCGCATCCACTTGTGAGACTGCAAAGGCTGGGAGGGGTCACCTGCTGCGGGCCCATCTTGCCCATGACCAGCTTGACGAAGTTCTCGTCTGAGATGGTCAGGGTCAGCGTGGGCTTGCCCTCTGGCTCCCCCTTGAATACTTTCCGCTCCTCTGGGTTCAGCACAAGAGTCCACTTCTCCCCATCAATGTTGAAGAGCACCGTTCCCTGCAAAGCCGCATCTAATTCTTAATAACAATGGCGGGACAATGCTAGCAAGCCTACGACCATCTTGAGTCCGAGGCTGCATGCTACTTCACTCCTGAGATCAAGTAAGGAGCCCACGTGAATGCAACGTGACATGAAGCTGAAGACCTGTTGTTATGTCAGCCTGTGCACCGCTAAAGTATTCGAATCAAAAGAAGCACAGTGCCTTGGGCTGACAGAGTGGCATCGCCACACAATGACAATTAGGTGTAGGCTCGATCATGACAGCTCACGTACCTTGACCTTTCCTACGATCTCCTCGCCCTCACCACCCTCTATTGCAGTCTGCAGCTGATCAAAAAGAGCTGCTGAAGCCTTCTCCTTGGCCATCTTGGGATGTCTCTGGATGGGTCAACGTACTGGCCAGCCGCCTACGCGGTCGATCGCACTTGCCTTGATCTCAGCGACTGTGTGGGATTTATTTGTGCCTTCTGACAGCATCAATGTGGTTCCGAGATGTGTTAGAGCAAGTTCAGCGCCCAAAACGGAATGCCAGCATGGACTGCTGATGAGTCAGCTCAGCAGGGCAAAGCACGACTATGTATGGAGAGAAACGTGCTTGTTTCCCAGTCCTGCCGTGTATGCGAGCTGCTCTAATACTATTGTAATGAAATTCACAATCACGAGCTGTGCGTCAGTGGTCGCAGCAATACTTTCGCCCATGAGCTCTGCATCACTTGCGTGTTTATACCGGAATCGCTAGCTCGCTAAGATAGATGCGATGCTACCTTTTAAGACCAGCAGCAAAGTTTGAAGGGTATACCGGACATGGAGGGGGGAGCCAATGCAGAGAAGCACTTTCTGCAAACACCTGTGAGCGCTCTGAGATACTTGCAGAGGCCCTCAGACCCGCTTAAGGATGGAAGCATCTTCAATCTGAGCCCCAGACTGCCGCACACTGGCAATGGGTTGCCATCGACTGACAGAAGGTCAGGCTTTACACCTATGTAGATTGTTGCCAGGGTCTGGGGAGCCCTCGTTTGGCGCCTGCTTGGTTTCAGATGCCATATCAGGCTGCGTTTGTGTCCCTTCTGCTCCTATCTCGAGCACTCCACTTCAACGTGCAGGCATGGTTCCTCTCTGGGCATGTCCCAAAGCATGGGACCACCCACCTTCACCCCGTCCCCAGGTCTCAGAGCTACCCCTGTTGCACCAATGCAGACACCTGACACCGGGCAGCTCAGCAGGAGCGAGGTTGCACGCCAGATCCGGGCAAACTTTGACAACCTTGTGCGAGCTAGCCCCCTCCCTCGGGTAAGTACTCCTGCCTCCCATGCCCTTCTGCACTGCTTCTGCATCCAGCATGTCTAGAACGAGTGTGGGAACTGGTACTGAATTGAGGTTTTCAACATGGCACATGTTTGAAGACGTGAATAGAGTCGTCAGAACCTGTGCAGGCTGTGGAAAGGCTTGTCACGCCCTCAGCAGGGCGCCTTGCAGCCTTAGCGCCACCTTGGCTGCAGAGCAGCCCCGCTAATCCTTCCTGGCAGGACGCTAACACAACACCGAAGCATCTCTTGCAGCTTGAGCCCGCACCCCAGCCTGGCTTCTTGAGTCCTGCGCCGCGCAGCCTCCAGACAGAGATCGCTCATGCAGCACCAGTCAGCAGAACTCCCACAGGGCACCAGGCTGACACCCCAGCGCATCCACCCTTATCTGTCATCAGGTAGCCAGCCACATACATCTCTGAGGATTAAGGGAAAAGCAGCACAGGGACTGATGAGCAATGCTGTCTGCTACGGAGCACTCTGGATGTTGGGAGACTGCTCTGAATATGGAGAAATTTGAAGGCAATTGGCCCCACTAGTATTTAGTGAGAACTATCAATGATTCTAGCCTGCGCCCTCGGACCTGTCAAGCATGGCATCGTGCTCTTGCAGGCCTACACCTTTGGCGCCTGCCTTCGGATGCTCGCCAAACGCTCTCTACACCCCCCGGCCAACAGGGAGAGGGAGAGATCCCCGGCTTAGCAGGAGCTGGGCCCGAGCAGCCCCTGCTTCACCCCCAGGGATCAGTCAGGCCCCTCTGACAGGCCCTGCTACAGAGCCAGCACAGGACACCTTTCCAGCCGCAGCTGAAGAGCCATCAGCTATGGCCACAGGGCAGCTCAGTACAGGGGCAGAGGTCCCCCATAAGTCAGCGCAGAGAGGAGTGCCTGAGAATATTGCATCTGAGGCGACTCAGTCTGATTCTGCAAGGACATTGACAGATGGCGCAGCAGGACAGGGCAAAGCACAGGCGCAGAGCATGCAGCAGGAGCGTGATCAGCTGCTCTGCAAGGAGAGCTTTCTGTCCACTGGAGAGGCAGAACCTGCACGCGCCGGCCCGCAGCAGCCGCAGTCTGACGTCCTGCTTGCTGATGAGCAGCTAGAAGCCTCAAGTGCTTCAGACCTGCAAGCGCAGTCACCTGGCCCTATTAATGTCACAGAGCAGCCTCATGTGCCGGTCCTGACAATGGACAACGCGGCATGCCCAGCTCAGGCAAAACCCTGCAGCGAAATTCGCGAATGCCTCAAGGGTGATTGCCGGGGCAGCGAGCAGGAGCTACGGCCTGAGAAGGAGCATTCATCAGCCGTAGCAGCAGCAGCAGCAGCAGCAGCATCTGTTCCAAGGCTCGCCGAGTCCGGTGACCCGGGGTTGCAGGCTGACAGCCTGTCTGCAGCGCCCCTTCAGCGCAGCTGTGACAGACAGCAAGGGACAGCTTTGCAGGGCAGCAAGCCCAGCGCCTCTACAAGCAACCCCTCAGCGGCCCCCTTGCCAGCGAGGGCTGCTAATGAGGAAGTGAAAGAAGAGCCTGTCATATCAGCAGCGCCAGCTGCTCAGACCAGGTACAGTGGCACCTATATTGCCAGTGGAGTCCCCTGGCAAAGCTCTGTGTGGGTGCCGGCAGCTGCAGCTTGATGGATATCTGAATGTGTGCATCTGCCCGCAGGAGCCATGCAAAGCAGCACAAGCCAAAGCAAAAGAGGAAGGAAAGTATTGAAGCAGAGACCATTGTGACCCAAGTACAGGTATGACTTTAGCTCCTAGTCCCTTCCACAGCTGATATGAGAGCAACATCCTGTTCATTAGCGTGCATGATGAGTCCTGAATATGAGTCTATGTCTGAGTTCAGAGTCTGAAGTACCCCAAAACTCCTCATGAATGTGTTGAAAATTGGGCCGCTACCGTGGATACCTGATAAGGCGTGGCAAGGATTCTGGCTCTTTTGCCAGGTGTCACGCACCGGGCGCGTCCGGGCACCGCCGCTAGCCTTCTGGGCGAACGAGAGGATCAGCAGGAACGCAGATCAGGCGGGCGGCAGCGCCATTGAGCGGGGCTTCTCAGACCAGCTGGCGCAGCAGTGTGAGAGCTTCATCCAGTCGCCTGCAAAGAAGCCCAGGAAGGCAAGTGCAGCCCTCCATAGCCCCAGACACTTCTCCTAGACAAATTTTCTTGTAGGGCATTCGCCAAATCCCTGGGATGTGCTCAGGAGCTCTGCAGATGGGCAGACCCATAAGTAGTATAGCAGTGCAGACGTGCCGGAACTGCAGCCACACACCTAGCATAGCAATTCATGGCGTTGGACAGGAGTGTTGGCATTGGAAAGGTTTGTAGAGGCGCAACATGTTTTTATCTGGCCATGTGCCTTACAGGCGTTACACACAGCTGAGCCTTTAAATGGCAAGAGCAGCAAGGCCACGCAGGCCCAGCAGCAAGGCGCAGATGCTATGCAGCAAAGCAAGGGAGCAAAGCGGAAGCAGCCGGAGCCTGAGCAGAAGCTGTTGGCGTCTTCACAGTCAGCAGATGCACTCACTGTTTCAGCACCACCTCCCACAGTCAGCCCCAGCCCGCCAGCACAGCAAGAAGAGAGGATCGTGCTGAGGAAGCCAACCGGTGGACGTGGGTATCAATCAAAGATGTGCGAAGAGTGCCAGAGGCGCCACAAGGGGCACTGCGGGACAGAGAGGGCAGTCAAGAGCTGCCTGAGGAGGCAGCCTGCCCAGCCAGCCCAGTCTGCCCAGCCAGGCATCACTGCAGTACCCAGTCAGGTTCCTCAGGCTGCCAGTGGGGCGCAGCGCCAGGGTGCTGCCCTTTCAAAGGAACAGGCAACAGGCAGGACGCTCGGGATAGCGGCTCAGCTGCAGGCGCTCTCGCGGCGGCCCAGCGACGCGGGAGAGGCTGCGCAGGCTCACGCTGCTGCCCAGGCCGGGCAGAAGCCGGTCCCTCCGGGGCAGCCACCCAGGCCACCTGGGCAGCCCAGACCCAAGGCGGCTCCACAGGAGCTGCAGCAGCCCGGGCACAAAGACGCCCAAAAGCGCGCCCGCAAGAAGCAGCGGACAGCAGGCAAGCAGGCCAGCTGGTCGACAGGAGAGACAGAAGACACCTGGACAGATGGTGCCGCAGCTGAGAGAGTGCGCCCGGCTGTACCAGCACCTGCAGATGCCTCTGAGCCCAACGCCGCCTCAAAGCAGAAGAAGGTCACCAACGGCAAGCAGGCCAAAGAACAGAAGGCAGAGGCAGTGAAGGTTACAGCAGAGCCCTTGAATGCTGCCAGCGCCTCTCAGAACAGAGCTTCGGCAGTGTCTATGCGCAAGGCTTCTGCCGCCAATCATGACAGCATCTCCTCTGCGCCCCAGCACGGAGGCAGCAGCAGGAGCAAGTTGAGCAAAGGCAGTGGTCCTAGCCTAAAGGCCCCTTCAAGCAAGCTGCGCAAGCTCACCAAAGCAGGCAATATCTCCACTGTGAAGCAGGCAAGCCCAGTCTCAACCGGCCTCCTCATGGTCTTCCGGCTGATTCTGGGCTGGGCTTAAGAGCAGTGCTTAAGAGCAGTGCACGTGTCATGATTTCATGTCAGATGCCATTCAGGCCTGCACACCCGATGAAGGCTTGTCGATCTTGCCTGTAGGAGGTCCGGAAGCTTGATCTGGGTGCAAATGCAAGCAGCGGGACATCAAATGAGGAGGATGGTGGTCAGGCAGAGGCCTGTGATGAATGGTCAGATGAACAGGCCGCAGCCTTGCAGGTAGTCCTGTTGGGAGCTAATGGCCCTTCCTCTCAGCACACGTCATGTTATTTGGATTTGGCACACTGGAAGTGCATCCTGCCTTGCAGCGGTGCAAGAAGCAATGCTTTGCGCAAATTTTGCGCCGCAAAGCACCCTTGCGCCAGTTGCTGAGATATGCTTTGGCTTGCAGAGGGCGTACCTCGTCGCCGAGGATCCCACAGCCCCAAACTTCTGGCACAATGTGGCGCAGCACGTGCCTGGCAAGACCGCGCAGGAGTGCCAGAACAGGCTCTGGGCTGCCCACCCCACGCCCAAGGGGGCCAAAGGAGGCAACCCAGGTGCATATGCACTGGCAGCTGAGGCAGACTCGGACACCTCGCCGCTAATGCCCCCGCCCAGAAAGCATGCTGCAGGTCAGTACTGAGCGATCCCATGATCATGAAAGAGACTGCAGACGTCAACACGATTGTTGCGGCACTGAGTTACGCCAATGTGGGAGCACGACACAGACAGTCGCGTAGCAGGGCCCTCAAGCGTGGGACCTGATGCGTAATTTACAATGGGGTGGGAACAGGTCTGCATGCATGCTGGCATGTGGCAAAAGAGAGAATGTCTTGGCGACCTTGGCAGTGTCCACTCCAGCAGGCAACACAGCAGAGTCACCCAATAGCAGCTTTAGCTTTTGCCGCATGCCTGTAGGCGGCAGCAAGAAGCCTGCGCCTGGAGCCACGCGCAAGTGGGCACGGCAGGTGCGCTGGCACGAGCGTGCGTCCCAGGCTGCCAGCGTGGCGGGGGCCGGGCAGCAGCCTGATCAGGCTCCAGCACCTGCCAGGAGCAGCGTGAACCCCACCCTGCTGGCCGCCATGCAGCAGCAGCAGCGTACTGACAGGTGTAGAGCCCCTTTGATGCTCACTGCAGCTGTTCACAAAGGGATCCTGGTCCCATGACTCTGAGCCGGCAGCACGATACCTCCCTCTCAACTGCTCCAGTCAACGGAGTCCTTGCGTATGCTGCTGAGAAGCACCCGCACCCTCACCCATGCTGCAGGTCATAGCTCATGTGCGTGGTGTGTTCGTCACGACATGCTGTCAACAGCTGACATGAGCCTGCCTGGCTCAGCACACTTCATCCCTCTGCAAGCAGGCAGGAGGCGTGGGGAGAGCCTGTGCATTGCGCTGAGATTAGCTGACCTGCCGCAGGTACATAGATGCCCTGATCAGGAAGCGGGGGCCTCTGCACAAGTGGGCCAAGGGTGCATCAGCCAGGCGGGTTGCGCCTGCTCTGGCGCCAATGTCCCTATCTCACCTGGAACTGCAGGGCGCTGTTGCTGCCATTGCATCAGCCACTCAGGATGATGTAGAAGCTGAGGCTGACGAGGAGGCCTCTGACCATGACCAGTACTGGTCTGATGACTGCTGATTACTAATCACTGACTAGGGAGCAATGCTGCGATTTGTATGATATGTGCCTCATGTGTGTGAATGAGCGTGCACCAGCAAGTGCTGGCAGGAGCTGTGACATGTTCCTTGGATAATTAGAGGGTATGACAGGAGGGATGCTGGCAGGAAAAGGGAGAGAGAGAGAAAAACTTTACATCTTTTCCAGCCACCTAGGGCTGATCAGATGCCTGACCCCCATAAGGGTCAGTGTCATAATATACTCCCAAGCATGCCTTGATAAACATCGCAACACCACGAATGTCATCTTGCCACATGAATTGGAGCATGGTAATTGCATGCTCTCCAAACAAGCCTTGATATCTGTCACGAATATCCTGCAACCCTGGGCACTCAAACACAACATGCTGTTCATCACCCGGGTTTTCACCAGCACACAATGTGCATACCCTATGCAGCCTGGGGATACCTTGCCTACGACCAAGATCCCAGGGAAGGTTATGGCAACCCATCCTGAACCTGAGCAAGGTTTGCACACACCCAGCGGACAGTGGCAGCCTGAATATCGCCTTGGGATGGATGTGGGCAGGCCGTGCAAACCATGCACCATACGTACAAAGACTGGCACCCTGAGAAGGGCATGTCCTAGGACTGAACGGGAGGTCTTGCCAAATTGCATCGTACTTGGCCTTTAGTTTGATGTCCAACGTATGCTCAACAACGAGGTCCAAGTCATCAGCCCGAATCTGGAATGTACGTCCTTGGGACTGACATCTGGCGTGACTGATTACACGTGCACCACGTGCACTAATTTGGCGAACATGTGGTTTTGGGCGTGATTAAGTAGAGCGAACAATATTGCTTTCAAGGACGAGCGCTTCTCTCAGGTCTCGACAATGCAGTCTGTTGGCATTGGGACTCGTGTAGTCCCTTCCCCAGATCCGACTGCTTGTCGGTATAGTGCTCCCACCCATACACAGACTGCCTTTGATTCGGCAAGGGGGAGCGTAGCGCCATTGCAAGTGAATGGCCGAACATGCTGCCAAGCGGCCCAGCAGACAGAGACAGCTTCAACGAGCGGGCGCCGGGGTCACGTTCGTTTTGAAGATCTGATCGAAACGCCAGGGCTGCGATCACCTGCTCCCAATGGCGCTCTGTTGCCTGAAGAACATAGCGACTTCGTCAGATGCTTCCGAATGGCTTCCCCGTACGTTGAAGGACACCGTGGTCGCATCTTTGTGCTCGTTCTGCCTGGAGAGGTAAACCCTTGCTAGCGCCCTCTTCTTCTATCCAATGAAGCGGCATCCAATGCTCTTGCTGATGCGTTCAGAAGTGAAAAGAGAGGTGCTGTGGTGCATGTCGGAACGGCTGTAAAGAGGTGTGGCACCTTGCAGGTGTTCTTGAAACAAGACCTTCTTGAAAACTTTTTGGAAGATGTGTCGGTGCTACATGGTAGGTGTCGCTGCCTCGAGAATATCAAATCGTAAAATAACAAGAGCAGCATGGGGGCTAGGAGCCCTGCCTTGAAGGGTCATCTTGCAGGCTCATCAGGCAGCACACCGCTGGGTTGCTAATGACAGGCATCAGTGTGTCCTCCCCTGCTGCTGAGGACCTAGTTCTTGTCTCTCACTCCTGAGACATGCTGCGAAGCGTCAGCTAGATCCTGGTGGTGTGTGTGCAGGGCTGGGTCTCAAGCTTGTGATAGTGGTAGGTCATCAGGTCCAGATTGATGAGAGACTGGCGCAGTTGGGCCACCCCTCCACTTTTGTGGGAGGATACAGAGTGACCGACGCCATGGCCCTGCGCGCTGCGGTGGAATCCTCAGGCCTCACCCGAATGCAGGTCTGCCACCATGTGCTGGATATTTTCGGCTACCTATTCACACCAGGCTCTCTGTGTGATTTTGCCAAATGACGAGGGCTTTCCAGCTTGGACTTATCTTGCATGGCAACATCCCTTTCAGGAAAGCCTACATTGGAAGCGGGATAGGGTAAAGGCACTTAGTGGCTGGTAATTATATATGCATGTCTTCTGCCAGCCCATCGATGGCCTTCTTGTCAGCTACAGTGATTGCAGTTGCAGTGGGCAGCAGCCATTGCACTCTGCACAGCATGCCATGCCCCATGCCATCAGGAGCTTGGTCAGAGAAAACATGATGGCGCATGCCGAATGCAGGTGTACTCACACCCCTTGGCAACATGATGTAGGTGGAGTCGTACTTGAGTAGAGCGCTGGCGGTGAATGTGGTGCGGCGGCATTCCCGAGGCGGCGCGGACTCCTCGGACGGCTTCCACTATGGCCCGGCCGTGCGCATCGTCACGGGCAACTACGTCACGGGAAAGCGACGAGGGGTCGTAGACGGCGTCGACTTCGGGGCGACAGGCTCAGGTGGGTATTATGTGCGATGTGAAGCGAGAAGACAAGTAGCGCTCAGAAGGAGCAACGGGCCTGCACACCAGAATTAGGACAGGGTCGAGACATGGTAGTGCTTCAGAGTCAGTGTCAGGACCTAAAAGGTCAATCCGAATTCAGGATAGGGTCCAAGACAGTCAGAGCATGAGGCCACGGCGCGAGCTTGATACTCCCTTGAAGCCCGGGCATCCCTCTTTCGCACATGCTTGCAGAGGACACATGTTCAAGCTTGCCTGAGGGTTTGTGTGCCCTTGCAGTGCGCTTCGTCCAAGCAGACTCGCTGCTGACGCAGCTGGAGCTGGGGCACGTTGCTGCTCTCCAGCTTGGCCTACTCAGCAGCCGGGGAGGTGCTGAACTGCAACTCCTACGACGTGGCGGTGCATGCGGCGGTCGACCTGAAGGCCGACAAGTTCATCTGCGTCACCGATGGCGTCTCGGAGATGGGCCTCCCGCAGTGGCTGCCCTTGCGGGATGCTGAGGAGCTTATAGGGCAGCGAGCAGAAGCTTTGCAGGAGGTGATTAGTCTCTAGCATGGTGTCGCTGCTGCTTCCGACTCTGCACGAGCCCCTGTATAAGGTCAAAGCAGAACCATCATGCTTGAGCTGCCTCCTAGAGCCTTCAAGTCACGCAATGCGTCTTGCGCAGTTGGGGTAGCCATCCTAGTATGGGCTTGCTCATGCCAGCATGCTGCTGACATGGCAGATCGTGCATGACTGATAAAATGCTCCGTACTGTGTTTGTGACCCAGAATCAGCAGGTAGCATCATTTACTGTTGTTGCTGACATTCGAATTCACTGTCATGCAGCTGGAAGCTGATAGCAACGGTTCCAGCCCGGCATGCAAATTCACAGAGCACGCCTCAAACGCTGTGCACGGCTCCGTGGCAGAGCATGAGTTTGACCTTGACTGGTGAGCCTCTATCGCCTAATGAAGTTGTCCCGCAAACATGAGATGCTCGTCAGGCTACTTACAAGCAGGCACGGCCTTCAAGTTGAGTAGCTAGCACATTCGCAGACCTCAGTGTGCGGTACCTTATGCACCTCAGTGTGTTGTCATTCATGCACAGACATCTTGTAGCAACCCATGAATCTGGTTTGGCCAAAGAGCTTCTGTGTCATGGGTACCTCGCAAGATGTTGCCATTGCATGTGCAGCTGGCAAGCAATGGGCATTCCCACGGGACTGTTAGCCTCCTTGGTGGCCTGCAAAAACGGCGTCAGGAGAGCGCATTTAGTGGATGCCCGCATCGATGGCGGTCTCATACTGGAGCTCTACTCCCGGGACGGCGTGGGTACTATGATCTCGTCAGACTTTTATGAGGTACGCTGCTTGCAAATGTCCCTGTGTCGAATCAATGGAATTTGACACAGTTGAGTTGGGCTAGACTCAGAGACCTTTAAGGCCGAATTGCACTGGTTGTCAGAAGAGTCGAGAGTGTTAATGCATGGTGAGGGCCACACTGCAGCACCCAAAGCATAGCATAGCGCCAAATTTGACATCTTAAAGACTTGGGTGTGAGACAAGCCTGTGCCGGAAGTGAGAGAGCAGAGCCTTGCACTGGCATCTGAGAATGTCCCAGACATTGTCATGAGGGTCACCGTGCTACGCAGGGTATCCGGCCAGCGCGGCAGACGGATGTGGCAGCCATACAGGAGCTGCTCGCGCCGCTGGAGCAGGCAGGCATCACCAAGAAGCGCACCCGCAGAGACCTGTATGCAGATCTTCCACACTTCACAGTTGTAGAGCGCGAAGCCAAGGTGGGGCCTTCATGGACCGTCTGACGTCTTCACTCCTCACTGGGCTTTTCACCAAAGCATACAGTGCTCTGTATGGATAGCGCACAGGACATCTTGGGCAGGATGCAGGAAGAGGAAACATGCTGTAGAAGCTCATTCATGGCACTCTTATGTGCTTCAGACCCAGCTGGTTATGAGCCAAGTGAACAGCCATGGAGACCTCCAAATACAGTTCTGTGTCACGTGGTCATGAGAGTGCTGCTGCAATGGTCAATGCATCTGCGACCAAGCTCCTTTCTGTTCTGCAGGTGCTGGCGTGTGTGCTGTTGCTGCCTTTGGGGCCGTCAGAGGACGGCACGCAGTGCGGGGAGCTGGCCGCCTTCTGCGTCCACCCCTCCTACCGGGGCGCCGGCAGAGGCGACTCCCTGCTGGACTATGTGGAGCAGCAGGCCAGAGACAAGGGCATTCGCAGGCTGGTGAGGCCCCGCCTACTACCACATGATCCTTCACACTTGGGAGACCTTGTCTGCCCACCTTGGCAGACAGCCTGGTAGCCAGTGCATCCAGATCAGGCAGGCTGCTCTTCCTCATCAGCAGCATGCCATGGGACCTACCCCCCCTGCTCGGCCCTTCCTATCATGCCGTACAACAACATATTGTGTGGAATAAGGAGACTCAAGTGCCGGTCGTTGGCTCTCTTCTCACATGATGTACCCATCTCATCTGTGTCGGACTGAAGACGCAATGAGAGCAGCCCATGTGTCCCGGACCTGTCTCTATGCCAAGCACAGCCCTGTGAGATCCCTGATGCACTGTTTTGGGTGTTCAGGTGCTTCTGACCACCCGCACGGCAGACTTCTTCGAGCAGAGGAGCTTCATGCTGGCCGGCACCGCGCACGAGAGCGACCTGCTGCCCGAGTCGCGCCGCAGCGTCATCGACCCGGCGCGCAACTCCAAGCTGTACGTCAAGATGCTCTTCGACCTGCACCAGAACGCTCCTCGGGCCGGAAAGCGCATCGGTTTCTAAGGGCTGAGCACTGGCTTAAGAAGCTTGACTCCAAGGCCGCAAAGGCACTTAGATCTGCAGCCACCCTGTGCTGTGGGCAGGGAAAGGCAAGAGAGTATGCTGCCTGGGTAGCGGGCAGATCCACGCTGTATGTCAAGACGTTCTACAACCTGCACCAGAAATCTCCTCGGGCCGGAAAGCGCATCGGCTTCTGAGGCCAAGTGTATGACGCCAGGCTTCAGATCAAGACTGCTCAGTACCTCGCAGCCAGAAAGATCCAACAGGCAGTCTCAGGCAAGGGGGCTCTTGCGGCCGGGCAAGGCATCTGACAGAAAAGCACTGTACCACTATACTTGGAGACACACCCAGAGACCATCCTTGTTCTGGGATGCAATGAAGCAGGTACCAGGGTATGGCATGGCATGGCGAGGCAGAAATTAAGAGATTTGTGTAGATGATTATGAGGTGGGCCATTGTATAGGCATGACAGGTAGGCAGTACTTGATGGTGGTAGAGGGTGCGAGCCATGACACACAGGAAAGTAGAGCAGAGTGGAATCATGAGCGAGCTTTGACAAACGCATGAGACGCACCTAAAGCTTCAGCAGGTTTGGCAGATGTGTTCCTCTTCTTGCTTATACAGGAGAGAAGCAAGCAGCACATTCTGCGGATCATTGATTGAGCCAGAGCAGATGCCCCTTGTTGTGCAACTGCACATCAGGCAAGAGTGTGTGAGAGGCTGTCACCCTGTCCTCAGACACCTGACTAGACTTAGCCATTCTTGCAGACATGTTGCCTTCATCGTGAGAAGGTGATATGCAACTACTACAGCTGTAGACTGAGAACTGCCGCCGTAGCTATTAAGATGTGATCATGGCAGCTATGTTGGGATCAGCAGATTGGTTAAATTGGCAGTGCATGCCAGTGTTCTCCGCCCTAGTCCTCAGGAATGCCAGAGTGTTGTCCATGCTGGTCAGAGATTGCTGTATACGTATACCAGCCTAAACATGGGGCCCTGCTGTGCTGAGCTCGCCTCTGCAGTGGAGCTCGTTGGTGAAAATATTGAGGGAGAATGTGTGTATATGTTGTCTGTAAGGTGGGTTTTCTGCAAAATTCAGGCACATGACCAGTGATGTCAGCAATGGTAGTGACCGTCCTAGTCGGCAGGCGTGCAATGAGAAATTTGCAGATCGAGAGTCTACAGATCAGACATAGCGAAGTCGACTGGTCTCGTTATATGCCGTGCTTATATAGCACACAACAGAGCTTCGCAGAACACGGCATACTGTCAAGGCGCGCGATATGCAAGACACAAAACCTGAAGGCGGATGATTTAGTAACAAGCTAGGCAGTAATGAAAGTCTATCAGGTACGATATCAGCATATCCATACGCGCACATCTGGCTCGAATTCTATCTGCAGAGTTCGATCTGGTGCTAGATCACATCAACCAAGGACCGTCGTTGTCGTTTGCTGGCTAGCACACACATGCATCATACACTTATTTTTGTTTGCAGGGTCTCGTGCTGGCGACCGTGGCGGCTCTGGTCGCCGGCGTTCGGTATGTGCCCCTCGGGACTTGTCCAGAAAATGCACCTGCTGCTGCCGAGAGCACACTTGCTGTTGCACCAACTTACCAAGCAAGGCACTCAATCAAATACTGCTTCCATTCGCGCCACACGCTGATCCATCTGACATCAAATACCAAGAGAGTGATGTTGCTGTATGTATGAACAAGCTCAGCTGCTGCAGGGCTGAGACTGACTGGCGCACCAAGGTGCATGCAAAGGGGACGTGCTCGTCCTACGGCATCTGCGGCCACCGCAAGGATGGAGACGTGCTCAACTGCGCCAACAACACTGTCGCGCAGCCCATCAGCAGCAGCGTGGCGCAGAAGCTACAGGTGACTCCCAGCACTGCAGCTCATGATGGGCAGACAGCATAGTTGTCTTGCACTTTCCGCATATCAGAGTTCTTGGACTTGGCGCCACGTTGCGCAGAAACTGGGCTGCCAATTGGGTGCAGCAAAATTGGCGTTGAGTCCCAAGGATGATGACATGTGAAAGTAATGCATGAGAAACCCGTCAGCCTGTATTGCGCAGCATCTTTGGCGCTTGCAGATCATGCGTCCATGCTACTTTGCTGACAAGGATCCCAGCGCTGTCAGAAGCTGTGCTTGCACGTGGGGCATGGTTGACTTCCTCAGCCTTGCCTTCAGGAGCACTTCAGTAATGAGGATGTGAGTGTGCATGACCGCAGGATGTGTGCCCACAGCTCGTGGCAGAGACGGATGGCAAATATTGCTGCACTGAGGAGCAAGTAGACACTTTGGCAACTCAGGTCGGTGCCCAGTCAACTTTGTGACAGCTTCCTGGGTGCCATCTCAGAAGGTTCAGATATGGTAAAGACATGATATAATATCTGAGTATTCTCACAGCACTCATGAAGCTAGAACATGTTTTCACACACTGCCCTACCATCAGCTGTCCCGGGAACCCTGCTGCATACAGGGACCATCCTGCTCCTGAGACGCAGTGAGCTGCAGATACTTACCTGCCTATGCTTTCCATGCAAATCTAACACAAGGCTGACACGCAGCGTGTATGGTGTTGCAGATACAGACGGCCGGGATCTTCCTTGTGGGCTGCCCTGCCTGCAATCAGAACTTCAAGCACTTCTTCTGCACGTTGACGTGCTCCCCCGACCAGTCTCTCTTCACCAACGTCACCTCCATCCAGAATGCCTACGACAACAACCGGACGGCTGTGGAGTCCATCGATTTCTTCGTGGCTGACTCCTATGGCCAGAGCTTTTATGACTCCTGCAAGGTAAATGGCCGATCTGCAATGTGAAGACCAATCCAAAGCTGGTGTAAAGGTATTGATGGATTGATCAACTGCTCACGATCACCTCCACCGGTCAGGACAGCCTGCAGAGCATGCCATATACTGCTTTTTGGGCCTGGAATTATTAAAGTCTGCAAGAGAGCTGGGACTGTTCAGGACTCACTAGCTCTGCTGATAGCTAGCTACTAGCTATCAGTCGGGCTGCGGATGCCACAACAAGCTCAGTTCCTCCAGCTTCTAGTCTTGTCACAGCAGACACCTATGTGAGGATACCGAGAAAGCTCTGCTTGCGCACAGGATGTCGTTTACGCGGCTGCCAACCTGAGAGCCATGAGCTTCATTGGAGGGGGCGCACAGAACTTCCAGGACTTCTTCGAGTTCCTGGGGACGGTCAAGGACAAGCGGGTGCCGCCCGCCGGCTCGCCCTTCCAGATCGACTTCCCGGGCGAGTCAAAGACCCCCAAGGGGATGGCCGCAGCGAATGAGACAGTACCTCCCTGCTGGGACTCTGCGCTCAGATGCTCCTGCGGAGACTGCCCTGAGGGGCCGCAGTGCACGCCGGTGGGTAACACTGATGCCCGGAATCTTACTGGGCTGTCACCCACAGTTTTGCTTGCGGGGCATGTCCTGGGAGATCGATAAGAGGAATCCTCAATCTGCCCTCAGTAGACATTGTGGGATGAGCAGCGGTCCTGACATCTATTGGGACCTCCTGGAGTCAGGACAGGATCACATGCAGCAGAGTTGGCAATCTGTTCGACACCTGGAAGCTGCCATGCAGCCGCCAGTGTCAGCGCCCACAGGGTGTGCAGGGCTTGGGATCTTAGGGCTCTCTCAGCTCCACACTTTGTCATAATAAGATCTGACTGTCTATTTCAAATTTGACAATTGTCATGCAGCCGCCGGTGCCGCCTCCGCCAGCGCCCTCAGGATGCGCAGCGCTCGGGCTCCGGTCCATGTCCTGCGCGGCCTTCAGCCTCATCATTCTCTACATCGTGCTGCTGCCGCTGCTGCTGCTGTTCGTGCGCGTGCGGACCCTGCACGCCAGAGGCGAGCGCCTGGACTTCAAGAGTCTGCTAGGTGCGCAGCGCGCAAGGACGATCTGATTTGTACTCGAGGTGACTTGGCAAGAAGTTGCATGAGGCCCTTAGCAGGCACGCCGACATGTGTGCACTCCTTGCATGACAAAAATCAATGGCGCAGAATCTTTGAAGATTGGCTGCGTGTAAAGCACACACCAGCCCATACAATGTCACCCAGCTTGCTACATTTGTGCCTTGCCTGAGAGTGGGATAGCTTGTATAACTCCTGCATGTATCCTGTACAGCCTCTCAGTGGGATGTGTCTCAGTCCCGCTGTACTCACTTACAGCGGTGTTTGCATTTGCAGGGATGGCTCAAGAGGGGTCCCGACATGGAGGCCAGACCTGGACGGAGGAGCTGATTGCCCAGAACGCGGCCAACTCAGGCGGGGAGGAGGAGGCGCCCAAGACTCTGGCAGAGGAGGTGCAGTACCCGGCTGTGGAGCGGAAGCTGCGGTCCTGGTACTATCACTGGGTGAGTGCACTGCTTACCTCTACCTGCTTGTTGCAGCTGCAGCTGCTTTTAGGCCCCTGGTAAGAGGAGGTAGGCAACAATGGTGGAGCAGACAGCTGTGTCTCTGTCACGCACAAAGCATGATTGCCACTACAGTTTGGCCTGCTGCCTGAGAAGCAATATCTAGTGTTGGCCACTATCTATTCTGATCGTCCAGGAAGACATGTACTGATGGGTAAATGTGTATAGAGGATTGCTTGCTGAGTGAAGCTGGCATGTGGCAGGGGGTAAAGGCGGCAGAGCGACCCTGGCGGACCATCGGGGTGGCAGCTGTGGTTATGGCTGTCTTGGCGCTGGGCCTGCTGAGGTTCCGGGTCGAGACGGATCCGCAGCGGCTGTGGGTCGGACCAACGTCTCAAGCAGCCCAGGAAAAGGCCGCCTATGAGGTAGAGCCGTCTCTTTCATCTATACACATGGCACCGGATGGATCCTTGAGACCTGGGGCCGCACAAAGCTGATGCAGCTGACTTTGCGAGCCAAGTCCTGGATGCTGCTTTGTCATTCGCTTCTTCTAGAGCTCTAGGATGCTCTGTGGCCAAGAGGATGTTCTTGAGCTGCGTCGTGAGAGTGTCCCCTTGGCTGTTGACTTCGCAGCCCTATGGGGAACGCATGACCAAAGTAGCGCACAGGCATTAATGACAGGACCCATCTTTCTGTTCTTTACATGTGCTCACCTGTTGCACCATGAAGAGCAATTCATTCTTGATTCAAAGTTCATAACGGCCGCCTGCGCAGGCTTCCTTCGGCCCCTTCTATAGGATCGAGCAGCTCATCCTGTCCACCACGCCTGCAGCCCAGGCGCCCTACCAGACCCCCTCAGGCCTCCCGGCCATCCTGACAAACGCCAACATCAAGCTCCTGTTCCAGATGCAAGCGGCCGTGGATGCACTGGCGGGGCCGGTCGCAGGGTCGAACGCCTCGGCCACGCTGCAGCAGGTCTGCTACAAGCCGCTGGGCGACGACTGCGCCACGCAGAGCATCCTCCAGGTGCGCAGGCCCGGCCTCAAAGCTCTTCTGGTACCCTAAATGCTGTGCCGCCTGGCAAGAGCTGTGCTATGTTGGCTGTGTTGGTGCTGGATTCTGACCATCCTTGCAGCAGGTCTGCTGCACACATCTGGCAAGAATTGCACAAAGCAGAGCATCCTGCAAGTGAGTCACTCTAGCCTCCAGAGCTCTCTGCCCACACCAAGCAGTGTGGTTGTACTTGGCAAGAGCTGTCGATACCTTAGCTGGGCACCTGACAGACATGATAAAAGCTTAGCAGCCGGAACAGTAGATTTCCTGAGCATGGTCGTACGCTGTGCTCCTTGCTGATGCGTGGGGATCAGAGGTCTTAGCACGGCGTCATGTGCATAAATCAGAGTGTGGGTTTGTGACGGCATGCGTGCCAGTACTGGAAGATTGACGAGGACATCTATGAGCATGGGCACCCGAAATGCTTGTAGATGTGCTTCTCTTCCTGCCAGGGCTGCACCATGCCGACCCACAATCACAGGAGCCCACAGCGTCTTTGTGCAAACGAGCCTGTCGCACTTGATCTGCAGAATCAGCGTTCTGTTGAGTTTGAGCGTACTGTGCATGTGCGCAGTATTGGAAAATGGACTTGGACGTTTACGAGCACGGGCAGCCGCCGTACGGCCCGCCCCTGTCGCCCGACTTCTGCCTGGGGCACTGGCAGACGCAGTGCCGCGCCACCTTTGAGGCGCCCGTAGACCCCGACCTCGTCCTGGGCGGCTTCCCCAGCGGCCCGGAGTTCCGCAACTACTCCGCAGATGCCACGGCCTTCGTCGTGACATATCCCGTGGATAGCTCCGAGGACAACAGGTGTTTTGATACCCTTGCCTGACCATGATGCGGAAAGACTAATTCCCTTCTGGTTCATCTCTCAGTAGCACTGGTATGCCCAGGATGCGGTCAGGTTGGCTTTGGGGTCCCTAGGATGTGGGATTTCCAGGATCCTGCGCACCTGCCAAATGCCCCTTTGCTTTGCAACTGCTGTGGCATGAGGCAGTCCTTTCGGTGCTAGTGCACCTGCTGATCTCTGTCTGACAGCAAAAGCAAGCCTTCCCCTGTCCTCTAGAACACTTCTCAATGCGCTGCTCTTCCTTGTGGGGATGCATCTTGTGACCGCTCCTATGAATGCAGGGCGGCTGCTGAAGCCTGGGAGGCAGCTTTTGTGGAGCTGGCGCGCACGCAGCTGGCAGCCATGGCGGCCAACGCGGGCCTGCGCCTGTCCTTCTCCAGCGAGCGCAGCGTGGCCGATGAGCTGGCGCGGGAGAGCTATGCTGACGTCAGCACGGTATGTCCCTCCCTGCTCAGTGCCTGATCCTGGGCCTCATGGGGAGGTCAATCACTGCTGCATAGAGGCTTGTGCTGACGTCAAGAGACAAGTGTGCGTGCACATGCCGACTGCTTTGTTCTGAGACCTTGTAGCAGGTCAGGGCATCCTATTTGCTACAGAGCATGAGCAGCCTAGTCTGGGCCAGAAGTCTTCTGGGCCTTTGTTCAACACCTTGGGAGCGCTTCAGCATTGGGAGTGTGCCTACAATTCGCTTGAATGCCCTACATATGTGCAGGTGGCCATCTCCTACATCATCATGCTGGTGTACATAGCTGTGGCGCTGGGCTACATTCCCGCTGGTGCCCGGCCCTGGGCAGTGCTGGTCACTGGGCGGGCCAGCCTGGGCCTGGGGGGCGTGCTGATTGTGCTGGCAGCTGTGGCCGGAGCGCTGGGCCTGTGCAGCCTGTTTGGCATGTGGTCTACGCTAATCATCATGGAGGCAAGTCTCGGACCATCACCTCTGCATGTGGAATGTCCACTAAGACTGATGAGCCCAAACACTTAAGACTCACATTCCTGATGAACTTGGAGGCAGTACCTGGTGCTTCCAATCCTACATCGATGGTGGACACTCTCATTGTCTAGCAGCAGGCCGTACTGTGAGGCAAGTGTAGAGGTTCTCACTGTATGGCTGAGCGCTCTCACTCTCAAAAGGGCATGACAGTCTGATGACGACTCTTTGAATTGACATGTCATACCTTGGGCAGATTTAAGCGCTTAGCTTACAGCATAGGATCTTCACTTCTGTCACACTTCTGCTATGTAATCAAGGTCTATCATGAGCTTCTGTGCGGCCACAGTTGCAGACTATATGCGGCATGGCGAGACTGTTAATATTGCTGAGCGGACGTTGAGCTGTTTCTAGACCTGCAGGTAATCCCCTTCCTGGTGCTGGCCGTTGGGGTGGACAACATGTTCATCCTGGCCAACACCCTGGACACCACAGACGCCTCGCGGCCGCTGCCTGAGCGCATCGGGCAGGCCCTAAGCGAAGCTGGGCCTTCCATCACCCTTGCTGCCACAGCAGGTAGCCCCTTGCAATGCCAAGCCTCCTCTCTTCTGTGTGACCATAAAGTCTTATTGTATGTCCTACTGTATATGAAACAAGTATATTTGCTGCTTCCCAGGCTCTGGACAGGCCTCTTTGTATCTTGGACCTAAATATTCACCTCAAGACAATCTCCTTGAATCTTCATACCCTAGACAAGGTTGATGTGTGCTTGCACAGAGGTGGTGGCATTTGCGCTTGGTGGCTTCTCGAGCATGCCAGCTGTGCAGAACTTCTCAATCTGCGCAGCCCTGGCTGTGTTCCTGGACTTCTGCCTTCAGGTATGATCCAGCCTGCCATCTATTATACAATCTTCCCAATTGTTGAAGCAGTACATTGGAGATCTTCGGAGATTGACATTGAGAGCACACAGTGCTGGCCTCACGAGGCACCTGCTCGTCACTTCCTGGAACCTGCACAGTTGAGTCCTGCACCTATGTGAACGCGGCAATGTGATACTTGCAGGTGACAGCATTTGTGGCGCTGCTGGCGCTTGATGCGCAGCGCATCAGCCAGCGGCGATGCGATGCAGCACCCTGCATCCGCCTTCCTGCCTCCCTCATGTATGGGCAGGAGGGGCAGGATGGGCATGCCGGGCAGAATAGGGAGAGCACACAGAATGGGCAGCTGGACGAGCCCCTGGTGGAGGGAAGCAGTGGGGAGATGCCTCTATCCACACCAGACATGTACAGGGAGAACAGCGGAGCTGCTGCAGCAGGTGCAAGCGCACTCTCTATGTACTGCCTGCTCTTGAGCATTGGCGCTTGGCTGGGGCGCGGCCAAAGTTCCTTGCATCCTTGAAAGGTTACCTCCCGGGCAATCGGTGTGCATGTCTGTACATTGAGGCCTGGAATTGGGTTGTACAGAAACGCATTGGCGTGTTGTCAGACTCGTTTTCACGCACATTTTGGTACATAATCATGGCCAATCATCCCGCCAAGAAATCTTGGGGAAAGCATAATCTGAGCTCATCATGCCTTGCATGCGCAGAGGGTGACGAAGGGAAGCCCAGGGAAGCAGTGGGAGTAGCAAAGCTGCTGCGGAGCTACATGGCGCGCTATCACGCCCCTGCGTTGCTGAAGCCCCTGGCGCAGGCGACCGTGCTCATGGTGTTTGTGGGCCTGTTCTTTCTGAGCATTGGGGCTGTACGCCACATTTCCAGGTACTTCATCAGCGCTATTCCATGTCTCTGCTAAGCTGTAGGAATCCCAACATATTTCTGAGGAGCGCTCTGTTCTTTCACAGCATTGGGTGACTGCGCCACAACTCAGGGTGACTTACTCATGCTTTGTAAAGCTGTGCGCTTAGGGATATGTGAGGAGCTCCGTATGAAGTGTTCTCTTATGCCGACTTGATTCTGCCTTCTATGACTGTTCTAATCAGCCCTTCATGTATTTGATCCCTTACGTTGATGGCGACTGGTAGCTGATCTGAAGGTCAGCATGAATCTTGCAGGGGCCTGGAGCAGGAGACAGCGCTGCCAAGGGACTCGTACCTGCAGCCGTACTACAAGGACGTGTACGGGTATCTGAGGGTGGGGCCGCCCCTGCTGCTGGTGGTGAAGAACATCAACATGTCCCGGCATGCCGAGGACATCGACGCAGTCTGCTCCATCTCTGGGTGCAGGGACGACTCCCTCCTTAGTCAGGTGTGATGTGCGATGAATATTTTATCGCGCCCTGCTGCTATATGAGCATTTCCAAGACCTGCTATCGGGCTGCCAAAGTGCAGTCTTATGGAAGTTGATGGCAGCAAGCCCAGATGAGACTCCGCTGATGGCTTCATGAGTGGCACTTTCTGTTGGAAGCCGAAAGTGCCAATCATGAGGCCTTCACAAGAGGTACATCTGGGCTTGCTGACATCCTCTCTGCAGGATCTTAGCCAATGTGCAGCTGTGCGGATGCTGATGGACGCACATCTGCTGTGCAGGTGGCCAGGGCTGCGCGCACGCCCTCGCAGACCTACATAGCGTCCCCGGCGGCGTCTTGGCTGGACGACTTCCTGTCCTGGATCTCTCCAGAGATCCCCCGCTGCTGCAGAGCATTCCTGGCAGACGACTCGTATTGCCCGCCGCCGGACCAGCCGCCGTGCTCTGTCAACGCCACGGCGTGCGCGAACTGCACGACCTGCTTCCGGGCAAACGGGCCGCCCGGCCCGCAGCTGCTCAAGGGGGGCCGGCCCACGCTGAAGCAGGTGCAGGGCTCCTTACACTGACTTTTTACAGCCAGGCAGCTTCAACAGCAGCCTGGGTGAAGCCTGTGCATTGGGCATCACCCAGAACTGCTGCTGAGGTTGCCAGCAAGACTCCACATAGGATCATCTGTGTAGTTCGCGATTTTGCTGCACCTATGGATGATTCATGATGACCATGGACCATACTCACCGCTCAGAGCATGAGACTGTATGCAACAGATGTGTTTACACTCACCACCCTTGCAGACGCGGCAGCATCTGCCGTGGTTCCTGGATGCTCTGCCGTCTGAGGACTGCGCCAAGGGAGGCGCTGGAGCGTACACAGATGCCCTGCAGCGCAGCACCAAGGAGTCCAGTGGGATCAAGGTGCGCCCTGCTGCTCTGTTAGTTGCATGAAGCCCCAAATGCGCCGTACAGTGATGTCCCGCAACAGTGAGAGGGACATGACAGCAATTGTGAGTCTTCTGTGGGCCAGAGATACTATATAGAGTTACAGAAGTCCCCTGAGCACGGAAGGATGTGGCCTGTAGCACTGCGTCGGATTTGCGCACACCTCTTCACGCATTCTCTGAAACTGAAGGAGTCCCACCTACTTTCACGTTAATATAGGTGCTAAAGGTGTTATGGCCAATTGATACAAAGTGAGCAAGCATGATGTGCAGGGATTGGGAGAGGGAATCGTTGCGGCTTCCAGTTTCAGGACAAGCTATGTGCCCCTGAACAAGCAAGCAGACTTCATCAACGGAATGCAGGTGACCCATTTCACAGCTGCTTGTTGTGCCACAGTGCAACTGCACCGTGTGCTGCTTTGTCACTGAACCCAGACGCCTTAGATAGCTAAATCAAGTCTGCGCGTGAAAGAGTGTCATGGGCATGTGCGCGACAGTGGTCACACGTGCTGCGATGATTGTGAGGATCGGCCGGTGAGAAGTACCCAGAAGAAATGTTCAGGGCTTCATTGGAAAGACCACCTTGACAGGGAGACCAGACTTGTCTATGTGTAGTCAAGGCATCAGCCCTGAGATTGCATGCATGCAGTGCGGGACTCTCTGCAGGGTATCAAGGATTCAAGAACCTGCGTCCAGCATTGGCCTGTAATCATGGAAAAGGCTTCTATTTGCATGAAGAAGGGCCTCTTCTCAGCCCTGAGGTTGCATGCAGGCAGTGCGGGACTTCCTGCAGGACATCAAGGGCAGCTTAGGCCTGGACGTGTACTCCTTTTCGGTGTTCCACGTCTTCTTTGAGCAGTACCTGAGCATCGGGCGGGATGCGGCCGTCCTGCTGGTTGCTGCAGCGGCTGCGGTCACGCTCATCACGCTGCTGTTCACGGCGTCCCTCTGGGCCTCAGCGATGGTCCTAGTGGTGCTGTGCATGATCCTGGTGAGCAAGCCTTTCTATCCCATTCCCCGCTGAACCTTCCATGTCATTCATGAAAGGGTATAAGGAGCTGCAGCAGCTGTCACGCTCATCACGCTGCTGTTCAAAGCGGTGCGCTGGGCCTGAGCAATGGTACTATTAGTGCTGTGCATGATCTTGGTGAGCTGGTCTGAACCCAATCTGTGTAGAGCTATGGTCAGGGTCAGCTTCTTGTGGAGAGGATGTGACTATCTCCGTGGAGAGCTGAATGTTGTGGCTGTCTCCTGCATCTAGAGGAGCTATGCAAGTCCACAATCTGTGGCAAGTAAGAGACAGACAGGTGTGCTGAGGCATGGTGATGTGTTCATGCAGGCGGATCTGCTAGGAGTGATGGTATGGTGGAATGTGCAGCTCAATGCTGTCTCGCTGGTGAATCTGGTCATGGTGCGCTCCCTCCTTGTTCTGCCCTTCTCGTGTATGGGACGTCAAACTGGGAACAGGGTACAGAGATGTAGCGCACATGCGTCTCATCAGCGACACAGGAGTACGCTATAATGCGCAGAAAGCTCCAGGAATATGATGAAGGTTTACGCATGTGAATTGCGCGGACCTCAGGGCGAGCACGGGCTGTTTTCGGGCCTATGCCATGTACGTATCATGTATGTGTCGTGTATGTGTGGGCCATGCTGCAGGCGCTTGGGATCTCGGTGGAGTTCTGCGCGCATGTGGTGCACGCGTTTGTGGTGGCGCCGGGTACGCGGCCAGAGCGCATGACGGCCGCCGTGACGGATGTGGGGGCTTCAGTCCTCAGCGGCATCACCCTCACCAAGTTTGTAGGTGCGTTTCTGATCGGCCGGGCTACAAAGTGCAGTGCCTTGCTGTCTATAAGCTCAGGTTCAGTATTGCATAGCTCTGGTACTTCATATGACAGTACCTGCGTCCTGTACGTCTGCCGAAGGTGCACACCTGGCGATAGGGTGTGTGCTCTGTCCTGCACTTGCATGTAGCAAAGACTGCATATTACAGTGCCCCGCTGAGTACCGTACTGCTCAGCTCTGGCAGTTTATGGATATTTGAGCGTCCTGTACGTCTGCAAGGGGTACACATCTGGAGACATGGCATGTGCTACACCTTGCTGTTGTGAAAGGCAGAGTGTGCTGATGTGTGGTGCTGCTGTGCAGGGGTGGTTGTGCTGGCGTTTGCAAGGACCAAGATCTTCGAGGTATACTACTTCCGGGTGTATTTTGCGCTGGTCATTCTGGGGGCTGCTCACAGCCTGGTGCTCCTGCCGGTGCTGCTTGCCCTGGCAGGGCCTCCCCCGCTGCCCCAGAAGCCCGAGCCTCTCGACGTCAGGCATTGAATGCACTGGCTACAGCTCTTCAGACTTCCTCTGCGTACTGACCGCAAATGTAGGAACATCATCAAGCCTTTGCACTGAACACAAGCGAAATGTGTGTGTGACTCAGCTCGGAGCTGAGGCTCATGCTAGGCACCATTGACAGGACACTGAATGTCTTGCAATGATGCAATATTGCTTGATGCCTTCCGGGCACCCACTGTGTGACTAGATCAGGGTGCTGCTCGGAAGTAGGCTGTATATATGAACACTGAGATGCTTTCCTCTGTAAAGCAACTGCGTGAGTACCAAAGTGATTGCCGTAGAGCATGGACTGCGTGCTATGAACTCCATCTACTATGGCTGTGCTGAAAAAGTAGTGCCCAGCTGGGCACTGCAGAATTGCCCTGCTGCCCGTGCTGCTCACTTTCCAATTCCTCGCCTGACAGCTATCCCTAGACGCCATTGTAGCGAGGCCTTGCTAGTCCCCAGCTATCAGCACTCTGCTATACTTCTCAGTAGATACCAGGACTTGCATCCGGAACCTATGCTCACGCTGGCTCCGAGATCCCAACAGCATTGACACTCTTATTGCCGGGGATTAGCTTCTGATAGCGTCAGGTCATCAGCACGGAATTAAGCAAGACGACATCGTTGTGCAGCTCGAGCATCAGCAAGGCCTGAACGAATACCAAGACACTTTCTTCATCTTTTCATGAGAATAGCATATCGTTGCACAACGCGATGGCAGAAAGCACTTCTGGGCAGCCTCCAAGGTTTGAGCTGCTAAAGAGATGCGTGAGGCCCGGAAGGGCTGCAGCAAAGAGGCGAAGGGAGGACCCCTCGCCATGCTCATGCAAGCCCTGCTCACAGGGTGGGCAGAGCTGTGCTGCCGACTCACAGTGCCTGAACAGGTAGCTTCAATCCCTTCGCCCTCATGTTGTTCATAAAACATACAGGAGGCATTGTAGGTGCTGTAGCACCCTGACAAGGTGAGGCATGCAGGGTATCCCGCATGGAATGCTCAGCTGCAAGCTGTCCGTGTGGGGATGAATGTCAGAACCAGGCACTGCAGAAGCATCAGACCCCACGGGCAAGGTAGGCATCCTGGGCAGAAGCAGCATTCTCGTTTTGTGAGGACATCATGATGACCATTGCAGTGCCATGGCGGGTGAACACCTCTAAATAAAAATCCGAGAGGACCCCTCTCAAGAAGACAGTTGGCAGGCCAGCTGTCTTCCAGATGCCTTGAGCAGCATTCCCCTATAGCAATGTCTCAGACGCAACATCAGCGCTTGTTGTTTGCTGCTGTGAACATGCTACACACTGTGCAGGTTGGTGCACATGGCAGACAAGGGCTGGGGCATTGTGGCGGATGAGGACATCCACCCAGGAGCTTTCGTGATGGAGTACATAGGCAAGCCAGGCCATCACTGTCTAGCCAACAACAAGCTGTCGTGTTTTACTAGCCTGACTGATGCTCACTGCAGTCCATATTCCATGCCTGTGCCTGAACCCATTAGCCGTCGGGGTCCTGGGTGAAGGCAGCATGTGCTGATCACCTGGATGTCCTTGCACCTCCAATCACCCAGGTCCTGGACGGATTATGCAAGTGATATGCCCTTGCTGCAGGTGAGGTGGTGAGCTTGGAAGAGGCACAGGCGCGTGCCAAGGTGTATGAGGCACAGGGCCTCCAGCACACCTACGTCATGGACTACACGTGCGCACTCCCCCTTCTTCTGCTAGAGACCTGGACTGCTATCAGTACTTGATACCTCCTGCCCATGTATCATCTCAGCCTCATACTCCGACACCTCGACAACCTCTCTGGCAGGATCGCCATCATGTACATGTATCTCTGCGCCATGCGTGGCGCAAGGCAGGAAGTTTTTCTGCAATGCTCAGAGATGTCTCAAGGAGCATGTGCTGCAGATTCATCACCTCTGGGGCAGAACCGCCATCGTACATTTGTACCTCTCCGTCTGTCGCAGCGCAAAGCAGGTGACGATCCTGGCAATGCCTGGATACCTCCGAAGGAGTCATGCGCTGCAGGCCCAAGGAGATCATAGACGCTACTGTGAAGGGAGGCATGGCGCGCTTCATCAACCACTCCTGCGAGCCGAACTGCGCCACCGAGAAGTGGGTCGTGGCAGGCGAGCTGCGCGTCGGCATCTTTGCGAAGGAGCTCATCCCGGCAGGGACCGAGCTCTGCTATCACTACCGGCTCGACTGGAACCGCGGCGCCAAAGTCAAGTATGCCACATTCCAAAGACCTGTCTCTCACCCTCAAAAGCTGCGTCAAGGGTTGCACTCACACACCCTTGAGGGACATCTCTTGTCAACCATTCATGGCTCGACACAGGCTTCTTTACAAGGCCAGCAACTCTTTTCAGAGAACGGTGTCTGGGCCAAGGACGCCATTCTGCAGGTCAAATGCAACGCGGCGTGGGCTCGATGGATGCATGCACTTCAATGGAAGGCCTAGGTCTGGACGATGCATGGTTGCTGCACATTGACCACTATGCAGCTGTTGGTGACCAAACATCGAGCCGTGTGGCGTGTATGCAGGTGCCTGTGCGGATCGCAGAACTGTCATGGCTTCCTAGGAGGCCACCTAGGTGTTGAGGACGACTACTGGCAGGATGCAGACGGCCAGTACTACCTGGTGCGCCTGCTTTTGCTGCGCCCAGTCTTGTGAGACCATCTTGGCATGCAAAAGGACAAGCTTCACATTTTGCTCTGCAAGTCGAGAAATGCTATGCCAGCGAGGCATGTGCCTCCTAAAGAATGAAGCAGACATCACTGCGGGGGCTGAGTATAGCGGCTGCACTGGTGTCATCTGCGTGGAGTACATGCTGGAGGCTCAACATTGAATGTGCTATGCAGATGGACAATGGTCTGGACACGTATGAGTCAGACAAGGAGCCTGAAGAGGCAGCAGAGCAGGGAAACCTGGAGGAAGCAGGGAAGTCAAGCATGCCTTCCGGGTCCCTCGAACCCCCTGTCGATGCCTCTGACCCAGCGAGCAGCACGGACGCAATGACACATGCGCCAAGCACTGCAGGTGTGTCACACGCAGACCTGGCGAGCAGCAATTTTCAGCATACTCCTGTCCATTTAACAGCCAGTGCTATACCTGCGCAAGCACATGCCTTCACACAACAGCAAAACGCCGAGCTGACATGGCGTGTCAGTGCCAGTCTCTCTCAAGCGATGAGGTGAGCGGCTGCTGCTGATGCAGGCACAACTGCTGAGGTTGCAGGGATCAGCCAAACACGAAAGCAACCGGTCCTAGTGCAGCATCGAGGGAAAAAGGGGCGAGGCAGAAAGCCTGGCCCTAAGCCAAAGAGCGCCCTTGCACCAGCTAGCGGTATGGCTGCTGCTGGAGTGGGGTATGCTTCTGGATTTGATGACTCCCTTGAGCCTGACACTGACTTTGCCCTGGAAGCCTCCGGGCCGGACTGGTGCCCGGAGGTGACCGCGCTGCCCGCCTGGGCATGCGCGGCGGGCAGGATCAGGCTCCTCGCACGCCAGCAGGCCAAAACAAGTGCAATGGTCGCGCGGAGGTCTGTAGCAGAGGATGAGGGCGCCCAGACGCTCAGCACTGATTCCTGGATTCTGCAGATGGAGGAGAACACGATGCGGGGAGACGTATTCAAGGCTCCGTTTGCTAAGGAGACAGCACAAGAGAGCATTGCAAGACCAAGTGCAGTTCTGGCAGAATTTGAAGCCCTGCACAGGACAATTTTGAATTGGGCGTGACAACTACCTGGAGTAGGTGTGCAAAAGTAGTGATGAATGAGCTTAGGAAGGGTCATAATGATAAATGACGCGCGATGCTTTCAGAGAGCCATGACAACGGCGTTACAGCTATGGCGGTACATTCACGGAATATGCCTGGAAGTCTCCTGGCAAGGTCGACCTGCCCAAAGCCCCAGAGGCCAGGTTGCCTGCCAGCTTTGTCCACTGGCTCTGTTGATCTCCAAAGGAAGTGCGCAAGGTGTAAGGGAAAGGGTGTGGAAGGCTCAAAGACGAGTCGGATACGGTTTCGGATCGAAGGCGTACGAGTTTCAGGTCTGCAGCAAACCTGTCAGACCATGTTGAGTGGATGGCTATGCCATGTTCCCGATCGTTGCTTAAGCCTTCGCCGCGGTCTAGCACTCTGCGACAGATGTGAAAGTCGTGCCAATGTCTCTTGCCTCTACAAGTAGTACTCGCCCGCAAGCTCTAATGCCAATAAGAGTGTGCAGTGCTTCCGACAGCATGTTATGATGTGCAGCATCCGGATACATACCCACTGCAGGCGGGCGACAGCCAGGGACCGTGGTCGTTGGCCGAGGGGCCACCGCTGGGGATCACACTACAGGCCTCAAGGGCGGCATGAGGCTCAGGCCTATATACGGTACCTGGAAAATGAGAACAGTCTCATCAGAGCGAGCACTGCGGCTATGGAGTCGCAGACTCAGGCCCTGAGGACCTGGATGCTGCAGATGCTCCAAACCCTTCCTCCAGGAGCGCGCTTGGGGGCAGTGCCAGACTCGATTTCATGCAGTGCTGAAGCAGGATTCCCCGGACCTCTCGCACCACTGCAGGCTGGGTGCCTCCCAGCACCTGCTCACATACAGGCAATGCATGCAGCAACTGTGCCCGCTCTGCCGCAAGAAGGAGGCACAGCTTCCTGCAACAAGGTGCGCTCTCCTAGGTAGAGGACCTGCGCATGGTTGGCTTTAAGAGACTGCTGCCACTTCCTGTTGCACCCTGGAGGGCACTTGATGCTTTCATGTTTGGCCAAGGGTACCTTTCAGCGTCTTGCGACAGAATGGCCAATGCTACCTATGACCGATGCATAGCAACAGAACTCATCTCTATGCACAGCTTGCACATACCGTCTGCTGCAGAGAGGTGTGCTGTCCAGGGTCAGTGTCTGCACAAGGCAAGGCAGGAGGTGGAGACTGACTCAAACGTTTGGGCGACACCTAGCGAGCAGCTGGAGGTACCTACTCCAGAGCTGCAGGCCATAGCTCAGTTTCTGCCTGAAGAGGTTGGGGGAAGGCAATGTAGCGGCCCTGGGCTGTGCTTGCGGGATGTTAGAGAGCGGTATGAAGGTGCGCGGGCCTCCTTTACTTCCTCAGAGGTAATGGCCTGCCCAGGAGCATGCCTGCGGAATGGGCATACCTGAAACATGCATGCAACTGGCATCCTCTGTTGTTGATAGATTGCATCCAGCTTTGCTCAATGTCGTCTCTTTGCAAACAACGCATTGCTGATCTGTTGCTTGATGAGGGGCAGTGGGACCCCTCGCGATTCATCCTCACTGACCATGATGTTGTGTCGCTGCATGTGTAGAGGCTCTAAGGATGCAACCTTTGCGTGAAGAGGCTAGAAACTGCGCTCTAGCCTACGTCGGCATCTGCAGTAGCACGACTGCGCCAGACGGCAAGCCATGGGGGATGCGAATCCTGACACTTGTGGAGAATTGGGACGCGACGTGGCTGGCGCTGTTCACTCCGGCACTGAGGGAGGTGCGATCCCATCTGCCCTCTACAGGGTCGTCACTTACAAGAGACTCGTCATGTGCGCTCTATCTGCATTTAAGGCTTGTGTGATGACACAGCCTGTGCATCACAAGTAGATGTAGCAGATCCAGTAGATGTAGAGGAGTGATGCCATACAAGCTCAAACGTGTGCTGCTCTGCAGGAAGTCATGGGGCACTTTGGCTTGCATTTTCCCTTCTTCTTGTTAAGGGACGCCCGGGTGATGAACATTGAAAAGCCTGAAAGCCCAACACGCATACTCAGCCTTGACATGCCCTGGGTAGACAGGTCCCTCCTCATGGACGCCATTGACAACATCTCGACACCAGCGATGAGAGACGGCGGGCGCATTGCCTACTTGCGTTTCTTTGACAGCACGTCTTGGGTGGCGGAGAGGAAGAAGGTTGCCAGCAACACGAATTCTGCATGAACCCATGCAAAATCTACGTAAGGTCTTGATTGCCTTGGTACATTGTACTAAGCTGAGACATCTATAAGAAGAAAAGAGGGGAACACTTCAGCTCTGTGCCTCTGTCACATACCATAGCCACGTGTGCACAGAGCGATGACTTGATGCTTGGCCTTGTCAAGGAAGCAAAGGTGTGAGAGTTATGCGCATGCACTCTGCGCTATGAAATTGATGGCGGTCTGTCCTGTGGCGCGGTGTCTCAGTTAAGGCTCTTACAGCATAGTGTAGGGTGAGACCCGTTGCATGGTGGGTATATCTCACGCAAGGTACAGCCACACCAATCGTCTTGCTCAAGTCTATGCCCACTCACACATCAAACTCGTGAGTTGCCACTCATATGATGATCATCTGGTCATGACCAGAGCTTCTCTCTTATATACATTGCCTGTACATCACCTCCACAGCTGGTATTGTACAAGGAAGTCCACAGGTGCAAATTTAGAGCAAAGCTCTTGCAAGCCACCCCACTTGCTGGGCGGCTTCTGTCAGCACCCTCCACATGTCGAAAAGCTGCCAAGGACTTTGTACACAAGCAGAAGGTGTCCTGCAAGCTTAGCTTCTGCGGGCGTTGCCTCAAGTAAAGCTGAAAAGGTTTCAGAGGTCTGACCAAGATCGGTGCGCTGCCAAATTGATATGTCTGATTGCAGAGAAGGTATTGCAGCAATGGCATGCGCGCCAAGATGGGCTGACGTAGGCCTGTTGCTGCTTGTGCCAGAGGGTTATGTCTGCGCCTGAAGCCCTGGGGTACACTGCTGTGCGCCTTTGGTGCAAGTTGTGCAGGGGTTGCCTGTACAATGCACCGGCAGAATGAGAGTTACTGTGCCTGGACCTGTAAGTCCTTCTGCCCCTCGTCCTTCTGCCCCTCACCCTACATAGCTCTCTGGAACTCAGCCTGTGGACGACCGGGGAGCCTTCGGGTCCTTGAGGCCTAGAATGCGCCGCACCACATCCATGCCCGTGGCCAAGCGCCTCTTCTGCTTTCTCGGCCGATTCTCAGGCGCGCCCACGCCGGCGCCCTCAGCCTGCTGCGTAGCTGGTGTGATACCCGGTGCATCTGCCCCGGGCGCCATGCGCTTCCTGGAGGGCTTTGCCGCCACAGGCGCCTGCTGCTGCGCTGCAGCCTCCGGAGCCAAAAGTGGCGCCATGGCATTGGAGTCTTCTCCCCCTGGCACTCCACTGCAACAGGAGCATAATCGCCATGTCACCAGGATGAAGCATTCTGACATCGGTGCGATGCCAGCACACCAGCAGACAGATAAAGGAAACCTCAGGGGTGTTGAATACACAGCACAACCCGCTGCGGGGGAAGCTGCTCCTCCATGGATAGCGTTCTGTACAAGACATCATGACAACCTAAAGGGCCCTCCCTCCGCGCTCACAGGATGGCAAGCCAAGGGCAGACACTGTCACGTTCTCAGGATCCAGGGAGTCGGTACCTTGGGGCCACGACTCGATGGCTGGCAGCCTCTTCAGCAGCCTCTGTGCTCACTGTCTGGCCAGTGACGGCCCCTGTTGTTGTGACTGGACCACCAGCCTCATCCACCCCCAGCGGATGCGCATCTGTCAAGCCTGCTGCTGCGCCTGCTGAGGCAGCCTTCTCACCAGGCCCTGCACAAACATGAAATGCTCGACTCTTTGAGCCTGGCGCTCGGCACCCTGCCGGAGCTGACTTGCATGAGACACAGTCCTCATGTCTGGTGTGCAATGTGCGACAGGCTTGATATGGCAGACTTTGTAGGCGATCACGGTCACCCAACATGGACGATGGCCTAGCACTCCCGATAACGCTGGCAGAAGCATCTACCTGATGAAGCACCACTGGCAGACTTGAATTTAGCGCCACCTAGGCGGTGGGCATGTTCAATCATGTCCAGCCCCTGTCGCACATCAGCGGCTCTCGGGGAGTCCCTCAGGTCTGCCATTGTGCCTGTCCCTCCCTGCGGGTAGATCAGACTCTTGCACAGGAGCACAACGACCTTCCTGGTTCCTGTAGACATTGCACCTGTACCTCGCTGTAAACAAATTAGAGCCTTCATTGCGCAGGATCCTAATAACCCTCCTTCTTCCTGTAGAGACACGTGAGTAAAGTCCTTGCTGCAAGATGGTGCCTGAAAGTGTCCAGTCCAAAGGCAAAGCTGTTGCGGCTCACCTGTGAAGGGCTGAGGGGTGTTGCTGGCACATCACTCTTGTGCTGAGGGTTGCTAGCTACAGGATGGCTGCCTTCTGCTTGGGATGAGCCCTTCTGGCTATCTCCCTTTCCCTTATCCCCAAAGATGCCTGAGACAACAGGTCTGTAATTATAGCCATTCCATGATATTCTGCTCTAATACCTTCAGAGACGTTTGCTGGGGACGAGGCAAGAATAGTCACAAGTAGGACCAGATGGGCGCTTGGGTGCTCTCAATTACCTCGAAAGGGGCTGAACACAGCCCTTAGCCCCTTTCCAAACATGGTGGTCTTCTGAGCAGAAGCCTGGCTGCGGCCTGCACCTGCATGGAGGCCACGCATCAGATTGTACAGCACACAGTAGCACATCAAGGGTGGTCATTGCAGTACATGCATGCCGCATGCACTCGGGTCACCAGAGAAGACATGGACGGGACGCACCATGACTACCGCTGCTGGGGTGAGGACCTTTCTCTGGAGTGTCTTGGGAGGCAAAGGCGTCTTGTGAGGGGCCCATAAGCATGTCAGGCGCCTGGGTGAGGGGCATGGCATCAGCCGGCCTGCATCGCAACCAACAGTTGACATTTCCTGGCATGAGCTGTGCTAGGCACTGAGCAGCCAGTCCTGCGGAAGACCCTGGTTGATGCCATAGATATATTTCGTTTGGATCTAATGGTTGTCTTGGCGAGGGAAGCACCTGGCATGCACAGGTGCTCTGGGGATCTCATTGTCCAAGAGATCAGCAGGTGCAAGGCCTCCTGGACTGCCTGGCAGGGGCTCTAACAACTCGTCGCCTTCCACCTTTGAATGTTTACCGTCATCTTTCTGGCCTGCATTGCCTGTCCCACTAGACTGCACAGGACCTGCTGAGTTGCCGTGCGGTAATCGCGGGATCGCTGTTGCTGTGGCTTCATCAGTGGCTACGTCGCCATGTGCATTTGGTCTCTCCTCTCGTCCCACACTGACACTGTCTGCGTCCTTGTCCTCCTGCGTATGCCACCCTGCACGCAGCAAGGTCTTATCTCATGCCAAAGCCAACGTTTGCTGGCATACGGTTCGTCTCCGCATACACTTGCGGGGGCCAACCTGAGTCGTCCTGAGAGAGATCTGCGAGCTGCGATTGAGGCACTTGGCACTGCGCTGCAAATTCTGCAGGGTTAAATGTCCCCATGGCCCCAAGCAGACTGCCTCCCCGTTCTGAGATATCACCAAGTAAAGGCCCAGGTTGTGCAACAGAACGCATCGACGATCTATATGTCAAAGATCCAGCCTGAAGACAGATCGCTGGGTGGGAGGAATGGCAAGGCCTCGTCAGCATCTGGATGATATCTGGAAGCCCTCCTCCAGCCGATAGCCTCAGTGTTCGCGAATAAGCCGCAGGCCTACCGAGAAAGGACACTGATGCTCCTGAAACTATCTAGTGACGTCTTCGAAGCTGCCATTCCAGACAGAAGGATTCCCTATTAGAGTTGCCTGCAGACTGACCTTATGCAACCGAGCCTACTGATGCTGAAAGCAGCAGATGAATGAGGTATGGAAGAGGCAGGCAGCTCACATCCAAAGGTCAGGGAGCTGGTTGTCTGGGCTGGGGAGCCCTTGCTCTGCTGGGCGGCCTGATCAAAGACAAAGCCGTTGTCCTCCACCACCTCTTCTGACACGTCTGGGATGTGCACATCATCTCCAAAGATGTCCTCAGGCGCCACTGCGAACTCCCTGAAGAGCTCAGCCCCGGCGTCATCATGCTGGTCTGTTGAATGCGCGCCTGCGCAGGCGCATGCGCTAGTTCAGAGGCCTTGCACCTCCTTTAGCATGGCAGGGCAAAAGCCTCATACAGCTGCGGGAGATCCGAGTTGCATCACGGCTCGGACCTGAGAGACCAGAGAGTGCAGTGGACCTCAGGGGGCTGTAGTGCCATTGCACACTAATGGAGACACACAGCTGCCCGCATCCCATGTAGCAGGCAAGAAGCACTGGCTCACCTGCTGAGCCCACATTGCATGCCCACACTGCCTTGGGCTGGCCTATGGGATTGCAGAAAAGCCTGCAACAGATTGCACCCAGTCAGAGAGCTGCTCGCTCAGGCAATGATTCTCACTGATTCCAGATGCTGGAAGAAAAGCTGTCTCGCCATGCGCTCACTGTTTGCTCTGATGTGTCCCTCATGGCCAAAGCCTCTGCAATGCGTAAAAGTACAGGAAGGTTGACCATATCCATGTCAAGGCCACAGCAGGCTGGCTACATGGCTCTGTGGCACAAAGTGTATACATGGTGCACAGGCTCAGGGCAAAATACGTCATCCTTGACTTGCAAAATGCCTGATTAGATAGAGACAGATTGATATATTTCAATGAGATGCTTTGCGAGCAACAGAGCAGGGCACGATTCTTGCGGGCGTTCGGGGTTACCTGGTCTGCACTAAGGCTTTGCTGCCAGCACGCCACTCCAATCCAAAGGGGTCTTCTTGTACAGTGTCTCCTGATCTGGGGAAAGATTCAGAAGCCTTAGCACCCATCGATGAAGGCTAAGCCATGTCCGCTGGCACTGTTCGGCACGTCATGATCCTTGGACTGGCGATACCTCCCTCACATACGGCAACCGCCCACAGGTCTAGAGCACTGCTACAGCGTGGCCACCCTCCATTTCACTCACAGTATATGTGCGCATAGGCTCACCGTCGATCTCCCCTGCCATGCTTTGAGCGCTTCGCAGCATACACAGCATGCATGCCATCAAGACAGCTACATGTAGCTGTGGACAGGAAATGCATTCGCGAGCTGTAGGGCTGGAGGTCAAGGGAGCCTAGGAAAGCGTTGGCTGAAGCAGCATCCGATCATGAATCAGCATTGGCCGCGGCTGCAGGTGGCTTTTCAAGAGGGTCCCACAATGACACGCATCAGCTACAAAGCTGCCTCAGCTAATGCATGGATGCTTCGTACACTTATTCCCTGCCTGAGCCCCATGATCGCGCCGGCAGCAGGGCTGTGTATAGGACTGGACTCAGGTACGCTCCTCACGCACGCCCTCTTCCTTATCGCTGTGTCATCTGCTGCACATTCGCAAGCCCGGGAAGACCGCAGTTTTCATTGTTGCACTTCAGCGCTTCATGCTGCGCTCATTCTCCTGAGATCTGCCTCCACCTGTGTTTCCTGATGGGGTGACATTTGTTTCTGTTGCAGTGAACACTAGGCGGCTGCTGCAGTCTTGGCCTCGTGAGCAGCCAGGCCTTGCCATGGTCGACTTCTGGCACGTCATGTCAGAGCGGCTGACAGAGCTAGCATTTGATGTAGACTGCAGCTACGGTTGGACAATTCCGCTACAGCCCCAAGTTCTTAAGCCGCTCACAGCTTTGACAAAGATGAGCTTCCATGTGACAACAGGTCGCGACGGGATGTCAGAAGGTGTTACATTGGACCTTCCAGAGCTCAAGATGTTGCATGTCGAGCAGTATACTGGCAGGCACCTTGACCTTAAGTGCCCAAAGCTGACCAGTCTGACATTGGCTGGCTGTAGCCAGGGTCTGGTGTCCTTGCAAGCCCGCCTTCAGGAACTTCTTACAGGGGCTTCTCATGACTTCAGGATCCACTCTGGCTTTCCAATGAGCAATCTGATACATTTGGTCTCACTGAGTATCAAGTGCCATGCTGATGACGAGAAGCAATTGTTCCAGGCGCTGCCCCTGATGCAGAATCTGCAGACCTTGAATCTTGGTGTCCATCAGGGAAGCCTGTTGCAAGGCCTTCCGCATTCTCTGTGCAAAGTGAGCCTGCACTATGCCCGCGATGGAGGTTGGGATACCGCTGTGATCCCAGAGCTGCAGCAGCTGTCAAATCTTGAAGACCTGGAGATCATCATTGAGGCACGTAGCACTGCTGCATTGTCCAGTGATCTTAGGCCGTTCATGGAGATGCAGAGGCTGTGCACTTTCCAGCTGGGACCCTACGATGCCTGGACACCAGGTTCTTTCAGCGCGCTAGCGCAGTTGGAGGTGGAGCTCATGAGATCTGGCAGCAAACTCAAGCTTACATATTGACATTTGAGCTGACATACTGACAATAAGGCACTATGGTAATAAAATCTGAGGGCTGCTTAGGACTCGGAGGTGTAAGGTGGGAAAGACAGGTGAGAGACAAGATCATAAGTGTGGAGGGCCGCCTGCATCCCCGCATAAAGTTCTTCATGCAGCTGCGCACCGCTGTGTGGCCTGTGTTGATAAGGGCATCATGCTGTGTGATACGATGTGATTGCTCAGGCATGACTCCTATTATGATAGATCCCAGATGCATGTGGAATATTGGGAGTGTCATGCGCCTCTTATTGGCTATGGTGGGCCCTTTGTGGCCACAAGTCTCTGCAACGCTGACCAAATCAGAAGGTGGATCGTTTGCATGTCAGGCCCTGCAGAGATGGGCTACACTGGCCGCCACTGCCCACTGTGACATGAAGTATGGCGCACAGGCTCACTGGACTCATCAAATCGCCTTTCAACTGCACAGTCTGTGATGGCGAGGGTGATCATCATGTTTGATAGAGACAGTCTGCAAGCAACGTAGCAAGACTTATTTGTTGCGGGCAGCGGCCGCCTGGTCTGCACGAAAGGTCTGCTGCCAGCACGCAATTGTGGCCTAAAGCTGTCCTCCTGTGCAGCGTCCTCTGCTGTGGGTGGGACTGCTGCGGCCGTGGCGGCCATTGATGAAAGCTAAGCCTCGTTTCAAGCAAGCTGCAGGCACCGTCCGGCACGTCACAATCCTTGGACTGACAATACCTGCCTCGCAGATGGCGGCTCTCTACGGACATCCAGCACAACTACATACATGCGGGATTGCCGACTGATATAATTGACAGCCAATGTGCGAATTGGCTTATGGTGCCATGCTTTGTGTGCTCCGCAGCATACACAGCATGCCAGCTCCTGCATTGCGAGCAAAGCTGTCCCGATGGGCATACTGGCGAGTCTTGAGGGGTGGCTGCCAGCAGGGAAAGCATTGCATGATGGCCCCATGCTTGACGCGGGCCTGAGCTAAAAGACCTAGACCAAGGGAGCCTAGGATACCGTCGCCTGCACCTGAACCCGGTTGCCAAGTCGCAGAAGTTTCGCAGAGGAAACATGGATACAGGGGTTGAGAATTTAGCAGCCCTTCCCATCGATGTGCTCTGTCAGGTAGTAAAGTACTTAGAGATTCATGACAAGCTCCGGTTGCAGCTTGTGTGCACAAAATTCTATGCTCTGCTAATCAGCCCGCCACCAGGAGAAGGTCTGTGGGGCGAGTGTCACCTGCCGACGGACTTCAGCTGTGCTGGTGATTACACCGATCCAGTGGTGAGGAGGTAAGTAAGGGTCAGCTTGCGCCCTGCGCTGCCCTTATGAGTCAGTGACTTGCATGACATAGAGTCTATGCTTGACGGAGACATTCTCTGTTTTTGATGAGGCTATGCGGGCTTTAGAGCAGGCTATGTATAGATGGGCAGACGTTGTAAACACACACCTGTTCCTGAAATCTCAGAACTGCAGGTGGCTTCTCAAAAGAGTTCCGTACATGACACGCATTACCTGCGACACTACCTCAGCCGAGGATGATTGGATGCTTCATACACTCATTCCCTGCCTGAGCCACCAGATAGCACCAGCAGCAGAGCTGTGTATAAATTTGGACAAGAGTATGCTCCTCATGTGATCACACATGCATGAGTTTTTGTTGCCCTGCTGTCTGTTGCACCTTTGTAGGCTCAGGAAGAACGTGTTCTAGCCCTGATGTCTTGCACTCCACCGCTGCACTGTTCTCCCATATGGCTGTCTCAATCTGTGATCGCTGATCAAAGGATTGCTCATGTTGCAGGTCACACTTCAAAGCTGCTGCAATGTTGGGCCGGTCAACAGTCAGAGGATGCCATGATGGACTTTTGGCATACCTTCTCAGAGCGCCTAACAGAGGTAGCATTCGATGTAGACTGGATGCAACCCCACGAGGAATCCTTCGATGTATGGGCGCTCCCTCACAACATGAGACACCACCACCAACAACGTGTTGAACACGAGACACTGCTACCGCTTGAAGGACTAAAGCAGCTCACAGCCTTGACAAACCTGAGGTTTAACGTCACAACAGAGCCTGGGCAGGGGTTGAGAGCAGGAGATAGGCGGTGGCGCCAAAGCTGAAGGTGTTGCATTTTGAAGGATACTGTGGCAGGCGCCTGGACCTGGACTGCCCAAATTTAACTAGTCTAACATTCGCTGAATGTTGGGGAATGGGACATGTGTCCTTGCAAGCTCCCCTTCAGGGCCTTTTTGTTAGATCTTCGGAGAAATTCAATATTCATGCTGTCTTCCCGCTGAGCAATCTGATAGACCTGGTCTCACTGAGTATAGAAAGCGGTGTTAATGATGAGGCGAAACTGTTCCAGGCTCTGCCAATGATGCAGAACTTGCAGATATTGGATCTTGGTGTCAATGAGGGAAAGCTACTCCAAGGCCTTCCATATAGTCTGCATGAAGTAAGCTTGCAGTTTGCCGGTAGTACAAGCTGGGATAATGCAGTGATCCCAATGCTGCAGCAGCTTTTGAACCTCAAAAATGTGAAGATCCTGGTTAAGTTGTGTGGCCGTGACGCCTGTGCTGTGTTGTCCTGTGATCTTAGGCCATTCATAGAGATGCAAAGGCTACGCACTTTTCAGCAGGGACCCTGGGAAGCCTGGACACCGGGCTCCTTCAGAGCACCAGGGCAGTTTGAGGTGGAGCTCATGAGGTCTGGCAGCAAACTTGAGCTTATGTACTGACTCCAAGGCAGTGCTGGCAAGATGTATGGGTTGCCTAGGACTTGCGAGGTGGGAAAGGCAGGTGAGAGACAAGATCGCGAGTGTGGGCCGCATGCGTAAAGCTTCATAGAGCTCTTCATGCAGCTACGCAGCATGCTCTGCCCGGCAGGCCTGCGCTGTGGGCCGCAGTTGCTTCAGTTTAGGCATGTCTGATGCAATGGCAATGAGTAGCAGTACATGTAGCAGTGCATCTGTACATGTGGCGGTATATCATATGCATGATGGCGTTTACGAAGATCCAAATGCCTGTGAGTCCTTTCTAAGGGTCAAGCTACTAGGAATTGCCATCGCCAGACAATATCCCAGACATGTAAACCTTTCCCCAGGACCATCCTGTGACTGTGCAGTTCCGCCGGAGCCGTAGTGTCCTTATATAATGCAGCAAGCTCTCGTTGCAATTGAATATCGAACATCATAAGAGCTGGGCTGCTGCAAACATCTCATCTCCGTGCTGCTGACCTGCCACTACACAGACGCAAGGGCAGGCAAGCCAAAGGTGGCCTTATAGCTAGTCTACCTCTCATATGCCATGAACTTCGTCTTATAGAATTAGCTAGCTGCTGATGGGCGTCCAAGATATCTCTGCTGCTGATTCCCAAGCTATTCTGTCTTTGCGACTTCATGCATTGTAGCCCTATGCTCATGGCGCTCATCTCTCCTTTGGCAAGGGCGTCATCTGTCTGTGTATAGTTGCAAGGGTTGATCACGCATTGCTCCCTTTGGATCAAAAGCTTAGATTCTAGAGGACATGTTGGGTTCCCTGACTCCGTAATGTTTGCACCTGCTCCCACTCATAAGATGTGCCCCAAAGAGGGCTGGGTGCAAAACCTTCCAGGTATGGCTCCCATACATTGTCTTGCAAGTGTTGAGGTCTGCACTTGCCCCTCTCCTTGCAAAAGCTAGCACCTCTTTCCAGCTTAAGGCGCTGGAAGCCATGCTGCTCATGCTAGAAGCTCTGTTGCTTATGCTGATAGCAAGAGATAGCCACAGGGAAAATCACAGCATACATAGGCTGAGGAATTCCATACATTACATATCTGGCATCACTCATTTGGCCGAGCCTGCCAATTCAGGAAATCATTGTGGTTGCATTGATAAGATTGCTGCTCCTTCGCTGGGATCCTTCCAGCACTCTCCCTCTCTGGTGTCCATGTGGTGGTGCATTGGGCTGTGGGAAAGACTTAGATAGGCCGCACATGACAAGCTCACATTCCTGCCGCCAGTGCTGCAGCGGGCAGGAACGGTGGCCGGCTTGGTAGGTAGTCTTGTCTTACTGCTCGGTGTCGCTTTCGCCTATCTCGGTGACCTGGCTGCCGATCTCCCAGTCAGTCTCGGCCCCACTGTCGAAGTCGGACTCCTTGCCAAAGTCGCCTATGATGCTGTAGAACGGGCTCCGTAGCATTGGCGCCGCGCTGATGACTAAGCCCTTGGGGGGCAAGTCAGCGGTCCCAGGCTCCAGCTGCAGCCGGGGACGCTTCACCTGCATTGTCCATGTCACAGAGATTGTGCTCTGTCTGCTACAGGGGTCAGCCAGGCGATAAATGCCACCTTGCTTTCAAAGTGCCGAGGCTTGCAGCCCACTTGTGATGAACACCCTGGATGATTTGCACAACATGCTGAGACAGTGTGTCAGTTAATGCGGCAGGCAGACCTGCATGGGGTTGCCAAATTGATCACACAGTATCTGGGCGCATATCATGACTCTAATCCCGAGCGGGGATCGGGCTTCTGATCAGCCCTGGGTGATTGGAAGAGATGTGATGTTTCTCTCTCTATCTTCTCACCGTGCAGGGGCTGCTAAGGCGGGTCTTGCCGCTGTCCAGGAAGTTCTTCACCGTCTGGAGGCCCTCGCTGCTGTGGTTGACGATGGCGCTTAGAGGCACCTGCTGCCCCTCTCCCTGCCCCAACTGATACCCTTCCTGCAGAGCCTGCAGAGCAGGATTACCGCTCAGCCAGCAGGCCTTGAACAAGTGCAGATCCCTCACCCTGACTGCTTTCATAAAACATGGCTCTGGGCCTTCTATGGCCGCCTCCACATTGAGACACCACGGCAATGATATCCTAGAGTTCAGCCGTCCTACTCATGCTCCCGCATGCCTGACTCAAGCTGTTGCAGCAGAGATGGGAAATGCCCGCATGCACTCTAAAACCTGATGCATGCACAGAGAGCAGACGCAGCTGCCCTTTAGTGATCCTGCCAGGCAGGCCGAGACAGTTGAGTGCGTCACAACGAGCAAGGAATTAGGCAGTAATGCATACCTGAACTGCTCTGATTGCATGCGAGAGGACTGTGGGGCTGACAGGCGACTGGGCCAGTCTCAGGTCCAGCCAGAGCCGGACGCTGTTCTGCAGGTCCGTGCAGAGCGCCCGCAGCAGCTCTGTGGAGCCCCTGGCCTCCTGGCACGCCCTCAGAGACTGCTCCCACTGGGCCACGCCCTGACCCATCTGCACATACACCCCGACATCGATGTCTTGTGCAGTGCTCAGGCGCAGCCAGCATCGCCGAGCCTTCGGCTGCCACATTTTGACTTCTGCACTAATTTAAAACGAGAAGCGCTACATGGGATAATAAGTGATCTACAGACAACATGTGGCAATCAAATAGCCATGTGCACTGCGGCTGCACATGGATGTATCATGCTTCAACTTGCCAAGGATATAGCACACAGATAGTCCTCAAGCGTTGAAGGGCTGCAGTGTATATCCCTGGCAACAAGAACCACAAAGCATCCAATAGCAGCTTTGGTCTCTGTGAGTCTCTTTCAATGTCTCCGCTAAGGCAGAGCTATACCACGAGCGCTGGGCCGTCATTTGCTAGATGCTGGCGGAACTCCTCCATGCGGGCGGCCACCTCAGCGATGCTGTCGGCCGCCTTCAGCTGCCGCCGCCAGCTTGGCCGCCTGTTGCGCCAGGCAGACTTCACCGCATTCCAGGGGACGTTGTCCTCCAGGTGCGTCAGCTGGTCGCGCACCTGCACACGGCAGACGCAATCGTAATGAACTCTTTGCAAAGTGCAACTCCCTACGCTCATCAGCCACACCTCCTGTTGCACCAGGCGGACTTCACCGCATTCCGGGGGACGTTGTCCTCCAGGTGTGTCGACTGGTTGCGCACCTGCGCGCAGCATGTGCTTTGCTTCATGCACAGCTTGCAGCAGCAGGCTCTCAATGCCCATGTGCCAGGCACTGTATGCACTCCACGGATAATTTCCATCCATATTTGGCAACTACTGGCGCAGATGCAAGCAGGATCTTGTGCATGGTACTGGAGTGGCTGCAGATGCAAGATCTCATAGCGCACGTGCATGAGTGAGATGCATGAGCGTGGTTGAGTGGTGCAGGCAACATTTGTTACAGGAGCGCATGAGCAATGCCAGGGCAAAAGCTGTGCAGCATCACTACCTGTCCCAGGTAGCCCTTCTGCTGCGCTACGCTGGTGGCTATGTTGGGCAGGCAGGGCGGCGGTGGCGCCACGCAGTACTCTGCAGCACACAGCATTCTGAAACTTCCTGTCCTGACAGCTTGAAACTCTATGGAGGATAGCCTGCGGCACCATGCAATTCTCTACAGCAAGCAGCAGCCTGATGCTGCCTGGTCAAGACAAGCTCTGCTCCTCACAGGGTGCAGGTGGCTGCTCTGTAAGATGTGGGCATGCAGGAAAGGCAGCAGGTCTGGGTGATAGGCGCATACCTTCTTCTGGCACGTTTGCTTCCTCATGGACGTCGCTTCCTTCACCCACCAGATCAGGTCGAGCGCCTTCTGCTTCCAAGGGATCATCCTGTAGCATGCACCAACCTGATCAGGACACCCAATGACCAGGTGACAGCCAGCAGCATTTTACTGAGAAGGAGACATGAGATGACAGCAGCATAAAGTTGCAGCATGCGTGTTCCCAAGGCCTTGCAGGAGGAAGGCGCGCATGTAGGTGGCAGAAAGATATGATACAGAGACGGCGCAAGCTGTGCCAGCGCATGCTTTACAGGCAAGCCCATGCCCATGCATGGGACACAGAGCTGGAGCGCAGGGCGCCTTTACCTCGCCCTGGTCCTTGGACCGCTTCTCTAGGTAGCGCTGCTGCACTCTGAGCGTCTCCGAGCCGTCCGTGGTCCGCACCACGACCCAGCCGTTGCCCTCCAGGGCCACGATGTCGCCGTCCACCCCAGTCAGGTCCTGCGCGCTGCGCTTGCCTGTGCTGGCCACCACCACCCTGCACGCACAGTCAGCAATAAGTCACAGTGTCGCCAGTGCAGTACACTCCCGGTTTCAGACCAAGCAAGAGAGAGCTTGCTTTGTCTTGCGTTCTACAGATGGTTGTGACACTTTCAGGGAACCTAGGAAGCAAGACCACTGAGTGCCAAGACTCCAGCCATAGACGTTCACAGCCATATGTAAGATGCAACGCGGGTGAGTCAAAAAGCTCACCGGTCACCAACCCTGAAGTCTTTCCTACTCTGACTGCCTGTGCTGTCCCGTGTTGTTGTGGGCATCTCTGGTTTGTGCATGACCTGGTATGCTTCAAAATGTGCCTGCACATCAGCATACCCTTCTTGTCACTGCCACCTGGACAACATGCATGCATGCATGAGACAGACTTTTCCTTCAGATGCTAGGGCAATGAGAGCCACCAGAAATAAAAACCACATCTAGAGACAGTCTCCAGCCGACTTCGCCTTCACCATTGTCCGGGGACAATAGAAAGGGAAGGACTGCACCTTCAGGAGATGTACTGCGATAGCAGCTGCTGTATGCAATTGCCTGGCATGCACAGCCGTCGCAAAACCTCCGTTGCCTACAAGGATACCTATAAGATCGGGCCCGGGCTCCTGCGCGACAAAGTGGCATGTTCAGATGTTCAGCATGCTATCGCCCTTTCTACAACACGACTTTTGATGACTGGCTATCAGGCTGCCGAGACCTCGCCGTACGTATTCAGTACTTTGACCAGTTGTTTGTGACCCAAGGAAGGCAAGCTCGGGCCCAACTCATCGGCAGGGTTTTCCCCGAGAGGTGTGACAAGCACCGGAAGGCACATCTGCACGCAGTGGCATTGCAGCACTCACCTGCACCTGCGCACCCCCAAAGAGGCTGTCTTGCTCTGCGAAAAGGGCAATGCTCCGGTCAGAAACTCGTGAGCTTAGGGGGATGGTCAAGGCCTGCTGCACTTGCTGGAAGCGGCCTGCAGCATCAGCATTGAAGAAGCTGGTGCCACCGCCTCTCAACTGATCTTGCAAGCCCTGCAACGAGGCCAGCATCGCCCTCTGCCGCGACAAGGCCAAGCCTTTGCGGTCGAAGAGCCCCTAGCACCAGACGGGCAATAATTCTCTCGTGCCCTTTGGTTTGGCCTTAATCTGACTACGTCAAACAGTTGTGCGGAGATCCGTCAACGTTCGCAGAGTCAATCTGCTTCGAGCTGCATGTGTTTGACAAACTCGCTTCACATTGGGGCGTTTGCATGCAAAGCTTGAGGGTGACTCAGCTGCTGCTGTCACGTGACACCAGCTTCACAAAGTGCGGAATCTAGCAGGAGCCTTAAGCAGCTTCTCGGGGCTTCCTTGCTCTGTCAAGATCATCCTTGCTTCCTCGCACCCTCCGGAGATCGCATGCGCGTGAAGAATACTGCAAAGACTGCTGTATACGATCAATACCATGCCGGATCTCACTTACTCCTCACGCCCCAACTACGACTCAGCAGTCTGCGGACACGCTGTCTCACAGCAAGCTGTGTGCCCGGCAAAGCCCGACATAACCCACGCACGCAGTGACGGGGGCCACTCTGTCAGAAGGGCGAAGCGGGCAAGATCGCCGCAGGGCAGAGGCACAGCTTCCTCTGACGAGGTGCAAACCGCTCCGAGCGGTTCAGAGTCTGAAACTGTTTTCGCGCATGGCCAGCCCTGTTTACCCCCCTCCAGTCCCTTGTTTGTGACATCTTCTGTAGTATCTGCTGAACGAGGTTATCTTACGCCTGCATCACCACCACCCTTGCCAGCATGATGCCATTCATTCTATTTCTTACTGCAGATCACTTAAGCTTCTCTTGCCTTTAAGCATTGTCGGAGGTTGGCTGCCTTGGTTGTGTACTGGGCCTGACCGAAATTGCTCCATGCAGGGCCAACGTTTGCACAAGGTGCAGAAGACAGAGCCAACCTTCGAGCAGCGGATCGAACAGGCGAAGGCCACTGCTCAAGAACTAAGGGCATCCATGGATTCAAGCTTCCGATCGCTGCGGGCAACCTTCCAACGGATGGAGGCATCCGCTCAAGTCCTCACGGCGCCGCAACACCGGATAGCAGAGAGGCCAAGATATCAGGGGACTGCGATCAACTTTTGGTATAAAGGTGGGCCTGCCTCCTCCTACGGCTCTAGGAAGGACGTGGCCTGCATAGAGTGCAGTCTTGATTTCGACAACTCACCCCTGTCATCGACTGGTTGTAGTCACACTGGGCAGACTCGTCATGGGCTCTGTTGTAAGGAAAGATGCCCATGTTTGCACCTGGAATGGCACTGCTTGTCCCGCGCCGTGCGTGCTGGCTGACTGCGCTGCGTGCTGGTGCAGGCGCAGAAGATCGGATGCTGGAGGCCTTGCGAGATGACGGCAGGCAGCGCGCTCTCGCGCACGTGGGAATAAGCAGTACTGCCACCGCACCTGACGGCAAGCTCTGGGGGGAACGCATTGCCCGCCTCGTGTACGACTAGTTGTACACGTACAACTCAGTGCTGACTGGGGAGCACGAGACGGTACGCGTACACTCTGCTCGCTGCATGGATTTTTGATGATGAGACGTGACCAGTGCGCATGAGGTCCAAGTGAGGGCCTGCGGTGACTGCCGGCTGAGTGATCCAGGCAAAGGAGTGGTCCTCCAGAATTCTGAATGACTCTGACTCAACAGACTGGCTCTGCAGGACATCGCCGCCCACTTCGGCCGCCACTTCATGAGCTTCTTGAATAGCAGCCACCAGAGTACCGACATGGAGCGCTATATGGGCGTGCCAGAAGCCGACAGCCTGGCATACACCCTCAGCCTCGATATGCCCTGGAAAGAGAGGTGCTTCATTATGGAGGTCATTGACAAGATTGACAGTGAGCGAGAGAGGAGGGGTGCGCGCAGTGCATACTTGACCTTTCTTGGGCGTACTTCCTGCAAGAAAGCCAGCTGGAAGGATGAAAAGAAGCTGGCTCGTGCTGAGCGTCGTGCTGAGCTGGCTGCGTGACTCTCATGTGCTGCCGCCAGTCACAGACATGCTTGCAGCTGCATGCTCTCTATCGCACACTACCTGTGGCTCGTGTGTAACAACTTTACAAACATGCTGCTCTATGCTTCGCTTGCTGCATGATCTCTTCATGTACAATGGGCATTGAGGGTTTTCCTGGGAGGATGATGTGGAGAAGCTAGCCTTTTGTGAGCCGGCTGCATGACCATCATGTGCAGCCATAAGTAGGTTTTGCCAACTCTGTGGGGTAGGTACATTGGGTGGTGAGAAGCACCCGTCTTGAAGTGTTCAGAGCCATTGTGCTTCAGGGAGAAATGGTCTCACATGTTTGAGGGGCCAGAAACTGTAACATCCAGGTCTGATAGCGCTTAAATAGCACTGGTTTGGTTCACAGTATATACCAAGATAACAGCAACGCCAGTGCCAACAGGCCTGGCGGGTGGACTATGAGGTTGACCTATCAGATAGGAGTCAGACTGCATAGCAGGCAACAGGACACTGTCCGCTGAAGGTAGACCACAGGGTGGTCTACCAAGTAAATATGTTACAGAAACAATGCAGGCATTCATGTGGCAAGAGGACCTCATTGCTATTGCCACATTCGTCAATGCGTGCTTGCGTAAGAGGATCAAACATCTGATCAGCCTGGTGTGGCTGGAAGAGATGTAACCTGATCTGATAAGTTAGCCGCGGTATAGGGTTCGAATGGCTCTGCTCTTCTCTTCCTTACATGGTCCCCACTTACACCATCGTTGTGCACATAAATCCCAACAGCCTTCCCCCCGAAGATTCAGTGCAGTATACCCCAGATAGTGTCATAACTATTGTACAAAGCCTTTGCTTGACCTAATGTTTTCTGTGATCAGCTCCTGACTCGGATGACTCACTATCAGAGCTGGAGGTAAGCTCAAGGTCTGAGAAGGTGGAGGTGCCAGCCTGGCTCTTGTCAGAAGCAGAAGTGTCCACATCTTCAAGGCCACTCTGGCCGGCATGTTCCTGGAAGACCTGCTGTGATACTTCCGCCAGTGGAATAGCCTTGCTCTGTGCCTGCCCACTGCTCTGTGTCTCCCCATTGAGCTTGTTGTCCCCATCCTCCTCTACATATTCCCAGTCATCCCCGTCTTCAAGATCGTCCTCAGGCAATGTCCCACTCTCAAAGGCCTGCAGCCACAGATACAGGTTAGCACACTGTGGCGCTCCATCCATGGCACCTCCCCCCATTGCAGAACCCCAGCAGCAAGCACTGGAGCGGAAGCTCCAGAGAACTGTGTTGCTGGCTTGGGCACACCCCTTCAGGAGGACCTGCTGCTCTTGAGTGCTCCCATTGAGATGGTTCATCAAGCTGGCCTGTAGCATCTCAACTGCGTGTATACACGCCCCATAGACTGCAGGGACCAGCTCATGCAACAGAATGTGCTATGCATTCCTGATTGCTTCGAGGCGCAGAGCACCTCTGTGTTGCATCAGCTGGTCCTGATTGAAACAATGGACTCTCAGTGTGCTGTGATTCTAGATTCAAATGTTGAGGGAGACACTGACACACCTGCAGCTGCTCATCCTTGCTGAGGCCCATGCGCCCGCGCCACAGCGGCCTGAGCGTGGCCTCGCTGACGCCGCCGTGCCCGCTGATGTCAGCATGCGTCAGCGCGTCCAGGAAGCCCTCCGCTGCCTCCGCTGTCACCCCCCCGTACCAGTCCCCGTCGCAGGGGCTGACTCCCCCATAGACCAGGACGTTACCTGCATACTGCAGCAGCAGTCCCCCTGTCATAGCCGTATCAATGCCTTCCACATTCATGGTATGGGGTGAACATTGTGTGGGATACTTCATTACGCAGATAATAATTGAGTGAGACCATGCTGAATTTCCCATATACAAGGGCGTTCCTCGCATACTGCAACAAATCCCCTTGTTCTTGCCGAGCCTATGGCTTCATGACAGCTTTCCAAGCAACTTGGGCAGGCAGCATGATGTGCCGGCATGAGAAGGTTTGTTGATGGCTGTCTAAGAGCTCTTCAGGCAACGAATTCAGACACATAAACTGACGCCGTGAGAGGTTTAGGTGTAAAGGGATGCCCTCACCTTGTGGCCGCCGATATGGGAGCAACGGAACACAGCAATGCTGGCTTCCAGGTCTCTCTCAGCGATGAGGCTGTCAAGCCGCCTGACCAGCTTGTCTCCTATCGTGCCACATCTGCAGTCCCTCGACCCATGTGTACACCTGCAAGTTAAGTACCAGTTGATGAACCAGAGCACCACTGTGCCAGAGCGCCAGCAAGGCTGAAGAAGGCGCCTGCAGGAAGACTCAGACCAGGCGCAAAAGCACCTGGTCAGCAAGCAAGCGCAAGCTGGGTTGAGCAGCATCGTGAATGCCTACTGCGCAGACGACAATTCTAGCAGATGCACTTAGTCTAGATGAAGTGTGTGTGCAGGGCCTCACACAAAGAGGCTGAGGGGCGGTGTGGAGCGCGCTGCGCTTTGCACGCTCTTCTTCAGGGGCGGAGGCGTGAAATCAGGGTTGTCATCTGTGGGTTGCGACACCACGGCTGCTATGACGCCAGGCAGTGCCTCCTGGTCTAAGCCTTTTACCCACATTCCTGCAGGCCGTGTCATACACAGTTCTGCTCTGCTACCCAGGCTCTTGACGCTCTGACACAACAGCACAATGTGCATGAAATGCAGCCACATGACAAACAGTTGACAGAGCGCTAAGCAGGAGAATGCGTAGGCGCCAGTCAGAATACCTGATGGGAACAGCATGGCGTCACACTTCCCAGGTCTAATTTGGGAGTGCGACGACAGGTCTGCATTCTCAAAGGCACTGATCCGCACAACACCTGCGCTTGTACGAGAAGTTCTCAGCTTGAGGTGGGGCTTGAATGGTCATGTCTGTTTCTCTGCATTGGACAGGATTTGTATGAGCAGTACAGGGCACTTCACCTTCAATCTGCTTTCGGTGGGCTGCAACTGCCCCAAATGCTTGCAGGAATTCCGGAGTCCTGCATGTACACAATTGTCTTGTCAGGACATGGATAAAATCTAAATTCGAAAGAGCTGGATGGTATCACAGCTTGCCTTTCAACAATCTTGGGCCACCAGCTTCCGAGGCCGGCATCTGGGTACTGCTTAGGAGGGAAGCGCAGGAAAATGTGGTGTTCGTACGGTGAGACGGTCCCCGGTTGAGGACGCTCAGTCTCTGTTTCGAGTGCCTTTTGCAGCTGACGGGAGGAGCTCACGGCTCTGTACGCATGCAATGCAGATGAAAAAGCACTGCCCTGTGTCCAGACTTGCCGAAGCATAAATGGTTCAGCTGAGCAGCTTTGGATGCGTTAGCACTGTCCTGGACTTATAAGCCGACCAGGTGAAAGAATGTAAGTTGTACCGGCTCGATTAGCTTAGAGCAATACGAGCAATTATTTGCTGATGTCACGAGCCAACCTTGGCATTGCAGTGAAAGCAGCGGCCTCGAGACCCGATTGACACATCAAAAACACAAGAACCTCAACTATAACACGTTTGGATGGAGAATCTTATAGCTTGGGCCAAGAAGGAGGTAAGTCGGCATTTCGGATCTTGTCCAGATCATGTCGAGATCTGCACATGTCGATGGCAGAGCTACACATTTATATGCGTCCGTTCTGGGTCACACTGATACACAAGAGTCTCTTCATATACAGGGGGCCGATGATGCTGGTTTTGCAGCTAGAGGAAGATCGTTCATTGCTACAGCAGACATCCCAGCTGGATGTAGGGCTCTATAATCTCACGCATGGTGGTCTGCGCCTGGTGCTGGCTATGTCAGACAACCTGCAATTTTCTGAGGCCTCGCTCTCACCCTGAAAGGTGTCACCTGCCGTGCAGCATGCATTTTCAGCATTCCACAGCACCTGCTGCTCCATGAGGGGCGAGCATGGACTGATCCCCAGTATGGCAAAGCTTTCACACGCCTCAAGGTAGCAACAACGCAACTACCCATGGCACTGCCATGTCACAGAGTAAATAAGAGCAGCATGTCTAACATGCTTCATGTGCAGGCTGGCCCTGCCACTGTGCTTGGTTGTCCCCTGCTGACATGGGGATCTATCTGTCGGTGATCACACCGCAGGAGGCTGTAGGAGATAAACTGGACCGTAGATGGACGCTGTGCCTGCTGCTGTTGCTGGAGAGGGCTCGAGGCGCACAGTCATTCTGGGCAGCATACATTGATGCGCTCCCAACCTCCTACAGTAAGCCATTGCTCAAGCTTCCGCAAGTGAAGGTCGTCTAAGGTCCCAGAACATAACACCCATGCATTTACCAAGTGAAAGCTAACCACACTACACAGAGCTTGTAGATGGCACACACGCTGACTCGTGTCGCGCAGCAGAGCAGCAGACAGAGCTTCAGGAGTGAGCAGCACATCCGGCTTCTGGTGCACTGCAGAGCCTTCAGCTTGCTGTGCTGCTGGATGGCCGGCCTTCTGGATCAAAGCAGCGCTGTGCTGGGCAGGTGATCCGCTGTGGTGGGGGCAGGAGGCCCTCAGCCTGCTGGAGGGAACGCGCCTGGAAGCAGGAGTAGAGCACTATAGCAATGAGGTGAAGCAGCTGGGCCTGTGGCGGCAGCAGCTGTGCGAGCTTCAGGCAGAGCTTGGCGGTCCAAGCACCTTACAGGTAAGGGACACCCAGCGCAAGGCCAGAAGATGACACCAGTCCTGCCTCACAATCACAACACAACACCTCATGGCCGTAACTCCCCACGTCAGAGTCTTACCGGACTCTGCAGGCAGCTGTTTCACCATTTCACCGTCTTTCATCTTTTCTTGCTGAGGGGCTGTGTGTACGTCCTGCCGGTGTGCTTACAATGCAGCCAGGCTACCGGAACCATTCATCTACTTGCCAACACATCAAATACTGCGCATGTCCTGCAGGATGGGGCTGCTGGCTGGGCAATGACAGACGAGGCGCTTATCTGGGCAAAATCCACAGTATGGTCAAGAGCCTTCAACATTCCTTACCTTGGTGCGTGCATCCACAACACATCACAACTGGCTGTCAATGCACTGTGTAGGCCATGCTGGCATGCTGGTTAGCCACCCCCTGCTTGCATGTTGTGCCGACATTGTCAGTGCTGATCTGCTCAGCAATAGATGCGCCAATGCAGGGGCACCAGGGAAAGCGGGCATTGCCCTGATTCCCTTTGCGGATATGCTGGACCATAGCCATGACCGCCACATGGCCTGGCACACTGGCTCCTCTGGCCGGGACCCTTTCACCTTCATCACCCACACCCCCATCAGCAAGGCAAGGCCTGATCTGGAATTCTTTAACTAATACCTGGCGCCTCTGAAATTCTCAAGCCACATATGGACCAGCCATGGGCTCAAAGGATCATGTATAGGATGGAGAGACGGACAGTGATGCAATGAAACAAGGGTGACGCTTTATTGCATGCGTACAGGGAAGCGAAGTGTACTCCAATTATGGATACAAGTCCAATGAGGAGCTGATTATTGGCTATGGCTTCATGCTCGAGGACAATCCAGCAGACTTTTACCATGTCAGCCTTGGGATACGAATTGACACGGAGGACGGTACGCAGCTGGTTTCTATGCCTCTGTCCAGACACTATGGTGTTGGTAGCTCTGCCTGTGAGCATGCAGCGTAGCTTCTTGGAGCAATGAGCACACACTACCTGACATGATGCTCATGACAATGATTGTGGAGAGATAACACGTAGTCTTAGCAGGCCTAGCACTGTCTGTTGTCATGGAGGTGATTCCTGCTCGAGACGTTTGTGATTCTCTGTTAGGCATTTTTGTGTGGCTCAGCATCACGGCAGACTGTACCTGCATACTATTGCAGTTGCATGTAATATAGGTAAGACTGCTCAGAGGAGTGATCCCCTCGAGAGCTGGTTTTATTGTCAGAGTGAAAGGTTGATCAGGTGGTCTGCTGCGCAGACAAGGAGGAAGCCATGCAGAAGCGCGCCCTGCTGTCCAAGCTGGGCCTACCCGACAACCACTATGTCACCCTTGCCCAGCCCCTGCCCGCTACCCTCCTGGCAGCCATGGCCATTTGCCTCATGCCCCATGCGCAGGCCTACGAGCTGCTGATATCAGCAGACGGCCCTGAGGCTGATACTGGCCGGGCAGGCTGGGCAAGCACCGGTCCTGAGCCGGGCAGCATCAAGAGCGTGGGCATTGGGCTGTCAGCAGGAATTACCAGTGACAGCGCAGATGGTTCATCTAGCCAAGTGCCTGGAACGGTGGAAGCGAGGGCAATGCCTTTGCAGCCAGCACAAGGTCAGTGTCTTGGCCACCTGCTGCCAGACACACCTGCTAGCTTGGTCAGCCTGTGCAGATAGAGACTCCATACCATTACCATGTACGGGTCAGGCCCGCACGTTGGATAGACAGCACAGCGAAGTCTAAAGGGGCTCTTATACTTGTCTGAACACCCATGTGGCCATGTCTGGTTAAGAGGGCTACGCCAGGCCCTTGTTCAGTATCATGGCTGAATCCAGTGGTCATGACTTACTGTGCTGACAGCCTGCGTGATGCTGGATGCAGGGGAAAAGTCTGAAAACCAGGCGCGTTCCGCTGCGCAAGGCAGGCAGCTGGACCTTAGCTTCAGGCTGCGGCTTGTTGCACTGGGCTCAGTGAGGCACAGGCTAAGGCAGCAGCTGGAGGACGGCACGCCCGATGCTGACCTGGAGCTGGCGTCTAAAGAGGCACCAAGCTCTGGCGCTCACATGGCGCTGGTGCGTACTGGTCTTGAGCTGCACTCACCTCTGCATTCTCCTGAAATGTCACCCGCCAGTGAGGTCAAATATATGCATCTTTCTCTATACACAGCCATGAGGGCCTTGGGGTAATCCTCCCAAGCATTGAGGCGCCATAGGATGATCCTGCGAGGCAAGCCTTCCAGAAAGAGTATGTGTGAGCGCGTGTGACCTGCGCAGATGTACAGAGCGGGGCAGAAGCTCATCGCGCAGAAGGCGCTGGCAGCGCTGTCTCAGGAGGCTGCTGCCATCCTGGGAGAAATCCAGCAGCACAGCCGCGAGCTTGCAGCATCGGAGGCCAGCCATGCAGACAGCTCCAGCAGGAGCACCAAACAGGGCAGCCGCAGCGAGGCAGCAGCAATGGACACTGATGTGGTGCACACGGCAGCGAAGCAGGCACAGCGCGCATCCCTGATAGAGGTGCTGTCAGGGAGTACGCCATGGGAGCAGGGCGTGGTCTGTGTCCGGGATCTTGCTGAAGGGGAAACTGTGGCCGTCGAGCCCCTGTCTCAGGGCTTCAGCGCAGGCAGCTCCAAGGAGCTTGTTCTGGACATTGCGGCAGCGCGCTGCAGACACTTGCGGCACTGTGACTCAGGTACGATTGCCCTTCTGCTTCTACCCTGCGCCTGACGCAAAGTGTACGCTCACCTCTGACCCTCAATAACAAGCCCAGAGTGTCAAGGGATCCCATAGCTGAGCTGTGTCCTGGGTTGCAGATTCCTATAAGAGCAGAGTGCTGGACAGGCTGTGTACAATGGTGGAAGTGCCTTTGGCTGCTAGATTGCTCCATCATGATGCAGGAGCAATGCAGATTGCATCATGTCTAGAAGGTGACTGCTCGTTCTCCTGCTGAGACTAATTCTGGGAGGGTGTAGTGTTCTCTTGCTCATCTCTTCTGCATTTGAGTGCAAACTTCCAGGATGACGGTCTTAGTTGTGGCTTCCAAGTGTCCAAGGCGACAAGGGTGACCAGTCTTAGCTGGGAAACATGCAAGCATGTGCCTCAGGGCTGACGCGGCTGCCCCTGCAGTCAGTCAGCAGAATATCTTATTGGTCACACAGCTCCCTGAGACATTTACATTGACACTCAACTCAGCTCGCAGTGCCCGCAGGCACACCAGCTGAAGACCTTCTGCAGTCTGCCTGTCAGCGCCTGGCTGAGCAGTGGGCATCTCAGGAGCCTGCGCTAGTTCAGCGCTTGGCACGCGCCCCTGCCGCCAGCGCCAGTCCTGATGACATGCTGGAGGCTCTGGCCTGGGCAGACACTGTTGTAGAACGCCATGCAGTCGTAGACAGGGAGTCTTGCAGAGCAGCAGTGACTTATCTTACAAGCGCCATTCCTTCGGTAGCTCTCTTTCTTCATGCTTTACAATGATTTTGGCCAGCACCACACGTCAGCAGATATACATGTGACGCAACTTGAAGGCATTTGGACATCTGAGCCCTCCTGACGAATGCAATCATCATGAATATAACATTGATATCACCTGCAGTATGGCCTGCAGCCTGATGATGTCAGGTCAGCACAGCTGCAGCGTGCAGTGTGCAGAAGTAGGTGTCTGTCCATCCACTGGACATTTTCATGCTCTTGTTTGGATGTACAGGTGTTCAGGGATTTGACAGCCATTGCCATCACGTGGGGCAATAATGATCAAGAGGAGGTGCTTGTACTCTCAGCTATAGTTTCGCTGCGATCTGGCTGGCGTCTGCCAATGCGGGTACAAATGGAGGATGCAATATTTGAGAACCTGCTCCTGGATTGGGGCCCCTCAACAGCTGCTCATGCCGTGGAAGGTGTGACAAACTGGCCCAGCCTGCTTGCAACCCGTGATGTCTGTCCATTGTTTCTGTGGAGACATGGCTTGATCCACGTTCCAGCTGATGACTCTAATAACCTGTGTTGGCTGTTGTCTGTCGTGGTGCCCTTTTTGCTGCTGCCTGCCTGCTCTATGATCGGTTGGTTATCCACTCTTCTGTAAGAGTTGCTGCACAAACGATATCCCAAATGGTTACAATCACATGCTTACAGATGAGAATTGCCTGAACAATCTCTTCCGTGTGGGAAGGTCTGCCTCCTAATTCTGGCATGATCCTTTCTGTAGGGGCAGTGAGTTCTGAGATGAAGGAGTGATTGCAGGAGGCGAGGCCAGATTTGCTTACCAGCTTGGCATTGCGCCCAGAGAGGACTTACCGGAGACACCGTTCAAATTGGCGCTGCTGACAGACAGCGCCATATCCAGCACGCACTGGCTCTCCCTCTCATGTGGGCAGGTGGCTACAGTTTCATGATGTCCCTTGAATACTGGGGTGTGGCTGTAAAGTTGCATCTAACAGCTCCCCCATCCCGGAAAGGCAGTCGGTCCCCTGGCAGGGGAAACTCATGGATGCACACCTACAGTTGCGTACTTGACAGACCCTGATCAGGGTTGTGCAAAGACTGTGTCGGGCAAGATGGAATTGATTTGAGCAAGCAGCCTGCCTTCATGCACGCCCAAAAGGGCAGGCAAGGGGTTAGTCCGCAGGTGGCCTGCCTGTCCCGTAGTCTCGGGGTATGCGTAGTAAAATTATGCTGCATCAGTCTTAAGAGTCATTTGTTTGTTCCAGGCAGGAATTCTCGCTGCCATGGCGCTGAGCCTAGCGAGCAAGGATCAGCTGGAAGCCTTTGGGGCTGCTGAAGTGACAGAAGCCGTTGATGCAGCCTGCGATAGCGTGCAGACCCTGACCCCTGAAGGTGACGGGCTTTCTCACTGTGTCAGCTAGCCCAAGGCTTACCTTGGGACATGCAGCAATATGTGCATCTTGTTCCTTGCTCGGATATGACTTTGTGGAGATAGGCTATCGTTAGCAGCCACATGATGACAGTCGCAGGGTGGGTGTACATGCAGTCAGCGCTTGCTCTTCCGTCAGATTAGAGCGACATACCTCATGTCTTCCCGGACAGGTAGCAGAAAAGCTACAGCGCTGTACCGCTAGAGACCTTCACAGAGCGCGTCACGCTCACTGAGCCTCACAACACCTAAGCTGCAATGCACAGATGCGAGAATGGAACTGCCGGGGAAGGTGGAGGAGGCGGCTGCGGACAGAGCAGCAGCTGCGCTGGCACCCAGACAAGTCAGGCGTGCTTTGGTGCAGCGCCGCTGGAAAGCGGACTGGGAACGCGTCATGGCGCGCGCCCCGGCCATCTGCGAAGCTCTCATTTTGTTCCGCTGCACATGCTGCAGGGCTACAACGCGATACTGAAAGGTTGAGCGCGTCAGAAGAGGAAGCTGCCAAGCTCTGGAGCGCGCAGCAGAGGCTTGCATTTGCTGTGCTAGGATCAAGGCAGCTCATGAAGGAAGCGCGCTCGACGCTCAAAAGCATACTCCGCATGGAAAGGTAGGCTCCTACGTAGTCCCTTTACCTTGTCAGACATTGTGCAGGGCGCTGTAAAGTACCTTGCAGAATGGCTTATCCTGTCCCTGCTTGGTAGGTCCTGACTGCACTCTCTATATTGCCAGACGGCACAGTCTGGAAGGCTGTGCTATGCTTGATGCAGGATCTTTGGTAGATGAGGACAGGGTGTCCAGCCTGAGATGACCTGAGCCCTACTGTGTCAATGCAGAGACGGGATGCAGGATGAATTAGATGAGGCATCCGAGCACACAGAAATTTATGAGTGGGCTGCATTGGAGTATCGCGCTGCCATGGAAAAGATTGTGGGACATCACATGAGCCTGCTGAAAACAGGAAAGAAGCGTAGGACGCCTGCTAAGTAGGACACATACAGCATCAGGCTGTGCATATTACAACAACATGGAACTTGGCTTTACAGCACGAAGCCATTGCATAGCAACTATGTCAGTCTCGCGCATGTATGCAAGAAGCCTTTGGCGGGCATTCTCAAGCCCAGCATGCTGTGCGCACAGAGAAGTGAGGCATGAAACTTGGAACGGGATGTGAAGCACAGACATCCCAAGATGCAGGATTACGGATCAGTATGCCATCAAGCTAGGGACATGTCGCCTGAAGCTCGCAAGCTTCTCGTCTTCCTGAGCGCACTATCACTAGCACCCCGCTGCTGCACCTGTGTACCACAGCGCAAAGGTCCTCAAGCTTTGCTTCCGGCCTTGTATAGGGAACTAGATTGCCCAGCATACAATGAGACAAAATCGCAGGCATATGGCTATGACAGCAAGATAGCAAATCAAGGGTTGGCACCTGTTCTATGGCTGCAACAGTGGGCTTTGAGCGCGCCTTAGACATTTGACTGCCAACTGGGCTTGATGCCATCAGCCCTGCACTCCCTGCAGAATCCCAGGCCCGTCTCAGCCCTGGGCCAACGCCTGGGAACCATTTTGCATGACCGGGAAGGGGCATGGGAAGCGAAACAGTAGCTGGATGATCAAGACTCACCAAGGGCTGCTGACCCTACCATCGTGCCCCTGGCTGCTCTGCGCACTGTGGCGTCCGCAGTGATTGCGATTGTTTGCTGAGCCGCCATCACCTGAGGCGTTCCTGACATCCTCCTGCACCAACACGTCAGCGTTTGCTCTTGCAAACCCCAACCCGCACACCTGAGCTATGTCCAGGCGTCAGACACGTGAGCACCAGAGCCAAAGGACAGCTCGAGAAAGAGCCCGTGAAGGCTTTTACTCTGTGATCCCCATTCCCTTGGCATAGCAACAGCCTTGGTGTCTCTGTGGAGGGGTTATCGTGGACCTACAGCAGTGTGGCTTCCAAAGCCCAAAGCCTTTCGGGCAAAGACAGGACTTGCTGATGGCAGTAGCTGCCTTGGCTGCATCTTGGGGCAGCATGCAGCATGTGAAACACTTACATCGGCGGCTCTAATGTTCATAACAGCATATTGTGCACATTGTCAAGTGGAAGGTGACCTGCTGATGGCGGTAGCTGCCTTGGCCGCATCCAAGGGGAGCATGCTGCCGGTGCGCCGAGAGCGACCCTCCTGCTGTAAAATGCACACGATGGCGGTGCAATCATCGATGCCGCCCTCCTCCTCTGCCAGCCACTGAGAGCGTGCTGTCCTCACCTACACATTGGGACCCTTTATGAGGGCCAGGCCATGTACACTGCTTGCGGAAACTCCTGTTGTCTGTTGGGGCGCTCTGGCTGTGGGAACTCTGTCTGAGGTCTCCCGGATCTGTCCTGCAATGGATTGGTCCACTGCTGAGGGCCGTAAATTGCATGCAGCAGAAACATGTCAGCTCAGTCCCCCCCAGAAAGCTGTCATTTGCCTCTGAACATCGGCAAGAAGGCAAGAACAGCTTGCACATGTTGTGGAAATCGTGTTGCAGCCAATATGCGCACGGGGAGCTCTTGTGCAGAAGTATTCAGTGGCAATGTATTGCGAGTTCATACCAGGTGCTGAGCAATCTCAAAGGGCTGAGACCCCTGCTGCGCCCTCTCGTGCACCAGCGCCATGATCTCATCGTTGGTCATGAACTCGTAGATACCGTCGCTGCACAACAGCATGTAGCAATCTTCCGGCTGCAGGACTACCTGCGTACAGCGCTACTCATTCATGCGGTGTGTGGGTGCCTTTTGATGGACAGCACCTTCAACCATGTGGACAGAAAGACTTAGCCTGCCTCAGGACTTAGCCAGTGGGACAAGGAAGGGACCTGCATGACGTCAGGCTGCGCAATGATGCCAACAGTGGCGGCCACGGCATCGCCAAAGGCTCGCGTCATGGACAAGCCGGGCGTGTCTGAGTCGGCCAGCCAGACCCGGCAAGGCCCCATCTCCTCATAGCCAATCCTGTAAGGCTCCAGCCGCCCCTGCAAGCACGCTGTCTCGCTGGCATTCTATAGCCCTGCTGCCCAATGCCCACAGATTGCCCGGTATGGCAGACAATCGTGGGTAGCACGGTTGGGCATGCCCATTCTTCATCATGCTGTACTGCATTAAGCTAGTACTGCTAGTCCTGAGGTACTTACCCCATGAAGCCGGACGCGAGCAGCCTCAGTAGGGTTGTCCGGAGTGTGGTCTATGGACAGAGGGACTGCCCGGACTGCCCCGTCGGGCTGCAGCCTGCCCAGCATGCAGCGTGAGTCCCCCACACCCGCCACCAGGAGGTGTCCCTTGTCCTGCAGCGGTACAGATAAATACATACACCACATTCAGGTTGCATCTGCTCCCAAGACGCTTGGGAAGTGGCCTTCGGTACTGCCATGTGTGTAAGGGCAGTCATCATAACGGCTGAGGGTATCTAACAGTGAATGCTCTGGTGATAGAGACAGGGGACTCACACAAGGAGTAAAACTACGTGCACACCTGCAGGAAGGCTACAACACCCGTGCTCCCTGACAGCGAGCAGTTGATGCTTCTCTGCTTCAGCAGCGCCTGATTGCACGCTAGGAACTGCTCCTGGAAGGCCTCTGAATATCTGCGCGCCTGCGCATGCACACAAAGAATGTCTGCTAGAGCAAAGCAGGCAGCGTGAGACTCCCAACAGAGCCAGGCTGATGAGGGGGCTGGAGTAGAAGTCCAAGTATGCAGGGGTTTCCGGTGCCAAAGGCTGTGCTGTTATCATCACACTGCCGAAATGGTTGTCTTACTTGCCAGGTACATTGCTGCCCCCACTGTTGTGTCCTGCCAATCATTGCCTGGGGTGTGATGCCAGCTCCGGTCACGACCTGACTATAGGCCTTGCTCAGCTTAGAAGAGGTCGATCACCTTGAAGTGCGCAGAGTGCACGAGCAGGGACGGCAGCTGACTCGCCACCTGGCGCGAGCACTTCTCGCCCTCCATGCCATGCCCGTCAAAGACGCAGAACAGTGCGTTGGCGCCGCCCGCCAAGCCCTCGTGAATCACCCAAGTATCCTGCAGACATGATACACAGGCTGTCATGATGCCAGAGATGACCTCCTATACCCAGCTGTTCCACTCAGCACCTCCCCAGACATAATAGATGAAAGCAGAAAGCAGGCATGTGGGCAAGGGAGGCTGAGATGAGTCAGACTGAGGGGCAATGCCCGGAACGTGCCTGGTTCTCTTTGAGGCCTGCTCCACCATCAGCACCAGCATGGGAATATGCTGCGTACTGCACTGTCAAGTTTTGCCCCTGCGCACACATACTGTTGAGGCGTACCACTCATCCACGATGTGAGAAAGCAGGGGTCTGCATGTGCTTGCCAAACAACAGCTCCGTGGAGCTCAGGAGGGGTTGACAGCTACCTCATCAGCAGCTTGCAGGTGTACAGCCTGGTCGGCCGCGGGAGAGCTGGCAGCCGATGCAGCCACTACTGCAGTTCACCGATTGGCGTAACGTGTTGATAACAGAGCTTCAGCCTCCGAATAATGGCTACCGACGCAAGCACACCGAAGCACTCACCTTCGTTCAAGGTTTTCATGCTAATCGGGCCCTCTACTGCTGATCCTCCCATGGCTAGATGCGTGAGTCTTTTGAAGAGCCTGCGTGCCAGAGATCTTGAGCCATGCTCCTGGGTGGCAAGAGGACAGGAGCAAGAGAGCCATTCTGGGGCTATACTGAGATTACCCTGGAGACTGCGCCTTGCTCCCCGGATGCGGTGCCATCTTCATTGAAGTCCTTACTGGCCTGCGGAATGCAAGCCCAACGTCCGGCTTGAGCGACACTGCACTTCTCGCAGACCGCCGGTTACAGTGAAACGTTCTTGCTAACCCGCCACGTGCCGCTAGGTTGAACAGTGGCCGAGTGCCACCACCCGATATGAGATGCTGAGCTTGGCAAACAGTTCTGTTTCTCATCTAAGTCTCTGATACAAGTCCCGCTGATTGTTTCAGGTGGTGGCAGTGGGGCATTCGTACCTGCACGCCAAAGTGACTAATTTCCGCTCAGATAATAGGTTTTGAGCAATGCTAGGGACCAGTGCTTGCGCCCTCACATACAAGAGAAAGTTATCAATCGCCTCTGAAACGTTGCTCGCCCGTTCTGACGAAGTCTAGAGCCGACATCCACGGTTGATCTTACAGCATGGCTCTGAAGCTTTGTGGACATGTAGCTTCCGCATCGAATGCTTTAGCACCGTGCGTCGCACACCTTTCTGCAGTCAGGACACAGCATGCGCTAAGTGAGTCGTCAGGATGTCCCTCACGACGCCCTGCTATGCTCACCATGATCATGGCATCTGGCCAAGGATGGCGAGGGATGCAGGAGACTTTAACGCTTCATAGGTAACGCTTTGCACAGGACTTCGTACAGCAGGGCATATAGAGGGGAGGCGGAAGCTCGATCGCAGAGACAGCAGGAGAGCACAACAGCTTATGGCAAAGGCATCAGGTGAGATTGCAGGATGTACTGCTGCTCAGACTGGTCAATGCTAAAGCATATCCTATGCCCATGCTGGACGCCAGCTCCAAATTGCTGTGCATACGCAGATAACAGCAATAGCAGCACACCCGCGCAGCAAGGCGCTCAAGCCTCTGAGAGCATTCTGGGCGAGTCTGACAGCACTTTTTTCGTCAAGCTGCTGGTCATCTCCTTTGCAGGTGTGAGCTGCATTGCTTCCCATGCATGGACTGCACATGTGGTATACAACTGCTTGAGCATCTGCTGACGCCATGTGCACCTGTGGCGTGTCTGCCCTGACAGCAACAGAGTGAATGCCATTTGTTGGCAGCAACACTCAAGCAAGCTTGTCCATGACTGGACGTTAGACTGGATGGTCCATCCATGAGTATGTCTCTGCAGGTGCCGCTGCGGTCAAGTATGGGAGTTTGTTACTTGACACACCCTTCCAGCCAAGCCTGGCGGTGGGTCTTAGCATCATTGCAGCTCCCTGCGTCGCCTTCGCTGTATACTTGGGCAGCAGAAGCCGTTGAAGCACAGGACTTACATCTCCTGGTTGCTACCTGACAGCGCTAAGTGTGAGAGACATATAGGCAGAGACACTGGGATTTGCCAACGCACAAACTCTTTGAGGGTGCTCAGGCTTCTCATAGCAATGCTTGAATGCTGCACACAATATCACCAATGACGATGACTTCCCCATTATACGGCCCAATTACTTGTGCAGCCACAAGGGCCCTGGTGACCTGCAAGCCTTTTACAGTGACTCTTACAGTCCATGCGAGGCCAGTATCGACAAGGCCATATCTGTTGTGCTTCTTGCGCTGCATCTCCTGACGTCTGTGGCATACCTAACATCAGAATTATTGTCCTTGTAACTGCATCAGAGCTGTAGATGCACAGCTTCAGATCTCATCAACTCTTTGATCAATACTGTCCCTCTGCAATGCTGCCCTTCAAGGGAACACTGCAAGCCTCTCCCATTGTACATCAGGTATCCCTTGTGTACAGCTATCAGACATCAACACGCTGCAACTAGCACCCACCCAATATGTGTCCAACAGAAACTCTGACCCTCTTCAAAGCGCAATGAGCAACAGACCACGGAGTGCATCCCTGTGCCCTTCTAGGAAGTGCCACAATCATGGCAACAGTGGCATGCTTTATTGACAAATCTTGCCGTGCGCGGATGCTCTGCTTCTCAGCATTCAATTCTCAAGACTTGTCAATGTAATACCATGCTGGACCCAACGCTGTCTTCTCCCTGATGTGAGGTATAACTGGAGCCAATTCCGACGCTGGGTAACAAAACTTGGCATTCTGCATGCCACAAGCAGCCAGTCACTCATGTTTCATGTGGCCTGCACTTACAGTATTCTGCACTTCCCATGCATCTCGGCATAATTCCTGTGATAAAGTGATAAGGCGACCGTGCTTCACATCAGATGTTGGAATTACCTCTGAGAGAATTTCTTCAGTGCTCTGATCCGCGCATTGACCAACTGCTGCCTCATCTTGTAGTACACGCTCGCATTCATGTCCTGCGCGTCACACAGCATGGGATGTTGGCCTTGTTGCTATCACGAGCTGATGCTTCTGAGATGGATGAGTGACGGCATTCCCGAGAGTGTGTGCAGCAGCCACGCCTAGCTGTTTCATATTATGGCCATTCCCATGCAGCTCCCCTTTGTACATTCCCTTGTTCTTCCAGACTCCGAGCTGCCATAACAAATACTTTTGCAGGTGTGGGTAGATCTTTGAATATTTTCTGTCCTTGCGTTCAGTCTGACAGCGGTCATTACTGGCAGTATACCTACTCTCATGCAGCCTGCAGTACAGATGTGCAGTACAGACGTATGCAGCAACAAGCATTTTGTCATTCTGCTCAAGGATGTGCAATGGAAAGGTGTCCGAGAGGTCAGGGGTACAAGCTGGTTTGCCCACAAGGACGCACCCTGAGCTGCGAAATCCGCCAAAGCTGAAAGGTCCACTTCATGGTCAGGCCGTGAACTGTCAATCGTATTCAACCAGTTGGTCCTCTGCCCCAAAATCTTATCGCACTGCTTGATCTGCTTCAACAAGGCAACTCCTCCTGGCACATCTGCACCAGTAGCCGTGTCAGCCTCCACATCAGTCTACTGTATCCATACTGGGTTCCTTTGTGCAGGATATGCTGTGAACATGGCCGCTGATGTTTTATGATGGGTGATTTGAAGCACATCACAGCATGAGTCACCAGGGTGTCCTAGGCAGTATCTCCGATGACTCATAGGCTCCAGCCATAGTACAAGAATGGATGCTTACAGTCCCACCGCAACACCTCTTCACGCACTGATGCAAACTGCAACAACACTGTGTGACATTTTGTGGGCCTCAGAGCGCTTACGCACCTCCCTTGACTGCGCGCTCGCTGAGGTCTTTCCACAGAGCTAGTATCCTATCTGCTAAGGGCTGATTCTGCTGAGGGTCTTGGCACATTGGCTCTGACATGATAAGCTCCATGCATCTCCACATTTCAGCCGCATCTTGTGTTATTTCGGGATCCCCTGGAAAGGCACATTCTCAACATCAGTAGCTTTGCACGTTGCCCCTTCCACGCGACAGCCAGCCGCATTCTCTGAGAAGCAACAATTCTGATTGTAGTGCAATCCGGCTGACACCCTTGTGCTACTTAGGAGTTTCCTGTGCAAATCATACGACTTGGAAATCAGCATGCTTGATGACAGACTTGGTACGCGTCTCAGCCACACAGAACATTGCTCTTGCATCATATGCTGAGGTCTTCTTTGCAGCTGCAGATGATCTTATCGACTATATGGCACAAGCAGGACAACCAAGCCTGATGAACCGGCTGGCTGAGCCTGCATGAGGAGAAGTTCACTGGACGGTGCTTTCCTGTCTTGTTGTATAGCTGGAACAAGCGTGAAGTCAGGGCATTCCGCCGTTGGAGCCAATAGCTCCGGGTAAATGCGTAGGGGCGGCTCTGGGCATCGTCAACTATGATCATGTATGTCCTGCCATGGTCTGTAGTGCTTGGTCCACTGTAAGAGAGCGGATTCTGGAGATATCCGAGCCTACTTTCGGTGGTGTCCTGCACCGTGTGCTCACGGTCTTGGCACCTCGGCATCTTATCCTGCACCCTGCGCATACAGATTCAAATCAGTGTTCCCTTCTATGGCGCATCCGCAATTGCGGAGACCTCCATGCCAGCCACATCTTTTGCATGCATCGGAAGGGTGCACATCGGACCTTGACAGCTTCTCGTGCTCTCCGCTAAAGTAGCCGATGAAGATGCGCAACAGATTGCTCATTGCCATGTTATTGTCTGCAACCTCTATGCTGTGGGCTCGTGTTGCCCGCAGGAGATGGCAAGGGAGGCCTGTTTGAGTAGCTGCTGTGGCTTCGTATAGCTTCCAGAGCATCCAGCTTCTAGCAAAATTGAAGGTACTGGTCGAATGGGTACGGGCATAGACTGCGCCTGTGCTGACAAAAGGAGAGACTCTTGTCCTACAGGAAGGCCTTTTGCGAAGCGTAACACCACAGGTCTCAGGGGCGGACGGTGTGCGGCCAGGAACATAGGCAAACTGCCTCAGGCGGCCTCCCGCCTGAGAGATGGCGTCAGCCGGTAGGAGGCGAGCAGGGGATATCGAGACTGGAGAGGTCGGCACGGTATATCATCCGCTATGTCCCTTTATCTCTGGCATAGAGTGGGTGTAGGAAGTGCCCCATCCGTTAGGGTTGCCACCAGACGTCACTCGAAGATGCTACTCGCCTGCAGTGTGCAACTGCCATCCTCCTGCTTTTTGCCCAGCAGCTGTCACGATGAAAAGTGTCAGCAGTCAATATCAAAGCTCCGTTATCATCCGGCATGGCACGTAGAGCCATTTTTTTGGGTCTACCCTGACCAACAACATGAGCCCTTGTGGACTCGTAAGGCCTGATTCTGCTCTAAGTGCAGGGCTCCTCTGTGGCAAATACTCATGAAAGCGTCAACAATGGCACTGCCCGACGTAAGGATACTTCTTTATGGCCCCCTGCCGTGTCTCCTGGTTTCAATCACCTCGCGTGTGTATTGAAGTGTCGTGAGAGCATCTGCCCAGCATCATTACGAACGTGGCCACTGATTCTGATGCTGCTACACCAACTTGCTTATTATATGCAAGTGGGACTGCAGGGTCCATATCTGAGATGTACAAATCCGTGAAAGCAGCCTTCACACCTGAAGATCTTGGAAGGGATTATAGTACAGCCACCAACGAGTACAGTCAACTGGGTATGAGGCTCCCCTTGTCACTGTAACACTGCTCCCTTTGCATGTTGCATGAGAAGTGCAAATACTGACAGTGGTGGCTAAAAGTAATGTGAGGCATGCTGGGGCCTTCAAGGGAAGTTCCCTCACGACCTTATCGATTGTGACTTGCATCTGTCTTGCCTGCAGATGCGGATTACTTTGTGACGGGCGGTAGCACAGGGGTCTTTAATCCATCTCCTTCAGCTGCATCCAAAGTACCAGGTAGGCTGTGGCTTTTATTGTGTTGGCGCGCGTATGTATGAGATGACCCCGTAATTTGCGAGTTGAACACCTAAACAGCCTGGTGCGACTAATAAGACATGTGCGATGACCCGGTCAGAGAGCATGCAGTGAGGACTGCATACACTAGAGGCTGTCTGCACTGTGGTATGTTGCATGCAAAATTGATGGCTATATGCTGAGTCTGTACTGCCTACAGGCGCCACAATGAATGCAAAAGGAGGCCTGACAACAAATGCTGAAGCAGATGGGAGTACAGACAGGAGGCATCTGTCAGGAAGCGCCAGCTCGGGGGTATCAGCACAGGGCTTAGGTGCGCTGGACATTGCGCCCATGCAGAGTGTATTTGTGTGTGCAAGGGTATTAGTGTCAAGACAAAGTCTCATAGGACTGCTGCAAAACCATGCAGGGTTTTGCAGCAGTGGACAACTCTACAGGGTGAGTCACCCTGCTGGCATGGCGGATACCAATGTATCTCTGTACTGCCTGCAGGTGAAATAGAGATGTCAGGAATGGGTGGAGGCTCTAGCATTGCCAGCTCCTCTGTTCCTTCAGGACTGACAAGCCCTGTCAACAGTAGCACCACCGGTGGCATAAACAGCATAGCTGCAGCTCCTGCAGTGCCAAGTGCGCAACCTGCTCTCGGGATGAGTGTGAGTGCTTGCATGGGCATAGTTCACAGATCAGGAGTGCAATGCGAGTCCTCCAAGAAATGCCTGAGCTGATAGCTTCAAGTAGGCACAGTGAGGCATATTGGAGGCTAGGCTGATGGCCTGGCAGGTGATGGACTTTCTTGGTACTGCCTGCAGGTACCAATGGAGACCAAGGCAATGCCAGCTCTGCAGTGGCACCAGGACCCAAGAGTGGCGACAACACTGGCAACTTCAATGGCGTGAATGACTCAGGCGCTGCAGCTGGTGCTCCTGGTGCGCAACCTGCTCTTGAGCTGATGTGAACGTATGTATGGGCAGGCGTGAAGTTGAGCTTGCCAGCTCAGCCCTCGCTGATCTGCGCACTCATGTCACGTAAAGACTCCAGGGCTACAATCTGCCACATGGCAATCGTGAGTGGTGATGTCTGCTACACGAGGTACTGCCTGGGGAGAGCGAGGAATAGGAACCTGGAACTGTGGCAAGCTGACACTATGTGCCTGAGCTGTCAAAATGGCTGGACAAGGACATAACACCCAAGCTGGCAGGGCCCTGGGGTCACTACACTGCTTGCTTACTGTTGCTCCAGCATATGAGCGCTTTAACTGTGGTATTTCTGGAGCTGTACAAGCAATGCTCAATAATTTGCATGCAGGTGGTCAAGCATCCAGTGGCCTGCCCAACGAGGAGGGCCCCAGTCGCCTGCAAGCCCCACCTGTTGTACTGGCCACTAGGAACACAGCAGGTGTGTCTATATGCTGAACTGTCCCACTAATGGCTGTCTCAGGCCTACAATCTCCTTTGCATGCCAGCAATGTGAGGGTAGCACTGTTTGGAGATCATGGCATGACTGAGGTGAAAAGTGCAGGTTCGTAGATGTGTACAGTGAGCTCTCATTCATGGCCTTCTCTGATGTGCTGCTTTAGCGTGCAGAGACGCTCCCTACCTCCTCAGTGGCTGCCAACCCTGAGCAGCAGCCTTCTCCTGACGACAACAACACTGTACGTGTGGTGCCAGGTGCGCAAAAGCTGGCATACATCTGAGCACACTCCAGTCCAGATCACCTGCTTTGCCGAGTACATCTGTTCCTGTCCTCACATGTGATCAGTGTATTGGATGGCATCATATAGCAGGCATGCGCAAGCCGTCTTGCAGCTCCAAGCCTTGCATGCCTGAATCATTCAGCCTTGCATGCTCCTCCCGAGACAGACTCAGGCTTCATGTGCTGGCCAATGTGGTGCAGGATGCTGTGAGCTGGTGCGCGCATGTGCCTGCCGCAAGCTGCTCTGCTTTCACTGCTGAGGGTGGGATCGGGCCCACCGGACTACACCGCTTCGCGTCTGGCTCAACCTTGCGGCCATCATCATCCTGACGCCACTTGCAGTGAGGTTCCACGATCAGGGGTGGGAGATCGGCGTGTATGCAGCTGTGCTTGCGGTGTTTGGCCTCTGGTGGGCTTGGTATGCAGTGACCACCATTGCCATCAAGGGCTTCTACTAGAGACTCTCAACAGCAGGCCCCAGCCGAGCCCTTGGAGTCCATCTCAAGACATGTGTCCCGTCTCTGCGACGTAGCGTCCCAGAACAGGCACTGCAGATTCTCAGCAGCAGGCCCCAGTCCGAGCCCTTGGAGTCCATCTCAAGACTTGTGTCCCGTCTCTGAGACGTAGCGTCCCAGAACAGGCACTGCAGATTCTCAGCAGCAGGCCCCAGTCCGAGGCCTTGGAGTCCATCTCAAGACCTGTGTCCCGTCTCTGAGACGTAGCGTCCCAGAACAGGCACTGCAGATTCTCAGCAGCAGGCCCCAGTCCGAGGCCTTGGAGTCCATCTCAAGACCTGTGTCCCGTCTCTGAGACGTAGCGTCCCAGAACAGGCACTGCAGATTCTCAACAGCAGGCCCCAGTCCGAGCCCTTGGAGTCCATTTCAAGACCTGTCTCCCGTCTCTGAGACTTAGGTCCCAGAACAGGCACTGCAGATTCTCAACAATAGGCCCCAGTCCGAGCCCTTGGAGTCCATCTCAGGACGTGTGTCCTGCTCTGAGACGTAGCGTCCCAGAACAGGCAGAAGAGCAGGTGCACCCGGTTAGGAGGGAGTAATATGATAAGACCCATATCACCCATGCTTGCAGCTTTACGACAATAGTACTCAGGCCGGCAAAGCACACCTTCTCGTCCGCAGGGTATGTGACAAGCCATCCTTACAGCTCAGGAGTCCAAGGGGCCATCTTAGACTCAATAGTCTGTGAAGTCTCTTCTTGCTTCAAGGATGGAAAATGAACAATGAATTATGAGTACGCAAATAATCGATCTGATAGCTGAATGGAGTTGGTGCTCTTGAGGCAAGTACGCTTGTAATAGAATGGCTGGATGATCATCATATGCTACTCATGCAAGGGCGTACGAGCTTTGGATTGTCCCGCCACACAAATTGCTCTCCATGAAGAAGCTTCATTGACAGCATGGCTTCAATGATACATATGGCACTGGGACTTACAAGGTGTGTCTTATTTGAGGTTGTGATGCATGTCACGACTTGACAAAGGCGGGATGCTACAGCCATGCGCAGCCGCAAGGGCGCACAGTCGAGGAACAATGCTTCCTCTTCAGCAGAGCTCCCTTGAGGCACACAACAAAATACATTGGGCCCGTGCAAGCATGGCCACATACTCCTCGGAGGGCTGTGAGCCTTACAGAGCTCGAAAGCAACATCATACACCGGGTTCACCCACAATCTGGGTGACACTGACACACATCCTGGCACTGGATTGTTTGGGCTCATTGCGCATTCTGCAGAGTTTGCAACGAAGCTTTCACAACATCAGCTCCTGGCGATAAGAGTGTACTTCAGTTTGGCAAGCCAAGACGCATGGTCACGGCTCTTTTGTGGGCATCCAACCCCTCCACAGCTGCCATGTGTGCGACCGCTGGCCCTACATTCCGGAGACCCTCCAGGGTGAGGGTCTGTACCGTCATCTTCTTTTGGAAGGTGTCCAGAGAGACACCGCTATACATCTTCGCGTAGCCATATCTGCATGCAGAGCACACGCTGTCAGGCTCCTCTGTCAAGGTCAACATAGACCATGGAGGAGGCATCTGCAGCCTTGAACTCTGATCAAAATGACCATCAGCTGTCACTGAGCGCCACCATCCCTCTCAAATGCATCAGACAGCACATGGGCTAACAATGCAAGTCCGCAAGACACTTGAAGGAGATCAGAAGCATCATGCGACAGACAGTGCGGCCTGACCATAAAGGCGCTGCACTGACATAGAGCGCGCAGGGCAAGTCCCAGACAGCGAGAGAAGATCTGTGAGGATCCTTACGTTGGTAGGACATGATTTGTGCCGCTGGCGTAGTCACCCACGCTCTCGGGCGTGTACGGGCCGAGGAACACACTGCCCGCATTGTCCAACATTGGCAACCAGTCCTCGGCGTCCTCGGTGTTCACTATCAAATGCTCCGGCGCGTAAAGGTTCGAGAAATTTGCCGCCTCCTCCTGTGACCACCACAGAAGATGTCAACACACAGCCACCTTTCATCAGCGTGCAAAGACTGTCTGGGCAGGCCACAGAATTTACTGATGTTGACTGACCGCAGGAAGGAGACCTCATGCAGTGTTACCAAATGTCTGGGCAGTCTGCAGGGTAGGAAAGAGCCCTTCTGCTTGAGGGCACAGATGGGCAGCATGCGAGGCACAAGGCAGGTCTCTGGCACTACCATGCTTTGACCTCACAACACGCATCAGGGACGGGGCTGGCAGTATCACAGGCACATCAAGAGTCACAGAAACAGAATGAGAGGTACCTTGCTCGCAGCCATGACAATGCAGGAGTGGGACAGCGCCTGGCGCGCCACCTCGTTGCGCGGCAGCGCGTCGCACTGCTTCTGCACCTCCCCCTCAATCTTCCCAATGTCCACCCCCGGGAGCGCCACAAGCACCACCTGGCACATGTCAACACAAGCTTCACCATTTCTGTGCCACATGCCAGATTCCACAGACACTTTTCCCTGCATTTCCCGGCTGACTGGCTCCCATTTGCGCGAGATGGGTAGATCCCAGATGGCCTCTATTGGGGCTTGGGGACATGCTGCGCTCGGAGAGCACACTGGCTGCAGCACAGGACATTGACCCCTGCTCACACATAATCCAAGACGCTGCATGTGCCATCGGATAGTCTCCTCCTGCAGGAGGGGCAGCAGACACACTCTCACCTGACTGTCAGGCCCGTGCTCTGCCTGGGACAGCAGGTCAGCCGCGACAAAGGCCGGGAAGGCCTGCTTGTCGGCAATGACGAGCACCTCGGAGGGCCCCGCAGGCATGTCGATAGACACCATAGCCTCGCTGTTCTGCAGCAGCATCTTCGCTGCGGTCACGTACTGGTTGCCCGGCCCCAGCAGCTTATCGACCTGCACCAGAAGCACCCCCTTCAAGGTTCAGGCCCGCCCTTGCCTAAAAAGGCAGACCACAAGGCGCCCTTGCCACATCAGGGCAGGTGGCATCTACTCATGCAGCTCTCAATCATGCATTGAATACGTTACTGCCTGACAAGGTACTAGCTCGTCCTCGGGCAGCAAAAGTTGTAAAAAGAGTGATGCCAAAGGGTCTTACGGCCCCAAACGCTAGCATTAACGCATGCTGAGGGGTGTTCGCTGAAGGATCACAGACGACGAGACATCACCTTGGGGCAGCTCTCAGTGCCCCAGGCCATAGCAGCCACTGCCTGTGCTCCTCCAGCCTTTAGGACGTGGGTCACGCCCGCCTTCTTGGCGCAGTACAGTACCTCAGGCGTCACCTGCAACCACATATCTACCCTCACACCTCCGGGCAGATACCACCATGACAAAGCGGGCGAACGGAGTGTTTGCCTCAGCATCCTGGGCATTTTGAACCTAAGAAATCCCCTGTCTCACTGTCCTGAGAACAGATGCCACCCTTCCTGAAGTTCAACCAGCGTACTGTGCTTGGCTCTGACCCCCTGTATGGCTTCACGTAAATATTGCATCTGCTGAATGCTCATACTGGGAATTGTGAAAGACACACCTGCCCATCAGAGCGGGGAGGGGTCGCCATCACAATGGTCTTGCAGCCGGCAATCTGGGCTGGCACGGCCATCATGAGCGTGCTGCTGGGCAGCACTGCAGTGCCGCCGGGCACGTACAAGCCCACCGCGCCTGCATGGCAGAGCCTGATCAGGTCCATAAGTAGGCATGAGGGCGGTTCTTACACCCTTCATAGTCAGTACATGATGCATGTACAGCCATAGCATGCAGAGGGCCGCAGCGGCAGAGAAGGTTGCTTCGCAGTCTTTGGATGACGCCTTCTAACATGCTAGCACCTCCTTTTCTTTGTCTGCAATCGTGGAGTGTATCCCTGGCAGCTGAGCCACCAAAAACATAGATTGCAGAGGATGTCATGATACATTATTAGGAGAGGATTCACTTACCTATGGGCCTGGTGACCCTCCGGCACTTGACGCCTGGCGTGGTCTCAACCTCGAGGGGCTGACTCTGCTGGGCCTCATGGAAGCGCCTGATGTTGTTGTACGCCACGTCAAAGGCCTCTCTGCTCTCCTTACTAAGCTCCGGATCTGGGATGCTCTGCACCCAGCTCAAGCATGATTAGAAACAGTATTTGCCGGGCCACATGGGGCAGGAGTGGCATTCAATGACTATCTCATGCACCAGCATAACTGACGGCTGGGCCGTGCAGGAAGCCTTACCATCTGAGGGGTACATGCCTTACAGACACACTCACCATTCTGGAGTCCGGGCATGGTTGCCCCATGCAATTAAAATTCAGAGGTGGTAGATAACAGGCTGGCATACCTCGATGGGAACGCAGACTATGTCCAAATCCACCTTGTCGAAGCGCTTTGTGTAGCTCTTGACCGCTGCATCACCCTTCTGCCTCACATCGTCCACAATCGGCTGCACCTGCAGAAGGATGCTCCGTGATGTCAGTATTCATCTTCAAGCTGCACACCTTGTCACTGCTGGTTGGGCGTCAGTAAGCATGCGCAAAGCTCTACTTTCTGAAGTACAAGCCAGACTCAGCAGCTTTCTCACTGCTACCTGCTTGACAGAAGCCTCTCCTGAGCATGTGTGTGCGTACCGTCTGCAGGATAGATGTGAAGTCAATGCGGGGCCTGGCAGTGAGGGATAGCAGCTCCTTGGTGCTGAGCTTGGCCGCCTCATATACTTTGAGGGCTGCTACTCTCTCTGCTGTGAGAGTGCTATTCACAGCTGCAGGCATCCTGGAAACCCTCCCTGAGCTCTGTAAGGTATCACACCAAGCTGTCAGAGCACCAACCCATCTCAAGATTTACATCTGTGTTACAGCAAGCTGACATGAGACGTTGAGGCATTCATTCATACCCGTGTAGCGCCCAGGCCTAGTACTGCCGCCCTACTCTTTCTCAGCAACGGTAGTACTGATCCTGTCTTCCTGCCGCAGCCCGGTCTGTGGATCAAGGCTTCACCAATACCTAATGTTCTCATCGACTCGATACAGGAAAGCCAGACTGGTTTACGACACGCACAGATGCTAAGAACGCCTGCTGGCGAAAGTGCGCCTGCTCCCAAGCGTACACTCTCCAATATCACACAGAAGTTTCAGACCTACGAGATGTCAAGACTGTGCATGACGTGAGGAGTGCAGACGCAGGCAGATTTGATGTAGCTAATTACTCACGCACGTGTCAGTGATGAGGTAATTTGCTGTCGATGCTCCCAGACAACAGGGACCAATCCTGACTGTATCGGGAAAACTTGCTTTTGTAGGGTATGGTAGTACTGTAAAAGTCCAGTGAAGGCAGTTCTGCGTCAACACGGTATGTCATGAGGATGGCTATACTCACCTGATCAGGTCCCAAGACGATGTGGGACTCTGCGATGCAGACAGGGTTGCCGAGCTGGCAGCTAGCAGTCTTAGTACTCTTTGCTGCGGTAGGCATACGTGCCCCAGACTGAGGGTATCACAGATAGGCTATCATCGGCTTGCTGACATGCAACTGGTAGTCTTGGATCGTTTTGTCACCGCGATGGTGCTCATGGTGAAACGTAGCCCTGATGTATACAGAAAGCTGTTATTTTTGTTGCTTTCGTGCTTTTATTCCGCAAATAATGGCAATCAGGGAGCATGGCCAGTGCATTCCTAAGCACGGCATGTGAGGTTCATATGTGGCATCCGAGGTTCTCAAAGACACAACATGCGTAGATCATGACGTTATATGCCTCGCAGATCGTTATATACGGCTTTCGTCCAGTGCACAGATGGAGACTGCGAAAGATCCCAGGTATCCCTGTGTACTCATGCACCTTGAACAGCATACCTGCTGCCTGCTAAAGTCGCACTTGTCTTTGGGCTTCACCATTTTCCTGCTTGCAGGTCGAAGACCAAAATGGTTCATGGGAACATTGATGGAACTTCGCAAGAAAGGCGCTGCCAAGACTCACCAGATCTGGGCCAGGGTAAGTTTTCGCTTATTTATATCCATGAATGGTCCTGGTGATACTTCTGTGCTAATCAAGGCAACAGAAACTGCAAAGGACCCCCATCAACACTGACCCTGTGTCTGCATGTGGAGGTCCTTGGCCACCTTGGTTGTTAGTTGTGATTCTGAAGTACAAGCGTTGTAAGATGTCTCGACGATGTTGAGGCTACCCAGTGCAGTCACAGCAGGAATACGGCTTCTGCAATCCTCGAGAGAAGTTGTATCTCATCTCAGGCAACAGTAAGCATGCTGACCTGTCTCAATGATGTGCAGGAGTACGGCCCCGTCTACAAGAGCTTTGGCGGCTCCAGGCCCTTCGTGTTTGTGGCGAGCCCCGAGCTGGTGCGTCAGGTGCTGCTGACGAACACCTACAGGCCGGTGTTCCCATCCATCTGGCTGGGACGCGAGCGGGAATTTGACAAGGCCAACATCCTGGTAGGACTCACTGCCACCAGGCCAAGGGGTGCTAGGGCACTCAATGATGCATGAGCACTTTACGAAAAAGCAATAAAAGGTCCAGCAGAAATGCCATACCTGTCTTTTGGCCTGGTCTGCACCGCCAGTGAGGCTGCACTGATAACCACCGGCTGCAGAGGCAGTGCCTGCACTTTGCTGCAGTGTCAACATGCTGAATCTAACATCCTGTCTGGATTGATCCAGACAGCAAGCAGAGCACAACGGGATCAAAGTCCCTTATTTGCAGGCAGTTAGGGGTGAGAAGCACCGGAGCCTTCGTGGCGCATGGACTCCAATGTTCTTTTCAGGTGATAGTCTGTCACCTTTCATGTCATCACATTGCAGAAGCCCAACTGCGACCTCCCTGCAATGGGGTCCAGCACATGCTTTCTGCAAGGCCTGCGTCTAGGCTCCAATGTGACTCAGATGTCCTTGGTTGCAGGAGGATGTCATTATCACTCTTTGATACCCTTAGGATGTGTGCTGGACTAGTGCAGGAAGTTTGGAGGCATTCTCAGCTCTGATGAATGAGGCCACGGATCTGCTGCTACTGAGCGTAGCTGCTGCAGCCAAAGAGGGCAAGTACTTTGACATTTATCAGGCCATAGGCAGGATGACGCTGCAGGTTGTTGGGACAACTGCCTTCGGGTATGCCCCGACTCACTTCTTGCAGAACTCAGTTCTTGCATCCATCATCATCTCAAGGCTCACTGCTTATGTACATGCTGCTGGACTCAAAGTATCAGGATGCCCAGTGAGCTGTGGCGGCATTCAGTGCTGGCTAACAGGCTGCTGCACATGCACATCCAGGAGTGCCATGGTGTCATGGTGTTTTGCAGGGTGGACTTTCACACACAGGAGTATGATCCCTCGGCCAAGGACAGCCACGAGGACTCCCGGCAGCTGCAGGAAGCTGTGGCGCAGATCTTCAACGTCAACGGTACATACAACAGTCCCTGAATGTTTGCTTACCTGCAAGGCCTCCTAAGACTTGGGGCAGCTTTTGAGTGTTGTTCTTCCCAGGCATCAAGCTGGAAGTTCAACTCCTCACTCTGTCCTGAGCCTTAGGGTGTTGTTGCTTCTTGGCTTAGTGTAAGGCTGAGGGGAGTGCAGTCCACGCATATGTTTGAGGGGTGTAGAGTCTGTGATGCCTAGAGCTGTGATGTGTTGGGTGCAGCGTTCAGCTTCTCGGCCTGGGCCCCTGTAATGTTCTTGTTCCCGTTCCTGGCACCCATGGTCCGGCTGCTCGCCTTTGCACTGCCGGACAGGGGCCTGCTCAAGATGAAGGCTGCCCGAAGGACCATTGTCGATACTGTCAGCACGCTCATACAAGAGCACCGGGTCAAGCTAGAGGTAGTCCTCTGTTCTCTATCCTCAGGCAGGCGGGTGCCCAGCCATACTGGGCAGACAGACCGAGGGGTCTCGAGTATGTAGGAAAGTAGGCAAGCAGGCGGGCAGGGTTGAGGTCAGGCAGGCACATAGGGTGCCGGTACTAGGGCGCAGCAGGGCTAGGAGGGCAGGGCTTACCTGTTTGGCTGTGCATGCAGCGTTTGCCCCCTCCACGGTCTGGACGCCCGTGATGTTCCTCTTCCCGTTCCTGTCGCCCCTAGTGCGCTGCCTGGCCTGGCTGTTCCCAGACAGCGGCATGCTTAAAATGAAGGGCTCTGCACAGATTATAATCAACATCGTGTCGGCCAACATTGAGCAGCGCCGCCAGGAAATGAGAGCAGAGGTACTTTAGCCAACGTGGCAGCCTGTAGGGACTTGCAACATGCCCTTGCTTGTGCCAAGGATTGCTGCACAGTCCCAAATCACTTGGAGGATCAGCCATGTGTAGGTCGTCTCAGCGTATTGTCCCTGTGGTATTGTCAAAATCGCTAGCAGCTTTCCCCGGCCATGAGTGTAGTCATCCATCATCACCAAAGCTGTCTTACATCTATTTTCGTTGATTTGCAGAAGGAGGCTGGGATTGAGAAGGGTGCTGGAGACATGCGCACTGCCAAAGCGCAGCTCAGAGAGGGGACGCTGGAGGTGAGGCTTTGCTCGCTGCTGGGGTCCGCTTTGCATGAGCTCCTGTAGGGATCTTGTTGAGCCCATTGCAAGGGCTGGCACGTGCCATCTCTACACCTGCAGATGCCACTGACACCATTGATCTGCTCTTGAGTGGGACGCATGCCCAATCAGGTTTCAAATTAGGGTGTTCAAGTACGACAGGCGCAATGCTGGTCTCCGTGGTCGGTGTGCATATACGACGATGGTGACGGCAAAGGCGCCATGGCTACTTTGACACGCTAAAAAAAGTGGCTATGACGTGCTGCAAAGCATGCAATGCTCCCTCACCAGAGGACACAGTGAGGGTGCATCAATATTTTCTGTGTCATGATGCAAGGTGAGAAGGGGCGTGCAGCCGGGCAGCTTCATAGACCTGCTCATGCGTGCCAAGGACAAGACGACTGGCCAGGGTTTCACTGACCTGGAGATCGCCAACCAGGTGACCCTCTTGTCACACCCTCATGAATTGAACTTTCACAGGATTCCTGTGCCTGCCTGTCGGCAAAGTCTGGGGACACTTGTTTTGCTCTTGCTTCACAGAGCTTATACCTGTTCAAGCACCCCCTTGTGAGGCTGCTGCCAGGACGCGAGCAAATGACGAATGAGCAACCTCGTCCAAAGACTGACTTCCGCTCATCTGTGCAGGGCTTTGTGATGGTGCTGGCGGGGTATGAGACGACAGGCAATGCGCTCGGCTTTGCGCTGTACCTGCTGGCGGCGCACCCAGCGCAGCAGCAGAAGCTGGTGGAGGAGGTTCGGAAGTTTGGCCTGGACAGGCGGCCCAGCTATGAAACCCTGCAGGAGCTTCCCTTTGTAGAGGCTTGCCTGAAAGAGGCGCTCAGGCTGTACCCACCAGCCCCCACACACATCAGGTGAGTACATCCTGGTGACATATGCTATATCTTGGCCGAGCTCACTCTTCGGTGGCCTGCTACCAGTTTATCCACGCCCTGACAATGCAGAGGTGCTACCTCCAGACCTTTCCCTTGTCTCCGGCGTGCATGGCGCTGCTGAGGATTGTGTGCGGGTCAGCTCCTGTCAGTGATTACATACCTGGCTCCTCCTTGATCTGGACTGGCCTGTCCAGCTCTGCAAAAGCTGCGTACTTGCTGTCACAGGATGCCATGGCTCTGGGGTGGTCCTGATGTTGCACTGCTTTTCATTTGCAATTGGGAAATGTCAGATGGGAAGGTTTTCAGGCATGGGAAGCAGAGATGTGGTTGATGAGGTGTGGACGTGCAGGCAGGCACAGCGGGATCAGGAGATTGGCGGGTACCACATCAGGAAGGATCAGTGGGTGGGCTGCGCGGTTTACGCCCTGCACAGAGACCCCAAGTACTGGCAGGTTTGCCTGCTGCCATACGCTGCAGACCCATGCAACGCCAAATCAGCGCAGCAGTACGCCTTCTATGTACACATGGACTATGATGCCTGGGTAGGGTGCTCAGCTGCTTGCTGTCCTGTGTTGCATTGTTCCTGAATTTTATGTGCCCCTCAGTGAGGCTCTGCAATGGTGCAGGACCCAGACAGCTTCCTTCCGGACAGGTTCATGGAGGGAACGCCAGAGTCCAAGGCGGTGAACCCGGATGCCTGGGTGCCTTTTGGGGGCGGTGTGCGCGCATGTGTGGGCGAGAAATTTGCCATGGCGGTAAGCACAATTGGCTTGGCTAGTATCTGAAGGGTGAAGTGACAATAGGAGAATGACACAAGGAGTGGCACCTGTATTTGCCCATGGATGCATGTGCAAGATTTTAGCGCATTCAAATGGGCAGGCGCAAGCCATGCATAGAGGAACAGGGTTCTGCAGGTAAACTCCATGCCACATGCCGGATCGATGACCTTACACACATCTACTTTGCATTGCAGGAGGCTAAGATCACATTGGTGCGGCTGTTCCAGCAGTACACCTTTGAGCTGAAGCCAGGGCAAGAGCCCCTGGAGCTCAGGAACACAATCACCCTGTCGCCCAAGAAGGGCGTCATTGTCAAGCCAGTCCCACACAAGCATGCAAGGATGGAGGAGTGATAATTTTCTTGATCTTCCCACCATACACTGTATGGTAAGTTGTTGAGTCCAGCAGTCAGCATTGACAGCTCCCGGCAATCACTGGCATGTTTCTGCCGCCGATCAGCAGAGGTGTAGCGTTGTCAATCATCATCTGGGGATTGCCTTGACAAAGACTCCATTGGCAGCGGACAACGTGATGGTCTCCCGCAGAGGCAAGACCTCCTGGCCGGGCTGCAGCTCGAAGGTGAACTGCTGGAACAGCCTGATGAGCGTCAGCTTTGCCTACAATACAAGAGTCGGTCCTTAGAGCAGTTGTCAGGCAAAGGGGATACTCACAAGGGCATGGAGCCCTAGGCAACCCTAGGACTTGGCAGTTGGCAACGGCGGTAGGCTCATAAAGTCAATCTGCAGTGAAATTGCTGATCTTCATTCTGGGGTATGAGCTTCTCAGCACTACAAGGACTGTTGCTTCTCTTTGGCCATATTGGCCAGGCATTGGCTGTGATTACGGTCTGTACAAGTTGGGATTCGGTGGCTATACTCTACAATCTCACCTCCATCCTGGCAAATCGGAGGCCGATGCAGGCGCGGGTGCCTTCCCCGAAAGGCAGGTACCCGTGCGCAGGCTTGGCCGCAGCCTCAGGGGTCCCCTCCATGAAGCGCTCTGGAAGATACTTCTCAGGCTCCTGCAACCCACGAAGAAGCAATTAGTATTGTCTTTGCCCAAGCATGCATTACCCATGTTAAAGGCCCGCAGGCATTTGTGTTCCTGTGAGACTGATTCACCCTTCACTTTCTGCATGGACTTCGCGTTTCATTGGCAAGACCTGTACCTCCTCGGCTCTGTCCAATGTGCGTCCAGAACCACGGCATGAGCCTGTCTACGCTTAAGGGATCAGGAATGTCTCTGCGCTGCATCGTGTCCTAAGGCTAGCACACCTTCCAGTAGGCGGGGTTGTTGTGCATGCTGAACACTGCAACGCCCAGCATGGTGCCCTTCTCGATGTGGTAGCCTCCCAGCTCCATGCTGCGCTCCGCCTCTCTGGTCAGGGTGGGCACAGGCGGATACACCCTCATGCCCTCGTTCAGGCAGGCCTGCATGCAATGTGACTTGGTATCTGCATGCATTTCTTGGTGACGTTTAGCCCTCCCATGCCAACCTGTGGCATAGTGGGTCAAAACGCTGCTGTACCTGCCATGTCTTAAGCTGGCCTATACGAGGCATTGCCACATGGCCTCAACGCACACTGCTTCCAGCACGTAGCTGTCTCCCAAGCTTAAATGCTGGAAAATCTGCTACAGAAGGCCGCAGGGATTCACCTCCAGCCAGGGGAACTTGTCCAGGTCCTCAAAGGTTGGCACCTTGTTGCGCCCAAAGGCGTCAATCTCGGCGGTCAGCCGTTCCACCTTGGACTTGTTCTCGGGGCGCGCCAGCATGTACAGCGTGAACGCCAGGGAATTAGCGGTTGTCTCGTATGCTGCATGTTGCAGTGAAACGTCAGACAGGGGTTCTCGCCATTGCGCGTCAGTCCTATGCATGCCGCAAATCCCTGACGTTACCTCACGGCTGATCTGCATGCTACGCTCGCATGTCTCTGACACCGTCAAGGACAGTTAGGGCGTACATCTGACGTACCTTGTCGGGAACCTTCACTGAAAATCTACCTTTGCTGGTGCCACGTTGATGGAAAGGGAAGTCACCTGACATGACCATGACAAAGGCCTGATTGGTGCGCTCCAAGTCAGACAGGCTCTCGCCGGTCGCCTTGTCTGTGGCATTGACCAGCAGATCCACAAAGCTGCCGGGGGCAACCCCCCTGCGCTCCCCAGTTGTCTCGGCAAAGCTGGGGCGCGTCTTCTGCAGCCCCTTTGACTCACGCCTCTGCAGCAGGAAGTGAAGTTTCTGCGTCCTGATTTTAGTACAGAGTATTCTTCTCGGAGACCGACCAGAGCTCTTCTGGGGAATATAGCAGAGCTTAAGAGTGCCTCATCCTAGAGCACCTTGGGGTCATGCCTCTGCAGCGCAACCTGAGGAAATCTTGCTGGTGAAGGCCAGCAGGGAGTGTTACCAGGATGAGAGTGCTTCTGAGCTAATTTGTGGTCTCAGCATGACTGCAGCTTTAAGCAATTGGTCTCACTACTGTTTGAGAGTCTACTTAAAGCAGACCATGAGGCCACTTTACCTGCTCATTCTCGATATCCAGGCGGCGGTCAGCCATGAGCTTTTTGACGATGTCGATGACAATCTGGCGGCCCTGGCGCACTCGGTGCAGGCCCTTGTCCGGGAAGTGGTGCGCGACGAGCTTGATCAGGGGCGCCGCAAAGGGGAACAGCACCAGGAACATGGCATAAACGCTGAAGGAGAAGGCTGCACAGACACAGTGAGGCATATTGATACGTGGACAGACAAGTGCGCATGCACGCGTGGGACTTTTGCAGCTGGGCACGAGAGCATGATGCCAGCAATGCAGCGCATGGCACCCTCCGTCAGCAACGTGTGACTCTAATTGGACTCCCTTGAATGTGGTGCAGGCACTTTCATGATGTGAGCACGTCCTGACCAAGAGACTGGCGCATGCAGTCACCTTCCGGCGCCATGATGTCATACACGGCCTGCAGCAGCTGCTGGACGTCCTCACTGTTGGACTTGTTGGCCTTGTCAGCCAGCTGCGTGTGGAAGTGCACCCTGCAAGCATGATTGCCATGCATGTCACCTCATGAAGCTACACAGGAGCACTGCACATGCTATATATGGGCAATCACTTGAGGTCAGAAGGCCTCCTAGAGCTTTCTTTCACCATCCAAATCGGCCAATCACTGCCAAGCCATGCAGAGGCTATTGATCCCAAGTCTCCGTAGCCAGTCACAGGTATGGGGTGCCCATCTACTAAAAAGCTAGCTTATTTTGCCGCCATGACGGTAGCTATGGAGGACGTACCCAAAGGCAGTGGTGCCCACGACCTGTACAGTCATGGCCTGCACCATGCCATGTATGTCCATATACTTGTCCTGCTTGCGCTCCAGCTCTACAGACTCAGCCAGCAGGTCTGCAGCATCCCACATGAGCGCCAGAAAGCCCTCCAGACTGCAATGCAGTGGCACACGTTAGGATGATGCTGTACCGGCTGGAGCATCAAGTCAGGCAGATTTGCTTGAGGCATTCCCTTGCCTTTAGATAGGCCCCAGACAACAAGACCCATCTCACTGAATGCGCTGCTAAGGCACGTCGCTTGTGCAGAGTACAGGCCAAAAGCGACTACGTGAGACACTGGGCCTTTGCCTTTCAGAAGGCGGCAATTTTGTTGCACTGGGGAAGTACAGTGTGGGTGGGACTGGGCACACCTGCCAGAGAAGAAGAAGGGCTGCCAGGCGCCTCGCACAGTGCGGTGCTTGTCGCCGCGGGTGTCCAGGTAGGTGGATGCCTCGAAGGCCGCCTCCTCTCCGTACAGCAGGTTTGGGAACACACACCTGCATGCAACATGTTGCTCCTTTCGTCCTGCCGGGGATGGTCCTCCTGCCTGCTAGGAACTGTCTCACAGCGGTACTGTACACATATCATGTGCAAGGACAGCCAACCTGGCTGCACAAGCCATGATTCTGCACGGCGCAGTATCTGAGACACACCTGTAGTTGTTCTGGAGCAGCACCTGCAACCACATTGATCGCAGATCAGCGGTCCAGTGCATTTTAGATGCATGCTACCAGTGGCATGTACTTATTCGTGCGATTCACCTCACAGCGTCCCAAGCGCACTCGCACACACAGCGCGTGACTGATATTGCGTCAGAGGCAGAAAGTGTCTATGCATGAGATACCAATGTGCCGTCAGAGGAAACGCTGGAGCTGTGTCGTCACCTTACGCGCGAGCTCTGGTGACTCCACCATGACTATGGGCTGAAAGATCTGATGCGTGGCAAAGACGGGCCCGTACTTCTGTGCATATACCTGCTGGGTCCTGCAGCATGCAGAAATTTCATGCAAGGGCTCCCCGCAAAAGGGTAGAGGGGCGACTCACATCTGCAGAGGCTGCAAATCAGGCAGCATGCCAGTTCACCCCTGCAGGTGGTCCTGGTGACACGCTCATGGCTGTGGTGACATGCAGACTGATCGCATGGTGGCCGTGCTGGCCCCCCATGAATGAGGCTGCTAGACTCCCATGTGTATGCCCTATGGCCCTAGGCTACGGGTTTCTACCGTTGTAAGCATAACAAAGGCACGCATGGGAGGCTCACTTGTAGATGCCGCCCTCCTTGAGAGTCTCAGGAATGTTACCAAAGAGCCATTGCCTCGGTGGTCCTGCATGGAACCCTCATGTCAGTGTCATGTGTTATATCAGCATCCATGTGGCGACACGGGAGGGAATGACGCGCATATGCATCCACCAAGTGATGCTGAGATTTGCTGATGGAAGAGCTGCACGTACCAGGAATGCCACGAAGCATGATGCGGTGGTAGGGCCTGAATCCATAGATAAACACCTGCAGGTGAAACCTGAGCATGACCGCAGCGATGACAACGTGAGATCTTCAAACAACATAATGTACACCTCATATCGTCTTGATGGCCAAAGAAACGTCAGTACGGTGCGTTCACCCCTGCTATAGCTGATGCTAAGACGACTGCCCAAAAGCTCCACGACGTGAAGAGGAACTCCATACAGCTGCGTGTGCCGGCTCAAAAAATTCTTTTGATAAGCCCAGACATCAAATATATGATCGCCTGCGATTTGGAGCATTGCCTTGATTGAAGTATGGTGCATCCAAATGCGCAACGGTCACACGGCTTGGTCAACGCTGCGGTCAATACCCACCTCACTGCATGCAGTATTTGTATGCAAGGGAGTCAAAGTGTTGTGCTCAATATCATGAGGTGGCATCTATTGTTCTAATTTTGCTCACGAGGAGCGATGGCCTTGCAACGGTCAGAAGACTCAACGGTCTATACTAATGACGCCTTTGAGACAAGGGATGCTGATGAGCGTCGGCCATCTCTCATTAAGAAGGAAGGGACTTCAGAAGCCCAAGATGCAGTCGAGGAAGTCGACATGCCTCCCTCGTCTTTCGGTAGCCTCTACAGGTCAGCTATAGACCAAGATGCCGTATAGCAAATCTGCACCATAGTGCCCAGCCAAATGCCTTCAATGCAGATGGAATGCCGTTCAGACTAAGTCACTCATTGACAGTAAGTCTTTTGCATCACAGGTCTGCCGATCGATGGGATGCCTGCCTAATGGTAAGGGCGAACCTTGTCTTTACTAGAATGGCCTAGCTTCAACTTTATATAGATGTTCTTCACATCAGGCGGGATACACGTTGCAACTATGGACTGCTTTGCAGGGGCTGGGGACTCTGGGTTCGGTGGCCAACGGTAAGCCCAAATCTTGCACAGAACAAGTCTGTGACAGGGGGCTACGACAGCTGGCTGACCTTAAACGGGAGCATCTCATCTGCATTACCACTGTGTTCTGTAGTGAACCACAGCGAAGGTCCTGCAACGAGAAAGTGATAGTTGCAGATCTGCTCTACAGGTGCAGCAATGCCCATATTCTCCATCGTGATTGGGAGGATGGTCAACACCCTGGGCTATGGCACACCTGAGGGCCTCACAGCAGAGCTCAATCAGACAACGCTGTTCTTTTTGTACCTGGCCATCGCATCTTTCGTCGTCTGCTACCTGGAAGTGGGCATGTGGATGCTAACAGGTAGGATAACATTTTCATGCACCACTCAGACAGACAGTATACTGCACACCCCAGCTTGTGACAGTGACGGAGAGCAGCACCTGACTGCACAGGAAAGTTTGCTGGCAAGAAAGTATGCATGTGAGGAGTCCCCAGGCCTTTTCATAGTCTGGACAGGCGGGAGCTTCCTGGGAATCTGCATATCTACTCAATGCTCAATGTGCCAGTGTGCTGCACCCCTGCAAGGGCAGCCACACAGCTGAGCTTGACTATTATAGAAAATTGCCGAAAGACCATGAGTAACCCAGTGTCAGCCCAGTTGGGAAAGGTGAACACTGAGAGCCTTTGCAAAGGCACCTATCTATCTGATTCAAGCTGTGGGTGCATGCCGGCAGGAGCGAGGCAGGCCACGCGCCTGAGGCGGCGCTATCTGCAAGCTGTGCTGCGGCAGGACGTAGCCTTCTTTGACGCAAGCGCCAAGTCTGGGGCGCTGCTGCAGGGCCTCAATGAGGACACCAGCGCCATCCAGCTGGCCATTGGCGAGAAGGTGCAGAACTCCTACTCTAAAGGAGTTCTGCAATGCTTCAGTGCTACCATCTCTACGCCTCACATCATCATACTGACTCACTCTCATGCATGGGTTGGTTGCTGCTGCTGACGGTGCGCGATGGCTGTGCACAGAGTTCCAAAGATACGCTCTTATGTGTTCACGCGGCCACTGGGGTTCCTGCTTAAGGTTTCAGATGCCTGCGCTGGCTGCAGGGTGTGCTACTTGATACAGAGTGTTCCCAACTCAGGTTGACAAGCATCCAGACAGAAGTGCAGGCTAGCCGTTTCTACACAGAAGGCGCTGACTCCTTCACTGATGTGCTGCAGGCAGGGAACTTTCTGGACAAGATAGTCACCTTCTGCGTTGGTATGGGCATTGGTAAGGGTCTTGCTTCCTGCCATGATCCCACAGCATGATGGCACAAGCGCTCACGAGGCACATGAGAGAGGCCGAGAACTATTTTACCATGTTTGTGCTAACGCTAGCGCTATGTGCAGCGTTTTGGAAGGGCTGGGACATGACTCTGGTGATACTAGCGGCGATGCCGGTGCTTATTATTGTGGGCGCTGCCATAGGGACCGTCACAGCTAGTTTGGGCAAAGTTGCGGCAGGTAACTCTTCACCAGAATGCACGAGCGATGCGGCCAGCCTTGAGACTCCCAACGCACGACCAGACGTGTTGGTATGCGCTGCATGCAGTCTGTGAAGGCTTGTATGTCACGCCATTGCACCCATCCCATTGAACGCTGGTCCAATCGTGTTGACCCAGCCATGGTGCAAGGGGGAAGAGATGATACGCCAACTTAGACATTCAAGCTTTGCGCAGATGCCTATGCTGAAGCTAGCTCTATCGTCTCTGAGAGCCTAAGCAGCGTGCGCACGGTCCTCGCCTTCAATGCTGCTGCGCGCACAGCAGAAGAGTACGACGAGGTGTGTCGTCACTGCTTGAATATCCTTGCTTGCACTACAGCCCTTTCCCAGGCTGCCTGGGCACAGGAGGGTGCCGTCTGTGTACCATCTCAAAGGGATAGCCAGCAATGAGCACCATCAACTGGCCAGGTTCACTTGTGAGAGAGGTACAGTGTGAAACAGCAGACCTCAAAGTACAGACAAGCTTGATACATGACGCGTTTAGAGCGAAAGTCGAATGTGCAGGCATTGGAGGTGCCAATGCGGGTGGGAGTGAAGCAGGGTATCATGCAAGGCATCACCGTAGGGACCACCAACTGCGTCTTCCTGTGCTCGTACGCCCTGGCCTTCTGGTATGGCTCCACCAGAGTGCGCGCTGGGAAGTATGACGGTAGGCCTCCCCTCGCATCCACCCCACATAGGCATTCTCGTTGTAAGCCAGCGTCACTCGCATCCCACGCCAAAGTCCCCGACTATGGGTAGATGTGCAATGACGTGCAAAAGTGTCAGTTGTATGAATTCACTCGGGGAAGAGATACAACAGACAGGTCAGATGCTGAGGCACATGAGGAGCAGCTGCGCGCAGACGCTCTGTCAGCGAGGTCCATAGTATTGAGGATGCTTCTGTGGGGCATACAGGTGGAGACGTCATGAGCGTGCTATTTGCCGCTCTGCTGGGGGGTTTTGCGCTGGGCCAGGCAGCGCCCAACATCCAATTCTTCGCCGCAGGGAAGGTTGCCGGTGGCCGAGTGCTGGGCATGATAGACAGGTGATCTATCATCCTTCAACCTAAAGTAGCCAGGGCCTGCAACTAGAACTGTATACTTGGCTCGGTATTGAAGCAGCCTGCAATCTGCTGCCGTGTCACCTTCATTGCTGCTTGAGAACAGTGGTGGTGAGACCATTGCTGCCCAAAACCTCACACCCCCTTACATGAGACCAGATTCTGCCCTCTCTGATCTGCCCATGCAGATTTATGGAACCCCCCTGAAAGTCTCAGGTTCTTGTGTGCAGGAAGCCGGACATAGATGATGAGGAAGAGGGCGAGAGGCCTGAGAGCATTGAGGGCCACATCCAGCTGAAGGACATCACCTTCGCCTACCCCACACGCCCAGAGCTTCAGATATTCAAGGGCTTTACCCTAGACGTCCCCGCAGGGTCCACAGTCGCTCTCGTGGGAGAGAGTGGTAGTGGCAAGTGAGTCTGCCAAACCATTCACAACCCTGAAATTTGCATGAGAGGCATGCCTTCCCATTCAGAGTGCTGAAAGGGCAGACTGGGAACCTCATGCCACTCAGTGGCCTAGCTCAGCCAACCTGCGTATCCTGCTTCAAGGGCGGAGAAAATTGCCCCCATTTGGGGTGAACATCAGGAAGGGTGGGCAAGGGTGTCTAGGGCTGACATAAAGCCGCTGCTCTGCAGGTCAACTGTTATCCAGTTGGTTGAGCGCTTCTATGATCCGGACCAGGGCGCGGTAAGCCTTAGGACCTTTGCCAAACCCCTCCCTGTATGAAGCAGTCCCTGTACATAAAAGCTGGCACCAGTACTACACATGTCAGATGCTTGATTTACCCAGTGAAATACCCCTGGATCCTGCAGGTCTTTCTCGATGGCCAGGACCTCCGGCAGTTCCACCTCGGGTGGCTGCGGCAGCAGGTGAAGATCATAAGATAACTCTGAGTGCTCACACAGTGATGACTTTGCAGGGCGTGCTGTCATTGCCAGAGTGGGACCTGGCACTGCACCTGCCGCATGCTTGGACATGTGCTGTATAGGCTTGTTTGAGACCATCGTGTACAGCTGAAGCCATTTTGTTATTGCAGATGGGGCTCGTCAGTCAGGAGCCCACGCTCTTTGCGACTACCATTGGCGCTAACATAGCGTATGGCAGGCCAGGGGCCACGCCCGCTGAGGTTGAGGCAGCCGCAATAGCAGCCAACGCTCATTCCTTCATCTCAGCCCTTCCCCATGGGTACGTTCAGCTTCTCTTCTGCCACCATGGCCCTGTTGCTGCCCATGTCCATAGCTCAGCTCTCAGCCATTTTCTGCCTCACGTTCCCAGTACAACACCCATACCGGGGTCCTAGAGGGTTCATCATGGGGCCGTACTTTGCAAAATTCCATGGCTGGACCTCACGGTGCTCTGTAGTGTCTGTCTGAGGGATGTTGGCAGCCCTGGACCAAGGGCCTCATGCTGTGGCTTCTGCAGGTATGACACCCACACCGGGGAGAAGGGCATTCAAATGTCCGGTGGGCAGAAGCAGCGCATTGCCATTGCTCGCGCTCTGCTGAGGAACCCCAAGATCCTGCTTCTGGACGAGGTCAGTAGTTTGCACAAGGACTCATACTCTGACATGGAGGGCCAAGTACTATGGACTCATGATGTTCTGCATAGATGTCATGTCGGCAACGGCATGCGCCACATGATGCTGACCTGTACCTGCCAAACTGATTGCTTCCTTAGGGTTGTGCTAGGCGAAAGCCGCTTGAAACATCTGCGATTGTGTGCCAGAAAATCTCAAAGCATGACTGATGAAGATGACTGAGGTTGCCTGCGCAGGCAACAAGTGCTCTGGACAATGCTAGCGAGCACCTGGTGCAGAAGGCGCTAGACAGCCTCATGAAGAATCGCACCACCATTGTGGTTGCGCACCGTCTGTCCACCATTGTTGATGCTGACATCATAGCAGGCAAGCCATCCATGTCCTGCGAGGTGCATGCCAGGCCTTCCCGGGTCAAGTGCTCCCTTGGCAAGAGGTGATGGGCTGGACTCAGCACCTTGAATGCTGTGTCCACAACACCTCATTTCCCTCATGAAGCCAGTTCTCACATGCTGACTTCATTGGGTGTCCGTGTAGTTAAATATCATGATACGTAGTAGGCATTAGCAGCGGCAAGGCTAGAGTCACGTGTGGCCTGACTACTCTGAGGGCGAGCTGCGTCTCATAGAGTCTCTTCCCATGCAGTTGTAAAGGACGGGAGCATAGTGGAGCAGGGGAGCCACACAGAGCTGATAGCGGACCCGCAGGGAAGCTACACCGCGCTGTACCGCCTGCAGCAGGCGGCGCCCACCAAGGAGAAGCCGAGCTTCGAGGAGATGCAGGCCGAGAAGCACGCCATCGAAGACGCAGCTGCGGGGGGCCTCATCCCGCAGCCATTAATTGAGAAACAGGTGCAGAGTGCCTGAAGTTGATGTTAAAATTCCTTCTATCATCATGCACCAGATATGATGAAGTCCGCACATCTTTCATGTTCCTGTGAAGGTTCTGATGGCCTCATCAGGTGCCATGTATGTCGTTGCTGTAGTGCAGTGGCTGGATGCATGCATTACAGGCATGGTGAAATTTCCCAACCCAACAACCTCACACATGTCAGCAACAGCATGGTTATGAGGGCGTACAAGAAGTGAGGCAATTAAAGGGCATGAGTTTGCAGGCATCTGCATCCGCGCCGCTGCTGCAAGGCGTAAAGAAGGCGGTGCGCGTCTCAGTCATCGCCATGGGAGCCGCACCGCTGGCACCCAAGGAGCCTGAACAGGCGCCAGAGAAAGCCTCAGCCTTGACAGAAGAGAAGGTACAATGCTGCTTGCGGTACCCCACGACAGGCTACATGGTCCCTAAGACCCCACCGGAAGAGTGCGTACGGTATATCAAGCCTCATTAGCACATCTGGAATAGCATTGTGTCTCTGATCAAGCTCGAAGACCCTCACATGCAGCAGACATCCTCAGCCAATCAAAGTGTAGAGCCCAGCAAGCAGATGGGGATTGCTTCTGGTGTGCAGGGTCAAGCAGGCTTTGGGCGCCTGTGGCAGTACAACAAGACAGAGTGGCCGCATGGGCTGATGGGCTGTGCGGGCTCCCTTGGGCTGGGCTTCATGATGCCGGGCATGGCCTATTGCATGTCCTCTATCATATCCGTGCTCTACAACCCTGACCCCGCCACCATGCAAAGAGAGGTCAGTCTTTACCCCGCCCTAGTCCCTACCAAAGCTGCGCAACGGGATGACATCCTACAACCTTGCTGGCAAAGTTCAGAGTCAGTGACATCGAAGTATAACGCTCAGCATGGCATGAAGTAGAGTCCCTTATATGCTACAGAGCTGTCTGGGACCCTAGTCTTAGCGTCCATACTGATGAGCACAGAGTACAGCCTGAATGACGACCACGGGGGTTCTCGCACTCCTGCAGCAATGCCTCTCATGCGCAGGTGTCGAAGTGGTGCATCGTGTTTGCGGGCATTGGCGCGGGCGCTATCGTGATGGGCATGCTGCAGCAGTACGGCTTCGCCTGCATGGGCCAGCGCCTAACCAGGCGCCTGCGCGTCCTCCTCTTCACTTCCATGTTCCGCCAGGTGAGCCTCGTTGCTCTGCCAAATGTTCAAGTTGTCGCAACGTGACTTCTCATGGTTTCACTCCTACTCCATCTTTGGCAGACCTGCACAGAAAGCAGTACTATTGGAGGGTGAGATAAGTGCTACTCTAAAGTCCCTCCGGTACGCAGTGGGCGGCTGACAGATGAAGAAAGTGGCATTAAGAATGCTTCGAGAGCGCTTGAGCCCTGTAGCATGGGACCATGAAGCCTTGCAGGTCCTCAGGGTGTGAGTGTGATGGGTAAAGTCTATCAATGGCACACATGTGCCGCTGCAGGAGGTGGGGTGGTTTGACAGGGAAGAGAACGCCAGCGGAGCCCTGTCCTCCAGGCTGTCCGCTGACACAGCGGCCATCAGGGGCGCCCTCGGAGACCAGATCGGGCTCCTGGTACAGAACCTGGTCACCTTTGCCGGTGCATCACCACCCCTCATTCTCTGCTTACTGCAATTAAGGATCTGTCGTGGCCAGTCAGTGGAAACCTGTCCTACTGGTAAAATTCTGTCTATGTGGCGCTGACAGCATACCACTCTTTCCGTCTGCGCTTCCCGACATTCCTCACACCCACAAACAGTCACAGAAGCAGCCTGCCTAAAGTACATGATGTGCCACTTTTCATGGCCATTCAACGTGTTCTTGTCCGTGTCCTGCCTCCCGGTTGCTGCCTTCTGGTGTACGCAAGAAGGTGCCGGTGATGATAGGCTGCACTTCTCTTGTTCAGTGCACTCATGGCAGTGAGTAGAGACACATCTGGATGTGAGAGGGTGTCTGAGCATAATGGGTGGTCTGCAGTGGCGTACCTCATTGCCTTCTCAAGCGGCTGGAAGATGACCTTGGTAGTCACTGCCAGCATCCCCCTCATGGTCATTGCTGGAGGCATCCAGGCCAGCGTCATGACCGGCTTCAGCTCTCAGGTGTTGCTATGCTCCCCAGACATAAACAAGATTACGCCCGTTTATGCCAAAACAAGTATTTCTGGGAAAGCCTGCCATCGCAAGACTCACAGAGATAGCAATCCTCAGATGGACTGCGTGAGATTCTCGCACATCTGGTGATATTCATGTCAAAGTGCCTCATAAGGTTCCTGCTTCAGCAGCCATAGCGGGGTGAGCTCAGATGATACGCTTGTGCAGGCTAGTGAGCTGTTCTCGGCAGCCAATCAGACGGCGTCAGAGGCTTTTGCAGCCATCCGCACGGTTGCAGCGTTTTCTTTGCAAGCCCCGCTGGGAGCCCTCTATGAGAATCTGCTTGAGAAGCCACAGGCAAGCGTGGACTTCCCTTTGCATGCAGCCTTGTGAGCAAGTTCCAGATTGGCAGTAGGTGCTTTGAGTGCATGCAGACCAGCCCATTGATGCACTAGCTGCATTTAGGTGACGTAGCGGAAGCTGATCCACACATGCTGGGTTGGCTCACATGACCGCAGCACAGGCAACACATGTTATTGGTGACCATGTATCATATTCCATGAGGTGTGAGGAAAGATACCTGGTGCAGGCAGCGGTGTTTGCACGGGCGCATGCTTCGGGCCTGGGCTTTGGATTTAGCCAGTTTGCTGTGTTCTCCGTGTACGCGCTCGCGTTCTGGTATGGAGGCCAGCTCATACGCCACGGCGAGATGACCTTTTCAGAGGTCCTGAAGGTGAGCAATGCCGCTCAAGACAGGACCCATCCTTTCCTCAGCATATTCCTGTGGCGCCCTTGAGAAGCCTTCTGAATGCATGCCAGGACCTGTGCTGCTTTGCGTAATATATGTTCAGTACAGCCAAACGGGATATGCATGTGAAGATCACCCAAGCGGCCTAAATCTGAGCTTGCATGATAAGCCTGCCAGAAGTCTACAGGCATGTGTGTGCACAGGTGCTCTTCGCAATCCTGCTGGCGGCCCTGGGCATTGCTCAGGCGCAGATGTCTTTCCCAGATATCACCCAGGCCGCTGCGGCCATCGAGAGAGTCTTCGGGACCATTGACCGCAAGACAACTATAGACAGCAGCAGCGATGCAGGTTCTCTGCCCTGCTTCTGTGTTGCCGGTCGAGATACGCATGGCTCTGCTGACAGGAACGTTCAGACTTCTACATGTAATGGTGCTGGCGCGCATGCAACCACTGCAGATGACCCTTCCCGCTGTGTTGCATGAGCTCCTCACCTGCCAACAAGGCTCTAGCAAATCCTGAACCACGTTGTTACATACAGGCAAGAAGCTGGGCTTCCTGCTGGGGGACATAGAGCTGCGCAACGTGACCTTCCGCTACCCGGCGCGCCCGCTGGTGCCCGTCTTTGACCGCTTCAACATTCATGTGATGCCGGGCAGCACCCTTGCCCTTGTGGGGCAGTCGGGCAGCGGCAAGTGAGCCCCCTCTAGCTTCATCTGGGCTGTGCTGTGCATCAGCATTTTGACTGCAAGGATGCAATGCTTGCTTTGCCCTCTGTTGGGGATGTACCTGGGCGTGCTGTTGATACAATCAGCTGCACCTTGGAATGACATATTGAGGAACCTTCACGAACCTGAGTATGCATCTGACATTCGACGCTCGCGTCACACATGACGGAAAGTCTAGTGCATTAATAGATAATGTGCACTGCTGAAAATGGTACTGTCTGATCTTCATTGTGCTGTGTGTCATCTCAGGTCTACTGTGATCAGCCTCATACAGCGCTTCTACGATCCTTCTACCGGCTCCGTCCTCATAGATGGCGCAGACGTGAAAGAGCTGAATCTGCGGTGGCTGCGAGACCAGATGGCCATTGTCAGCCAGGAGCCAAATCTGTTCACTGTGAGGCAACCCTGGCTCTCTGACATCAAATTGCTCTCCATAGACTCGTCACCTGGATCTTCACAGATCGATGATGTAGGCCAGACAGATGGGTCCTGATGACGTGTCATGTCAAAAGCTCAGAAGAGAATAGCTTCCTCAGCGGCGCTCTCGCGCTGCCAGGTCACCAGACCCATCCTTCTGCCACATTTGGCATGGGCTTGCAAGGTTCAAAGGAGTGCTCACCTGTGAAGCGCGCTTGCAGGGCACCATACGAGACAACATCGCATACGGCTGTGAAGAGGCCACAGATGAGCAGGTCTGCACCTATCGCCTTGACATGCCTACGGCTTGTGTATGGCCAGACTGTCCCGAGAATTGCCGGCCAATGCATTCTTCCGATGTAGCAGCAATATGAGTACTATGACACTGCTTCCATTCAGAGTATGACAATCACAAGTTTTTGAGCAGGTGTTTGAGGCCGCTACAGCTGCCAACGCCATGGCCTTCATCAGAAAAGCTCCAGCGGGCATGCGCACGCTGGTGAGTTCCCCATCCTAGCTCTCCATGTATGCAGTGGCAGTCCTCTTGAGTGAGGTTGATTCTTGCTCAGACGGGTGACTTCAGCATGCTCTGTGTCTTATGCACATACATCATGGAGGTGTCGACGCTAGGAGAATCCCAGTATATCTTATGTACATGAGGTGGGAAAGAAAGTCATGCCGAGACTCATGTCCGGTGATGCAGCTTGGGCCAGGAGGGATCCAGCTGTCCGGCGGCCAGAAGCAGCGCGTTGCCATTGCCCGCGCCCTCATCAAGAACCCTCGCATTCTGCTCCTGGATGAGGTGATGGCTGTCTCCTCAGACACCTGCCTCTCGTCAGCTGTGCCTGTGCTGTTCTCATTGCGCGAGACTTTGCAAAAGCACTCTGCAGATGCTTCCTGAGCGTCAAGCTATGTCAATACTGGCTATGGCGTGCCTAATCAGAGCCCTTCTGCCAATCCTGCGCATGAGATCTCTCTGAAGACTGAGCAAAATGTGGACATGCTCGCAGGCGACAAGTGCCTTGGATGCAGAGAGCGAGCGACTCGTACAGGACGCCCTGGCAAAGGCCATGCAGGGGCGGACTACTGTTGTGGTTGCACATCGCCTGTCCACCATCCGCAATGCCTCCAGCATCGCCGTCGTACAGGTGGGTTGCCACTCCGTTGCATCCCTATGCCAATGCACTGCGAGGCAACTTGCAAGGAAGCTCAGGATGTACACTGACGTCACAGGCTGAGCTGGCTGTTGCCTGCAACATCCTGAGGCATGCACACAATGGTCCTAGTCTGGATATAAGGACAGCCTGGAGAACAGCTACGCTACATGTAGGAAGATCGAGCAATGCAGAGCAAAGCAGCCTTCCTAAGACCTCTCTCTTGATCGGCCTGCAGGGAGGACGTGTCCTGGAGCAGGGTACCCATGACGAGCTGATGGCGCACCGAAATGGACCATACACCCAGCTGGTGCACCACCGCCAGCAGGCGCCTGAAGAGGCACCCGCGGCGGCTGCCGACGATGACATCGTCCTCGCACCCGAGCCAGATGAGGACACCTTCGCTGGGAAGGCGGCTGCCCGCAGGAGCATGGCCATCCGCAGCAGCATGGTTGCGGGGCGCAAGAGCATGGCACCTGGGCGCAAGAGTATGGCTCCAGGTCGTAAGAGCATGGCTCCGGGACGCAAGGACGTGGGCGCTGGCCGGAAAAGCATGGCGCCTGGGAGGCAGAGCATCGCTCCTGCGGGACGCAAGAGCGTGTTCCCAGGTAGGTTTCTCCTCACCACTCAACATGCCTTGCGCGCTGTCAAGCATGCTTGCCTTCTGCTGTTTTCCCTGAAATGCTCTAGGCAAAGTCAATAGGTGCACTGCCAGGTCAGTTCGCAGACTTCATGACAGCCAAAAGATCTGCATTGTGGAGCACTTTATACAAGGGACCAGTGACACTGGGCAAGTGAAGCAGTGCTATGGAATGCAGGAGGACAAGATGTGGAGGGCGGCGTGAGGAGGACGGATGCAAGATCGAGTGTCCTGAGTGGGGCAGAGATGACTGCGCGTACTCTGGGACGCATGCGAGCCAGTGTGTTTGGGGCATACTGAACGTCATCACTGATACACTTCATACACTGCCACGACATGTTATGCAATTCCCAGAGAGCCTGTGGAGTGGTCTAGTTAGGCCATGCCCTGATTGGTATACAAGCGATTGCTGATTCTGCCAAATTTTCTTTTCTTAAGTCCTCTTACGGCCGCAGGTAACCGGCTACCCGGCATACAGGAAAATTTGCCCAAGATTCCATGCGCATGACACACTGCATACTTCAGCAAATCACAGAGAGCAAAGAACTGCTTCTACCAAATCTTCTACCAGATCCTGTCCGACACGGGTGACCTAAGATGCTGTCACATGCTGATCTGAGAACACTGCCCTGCTCAGTGAGCTGCAATGGGGCTAGCACTTGAGATGCTGCCGGGGGTCTCATGGAAGGCCTCGGAGGCCTGGAAGGTGGCCACATACTTCTTCCTGGAGTCGTGGTCATCGATGGGCCTGTTCAGGGGCGTCCACACAGGCTCTCCAACAAATAGCCGCATCGCCTGCAGCAGGGGTATGCACTGAGCTCTCACACGACGGCTGAGGCATCATGTAGTCTCACGACTGGACTGCGTGCATCGTGCACTGAAGCTTCCCTGCCATTGCATGAACAGCAGAGCTGTGCTTGGGTCAGAGTTGCTGGCAGCCAGCGTCCCTTCAAGTGAGTTGTTCATCTCTGCTTAGGCTGACTAAGCAACCCAGCTGCAACCGACGACTGACATTGATGTATGTGCATTGTACATCTGCCCTCACTGTGTCCCATGCACTGGAGCATGCGGACGCATGTGCTGCCTATGCAATCAGCAGGAGCTGCTCATGCAGAGAGCAGCGAATACCTTGATGTAGTTGTTGCTGTCCAAAGTGAAGCGGTGGTAAATGCCCTCAGGCAGCACGATCATGTCCCCCTCTCTGCAGTCTATTCTGATCCACCTCTCGTCGAAATCACGCACATCAAAGTACCCTGCAGCATGCGATGCAATCTCATGCCAGTCCAACATGTCACCGAGGTGCTCACTGGCTTGTTGTATGGACAAGTCACCAGCACTATGAAGCCTGCTGCTATAGCAGAGGGACTTGCATAAGAGGATGATGCAGCAGAGTAAGAACTGAGATTTGGCTTACCGCTGCCTTCCAGGACAAATCTGATCTCCTCATCTGTGTGCATGTGCTCCTCGTAGAATGACTTGATCTTCTGCTCATAGTTGGGCAGCTTCTCAGGCGACACTGTGATCACGTCCTGTGCAGAGCAATCAACGTCAGTACTTTGATGGAGGCTCAAAGCGCTGGAAGCAATAGCCTGGCGCACGTGAGCGCCCAGCCTGAACCAACCACATGACAAAGCTTCAGAATCAGGTGCGACGATTCCAAAGCTGCATCTCCCGGGGTATGTCCAGACCAAGCATCTTAGAAGCAACTGGGCGATGGCTCCCAGCTCCCAAAGGCGAAGATCCCTTGGGGTGTTATGCAGATGGCCGGTCTCTTGTGGGTGCTTGCGAGATACCAGAGGCTAAGACAGGCATGCTCCTCTGATTCTGATCCATCAGAAAACAGAGGTGCAGAAGCAATTCTGCCCACTCATGTGATCAGTGTGGATGTTCACATCCCCCCAGCAGTGCAGATGACTGACAAAGGATCCCTGTGTACCTTGTAGCTGTAGCCTCGAGCTTCCCTGATGGCTGCGAGCTTGGGATCCTGTTCGCCCTTCAGCCTCCAGTACAGCACTCCCAGCTTCTTTAGATGCTCCAGTGAAGCTGCCTCGTTGGGAGTCTTTCTACATAGGGCAGCCTCACAGATGAGCAACGATGCGAGCTGTGAGAGATCTGTATCTGAAGCCAAGCATGCACACCGATGAGCCTCACAGAAGTGCTACCTGTGTGGTGATCTCTGATCGTCCTCGGAGTCGTCCATGTACCAGGCGTCCAACTCTGATGTCTCCATAGAATCAGGCTGAATAGTGAAAGTAAGCTTCAGCATAAGCCAATTCAACAGATAGCACAAACTACAGGGAGTCCTTGTTATCGCGGAGCTAGGGTACGATGTCGTATGGCTGATGTACAGCATGCAGAGAGCACTACCTCTGCAAGCCTTCTGACGTCCTCACTAACAGCCATATTTGATGCTGGTGTGTCCCCTTGTGGCGCTGTTGAGTCTGGTCTTCAAGCTGTACCAAATATTACGCCCTGTTCACCATTGCTCAGCTATGACGAGAGGCCAGGATCGGCTTCCTAGGCAGTACCGCGATTGGCATGTGCCGTCACGTGCGGGCGTCCTGGCTTCTGGCGGGCTTCTAGGAGGTTCTCATAATGTCCCAGTCATAGCTTTGGGCTCTGCTAGACGTTGTGCAGTCTGCACGGGTAGCCTTATAACACAGTGTGAGACTAGCTAGATACATCGGAGCTGCAGTTCCACTCTAGCACAATCAGTTTCCCGGAAACTAGAACAGTCGCCATGCGGCTGGAATGAATGCACGAGCGCACAGAAATCGATCAACGTCAGTAGTTCATCTGCTCTTGATATGCGCTGTTCTCACACCGCGATCCATCGTCTCGCCGACTGATCTCGAGGCACCTGCCAGCCACAAGGCTGCCCAGACCCTTGACAGCCCAGCTCATGCAGCGATAACACCAAAACAGGCTACTATTGCCAACAATGTAGAGCGCCATAGCGCTGCTGGAGGGTCAGAAGCTGCAGGCAGCCCCAGATCATCGTCCAATGTTGGGACAGGGGCTGCTAATGAGCCCCTCAGCGGCATTGCCCCTCTGCAGCTTCCTGCCTCCGGCTCAAAGCCAAGCGTAGACCTTTCAGACCTGTCGGATACAGCAAGTGATGCCCAATCTTCCAGCCTGCCGGGCAAACCGCCAGGCATTGCAGGAGATGTAGCCTCCACGCTCATTGGGCATGTGGTCAATGTCAGCAATCAAGCCGGCAACCAGGCCAGCAATGAGGCCACACAAGGAGCTGCTGCAACAGAGGGCAAGCCTGGGCAGCCGACACAGGTATCCAAAGTCTCCTTTCCATCACACATGCGGTCCTTGCAGCTCAGGCTCCACTACACTGCGCTGATTGCAAAAGTGTTGGTGTCTCTGAGGAAGGCTCAGACACCGATGAGCTTGCTTCGATTGATGAGTTGTTAGAATTCCACAGTGTGAATATGCATGTCAGATGTGGTGCCAGGCACCCTGCTGAGGAACGCAATCTGTATGCTAAGCGCCACAGGGCCATAAGCACTTTGGGCGGTGCGTTTTCTCTTCTGGGGTGACTGTATGATGCACACAGACGCCCTGTGCGACGCAGACACACGCTCATGCAACACACCTGGTGCAGGCTCAAACACCACCAAACAAGCCTGAAGAGGAGGAGGAGCGCCACAACTTTGCGCTGGCCAAGGATGGCGCCAAAATAGTGGCCGCCAACAAGGAGGCGCGCAAGCCAGAGTCTATTTTGGACAGCGACGGCGACACCTTCCTGAAGAATGAGTGCAAGGCGGACAAATGGGTTATCATCGAGCTCAGCCAGGTCACCAAGATAGACATGATCCGCCTCAGCCAGGTACCCAATCCAGCTCTCTGCTCTAGAGCGCACTCTCAGATGGCTGCGCAGCATGCGGATGCCTGACGGCTTTCTATGTTGCAAGGTCACAAACATGTATCCCTCAACTGCCGCCCAACACTGCCCTCTGTTGGCCACAGCCAGGGTGCTTTGTTGGAAGGGCAGTCCAGGAATAAACTTTTGCCTTGACCCGCTGCAGCTATTCATCTGCTGCTTTGAGTGCGTGCGTGGGTTAAGGATCTTGTGCTTGGAATGAGAGCACTGATGTATCTGCTGCAGGATGAGCTCTACTCCTCACGGATCAGGGACTTTGAGTTGTACGGGCGACAGAACCACCCCAGAGCAGAGGGGCCAGACTATGGCAGTCACCTGAATGCCAGCGCATGGCAGCTGCTGGGCGCCTTCACAGCTGCAAACACGAAGGGCACGCAGGTGCTGGCCATACCCTGCGTTGCAATCCTCTGAGATCTCGTTACATTCTCAAAGTGTCCTGCCACATCAGGAATCACTTGTGGCCAAGACCCTAAAAGGATGCTATGCATGACGCCAATTTTGCCTTAGGAGTGTTGAAGGGTCAGTGACTAAGTAGTGTTTCAGTCCACTTTGTACTCTACTGAGGTCTGCCCGGCCGCATGCAGGCCTTCCATATAGACCCTTCAGGGTGGGCCAAGTACATGCAGCTGCGCCTGCTCACACACTACGGCAACGAGCCAGTCTGCGCGCTAAACGATGTGCGCGTGTACGGGAAGAGCGCTGCGGAGGATCTTGAGGACCGCCTGGCCATGGAGGCAGCTGCAGATGATGAGGCAGCTGCCCAGGAGGAGTGCAGCGCTGAGGAGGCCAGTGCTGAGGAGAGCAGTCGTGAGTCTCAGCAGACTGCGAGCAGCGAGCAGAGCGTTGTCATGGAGCAGCCCCAAAGCATCGAGCTGGTCAATGGGGGCCTTGCAGAAGAGCGCCATCCAGAACAGAAGGGGTTGCCAGCTGCAGATAGCCTGCCAGCAGTGAGGACAGGGCATTCACAGCTGGAGTCGGGTGCTGTGGAAGCACAGGAGGCGCAGAACTCTGGGGCAGCAGCAGACAGTGCTGAGTCAAAGGCATCCAATACGTCTGCTCAGGTGCAGCCAGCATCAGGCGGCTCAAAGGCGACAATCCCGCCTGTTCTGGACATTCTTGGCGAAGGCCTGATGAGGCTCATCGTGCCCCCTGGCGCTGGCAAGAAGCGCTCTGCCTACTCTGGCGAGCCGACCGACCCGCAAGCCCTACCGCAGCCTGACCCACCTACAACTGGGCCTAGAATCAATAGGTAGGCGTCCCTGTCTAGCGAGCCACCATGCTGTGGACATGTCCCATGCCTTGACTGTGCAATGCTGCTCAACATGTGAAAGAGAGCAACGGCCTTTTGCATTGACGCAACCCTTTGCCCTTGACCTGGCTCGGTGCTGTACAATGAATGCAGACTGGAGCAAGAAGGTGAGGGACCAGGGAAGGAGGTTGTGGTTCTGACAGAGGGTACACAGCCCTCTTCACAGCCTGGCACTGCCCCAGTGGGCCCTAGCGATGCCATACCTGCTAAGCTGGCCTCTGATTCTGCTACCTCCGTCGAACCAGGCAAGCCCCTGACTGTGCTGCTCGCTTGAGGACTTGTGCATCACACAGAGGTGTACCGTGTCATTGCTGCAAGGGGTATGACGCACAGTCCATATCCATCATGGGGTGGGCACCTGTCTGATCTACCGTATATATCTGCAGGTAGCAGGAAGCAGGACGAGGCAGGTAGCACCGGCAACGGCAGCAGAAAATCTCAGAAGGAGGAGAGGAGCGCAGAGAAGGACGGGGATCTGCTGTTGGCGGGCAGCAGCGCGGGCAGCGCCAAGTCACGCCATGGCGGCAGCGTGTATGATTTACTGGTTGCAGAGATCAAGGTATGAGCCCACCATTGAGAGACGTGTAGCTGATGACGGCTTCATATTGCCTTTGCTCCATGGCACCACAGACCTGCCTCTGCATAGGAGTGTGTCATGCCCAGCTATTGCTTATATGCCTGTGCACTTGCAGATGAGCAATGCGCAGACATATGCATCATGGCTGCCCTTGGGATCCTCCTTCTCCTTGATCTCAGCTCAGGGCGTCCTGAGTAGCACTCAGGAAGGCTAATATTGCAGGCGCTGAAGCTGCAGCAGAAGACAGTACCTCGCGTCCTGGGCGACATGCAGAAGAATGTCACGCTGGCGATAGCAGCGATAGCGTCCGAGGTGTCAGCGCTTCACAGGCGGGTGTCTGAGATTGAGGATAGCTCAGCAATACCTGCTGCCACCTGTGCGGCAGCCCTGCCGGGCAGCGTTGATGGCCAGATTAGGTGCGCTCACGCCCAGATCTGCAAAGCCCGCTGCCCATGGTCTGCCCTTACCCTCTTGCAACAGTGTTGAGGACCGAGATCCAGAGTTGCTGTGATGCATTCTGGTGTAATGGTCAACAGGGTAGGGGTGATAAGTCCTAGGTTCTGGTGAGGCGCTGTCCAAACCAAGTCAGGCGTCCAATTCCCCTGGGCGTCCACCTGGCTGTGATGAGCCTATACTGGACGGGGTGTGATGGGCACTATCGAAGTGTTATGCAGCGTATTACAGAGCCTTGATGGGGAGTGAAGCCAGACCAACTAATGGCTTATGGCACAAGATCATGGCCTGAGCCCGACTGTGATGTGTTCAGGGTCTATCCCAACAGCACGGCGGAGCATGAGGCGCAGCACTCGCTGGCACATGCCGATGCCCGTAGCGGCCCCGTGACAGTCAGCTTCGATGCGATGACGCTTGCGCTGGAGCTGGCCGCCCTGCGCAGCTCCAGCGAGAGAGCGAGCCGGCGGGAGTTCGCCCTGGTATGAACTTGTGTTGCCTGGCCTCAGCAGAGTGACATTAGCGCCTGCTTGTTATCTCATGGACCTGGGCAAGGCAGAAGGGAATCCCAATCTTTGAGTCCTCTGACATGCAGTGCTTGCTGCTTGTATATCGTGCTGCATGAAATCAAAGCGTTTTCTCACAGCCTGCTGCTGTGCATGCGCCTCAACGCAGACCCATTTCAGCTTGGTGCATTGTTCTGCTTTCATAGAGATTGGTGACGACGATTTCTCAGCACAGCTGCTGATTAATTTGCTGCGCATTGCAGGTCATGGTCATTGTAATGCTGTGCGCCATTCTAGCGCTGTCCCTGCCCCAGCTGGCCAGCCAGAGCGCCTGGCTGAGGAGCGTAATTCTGCTGCTGGCGGTCGCCAACGGCTTCTTTGGGATCCTGCTGCACTTTGCCAACAGCTTGCAGCCGGAGAAGAGCATGTCCACGCACATGCACAGGCTGCTGGGTGCATGAAGGCCTGGTCTGTGGGACCCCACTGCAGCCAAAGTGTGCTAGATAGGCAGCTGCCTGGCTTCCGCTGTGGGTTTGCCATCCCATGAGCACAAGGCAGGTTGGAAAGGACAGCAGGTAGACAGAAGAGATGAGAGGTACTTCCAGCGCGTGAAGGAGAGACGTAGAGAGCATAGGGGGCTGCTGTGTGTGTGCCACCTGCTCGCATAGGGGACCGGTCTGGTTGTCTGAGTGTTGGATGTGTGCGCATGCCTCTTCATCTTGTGTGTGAGGATGTGGCGTGGCGGGTCCAGCAGTCTGTCCTGATAGATAGGAGGGAGTAAGTCAGAGAATATTTTGAAGGAGCTTGAAGGGCAGCCAAGATGGTCCAGTATCTGGAAGGTGAGTCCCTATTGGGGCTTAGGGCTATATTCCAAGTAGGGTAGAGAGAGGAATGGCGCCATACAGTGCAAGGCTTGCACCGATCGCAGCTGTGAGTGTGCCTTAGGGGGCCTGGATTCCAAAGCAGACTAGAAGGGAAAGCAGTGGACCTCGTAATCATTCAGCCGAAGTGTGTGCTCTTGGAGCCTGACACTCCTTGCATGAGCCTGCAGCACAGCTGACGGCCAAGCAAGCTGTAATGTGCCAGATCTATGGTCATGAGTCATGACTTTGGGCATATGCAAGACTGCCGCATTTTTGGAGTGGTCCTTTGGTGGGCCCCCCCTCAGTGGCGAGCCTTTATATGCCTGTCAAAGTAATGTGCAGGCAGCCGCCAGCCAGTTGCATGCTTCATCGGTGCAATCCTGCTGGCACCCCAGGCATGAAGGGCAACCATACGATCGACCCTGCTGGGCGGCCAAAGCAGCATGGCCGAAAGCCTCATCAGGCTCCCATTTACGACACTCCTTCTAGTTAGAGCACTCTCACCTGCCAAGGCTGGCGGAGCGCAGAAGTGCAACACACAGCCAAGACTCTTCGAAAGCACATTGCTGGGCTAAGACACCAGCGGCATCTCTCAGCACACGGCAGCTTTCTTCACCTCCTTGTCGAAGCTAGGGTACGTACTCTCTCCGGCGTCTCTGTTCAAGAAATGATCTCTTTGGTATGGGAGACTTGTGACGATTCCTACACCTTCCGTTGGTACACAGCTTGTCTTGCGCATATAAAGGCAGCGCTGTGCCGACATATGCCTGTCGAAAACTTGTGTTGCAACCGGCCGACTCAGGCGTATGCGTACCACCGGCGACTGCTGCAGACATTCCCCATACTTCTCATATTTCTGAATGCTCGCAGGTTCCTACCAAGGCATATCAAACCTCTGCTTGCAGCATGGCCCCTCAGATCACCATCACCAAGGTTGACCCCCTAGAAGCCTTGACGGTAAGCAACAGAGCCTCCCACCTGACTAACGCTATCTTTCAGGAAGCTTAGTGCTTTGGCATTGCTATAGGAACAATGCTGCGAAGGGACGCATAATCCTCAATTAATACATCGCCTTTGCAGAAGTTTACGGCATTCAACCTGGATGAGTTTGTCGCCGGCAAGTCCAAGACCTGGACCTTCTGGAATTGCGACCCCAGCGAGTTCCCGTGGTCCTACGCCAAGGACGAGTACGCATATGTGATTGCTGGAAAGTTCAGTGTCCAATATGAGGGTGAGTTCACTAGACAGTTGTTCTGAGACATGTATGATGCACTGGTTTTGGATGACTGCGGCATCGCAAAATCCCATTGCGCCACTCAGACAAGCTCTGCGATGAAGGAATGCTTACAGCTTTCACTGTCATTCCTGCCCACACCGTCCTTGCATGGACCCAGATCACTTTAGATCACACTGCTACCCGTCCAGCCACACCAGGCTGAATAGATGCTTGACAATCTGAACCAGAGAAGGGCCTTGTCTAAGGTATGCATTGACGATGAATGCAGGTGCTGACCCAGTGGAGATCAACGCTGGAGACTTTGTGCACTTTCCCATCGGCGAGACAAAGTTCAAGGTCATGACGCCCGTGAGGAAGTTCTTCACCCTGGTCTAGATGTGTAGGAGAGTCATGCACAGCCCCCTATAGTGCTTGGCAGGCCTAGAAAGAAAGCAAATCCCAATGCCGGGTAGTGCCTTAGGCAAAGCCATGCATGGCCGCTAGGCTTTCTCGGGGACAAGTAATCTTGAGAGTGCTGCACTCTTTTGCGAAGGATTCCCTCATCACATGGGGCGGCTAGATAGCCATGTAGACCACAGGTAATAGCAGGCTTGGGATTCTGCGTTCAATACCAGCTGTGATAGTCTTGATTGCGGCACTGCCACACCACGAATTGCATATGCCCACACAGCTGCAGGGCTGGCCCACACAGGGCTGCCGCATAAGACAGCATCTTGCACACCCGATGACCTGTCAATGTCATGCAATCATCTATTCAAACTCAATGAGTACCAAACCTCTGGTATCAAATTGTACAATGCCACACATATGGTTCCCTGCAAATGCTCCAATTCAAATCCCAATCACTGATTGTACAACCGGAATCGCTCACAAGCCAGTGCATCAATTTCATCAAAATTGGGGCTCATCCTTGAATGATACAATCCCTTCCTCTGATTTGTGCTACACGTGGCTGTTTGTTGCAGAGGGGTCTGCCTCTGGAACAGCCTCATGTGGTGCCTTGGGATCAGTCCCAGCACTCTCCGCCGAGATACCAAAGAATCCACTGAGCACAAGGACGGCGCCCCCGAACATTAGCAAAGCGGAGGTGGCGCTTGACAGCCAGGCAGGCCGCTTGAAGATCGCATCCAAGGTCACTGCCAAGGGCACTTGCATCGATAGGCCCACTGTGGCAACTGTAGGTCCTGCATGTGTACAGGGACGTCAGCTCCTGACCTCACAGGGGGTCTCTGTAACGCGCTGCAAGTCGTCCCTTGCCTATTGCCAACAGGACATCCAGCTTAGCACCTCAAGCATGATCGTGGTATCCCCTGACATGCAGCAACAGCATTTCCTGTAGCGTGCAGATCAGAAAGGCACCTTTTCAGCTCAAGACCAGCAGCTAGCATGAAAATTGGTAATGAAAGCTGCTTACAGACTGGTACCTGTTGGCAATCTTAGGCATGCCAACAGCTTCATGCAGCCTTGCAATACTGCATGCAGCGCTGTCTCCTCATGATTATGCACATAGAAAGACAGAAGGAGCAGAGATCGGAGGGCCGCACCTATCAACAGAACGGCCCGGGCCCACAGGTAATCTGAGAGGACATTGTCGAACAAACCTGCATGGCAGCAGGCCCTCACCCACAGCGTACCCCACACCCGGCCAGCCTGGAAATGCCATGACAACCAACCCAGACAACGCTGCCATTTGCTGCAAGAGAGGATAGGGCAGTGCAATAGCACATGATGGCTGGCCAAGAATTGCGAGAAGACTGAAGACTGCTTTCATCATAGGCAGGCCCGATCTGATGTCAATGAGTCTAGTGATTGTCGGTCGCAGAACAGCAGCTGAAAGGAATGCCAAACAGGGAGCTTCAGGCATCAATCTTGCAGGCGGGTTCAGAGGTGGCAGCACCTTTACAGACGGTCAGGGCAAACACCCTCAGAGTCAAGCCGGTGGCGTTCACAAAGCCCACCAGATGCAGGATGAGCAGCACGGGCGCCAGGCAGACAGCGTTCAGCGCCCCCACAAACCCGAAGAAGAGCATCATGCTCATGCTGTCGTCCTCCTGCAGCATCTTCCTGATCGCAATCTGCGACGCAGAGCTGTCAACGTCAAATGGCACCCTCCCACACGATCTGTTTGAGAACGGCAGCAGCTAGTCTGGAGTATATGAGGATAGGTGCTGCACACAGCACAGCAATTCCGAGCAAATTGTATGGGAAGGCTCCATGTAGCAGCCCCTCGTGAGGTGCCTGTGTATGCGGCATTTACCGTTGTGCAGCCAGACTGCGGCCTGTCCATCTCCATATGCAGTATATCACGCACACTTGTAAAGTGTTGAAATGTGCTGAGGCGAGACTGGTGAAATCGCAGGTGGGGGTCCTACCGTATATGCTGCGTAGCACAATCCTGATAGCAACACCAACAAATCCCCTCCAACTGTGTTCAGCTGCGTGCTGTCTCCCTGCTTCGCATCTCCATATGTCACCATGATCGTGCCTGCAACAACCCATGCTCTGTCTGTAAAGACTCTGCGACATACCATGCTGCACAATGCGCAACACCTGTGCACGCAAGAGGCAGCGACTCTTACGTTTTGGGGGCCCTGCTTGACACACATCTAGCAGGAAAGTCCTAAGCAGTGTGCACAGCAGAGCCTCAGAGCCCTTGGCAGAACTGTTTTGCCAAGCTTGGCAGAACACCTTCCACGTAGTTGCTCGAGCCGGGAAAGGCGGCGAACACCTTCGCTCTACAGCGAGAGTTTTGCTGGGGGTTGCTGTGCATGTGAGAGAAGCAAGTGAAGACATGACACATGGCAGAACCTTGCTGGGGTAGTTCTGCCGCAAACACTGGTCATCAGACATGGGACACTTACCTCCCATTGCTAAAGCTATAAAGAGGAGCTTGCTGACCACGAAAGCCTCCAGCAGTAGTATGCATGACAGCGCGTATGTGAAGAGCGAGGACGTAGACGCCAGTATCGTGTTGGACGTCACTGTGGTCTCAGACAGGCTCACGTTGAAGGTGAACTGCGCTGCAAACCAGAGCGGAGCCACCTGCATGTGTAGTTGCACTGTGAGACAGCGGTCAACAGCTTGCACCAGAGCATAGACTGTCAGGCAGCCTCCACTCCATTAGAGACCTGAGACATGGCATATTGTCTGGGGAAGGCATACTGAGGTTGTCACAACCACCACATATGCAGAGGAGGACTGCAGAAGCTAAAGCTAGCTGCAATGCGAGCTATCACGTCACAGGAGCCTGATAGAGCATCTGTCTGGGCTGCGGTGGTGTGCCAGCCCACATCACTGCCACATTAGCATCTGCAGTGTGGGTGTCTGGCCATTGGGTGCAAAGTTTCAAGAAGGACAAAGGCAGGTGCAAGGACTCTCTGCCAAGTTCTGCAGCTGCTGAGAGGACGCATCGAATGACATGTACATCCTTTTGATCCCTTGCGGAGCTTTGGGGAAGCGCAAATGGGCTTGAGACTCTGCTCACCACTGCAGCCGCTGAGAAGATGCGCTGGTCAATGTGGAGGTCCAGCCACCTCCAGGCTTTCCTGTGCCGCTGTGCGCGCCCCACGCTGCTGCTGCTGCTGGCAGCCTGCTCAGGTATGAGCTCCGCCCTCTCAGTGTCAGCCATGGGGTGCTGCCCATACGCTGCTGGGGTCCCTCCATCCCTGCAGCAAATGCTTGTATCAAATGTCTGACTGTCCATGCAATGCACAAGGTACGCATTCGCCATGCAAGGCAATAAAAAATGCGCTCCTGAGACACACGCTGGCACCTACGGCAAAGCTTTTAGTCGTGATGACAACATTCTGTCCATGTTCGCTCTCAAAGTGAAGCTATCAGGTTTACTCCCGTCTGCGCCAGGTGAAGCTGGAATCTTGGCCTGGAGACAGACACGCTGTGCAGGTACAGTGCGCAAGACAAGGAGGGCATGCATATCATGCTAGATGTTGCTAGACAGCAGGAATGCGGACCGAAGAGAGCTTGCCTGCCCTTGAGCCTTCGGGAAGCAATGCGCTTGGCCAGCGCGTATGCTGGGAGGTAGATCATGAACAGGGAGTTGGCAATGTATGTGAGCAGAAAGGGGTTCAGACCTTCTGCCTCCAAATCCTGAACAAGGAAGGATGCCAGCACCTGCACCAAGCAAGGAGCAATAAGAACAGCCCAGAAGGCCGCATGCTCCCAAGCAGACACTGGGACATCTCCGGCGCTCTCAACAGAAGTGATGATGTGAAGGTACCCATATGAAGGCCACAGCTATAATAAAGAGCAGGCCCAGCGCTCGGCCTTGCTTCTCCCGGCTCATATTCTGCCATAGGAGCTTCAGCTTGAGCCATCTTGCGTCAGCTGCCATGGCTGCGGTCAAATCATTCGAATTGGTCAAAGCATCGCTAGCTGCCTGGCTAGACGAGCCAGACTGTCGTATGTCTCTCGTCACTGAGGGGTTTGGCACCTTCAAAGAATGAGGTTTGCTTGTGTCAGATGATTTGTTACATATTAAAAAGGCGTTGTGAGGTATGTAAGCCTCGAGCGGTCGACAGGACGAGTTCTGCACCGTCTCCTCTGGGAAACGTATCACATGCATGCATGCAGCCTGCACGTGATCACTTCAGTATATTATGTATTCTATCGGCAAGCCCGTGCGCATCTGACATCAATGCCCTGTTATGGGATCTATATCTGTGCCGTCATCACCTGGGGGAGTAGGCTCGGGGTCTCAGCCAGCTAGCATGCCGCTGTAGCTCGAATAAGTACCAGTCATGACCGACAAGTGAGCGTTTTCTCCCATCAGTGACGACATCACACCACGCCCATCAGTACATCACACCCTATATAACAGTCTGAGCATTATTGGCGCTTTGCAGGGTCATCTGTAGATTCCATGCGTCTACAGGAGGGTGCCGCAATGGCGTCAACTGCAGATTCTCGCATGACCTCAGCAACGTACCATCACAGGTGCCTACCATACAAACAGCATGAGTATTGAGGCATTGCTTCTGATGACTGAGCTTTGATGCGAGCGTCTGGTGATACAATGTGCTGTACTTCTCTGTCTCAGATCACATTCCCTTCCAGGTTTGTCTATACTTTATGGCAGGGCATTGTGCCTTTGGCTCGCGGTGCCGCTACGCACACGTCCATCCAGACGGCACGCCCTCGAACGAGGAACAACAGCACCCTCAGGGCGATGCCAGGGAAGGGCCGCATGCAGCCGGACAGCGAGCTGCAGAGCCAGCCAGCACCAGAGGCACCTCCCAGGCTGCACTGAACGGTAGCTATGATGCTGGCGGTCAGTGGGGCGCCACCGCTGTGATGCCGCCAGGCTGTGCAGATGCAGCGTGGGAGGATGAAGATCCTGGCAGCAGCTCAGCAGCGCCAGCCTCTGCAGTACACAACCAGCATGGCGCCTTGCCGCGTCATCATGTAGCAAGGCCGCGGCCGCTCAGCAGAACTCCCGCAGCTCACGACGAAGCCCACCCAAGCGTTGATGAGCACCCTCAATCTGAAGGAAACCCCTATAGATCCTATGAGGACGCCAATGGGTTGTATCCTGGAGCAATGCAGGACAGGCAGCGTGACTGGCCCATTGGGCAATACCCCAGGGCACAGCGCGCACAGCATGCAGCGAGGGGCTCCCAGCCTCCCAATGGCATAAGCGCAGAAGCCTACGAGGATGATGAGTGGGATGAGGCTGGCCCGTCATATGATGAGTGGGTGGCAGAGAATGGCTTCAGCGATGAGGAGGGCTGGGTGCAGCACTGCATGGAGACAGTGCTTCAGCAGGAGCAGCCGGGATTCACCCTAGATGAGAATGGGTACCCAGTGGATGACCATGGGTATGGCGACGGGCAGCACAGAAGCTTTGACTGCGACTCGTACCCAGACAAGTGTGATGAGTCAGACTATGGCTACCAGAAACTGCTGGTGAGCAGAGTTGACATCCTGCTAAGCAAGGAGTTGCAACATCATTAATTTAAGGGCCAGCCTTTGCATGCCAAGATAGTCCCGCCCATTGCGTCTTCACTGCTTCCACAGGAGTAGGCAATCGCCCTAGTGAGGTCAAGAGGTGCACCTCACGCAACATGGTGATCGAAGCATTGTAGAACAGAGCTCCACAGGCTGCAAGGGGAGGAGAGTCTCTGCAGGCGGTCAGCTTCTATGGGACTCAGTCCATCCCCAGAGCCTGAAGTTTGTGCTTCCTGCAGAACGAGTTTGCTGAGCAATCCGGGCTGGAGGTGCCTCCGCGGCCGGAGCACTTCAGAGTGCCAGCGTTTATTGACCCTAACAACTCCCTTGAACAGTGGAAGAGAGGAGAGGGCACACCGCAGCCTGCAGGCCCTCAGACAGTTGACAGGTGCGTGTGGCAGAGCCTATTTTGCTTGCGTACTTTTGGCTGTGTCTGAGCCTCTGCTTTGCTGGCTTGGCTGTGCTTCAAGAGTGTCTCTGCTCATCTGTGTCAATTCAAGCAAACATTTCTTGAAGCACGCAGCCATGCACGCAAAGCACAGTCCCAGCTCTCTTCCAAGCATTGACCGGCAAAAGCACACCCCTTAGCTTCACCATGCATGCTTGGCAGGCTAGGACATGCTGAGCATGCTCCTCACATGCAGGTTGGATGCCTCCGCATGGCCTTCCGCACCCACTCGGTGCAATTTGCCGGGGAGCAGTCCTCCAGTGCAGCCGGAGGGAGACTTGTGCGCGCAGTACTGCAGAGAGGGCACCTGCAGCAAGGGCGCCTCTTGTGAGCGCCTGCATGGCATCTATTGCAAGGTGCTGGTCCTGTCCAATCTTCCAATGTCTACCCATGACATTGTGTAAGTCAAGATTATCTGGTAGATGTATGACGCAGGCTCGAGCATCTGTGGACCGGAAAAAGACATGTGTGTGTACGCAATCAGCTGATATGTAAAGCAGCTCTGCGAGACCTGTCAATGCTTGGTGCCGCATCACTCCAGGCTCAACACCACAGCAAGCAAGCGGCGGAGTGTCTGGCGCATGCTCAGAGCTTTTCCAATGCTTGTGTGGGTACTCATGTTTCATGGGCAGCTTATTGTTTATGGCTGCGCTGCAGAACTGCCAGCGCTTTGCAATGCATCCCTCAGATGCGCAGCAGCGCAGCGAGCATGCAGCGGAGTGCCTGGCGCGCCACCGACGCATGTCCAGCCACCTGGCCAGCCAGCTCATCGAGTGCTGCATCTGCATGGAGCTGGTGTGGACTGACATTGCGCCACCATCCTCACAATACACATCATCATGTTTCTCAGGAGCAGGTGTCAAATGGCGGTCGACTCAGTGCAGGAGAGTTCACGCTGATTGTGAAGGAGAGGATTGTGGCTGAGACTTCTGTGAGCGCAGGTGCTGTCGAAGCCGGAGGCGTCTGAGCGTAAGTTTGGCCTGCTGGACTGCAACCATGCATTCTGCCTGGGCTGCATCCGGGACTGGCGCTCCCGGACAGAAGGCGGTGCAGATCTTGAGACGGTGAGCTGCCTGCACCTGAAGTGTTCCTGTGTCATGATATGCTACACCCCCCATCAACATCTCTTTGATGACTTGGGCATACAATCTAGACTCCAATCGGAGTTGTTGAGGTGCAGTGACTACACCATAAGGTGTAGGGAGCAGACCACTGTGAGAGGCACCAGATTCTAGTACCACGAGCTGATAGACCCTGCCCGTCGGTGTATGCGGCTGCCCATGCTTGCAAAGTATATATGCGCATCCCCCGTCCTGAGCGGACTATGAGTGAGATTAAGGCTGATAGTGGATGCTTGCAGGCTGTGAGGGCGTGCCCGGTGTGTAGGCAGGCAACGCACTACGTCACGCCCTCCCTGGTCTGGCCGGCAGATGAGGACGAGAAGGAGGCGATCATGGGCGCCTACAGGAACAAGCTGGCGTCCATTGACTGCAGGAACTTCGACTTTGGCGCAGGCACCTGCCCCTTCGGCACCTCCTGCATGTACCTCCATGCCTACAAGAACGGCCAGCTTGAGGTGCACTTCATTCATTCTCAGTTGCTGTTCTGCTGAACCTGCAAAACTCCAAGCGGACCTGCTCTAGTGAGTATTCACTGCAGTGAGGGTCAGATGGAGGCAGAGATCTCAATCGCGCCGCGTCTACTGGTTGTGGTAGTATTCTGTGCCAAGACAGCATTGGGAAGCTTGCCATGACCAGGGAGCCTATCGCTATGGGATGATGTGCAAGGTGGTCAAGGTTTGTGTATACATTGTGCAGGAGCGGAAGTTCCGGAAGAGAGTGGATGCAGACGGGGAGGTCGGGGGGTTGAGGGATAACCGGCTTTCAGAGTTTCTGGAAGTGTCGCTGCGCTCGCAGCAGGCTGTGAGACGCGCCATTCGCGGCGCCTTGTGATTCGGCAGAGCTGCTACAGGCAGCAGGAGCTGCATTGAGGCTATTGGACTGCTCACACTTGTATGTGCCGTGAGCATTGCTGTTGTGCCAAGGGGAGCACTGCAGCTTATTGCTGTGATTGACCACGAAATAGCAAATTTTGGTCAACGTTCGGCGGACTGAACACACTCAGATGGTACAGGCTTGCATCTGTTACCTGTACAAAGCCGCAGGGGTACCACATGAGCACTCTGCTTGTATTAGGTCTACCAGCTGAGACTTCAATTGAGCCTTCATGCGGTACACTGACGGCGCTGAGAGCTGCCATATGGTGCATGGGCCTTGACAGATCTCCTGCCACTTGCTTGTTCTACCAATCTCTGCAGGCTTTGCCTGTCCTGATCTCTGTCTCTGCTGCTATCTCTTCTCCTGAAATGGGGCTGACCGTGCCTGGCACTTACTGAGAAGCCATGTGCGCGTTTACTGATCACATGGGTGCAATCGCACGCGATCTGCGCAAGCCTTGATGGTACACCACATATGCCGCCGGCACTCCGCAGAACCAGAATAGCAATACAGAGGTGCAGCCGAGAGTGGGAGCATTAAACAAGGCTAGGTGGCGACGAAGGGAGCACAGTCGGCCGCTGCGAGTCGATGAAGGTCTGCTCCAATTCCTGATTGATAAAGTCAGTCCACACCTAGCCGAGTCCACGGGAGACAAGGGATTGGCCAGGTGTAGACATGCACATCCAGCGTCCGCACCTCATGGCGAGTGCTCCAAATGGTGTATTGCCAGGGCAAACATGACGGTCCTTAGGTTCAGCGGTACACTGCACTTATAATGAGCAGCTAGGCCGCATGGCAGTAGAAGCTGCAGGAAGATCTGCATAAGGCCTGTGCTCGCTTCGTTCCGAGATCGGAAACGCGAGCTTATGTGTGCCGCTTACACCACTGGTATAGATATACTGCTGGAGTTTACTGCTTATTTCTAGGTGCCAGGCCCCGTAATGGTCTCACGCTGTCTCTTCGGCGATATTTATCTCCTCAGAGACCTTCCGAATAATCGTCCTGAGCATGGTGTGCTTGCAGTGCAGGAATTATTCATCACTGCAATGCTTCCTCAAGCCTCAGTATGACAACGTCCCTTAGCACTTGGAGAGCTGTGGATATCTCGATAGCTAGCCGCCATGTCTCTGTACCGCAACAGTGTCATCTCGCAAGTTCCAATCAACTACAGACAGGCAAACCAGCTCAGGAGGTCTTCTATCACAAGGGCGTCTGATCCATCAGGTGCGCAGCTCCATGACACGTTTATACGCATTCATGAAGCCTGAGACCTGTCGGCAGTCTCCTGGAAAGGGTCATGTGTGGCCTTGCACTGCCTGAGCATGCCCTCTATGGCACCGATCTGCCTGAAGGGTTTGTGCTGAGGCAGCCCGGCTGGATGTACGTAGCGTCAGGTGCAATGTTGAGGACGCACAAAAGGTAACAGCACAATGTAATGAGGCCGCTGCACTGGTCGTGTAGAGTTCAAATCTGATGCCAAGGAGGGCATGACAGGCAGCAACAGAGTGTACTGAGCAAAGCTCACTCGTCATGCAGATCTCCATTTTGATGTCGAGGAGGGCGATGAGCGCCGGAAGAGGATCAGCAGCAGCGAGTCACCGACCAGCAAGCCCAGTGACATCCCGGAAGAGAGGGATCCCTACGACTGCGTCTCAAACCCTGCTCCCTGGCATCACCAGCTCACGGTGCGTGCCCAGGAGGGACAGTGTGTCCGTCGTTGCCATTTGCCTCGTGTGGTGAAACAGACATCCAATGACATACAGTCCTTTTGAGGTCCTCGCGCTGTCTGACAGGGCCAAGGACAGGCAAGTCATATGGTGCTCACATGACACCATGGCCCACCACTGCTATGCTTATCTGCTGGGCAGAACACATTGCACGAGTGTGCCACCACAGCAGGATGTCTATAGCACGCGATTCATGTCTCACTTCAGTGCATGTGTGGCATGCAGTCAGCCCTTCATGTCTGACCATCATGCATTGTGTTGAGTGACAGCTGGGGCCTACGGTAGTCTATAAAGGTCTGCTCACAACTTCAGGTGCACTGACGGCTATTGTCCTGAATGCTATGCTGTGCCCGCTGTGCAACACACGCTGACAGCTTGAGCTTTCCTGTGCAGTTCCGCTCTCTGGCGTCAGGAGCCATGATAGGCACCATCTTCTGCATCATAGTGCACAAGCTCAATCTGACGACAGGGATCGTCCCTTCCCTGAACATCGCAGCAGGCCTCCTGGGATTCATCATCCTGAGGACATGGGTATTCATGCTGCGCCTTGTTGGCATCAAAGCCCATGAGTTTACACCCCAGGTAAGGCCCCCGAAGCCTAGCTGAGCTGTGTGACCCTTGCTGTGGTGCCTCTGAAAGACACAAGTTTCATCCTCTGTAATCCGTGCGCTTGCTGCACATTGCATTGACAGAGGGCGTTATATTTTAAGTCTCCCATCAATCCACAAGGTGCAGTTGTCTCTCTCGGTTGCTCTATGGTATGCTTCTAGGATTGTTGCATTGGGCAGCATTACCAAATGGGACCCGTTTAGGACCTTCTAGATGATGGCGCAGGAAAATACCGTGGTCCAGACCTGTGTCGTGGCGTGCTATGGCTTGGCGTCTTCAGGGGGCTTTGGCTGCTACCTGCTTTCCATGGACATGCAGACCTACAACAACCTGGGCAACATCGGCGGCAACAGGCCTGAGGTAATTTCTTAAGTCTCCACATCTCTCAGCCAAGTTGGTTTGGACTCTCTGAAGGTTGCTTGTTGTGTGGTCTCCGTAGTAATTGTCAAGCTGCCTCCTGTCTGGACATGTTTCCCTCCAACTGGCTGCTTGCATCACCAGTGCTGTGTGTCGCCTACCTTGGCTGAGCTCTCGTGGCAGGTCTCAAGTACCTATGTGAGGTGTCATGGTGCTCAGCGTCAGCACTGATAGCGCTATATTGGCATGCAGGACGTGTATGAGCCAGATCTGAAGCGCATCATCCCGTACATGTTCTGCATTGCAATTGTGGGAATCTTCATGCTGGTGATCATGCGGAAGAGATTCATCATCGATTATCGCCTGCACTTCCCTTCTGGGACTGCCACCGGAATCCTCATCAGCGGCTTCCACACCCCTAAGGGCGAGGCCCAAGCCCGTGCCCAGGTAGAGTCTTCTCACTTGATTACCTGAGGGCTTTGCAGAGTGAAAATGCGCCTTGCGCCTGCTGAGGGCTGCAAGGCAACATGCATCCTCCTTGCATACCTTCTAAGGGCGACCCTTGAGGGAAGACATGCCATACTCCCTGACCTGATCATGCTGCTGCGGGGACGCACACAAGTCACCACTGGTCTCTGATACCAAGCTGAGGCAGGGCACGAGCCTCATTTAGACTCTGCAGGCATTGCGGACCAGCAGATCCCTGTCCTGAGCATGTCAACAGCCCACTCAATGGCTACATCGCTGGGAGTGCTCGTGATCGCTGGGAGTACTATTATCACATATGCATCACCATCTACGGTGCAAGGCATAGGTCCAGCAGCTGCTCAATCCTGGAGGCAAGCGTGCTGCGCGTGCTGCGCAGGTGAAGACCATGGGCTACTGGGGCTTGACCGCCTTCTTGTGGGACTTCTTCAAGTGGTTCTTCCAGGGCGACCCCACCTTGCCCAACTGTGGCTTCAACCAGTTCCCCTCCCTGGGGCTCACTGCTCTCGGACAGAGCTGGAACTGGGACTGGCAGCTCAATTACTGCGGTGTAGGTGAGACCAATCGCGCTGCTGTGCTTCTGAGATGTCTTACCCTTGGCAAGGCGGGTCTCCCAGGCCTTGACGAGGGGCAACTCATTGGGGGTGGCAGGCTTTATCCCTGCTCTCCCCTGTTGCCGCAGTAGCTGCCAAGGACACCAGAGTGGGTGTCGTCAGCCTTCTCGCCACAGTGAGAGCACCAGTGGGCATCCTTTTGGACCTGTACAAGTGCCAAGGGGCAATGATGCCCACATGCAGCAAGGGTAGCTGCACCATGCTCCTGCCACGGTGTATGCAGAGCACGCTCATGCAGGGGGCGTGTGAAGTCCATTGGGCCACTTGACTCTCTCACAGGCTTGCTCGCAATGTATCATATGAAGGGGGTTGGGTGGTGTGCCGGTACAGCGCACCCACGCGGGGGGTTTCTGTCTTAACATCCTTCCCAACTGTGAGAGCTGGCCGCCCCTGCTTGCAACCCTTTTATGTGCACGAGTGACTCCATTCCGGCCCCTGCAGGCATGATCATCCCTTATGTGGTGTCCTACTCCCTCATGTTTGGCGCCATCCTCTCCAACGGCATCATGTGGCCCCTCATCTCAAGGCAGGAGGGCAACTGGTACCCGGCCGGGCAGCCTGCCCAGAGCTTTGAGGGCCTATTTGGGTACAAGGTGAGTCCATGCAGCATTTTGCATGCAAGCAAGTGCAGGGGGAATGAGGTTGGAAGTGAAGGACGGTCACCATCAGTGCTGAATCTCCTGTATCTCTCAAGGTCCAAGGTGCCTTAGCAGCCTCGAAGACTGCATGCATGTATACAGCCCGATTGTGCAACAAGGGGCATGCCTTGGCAGCCAACCAGACCTTGTCATGGGACCGTTAGTGGATCTTGAAATGTCCAGAGCCGATGGCTCCCTGTATATGGTCAGCGCTGGACTTGCAACCCATCCAACATGGCAGCAGTGGCATGTTGCTGAAAGAGTTTTAAATTGTGGCTGTCTGCGGTGCAGAATTTTATTGCCATAGCCATCTTTATTGCGGATGGGCTTTACAACTTCATGAAGATCAGCATCCTTTCCCTCCAGGTGACCTCCTGTGCTTCATGCAGTCCCTCTTGACCTGCTGCTTCGCCTGCTGCCTCCAAGCCTCGCTAGTTGTCCTTGCTGCACCTCTTCCGTGTCATTGTGTCCCCGAGCAGAAGTCTCCTTGCAAGTTGCATGAATGGCTGGGTGAGAAATAAATCATGCGGTATTGGCAGAGCTAACCAGATGGGGCCGGTATGCACTGTCAGGGCAAGTCACCACAACAGCGCCTCAGAGCCAGGTTCGCAGCGTTCACTGAGCGCTATGTCTGCAGGTGTACCTGGATGAGCGCAAGGTGCAGAAGCTGATGCAGCCGCGCTCCCTAGGCAATCCGACCCCTGCCCATGGCCCATGCTCTGTGGCATCGGCCAGCGCTGTGTCCGGGCCCCCCCGCAGCATGGAGAGGACCTCCGTGTCTCTCGTCTCTGCAGACCCCCTCAGCAATGCCCGAGCAAGCATTGGCCATGGTGTGCTTCATTGTGATCATACTGATGTGACCGCACGTGAGACAAGCCCATCCTCTGAAAGTCTAAAGTCTGACCAGTCCCTTGTAGCCTGAAGAAATGCAAGACAGAGAGATCGTGCTTAGACATGCAAGACCTGAAGTGCAGACTTGCCTACCTCCGGCCATCAGGCTGCTTCTAACTGACAAAGAGCACGAGTGCTGCATCTGTTGCAGAATTGTCTGAGATCTCGAGGGCTTACAAACAATTGATGAGATCTTGCTGACAGCCCCTCCAATAGCCCCGCGCAAGGGTAGGGACCGCAATTGTACAGAACTTTGGTGGAGTCGGCGAGATGGAAGGGTGGCCGGCTGTGGATTGGACCGCTCATGCATGTGCAGTGTCAGCGGTCTTAATGCAGCGTGAGAGCGCAGACTCCCGCACCCATGCATCGGCTGGGTGGACCGGGTATGTCTCTGGGATTGCCGGCAACGCTCATTTGTGCTCTTGCATGCGCAGTGTCGGCGGTGTCGCTACAGCGCGAGAGCGTGTTGTCCCGCAATGAGCTGGAGAGGGTCCAGAACCTGCGGGATGAGGTGTTCAACAAGGGCTGCATCCCCACCTGGGTCGGCATCGGGGGCAGCATCATCTTTGCTGTGCTGGCGATCATCGTCATCCCCTTCTTGTACACCCCCGTCAAGTGGTACGCCCATCAAGTCTACCCCGGAGTGCCCATATTGCATACACCAGCCAAGCGGTACTCCTGAAGGCTGACAGACTAGGCTTTAGCCATCTGCATGTCTGCCTTGACGCCTCACACGTCTGTATTATCTTTAAACCCCACGTCTGTATTTTCTGTAAAACCCAGTCCAGTGGTCAAGCCTCATCTGCTCACATGCACTTCTGATATCATGGCAACATTCAAGGATGGGAAGCTGACATGATGAGGGCTGCAATTGTATTCAGAGCTGCAACTGGATCTATGTAAGCTGAGTATCATGTGCTGCAGGTACTATGTACTGGTTTTGGCTGCCCTCATACCCTTCTTTGCTGTGGCCAACGCCTACGGGACCGGATTGACAGACTTTGACATGAGCTCAGTGTATGGAACGGTGAGCGCCCGTCACGCACACGCACCTTATATGGTGCAGACACTCCTTGCAGGGCCTGTGCCGCTTTTCCTGTCCCTACAGATTGAGGGATGTACAGGCTTCTGATGGACACCCTGTAGGAGGCTCCACAGTGCTGAGGGTTCCCTGTCTCGCATTTCTTTGTCTATGCATGGGATGCCATCTGGCCAGAGACAGGCTTTTGAGAGGCTACTGTTGGTGCCCAGGTAGCCATTTTCATTATTGCCATTTGGTCTGGATCAGTGGGCGGAGGAGTCATCTCTGGCCTGGCAGTGGGAGGCTTTGTCATGGCCGCCACATCATCAGCCGGGACCCTCATGCAGGCAAGCTCCTCTTCTCGCAACCTTCACACATGCACCATTGTGCTTTAGGCAGCTCTCCACAGTGTGCAGGAGAGTGAGAGCTGGTTCCCCTCTTCCAGCATTGCTCAGCCTAGGCAGTGCACTGGATGAGAAACAAATTTATTCACCCATTCCAGACTTTGCAGGACTTCAAGACTGGACACATCACCATGAGCAGTCCAAGGTCCATGTTCGTTGCCCAGATTGCGGGGGCAATCATGGGTAGGTCTGCTGCACAGAAGCCTACTTCCAGCACTGACATGCACTGCTCGCCAGCCATTCTTCATGTTTGAAAGCCAGCCTGATTGTTCAAAGTCCAGCATAAAGCAGTGTGACTGCGCAGACCTCGAGCATATAAGCAGGGCTTAGTATGCTGAGTATGGTCTGTTACCCATGCAGGCTGCTTCATTGCGCCCTTGACGTTCCAGCTGTTCTGGCACTCCTTTCCCGTTGGAGACCCCAACTCTGAGTACAAGGCACCTTTTGCGAATGTCTACCGTGGCATGGCTGTCATCGGCACCCAGGTAACACACCCCGGATCAGTCTGGGCATGAGTGGCAGTCACATGTTGCACTGTCTCCATCCAGGCTTCAGCTAAGCATGTTCCATCTGGACTCTGCTCCAGCAGATTGTCCAGTGTTTTGTCATAGGTTGCGCTGCTTCAGGATTGTGGATCCCGCCATTCTTGTATGATGCTGGTGTTTGGTGTGCTGATCTCATGTTGCCGGGGGCGCGCAGGGTTTTGGAGAGCTGCCGCAGCACTGCGGGGAGATGATGATAGGGTTCTTCTGCCTCTCCCTGGCCATGTCCCTGCTGCGCGACCTGGTGCCCACGAGATTCTCGGTGTTCATTCCCATCCCCATGGCTATGGCCATCCCCTTCTACGTGGGCGCCAGCGTGGCAATTGACATCTGCATAGGCGCCCTTATCAAGGCCTACTGGTACTGGACCTCCCCGCTGGATGCGCCCGGCAAGGTGAGATCCGCCCCCAAGCCCTCGATCAGATCGCAGGGGTGGTATTGTGCTTTTGCGGTAGAGAGCTTTGCTGTAAGATTGAGGACCAGAGGTATCGCTGTGCTGCTGAGAAGCAATATGTATGAAGCGCCTGCTGTGTGAGGGAAGAGCAGGAGCTCTCCCTTGTGCATACAGTCAGAATTGGCGAGACTGCACCAAGCACGCAAATGGCATGATGGGGTGTGAAAGAATGTGTACAGTCCAGACGATGTAGAGTTTGTGCCACCAGTCAATAAGAAGGAGGAAGTAGCTGCAGGACTTGTCCGACAATGACCTGACGTCTGCATTGCCAGGGTATTAGCATGAGACTACGGCTGTCTCTCCTGTCAGACAACAGCCTGAGGCATGCTCAGCAAGGTGACAAGTGGCGCTGCTTCCGCGCAGGTGCCTGCGGCCGCATCCGGGCTAATTGCAGGAGACGGCCTGTGGGTCATCCCCTCATGCATTCTGTCCATTGCCAAAGTGGTGCCCCCCATCTGCATGTCCTTCCAGAGCAGCGCAGCCGCAGTTGCCGCGGCCGCCGCAGGCCCAGGAGGTTGAATCTACAGAGACTGTCGCTGTATGGTGCTGGAGCCTTTACCCTAAAATTGCCTGTTGACTGATCAGCGCTCACAGAGCACCAGAGCACCAAGACTGTGCACGAGCTATTGAGCCATGATAGGGCAGAGCTTTGGGCAGCCCTGACTGGGCAAGCTTTGTGCAGCCGCAGCCCCGGGAGGCTGAGCATGCGAAGATGTGCTGCTGTACATTGCTGGAGTGTACCCCCGAAGCAGCCCGATGTAAGCCTGACAGCACCTGCGGAGCACCGGGGTACTCACTACTTGTTGAGCCATGCCCTTGCGCAGCCAGCTTGCAGACGGGTGGAATAAGAGTGTGCCATGCTGGTCATCCAGGCATCGCACTGGCTTCCAGGGGGAAGCTCTCCCATCTGACGTGTGTTGACCTGGGCTAGGCATGAGATATGTCTCCAGCTCCATTTCATGCAGTCTGAGCTAGGCTATGTATGTCTACCCTACATGAGGCTTACCCGGATCTCAAGGCTCGGGCCTAGATGTGCAGCCGCTGAATGGCTTGGCTGTGCACTTTCATCAGCTGCAGGGGCTGCTCAAGCTGATGCAAGAGTCCTTACCGGACAGTCTGGGGTGAGCTGAGGGTTGTTGCAGCGTCCAGCATGGAATCCAAAAGTACTGAGAATGAGCATGCTCAAAAGCGATTTTGGCGATAGGCCTCGCAATTGCAGCGTGATTTCCAGCAGAGCAAAGCATGCTCCCTACATCTTGGAGGGTTGATATCATGAACCCCATGTCTATGATGCCATGTCTTGAGACAGAGCCACACACCATGTAGACCTACGCAGCCCTTATCAGCTATCCAACGCAACATCCCTGTCAGTGCACGTTCTTGGCAGGCTTGCCGTACGGGCGTGGCAGACATGTAGGCAAGGCAATAGTGTTTGCCGTGCCTACAATGGGCCAAGTTTCCTTGCCCGGACTGCAGCAGTAGATCATAAGCAACCTTGGAAGGAGCATGCATATTGGTGTGCAAACTGGGTGATTGTGACCTTGCTCTGAACAGTATCGCACTGCATGCAGCAGGTTGTTGGGAGTTTGTACATGCTAATACGTGCAGGCTACCCTACTTTTCACAGGTGTCATCAGACAGGGTTTACATCTAGTTGATTGTTGTGACTGGACACAGGTTCTTCGTTGGAACATTTCATTGCCCAGCAGGACAGTCCAGTCGGGTGTTTGCAGGCAGTATTCTACGTGGTGCTCTTGCCAACAGCAGTTGCTAGGCCTTTGAGATTTTTGTTCAGGACAGCATGTGCTGGTATGCATACCAAGCTGGTGTGGTCTCTTTAGGTGTACCATCGTCTGCTACATGGTGCATAGTCTTTCAATACACATGTAACAGCCTCACTGTGAGCCTCACACCCATGGCAGGCCTGACACCGTGTGAGGTTACTTCAGAGCTCTAGAGGTCACTTTCCAAAGCCGAAGCTGGATCATAGTGCCGGCAGCGAGCCCGATGTCTCCGTCTTAGATAGGGAAAGGGGTCAAGTTCTAGCACTGCTAGACTAGCAGGGCATGAGTAAGGGCAAGGGATGACGTCAGAGTCCAAGGAGACAAAGGTGAATGCTGTGGCCTTCTTTACGGCATAGTTGGGCTTTCAGGACACATGTCTAGGTATTAGGAAGCGCGTGCTATGATGAGGACGCAGCACAGGATAGTGATCTGCTGCATACTTGCGGCATTGGCAGTACTCTGCCACGGAGCACCTTTGCGCAGAGGTCCTCCTGTGGGGCCCTATAGGTATGGTAGGAAGCAGGCGTCAATCAACGCCAGTGAAAAGCAGCTCATCGACCGCTGTAAAGTCTACTTCCGAAATGCCACTCTTGATCACTTTTCGTGGGTGAGTTTACGACCTTGCCATTGCTAAGTATCTGCTATTGAGTATAAGCCATATGTATGGATAAAGATTTGACTTACCAAATGCTGCATCATTGCACGAAATGAGCGCACAAGCCTCTCGGATAGCACGGCATGCCATGTACATCTGAGCATGTCTCTGGGCGTGTGTCCCCCAGACGGCTGCAATTGACAACGCACGTCCTCCGTATACAGGCAACACCTCCAGAGCACCGTACTACGTTCCAGCAGAGGTACTTCGTGTGCGACGAGGACTGGAAGACACAGGCCGATGGCTCAAAGGGCCCCATGTTCTTTTACGTCGGCAACGAAGCGGATGTCACCCTGTGCGATTCCTACCATATTTTCCTTCACTGCAACTGCGTTGCAGAGGTAGCTGGCAATGCAACATCTATCACAAACTGCATCTGCATCTGTACATTGCAATGAATGTCCATGGTGCAGATACCTGAACGCATCAGGGCTCATCTGGGAGAACGCCCCAGCCTTCGGAGCCCTCATAGTCTTTGCGGAGCACAGATACTACGGGGTGTCCAAGCCCTTCAAGAAGACGCTCAAGGAGCACATGCAGTTCCTCACATCCGAGCAGGCGATGGCAGACTACGCTGAGCTTATCACTGAGCTGAAGCACGACCTCGGCGCCAAGAGCAGTGCTATTATAGGCTTTGGAGGGAGCTACGGTGAGCGCTACTTTATCACTCCCCGATAGCGCTGTACTCAAGCTAGCGCTCATAAATCTTTCTAGGGTTTTGGCTTGAATCGCTCAAGCTCGAGCTTGATGCACAGTCTGAGCTTGCCACGAGCTGTCAACCCCCTTCTTGCAAGACTGCCTGCAGACCAGCTCTGCATGTCTGGTATTGTGAGTGCTGTCACGACACAATTATTGCTGAGATACCTTAGTTGCAATACTGCCTGTTGACCAGCTTTGCATGTCTGGCATAGGAGTGCTTTCCTGACAGAACAGCCTATCGCTGAGATATACAGTCCATGCATGCTGTAGGGGGTATGCTGGCCACTTGGATGCGCCTCAAGTACCCTCACATCCTGGATGGCGCTATTGCTGGAAGCGCTCCCATCTGGACATATCTGGGAGAAGTAAGCAGCTTCGACATCTAGCAATCACCCGCATGCCGCATGACAGCTTTGCTGCATGTGTGCATGATGACTGCTGCCTGGCACTCCTGCCCGTGAGCACGATCTGTGGGTATGCACGCACCAGACGCAGAGCAGGTGTGAGGGTTTCTGCGGGAGGCGTCACTGACTGTGTCAGGTGCAGTGCGAAATTGTCAGCGCCCGCGCATGCAGGACCCTCCATATGATGCCGGGAGCTTTGCAAAGATCGTGACAAGGGACGCCTCTGAAGAGGGCGGCTCGGCTCCAGCTTGCTCCTCCAATGTCCGGCAGGTGAGAGGCTTTGTAGCATCTCGAACTTTCCACTGGTCCAACACATGCACCACTGCATGTGCATTCAGCTGTCAGAGCTGTATGCTTTATGGCATCTCTATTTCTACCATAGTTTCGACACATGCCATTTTGCAGACTCATTTGGCTGGCGGAGCTGTATCCTTTTGCTGACTTGCAGAACCTGCTCAAACAACCGTCTGCACGTTGGGCGTGTGACTCACTTCAAGCACGGGCAAAGTTGGGCAGCTTGAGTTGGACAGGTCAGTATGAGGCGGAAGCAGAGGCTGCACCAATGGCTTGGTTGTGCAGGTCTGGAAGGCCATGTTTGAGCTAGGCGAGTCTAAGAAGGGCAGGGCAGAAATAACAGAAGCCATGAGGGTCTGCCCAGATCTCCTCGAGTCCACTGATGATGTGGCGGCCCTCGCTGACTGGGCCTCCAGCGCCTGGGACTACATGGCAAGCCCCACATGGCCTCAATCTACACAGCAGTGCTTCAGAATCTAGGTGCCTGTTGTAGATGCATGCTTTGTCTGGTGATGACATGCCTCCACCAATTCTGATCAAGACGCACTCTATCAAGAGCACAGCGAGCTTTTGGGCTGACATAGCCCATTCTTAGGAAGCTGATTCTTGTGCAGGCAATGGGCAACTTTCCATACCCGTCTACATACATCCTGAACGGCGGGGGAGAGATGCCTGCATACCCTGTCAGGGTGGCGTGCGAGTCCCTGGCAAAGGAGAAGATGTCGACCGACGAGCTTTTCTCTGGCTTCGCTGACAGCTTGGGCATCTTCTACAACTACACCAAGGTGTGATTGCAGATCCCTAACCTTTAGCACATATGTTCAAGAACAGCGGGCATCGGCAGACTCAGATCTGCATGCTCATGCAACTCAGCGAGCCAGCACAGACGGCTGCAAGCATGTATGCTGGGCCACACTCGTGACACATAGCCCAGCAAGGTCTTATGTCAGTGTCTCTGAGCGCGTTTTGCCAGTCTTTTGACTGCAGTGTGTGGGGCTGGGACGATGGGAGCTCTAGTCAGGTTGGTTTGCTGTGTGCAGGATGTAGAGTGCTATGACTTCAAGGCGGGCGCCAACCCAGAGACTGAGGAGGACGGTAACTTCTGGGACTACCAATGGTGAGACACCCTGCCCATTGCTCTTTCAGGCACATGTATGAATTACAGCCCTACCTGCCCTCCCTACTACCGCTCAAAAACACCTCTCTGTGGGCTACAGTCTGCCTCTTTGTAAGGAGCCTTCGGGCCTATTGCTGCATTGGGTTGAGAACCAATCTATGGTGTACTGCAAACATGAAAATGGCGCAGGACCCCCTGCAGCTGGCTTGAAGCAACTGTATGGGCATGCAGGTGCACAGAGCAATTCCAGCCCTTCTCTAGGGACGGCAAGCATGACATGTATTGGGACCAGGTGAGCCTGCCATCACTTGGAAGGCGTGTGCGGCTGATCCAGCATCATATCTGTACAAGTCTGTGAGTCTGAGATCCCCTACGCATAGATAATGCAAGCTATGTGGTCATAGAGTTTGTCTCAAATGCCCTGCACAAGATATACAATGGTAACTGAGCTGGCTCAAGATGCCTGGCATGGCAGCTTGATGTCTCTGTGTGGTGCAGCCGTTCAGCATGAAGGACTCCATTGAGAGGTGCCAGGGGCAGTGGGGAGTCACCCCCCGCCCCATGTGGGCCACCATCCAGTGGGGCGGCAGGCGCATTGAGACTGCCTCAAACATTGTCTTCAGCAATGGCCTCTATGATCCCTGGTGAGCAGATCAAGTACCTGTTGTGTTCTCTCCTCAAGTGCATAAGTGAGGTCACGCTCTCCAAGTCAGAGGCAGCGTCTGCTTGCACCTAACAATCATCCATGTAGAGCGAACAGGCCTAGGGAACAAACGCAAGGGATGCCTTTCTGCTGGTGTGGGACATGTGGAGGGATAGTATAGAGCAGATGTACAGCTCTGAAGAGTGTGCTGACTGCTTGTACTCTATACATTGTTTGCTGTGGACGGCAGCATCAAGAGATGTACCAAAGGGGCAACACAGGACAAGCGCTGACAGTTGGCAAAGCTCATCTGCTGGTCTTACACTCTGCAATCTCCTCAATGCAGACGATATTGTCTGACACAAGCCAGCATAGGCAGCTGCTGCTTGCATTTGAGGTTTCAAGAGCTCCCGGCGTGGAGCACTCACTGGCAGGGTCACATAGGCTTGTTAGCAGGCGTTTGGTGAATGGTTAGTTGAGAGGGAATATGCACAATGACTGGCTGGAAAGCAGGCTGAAGGCGGGTGTCCTGGGTGGACATGGTCAAGCAGCATGAAGGAAGCTAAATTGGTCGAGCTGATGCTTATTTTGCATGTGCAGGCATGGTGGCGGTGTGCTGAAGAATCTGTCAGACAGCCTGGTGGCTGTCATCATTCCAGAGGGCGCCCACCACATTGACCTGATGTTCTCCAACAAGCTTGACCCGCCCTCCGTCAAGCAGGCGCGCGCCTTCGAGCTGGATAACATCCGCAAGTGGATAGATGAGGTCGCCGAGCGGAACAAGCAGCAGCTACCCAGCAGCTCCATAAGCGGGACCTCTTAGATGTGCTCTGTGTCATAGCTGTTTCTGTCCTGTACAACAGCTGACCTGTACAATGGTGCAGTGGGTGTCCGCGTGACACAGTTTGGTAATGCAATCTTTCAGGCCTACCACATGCTGCAGCATGTGCCCAGTGCCACGTCTCTGTGAGGAATGAGTGGCAGCACTATGCAGAGCTGATCAAAACGCAAATGGCGCAGCTGGAATAGTTCTGGATGTTGCACACGTTCCATGTAACAGGATTAGCTGCTCCACTGAGCCATCTCTGGTAATTCCTAAGCCTGATCATCCGATGGGCTGCGCCTTCGGGTTTCCTCCTAGCACAGATAACCTGCCATTGGGCATGCCAGGCCATGCTACACGCTCACTCCTCACTCAGCCTCATTGCATGCCATGCAGGCCTGATCAGATGCCATACAAGGCTTCCTGAGCAGGTGTTCATAGCCACCCATAGGCTAAACTGTATAGGGCTGTCACAGATCCCCACCAGTGCACTCATGCTGTTCACAACTCATGCTCAGTTCTCTGGATGCTGCAGTAGCATGCTTTACCTGCTGCTCCCTACAAGTCAGAAGCAATCATGCGGCTGTCATGATCACACCAGCATCCACCAGGGCTGTCTACCTCTCTGCCTGCCCACATGCTGCAGCAGCTCAGACTCGCTGCTGCTCGCTGCTCAGCAGCTCAAGCGCTCTTTGTCTCATACTTCTGACGCAGGTCATCGATCTGGCCTTTCACTAGGCCAAGCGTCCTGTTGATGATTGGCAGGGCCATGTTGGTTGCTGTCAGAAACATCGCCAGGTGCGCGCTCGCTTCCACCGATCTGCATCATGAACTTCGCATATTCAGGGATATTCCTACCTGATGATTAGGTAGCCAGGTCCGAATGCTGCTGACTCCAAATTTGGAGAACTTGTGCTGCTGACGGACAGGAGCACACAACTAAGTTGTACTATAACCCTTTTACGGCGGCATACCTGTGATCCTTGTGCGTTATCATCTCTGCGGCCTCCTCCTTCTGCTTGTTCAGATTGCTCATGTCGTAGAGAGGCTGGATCAGCAGCAGTAAAAGGATGCAGAATGCCGCCGCTGTCATCCCTTGCCCGACCGGTGTCGTTGACCATCTTACGAAAGATATGCCAGGCTTCGACAAAGGCAGCGGCAAGCAGAGGTTGAGACTGAGCGCAAGGTTCGCCAGCAGCATCAGCTCGAGAGGCAACTGAAAGCTCATCATCTTGACCCCCTGCTCGCTTCCCAAGGCAGCGCACACGCAGCACCGACCGAATAAGGGGTAAGACCCGCTAGCAACTCCTCACAGCAGCAGGCATCCACGAGGGGGTGGCCCCCGAAATTGTACCTTCCTCCGAGCTACTCGATGGGGAAGCTGTCTTTAGTCAGGCGGAAGCTGTTGAACTGAATCGCCGCAGACCGCCGTGGACCGCCTTTGCACCATGTCGCGCTGCTGTACATGTCGGAAGATAGATCGTGCTCAGCATTGCAGCCCGGTATATTCTCGTGTTACCAGAAATAGGACGCGTAGTGGAACCTAGGCAGGTGATATGGCCTCTGCTTGAAAATGGTAAAGCCTCCGTGACTGAGAGCGCGATCCCGGTGAGCGCAGCGGCGATTGTCCGCACGAGCGGTGATGGAGCTCGCGGTGTTTCTCCCGACGCTGCTACTGGCAGTGGCATTTGCAGCGTCGGTTCTGCTTTACAGCGTTCAGAAGGTGTTCGGCCCGGGGGTCCTGTCCTTCCGAAACAAGGCTCAAGTGGGGTCAGACGGTGGCGGCACCCCATCACACGGAGGTGAGGCCTTTCTGCCAGCTAACCGTATCATCCACTGCACACTTGTCTGCGGTCTCGTGACACGACAGACGTGACACTTGGAGTACAGAACAAGATGTTTTTCTGTCCTGGCAGCTGCAGGTGACACTCCGAGGCAGGATGTGAAAGAGGTGACGGTCCCGATACCGAAGTCTGCGGTTCTGGACCAGCTCTCTTTGGGGCTCACGGTCGCCTCGTACCAATGGTCCAACCTTACACTTACAGTACGAGACAAGATGACAGGGCAGCTCAAGAAGTTGCTGCATGGATGCACGGGAACAGCCCTGTCCGGAGACTTGGTTGCACTTATGGGACCCTCAGGTAATCTTATCCCCCCCTTCGAGAGAGCAAGCTGGCTCAGACCCTGACAGCTGCACCCTGACAAATGCCTTCTAATGGGGACAAGCACGGGCAGAAAGGGGCTGTCTCTGGGTTTGCCCATCACAGCAATGTTGCAGTGCCTGATATGTGCACGCGTGCAGGCGCTGGCAAGAGTTCCATGCTGGACTGCCTATGCATGCGGTCCACGGGTGGACAGGTGGCAGGCATAATCAGGGTGAATGGCAGGAGCATCAACAAGGCGCGGTTCAGGAGCATTTCGACTTACGTACCACAGGTGCGCTCACTCCTTGCATACGTGGTCCGCAGCAATGCTGCCCATGTGCAGCTCTTCAACTCTCATGCCTGACCTGCGATGCGTGGAGGCGACCCTGTTAACATACCTTACGGCTGGGATGCCCCACCCTCACAAAGACATGGGGCAGCATTGACCCCATGCACTTCAAAGGACTTTGAAGGACTGCCCCACTGCCACTGGGATAAGTGTGCAGAAGCTCTACCTACCCCTTGCAATACCGAGGTATGGGGACATGGCACATGACCATTTTTGGGCATACCTGCGTTGTGCCACCATCCTGCAGAGTCATCCTTCCCACCAGTAATCGAGCTGGGTCAAGCGCAGGAGGACAACTTCGTGCCAACACTGAGTGTCTGGGAGACCCTGGCATTTACCACAGACCTACGCCTGCCGGAGTCCTTCAGCAAGGCTGACAAGGAAGTGTTGATGAACGAGGCGCTCACCAACATGGGCCTGCAGAAAGTCAAGCATAGTCAGGTGTGGGGCTAGGCCACTACAGCCCAGTCTGTGATGTCCTTGCATCATGAGAGACTTCAGCCCCAAGGCTCAGCAAGGCAAGCACGCATGCAAGACCTCTCAGCATCATGTGTCAGAACAGTAGCCCTGACAGGGAAAGGCGGGTTACTGCACCAAACAAGACAACGTGACATGAGCAATTGCCTGTTGTCTACCCATGAAGCCATTGCAGTGCCAGATGTCCACGCGCTGGATTGTAACATCCTCAGGCAGAAGACAGTCCGCTCACTTCAGGGGTGTTTGGTGCAGGTGGGGGGCATGTTGCCGGGGGGCCTGAGTGTGCGCGGGATCTCCGGGGGCGAGAGGCGGCGGCTTAGCATTGGCTGCGGCGTTGTGGGGGCACCCCGCATCATCGCCCTTGATGAGCCGACCTCAGGTACATCATCCTGAGATATAAGCACACATGTGGTCTGAGGATGGTGGCTGCGGCTGTCATCTCATTCCTATCATACGACTGTAGAGGGACAGCACTTAGGCAGCTATATGCTGTGAGAGATGGACCAGCAGACCCCAAGCACACCAGCGCCACCTGTGGCCATATGGGTTACTTGTCTAGGCTGGCATGCAGCCACAAAGTGGGATGTAGTCCACTATGGCCCCCTCCCTGGGCAATTTGACCTGCGTACAGGGGCCTCTTGTGTCTTGGGACGTGCTTGACCGACGTTTGGAAAGTCAGCAAGTTCTGGTAGTACGGGATTCGTGGCGTAGAACACTAAGGAACGTCTGACAAGAAGTCATGATGCAGGCCTGGACAGCAATGCAGCGCTGGTGGTGATGGAGTGTATGAAGCGGCTGGCGGAGCAGGGGCGTATCATCATATCCTCCATCCACCAGCCGCGCGCCGCCATCTGGGACCTTTTCACCAAGGTCCAGGTCCTGTCAGAGGGCCGCTCCCTCTACTTTGGCCCCATCCATGAGGTGTGCAATACTGACGCAGCATTCTGTATTTCAGAGCACATGCGCTGCAATGATGTATTGACGGCTGTATGACAGCATTGACGCGCTCCTCTTTCCTCGTGTACACTGCCTAATATTCCTTATGTTATGGGAGCAAATATCAAAGCCACTGGGCCCGAATGTTGAATCAAGTGTTGAAGGGCTCTCAAGGAGCCGCATGCCCTGGTCTCTGATCCCAAATGTAAATGTGGTGAGACAGGCATTTTCATCTATCAATACAGTCATGACCATGCATGCCGTGGCGTTTTCGTGGCGGCATAGCCAAGTGCATGTAAAGGCACCTGAGCGCAGGCTGCGCGTCTTGGCCACAATGCTGTTGACAACCTCCATGTCACATTCCAGCTCAGCGCTACTCCAGGCTGGGTTAGCTGCCGGGTGCTCGAGACATTTAGCGCTGTTGCGCTGCTGCAGGTGACAGCCTGGTACACGGAGAAGCTGAACTATGAGTACGACCCCCTGGTGCACGGCAACACCGCGGAGTGGCTCTCAGACCTGGTCTCCATCTCCTTCGACGAGCCGCCCAAGTACTTCAAGCGCAGCATGCGCTGCATCAAGGTAACTCCCAGCCTCTGTGATGTTTCAGCTCTGGCATCTGCTGTAGACGGCCAAGTTGCACAGCAGCAGCCGCCGCATGCACTCATCCTGCATGGCATCTGAGCAGCAAGTGAGGGTTCGTCCTGGCATCAAGGGGTGGAAGCATCAGCCGCCGCCTTCTGCAAGTAATGCAGCAGCAAAGTGCAGCCTGGAAGAGGGCTGACTACCCCCTGCATCCTCAGCCACAACTCATGAACTTTCCCAAATAGGCTTTGCTCGACTCTGGGCTGCGTCTGAGGCCTGCGTTGCCTGAACAGGATGTGGAGGCCGCGGCAGCGCGCTTTGCCAAGGAGCACCCCGAGGCGGGGTTGATCACTGGGGACGCCTTCAAGGTCAAGGCGGTGGTCCATGGCAGCAGCGAGGCGGTCGTCATCAAGCTGTCAGACGCTCAGGCAGCTGTCACGCAAGAGGAGCCTCTCAATGCTGTGGAAGAAGCATGCAGAAGGTCAGCCTGCCTGCCAGCCACCTGCCTCCCCTCTACTAAATCAGATGGTCTCTAGCTATGAACTCAGCCAATGCTATGTAGTCTTCTCGATCGAGTGTGGGCGTCAGTCATGAGGCCTGTTGAAGGTCAGGCACACCGTATGGATTCCTTTGCTCGATGCAAGAGAGTCTGCATTACTGTACTGCCATGCATCCCCCCTCAAGTGACTGAGGATGACCGGTACAGCTGTGAGATGAGGTTGGCTGGACCATCCTGGTGTGCTTGCAGATGATCCCATGCACCATGCAGTGGGAGGGAGGGCCTGCATCGATGCCTTAAACCCCCATTGGCCTGTACTGCACTTCCCAAATGAGGCATCTCCTGTGCTGCAGGCCCCATGCAAGGCACTCCTCTGAAGTGCTGCACCACCACCCCTCTACAGAGAAGAATCTTTCCCCCTCAGAAGATCTGTCAGACTCCCGGCCCACAATACCCTCACAGGACCTGGAATCCCAAGACCTGGAACCCCAAACCCTAGAAGAGCTGGAGTCCCACCTTCCTACTGCATTCCGCAGGTCCCCTGCCTTTCCCTCCCTTCCCGTACAAGTCGCCTTGATACCCGAAGTGCGTGCTGCACAGGTGCCTGATCCCTGATCCCAGGGTCCGGTGACCCCGTTGCCTAGGTTCCCAGCCCTGATGAGTGCTACAGGCCCTATCCAGCCCACCCCTGGAACCAATTCGGCATGCTGCAGGGGATTCCTCTGTCTCTTGAGGTGTTGCATGCAAGTGTGCAAGCCAGATTCTGAGGTGTGTCGCGCGCTGCAGGAATCACCCAACGCACTTCTGGAACCAGTACTGCGTGCTGCAGCGGCGCGCTTTGCAGGCGTATACACGGAACCCCCTCAATGTGGCCGGTCGAACCATGATGGCTATCTTCATTGGCATTCTTGGTGGCCTCGTCTTCATGAAGGATGTGCACGGTGAGTCATGGATAGCCGGCTGTATGTACAACCCATGGCAATTCCTCGTAGTCAAGGGGACCCTATCAGATCAACCCCCTGCCGAGGCCATGCATGCATGCTTGTGGGATAGATTGAAGCTGCGTGTCATGTCTTGTGAGCCATCTGAGCTTCCTGGCTGAATGCAGAGCACAGCTGTACACTGCCCTGTGCTTGTGCTTGTGCTCCCAGCCCAATAGATTCACCAGAAGCCATTGCCGGAGCCAGGCAGCCCTTGTATAGGGCCCCTTGCAGCAGAGATGACACATCTTTCATGACAGAGGGGTTAGGTCACTGAAAGTGTAGAGAGTGCATGCAGGCGAGGAGGGTATCCGCCAGGCCTTCAACGCCATCTTCTTTATCACCCTCGTCCTAGCCCTGGTCCCCTTCACATACATGTGCGCCTATCCCTCTCCAACAATAGCTCATCTAGGCAAGGATGGCATGCCGATCTGTTTTATCGTCCATGTACGAGCAGCACTCGACAAAGAGCCTCTGCCCAATGGTATGAGTGGAAGTGGCAACTAATGCTGACCATCACCGGCAAGATTGCTCTTGGTGAGTACCCAATTGCCTGATTGACGGCTGAGGAGCTGTAAGATTGCAGAATCCGCAACACTGAACAGGGCTTCCCTGGCAAGCCAGACGCCTCAAAGCATCAAAGGACGTCGCCCGGCAAGTCCTGACTCTCCTGGGCTTGTTCTGCAGGTCCATGTTCGTCTCGGACCGCTCATTCTTCATGAGAGACCCAGCGCGGTCCCTGTACAGCACCGCAGCCTACTACCTGTCCATCATGACCGTGAACGCTGCGGTCACCATCATCAACGCGGCCTTCCTTGTGCTGCTCATGTACGGCATGATCGGTGAGTTCACGCTGTGCGTGCTGCCCCAACATTCTGAATCTGGGCTGCAGACTGAATGCATGGTGGCAGCGCTGGGCCCCGTGGTTGACGCTGCCAGACTCCCACGTGTGTGCCCTGTGACTCACAAATTGCCACCCCTTGTGAACATCTTGGCAGAATTTCTCCCTCATCTATCGCCATGATGACGGGGACTGCCGTGATGCTGCATTCCTTTTGTGTCATGTGTGGCACTAGAGGACTGCTCACTACAGACAATGAATGTCAGACAAAGCATCATATGTCCTATTGTACAACTCCTGGCCAAATCTGCCCGTGGTGCACATTTCCAATGCGATTGTCATGCATGGACCTCCCTGTTCTGCAGAGGGTTGAGCAGTGCAGTGGCGCGACTTTTGTGGAAGCACTCCTGTACAGAATCAAGTAGAGCGCTGACAGGGATGGTATGTTGCAGGGCTGCGAGACACAGACAGGGCGGTGTTGGCAAGCGCCGCAGTGGCCTGCATGCACAGCCTGGTGGCAGTTCAGGCGCTGGTGCTCTGCGCCTTTATCACGCCCAACCAGGACCTCGCCTTCGTGCTGGCCGTCAGCTACGACGTGCTGAGCTCGCTGCTGGCTGGAGTGTGGGTCCACATTGGCAACCTGGTGTGCCTCTTCAGGCAGTCCCCATTGACATGTGACCACTCAAGCCATCTCCTTACTTGCAGATGGAAGCTGCTTGGCAGCTTCCAAATTGCTTGATACCGAGAAGCAGGGGTAATGACTCCCGACAGCCCCTTTTGGCATGCACTGCCGCTTCTCCCAGTCTTAGCGCCAGAGCACTCTATGCTTGAGCAGGATCGGCGCATATGGCCTAACGTCTGAGTGCTCCTGCAGATCGCATTTCTGCGATGGGTATCCTACGCGTCCTTCTTCCGCTACACCATCAACGCCTTCATCAGCCTGCAGTACGCGGCTCGTGATGACGGCTGCGGCGTCATGCCAGTCATCACCCAGCAGCAACGGCAAGCGGCTGCGGCTGCCGCGCAGGTCAGCATCCCCTCGATCCGCCACACGCTCACCCCGCCATCTCACACCATATGCTACGCGGCAGATCTCCAGATCACCACCCGCAATTGATCTCAAGCTCCAGAAATTTCTGAGACCTGACTTGCTTGAGAGCAGTCATGCACTAGGCCAGCTTCCCTGACAAGGCAGGTAGCGGCCTTCTCAAAATTCCTGTACAACCTGACCATCCCTGCAGATGTGAAGCATACACATGCTCAGTGCTACGGTTGATGTTGACTATTGCTGATGCAGCATGGATCGCCGGCGCCGCACTTCCCCACAGGGCGGGAGAGCTGCGATAACATCCTGACCAGCCAGGACATGCAGCTCAGCATGGGCGGCTGCATCGGCGGCCTGGCAGTCCTGCTCGTGGTGCTGCACGTCGCCTCGTATGTGGCGCTCGCGCGGCAGACGAAGCGCAGCTGAGGCTCTCAGGGCGTCAGCGGCTGTAGCCTGAGTACTCAGAGAATACATATGCACCAGCGGCCTAGCGGTGCTGCTTGTGGTGCACTTTGCCTCGTATGCGGCACTCGCACGGCAGACGAATTGCAGCTGAGGCGCCTCACAGTGTCACCGTTGCAAATTGAGTAATCAGAGGGAGACGTAACGCATCAGCGGCCTGGCAGCCCTGCTCGTGGTGCTGCACATCGCCTCATATGTGGCGCTCGCGGAGCAGACGAAGCGTAGCTGAGGCGCCTCAGGGCGTCAGCAGCCGTAGCCTGAGCACTTTAAGGGGTACATAGCGCATCAGCGGGCGATCCTGCTCATGGTGCTGCACTGCGCACCGTACGTGGCGCTCGCGTGGCAGACGAAGAGCAGCTGAGGGGCTTTGGGTCGTCAGCGGCTGCAGCTGTAGCGCTGAGAGGGCCGCATCACGCTACGAGAATGCATGGTGGTCGAAGACGATGAGAAGCAGACGAACCTGCTGCGGCGGGTCTTACCTATGACGCTGCACTGCGCTTTCGTCGCAGTGCCCGTTGGTAGGCTAGAGGTAGGGAGCAGTGCCAACGCATGAAGTGAAGCTGGTAAACTGGCAGGTAGGGCACTCAGTGTCTCGACTTCACTCGGCTCATTAAGCCCTGACTGCACCCTGGCAGGACTGGGCACACTCCAATAAACAAAACCTTTGAGACGCACCTCAGAGATGTGCCCATGTCCTGCCCAATTTCAGCCCTGCTTCGCGGGCTGGCATGTCAGCACTGATGCACCATAGAGGACAGCCTCTATCTGGAGCCTATCACAGAGGTGGAACTTCAACATAGCTTAGGTCCCTGCTCTGCTTCACAGCATTCTGCACAGAGCGAGCGGGTAGATCTTTCAAGGATCTGGCCATATCAACGCAACTGGATCCTCAGAGACTTACTGATGATATTGTCAACTCGGTGCAGTGACTCCCTTGCAGGCATCAAAGCAGGCAGGGGTAGCATTGCAAGGATCTGTGGATCTATTTGGCATCCCCACACTGACCTGTGACAGCAGTCCCTGTCACTATTGCCTTTCAATGCTTGCGGATGCGGTCACCCCTCATGTATCTCCTTGCAAGAGATCCACCGCCCAAGCATTCTGTACAGTGCCATCATAGCATAAGTAGTTGACAAGGGAGGCCTTACAGCTGAAGCTTTCATGCCACCCAGAGGGACACCTTAAAATCGGATTGCAAGAGATCTGAATGCAGATCTGCGCGTCTAGTGTAGGCTGGTCTGTGTGCTGTGTAGTCCCGTGTTGCATGCTGTGTGTCTTTGAAGTGTCAATTGGTCTTCTGTATGCACATTGATAGGCTGTGAGTTGATGCCATGCCAGCACAGGGCATAAACAAGATGGGTCTCTGGCAACTAACTAGTTGAAGACCAATAAGTTGAAGAGTTTGTGCTGGCAAGGTCTGACGGCCTGGCATCTATGTAACAGTGCTTACAGAGAGCCCTTCAACGGGCCATATTTCAGACTCCCTGAGTCCGCATAGACCCATTCCTGTTGGCATGCATCATGCGCATGGAGGCCTGTCCCATGCGCATGCATCAGCATATGCATTCCTACAGCCTGCAGGCCCCTGCTACCTGATCAACTTGTACAGCAGCCTGTCTGTGGGCATGCCACAACGGGTTGTCAATCGTGCAGAACGTTTGTGAGAGGTCAAAGTTCACTGCCTATCCTGCTGCCCTGCTGCAGGAACTGGAGAAGCTGAGCTGGGCAGCTGACGTGTCTTGCTCATGGCTCAGAGCCCCAGACAGAGCAATACATCGTCACAATGCTGCTATACCAGCCGGAAAGACGAGGTCTTGATAGATTTACTTGAGCAGAGTGCCTGCAAGCCTGCGTTGTGCGCTCGTGGGGGCCGTGAGGTGCTTCTGGTGTATCAGAGTAGCGACATGATGGCATCTGAGAGCTGAAGTGACCGCAAAATGCAGAGCAACTCTGGAGGTTTGCGGGAATGTGGTCTTCAGCGGTATAGTTCTGGTGCCAGTCCCTACCTTGGAAGCAGATGTGCACATCTACAGGGAAGGCAATCCAAGAGCAGGCATCCGAGGAGCAGGACGCCCTTCCTCTGCAGCGCAAACATTGTTCAGAAACGGCCTCACAGCAGCGCTGAACGGCAATGGCCGTCAGCAGCAGGGCGCAGGCCCTTTCTCACAGGGTATGGCCAAGTGCTATGTCAGAGAGCATCTCGGATGTCCCCTATCCTTCTGGTATGGCACTCGTTGGGTGTTTTCCCACCCCGATAGCTGACATACGGGATTGTTTGCAGGAGCAGGAGCTTTGGACGCGAAAGGCAGAGCAGAAGGGGCCAAAGGCTGGTGCCACATGGTATTCCAGACCCTCTCCTGCCCCTGGGACTGGACTTCCTGACCTTTCTGGCTGCTACAGTCCTCGTCATCCCGGTCTTCAAGTCTGTGAAGGCATCCCCAGTGTTGGGATTCCTTTTCTCAGGCCTGGTGCTTGGCCAGCTAGGGTGCGCATTCCACAGCTAGTGATCCCAGTGCATGTGGTTGCCTTTTGTTGGTGCAGATACATGTGAAAAGATGCCCTAAATGCGGTGGCATCGTGACATCCCTGGCAGCATTGGGACGTCTTGGGCTGACATTGCAGATGCGCATGCAGGCTCTTCAGGAATCAAGAAGAGCTTGAGAAGCTCTCAGAGCTGGGAGTGCTCTTTCTGCTGTTTGAGATGGGCCTCGAGCTGTCCCTGGATCGTCTCAAGGTAGAACACATGCCCAAAACCACCTCTGACCTTCTCAGCTGGGCAGTCATTATCATGCTGCGCGGGTTGTCTGAAAAGTTTGAGCGCACCTTGTCTTAGTATGCCTGCACTCCATAGGGCTGCTTCCAGAGCTGCTTCTATGTAGCTCCATGTATCGAACATGCGTACAGCAGCAAATCAGGAGGGAGATCAAGTGCTGATGCTTTCTGCTGTGCAGGCTCTGGCAAAGTATGCCTTTGGACTTGGTACAGTCACTATGGTGGCCTGCACTCTGGTCTTCACGGGGATGTCTTTGCCACCCGGTCAAGGTTTAGGGACACAAATTATGGTGAAGGTAAGTGCCTCCTTGCTCAGAATTTGCCTTAGCAGATGCAAATGCAGCCTGCACTCTAGGACTCATTGCAGGAGTCCTGCTGTTGGCCAGGGCTGTAAATGAGCACGTCCTGTGGTCCAATGCCTCTTTGAGCAAGTCTCACATCCTCCTTATGATGTGCGCAGGTCTTTCACGCATCGCCAAAGCTGGCGGCGGTTGGGAGTGTGGATGAAGCAGTGGTCATAGGCGCTGCGTTAGCGCTCTCCAGCTCAGCTTTCGTCCTGCAGCTCATGAGCGAGCGCGGCGAGCTGGCGACCAAATTTGGCTCGGCCACCTTGGGAATCCTCCTGCTTCAGGTCAGCTTACTGCCCACAGAGTCCTGCTTCCACTGTCAGTCTACAATTCATCGAGAAAATGGCCATACCTGTTCCTGGGCCCACTGCATATATGTGGCAGGCATGCTACACAAGATCAATCTCAGAAATGGATGCTACCAAGCCAATCCTGAGGGCTCCTGTCGGCTCGGGGTGATGTGAGTAGCCACCTTCTGAGAGGAAATCTTGAAGCTGTGGGTTGCCTGCACAGGATATTGCGGTGGTGCCATTTTTGGTGCTGCTGCCGCTGGTGGAGAATGCTGACCTGGTGGGTCAGCCGGGCCAGAGCACCATGACGCTGGTGGCCTCTTTTGGCCCCACATTGCTGAAAACGCTGCTGGGGCTGGGTGTGCTGCTGCTGGGAGGGCGCATCGTCCTCCGGCGCATCTTTGAACTGGTAATCTCCCTGCTCAGATGTCCACCTTCTGGTCTGTATGGCAGCTGAGGATGGGCCTCGTAGTCAATGCATATTGTGTGCCGCCAGAAATGCCAGTGGCAGATCTGGCGCACCATGCCAATCTTGGGCTTTGTACTCAACGTGATGCATTTGCACTGAAGAGGTGGCAATCTTAGCACACCACGCCAGTCTTGGGCGGCAGGTGCAGCCTTGCCACTGAATGATGATGATGAAATGGATTGAGATGTGGAGACATTCTCTTTGCTCGAAGTGTACAATAAAGGGCGGCAGCAGGCACAGCGCCACCATCAGCAGGCATAGCGCCATAAATGTCTCGTCGCTGTGTGCCTCTGCCACCTGCAGGTCATGGAGGCGCGCAGCAGTGAGACATTTTTGCCGCTGTGTCACTGGAAAGCCCATGTCCTAATCTTTGCAGCTGCTGCGGTCCGCAGTCACAAGACCTCCATGTTACTGTGCCTGTGATGTGCTGAGGCTCTGATTTCTCATACGTGCAGGTGGCAGAGGCGCGCAGCGATGAAACTTTTGTGGCGCTGTGCCTGCTCACGGTGACGGGCGCCAGCCTGCTGACGCAGAAGCTGGGCTTCTCGGACACCATGGGCGCTTTCGTGGCGGGTGTCCTCCTGGCTGAGACCAACTACAGCACCCAGGTGTGTGTCCTAACGCGTCCCACCCTTTGAATTATTGTTGTCAGGTAGTGCACAGGCTGTGGAAAATATGGACACTTCACCACACGACTGTGGTCATAGGCAGCAGCAGGTCGTCTTGCCTGATGTGACAGGGGTGGTATCTCTGCAGAATAGTGCAGGCTAGGCTCAGCCCAGTCCTGTGGAATCTTCTGGACTGATTTGTAGTCTCATAGGGCAATTGTGCCAGCCTCAGCTTTCCAGGTGTCTGGAGAATAGGCAGGAGTTTGAGGCAAGACATCAAATGCAGGTGGAGGCGGACATCCGTCCCTTCCGGGGAATGCTGCTCGGGCTCTTCTTCGTGACCACGGGGGCCAGCATGGACGTCAGCCTGCTGCTGCACGAGTGGAACATTGTGCTGTCCCTTCTGGTCGGCCTCATCGCTGTCAAGATCGGCATCATCGGCTCTCTCGCTCCCTTCTTTGGCCTCAACAGGTGTCGACGTGCACTTCTCTCCTGATCCTGGTGTCTGAGACATTGCGCTTCAAAGTGAACATCTGACTTGGGGATCTGAAGGTTCACGGCTGTCAAGATCAGCATCATTGGCTCTCTTCCTCCCTTCTTCGGCCTCAACAGGTGCTGGCATGCACTCTCCCCGCCAACTATGGCGTAAGGCTCCCGTTGTTATTTGCATGTATAGACCTGTTTCGTGAGGTCATATACAGATAGGAGGCATGGCACAGCAGGGCGGAGCATTCTAGCAGTGTCTGGCTGACCTCTAAGGCTTGCAGAGCCTGACAATGCCGTCAGACATTGATATTGGCTGCTTGCCTAGCTGTGGCTTTCCTCTGCAGGCAGGACAGCATGAGGACGGCCATGCTGCTCGGCTAGGGAGAAGACACAACATCACCATATATCGACATTTATGTCTTTGGTGCAGGCAGGAGAGCATAAGAACAGCATTCTTGCTGAGCCAGGGAGGCGAGTTTGCATTTGTGCTGCTCAGCCTGGCGAACGAGCTCAAGGTGCTGCCAACAGACCTGAACAGGCTGCTGATCATTGTGGTGGTGCTCTCCATGGCGCTCACCCCTTTCCTGGCGGAGGCGGGAAAGCGCTTTGCTGAGTCAACGCTTGAGGATGACTCTGACGGTGAGGCTCCTTCCTAATGAGGCCCAAAATCCTCGGCCTGGTGCTGCTTTGGCAGCAGCCAGGCATCCCTAGGACAGTTGTCCTTTGCCTGGAGCTGACACGCGCCTGACTGTCTGTTGGGCTCTTTAGATTTTAGGCATGCAGCATTGCCGTTATCGGCCTGTCTAGCATCTATAGAGAGTGCAGATTGCATGCACAATGCAGCTGGGATGCTCTTTGCGCCCCCAATGCAATACGCATGCAACAGAGGTCTCTGGTGTTGACGCACATCACCAATCTGCCCAATGACCACATTCTGGTGTCTATCAGTGGTCCTAACTGGCAGGGCACCATTGCAGGGAAGAGTCTGAGTTCTGGAGGGCAGGAGCAGGAGACAACCGTGCCAGTCTCACAGGCAGTGGTCATTTGCGGCTTTGGCGAGCTCGGCCAGACAGTGAGTGTCCCTGGCATGCTGCTCTTGATCTTGTGCCTTGCTCATGCAGTCATTTCTTTTCCATTTCAGCAGCGCTTTCACTAGCTCCCCAGATGTCACCTGGCCATTGCTCATAAGGCTGAATGCTAAACGAGCCCTGCTACACAGCAGAGAGATGGGATGAGTGTGCTTCTCGCTCAAGGGTTTCACCCTGGCCGCCCTGGCCGGGCTCTGCATCTGTCATCTTGAAAAACCATCAGGTTGTGTGTTAGCTGTCAATTGAGGACCGTTGGCACTGTGGGGCATGTGGAGTTTTGGTTGAACTTCAAGGCCTTATGTATAAGTTATTGAGCTCCTTGGAGGCGGTGTCCTGGTTTGGGGGTATCCGGCGCAAATTGCAGAAAGCGAACTCTGGCATAGTCCTTGCTATTCTTGCAATTTGCGCGCATGCTCTGTGGCCTCGTCCATCGTTCTCTTTCTTGTTCAATAGCTTATTAGGAGCCTGGTAGGTGCACCCAGAAGTCAAAGCGGCCCAGGGTGCCATTAGAGTTGCCGTATCATGGCTTTCATGCATGGGACATCCCATATTCCTAGCTTTTGAGGTCAATCTCTATGGGCTCACTGCGCGCAGTGCAGATAGCTAGTTTGCTGGAGTCCCCTTTGGCCCTTGCCCAGTCTTTTGGCGCGAGACATGGTCTCCACTTTGAGCCTGCGATGCGTCACATGATCACATGAGATGCTGAGTCCTGTCACTGCAGATGGCCAACATGCTGGAGTCCCCCCTGGCCATGAGCCTGGAGCGGGGGAAGGTCCCCTACGTTGCCTTTGACATGCACCCCGCTCGGCTGAAGCCTGCCCGCGAGGCTGGCTTCAACGTGTTGTACGGCGATGCCTCCCGCCCATCCGTGAGTCCTCCCTGGGTTTTCTCAGATTGCCAGTTGTGTGGACAGGCCACCCAGCTGTGCATGGCAGAGCTGCCGTGCATGCCCTGGGATCATGCGCACTGTCCTGCATCAACGGCTGAGGGCATTGTTTGTCTCGGGAGCAGGGGTTTGCAGGTATGTTGGCAGGTGCTAGCACTGCATATATGTTCAGCAGGCATGCTCAGGCACTGGGAGAAGGATCGCCTTGTGGTGTATTTTTGAGTCGCAGCTGAGCACTTTTGTGGCCCGTGAGCAGGTGCTGGAGGCTGCCGGCATCACTGACCCGCTGGTGCTGGCGGTCGCCTACACGGCGCGCGCGCGCAGCGTCTCGGCGGTGCGCCAGCTGCGGGAGCACTTCAAGGACACGCCAATCTTTGCGCGCGCGCTGGACTCCCTGCATGCCGCCGAGCTGCGGACTGCAGGTGCCATAGCACGAAGTTGCTACTCCCTGCTCTGGATGCTAAAGACTGGTCTATCCTGAGCTAGACATGAGTGAATAGCCCCAGACATGACAGGCAGTGGGACAGGGCTGCTTCCACTGCAGTGAATTCACAGTGCGCAAAGATATTCCTGATTGTGATGTCTCGTGCAATCCGACCTTGACCTTGAAGCATCACTCGCTCTGGTGCTGGCTGGCGCTCAGAGAGCATCTCAGCCAACACAAGAGTAGCCACTGAGATGAGGTACCGGTGGCGAAAGCTTGTACTCATACATGCCCATTGTGCAAAGTTCTCTCCAGTCCGGGACCCCATTTGGTGGCTGACTCTCTGTTGACTGTGATTATGACCGTCGCGCCTGCCAGCACGAGAGCAAATCTCAGCTGCTGAGCTATCTGGTTGCAGAGACACCCCCAAATACTGCTTTTCTTGAGCATGCTCTGCGTTTGCAGGCGCGACGGACATCATCACCGCCAACACTGAGGTGGCCACCGAAATGGGGTCCCAGCTGCTGAGCTACCTGGGCGCCAACGCTAACGGCGTGCGCGTCCTCGTGCGCGAGCTGCGCAAGCAGATGGACAACCACGTGGTCGAGCTGGCGGAGGAGCTGATGTCGGACGCGCAGCACCTGCCCAAGGACCCCGACGGCTACGTCTACAAAGTGGATCAGAAGCTGCTCTCCTCAGCTGTGAGGCCTCCACCTCTCTCTTGCGTAGACCACACTGTTGAAGACCATGGTGTATACCACGACAGCCACGTCTACAAAGTAGACCAGAAGTTGCTCTCCACAGCTGTGAGACCCTTCCCTGGTCTGTCTAAGGCCTAGGACATCTGTTCACTTGAGGCTCTTCTCAATAGTCTCCAGTTGTGTGCATTCGGCTTGGAACGCACATGCTGCTAAAGTGGGCTGGGTGACGGCATCCTGCTGGATCTTGTTGTACAATCTCACACAGCCATCTGGAAGCTCTTCATAAGAGATCAATGTCTGCAGCCTGCTTATTTGATGATGAGCTTTCAGCTACAACAGAGGGTGGCATGGCTATGTGATTATTCAGGTCTTTTCTGAGACCCTGTTAGTCAGGCCTCTTGCGTGTCTTGTACATCCTCGATACACACCAGGCAGTGAAGCTCACCACATCTGGCATGGCTGCAGGAGGATACGAGGAACTCCTTTCTGAGGCCGCCTACCAATGTTGTGCTGGAGAGAGAGCTCCGTAGAGACACCTCCCTGCGTAAGGGTGACGCCAATGGATCTGTCTTGGGCAGCATAGATGAGACCCAGATGTTTGCAAGCCAGGAGCAGACCAGCGACGGCCGCCACGGCCAGAATGGGAATTCGCAAGCAAGTGTGAGAGGTGAGCAGCCATTCCTTCGTGCTCATCCTGCTCTTGAAGAATAAGTGTTGGCTGTCTGAACCTGGCATTCCCTTGCGCACTTTTCTTCACAAAGCCCAAATTGGGTCAAGTCCAGTCTTTGCACATCATGGGCTGCGTTGACATGGCAAGACTCTACAGGATTGGCTTCACTTCTCCATCTGGGGCTGCAACACATGTGTGTGCAAGGCTTGAGAGGTGCGTCATGTGCTGTGCAGAGGCTGAAATAGCAGAGCAGAGCGCAGCGGCGCACGATGCGCATGCTGAGAATGGCGGAGCGGAGATAAAGGTGGTGCCAGATGAGGGCGCAGCCAGTCACCCTAAGCATGAGGTAGCAGCTACTTCAAGCAATGAGGAGAGCACTGAAGTGAGCTCAGCCAATTCAAGACAGCATTGATAGCGCAACCAGGTGACCGTCTGCAGGCACATCGAAGCTTGCCCAACGCAGAGTGCTAGAGCGAGGCCAGGCAGTCCATGCAGCAAAGAGAGGAAGACCACTCTTTTGTCGTACCCAATGGTCCCAAGGGCTCTATAGATGCCAGGGCCTTGCGGAGATGTGGCGAGCTATTGAAACCAGATACTGAAATCTCGCTAGTGCCAGACACCTGCCATTCTTCCGTCACTACTGGACACGAGAATGAGAGTTTTATTGAGAGCATTGTGTTACCAGCTAGCACATTGGCTATAGCATCTTAAAGCCTTCTGCAGATTGCAGCAACATTGCTGCTGAGATGTGTATGAGAGCATCATCAAGAGCACTTTTAGCAGCATGACAAATGTGAGCCCTAATGTTCTTCTTAGCCTGAACACCGCATGCCACAGTGTGCAAGACCTCGCAGTGCCAGAGACACCTATGTGCTGCTTATGTGCCTCATGAGTGAGCCAACAGCATGCAGGATTGGTATCATCTCTGAATGTATGTCTACCTGTGCTGGGATCTGCCCAGCAGATTAAGGGCCCTTCTCATAGTATGCGTGGGTATACTATAGGCAACTCTGCAATTGTAATGAACCAGTATCATTGCCTGGGGATTTGAAAGGCCTTCATCAAAAGCTTCGATTCCAATATTGTGGGCTATCATATTGACGGGTGCAGAGGTACCCGCAGAGCCCACCAAGGCACTTGCCATATCACGTTTTGCTCATTCCCCCCCCCCCCCCCCCAAATGTGGTCACTTCATACCAAACCACAAGCCGCCATCATGGCACATCTTGTTGCCGTAGGAGCTTATAGGATGCTTCCAATTGCTTTGTACACACAATTTCTTACTTGGGCATGGAGGATGCAACCTCCATGGCCACAAATGAGCTACGTCGCTACTGTACATCACATGACACTTCAAAGCCATGGCATGCCCCTCATGTGGCTCTCTGTCCCCTCGCGACATCAGATGAAATATCTGTGTACCAAGGCTGTTTGCTGTTATGCGCAATGGGCACGACCACAAAGAGAGGTTTCTGGCCATTGCGGGCCCCCGCCATGACTGCCGAGTCTTTCAGACTGACTGCTTGCCACTGCACAACACAGACCACGTTTTCAGGCAGCTGCCAGGGCGTGAGCTGTCCCAAGAACAATCAATTCCACAGCTGATGTACATAGCAGCAAAAACCTAGCAGATGGGAGGCACATACGACCCTCTGTCTAGCCCCATGCAATAAGAAGTGCAGCCGGCTTACAGTAACTATGCACATCATGTCAGACTCATGAGGGAATGACAATGAGCGCTTGCCTGTGGAGACGCGGGAGAGCGAAAGTAGTACACAAGGTTCACATGGTCTCTCAGGATGCTGACCTGCGCAGCACATTGAGCACATTGGAAAGATTGACAGACCAGACAGGGGATAGCCAATATCTGAGAAATCTGCTACATATGTGGAAGCGGCAGACGACAAGGTGAGGGGCAGGCAACCAGACAACGAATTGGTGTAACGAAACTGGCCCTCACACAGCCATACTCTGAGTAGGAGAATGCCCTGCTGCGCACTGCTAATGAGATTCTTATGGGCGTAATGCTCTGGGTGCAAGTTATGGTAGGCTTACTTGAGTGTAGTCATAATTCTTGACGCCAGCGCCTCCTGCATCATCAATTGACGGTGGCAGCACGATAGTGTTCAGAATGTTCTCAGCCGCTTCCCACAGCCCCTGCACAGCCCGAGTCTGGCTCTATAATATACCATTGAGTCAGGTTGCTGTCAGTGGGATACAAATCTTGACCCTGCTAAACTAATAAAGCTGCCTGGATCTGACCAATCTGATATGCTATGGCCTTTGTCATACTGTACATACTGTCAGGAGAGCCCACATTACTGTCAGGATTTGCAGCACGATTGACCAAGCTTGCTGCTCCTCCACAGCTAGAAGGGGCTCCAGGAAAGAGTGTTGACGATAGGTACATGCCAGAGCTTAAGAGCAAGCTGTCATTGTCAAGGTTGCACGGGTCATCAAGAATGCAGCAATCTTGCCGCTCCTAAGGGGAGCTGCGAAAGGGCAGGCCTGTTGGACTATGAAAGTTGTGCTGGTTCAGTGAGTCCTCAATGTGTCACCTTTGATGGCCCTGAACCCTGCGGCACCCAGCCTTCTTTCTCTGGCCAGCTCCGGAGACCAGCCACCTGGTTGAGCATCGCAAGGCGGATGAACCTGGAAAGCCACTCTCACATCATGCCTTCTGAAGAGGCAGACAGCTAGGGCAGGGTTTTACTATGTCCAAAGGCTTCGCCATGAGCAGGTGAATACCTGCATGTGATTGGGTCATGTGGCAGATAAAAATTGCAGCCGAAGAATCTGCGACTCTAGAGCTTGAGCAGGCTCAGAGAGGCAAGGCGCTGACCTGGATTGGGACGAGTGATCGCCAGGTGGAGCATAGAAGGTTGAGTTGTAGTGTACTGGTGCAAAAGTTCCAGGGTGGAACCTTTGATATGCTGTCTGCGGCACTTCAAATCTGCTCTTCATGTAGCTGCGAGCACACCCAGATGTCAAGATCTGTCAAGCGTCAAGATGCCTGTGCAGGACTTGACGTTATGCTGATCCTACCGTTACACACAATACCCTCCAGCACCAAGGATTTTCTGATGTAGGATGCGCTTTTCGTCAACGCAGCTCTCGTCATAAATGCAAGCTTGTACCTGTGCAGCTGTCTGTAGTGGCCAGGCAGCTGAGGCTCGTTTGTGAGCACGCCAGCAGGATTCTCCCTCAGAGCATGTGTGTTGCCTGCAAGCAGAAGAGTCTGGTGACACCAATGTAATCACCGCTCATCATGGCAGTTGAGCCCGGAAACCCGGAATCTGCATGTGCGCAAGTGTGGCATCAATCAGCGCAACTAGTCAGCAAAACCTGACAAACTATGCCTGTGTGCAAGTGTGGGATCAAATAGCGCAGGCCTGGGATTGACGAATGCAGGAGGGTACAGGGGAGAGGCCCACCTTCAATGAACTCGATCACCAAGCTGTCATGCTTGGCGTCACTGATGCCAAGGTGGATGAAGGGATGACCCTGAGGTGCTATGAGGCCTGCCTCCTTCAGGATCGCCATTGCTGCATCGGAGAGGTGGAAATTGACCACTGTAAAGCTGGCTGGATCGACAGCCTGCCTGACCTGCTCTACTGTGGCAAAGGATGCCAAGATATAGGTGCTCAGGTCCATGGCAGATACTGCAGTCCTGCAGATCACGGGAGGCTCAGCTGGCTAGTCCATGCCATGCACAGCAGGTAGAAAACCTCCTGAGGCCCAGACGCGCTGCTTCGTGCTGCCATGGACTGGGCTGTCATCTGTGATATGTGTTCAGCAATGTGTGTAGAGCAGAAATTGGCAAGGTCGTGGTATACTTACGATATATTGCAGGAGGTCGCATCTGGGAGCCCTGGCACATCGTAGTCCCATTGCACGGTCACCGACAGGCCTTGGTCATTGAGACCATCAGAAATGGCCTGAGAAACGTCATCTGCCGGCACCCCAAGGTCCTGTACCACGCACACACGAGTTTCTCCTGCTGCAAGGCGGGCACGTGACGGGTTTCGGAAACATTGGCCATGGCATCCATTGGGTTCAGGCAAGGAGCGCGGTCCCCTTACCGCATGGAAGCTCTGAATAATGCTCCTTGCTGAAGTCAGAAAGGCGAATGCATGTTTCGTTGTTAGCTTCGGCGATGGGGCTCCCTGACAGAGCGGTAGGAGCGTGAGCTCTGTCCCCTTTGGCATGTACCCGATTTCACATCCAAGATCAGTTTCAAAATCCATCGTGCGACCGCTCAAGCATCCCGGCCCGAATGTTTCGTTCAGAAGAAAGCTGCTGCAGGAGTGTGCGGTCTGCCAGGCCGTGAATAGAACGGCCAGGAAAAGCTGGTGCATGACATATGCTCCCATGCTTCTTACTGCGAAAGTCTAACTTTTACAGCATCACCACTGCAATATATACGCGAGACCCGCATGATGGCGTCATCAACAGGAAATTATGAATGTACCGGATCTCTACGAAAGCAGCCTAATCTGGACGACAATGTTCTGGAAGCTCAAGTAAAACGTAAACACCAACCATTTGACCAGATGATGCTAGCTGCGCCATCCAGACTTCTTCCAGCCTTCATGACCGCCACCAAAGACCTCAGACAGGCCTGCCTCACAGTCTTGGGGCAGCGCCTGAAGAGGCGCCCCGAAGGGCCCCGCCCCGCTGCTTTGGCGCTGCTCTATGGCTCCATGCGCAGGCTCTCCAGTGACTGCCATAGGCTGGACAATATGCTGAGGCGCCGCTTGCCTGCTCTGCTGTGGGTGCATCCTTGCCCCAAAGCTTGCTGAGCCCTGCACCGGCTATCCACTTTCTCAAGGTGTGAACAGCCTTGCGCAATCTACTGATCACCAGTCTCTCTCCAGCTATGGGCAGGCTCCGTCGGCCGTGCAAAAGCCTCCATCTCACCATTACTCTTCATGAAAAGTACCAAATATGCTACTAGGTGACTTTCTATCTTGAGAGGCACCGCGGAATGGGTTCACTCAAGACAGCTTTACCTGTGGGGGGCCTGCTCCGCCAGAGAAGGAGGTTGGCAATCCCCTGGGCGCGCCAGCGCTGCCGCCAGAATAGGAGAAGCGCCCAAAGTCGCCGGGCGCCTTGCCAGTCTTGGCGCGCTTCACCCCCGTCACTCCTCCGCCCCCTTGTGCTGCTGCTGCCTGCAGTCACATGCCTTGTCATGTGTTATGTCGCATGCCAATGACAGCTACCCTTCAGTGGCCGTACCACGCTATGTCATGGGTCACTGACTCCCTATGCTGAGGCGTTGCACAATCAGGCACCCTATTACTGGGCAAAGCAGAGCGTGACGGTGACTTTGCAAAATCAGTCACAGATAAGAAAGGTTTACCAAAACGCAGGCACAGCAAGCAGGACCACGGTAAAACCATTGCATGATGTAGCCTGCAGAGGAAGGCCACCTGGGAGGGCGCATCCACATCAAAGTCATCATCAGAGGGCCCCTCGTTGTCCTCGGGCCAGGCAGCCACGCCCGCCATGTCAGCCTTCCGCTTGGACAGTGCACTGGTGTCCAGCGCAAATTCCTCCTGGCTCAACAGTCCAAGCCTCTGCTGTTCTCTGAACTGCTTTGCCTGCATGGTCCATGGATCAATTAAGCCTCTGCGCTAGATCACTTCCTTTGCACATCAGAACGGTCACGATGATGCATATTTGGCTGTCCAGCGTGAGCTGGACATGTGCAGCCATATTGCTTGCTGTACTGTCATAGGTGTTCTGTGATAACATCACTGCAGCGTCTCGACAGCTGTCCTGGCACTCACAGACCTGGTTCCTCTTTGACACTGGGAGGATCTGTGGGTTGGATCCAACCTGCTGCAGGGCCATGACAATGTCCTGGCCGTACAGCTTGCGCTTGTTCTTGGAGAATCTGGGAACCTTGGACAGTGCTGTCAGCGCCTGCAGGGTGCAGGGCCGCGCACGTGCGAGGGCTTCTATGGTGGGCCCCTCCAGGATCCTGTGCTGCCGCCCTGCAAAGACACCCCTGAGTCACTGCACTGCCCCTGCTACCTGACTGACTTCACACATCACCCTCCTCACTGCATGCCTTTGGTAAGGTGTACTACTGCTCTATGGATGGCGGCTGTAGGATCTCATACTGAACCCTGCACGTTTATCCAGGGTCCTTGCACTGACCCTGTCTCCAGCTCAGGCAAGGTCCATGGGTGAGTGCCCATGGCCACCGAGCAGCGTTGCAACTGTCAAGCAAGTACGAGTAGCACAAGCAGTTTTCACGGCAGAACTATCTCAGCAAGGTTCTACCATCTGTCATGTCTTTACTCGCTTCTCTTACATGCTCAACAACCTCTGGCAAAATGCTCGCTTGAGTGAAGAAGCTGCAGGCCTTCCTCAGTCAAGCAAGAAAGCGTAATGTGTTTTGCTACGAGTTTTGCCAGCCGGCAGAACATTTCAGCCGAGGGTTCTGAGGCGCTGACATGCACACTGAGCATCAGCGCTGTACCTGTGCCGTGGCGAGCGCCCAGCACCTCAGTCAGCTGCTCCAGCGCAGCGCGCGCCACATCCCTGGCGCTCACTTCCTCCTGCACCCAGCAGCCTGATCAGGACGCTGTCTCCCTCTTATTAGAGATCTCGTACTGGGTCGCAGCTTGCTGGTGGTCCCAAACCTTCCGCCTTGACATGCACACGTCTCATGCTCACGTCCCCAGACACTGCAATGTATGAGGGGAATATACTGCATCTGCAATCTAAGGCATGTGACAGCGTGTGCCAGCATGTGCCAGTAGGGTGGCTGCACCTGGCTGGCAGCGCTGTCTGCGCCCTCCTCCTCGTCATCGATGATCTCGATCTCCTCGGCATGCACGTCGGCTGCCTCGGCCTCCGTCACAGCTGCCCGCCTGCCCTTGCGGCCCTTGGGCGCCGCCTTCTTAGGCTCAGTGGCCTGCACATTGGAACTTAGCTCATGACAGTCCATGCATGTAACACTGGCAGAGCCTTCACGAGGGTGTGATGTAAAGTGTCAGCATACGCCAGGGCAGGCTTGTTCAGGCCACACTGTATAAGTGCTGGCAAGCAATGTTACTCCCGTAACATACAGCGCGCAGCTCTCAGCAAGGCACCATCCGGGTAGCCCTCTCAGAAGGATCTAGAAAACAACACAATGCCAGGCTGGGCAGACCCTCTCGACAGACTTTGCTTATACCCTCCTGAGATGCCAGCTCGATGTACATTGGCCCTCCTTTTCAGTATTAGAGTTCTCCTCTTGGGTCTTCTTATGCTTCCATAGCCGGTCACTCACCGCGAAAGGCATCTTGATGGTCAGGGTGCCCTGCGTGAGCGCTCCGGCAGCGCGCTCGTTGACGGCAAGGTAGGAGAGGACGCCGCCGTACTGGTTGTCCTGGCGATAGGTCTCCTCTGTGAGCACCTTGGCGATCACCAGCTTCCGCAGCAGCCGCAGCGCATCGTTCTTGCTGCAGGGCACATGTTCAAGCTTGATGAAGGGGTCCAGAAATGTTCCCAACACGCATAGTGAGCGCGTGGTGTCATGCACACCCTCTGAATGGATTCAGCAGCATGAGCCTGCCTTGAGCACGTGAGGCACAAATATTGAATCTGGATTTTACTGGTTAGGCAGAAGGCCTAAGATGTGTGTCCAGTGCTTGGTGTCATGCACAATCTCTGAATGAGCTTGGCAGCATCAGTCTGCATTGGGTCTGTGAGGGCAGAGACAGTGACTCTGGGTGTGCTGATTGGGCAGATGCTGCCCGCGGCATTGGGCAGGGCAGGGCCGAGCAGTCAGAGGCCAAGCGCACCTAAGGGCTTTGCAGGCGCCATGCTCTGGGAGGCTATCGTGCCCCTTGTCCTTGACAGCGCGGGTGTTGGCGCCCCGCAGCACGTCCACCACCTGCGAGAGCGTCGCCTGCTGCCGGATGCTTCTGATAAGGCGCACCGCTGCTGCAGCCTCCTCCGTCACATCCCTCTGCAGTGCAGCCAACCAACCCTCAGTCATGCTCGTTTGTGAAGGCCAGAGCCTGACTGTCTCGACCTACATGACAGATGCCAAAGCCTGTGACATGACTCCAGAAGACAAGATAGCCATGGGATGCAGCCTTTCAGCAATGGACAGTGATGGAGGCTGTATGCGCAAGGGACGGCACCTGCATTCTGATAGTACTGGGGTAGATGAGCGTGACCCACCTCCTCAAATATCTGACCGCCGTGCTGCGCGCAGACGTCGCAGGTGCCGTGGCAGCTCTTCTTCGGGTCGAAGGACTCCCCGAAGTGAGCCAGCAGCACCGCGCGCCTGCACTCGACCTGCTCCTCGCAGTATGCGATCTGCGCAGCCCACAGAATGCTCTGACAGATGTTCCAAACTGCTCATGGTGTCGTTTGCTGAATGTACAGAAGTTTATACACACTTTCCACAATGCCTTCTGGCAACCAGTCCATAGTGGGCTATGCACCATAAAAATGCCGAATTGACCATGTGAACACAACCTGTCCCTCTGCTGAAAGGTACATGCAAACCAGATGGAGCAAAAGTACATACTGTACAACAATCTCCAGCGGAATCAGATCCCGTGCATGTCAGTGAGAGCAGTAAGAGCAGGACTGCATGGGCTTGCCATCTGGTTGAGGGAGTCCATATTGCACTGCAGCTGCGCGGGGGAGGTGCTTTGCTCCTCTGCACTCTGCTTCAGCATGTGGCGCATGCGCACAGCATCCCCGTAGCTGTAGTACAGGATGCAGACTGCTGTCTTGCCATCTCTGCCCCCTCTGCCAGTCTCCTGTATTGAATGGACTCTTTCGACCTCGATATCGGTACTCTCAGAAAGCCTGACAGCTTCACAACTGTAGGCTTATCAATTCAACCAGTTACTCTGGGAGCTTATGCACAACGTCGCCCTAGCAAGCTTCAAACATAAAAAGGCACATTTTGCCTCAGATGTGCTGAATTACCAGGTGAACTGCAAGCACGCAGAATGCATTATCTCGAGGCCTTACCTGATGATAGCCCTCAAGAGACTTGGGCACAGAGAAGTGCATGACAAAGCGCACATCCGGTTTGTTGATTCCTGCAGAGGCATGCGCACACCTTCCTTTACAAGAAATTCTTTGCAATACGCCCAAGGACTCGGCATGTGCATGTTCACGAAGTGGAAAGTGTTCAAGATAGAGCTGGACACACCCATGGGAGGGCTGCCAGGAGCCTGAGGAACATGCCAATGATGAGGATGAGGCAGAGACCGGGATCGTGAGGAGGTAAGAGGCAGACGCCATACCCATGCCAAAGGCGATGGTGGCGACAATGATCTGCATGCGGTCATGTGTCCAGTTGGCCTGCACCTCCTCCCGCTCCTGCTGAGTCATTGCAGCATGGTAGTGGCTGCACGGCACAACTAACCTCGACGACTGACATAATCTACAGAAGGTGTGCGAGCGCCTAAGTATGGCTGTGCAAATGTACTGGGGGAACCACAGAGCCACCAAAGCATGGCAGTGGCTGCATGGCAGGACAATTCGTGTAGTACAGAGATATATGTGCAAAGCTTGTGCGGAGCATCAGCTTAGACTGCTGAGTCATTGCAGCATGATAGCGGCTGCATGTCAAAATAATTCCTATTGAACAAGGCCTTTCGCAAAGCTCATGCAATGGCCTGAGCACTGACTTTGGATTCCTCGATTGAAGCATGAGCTGGATCGAGCCCAGACACACACTCCATGCATCAGATCCGTAAGCTGCATGTTCAGCACGCCGCGGCTCGTGTTGCTTAATGCCTTGCACAAGAGACAGATGTGGGCCGAACAAGTGACACAGCCCCGCAGGGGGACCGCTATACCTAGGACTCCTGTACAAAGTCTAAGGGGCGAGTGGGATGAACAGGGGGCATCCTGCGATAATTAATGCTGACGGGAGCCAGATCAGGGCACCTGACGCGCGTGCGGTGGCCTAGTCTGGCCGCCAGCCGCTGCTGCAGCTCCGCCGCAACCCTCTCGCAGTCGTTGCGGGACAGGCAGTACACGATCCCGCACTGCGACCGGCCGTGGTGGCAGAACTGGCGGCAGATGCGCTCCTCCATCTCGCCCATGGCGTCATCGAACTTGGTCTTCTTCTTCACCACCTCATACCTGCGCACACAGTGCATCAACCCTCATACCCTCACTGCTCCCTCAAATCCTAAGCCTACATACCATCAATTCTCAGTCTTCTTGTCTACCACCTCATACCTGCGCCCACACGGCGCCAACCCCTAAACCCCCAGCTCTGCCTTAAGCCCTACGCCTAGAGTCCTTCAAGGATAGGTTTTCGTCACATCATACCATTCATATGACAGCAGGACACCTCCAAAGATGTGGTGCTTTGTGCGTAGGAGACGTCTGGTCGTAACAGCCATGGCGTGTTCTGATGAGAGCACAGAGATTCTTAGTGTGTGAGGGTGTCTCACCGAAGATTCGTGCGGTTGAAGCTGGATCTGAATACCACGCAGTGCTTGAGGCAAAGCTGCTGCACGACGTCCGCCTGCACCCTTGGCGTGGCAGTGGCTGTCAGCGCCAAAAGAGGCACGCTTGGATACCTGCAAGCCCGAGGATTTTCAACATCCTTGTCCAGCCTTCTTCCCTTTCTGTTGCGCACACTGTCAGCGAGACATGGTGAGATGGAGGCAGGCATATCTAAGCCATGGCGCAGCCAGTGAAACGCATGTCGCACAGGCTCAGATACCTGGGGGCCTTACCTTCTCTTGAACACTGACAGACCCTTGTAGTCCGGCCGAAAGTCATGCCCTGCACAGCAGGCAAAGCATGCGCTGATGACAGATGCCAGTCAAAGCATGATCGATTGTCTACAGGACAATCACTCACCACATTTGACTCAACAGTAGCCTCCTAGTCAGGATAGAGACTCACCCCATTGGCTGACGCAGTGGGCCTCGTCCACAGCAATACGGTCCTGCACAGCACATTGCTGTCAATCAGTGCAATCTGTACTTTGACACGGCTTAAGTCTGCGCATTGCCTTATGGTCATGCAAATGGTCCGCTCAAACAACCTGCAATCCCTCCACTTTCTCAGAAAGAAGTGTTCCTCCCCGTGTGCACATTGCCAGCCATTAAGAGAGCAGCTGCGGAGAATTGCGTAAGTTCAGGGCCCACCAAGAGGTTCCTGCTGTGGAGTCCATCTAGGGTACGCATGAGGTAGTCGCTGCGCGCTACTTTCTCAGGCGTCACAAACAGGATCTTCACAGCCGGGGGGTCCCGGCTCAGGCCCTGCAGCAGCTCCCGGGACTCGCTGTACTCCTGAGTGCCGCTCAAGTAGCCGCAGGCTATGCCAGCCTCCTTCAAGTGGAACACCTGCAGCCCTTGTACACTGCTAAGTACAGGCACAGCAGTAGTCCTGGGCATGGCCAAGGCAGGCTATGCCAGCCTCCTTCAGGTGGAAGATTTGCAATCCAGCGTTGCTATTGGCATGCCAGTCAGTGCGCTTATGCAAAGGGACAACGTATGGCATATCTTGGATGCAGCGCCTGTGAGAATGTCTGCCTGGAAGTGCGTCAGATGGTGATGAGGCCCACAGCTCACTGATACTGCAGGAGTTGCCACAGAGGAGTCCAAACACACCTGGTCCTGGATGAGAGACACCAGAGGCGAGATGACTATGGTGACGCCCGAGAACAGAAGTGCCGGTAGCTGGTAGCACAGACTCTTCCCTGCAAGCGTCACATGCAGGCCGCTCTCAGAGAGCTGTCCATATCTCACAGATCCCATACTGGAGAATGCACATGCCACTGCACCCCGCAGAGACTGCCATGCAGGTCGGCACATCGTCATAGCCTGTACTATCATCTCGGTTCTAATACAAGGCTTCTAGGACGGGTGCATGCACAAGCACATGCAAGCAGACAGGACATCTTACCTCCTCCAGTGGGCATGAGGACGAAGCAGTCCTTCTTCGACATTGTGGCATTGATGGCCTCGCGTTGGTTGGGCCGGAAGTTGGAGTTCCCGAAGAAGTCTTCATTGGCCTGCCGCAGGTCGTCGGCCCATCTGAAGGTGCCCTTCCAACGCGAATCCTTCCCGCCATCCGTCTGCTTGCAGTCCACCACCTGTGCCGACACACACACCCATCGTCGTGTACGCGCATGCTCAGCAGATTGACAGCCCGCTCATTACACTCTTCCCAAGGAGGTTTTACGATGGGAGCCACACTGGATGCAACTTCTGCACCAAACCTTTCATAGTCTGTACATGCAACATCTTCCGTGGTGACTTGCTCTGTCGGGAAACAAGGCGGGGCATGCAGACAAGGGAGATCCTCATCCCGTCAACATTGTGGCTGCAGTTGCGCTGGAAAGGGTGCACGAGAGGCAAGGCTCACCTCCTCAACATTCTGGCTGAAGCTCTGCCGAAGGGCTGGATCTGGTATCATGCTAGAGTAGTCCACAGGATCGTCCGCCCCTGCACCTCCGTCATTGCTATAGCTCCCCATCCCGTACCCACTGCTGGGCGCCCCAGCATAGCTTGAGCTCGCACGCTCTCCAGGACCCGCTGCGTAAGTCATGCTGCTCCTGCTGGGCCCCTCAAAGGGCTGATGCAGTGGGGCAGCGTGGCTGGCGGGCTGGAAGCCTTGACCCCCTGACGAGAATGTGTCTGCTCGGCTGTAGGAGGACTGCTGCAAGCCTGGCTGGTGATGCTGCTGCTGCTGCTGGCTTGGCCACTCAGACACTGGTCTGGCTGGACCTGCACATGTATGTGATGATCCTTACATCACTGTACAGTGGCATCTCGCTGCGTGCATGCCAGTATGTGGGCCAGGCTCAAAGCAGCACCCTGCAAAAGAGCCTTGCATCCCCATGCATACGACAAGCACTCTGGGCCTAAACCATGATCTGGGACCGGATATCGACAAGCTTAGGATTTTGCAGGGCTCTGCACACCTGCGTCAACAGATCCTCCATAGGAGGGACCAACGCTGTGATGCCTCTGCTTTCCCAAGGCATGGGCATCCACTACAGCTGCTGGAGCGGCGCTATACTGCATCGAGACTGACGGTCCATCCTTGCTCTCCCTCTCGATGCATTCCTCGATGGTCTTTTTCAGGGCTTTCAGCCGGTCCTGCTCCCCTGGCTGGGCTGGGCGCTCTCCCAGCAGGATCTTGACCAGGTCTGCATTCACCTGATTGAGGTGAGCCTGCTTGTGCCGGCACTGCTGGATGGGCACGCCATGGGGGCATGGGGCTGCATGGGGGCCATTCGACCCAACACAAGGGGCAGGCCGTACAGGGCTGGTTGATGTGCATGTTGCTGCTGCAGGAATGGGTACGGGGGCTCTGGGCGCTGCGGAAGCATGCAGCACGTCTGCGAGTGCCGGTCTGGCAGCTGGCATCTGCGCAGCAGCTGTTGCAGCGCCAGCATTGCGCTGTGTGGCAGAGCCGGGGGAGCCGAGCAGGCTCAGCGAGTGGCTGGCTGACTTGAGCAGGGGTAGGCGCTGGCTGGTCTGGGTGATGCTGCAGGATGCGTGCACGGCTGGACCAGCCTGCTGCACAGGCTGCTGCTTGGCTGCCCGCTGCTGGTGAGTGCTGACCAGGTGGTCGATGTCCAGATCATCAAGGCAGTCTGGGCTGTCTGCAAAGACTCCTGCTGGCGCTGTTGCCGGTAAAGGAACCTGCTGTGCTGCAGGCCGCACTGCCTGCAGACCACACACAGAAAGGGTTATCTTCTTGTCTGTGCACACACCCTCTTGAAACTATCGCACATAGAGGAGCGCGGCTGTTGCGGAATCAAGCGTTGAAAGCACCTGTGCTGAGCTTTGTTGCGGTCTCTGTGGGACCAATCGCACTTGCGCGATGCTATCTCGTGGTAGACTGGAAGGCCTTGGAGGGGCGTGCCGGGCTGGTGGCACCTGCAACACCTGAGGTATCTTTTCTTGAGTTCCCAGATCATAGCAGACATAATGCTGGCAGTGTTGCACCAGTAATCAGCTCAAGAACTTGCAGTGGAGCTCACCCCATCAGCAGGTGGCCTGCCTCCCCTAAAGGCTTCGCTTCTGCATTCCTCAGGATCACTGCAGCATGCCCAGACATAAGTTCCTGTTGGCAGGTGTGCTTAAGCCTTCTCAGGTACGCATGTTATGCTGACTACAATGAACTTTGATTCTGCCCAGACTTACCATTGGGCACGGTGCTCGGCTGCACTCCTGTTTTGTGCCGGCAGCGCATACAAAAAGGCGTGATCCTTACATCTAGGATTGGTGTCTAGCCTTCGAAGCTGCTCATCAAGATTCACCCTCGGCCTTGGGCCTGCCATGTATTGGCAGCAGGGAGATTATCTCGGACTTGAGCGTAAGCGTGCACAGTCCATAGTGCATATGATGCTATGTACGCCGGAATGGCTGTATGTTGCTCCAAGGGAAGGACTTATGATGGGCTCCATAGTAGCTGTCAGTGGGACTTTAAGTGCCGCCCAGTCAAAGCATGCGTGCTTTGCCATGCCCTGCGTGTCTTGGAGCGCCCTGCTTAGCAGTGGGCTGAGACGACAGACAAGCACACTACAAAGCCCTAAGTCAGCATACTGAAGGACACTACAGCCTCCCTGGTGATCCTGAAGGCTATAGTACAGTCTAGGATCGAGCACCTGAACACCTTGTGCTACGTCACCCTGAGGCAGCTCATCCTGCCCTTTCGCTGTTCAATAACTTTTTACATAGTCTACTGCACGTCCCCGCGCCAGAAGGGCCAGATAGCCATTGGTATTGCAGCGCTGAATGGGCATGGCTGGGCATGGATGTATAGCCTCAAGTATCAGCCTCATCGTGCGAACGCCTGCCAGTCGCTGGGCAGTAGGTCTACGCCATTGCAGCAACTCACTGCGGAGGGAGCAGCCACGCGGTTTTTCCACATGCAGACCCGCAGCAGACAGCAGGAAAATAGACCCCCCTGATGTGCGGCAGCTCGCCAAGATGGCCCACATATCCGTCACAGACGAGGAGGTGAGCCTTCTGCAGTTTCTTTGAATGCTTCTCTTTGTCAGCACTTGATATCCTCCAACATTACACTGTTCCCATGCAGGTCAAGGAATGGGAACCTCAGCTAGCAAAGATTGTGGACTGGTGAGCTTCTGTATGCAGAAGGCTTTTGATGCAGGAGGTGGAGGTGCACGTCTTCTCACAAGTATTCAGACTGTGCTTGACACATGGAAACTCCTTGCAGGTTTGCACAGCTACAAGCAGTGGACGTTGAGGGCGTCCCGCCTGCTCTAAGAGCAGACCTATCTGATGAGAATGTGACACGACCTGATGAGGTGGTGCAGTACACAGACAGGCATGCCCCTTCTTTGACTCGTATAGAAACATACCAGCTCGTCTAGAGCTTCCCTTTCCTGATTCCCTTTCCTGATTGATGTATGCAATGAATTTACATGTGTCCTAATGCCATCTTTGAGAAGAGCAGCATCAGAAACAAGCCTGTGTTGCAGGGAGGGCTTATTGAGAGAGGTCCCAGAGATGCAGGGAGAGTTTGTGAAGGTGCCGAAGATTTTGTGAGAGCGCTGTAGCTAGGCAAATTGTCAAGCATCAACGATTGTTATTGGCTGTGTCAGAACACATGCGCAAGATTTGTGTGTGTGCCCTGGATCCTTGTTCGCTTTTACACTGCGGCTGGTAAGCCAGCATAGCTACACTTCATCCTTCTCATACAATGAACTTCTGCAGCTGCATTGGAAAAGATTTGGCTGCTATTAGAACCAGGCCATCCTTCTTAGAGCACGTGAAGGAGCCCCGTTCTGTAGACCTGTCTATATGTGAGGCCTGCTGTTCAACGCCTTCAACCTCAAGCATCTCCTGCCAGACATCTGACATCCCCTGTGACACTCTAAAGTCCTGTGAAGATATGCGGCGGGGATTGCCAGCTGCATTGAGTGTGTTACTGACAGCTGCACAGTCCTGAGGACTCATGCTGTGACTCCTTCGCTGTCTTTGCTCCAACACACCATTGGTGCTTGCAGAAAGACTGCAGGCTCCCTTGTGCCTGCTTTCTGCGTGATAGCTACGTCATCCTGGTTTCGTAGTAGGCGGTCGTGCTGATGACTGAAGCTCTGCATAGATAGTGATCGCTTGGGCCATGCAGCATCGAGCATTGACTGTGCTGACTGCATCCCTCACTGCTGCTGCGAACAGCCCCTGGATACACACACCAGAAGGGTCTCAGGCTCTGTCTGTGATCAACACTCGCAATGAGCTCATGCTCAGAAGTTTAAGCTTTGGACATCACAGCCCCCTCACTAATCGGCCAGTGCAGAGCATGTTTGCCAGCAGACGGCAGCAGAAGGCAATAATGCAAGCCTTCAAATGATTCAGGCTTGAGGAGCAGGGATGCTGGGGGTGCAGTGCAGGAGAGAAAGTGGCAGACTCTTGCCTTGGCTTGCACAAGGTGGGGGGACACCATGCCTCCCAGCATGTTAAGGGGCTCCTGAGGCAATTGCTCAAGGCTCTCTGTGCTGCTGCTGTTGTCGAGGGCCTCACTCTCACACTGTGACGTGACATACTTCTCCTCAAGGCTTGCTATGAGGCTGTCCTTGCCTTGGTACTGCCTCTGCGCACTCTGGCGTCTTGGAGTGGATGGACCGATCTTTTCAAACTCTGCAAAGCAGCAGCAATCTCAGCTGCAAGCTGCAGATCTATCTTACTGAGCCAGACCTCAGATGCTTGAAGAGTGGGATGCCTGTGCATCTGAGAGCTCACCCTCCTCGACTTGCGATTGTTTGTTGTTGAGGGAGAGGCTCCTCCTCCTGAGACCTGCACTTTCTTGGTCTTCTTCAAGGATCAAGAGCGAAGTCTCTGCGCCGTGATTGCCGAAACGCACACGCTTGCTTGCTTCCAGCTGTGATGAGAACTGAGCCGGGCTGACGCTATGAACACCCATCGCGTACCGTGCCCGCGCTAGCTCAAAGAACGCCTGCAAGATGCATAATAATTCTTGCTTGGAGGCCCTCTTCAATGTGCTACCTTCTGCTCGGTTCATGCCTGATGCTCACCTCTTTCAGGCGACCATGCAGCTGTTCATAAGAGTTCACATAAGTGTCTGCGGCATCCATGGCGCCCACAAAAGCAGATTCCAGTTCTTGCTTACGCTGGTCAGTGCCCAGATCAATGTCTGCTGTGCCAGCCATAATAAGAGCTTATGTCTCACATTAAGAGCATACGATGCAGTCTAGAAGCCGTTGCCGGACGCTCAGACTTGATCTCCTCCCTAAATGTCGTTCACCTCTCAGCTTTGGGCTTGTGGGTCAAAAAGCTGCTTATATGACAGCAGCGGTTCCGATGGCGATATGGTCACGTGCGTCTTCCGGAGGGAGTACGACAGACCTTGCTAGAACGCAGCAGAGACTACAGCACATTGTATCCAAAGATTGTCTTCAATACACACAGTGTGATCCGATCAGGCGGTGGAGCTGCGCGATTGGATGTCTTATAAGGCAGTCCATCTCACAGATCGACAAGCACAGAAAGTGCTTTTCGCTGACCCACCTCTTTAGAAGCCTTCCCCAGAAAGACAACCACGCCTTTCACTTCTCTTTGGTATGGAACAGAGAGGCCGGGCTTCGAGAAGAGGGGCTTGAGTGCTCCCATCTTTATCTATAGCATCATGTATTGTCTCATCAAATGTGGCTCGGTGTTCCAGACTGGCCTTTTTCATATCGCCACCACCTTTCATGGCTAGTGCAAAGCAGTGCTGCTCGCGAAGGGCAATATGTCTCTCTGGGATGCTTCACATGCATGGTGCACACTTGCAGGTGCAGCTTGGTCACAAATGTCAGCATAAACTTAGAATGTCTTGTCATTGTACAGCCAGCAGCTACATATGGCGGCATGTTACAACACCGATACTACCGGGAAAGCGCAGGCTGCACTTCTACAAGCCCTCTGCTGCCCTGAGATGGCCTTGCATGGAATTGCCAAAATATGGCCATGGTCTGATAGCAGGCACACAGCTATGGGCTTCCCCTCTCCTATCGGTAACAACATGAGCTCCGTTGTACAGTTGCTAGAATTGGCTTGACACACTGTGTCATGGCAACTCAAACCTCACGCGGCGGCTCTGAGCATTGGCCATGATCTTGAAAGACATATGATACAGGAGGCGCTGCGCGATAAATGGCAAGCTTCAACCCGGAGTTTCCTCGTCAGCCAGTCTAGAGGCCTGCCACATCACGACTCCGCGCCAAGAAGCGCGAGCTTGTCGGCGACCTTCTTCTTCTCTGCCTCCCAGGATCAGGCCCCAAAGACGAGCAGATAGGCCACGCGCGCGCCACGCTTGAGGTCCGGTGTAAGAGCTCGTCAATGGCATCCATGAGAAGGGACCTCTCCGTCCAGGGCATATCGAGGCTAATTGTGTGTCTCATGCTATCGGCCGGCACCGCCCCCACTATGGAAGGGTCTGTCTTCAAGAAGCAGACAAAGTCGTTGCCATAGTGGTTGGAAATGACCTGCAAAGCAACACCTGCATGAGTTTCTATGAAAGGACTTCTCTGCAAGGGCTGTAAAGGCCGCAGGTGCATGACTTTAAATGCAGCCATACTGACTTGGGACTGGTCGAACTTGATAAGTCTCTTGCAAGCCGACAACTCAGTGGGCATAGCTGAGTCGTACCGTCTTTATTGATGGAGTTAAAAGCTCTTCATCCCACTCCTTGACTAGAGTGCTGATCGGTTCTCCGCATGACGCGCCATCAGTGAATCCCACATGGGCTAGAGCGCGCTCTCTAGCATCTTCTCGCAGAGCCTGCATTCGCAGATGCCCTGCATTTGCAGGAACACAGCAGCATGGTCAGCCCGCATGGACGGCACAGAATTTGCCACTGCCGCTCAGGAAATAACAGATGGACTATGCGCTGTTTGCCTCAGACTGACCATGCACAGCTGAATGCACTCTATCAACAACAGAATATGCCATATGCATGGACTCAAGAATGCACTTGATGAAGGCGACAAGCCATATAATTCAGGAAGGAAAGGAGTCACACGCACTTGTAATCCAGCAACTCCTCCCCGGCCACATCGGCCCTCCCTCTTCCTCAATTTTCTTTAGCATGGACTGGATGAATTTAGCTATTGTCTGCGCTGGGCGAGTGGCTGCCTCCAACTCCTGCATCGTCTTCTGCCGCTTGTGCATGCCCTGACCCTGCATAGCACACCTTCCAGCTCGCCGAGTACACAGGAAGTGGCAGCGATCATCTAGATTCGCTCATGCGCACAACCCATATCAAGCAGGACGCACCTCGTTGCAGGAAGCTGTGCCACATTCCTGCAGCGACCTTTCCCGCTTCGCCTCTCTGACACGGCGGCGCACGTCACGCTCTGTACATTTGAGAGCAGGGACTGCAAGGTAATGGATCTCCGATGCGAGCTGGTCTGGAGTCACCACGCCCCAGCGAGCTGCTGGCATCGCCACCCCTGAGCTCGCCTTGTGGCCGACTGCAGTCATGCTGTAGCCAGCCGTTTCGGTACACACTTTCGCAGTTCTCCTCACGCACGGGTGATCGACAGAATAGTTGACAACCCTTAAATATGGTGCTGTCATACTATTTTTAGATGCTGCTCCAAAATATGCCAGAATAGGACATATAGAAGTCTTGCAGGGTACAGCTTCTTCTCATCAGCCTGGTTTGAGGTGTAATCTGACCTGATCTGATATTCTGTAAGGGTGGCTTTCCTTAGCCTAGGGACATAAGGCATACATGTGGGACTCTGGCAGCCTCAACTCCGGGGCCAACACAGCCTCTGCAGCCACACTTGTGCAAGCAGCGTGCAGCCTAGCTGCACTACATCAAGGTCACGGTATTTTCAAGCCCGGCTAGTTTGTGTTCGCACTCCATAGACGTCCATACTCTGGCCCTACACTAATGCAATACTCAGCTTGTGGCATGATGACGAAGAGGACTTGGCCGTTATGGGCCTAGGTGTACCATTGGCAATGATGCGATGATGGGGACATAGGTCAGGGCTTCCCTTCTTCTCTTGTTACAAGATGAGCTTAATTGCGTCAATTGCTACTTTGGCTTCATACCTCATGTCATGGCATGGCAGAGCATCCAATGTGACTTGCGCGGCTTCTCCAGCGTGTTGGCCATATCCTTGCCACACATCTGAATTGACAAGGCAAGCTTTCAACCCAGAGTCTGCTTGTCAGCCAGTGTAGGGGTTGCCGCACCACACAATACACAAGGAGTTGCGAGCTTTTGAGCAAACTTCTTCTTCTCTGCCTCCCAGGATTGGGCTCCAAAGACGACCAAGTAAGCAACGCGCCCGCCATCCCTTACGAATGGTATCGAGATCTTGTCAATGGCCTCTATGAGAAGGGCCCTCTCCGACGAGGGCATATCGAGGCTGACTGTGTATGTCGTGCTGACGTCCCGTGCTGTCGCCATTAGCGTATGGTTTGTCTTCAGGAACATTACGAACTCGTTGCCAAAGTGGTCCAAAATCTCCTGCACAGCAAAATCGGATTGAGCTTTTGCGGGCCTCCCTCTGAGGGGTGCACAGCCTGCATCATGCATGAGATGATCATATGAGATGAGACTGGAGCGCAGCCCATGCACACCTGTCAAGTCTCAAATGGTTATGGACCCTGCGGCATGCAAGATGTGGAGTCGCACCCTCTTCTGTTGCGGAGTCAATACTAGTTGGGACGTCATATTCCATTCCGTCACGAGCGTGCTAAACTGCATGCCCCAATTGGATGTTGAACATGGCATGCCGTCTGCTGCGGCCGCATTGTTGTTGCGGATGCCCACATGAGCAAGAGCGCGCTCTCTAGCATGCGAGATTTTCGCAAAGCCAGCAGTCGCTGAGCCCGCACTTGCTCAGCCCATTGCTCTGCAACACGACAGCAACATGATCAGCCAACCATGGTTTACCCATCAACTGGCGCATGAGTCCCACTGCCGCAACATGCCCAGCTCGCTGCAACCTATCAATGATCAAAAATGCCCTTCGCATGGTTTCAATATGCACATGTTCAAGGCGCAGGCCAAATCTTCCAGGAGGCAAGGAAGCTCGCGCACCTGCATAACGGCGAGGAGTCTCCAACACCCCACCGTATTGCATGCATGCCCCTTGCAGCTTAGACTCTATAAACTGTCCCATTGCATGTATCTGTCGAGTAGCTGCCTGCAGCTGCTCGACGATTGTAGGGTCATCCTGCCGGATGTGCAGACCTTGATCCTGCACATCACAGCTTCGGGCTCGCAGAGGTACACGAAGAGGTGACAGGGATCTATCTGATGACATGTATGCGCAGGGCCATACTGAACAGATCGCACCTCGTCGCCGGAAGCTGTGCCTGCTCCCTGCAGCGACCTTGCCCGCTTCGCCCTCTCGACATGGTGACCCCTGGCACGCCCTGCCTCTTTGAGAGCAGGTACTTCAAAGTACCTATTGAAAACATGTTCTGGTGTCGGACCACCCCAGGGACCCTCTGGCCTGGCTACCCCTGAGCTTGCCTTGTAAACGACTGCGGTCATGCTGTAGCTAGTCTTACCAGCTTGCACTTTTCAGCCCTCTTGATACGCACGCAACCCACGGCAGAAGCAATTCCTTTTGATGTGGTGATGTTGACTGAAGGTGCTACAGGTTAGAGTGCGCAGCCCTATAAATAGATTCTGCCTAGCGATATGCCAGAATAGGAAACTAGTCAAGAACTGCTCAAGGAGCCATACATAGGGCTCGGTATGGGTTGCTGAAATCTCTCTGTGCATTGAGTGGTCTTCTTTGCCCGCAAAGCGTGTGCAAGGCTGGCTCAGGTTCTGATCAGACTAACGGTCTTGTCATGGTTGGTCAGCTGGTCACGTGCCATTTCCGAAAGCTTGGCCCACCGGGCAGACTAGAGAGCCTTTGCTGGGATGCAGCAGGGTTTGCACAAGGCTGTGTACACTTTTCATCTCTCGTGCTATAGAGTGCTTATATCAGGTAATATACTTGCGCAGATACTTTGGTATCAGGCATTTCACCTTGACAGATCGGCAGGTACAGAAAGAGCTATATGCTTACTAACCCACTTGAGAGCAGTCTGAAAGGCACGCTTGGGGCTCCTCGATTCTTCGTGGCATCGATGAAGGCTGTCCAGGTCAGCGGAGCAAGACAAGACTAGCCATCTTCCTCTATAGCTTTTAGTTTTATTTCAGTCAAGTGTGCATCGGCATTTAAAAACCTATTCGTTGTACATATGTTGATGGACTAATTATCACTCGAGCCACAAGTATAAGAAGCACCACTGCTGCTTGCGAAGGGCCTGGTTCTTTTAGGCAGGCCCTTTCTGTGTTGATAGTTGTACTGTGCCGTGCAGGTCCCGAAACTGATGAGTTGAGTAGCCAGGCTATACTATACACGCTCCTCCCGGCATAAGTCCCAGTCCAGGTGCCATCTGATGGACTCAGCTGACAGGAGAAGCATGGTGCACAGCGCTGCGATCAAGGCTGGGGTGCTCTGCATCCTTGTAGTCTTCGTGATATCGTGCCTGGCCACTGGGAGGCGCCCAGAGGACACCACAGAGACTGTCGTCACCCACACAACCGCCTCTGCGCGAGTTTCCATGCTCAGGCGGGGCAGGCAAGAGGCCGCCCCCTCGGACTCACCCCTTCAGCAGGCAGGTCCCCAAGCCAGTTTTTCTCCTCCCCACAAGAGATCTTCTAGCTCTACGGCAAAATCGAAGAGTCCAGGCCGCCAGCACGCAGGTCCCAGGCAACTGCTTGGGCTCTCTGTCTCCCTGACCACCAAGGATCACTTGCTGCACCTCAGCTGATTAAGGCCAGACCAGCTGTTTGAGTAAAGCCATGTCAATGCCTTCTCAAAGTTCCTAGTACATCAAAGTATCCTCTCAGAACTATGCACCACTGGCACAGCACTAGTAGGCAAGTGGCTCCATCATATCTTGCAGGCATGCCAAGTCTTTCCTACTTGACTTGCACTCAATCAGGGCTACTATATACGTACCAGTCGGGGTAGCAATCATGTCGATGTTGTGTGCAGGCGTGGGATGAGCATTGCAGGAGGAAGGGGGAGTGTGGAAAGCATCCCCAGGTTCCCAATAGGGCCTACCTTATCAATCTGCCAGAGGACAAGCCAAAGCTGGAATACTCTCAGAAGCTGCTGGGGGAGCTGGGCTTTGACGTGGAAGTCATCCCAGGAGTGAAGAGCGTGCAGGTCACATTCTCCTGGAGATTCTCCGGCCGTACAAGCACACAGTGTCCCAATCACACTCCTCTCACTTCACCTGCACGAGCTTATGGTTGCTCCGCAGACAGTGCAGCTCATAATGTCTGCTAATGGTCCAGAGTGCTCCTAGTGCTCAACCTGATGTCGATCTTCTGCAAGGCCTGGCTGTGACCTTGGACAACCTTCACGGCTCCAATAGAGACTGAAAGGGTTACTGGGCTGCAGGTAGGAGACCCGGAGGAATTTACAGAGTGTCTGCCAGCTGGCAGCGCCACAGACTGCCAGGCGGGGCTCACAATCTCGCACAAGAACGCCTGGAAGGCCTTGGCAGGCAGCGGGGAGTATGCAGCATGGATCTTTGAGTGAGCACTGCCTCTCCTCAGGCCAATGCATTTCATTGCTTTGTATCGTCACGGCTCTTGCTTTTGCGCATCTTGTTGTAGAACGGAACGCTGTGTGTGCCGTGTGTTTGCGCGTCAGCACTGTCAGGACCTCACGCGCTCTCCTTGCCAGGCCAGTAATCTCTATTATGCATGCAGGGATGATGTGGTCTTCCACGATGACTTTCTCAGCATTTTCCCAGATTACTGGGCCAGCGTACCGGCCAACTATGAGTACATTGCTGTGGGCATGATCCCTCGCCACTTCAATGTCTCAGAGAAGACTGTATATGGTGAGCCCCCCCGTGCAAGGTCCTGCCCTTTACAACTCCTGACACTTTGCCAGTTGAGCACGGGCAGCGCAGTGATGCACATCTGTGTAGTCTCGTATGCCCAAGAGAGTTATGAACAGGCATTCAATAGCTGGCATGTCCTGCACATACAGAGACCCCTGATAGACACCCTGTACTCATGGTGGCTTGTGCCCATGGTATTCCTCACCCTGTGCAGATCCATCTCATTGTGATGCCTAAATACGCGACACTGCACAATCTGGTACAAAATATGAGCCGTTTGGCGAGAGAGCTCATGATACATACATGTGTCCTCCGTGTTAGCCTGACAAGATGCCACGGGGGACGCCTGCATACGCTGTGAACTGCACCCAGGCGACCAACAGTATGACAATTCTGTGCTTTCTCGCCTACATCATGCCCTGGGAGACGCATGCACACAGTGCAAGTTTCTGCCAGGCATCCTAACGTTGATACTATCTTGTGCAGTGGCGCCTGACAAGATGCCCTGGGGGACGCATGCATACATTGTGAGCTCGCGCCAGGCAGAGAGGATGGCGCTGACAGCCGACATGATGATCCAGCGCAGCAAGCGCCCGGTGGACGACTTCCACACCACTTCCTGGCAGCTGGATGGGGAGGACATAAAGATCGATCACTACCTCAGCATGTACTACAGCGACCTCACGCCACAGGACGACAAGAGAAGGTGTGACCCATGGTAGTATGCATAGGCTATGAATGTCCATCTCCTAGCTGGCAACAACGCGGCCACGGGGATTTCGGAAGGCCACGGCCTGCACGGGCTGCGGCTGTGACAGCTGATGTAAGCATGCGCACTGCCTCTTCCTATGCTCATTCTGAATTCCCTTAGCACAAAGGCAAGGGGACCGCAAAGCTTGGGTATTCCATCCAGAAAAGCCAGTAGAGCCTGTGCTGCTTTTTCGAAGCAGGCAATGAGGTGACCACCCGGATCGACGAAGGGTGCATGGCATGCAGATGGGTGGTCTTCGACTCTCCAGCGGAGGTGCCCTTCAAGTACGGCAATGTGACGTGGATACGGAACGGGGGCTGTCAGTGTAGCTGCGCTGACATGGCAGCGTGTGCCGCGGAGGGGCGCGCACCTGCCTGGGGCATGGGCTTGGTTGCGCAGCACACCTGCCGAGAAAGGGTCGAGAGGGTTCCTGTCTGGCATCAGGTATGTTGAACAGCCATACATGGCAGCATCTTTTGCCACATACACAGATGTGCCGGCTGTGTGGTGTGCTCGGACTGTGCAGCAAAATCGAAACTTGCACACATGCAAGCCCTGTATCTGAGAAGTAGCGAGACTTGCAGACAGCTGCATGGCTGTCAGGAAAGCGTGCGGTGGTGAAGGGTATGCACTCTTCTGCCGAGCTGTGACACTGCACAAATTCCAGAACGTTGGCAGACTGCCTCCTAAAGGAGCAAATATCCCATGCAGGAGATGGAGAAGAGGACAGCTGCTGGGGTAGTGGAGCACTGTAGCGAGATGCGTGCGTGCGGGACCTTTGTGTGCGAATATGAGCGGCTGTACAATGATGATGCAGAGCCAATGCTTGAGGCTTTGGACTCAGAGGATTTGGAGAGCTCTGACTTAAGCACTGAGGGTGATGAGTAAGGCCCAGACGGTTACGAAGCAGTGACAGCTTAAATTGTGCTTGCAGCATGTGTATACCGTGTGTGTACCCAGTATGAAAATCAGCTCATACGTGAGGCTTGACCGTTTACACCCAATTCATGATCACTCTGCTGATCTCAACTCTATCAGCAGTGACTGTGCCTGGATTCAAGGGATCCCGTAACCAGCAGTGTGCTTGAATGTGGGCGTGCTACTGATTGACAGGTGTGGCTGGTGTCACATCTTAGAGGCTGTCCCGTCTTCTTGCGCTACCTGGGCTTGTAGATGCTTCAGGATGGCTTGTCCATGCCTGCCGTGCATTCCAGAGATGAGAGAGTGAACGTGCTCCCGAGTCTCCTCCTTGGAGCACCCCTGTGCAGCGCCACATGTTGGGCTATCATGCTTGTGTGGTGCTGTCCTTAACGGCGGGCCAACACGGCCAAAGCTGAGAGTGCAGAGGACTCCCATGAATGAAGGTATAGGATGTGAGGCATGTGTTGGCCCGTCCTCCTATACATTGAGCAAGATGTGACTGTGACGAGCCTTCTCAGGGCATTGTGTCTATTCCATGCTCAAGGTGCTGGAGAAGCTTACTGTGTCAATCACAAAGTCTGCCTTGGCCCGCTTGTCAGCGTCGGGAACTTGCCGCGCCAAGATGTTTTGCAGGCGCTCCTCAGTCATGCCCGGCCGGGCGAGAACCCTCTCCCTCTGCACTGGCTCCGGGGCGCTGACCACTGCTACTGCATCTACCTGCAAAGTTGCATCGCCCCCCTTTATTGAGGAAGCACTATGCTGTAAGGGATGATACCCAGACATGCATTCTTCATAAGAACGACATGTGCATAGGAGAGCAGCTACTCTGCCCAAGCAAAGCACACTGTCAGGCTCAATGTGGTCACAGGAGCAAGCGCTGTCTCCCCTTGCTGACTCACTCCTTACGCTACGTGATTGCTCAAGGGAGTTCAGGGCTTCAGAGCCTGCTGGCCTTCACAAAGGTCATGAACATGTTGCATCACGGGGTCCCTTCTGACATCAATCTGCTACTCACCATGCCTTCAGCATCTGTCTCGTACAGCAGGGGGATGTCAAGCACAAGGACGCTGTGCCTGCCCTCGCTGGCATGCTGCTGAAGCCACTGCCGCCGCTCGCTGTACACCAGCGGATGCACCAAGCCCTCCAGCTGCTTCAAAGCAGCCTGCGCAGGGAGACATGAGCCTTTTGCATACGAAGATGAGCGTGGTCAGAGATCCTAGCAACCTGCGTGCAGACTCCAGTGCAAGCTGTGCTGAGACATTGCCGGCCTGGGCAATTCGCAACATCCACCTTCAGGCACGAAGTGAGGCAGACGCACGTATGTAACTGAAAGCGCGGATGTGAATGCTTGCCGATGCCTGAAGCGAGAGGACACCTACCTTGTTGCCGAGCACGGCCTTGGACAGCTGGGGCCTATACACAGCTGCATGCGCACGCCTGCTGTTCTCAATGCACTAGCCTGGATGAGAAGCATCAGACTAGTTCATGTGTACTGACGTCACTACAGGCGACTGGACTGATGATGAGAGCGCCACAGAGCATGTCTGCGTTGACCCACACCTCCGTCTACAACTGCATCCGGGAATGCAGCTCTGATGGGCTCTACAGCCTTGCCTCCTTTGCTGTACATGTGGTGGACTGCCTGCACATGCATTGAGAGCATCACCATGAGGAGCTCACACCCTGATGCATGAAAAGAGAGAAGACGGGTGTAGCAGCATACCTCATCTGCATCAAACACTGGCACCCCCTGGTCCCTGAACATGTTGCTGACGGTGCTCTTGCCCATGCCTGTGATGCATGGCACAGTGTCACAGACTGGCCTGATTGTCTACATTGCCCACTGCATCAATGCCTCAGTGCAGGCCACTTACCTATGCTTCCAGTCAGCCCCAGAAGCAGGGGCATGTTGGCACCCGGCATTCCGCAAAGTTACAGAGCGATATACATCGCTTGAAGCTCGGCTGACCACTGCATCAGACGCATGTGGCAGTGGGCATCCCAAACTCAATCTGGAGCGTTACATCAGATGATAGGCGGCCACACAACAGCCAAGCATTGCGTCTTAATTGCCTGTTTTCTTGTGAGGGTCCGACCTGGAGTACGTATCGCAGGGAGAGACAGGAAATATGGGGACAAGCAAAGCAGGACCACAGCATGACGATGATGTCATCACCAGCCAGAGCAGTAAGAAACACTGCTCTTGCTGTACTGCAGTTTACACTCAGAAATATGTGCAGGGAGGTACTTGCATCTGCGCAGGGTAATGTGCTATCCCGGACAAGACTCCGGCTTTTGCGCAATATCTGAAACATGTATATAGTCGTCTCTGGGAACCTTGGAGAGACGGTCATCAGCATGCAAAATACAGTTGATCCATACAGATCAGTTCTCACGCTACAGATGCCAATATTGTGGGCACTTACGCCCTTGAAAAGGTAGTGATCGTGTATTGTAAGCCCAGCTGCCCATAGTGCCTTTGTATGGTATCCTTTGTCAGTACCCCATGGCTCCCAAAGAGAAGCTTGTGAAGGGACAGCGAGCTATATCATCTTTCTTTTTCAAGAAGCCCGAAGACAAACCAAGCTCGCATCAGAAGCATGTGCTGGGCATTCCAGCAGCACCTCAGCCGCCCAACAAGCGTCAGAAGAGGGACAGTTCCCAGCATAAGGCAGCAGTAGACGATTCGCAGGTCAATGGCACTCCTTCAGGCCTCACTGACGCCCAGATCGAGCAGCCAGATGAGCCAGAGCCCATTGACTTGACAGAAGCTCCTCAGGAACACTCTGGGCACCCCTCACGTGGGGCAAAGCCTGGCGCAGCAGGCCGACGCAAGCCAGCACCCTATGACAAGGATGCCCAGCACCAGCGCTTCCAGAACAAGCTGGTGCTGGGCCCTGCCTCAGGCCTTGAAAGGGACAAGACGGTTGTCCCGCAGAAGACAACGCCCCTGGAGGATCAGGTCTATGCCCTAAAGCGCAAGCATCCCGGCATCCTTCTCTTAATAGAGGTATGTGTCTTCTGCATCATCTTGCACCATCAACTCATGCACACCGGTCACCCAACAGACTCTAGCTCCATGGGCATTGCGCAGATGTCTGAGCATTACCTAAATGTGGGAATTCAATCTGACTGAAATTCTGTGTGGCATCGCATGGTCTGCAGTACCAGTGGTATCGTGCGATGCAGGTGGGGTACAAGTACAGGCTGTTTGGGGAGGATGCCGACATCGCGTCATCCCACTGCAATATCTTCTCATACCCGGACAGGAACTTCATGACTGCGTCTGTGCCTGTGCACCGCCTACATGTCTACGTCAGGCGCCTGGTCGAAGCTGGGTACAAGGTGTGCAATCCAGCTGCATTCCCAGCCCATGAAATGCACTCTTGTAGCTGAGCTTAATCATGCTACCTGCACACGATTCCCCGGCATTGTGTGTCCACTCTCCAGGACTGCAAGGGAAGGCTCATCATGCCAGGAGCAGCTGCCCCGAGTGATCGCTGAAATGGATGAAGCACTACTTTGACATGCCACGCCCTGGGGAAAGATTGACGACGAGTCTGCTTTGGCCGCAGGTTGGCATTGTGAGGCAGACCGAGACAGCCGCTCTAAAGAAGGCTGGGGACAACAGAAATGCGCCCTTCACGCGAGAGCTGGCTGCCCTCTACACTCGCGCCACTCTAGAGGTACCCTTGTCAAAACTCCTGTGCTCATCTCTTTCGTGGATGTGATTGGAAATATACTGCATGGCAGGGGCGATTGCGGGCTAGAGGTGCTTGTGAACTCTGGAATGTGGGAGCTAGTGTGCAGATCGCACAGAGTGCTGCCCTTGAAGTGAAGATGGTCCCGTACACTCAGGCATGCAGTACCTGCTCCTTTCCGGACCAAGACCAAACCACCATCTGTCTCAGGCATGGCAACAAAGGCAGAGTTGCTCTGTAGGCTGGCGACAAGGAGCATGTTGGCGAAGGGGCCAGCAGCGCCATATCTGAAGGCGCCAGCCCCAGCTCCTGGAGCAATGAGAGCCTGTCCTCCTACCTGGTCTGCGTTGTGGAGGGTGACACTGTGAGCCCTCAAGGGGCTGTTGACATTGGAGTTGTGGCCATAGAGATCAGCACTGGTGACGTGCTGCACGCGCAGTTCAGGTAAGGCACATTGCAGGTTGCCACCCAGGCAAGCAGGACTTGTAAGACACAGTTCCAGATTCCTGAGTCGTCAGGGTGATTTCAGCAGCGCTTTCCTACTGTGGCCTTTGTACTGTGCCTACGGCATGTAGAGATATGCATAGCTGGCCAGCTTGTATGGGTCATCCTGTCACAGAGGAACACTGTGGTGCAAGTCCCACAGAGATGATGCTCTGCAGATACAACTAGAGTCTCACTTGGTGTTTGCAGCACTTGGTAAACTTCTAGGTGGCCACATCAATCAGCTCAGCTTTGCAGCACTTGTTGTGCGCCTACACTCGCCGAGCCTGAGACTTCACACCTATGCTCAACGTGCATGGAGAGCAGGTGTTGTTGCTCCTGCAGGGATGGCGCCATGCGGACGGAGCTGGAGTCACGCTTGGTGTTCGCAGCACCAAGCGAGCTTCTGAGTGCCGCTCCTGTCAGCTCAGCCTCGCAGCGCCTCCTGGGCGCCTACACCAATACACCTGGAGGTTATGATTGCAACCTCTGTGCAGGAACAGTGAGAGTCGTTGCTCTTGCAGGGATGGCGCCATGCGGACGGAGCTGGAGTCACGCTTGGTGTTCGCAGCGCCAAGCGAGCTCCTAGTCGCCAGCCCGGTCAGCTCAGCCTCGCAGCGCCTCCTAGGCGCCTACAGCAGCCAAACTGCCGGTCTGCGCTCGCAGACAGCGCCACGGGAGAAGTACTCAGCTGCTGGGGCGCAGGCTGTACTTACTAGTTTCTACACCCACGCAGGTTGGTAGCATTCGCCGCTGGTCTTGCAATAACCTGAATGATGTACCAAAGCTTGTGATCAGATAACAGGGAGAGTACCGTCGCTTCTGGACCAATCTCGCGGGGAAGTCTATCTGCCAGGAGCCATTGGTCGAAAGGAATAATTCACGGTCCCCATGTAGCATGCACCTATTACCTCTTGCAAAAACGTCAGCACTTTGGTGCAGTGTACTCTGCTGCTGAAGTGTGAAAACAATTCTTGGCCTGCATGCAAGGCTCAACAAGGGGGCGTGTGAAACCGTGATGGGTCCGCCTTCCCTACTTAGGCAGGCCCTGCCATTGGCAACCCCATCTCCGTTCCCACCTCCGTCTTGTTGAGCCCTGCAAGCATGGCAAACAACTCACATGGTCCACAGCGCCCCTCATCCTGCAAGCACTGGGTTGCAACCCATCTGAGATATCTGGAGACTACGTAAGCCTCTTGCTGGCCTGCGCGCAGGGCTCAACAAGGGCGCGCTTGAGACTGTAATGGGACTGCCGCCCCTGGTGCTGCAGGCCCTGGCTTTTGCGGTGGACTTCCTGAAGCCCTTTGGCATGGAGGCGGTGCTGCAGATGAGCAACTCCTTCCGGCCCTTCAACACGCGCCAGGAGATGGCGCTCTCCACCAACACCCTTACGTACGCCCATCTCCTGGCAAATTCGCAGCTGCAGAAGGTTGAAAGTGCCATACCACCTTGCAGACTGACGGCGGAACAGAAGCAAAACAGAGGCTAGTGCTGCAGGGAAGGAGCATACCATGTCCAATTTGCTGACCAGACCATGTGTACTGCTCACCCCATCACAACACAAAGAGCATTTGTCTGTGCTAGGCAGGGCAGCAGGCTGGTGCTGGGCGGCATGTATTTCATGAGAACAAAATTTGGTACAGGAAAAGCCAAAGAGACTGTTCTCTCGCCCAGTGGCTGAAAATCTGAGCTGAGGCATGCGCTCCTTTGCAAGCTCTGCTTTGCGTTTGCAGGCAGCTAGAGATCCTGCACAACAGCGACACGGGCGCGGAGCATGGGTCGCTGCTGTGGCTGCTGGACCACACCATGACGGTGTTTGGGGGCCGCCTGCTGCGCTCCTGGGTCGCACACCCTCTGCGAGACGCGGCGCTGATTCAGGAGCGCCTGGATGCGGTTCAAGAGCTGGCAGATGCCAAGAGTGAGCATCCAGGCTCTACCATCTTTGAAGCGGGCTTTTGCTGTAGCCTTTAGTTGGTGCTTCCCTTGTGAATGCCATGCTCTACAGTGTGACGGCTGCCCTGCTCTTGTCATTCATGCCCTATGTCACATGTTGCTCCACATTTAGGCTGTTGTGCCAGAAATGAGCACAAGCCAGTCTCCTTTCATAAGATATAAATTTCGATGAGACATGCAATGAGTCAGCATTGCACTGGCAGCACTCAGCAGGTGCATTGTAGCCTGCACTGCAAGCCTGGCTCTACGTGGCCCTGGGAAACATCAGGCATCAGGTGCTCTGCCTGCCGCGTCTGAAGCTGCAACCATACACAAACCCGTTCACCACTAACAGCTCTGCACAATGGGCAGGAGAGGGAGAGGGCGTGGCCAGCAATGTTGCCGAGGCGCTTCACGGGCTGGGAGACTTGGAGCGGGGCATCACGCGCAGCCTGCACGGCACGGCCGCCCCGGCCGAGTTCTACAACGTCATGCGGCGCATGGCATCCATCGCCCCGAAGCTTGGGGTCTCGGTAGGTCACATGTGACATGCTGTCTGGCCCAGGATCATATATCCTCATGGAACTGCATTGTATTGGGGAACATCCCGTGGGCTCAGCTAGGGCTATTGGTTTAGAGGGACAAATTCCCTTATTTACGTCAACCTGGGGTCCCTGATGGCACAGTTTCTCATTGCAGGCCACAGAAGCAATGCAACCTGAGCGCGGCCTGAGTGGCATCTCCTCGCCTCTGTTGCAACGCCTGTTGTCTGCTGCTGCAGCCCACGAGGTGAGTCCCCCACCCAAGCCCATACAGCATGAGCGATTAAGTCTTCTGATGCGATGTTAGTATTGCATGCGGTGCTCAGTGAATCTAATATCAGTTCACAGCTTAGCACAAGCATGTTGTCACAGTGGCCACCGGCAAATTGGCACATTGTAAAGGTGTTCTTCCAAGCAGTACGGCTGCTGCAGGTTTCAGAGGCTGCGTGGGACCTGCTGTCTGTGATGGACGAGCAGGCAGCGCTGGCAAACCAGAAGATTGACCTCTTCACCAACCAGGAGCGCTTCCCAGGGGTGTTTGAGGCTCGAGCAAACCTGACTGCTGCAGACGCTGCGCTGGTGCGGAGCTCTGCCAATGTCCTCTCAAGCAACCCCTGACTGTTTTGCCTTGCTGGCTGAGGACCGTTCCTGGTCTCGAAGAAAGACTGAGCAGCAATGAGCTCCCCTGGCTGTGAGCTGCGACCAATGACACTTGCCGAAACCAGACGCTAGTATTTGTGCAGTATTTTAGATGAGCAAATTGCTTGGCAGAAGAGGTCCTGCTTATGCAGGTGGGGCTGCTTCCAGTGCTGCGCAGAACTCTGCGCCTTCCGCGGCTGGAGTATACAAGCATCATGAACCAGGGGGACTTCCTGATTGAGGTCCCCTCCGACCGGAAAGACATCCCAAGGGTATGCTGCTGCGCCGCTCATCTGAGAGGGGGAGGGAAGGTGTCTGATTGGCCGCTCTGTATCCCCATAGGACGAGCCTGCTGTTTATCTGCATGGAGTCTTAACCAGACTTTCAAGCTCTGTAGGACTGTAAAACAGTCCACCAAAAGGTACATCCAAATATAATAGTTTTGCATAGAGTGGGAAGTGGGCGATGACTGCTCTGTCCGGGCATACCCTATGAGGGTGCTCTCAATGCTGCAGGAGTGGGAGAGGGTTTCTACGACCAAGAAAATGCACAGATACCGGCCGCCGGAAGTGCAGAGGGCCATGACTGAGTTGGAAATGGCCAAGGAGCGGCTGCAGCTGGCTGCCCAGCAGGCATGGGCTGGCTTTATGCGGGCATTCGCTGCCCTGTATGCCCCTTTCCGGGCAGCTGTGCAGGCCCTGGCTGCCCTGGATGCCCTACAGTCTTTGGCGTCCCTTGCTGAATCCCCAGGGTAAGTTAAGGCCTCCGGTCACTGTGCACCTCCTTCATCATTGTTGTCAGAGATAGGGATGGTTGCAGCTGCTTATTCACACCTCCCCTTTTTTGCCAATAACTCCTCGAAAGCCAAGAAATGCACCAGCTTACCGACTCACCCGAAGCTATGCACATCAGGATGTGCCAGACAGAGCGCAGCATAAAGTGCTTTCCGCTTCAGGTATAGGGATCTTCAGACCATCTCCGCAAGTAATTGTAAGTGTTAGCATGCTTTCTGCCTCATAGGTATGTGCGCCCTGCCTTTGTGGGACCCGAGGAGGAGCCGCAGCTGGTGATACATCAGGGAAGGCACCCTGTCCTGGACGCCGCCTTGATAGGCTCGCAGGTGGTCCCAAATGACACCACGCTGTGTGGCGCGTCCGGGCCGAGAGCCTGCATCGTGACCGGGCCCAACATGGGCGGCAAGAGCTGCTACATCAGGCAGTGCGCCCTCATTGCCATCATGGCTCAGGTAGGGACCAGTCTAAGCCAAAAGCCTGCATTTGCACCTTCTGGCCTTCATTTGAAGGTGCTCTGATGCCTGCGTATTGACGGTCCAAACATGGGCGGCAAGAGCTGCTGCGTCAGGCAATGCACTCTTATTGCCATCATGGCTCAGGTGTGACAAGGATGAGCCATTCGCCTGCATGCGCAACCTCTTGTGCAGCTCAGATGTGCCCTCAGATACCTGCATGTCTACATGTCTCATGGCTCGGGAAGGGCTGCAAAGCCCTGCAGTTGGGCCTGCTTTGCCTGGCTGTAGCGGGATGCGGAAGCACAGCCGAGAACCCTCTGCATGAGCGATGTCAACCGAGAGGGGTGTGTGTGCAGATTGGGTCCTTTGTGCCGGCCGAGAGCGTGCGCATGCACGTCTTTGACTCTGTGTTCACCCGCATGGGCGCGTCTGACAACCTGGCCATGGGCAGATCAACCTTCCTTGAGGTGAGTGTAACATTCTCACCCTCAACTTGTGGCAGGACACCTATCACCATGACCGCCAGCCACAATTGCTGACTTTGAGAAGCTCCGGCTCTGCCGGCTAGGACTGGGTGTCACACGTGACGCGTCAGCAGTGTGCTCTGCCCTTCACTCACCAAGTGGTTAATAAGTGGGCAGCAGAAAAAGACACGGATATATGCCTATACAGGAGCTTTCAGAGACGAGCGACATTCTGGCCTCGGCCACAGAGCGGTCCCTTGTCATCATAGACGAGCTGGGGAGGGGCACCTCCACGCACGATGGGCTCGCCATAGCCCAGGCCTCCCTGCACCACCTGGTGGCAAACACACGCTGCCTCACCCTTTTCGTCACCCACTACCCCAAGGTGTGCTACTGATTTTGGCAAGACCTTGACCCAAAGGGACTGGACCTCCTCCTGGCTGCATTGTGTCAAGGAATGCACTCAGAGCAGCCAGGGGATGTGAGTTGTATATTTACAAAGGCAGCTGACAGTAGGCAATGTGGAATATTACTTTGGGATGACACTTTGGGCAAGTTATGATTGAAAGAGAATCTGGGCAACTGCATGCTGGCTATGTAGCTATTATTGCACTTGGCTGGGCATTTGCCTCATGTTGGCTGTCCAGCATGAGAATTGTTGACATTGATAGTGGTTGCGGCTGCAGGTGGCCAGCATTCAGCAGGAGTACCCACAGCATGTAGCGTGCGGGATGATGTCCTTCATCCAGCAGGACCCTGACACGCTGGAGCCCATGCCGGGCAGCCAGGACACGCCGGGCGGCGAGCAGTTCTCACAGGTAAGGGATCGTGACAAGCCTCTGCATGGCTCAAGCCCATTGAACTCGACAATCACAAAGGCCTTGCAGATCTGACCTATCTTGATGTGACAGAGGGTTGAAGGCATGGTGGAGGTTGCACAGCTTTCATGCCTCAGTCATAGTGCTGTCATCAAAGCACGCCGGCGCTGTGGCGTGTAGCAGCCTCTGGCAAAGTGAGCATTGCCAGATTAGAACACCTTCCTGCAGGTCTCTGTGAGGGCGCTGCCGACTATGTGCGAAAGCGCTCCCGTGAGGAGCAGCTCATGCTCTAGTTTCTGTCTTGAGAAATGCTGTACATATTTACGAGCTGGTCGTCTTCATGCAGGCCTCTGTCAGGGCGCTACCGTCCACGCGCGCGGGCGCCCTGGTGAGCAGCAGCTCGCAGCAGGCCGCGGTGTCTGTGCCCCAGATCATCTTTCTGTACCAGCTCGTGGAGGGCGTTGCCGACAAGAGCTTTGGTGAGCAGATACAAGTCCTGACTCTCACATGTTTTGCCTGGCTCAATCAGGAGTGTACTGTTGTCACAATGCCGGTTGCCCTACCGTGAAGTAGGTCTTCAGGTTAACCTGGCATTCTCCTACAGATTGACCTCTAAGCTGCTCTGTGTATGCGGCAGCATCCTTGCCCAGGCTCATCCTGACGCGCACTCCACTTACAGCATGAGGGGAAAGGCACCTCCCCCTGTCTTTCTGAGTTCGTTTGATATGGTATGGCGCCACTCAAAGAGGGGCTGAGGATGCCAGCATACCAAGCAGCAATGCTGGAAATGGCATACTGATGTACTCATCACGGTTGCAGGCCTCAATGTGGCACGCATGGCTCACTTGCCATCCTCTGTGATCCAGAGAGCAGGCATCCAGGCTGCAGCCATGGAGGAGGACACTCTGCAGCGCATGGGCACCCAAAGGTAGCTTGCTAAGGCCTGTCCTGGTGTAAGGCAGCAGCTTTTGTTCTGACCATGGTGTCGTACTGTGTTGCAAACTCCCCAGGTGTCTGGCTCCTTGGTATGCAATATGAGCAGCTTCCTAAGAAAATCTGGCGATCTGCTAGCACCTTGACAGGGCTGAGGATTTGCAGAGCAATGTGCCGAGTGAAGTCGCGCTGTGTTGTGCCTTGCAGGAAAGATCCAGCCTACATGGAGCTGCAAGCGGAATGCGCTCAGGTGATGCAGACTGCGCAAGCCATCCAAAGAGCAGCAGACTTGGATGCTGTAGGTGCTGCAGCGCTGTTGCGGCAGGCTCAAATGCGCTTGCAGCTGTCAGTTGCTGAGATCCCGCAGTTTAGAAGGACATCATGAAATTATGGAACACCAGCCGGGACAACAAGCAGAACTTCTAAGGAATAGCAGAAGCAGTATAGGACTAAAGTCGTTCAGCATACAGGAACAAACTCAGAGGACAGTGCACTTGCATAAGATGAACCCGCTGGGTCAAACATCTGATCAGCCTGGTGTGGCTGAAAGAGATGTAATCTGATCTGATCTGACTTTGGCATATGCCGAAGGGACTGCTATGAGGTGCTACGAGCTTACAGATGCCCGCCTACATAGTCTTTCTTGCGACAAAAGAACTGCATGAGAGCGTTGGGGTTTTGAGTGCATGGCTGACTGTACACTTACGAGACAGCTGGCTGATCTGCGCCTGTGTCAGCATTGCAAGTACGAAATGGCAAAGGTTGGCTCTGTACTATGCTCACTAAACAGCTTTTCCATCCCTTCTCGCTTCATCTCCTGCTGGTTCTGCTGGACACCAGCCTCCTCAGCATGGATGCCGCCAGCCACAAAGAGAGAGTCGCAGCCAGCTGCTTGGGCTCCTGCAGCCAAAGATAACACATACACTGAATTTGCTGCCAACCTGATTGCAAGACCAGATGTCTGCTCTTGTTGACAATGAGCATGGGCTACTCGCACAGTCCACATAAACCAAGCACTACAGACGTGGCATGCATGCCTGGGGAAAAGGCGTTGTGCGGTATGCTTGATGCCATTTGCCATGCAGACTGAGATTGCATTGGCCTAACTGCCCGCGGGCTTGCCTGCAATGTCATGTTCCATGGAGTCGCCGATTGCAAGCACTTGCTTTGGATCCTGGACTTCCAACATCTCCAGAGCAACCTCGTAGATGGCAGAAGCTGGCTTCCCCAGAAGCACCACCTGTCCAAACAGCTGCTACTCTTCAGTATGGCTGTGATAAGAGGAAAGCACGACACAGGCACAGCTTTTGCGCTCAGTGTGCAGGTGGTAAAACGAAGCCAGCTATTCACGAATGCAGCTCCAGTGCAATATCACTTTGTGCGTCAGCGCATGTAGGCAATGGTGTGAGCACTGCTGAAGCACTAGGCGGACAGCCTGCAGCCAGCCGGCATCCTGTTTATTGATCCGGATGCATTCACCCCGATCAGCATCTTTATTGATAACCAGATCAGGAGGTGTAGCTGAAAACCGAGCTGACCTGGCCACCCATCTCTTTGTACCACCGGCCGAAGGTGCCAGGCATGACTATGAGACCCGAGCCGCTGACCGTCACGATGTCAGGGTTTGCAATGAGCAAGGGGAGATCCCTTTTTGCTCCCTGTTCCAACACCGCCCTGATCTCATCCAGAGATGCCTCTCGAGGCTCTGCATCGCCCGCGCTCCCTAAGCATTCTGTGCCATGCGCCAGCAGGAACTCTGCCTCATCAATAGACTCCACCACCTGACGGAAAGCACAAAGTTTAAGGGGCTCCCCACGGATTGATGTGCCATCTATGCATGCTGTCTGTGGAGGCTTAGGGCAATCCAGGTGCAGCTCATTCGTCCTATGGACCCATTTAGGTCCCCTGTAAACTCCCTGTACCGACACACTCAAAATATAGTGAGCAAGCTGCCAAGAGGGCACCTCTACATTAAGCTTCCCTAAGCTGTCTTCTAAAATTGAGATCCTTTCAGAGCTCAGATCGGGCTCAGGAGTCGCTCTGAACAAGTCAAAGCACACTATCTGTGGTGCTAAGGCTCGCTACTGCACAGCCAGCACCCTACAGATGTCTCTCCAGGTCCCTCAGAATCCTCTTACGCGTCATCTGAAGGAGCAGGTAGGCCAGCAGAGAGAGCTTCCAAAAGATTACCTCCACATCAAGGTCGCCCAGACTTATAGCGCCCCTCGCGCCCCAGGTGATATGCACGCAGCGCTTCCCTAGGCTGCGGTAGAAGTCGTCCGGCCTGTTCTGGAGCGCCTGGTGGCACACCTCCCCGCTCGTGATGGCCCCAAAGAAGGCATCCTTTGGAAAGCCCATCTTCTCCAGCTTGCCAAGAGCTCCACTGGACCCTACAGGAGCAGCACGCACTCTACAGCCGCAGAGAAAACAGCGTGATGTCCGGTTAGTTGTTTTGGAGAGGAGAAGGGGGCGCACTTCTCGAGCTGTTGCTAATGATGAGGATCTTTCTTCCGCTCTCAGCCAGTGCCTTGACAGCTTCGATGGAGCCGGGATACGGCTTCTGGCCATCGTGAAGCACTCCGAACTGGTCCAGTAATACAGCCTGCATAAGCTGCTGGGATCAAAGGTCATCACAGGGATGTTGGCTGATCTGAGCGTAGGGAGGTCAGGGAAGGCTGCAGACCTTGTATGTGTCTGGTATCTGCCTGATGCTCTCAATGGCAATGTAACTCGCTTGAGAGCATGCGATGGACCGGCTCCTGGGCATGAGTGGGCAACGTGAGACACTGTGTGAGGGGCTGTGTACTGCTAGGCGATCTGTCTCATGTCGCGATCTGAAAGCAGGCCAGCGCGCGCTGCGCAGCGGGGAGATCTCAAGCAAAGCTGATGTACCCATTTCTGAAGCACTTTAGATCCATCAGACGACAGGATGAGACCTTTCAGCCTTGGCTGTCACTTGCCCATTCAGACTGGTGATGACTCATTGAATCTGGGATCTCTTGTCTCTTCTTCACTTTGCTGTAAGACAACAGGAGTCACAGACAAGCTTGCACCATATTGACTGTAGAGAGAGCGGTTATACTACTTAGTGTTACAGCTGGCGTGCGTTATGCTAGACGGCAGCGCTGGGTCTCATGAGCGCACCTGGTGAAACATTTGTTGGCCCGGTAAGTCCAGGCACAATAGCATGCTGTCTTCATACAAGCACTACGGGTACTGAATGTGCTTACATGTGCAGAGGGGGGAGACGAGACTGAGACATACAGAATTCGTTTTCCCAGTAGTAGTCGGCACCTGCGCATTCTATCTCGGCAAGAAGGTGCAAATGCTGCATGTTGCTATTCCTGCAGATGATTCCAGTGCCAGCTAAGCTCAGTGCACACCCGCAATACTCTCATGTCACCCACATGCAGGCTACAGAAACACAGTCCCACAAGTGGTACCTGTACCTGCGCGGCCTGAACAATGAAGACATTGGGCACATTGTCAAGAAGGTGAGTCTCACACAAGGTGCCTCTGGCAGTCTCAGCCTTATGTACACCACCACATACTTGTACAATTACGTGAACGCGCTGTGCAATGCAGGCAGTGTTCAATCTGCACCCCACTTTCCCAAACCCTCAGAGGGAGGTGACAGCACCTCCTTTCGAGATTGAGGAGCACGGCTGGGGCGAGTTTGAGGTCAACGTCGTGGTGCGTGGCCTCACAGTGCCTTCAGCACCTGATCCTGCCTCATGAGAGTCTGGCGCCTTGCCTTGAGACACCATTGGAACGAAAGCATGCATGCTCGAACAATATGACTAGGAGGGAGCTGGCCCCTGCAGCCTGCTGCTGCAGCTTTGTGTGTGTACCAGAAGCACTTGTTTCACTGCAGCATCAGGCACACGCCAGCTGTAATGAGCTGCTGTGGAAGCACTGAGCTGCCACTGTGGTTGCAGCTGCACTTTGCGGACGACAGTCAAGAGCAGCCAATCGAGATCTACCACAAGCTCAAGCTGTATGACGAGGCAGACCCAAACAACCCCAGCGCCAAGAAGCCGGTGAGGCACCAAGAGAAGCTGCTGCTGGCAGCCTGACGCTGCCTGCCTTCCCATGTATCATGGACAGTGGCAGCATGACACCGCTCAATGGCAGGTGTCTTGATGTCCACGGTTTGTGTTACATGGGAGGCAGGCCCCAGAACGTGCTCCAAACATGCTTTGGCTGGAAGGTCCATGAGCACTGGAATATACTTTCACAGGCCAAGACATCTGCCCGTCGGGCGGTCACATGTGGTGTGCGCGCTGTGAGAGTCTCAGCCTGGAAAGGCAGATATGTAAAAGTGCACATGCCTTGCAGGTGCTGAATGAGCAGTACGAGGAGCTGATCTTCAGCGAGCCGGTGCAGTCCTTCTTCAACCGGGTGACAAACTACCGGCCCGGCCAGGTGCACAACCCCTCGGGCATCACCGCCCACTTCAGGCACTACGCGCCAGATGAGGACATGCAGCGCCTCACAGCGGCCCGGCAGAGGGTGGCCGTGATGAGCGCCAGCGTTCACAGACAGGCAGAGATGCTGGCCTAAGCAGGATGTGGGACTATGCTTTCACGACCAGGGCTATTGATCTATCAGTGCTACCAGCATCAGTCTGCTGGCTGCTGGACAGTGTCAGCGCCTCATTGCAGCCCGGCAGAGGGTGGCCATGATGAGCGCCAGCGTTCACAGACAGGCCGAGATGCTTGCATAAGCAACCAGGCATGCGGAAACTTTGCCTGAGCAGGATGCGGGCCTTGATGAGCGCCGGTGTGCGCCAATATGCAGAAATATTGCTTGAGCAGAATGCGGGCCTGGATCACCGCCAGCGTGCACAGATAGGCAGAGATGCTTGCGTGAGCAGAAAGCGTGGAGAAATTGGCACAATTGCATGCCTGAACAGAATGTGGGCTATGATGAGGGCTAGCGTGCACAGACAGGCGGGATGCTTGCCAGAGCACATTGTGAGACTGAGCTCCTACAGTCGGATGGCTGTCATGAGCGCTGGAGTGCACAGATAGACGATGATGCTTGCCCGAGCAGGATATGAGGAACCGAGCCTTCACAGCCAAAGTCAGTGCTACCAGCATCAGTCTGCTCCAGCTAGATGACAGAAAATGTCAGGGGCCCATATCGGCCAGTGCAGAAACAATGACAAGCCTGCTTACATGCACAATGTCTTAATGGTGCCTTGCACAGCCTTTGCATGTGAAGGGGAGAGTATGCTTGACATCTGATGTGCCTCTTGTGACTGGTAGAGATGTGATGTGATGTGATCTGATCTTCTGCTACATTCAAAATTACCACGGTCCACATGCACATCACACCCCTGCAAGCAGTCTAAGGGTGCCAACCCAGCGCAGCTGAATCATTCCATGTGTTGTAAGCTGCTCATGTTAAGCTAGCTCCTGCCGACTCTATACATATCAGATTCTCCCAGCACTCTGATCATTTGGCATGTCCGGTCTCTCAACTGTCTACTCTGAACCTGCCTATCTGCCATGCACACAACTCATTCACAGTGAGTGTGACCAAAAAATAATCTCAAGCTGTCAGCGGGCGCCTCTGACAGCGCTCATACTGCTGGGTTGCCCTGGATTGCAATGTCTCTGAGAACTGGAGGAGGCTTCTTATAGTTGCGCAGCATCAGCGAGGAGCACACCACGCTCACCGAGCTGAACGCCATTGCAGCTCCAGCCACCCAGGGCGGGATCTGCACAGGACACAGAGCAGTAAAACTTCCGGACCTGTGACTGACAACGTTGCTCAACCCTACACAGGAGGTGCCAGGCCCACAAGAAGGGCCTCATCATTCAATTGTTGCAAGCTGCAGGCAAATCTGTGCACAGGAAACATAAACACCGGGGTTTCTGGTGTTATGGATTAGTCCTTCGTCACAGAAATTCCTTGCTTTGCCCAGAATCGGTTTGTGGTACGGCAGTGCCTAGTGGCAGCCTGGGGAGCATTCCCCAGGTGCGACAGCTCACCTGCATGTGTGTGCAGGGGTAGAACACGCCGGCTGCAAAAGGGATCATGACCACATTGTACGCCATGGCCCAGAAGTAGTTCAGGCGGATGCGGTTGAAGGTCTTTCGTGAGAGGTCGATGGCCACCAGCACATCTTCCAGGTCGTCCCGCATCAATACATAGTCTGCTGCCTCGATGGCAATGTCTGTGCCTGAGCCCACGGCTATGCCCACGTCAGCCGCTGCCAAGGCGGGTGAGTCATTCACGCCGTCACCGACCATGGCCACCAGCTTCTTCCTGCTCTGAAGCTCCTGCACAGACCATATGCCATGAGTCACGCTTCCAGTGATGGTGTGCCAGCTTCTCATAAGCTGCATCCGTGCTGGACTGCCTTTGGCATTGCAGCTACACAATGCAGCCCTGCCATGATGAAAGGTAGGCATGCTCAGCAGAGATTCCTGCACTGGGCCTTTAGGAGCTATTCCTGGACTGCTACCCTGTCACCACTTTGGCCTGTCTATCACTGGCCTAGGACCAAGCACTACTCCCTCTGGTAAGCTAGAGGAAGGGATCACGAGGCAGAATCGACGGGGCACCTTGATCTTGTCTGCCTTGGCACCCGGCAAGCACTCGGCACAGACGTTCACAATGGCCAGCTGCTCTGCAATGGCCCGGGCAGTGCGCCAATTGTCCCCGGTGACCAGGTGCACTGCCAGGCCCCGCTGCGCCAGCGCAGCTACAACGCCCCGGGCCTCAGGCTTCAGCGGGTCCGTGACCGCAAGCACCGCTACAATGCTGCCGCTGATGGCGACCATGATGCATGTACAGCAGCTTCCCTGCAAGCAGTAATTTCCCCTCTCGGTACATGATAGAGCCACGCAACTGGGCAAGCCCAAGATGCCAGACGCCCAGGGCCTCTGGCTTCAGTGACTCTATAATCGTGAGTACCGCTAGAATGCTGCCGCTGGTGGCCAGCATGATGCATGCACAGCAGCTTCCTGGCAGCCAGCAAGCACATGTCCGGCATCAATACTATGCATCCCAGTGCCTCCAGCCTGCTACACATGAGCCAGCTTCCGACGAGCATTCACGAAGCTCTTACAGAGCAATGGCGGCCTGTTGCTCATGAAGGGATGCTGGTGCAGCAGACCGGGACTGGGACACAGAGCATTGACTACCTCAAGGCACCAGCACGCTGCAGGCTTCACCGCACAGGGCATGGGACAGTTCTACCTCATGGCATGCATTGATGTGAGGCTCTGCTAAGTCTGCTCACCTCCATGTCACGCATGTAGTCATCTACGGCCTTACTGATGGCGACGCCCTCATCGGCCATCATCTGCTTGTTGCCCAGGACGACCTTCACGTCCCGGTCTGCTCCAGCAGCCTTTGCAGGTGAAGCCTTTGCCGAGCTCTTCTTCCCAGCCGGCTCCGAGCTTGCTGCCCAGCCCACAATGCCCTTGCCTGCCACACAGCAGAGACTTATTAGCAAGCAGATGCGAGCAAAGATAAAGCTTGAAACAAACATGCACTGCATGGCGTGCAGGGCACAACTCATGTCAGGACCCTCTTTCTTCATCCCTTCCCAATAGTGGCCGAGGGCCGGTCAGGTGCAGCAAGTCTAGTGACGTCACACTCTCCTGGGTAGTTCGTAGGAGACAGAATGCGCCGGAGGGGAACAAGCGTATCCTACCAACTACCGAGGAGAAATGCACATATCTGATATATACCAGAAGCATTCAGGCTGCTCACCAGCAACGACTGTGGTATCCTTGGCTGGCCTGACCCAGTCCACCCTACGTGCACTCACGCTCCCGTCTGCAGCCGCATGGTCCATCCTTGTAGCGGCTTTGTTGGGTGAACCTGCACAGTCTGCAACATGTGAGCATACAGCCTCACCTCCCAGATAGAGCCAACTCCACATGTGTGACTGGGCGCTGCCGTTCCCGACACTTTTGGCTGTCACAAGGTGGATCTGTTGTCTGAGGTACCGTTTTCGGTGAAATTAAGCACCTTTTGTCTGCATGGAGTGGCCAAGCGTCTCGGCCGCAAACTTGATGATGGCGTCTGCCAGAGGATGCTCGCTCTCAATCTCCAGGGCTGCTGCCAGCTCAGCCACCTCCCTGATTGACCCCTGCATGCAGCGCACAGTCTCCGTCGTTGATGCATCACACAGACCGGGGCAGATGCAGGATCAAATCCCGGATGCTCAGGGCGCAGGGTTCTGCAAAGCAATGGCGCTGTGGCATGCAGTCCCAAGTGATGGTGCTTCATGATTGTGTAATGCTGATTCTTGGGCCGTTGCCGTTCAAAGTGGCTCTGACCATACAGACTATATTTCAAGTGTACACCAGGCGCCTGGGGTGAAAGCTGGAGCACATAGATCTATACCTGGCCATTGAAGAGCTTATACGCAGCCACGATAGGCTTCCCTTTGGTCAGGGTGCCTGTCTTGTCAAACACCACCGTCTTGATGCGATGGGCCCTCTCCAGTGCATCAGCCCCCTGCATACAACGAAACACATTCTGAGTACATGCAAGCTGCTATTCCCACCACAGCATGCTCAAGCTTGGCAGGGTGTCCCAAAATACTTGGAAGCACAGGAAACCCCCAGCGATAACTCCTGGGCTCCTCACTCAGGGGTGCACTGTCCCTGAGTGCTTGAATACAAGCATGCCCAGCAAGACGCTGAATGCTGAGGGTGTAAACAAGGGGGCCCCTACCTTGATCAGGATGCCATGCGATGCTGCCACTCCTGTGCCAACCATGACTGCTGTGGGCGTTGCCAGTCCCAGGGCACATGGGCAGGCAATCACCAGCACTGCAATGCCAAAAAGCAGCGCAAAGAGAAAGTGGTTGTGGCCTGCTGGGAGCCACTCTGCTGGGTACAAACCATGCATGCCCGCCACATACCTGCATCAATACTCCTGAGCCTGGAGAAAATGAATGACTGCAGAGGTGCCAGTCATATGTGTGTTGCCACATGAGCATTGTCGACAGGCCTGGGATATCACCCATTGATGGTTGGTATCCCAAGCGGCAGCAACGTCATGTGGCAATACACATTCCCGCTGCACCACTCCTCACAGGTTGTCAGGCTGTACAGTTCACAGGAGAATGGCAAGCATGCATTGCGCCTTACAGCTGGGCAATAGTGGTAAAGGTATTTCTATGAAGGGATTCTAATCAGGCACTTGGAATACAAGGGATGCAGGGAAATGCATGGGCTTGTTGCTTGCTCCGCCAGCGCTGATGCCGGCATACTGGGGCCTCAACTAAAAGAGAGCCTGCTGGCCTGCAATGCCTGCAGATCCATGCAAGGGCAGGGGGACAAGAGTTGAAGCTCTGACTCACCAGCAGACGCAAGTGATGGCTGCAAGGGCAACCACAATGGGCACAAAGACTGACGATACGTAGTCAGCAAACGCCTGGATTGGCGCCTTGCTCATCTGAGCAGCCTCCACTAGCTTCACGATCTGCGCGAGCGCTGTGTCCTTGCCTACTCTTGTGGCCCTTACCTGCACAATGTCTGAGCGCTCATCTCACACCCTGGCAATGCACTGATGACAACATCTGCTCGCTGCACCGCCTAAGGATGGTGTGGGACGCCCAGACAGGTTCCAGCGTCTTGATAGCGCCTTATAGATGCCGGGACCTTCTCAGGGTTTTATGCACCATCGTCGGATGGTGCCAAGGGAAGTGCAGAAGGAGGAGGAGCCTTTGATAATGCGTAAAACAACCCGTCTGGCTTCAGGTCACCAGACACTGTGAATATCCCTGACATGAACAGTTGCCCTTCAGAGGTATTCAAGCACCTGGAGGGCTCCCCCAAGGTTCATGGTCCCCCCAATCACGGCGTCCCCCTCTGCCTTCAGCACCGGCTCCGCCTCTCCAGTGAGCATGCTCTCGTCCGCATGAGATTTTCCACTGAGCACCAGGCCATCCACTGGCATGCGTGCCCCTGGCAACACCTGCAATCACGCTACACTACTCACCCCTGCATCTGTAGGTTTGAGAAAGTCTTGAAGCTCCACACTGTGAAAATGCATACCAAGCCGGTCCATCTCTGGCAAGCACGTCCCTGGCAACACCTGTGCAACTGCAAGTCACTCAGCTGTACACCTCTGCAGGCAGTCACTGGACAGGGTTCCTCCATATTTATTGGGCACTTGTCATGACAAGATTAACAGCCCTTGCTTGATCGCAACAACAGTATACCGACACGCAAGGTGTGTGATGCACCACATATAACTCCACATGCTCACTTCTGCCAGTGAGGGACAGGAAGCAGCTCTCATCTCTGCTGCACCAAGGCATTTTTAATTGTCACCTTCACACAATCACCAGAGGAGATTGTAAATATTTGCGGTCAGGGTAGTAATGTACCTTGAGCATGTCGCCCCGGTGTATCAAGGTCGTAGGGACCTCCTTCTCCAACTGTACCTTCCCCGTGCCCTTGCCCTCCTCTCCGTCCCCTTCCTCCAGCAGGATAGCTGTGGGCGGCGTCAGATTCAGCAGCGCCCCTATGGCCTCAGACGTCTTGCCCTTGGCGCTCGCCTGCACTATAGCCAAAAGTTTTAGTGGATCTCAGAGGACGGCCGGCCACACTGGGACTGAGACATGGCCCAGACGCCTTTGAGCAGCAGTGGTGAGGAATCCTGGATAATGGGCGAAGGCCTGATCCAGCCATGCCACGAGGGGAAAGAAAGCTGAGTATAATGTGAGAACGTCTACAACAATATGCAGACAGGCTTGTCACAAGAGATACAGAAAACGGCGTGCCCTTAGTGTCGCAGTTGCCCCAATAGTAAACACCCTCCTAACACCTCTTCTCTGGGCAATTGAGATACTACCAAATGTATACCGGTCATGACATTGTCCAAATTGTCACGACCAATGTCCCGAGTTCTAGAATCTGGCATATCATGGTTACGGAGTATTGTCGGCGCTCGCCTCGAGGTATTTGCCGAGCAGGATGAAGGTGATGAGCATGGCGGAGGTCTCGAAGAAGTCGGTGGGCCTGTACAGGCCCGTCTCGTGGTGGTGCATGAAGTGGTGGTGCATGATGGAGATGATAGAGTAGAGGTACGAGGCGTTGGTGCCCAGCGACACCAGGACGTCCATGTTTGCCCTGCAACATGCCCGATTAAGTTAATCACTCCGTGGATCTTTAGAAGGTTTGCGACATGCCAAGTGGCTGCAAGGAGTGTTGACATGATACCCTGGGGCAATTGTCAAAATCCTGGCCAGACACTGGCCGGATGGCATCACAGGCTTGCCATCTATGAAGCCTACTGGCTCAATCCCATTCTTCAGAAAGCTGGAAAGCTGTTCCATAACATTAATGTCAAGTGCGTGCCAGTGGACAAGTCTGCAGACAAGGCTGGGTCAGCCCTAAGTCCCCCAATGCGGATTTGCAAGCAGCATATACTACGTTGGGCGACTTGCAGCTGGCACCCAGCCACGTCTGCATATCAGGCGCCAAGGAGACGTCACAAGGCATCCTTGCAAGGGCCAGATGCGGCCATATCAGGCATTTGGTGCTCAAGAGCCTGGCAAAGCAGGACAGTCCAAGGGTACCCACCTCCTGTTCCACAGCGCCTGCCAGGCGCCCTTGTGGAAGCGCCAGCCAATGCTGAACTGCACCGGGGTCACCAGAGCCCACTTGATGATCTCGTCCAGCGGGAACCCAAGTATCTGGATCATGAGGAAGGGCTGCATGATGGGCATCATGGGGAACACCATGCCCAGCAGGAACACCGGCAGCGTGAGGCAGGCACTGGCGTAGAACAGCCGCCTCAGCTCGTCCAGCTCAGCTTTCTGGCCCAAGGACGAGGGCCTGTACAGGCACACCTACCTTGTCAGCAGCCATGAGGAATGCCTGAGGACAGGTGCTGCTTCAACCAGATTGAATGTATAGTCGTTGGGGGACCCACTGGCTGTGCTAGAGCAAGTATTAGATCAAATCTTAGTGCAGACTGACAGCTGCTCGACACACCCCAGGACATGCTCATCACTGTGACTGTGACTGGCTGTTGTTCCCTCAGACCAAGACTCTCAATCTGTAGCACATCATGCCACCTTATTGTGCTGTGTGGGCAAGAGTAAGAGGTATCTCTGGTATAAGCAGGCACACCTGTCGCCCCTCAGCAGCTGCGCCTCAAAGCCAGCGTCCTGGATGCAGCGGATGAGGAATCTGGGCCCGGTGATGTCCGGGTTGTACTGGACCTCAGCCTTGCCGGCTAAGAGGTTCACTGCCGCTTTCTGCGCAACAGAAGAGCATTCTTAGCATCGGCACCGAATCCTATCATGGAGGCCAAGGATTGCCATAAAGGGAGGCAATCAAAGTGAAGGATTTAATGCTGGCTGATACCCTGCTTGTTGCAACTTTGCGGCACTGGCAGGCAATCATGCTAAGGGCTGCACAATCCCTGACCCAGAGCAAAGAGGCTCAGAAAGGGCTAGTACTGCTTCAATCCTGGCAACAGCATTGGGCATTACAAGGCGCACCCTCACCTGAACTCCACTGTGCCCCAGCAGGGCGGTCTCCACAGCAGAGGAGCAGGAGCTGCACGTCATGCCGCTGATGCGCAGAATGGCGGAGTCCGAGTCTGCCACTGCCCCTCTGCCCACGACATTGCCCTCAAATCCTGCTCCCTCCACCACAGCGACTAGTTGCTTCTGCAGGCATGCCAACACCAGTTATATTGTACTCATGGTACACGCCCGCGCTGATGCTGTTCCCCTGATAGAGTGAACAAACACCCAAAACAATTCCGATACAACGTGCGCTACAGCAAATGCAATGATGTCGGTGCAGATCTGGAAGGATTGCAGCATGACTGGGAAGAATAGAGTAAGCAGCAACCTGCCTTCAGCTAAGCAGCATCTCGAGTTGGAGCATCAATGACAGGCAAACAGAGGCGGTTGGTGGTCAGACCTCTGAGAGCAGTGTTGGGTCGTAGGTGACCTCTGCCATGTTCAGAGACAGCGACACGGTTGCTTCCTTGACGCCATCTGTGCCATTGAGAGCCTTCTCCACAGCTGTGGAGCAGGAGGAGCAATGCATGCCAATGACCTCCAATCGTGCCACCTGCACATGATGAAGTTCCCCTTTCAGAGGCCTCTCTCAGCGGATGCTACTAGCCTTGCGGGGTGGCGTTTGTCTCACACCCTCGCCCTCACAATCCCAGGCACTGGGCATGCAGAAGCCTGTCTCAGCTCATGCTGCTAGCACCCTCAGCCTTGCGGGCGGTCCCACACTCCCAGGCAGCGGGCATGCAGGAGGGTGACAGCTGATGGCCTCTGAGGCCTGACTTCCGCAAGGTATGCATTGACAGCAGCAGGCACGCACGGACAGCCAGGCATGCATCAACGCCTGTGTCATTGGTGGCTGGCACAAAGAGAGGAAGACACCTCCTGGCGCGCCTCAAGGTCCTGCTTCTGCAGGAGCTCTGCAGTAAAGCCGGCATCCTGGATGACCTTCAGGACCTCGCTGACAGTGACATCACTCTTGATGAAGGTCACCTGCATGGGCAATTCCTTTTTCAGCACCCTTCGGACTGCTTGTTAGCCTATAGACATGCTTCTCCTCGAGGCACAGCTTGTGATAATGCTTCCCCCCCACCTCTGCTGTCTCCTTGAGGAGTGCAACAGTCGCTGTCTGGACCCCTGGCTGTGCCTTAAGAGCACGCTCGACTGCCGAAGAGCAAGAGGAGCAGTGCATCCCTCTGACAGACACCTGCACGAGAGGACAAGGTTCCTGCTCAGCTTCGGACTTACAATAATTCGTAGCTCGGAGCAACAACCTGCAACAAAGCGTGGCCGGTGCCTTCCATATCCCTATTCAAGTGATTCGCAAGCCTGTCGTGATCTCACCAGGGCCTTTGTTGATACTTCTGGCCCATGACTGTCATCTGCCTTTGTGCTGATAAGTGACTGCAGTTCTGTCTGAGGGACAGGAGCCTCGCTGCTACCCCACCAGCTCATATTGATATGGTGAATGACAGCAGCCGCATTTTGGTACTCTCGCCCAGTATGCCTCGAGGTGACACTGTATGTCTCACACCTTCCCACTCACTCCCTGCGCTCGAGCTACAAAGCAAATTCCGAAAGACAGTGTGTACCAAGACGTGCCAGTACACAGTCTGGCATCAAGAATTTGGAGGGCTTGAGGTGTACAGCGCATGTGTTAAGCGAGTGCTCGGACTGCCCGATTGACCCTGGGGTCAATTAATCGGGTCAACCATTGATGACTTTGCACAAATGCTGATGGTGGCATAAAGCCCTCCGCTGCACCTTGTTCAAGTCAGCTGTGCACATAGGTGCAGAATCCAGGCCATCAGGGGCAGGACTGCTTATTGGCACAAGTCCTTGTGGGGGCTTCGTAAACCTTCCAGACCTCAAGGCTTTTACACACAGCTGCACTGTTGCTACATCGTGCTATTCCAGAAGATCACTTCTTTTTTACAGCTTCAGAAAGGTTTCTCAGGCCAGCAAGCACTGCAACGCGCACAGTAGTCACCATGGATGCCAGTTTCAAGGGCGTGTCTGAGAAGTTCAACGTGTCCCTGGTCTCAGATGAGGGCTATGGCTCAGAGAGAGTTGTAGCCGAGATTGGTCTGGACGGCGTGTTCATCTCATCACGGGACACGCAGAGGGTGCTGCGAAAGTATCCCCTCAACCATATCAGTCGTTGGGCGTTGAGGGATTCCAGCCTGGTCCTGTATACCAAGACTCCAGCGGATGTGGAGGAGGTCACTGTCACTCTGCAAGGAGACGACAGGACCGTTCGCTCGGCGTTGGACACTTTGACCAGCTGCTGCATGCAGTGAGCATCCCTTCCCTCAGCTCCCGTCTTCGCTTTGCTGGATTAGCTCCCGGCACCACTGTTCGTGTGGTAGCACAGCCAGTTGATGGCACATCCTGTTGTGCAGGCTGGTGGAGCTGTTGCAGAATCGTGGAGACCATTCCACAGAAGCCAACCAGACAACAACCACCCTCAATGCCCTGCTCAAGGACGGTGGCCAGTCCAAGAAAGCTGCTGTAAGTCTTGCAGAGCCTGTCATACAGATCTATGGGCCTGTTGACAAGCTCCACCCACTACCATGTCTTGTTGCTAGACGCCAAGGCGCTGAAGCACTTGCTGCCATGCAGCTCCCAGCAGCTGAGGATGTGGAGTACTGGCATGGAGAGGAGAAGGCAGGCTGGCTTCAGTCTCAGGTGATCTATTTTTGTGACTTTCAGCGTGCTGATAAATGTGTCATCTGTCTCTCTCGCATTCATGTCCTTGCTTGATGACATTCCCTCGCTGACAGGTCGCACCATAGATCAAGTCATGCAAGGCATTATTTTTTGCAGTGTACAATTGCCCGTGTAGATAGTAAGACTATGCAGCTCAGGGGTCACCGTTACTGTGGCATGTCATGAGTCAAGGCAGTGCACGGCCTTCTCACACCATCCTCCGCTGCAGGGGGACCACATCAAGACATGGCGCCGCCGCTGGTTCATCCTGAAGCAGGGCTACATGTTCCGCTTCGCCACGCCCGACGTCTCCCCCAGCACCAAGCCCCGCGGCCTGGTCGACCTCAGCAAGGTATCTCACCCTTTTTAGCAGTAAATCTTAACAGATTTGCATTCCCGCTCCTGGCTGTCTGTGTCATGAGACAAAGCCCCACTTGACTGCCAAAGTTCCAAGAGTAGATGCTAGGAGTTGGATGGTCAGCGAGGCGATCGGAACAGAGTGTGATCTGGCACAGCTGAGGGCGTACAGCCTTCATGCCTTATAGGTGGTTTAGTAGAAACAGAAGGCTGTCTGGCACACCTGCGGCCCTTCACAACCATGCTCTGCAGGGAAGTGCTCCAGAACTGGGGCCTCCATGTATAGAAGGGGCTGTTCAACAGTAGAGTCGTTTCATGAGGCCTTTTGATCTGTTTCCCGCAGGTCTCGGACGTGACGCCGGCCAAGGACGCCACGGGCCGCAACAACTCGCTCATGCTGTCGACGCCCACGGGCCGCGTGCTGTACGTGGCCGACAGCGAGACCGAGCAGGTGGAGTGGCTGTCTGCCATCGAGGGCGCAGTCAACAAGATTGTGAGACAGGTACAATTCTTCTCCCAGCATAGCTTTCAGCCCCCTGCTCCCTGTCACCTGTAATGTGAGAAGTGTCAGTGCCGCAACCTTCCTGTTCCCTTGCTCTCCATCACAGCTGCGCATGGATTGAGGTTGTCACTGACTTGGACCGACATATGTCATAGCTTGGCAGTCATGTAGCTCTGTGTTGGACCTACCTGTATAACACCTACAGAGGAACGCTCACAGGCCACTCAGCAGGGTACAGCTGCTCGCCAGGCAGGTAGATCATCCAGTACAATGCTCTGCTGTGTCAGCAGTGTCAGCGCATGCCGGCTGAGATGTAGGACTTGATGCAGATTGCTGGCATGGAGGACGAGCCAGAGCCGGCGCCGGCTCCCAAGAAGGCATCCATTGTCTCGGGGAACCAGTGGGCGCAGCAGCTGGAGAAGAGCTATGCCTCATCAGGCGGCGGCGGCGGCAGCGCTCGAAGGTCCTCGGAGCCCCGCAACGAGCGCAGCACCATGGTCAGCATCGTCGGCTACAACCAGGATGCCCCGGGGCGCGCTGCCGCTAAGCAGCCGGCACGCCACGAGGAGTACAACCAGGGCGGCGGCTTTGGCTACGACAACATTGCAGGTGTGTCAGGGCTACACTTTCTGTTTCAGGGAGGCTGATGAGAAAGCTGTTGTGGTGCTCGAACTTGTTCATTGGCATAGGCAGACCGTATACGATGACACCTCCTTATGTTACTTGATCATATCTAAGACCTGGCCATCTGTGCCTGCACCATCAGTACGGAATGAAAGCTTGCACCCAAAGAGCTCTATTGACAGGTGTCATCTCATGCAGGCATTGCAGGAATCAGGACTACAGGCTTTGCCGGGGACAGGAACAACACCAGCTCCACCTACACAGACTCCTTTGTCAAGGTGGACTACCCTGCATACCCCAGCCTCACACCCACGCCTGCCCAGCCAGCCCAGTCGGGCAGCCACTCCCAGTACGGCGGTGCCCAGAACCACGCAGGCAGCTACGGCAGCAGTCATGGCTCCTATGCACATGATTATGGGAGTCATGGCAAGCAGCAGCAGGCACAGGAGTACTCAGCCTCTCCATACCAGCCGCATGGCCAGCCCACATCCTACAGCGACTACAGCGCTCCCAGCCAGCAGCATGCTGCTGCTTCTGGCACGCCCTCGTACGATGCGGGCGCATACGGGTACCAGCAGGCGCCCCAGGCCGCTCAGCAGCACGCGCAGCATGCCCAGCAGGCGCAGCAGACATACCAGCAGCCCAGCGTGCCAAGCTGGCAGCAGCTGCAGGCAGACAACGGCCAGGCGTACTACTACAATGCTTCGACAGGCGTCACGCAGTGGGAGAGGCCAGCAGGATTTGCATGAAGCCTGCCTGCTGATGCACATCCCATGGCATCTCTATACAGATGACTCACCATTGCAGAAAGTTTGCATGCAGGTCAGTAGGCATTTTCTCGGGTCGTAGGCGCCGCCGGCAGTACATTGCAGCTGAGATACTTCGGGTCAGACAAGGCGTTGTAAGGATGCGCTCTAGGATTGTGGGAGCGTGATGTGCAAGCATTCATGCTTGGCAGCTGCTTACTGAGAAACAGTATGCCAAGTTGGCATGGCATCGCTGATGGGACGCTTGCAAGCAAAGGATGAATCCATCACTGTGTCGATCAAAGATTGTTTTGTGGAATTCCGTACATGTAAGGAGCTCCTTGAGGCAGTCATGATGTGTTCTTTCAACACCTTGATACCTGATGCATACAAGGATGTTTAGATGGGATGTGAGTCAGCCCTCAGCCCACCCAGCGGGTGCGTTGAAGCATGTGCAGAGTGCCTTGCCGCTTGGCCGTACACGACAGCCGTGGTAGTCACAAATTACTGATGAAGAGTGATTGCATGCGATGATGACTCGGAAAAAGTGCTCGCTTTTGCGTCGGCAGCATATCGAAATATCCCACAGACCCCTCGGCAGTCTTCAGTTGCCCAGCACAATGCATAGCGCGTGCACCGGCAGCTCGCCCGTACCCGGATAGTGTCGAACCTCCGCCAGGGCCTGCAGGTCAACCTTGCGATCATTCAGGCCTCCGCAAGGCATGTCGCGTGGCGTGCCCCCACATTGTGATCTCACTTTCCCCTGAAAGCTTTTGACAGCGTGTGGTCCGTGAGAAAGGGCACCTCGCTGCAGTTGGGGCGCCTAGCGCGTGCGAATATCTGCCCTGGGGCTGGTGCCTTGATTGTCCTGAGACTGTCATGACAAGGCGTGCTTTGGACAGAGTGCTCCTAAATCATCTTTTGCACAGAGCTTGGTGCGTGAGACAATGCCAAAGCGCTTTAGTGGCTGGAAGTGCACTTCTACCTCGGTATCGACCTTACTGAAGATATCAGGAGGGTGAGAGCCAATGTGGCCAGCCTCATCTGTCCATGCCAATAATGAATGGCGTGCAGGGCGCGACATGAAATCTCTTATCAACAAATGGGCAAAGAAGACCAAGGCAAAGGGGAAGGGCAGTGCTGGAGGGTCAGAGAATGGCAGCAGGGAGACCTCCAGCGAGTCAGCTCGTATTGGACAGAAGAAGGCAGTCAATGGCAGTCCAGCCACGAACATATATCCCGGCATGGAGGCAAAGGACTTTGGCAAGGTACTGGGAATGCTTTTGCATCGAGCTCTGGCTTCACCTGTGAGGTGCAGAGCGCAGTTGCGCTTACAATGTGATGCCCTAGGCTGCAAGACTTTTGCAGAGGAATTGGTCTGTCCCTTGCATCAGAGTGTTGTTGTGTCAGGGGCGACATATCTCCCGTTCCCCGTGCAGTTCTCAGATGACAGCGCCTTCCGCGATTCCAACAGCGGCAACCGGGCAAATGGCCACAGCAGCAGCACAGCTGGTGGCACCTCAACAAGCTCCTCCCACTTTTCCTCCTCCATCGAGGGGAAGCCATCAATGGACTCTGTGTTGCGGCCACAGACAAAGCAAGGTACACCTCCAGCCCTCCAAACGCTATTGCATCAGGCAGATGCAATCGATAAGAATGGGTGGTCAATTTAGTCTCCTGGGAGGCATCTGCCAGAGTCGCCTGAGCAGATTTGCCAGGTTTTGACCATGAGGTCGTCATGCAGGGAAAGGCAAGATTGGCGACTCAGTGTCATCCCTTGGGAAGGTGTTAAATGGGCTGCGCCTGGAGAGAAGCACCGATGGAGGTGCTGAGGATGATGATGAGTTTGATCAGATTGGTAGGCCCCAGGCACACGCTCTGCATAAGAAAGGCTTAACATTGCTGCATTTGAAGCCCAAAGCCCCACAGCATACCCACGTTTGATATCCCTGCTCCAGCCATGGTTAGAGTCTGCCAAGGCTCCACAGAGTTGCTGAGGATCCCACGTTTCATCAACAGCTCGGTGCCTTACCCACTAGAAAGCACAGATGTATGCTGCCAACATGGGGCAAGGGTGTCTCTTGCATTTTCTGCTGCATTATGCCTGACACCTGCGCTGTGTGCTGCAGTGCCAGCCTGTGGCGGGCATTTTGTGCTGCATTATGCCTGACACCTGCGCTGTGTGTTGCAGTGCCAGCCTGTGGCGAGCATTTTGTGCTGCATTATGCCTGACACCTGCGCTGTGTGTTGCAGTGCCAGCCTGTGGCGGGCAGAGGTCTAGCATGGAGAGCAGGCGCTCCATGGGGGGCCAGTCCGGAAGCACGCGGTCGCGCAGGAGCTCCTTCGCGCTGGAGCGCGCCTCCTTCGACGCCAACAGGTCCTCCCTGGAGCGCTTTGGCAAGCGCAACTCCACAGCCTCGCGGGCTTCGCTGGAACTGGCGCAGGTGCGTCACATCCTCAGACCTCAGACACTGGGCCATGCGATATTGTAGGCCCTCTCTGCAGGCTGCTGGCCCCTCTGGCACGTCGATGCTTGCTTGCAGTTGGTCAGGAAATGGGGCAGCACCGGGCCCGACAAGGACTTTTTGCATGTTGTTCCTTCGTCTGCCAGTTGATCGATGGCTGTGTGAGGTCTGCTTCACATCTGCTTTGCCGGGATTTTGTCACCAGTCTATGCTTCTGGGTCTACGCTGGCTGCTCCCTTCTAACTCGGATGTGCTGCGCAGGGCCTGCCTCACTCACATAGCAGCACCCAGGCTCTTGCAATGCTCTGCGAGCGGGCAGGCATCCCAGAAACTATCAAGAGTCTGTACGCCCGCCTCCTGGTTGTACCCCCAGACACACCCCTCCCCATGACCATGCTAAAGAGGCTGTGGAACCTTCCAGCAGAGGACAAGGCTGGAGCTACAGCCAGCCTTATGGAGAGCAAGGTGCGTGCATTCCACCACAGCTCCCCAGGTTGCTCACTTAGGAACTCAGGCACTGTGTGGCTAAAAGACCCCCCCAGCACCCCCAATCTCATTGGTACCCTGTGGACTACTACGATGTGCCACACTATGTTTGATCTGGAATGAGGCTCATGAGGAGGGCAGTTGTGATGTGCTTGCAAAGTCTGCACGCCCTGATATCTGTTGAGTTTGTCTGGTCATCATGTTGTACATCCTCATTGCAGGGGGTCATGAGGGTCGCATCGTTGTTCGACGGCACTGCATGGGCGCTCGTCACGCCAGAGCACCTCTACGCCCTGTCTGCAGCGCAGCCCATGGGCAACACAAGCTACCATGCCGCCCTCTTGGATGCCTACCGCGGCAGTCACCAGTCCTTTGCGGCTGTGCCAGACGATGGCTACATCATGCAGGTAGCCAATCCAGACTGCCCCTGACAGTACTTCAGGCTGCTGGTATATCAGCCTCCAAGTGTGCTCTTCGCTGTGCTGCTGCATGCCAGGCCGTGGCTTGTCAATGACTGTTCCTGAGGGTATGTCCAGGGGCTACGCCAATCCCAAAGGCTTTTGCAAACCAAAGCGTATGTTGAAAGAGGGTATGGTGTTGCAGAACGTGGGGCATCACTTGGTGGGAGCAGGCCGGCTGCTGGACCTGAAGCAGCTGCTTGCCAGCCCGGGCTGGCTGGAGCGCAAGCTGCACTCCTACGGCACTGCGAGTGCTGTCGCAGACTTCAGACGGTAGGTGTCATGGATGCTTGCCACCCTTGTTCTCTGTCTTCCCTTTTCTCATTTGTTAGAGCCCTCAACTGGAAGAAAGAAGTCACGTCCCTGCTACTGTGACTTCTTCTTCGCTTTGGGAACTCTTGCTCGAGAGCCCTTTTTTGGAGGCAGCCCTGGCTGACCTCTTGTGCCATGCCCTGGAACTCCTGCTCCAGAGGGTAAGCCAGCATCTGGCTGAAACAGAGAGTGCTGATGTACTGGTCCTGGCAGGTATTTGATGGTGTCTGGCGACGAGGAGGTGAAGCTGCTGCTGGAGGCGTTCCAGATGAGCGTTAGCGCCTGCCTGAGTCATCCCCAGACCCCTGTGCTGCGCGCTCAGATGCTGGGCCGCCTTATGGCCGTCAACCTGTCGGCCAGTGTAAAGGTGAACGACTGTGCCTCTTGAAGTTGTGGCGTGTATAGCTACATGAATACAGTTTGACAATGGGTCATCAGGTGAAACCTCAGCAAGCTTTTACCCGAGTCAGAGCCTACAATGATCTGCACGTGGGCACCACTGACATATGCCGCACAGATCATCACAATCCCTGAAGGCGGGAAACGCTTTCTGAAGCGGTCAAGTCATTGTGGATTTTGGATGAGGAAAGAGCATTTGAAGCTGATCTTGAGCGTGTGCAGGAGTGGCTGGTGAGGGAGGATGGCGGAAGCGAGGACGCGGGACGGCATGCAGCGGCGTCTCCGTGCCTCTTCACGCGGACGCCATCACTGGAGCAAGCGGGCGGCCTGCAGCGCATGACGCTGCGCGGGCACACTGGCGGCATCTCCAAAGTTTTGTTGACGCCCGGCGGCATTGATGTCATCACAGGTAATCCCTCTACCAGAACTGACATGCAAATGATCTCATTGCAGAAACCAGGCTTGATGAAGCCTCCTCTGCTGCCGGCCTCATGCCGCCTTAATTGCACCTGCGTCATGTAACAGCCATTGTCCAGGTCCTCTCTGCAAGAGCTCATATTGAGCTCTGGGGAAGGCAGAGCGTCCCACAAGTGAATGAACACTTCCGCAGTCATTGGGTGGATCCACTTACGTGAGTGGTGCTCCTTTCCTGTAAGGAGGACTTTTGGGGTATGGCATTTGTTATCTGTATGAGGCACACTATCGAGTGTGGCTCACCATGGTGATGTCATGCATGCTGATAGAAGTGTTCTCGCAATGCAGTGTCGGCAGACAACACGGCCAGGGTGTGGGACATGGAGATTGGGGACTGCGTGCTGCTGCTCAGCGGGCACACAGGCCCCCTGACCAATGTGGCAGCAGCTGCTGACGGCAGCCTGCTCATCACCACATCCAGCGATGGCACAGCGCGCGTCTGGGAGCTGGAGAAGGGCGAGTGCCTGCATGTGCTGATTGGGCACACTGCTGCGGTGTGCACTTCTGCCCTGGTCCTAAGCATGGGACTTTAATCCTTGCTCATATATCTTACCCCCAAATGGATCTATATTGCAGTTGGCAGAGGTGAGGCTGATAAAGACCTGTATGATGGTACTCAGCCAACCCTTTCCAGGCAGCTTTAAGGTAGATTGGTCGGAAAAGCATTGGTGAACTGTTCTCAATCACAGCCCAGGAGGCTTGTACAGCGCCGCCGCAGATGAGCAAGGGTGTCACGCTGTAGTTATATGTCACCCTTACTGCATGTTTTATAGTGAGAAGCCTTGCTCTGCGGCTTGTGATGCAGCAACATGTCTCCTGCTAGCAGGGCTGCTGTCAAGACACACCCTGTGCCAAGGGTGCTCGTGCACGTCTCTGTCTTCCATCTGAGATTGACGCCTGATCCGCCGCGCAGGTGAACTGCGCAGATGTTGATGCGGAGGGGCGCCTCGCCATCACAGGCAGCGCTGACGGCACAGGGTGTGTGTGGGACTTGGCGTCAGCCACCTGTATTCACACCCTCTCTGGTCATGAGCACAGCAGCGGGCACGCTTCAGGTACTGCCTTCATGAGGAACAGCAAACGGCTTGGTTGTACCTCTGCTCCTTTCACAAAAGCATTGTTGGGCTGTAAGCCGCCCTTATGCCAACTTGCAATCATTAGAGGAGGGGTCTTTCATTTATGGTAGCTGCGCTGTTCCCACCTTATCTCCAACGCAACTTGCTGAGCTCCAACAGGGCTGTTCATAACAGTCCCATGCTGACAGGGTGCGTTTTGTAGCAGCAGGGCTTCAGAGCCTGAGAAGCTTATCATCTGAAAGCTGGACATCAACATGCTGAGATACTACAGCTACATGGCAGCACCACATGGCCCTGAGCAGCGCGCTGACCTGTGCAGGCGTCTGGGCTGTGGCGTTGACGCCGGACGGCCGGCGCGCCATCACGGCTGGAGAGGACTTCACCGCGCGGGTGTGGGACGTGCTGACAGGGCGCTGCACTGCCAACCTGGCGGGCCACAGCGGCTGGGTCGTGGACGTGGCTGTCACCTCTAATGGAACGCGCTGCATCACTGCCTCGCATGACGGCACTGCCAGGTGCCCCTTCGCTCCAATACTAAATAGCACACATTATATTGACTCGGCATCATCAAGATTATGAGACCTTGCCTTTCCCACCAAACAGATACAGCCAAACATACCCTTTCTCAGCGTCTTTCCTCATCTACTCAGGCAAGATAGGGATCCACTGTGCTTCCTGTTGTATCCAGAGGGGATGGCCGCTACATGGAGCTGCTCCCTCATGGATGCAGCTGGAAGCATAGCAGCACTCCTTCACCTCTTGCAGACATATGCTCAGCGCCAGCTGGCTAGAATCTCAGATCGAAAGAGCTTGGAACATGTGCAGGGTGTGGGACATCGCTCGGGGTAAGTGTGAGCGTGTGCTGGAGGGCCACACCGGCCGCCTGAACAGCGTGCGGCTGGGCCCCAACAACACAGCGCTGACGGTCTCTGACGACTACACAGCGCGCGTGTGGGACATCAGTGCTGGCACCTGCCAGCACGTCTTCAAGGGTGAGCCGCCAGCAGCCTCACACACTTGATCACAATCACTGCCCACCGCACTCGCAGGTGCTCTCGTTGACATGTCCTGTCCATTACCTGTGACGGGACAGTCAGCGCTGGCACTTGAGGGTGCAGGTCGCATGCAGAATTGTGAAAGCCTCTCTAAGTGCACTGTGTTGCTTGATAGATCAAGTCCTCGCAGCTGTGTAGAATGTGTATACACTCAGCTTTCTTTCCCGGAAGAAGCAGCTGTAGATGCAATGTCAGCCTGCTTGTCAGAACAGGTACCATCTACTCAACTGTCACAAGTAAAGTAGGCACACAAGCAAGGCAGGTGCACTGGATGCTCACTGGCGGGTGTTGGTGCAGGACATGGAGGCTGGCTGACTGATGGCGCCATTGCAAATTGCGGCAAGAGAGCCATCACGGCCTCGGGAGACGAGCTGGCTGTGGTGTGGGACATGGTCAAGGGCAACTGCCTGAATGTGCTGGAGGGCCATTCAGGCGAAGTCAGATCTGTGGTCATGACCCGCCGCGGCAGGTCAGCACCTCATGAGTCCATACCTGTGCTATCTGCTATTGTGCTGCATGCGTAGGGATTGTCAGCCTTCAATATGCTCCAGCGTCGTGGCGTATTCGGGAATGCCTGGTAGATTGGCGGGTGTGAGAAGTAACTGACAGCTAGGTGCGTCCCGTCGTGCAGGTTCGCAGTGACAGGGTCTGCAGACTGCACGGCTAGGGTTTGGGACCTGGACGCCACCTCAGCGCACACGCAGGGCACCCACACAGGCCGCGTCAGCGGGCTGGTCATCAATGCAGACACAGCTATCACCTATGGTGGGTCTGTACGCCCTGTCTCTTTGTCATCCTGACAGAACAATATCTGCACATGCCAAACAGAAGGTCGTCAGCTTGGTCTCCTGCTAAAGCTGGTCAAACAAGATAGTCTACAGCAGTCAGGATTTCTACTTGAGCAGCAAAGAGCTAGCCCTCATGCCTTGATTGCCTGCAAGACAGGCTGACTTAGACAGTTACATGTCGCAGGCAATGATGAGGCCATTGTGTGGGACACTGCCAAGGGCAATTGCCAGGCGGTGTTGCGCGGGCACGAGGCAAGCATGCGCTGGGCGGAGCTTGTCAGCAGCGGCCGGGAGCTTCTCACAGCCTCCGCGGACGGCATGGTCAAGCGCTGGGACATCCAGGGTGTCACCTGCAAGCAGACCAGCCCTGGTAATATTTCTGGCCTTGGCAAAAAGTGTCTCCTAACACTGTCCTCCAACTTATGAGAGAAGGGATGGCCTGATGCATGTTTCTGTGTCTCTGCGTCTCCTACTTTTTACCTTTGTAGCGCTCGGTGTAGCTGTGAGTCTTACTAGTTTCCCTACAAGCTGCAAGCAGACCCATGCAGCGTCAGAAAGCGGAATTTCAGGAGGTGTTGTGGGTCTGTTCAGGTCAACCTGGGAGCAGAGTGAAGTCTTTTGCAGTCTCCAGCAACGGTATGGTTGGGGTGACTGTCCTCTTCGACAGCACCATCTCTGTCTGGGACCTCAAGACCATGCAGGTGAGGCACATGACCCCCCAAATTGGCTTGTACCTTTACCCTCATATTTACACTTCCGCTGACAGCCTTACACCAGCTCCTGGCCACTGCACGGGAGCTTCACAGTGCCCTGTACCAGCATCTATCATGGGTAGCTGCTCCTTAGGCACCTGCTGTATGGAGTAGCTGCTTATAAATTGACAGATGCTGAGCTGTAAAGTGTGTGCGCAGCTGCGCTGCATGCTGCAAAAGCGCGGCGAGCGGGACGCCAGCCGCGTGCACAGCGGCGGCGTGAATGCAGCGCTCATCAGCCGGGACGGGCGCCGTGCGGTGACGCTGTCCAAGGACTGCACCGCGCGCGTCTGGGACCTGGAGAGCGGCACATGCAGCCATGTGCTTGTTGGTGCGTTGTCCGGATGGCTTCTGCATGTTATGGCTCTTCACCAATAGCATGTTCTGAGCACGCTCAGTGCACAGTGTGGTCCAGAGATTGTGAGAGGCCTGGTGGAGAGCAGTAGATTGTCTCAGATGTGCCATACACAAACAGCGGCAGCAGAGCAGTCAATATCAGCAGGGCTAGCAGGACTGGACCCACATTGCCTGGCAGCTGCAGGATGGCCTCACAATGTTTTTCAGACAGACAAGGTACAGCGTTGCCTCGCAACCAAGGTTGCTGAGCAGAAACGGCATGCATGTATGGGTGTGGAGTAGGGGTGTCATTCACCCGGTGCATATTGCTGTGCAGGTCACAGCGATGGACTGGAGACAGGGGCCATGAGCTGCGATGACAGCATGGTGCTGACGGCGGCTTATGACAAGAGCGCGCGGGTGTGGGACCTGGCTTCCGGCAAGTGCCTGGCTGTGCTGGCCTCCAGTGCCCAGGTACGCCCTTTCCTGGGCACCTCATGCCTGTGCTCCACCAGAAGCCATGCTCTCACAGTGGTCGCTGTTGCAGCTTGAAGGTTGTTCAACACAAGGTTTGAAGGTGCCCAGTGTCTCTTAGGCTGCTCTCCTGCAATGGGCAGTTCCCTGCTCCCATCATTGGGGAGGGGAAATTACAAGACCTGCGATGTCCTGCCTGGGCATGGAGGGCATGTGTAATGCGTGCAAGGGCAAGGACGGGCAGTGAGTGCGCATCTGATGTGCAGGTGGTGAAATGTGCAATCTCACCCTGCAGCAAGCTCGCAGCGACAGCAACGCAGGACCACAGCATACAGATCTGGGAACTGCCGTCTGGAAGAATCCTGCAAGACCTCACAGTGAGCCTGCTGCCCACCCATCTGTGTTTTGCAGTATCTCCATGGCCCTGATCAGGCCGTACCAGCATGAAGTGATCTTTGTGCAGGAGTGGGCATGCAACTCTGGTGCGTGAGAAGTGTGCTTTTCAGCTGTTTTGCTTGAGGTCGCCAGTGGGTCTGTTGAGGTCTTGGATGTCTACGGCAGTCATAGTAACCAGTGGAGTTTAGCATTGAGGCCGTGCTGCGTCTTGCAGGGACATGGAGATGACGTCACGGGACTGTCCTTCTCGCCAGACTCCGCAGTTGTAGTCTCCAGCTCGCGCGACTGCAGCCTCAGGGTGTGGCAGGTCTCAACAGGTGAACCTGCCCCTTCAACCCTCGCCCCCACATCTGCTGCTTTGTGCGAAATTCCAAGACAGGCGCCTACTTGTTGCCTAGTGGAGACACCCTTGCCTTGCAGGCTCATGCTCCTCTAGAGTCACGCAAACAATTATTGACCCTTGAGCAGCAGCCTTCTAAGTTGCGGGCCGCAGGGTCAAGTCCTGCCTTATTGCGAAGTGATGGGAAAATAATCAATACAAGCAGACCAGATGCATGTGCAGGTGCTGTGGATGGCTTCTTTATGGCAGACACAGGCCTCACCTGCTGCGGGTTTGCCGGGGCGCCCGGCAAGCCCATGACTGTGGTGGCTGGCAGCGAGAGCGGGGTCGTGCACTTCCTGGAGCTGCCTATGTAGGCGACAGGCTCTCATATTGGTCCCTGCCCCAAGCTTTTCATTCTGAGCCGGCAGATTTTCCTGGGGTATATGGCAGGCCACCAGGAAAGGCATCTTACGCACACCAGGAGAGGCAAGGTGAGCTGATGCCTCATCGCATGTGGAGGAGAGAGTGTGAGGGTTCCTTAGCGTGGTCATCGTCGCCCACCATGTTCGGCCATCTTTCAGGATGCCGCAAGCACCAAAGCTGGCCCCATCTGTGATGGGCAGCTCAAGAACTGAGCTACGTAGGCATGCCTGGAACAGCCGCTGGAGGGCAGAATCAACATCACCGCCTTCTGAATCCAATTGCAAAAATTCATGGGAAACTCATCCATTTCCTACACAAGCACTCAGCGGCCATTGAGTGCTGCCAAGCAAGAATGGCGTTTGGGCTCTGGGCATCACTAGTAGACCAAATCAGCTGAGAATTCCTAAATCCCAGTCCCGGCAGAACTTCTCACCTCGTGTCCGTCCCATCCTTTGGTTTGACGGCCCTTTCCATGTCAGCCTGGCGCTGGCCAAAGTGCACAGCAGGCTGGAAGCATGCATGCAAGGGCCTAGGGCCTCTTCAACACTTCCTAAGTCTACTCCTGAAAAGGATTATGTGGGATTGTGCGTGCGGCAGTCTGTGAAGATTGCCTGCGACATTGTCATGGTCTGTGCAACCATGAAAGCAAACGGTCCCAGCCCAGAGAGCTTTAGTGAGACACACATGCACCAGTGAGCAAGGCCATAGTTCTGGACATTCAAGATAGGCGGTGGGAGGAGTCACAGACGAGTTGAATTCACTTTGATCCACAGCAACGAATGATTGTTTACTTCTTTTTCTGTGCAGAGATCCCACACGCACTTCTGCCAGTAACACTAGCACTTCAAGATTGTAATGGAATGGAGTGCATCTGTAGCAGAAGACGGTGTTGCCCTGGTGGCAACCAATGTGTCAGTTCTTGGGACAGATGAGTTGCATGGTTGTGCTTACATCAGACCAAGCCATGGCTACAAGGCAAGCGTTTTAGTCACAGGAGATTGCTGCATTATAACTGTAATTACTTTCAGTTTCAAGTTTTCATGTAAGCAGTACCGCTAGCTCTTGTCTATTCTTGGGCGGATGGTGATTGTCTGCGCAGGCAGAGGTATGGCAGCCATACTACGGCCATCCAGAAGTACACATGCCCTACGGCTAGTGCTAGAGGGTTCCATTAACGAGACCAATGGTGTCAGAGGTGGATTGATCACTTGCTTAGTGCACCGCTCACGTGATCATGAGGGCGGAATGTCGTTCTAGAAGATCTGTGGGAGCCTTTTGGAGTGGAATTATGGTGCTACGAAATGTAAGAGCTAATGCGCTGGATGCCATCTGCTACTGGCACATGTGGTACTGGCCATGTAGTGTCAAGTGCTGCATGCATGTTGTACTTCAGGCAGCTGGATTGCACAATGCACAAACCATACAGGACAAATCAAACTACTACTGTGGCAGCAGTATGTTTCCTTGCACGAGTTGTGCCAGGCTCGAATATTCCAGCCCCAGCACAGAGCAGGTCTCCGAGATCCTATATGCTCTCCTTGCAGATTCAAGTACTGAACTCCGCAAGCTTGTCAGCTGATCCACCAGCATGCTCACACTGATGGCGTTATATTGTTATAGACCCAGGGCGTACTGTTGGAAGCAGCCAGCCCTCTCCAGTCAGACTTAAGTTCTCAGGGCACAGCCGGACAGCTACCCAGTGCTCGACGAGCTTACAAGTCATTTGTAACACGCGGCTCATCTCGAGGAGTACCAGTGATGGCGTCCATTTGCTGTGCTCTCGGGCTGGCGTCTTGCTAAAGGAATCTTTGACCAGATGCGACAGGCGTATGTCTATACAGTTGAGCCCCTGTTGAGAAGGCCCCTCCCAGCGTTATGACCAGGTCAGCACGCAGGGCATGGCCGCCTGGGGGTTTGGCCGGAATCAGCTGTGCGCAGGTCTGCAGGAATCAATGCAATGCTAGCTTTCCACTGTTGAGCTTCCAAGCAGGCGATCCTGTGTTGTCAATGCAGCATTGACTTTGACGCAGAATATGACGCACCAGATCAGGAAACGTTGACCGTCCAGCCCTAGCTAGGGTCTATGGTCTGACCTAAGCTCTCTTTGCACCAGACTTCCTACAAAGTAGCATCCCCTTTGTGTAGGCAAGACGTCAATATGGAGAGTTATAGTCAGAGTGTTGGGGCCAGCATGGCAGCCGAGCGCCGGGCTTTTCTCGGGAGCAAGCCCGCAGTTGCACTCCCCACAAGGCGGCAAGCCCTGCACTTCAGGCGCCGCTGCAACACGCAGGCAATATTGGAAAAGGCCAGGGAGATAGTTTCGCCTTCTAATGGAGCATCTAGCACATCCAGGCCGTCCAAAGATCCATCCAGTGTTCAGGCTGATGTGCTGCAGAATCTGGGTGAGTTACTCTTTCGACTGAGGCTGCAATATCGGGCAAGGATCGCCTTTGATTACATACAAAGTCTAACAATGATCCTTTAGATATTAACCATTCCTAACGGCTACCTGTGTGTTTGGCAGAATTTGTCGTTGGAGCTCCATCAAACAAAATCCCCAACGGCCTGGATGCAAAGTCCGTGTATCGCGGAGTTGCCGCAAGCGTCAGGGAGCATCTTATTGATGCCTTCAACCGCACACAAGATTACTGGAGGTAATTCCCTTCTCAACTATGATTACGAGGGAAACGCGCGCGTTGATCTGGGGGGCCACTTGTTACAGAGGCATCCCGCAGAGCCTGAGAGGCGGCCGTCAACAAGGTTATAGGCCAAGGGCGTAGACCCTCAGTTTTGTTCCGCCTAGTTTGGGTAGAGGGACAATTTTGGAGAACCCTGTGCCACAGGTGCCCTAGACAGGTGGCCTATCAAAACTTGAGCCTGACATGGCATGCACCTTGCACTTGCATTCTGCTGTATCGATCAGCCTCTTTAAGGAGGGGCTGACCATAGCCCTCACTCCAAAATCTGGGTTTGCGCAGCTACAGCCACGGGGCTGGCTAAGAGTGATTCCGGGTTGGCCGAAAGGGGTAGCATGTGCAGTAGGCGCAGCTCTCTCGTGACACTCCTCATGGACGTGTGGCGTGTCTGCGCAGTGAGAAGGACCCAAAGTTCGTCTACTACCTCAGCGCGGAGTTCCTCATGGGGCGCTCTCTGATGAATGCTGTTCAGAACCTGGAGCTCACAGGTGTGATGCTGCACATCATGCACCTCTGGCCTATCATGTTTGCCTCTTGTAAAGGCCCTGGAAGCAGCCCAGATAGGGCAGTGGTGTTGGGATATCGAAATAGGCTGCTCAAGACCCGGACAAGCGCCTGCAGTAGACAAGCCTGTACATCTGTGCAGCAGCAGGTGTACTGAGCAGTATGCAGGTTCAGTAATGACGGCTCGCTGCCTGTCAGGCGTGGGTGGACATACGCTGACTTTCCCTGCATGTGTCAAGACAAGCACCTGCAGTGGAGCTGTTCAAGCAGCTGTGTCCTCCTCGTAACCAGCTACGCATAAGCAGCTAGTATGAGTGGTCTTCAGCTGCTTGACAGCTTTGCTGTGGTGTCAAATTGTAGACACTGTTAAGGACAAAGTAGCGCTGGGCAATGCAGCCTGGCTGTCTGTAAGGCACTGTGCTGATTGGCTCTGTGTGCCACAACAGGTACGTACAGCGAGGCAGTTAAGCAGCTCGGGTACGACCTGGAGACGCTGCGGGACGCTGAGCAGAACGCAGCGCTGGGCAACGGCGGCCTCGGGCGCCTGGCAGCGTGCTTCATCGACTCCATGGCCACGCTTAACCTGCCCGGCTGGGGCTACGGCATCCGCTACAAGTACGGCATGTTCAAGCAGGTCGGCCTTGCATGCACCATCTTCATCAGCTCAGGACCTGTGTACTCTATTCCCCATGCCCTGTCTGTACAGTCATGATAGTATGTAGCAGATCTTCTGCACGTCTGCCCCATGCCATGCAGCCTGCTTGGAGGCTGAGTCCACAATCAGCTTGCAGCAGATCATCTGGGCATTACAAAGATGTGTGCTGTCCTGTCCAAAAGGATTGACAGAAAACCCAGGGCATGCTTCCCTAGCACTTCCTGGTGAAGCAACGCCAAGGCCAGGATGTCCTTTCTCGAGGGAATAAGTTTGGAGGGGTGTATCCTGCAAGCGCACATATGAGATGCTTCTGAAAGGAGGTGCAGCCCCCACTGATGTAGCTGCTGATTTGCAGGCCATCGATGAGAAGGGCTACCAGCAGGAGCTGCCCGACATCTGGCTGAGCAACGGCAATCCCTGGGAGATTCCCCGTCCGGACATCACCTTCAAGATCGGCTTCTACGGCAGCGTCGACAACTTTAAGTGGTCCCCTGGCGAGACAGTGAGTGGCTCTCTAATATATGACCTCCTCGCGGCTGCTCACACAAAGTTTGAATGTATGGGCAGTTCTAAATAGTGCATTGAAGGCCTGTTACTGTACAGAAGCTCGAGCTGTTACGTGCAAGCCTGGGATCAGGCCCAGGATGTTCGAACTGTACAACAGCCCCCTATCTTCATGCAGTAAGAAACAGATTTGTGTGGTACCTTGCAGATCATTGCAAAAGCCTATGACAACCCCATCCCGGGATACAAGACCGCGACAGTAGGCAATCTGCGGTTGTGGGAGGCCCTGCCAGTCGACGAGTTTGATCTGACAGCCTTCAACGAGGGCAAGTATGACAAGGTGAGCCAACCTCCCGTCTCCTCAGGAGACATGCTTCGAATGCTGTACAGCGCAATTGGGTGATGTCCTGACTCAGCTGGGCGCTGGAGCATGCACCTGGAGGGCTAAGCTAGGATATGCAGTGCGCAGCAGTCCCTACAACAACTTCAGCATGGACATGCAGAATGTAGCGAAGGCTCTGAGAATCATTGCTGGGTCTCCTGGTAATCACGCTTTATAGGCCTTCCTGCAGACCATTCCTGGGTCTTGCATTGCAGGCAGTTGAGCAGAGGCGGAAGGCAGAGGACATCAGCGCCGTGCTGTACCCCAATGATGCCACCGAGTATGGAAAAGAGCTGCGCCTGAAGCAGCAATTCTTCTTCGTCTCTGCCTCCCTCCAGGTCTTGCTCCCGCCTGCATCCCTTGCCTTGCCTCTGAGCTTGATCTCATGGTGCTTTCACTCAAGAGAGCCTGTAGAAGCATGCTTGACTTGCAAAATTTCCCTGCTGCTTGCTCTTTCATGCATTGCTGCCACAAGGTATCAGCACCTGAGTGCAATTGCTTTGGCTCCATCATCCGGCAGATCTGAGATGCGTTTCGGGAAGCATGCATTGACCAACAGTCTGTTAACTGCTTTGACATGCAAGGCGTCATGTCCCATCCACCCTGTTGCCCTGCAGGACGCTTTGGCAAGATTTAAGGCAAAGCACAGCGACAACTGGCAGCTGCTGCCCGAGAAGGCTGTCTTTCAAATGAACGACACCCATCCCACGATTGCCGTGGCTGAGCTGATGCGCCTGCTCATTGACGAGCAGAATCTGGACTGGGACACCGCATGGGGCATCGTTCAGAAGGTACAGCCTCATCACTACAGCTCTACACCCGATTATGCATTGGCATGCAAAGGCTGTGTCACATGAGTCTGGCCTCACACCTTGTGCTGTGCATTCTAGAGGATGTTGCTGTTGTGCATGGGAAGGCGAGCTATAGTGGCAATCCTGCTCATAGCCAGACGATGATGTGTATGCAAGCTTCCGGGCAGCTTTCAAATGAATAAGGCAATGGGAGGAAAGCAACCAAGGGAGTCCATGACTGAACGTGAGGCCACGACAGTCGGATAACAAAGCAACACAATGCTTCTGCCTCGCAGACGCTGGCGTTCACGAACCACACAGTGATGCCGGAGGCGCTGGAGAAGTGGCCGGTGAAGGTGCTGGGGAAGCTGCTGCCGCGCCACCTGGAGATCATCGACAAGATTGACAGCATCTGGAAGGACTCCCTCAAGGTGTGAACCTGGCCACTGCAGTGCGCAGCTGCCGATGTCTAGTGAAGGGCGGAAAGAGCTTCAGTGCTTGCCAAGTTCTGGGAAAAGGGTAGACTTGGCACCAGATGGTGGATTGCCTGCTTGAATGTACAAAGGCCTTGGTGTCCAGCATGTTGCACATGTGTAGCTCCTAATCTTGGAGCTAGCGCCATCCTTTGTGCATTCAATCAGTTTGGAAACCATTCGCTGCCAACCCGGCCAAGGAGATGCACCTCGCCACATGAAGGATGCCGTGAAGGGGCCTATGCAGCTACCCACCTTTGAAAGACTGGACCTGCAGGAGAAGGTCCTGGCCCAGGTCGAGGAGATGCACAAGAAGAACCCTCCCAAGCCCAAGGCGGCCAAGGAGGTGCCCCTGGCCAAGAAGGCAGGCGCTCCTGCAGTGCCTGAACAGGCCGAGGAAGAAGAGGAAGAGGAGGAGGAGGACCCTGTGGAGGCTGCTCTGAACAAATATGGCATCATCACGGAGAACCCCTGGGAGAAAGGCGTCAAGTGAGTTTCTGCTTTACCGCCACACCATACTCGATACGGGTCTATCAGAGAGCATCTTCTCCGCATTAACTAATCCCGTTTCCAAGTACGGCAGCATCACAGAGGACCCCTGGGAGAACGCGCCACCTAATCCCTTTCACAGCTGTCTACCTTTGACTTTGCCAAGTGGTCACCTGTCAGCGTCCTGAAGCACACATCACAGAAAAGAGCATCCCTGGAGGTTATGTACAGCATTGATTTCCCAAAGGCTTTCTGCCCATTGGCACGTCGTGTGATCGCTCGGCGTCAGTGTGCATTTGTGTATGTGACCAATGCTCACTGACGTAGAGCTGTTTACATCCCATGTGCCAATGGCAGCTGGAGAAGCATCTCGGTTGGACAGCATTTGTCAGCATTTTGCAGCTTTTGTCCAGGACCGGCATATCCCCGTAGAGATGGGTGGGATTAAACATTTGCACTGCCTCAGCTTTAGATGAATGCTATCCGAGCTGATCAAGAGCCCTGTTTAGATTCTGGGAGGATGGTGAGAGCCTGCGCCTGTTCCTGCAGGCTGGTGAACATGGCGTACCTGGCTGTGGTGGGCAGCAAGGCGGTCAACGGTGTGGCTGCCATCCACTCTGACATCATCAAGAGGACCATCTTCAAGGTGGGCACAGTACTGTGTCTGCTTCTCCTCTCATCTGAAATGCGCTGTCCTGGCTTGCCTCAGTGACATCTGGTCTGTGTCTTGCGCAACACGGTCACTATGGTGACACAGAAATGCGAGAGGGCAGCCAGTAGGCAAGATGCGTCTGAGCAAGCAGTTGGTGCGCAAAGGGCAAACTCAAAAGATGTCTGTGCCTACCCTTGGCCAGGTGGCCCGTTACGCAGTCACAGCTTGTGAAGGAGCCACCTTCCAAAAGCGGGAGTATGGGCATCTGTTGAGCTCGCTCTTGTCTTACATGGCCAGATGTGGAAATGACACCGGCAAGCCACAATTCGATTCACAAAATGGGGTTGGCAACTGCAGGACTTTCTTGAGCTGGCGCCGCAGAAGTTCCAGAACAAGACCAACGGCATGACGCCGCGGCGGTGGCTGGCCTGGTGCAACCCAGGCCTGGCAGCGCTCATCACAGAGACCCCTGCACCTCTGAGCATATACTGAAATGTGCGGGTGCCTGCAGGACTTCTTTGAGCTGACGCCGAACAAGTTCCAGAACAAGACGAATGGCGTGACGCCGCGGCGGTGGCTGGCTTGGTGCAACCCCGGCCTGGCAGCGCTCATCACAGAGACCCTGGGCACAGACGCCTGGCCCAACGACCTTAACCTGCTGACTGGGCTGCGCCAGTACGCCGATGACAAGGACTTCCAGAAGAAGTGGCGCGCCATCAAGCACGAGAACAAGGCCCGCCTGGCCGCAAAGATCAAGGTCAGCTCTGCGCTACTAGCCACCAGGATTCTCAGCTAGGTGTCTGCTTTGTATGTGAGTGCTTCTTAAGAGGTGGGTTGTGTACAAGAGTCTTGGCAGACATGCCTGTGATGGCTTATGCCAGGCCCTGTTGTCTGCCAAGAGGGCCTTGGCCTCTTTCCATTCAAGGTATGTGTGCCAGGTGGTTTCAAGCTGGGAAAGCCTATGTTCTACACCCGATACACCTAGCCTATTCAGCACCTAGCCTTTTCAGCATATGGAAGGCCATACGCACCACTACATGCTGACACGCAGGCAGGTGATGCAGAGAGCCAATCTGCTTTACAGATATAAGCCCGCCATGCCGTTGCATGATGGTGCATATCCTTCTGATGCAGGAGCGGACAGGCATTGACTTGCCAACAGAACCCCTGTACGACATCCAGATCAAAAGGATCCACGAGTACAAGCGGCAATACCTCAACATCCTCTCAGTCATCTACCGGTACCACGAGATCAAGACCGCCAGCCCTGAGGAGCGGAAAAAGGTGAGCTGCACCAACCTTCCATCAATGGTGTGATCCTTGAAATTTGTAAGCTCTAAAGAGCCGCCAGCTTTTTACCAGCAGATCGAAAAGGCACCTGCTTCCACACTGAAAGTGATAGCATTGTCAAGCTTGGAAGCAGGAACGCCGAACTTCTCATTGAACAGAAGCATACAGCAGAGAAGTAATACCCTCTGCACACATGTGTGCATAAGTCGGGCGCTCTCATGCGCTTGCCATCGATCCTCTGGAGAGACAGAGCTCCAAAATACTGGGGCCTGTTGACTGCGCGCACAAGGTGTTAGCCTGAGACTAGGCAATCACATTCACAGAGTTCATGCCAGCATGCCCTCATGTGCGTGATGATGTGCAGTTTGTGCCTCGCGTGACCATCTTCGGAGGCAAGGCCGCCTCTGCGTACTACATGGCGAAGAAGATCGTGCGGCTAATCAACCGGGTGGGCATGGTCGTGAACAAAGACCCGGACGTGAAGGACTTGCTCAAGGTGAGGCCACCTCCACTTCATCACTCCTCAGTTGCCGTCCAGTCATCTGCACCACAAAACAAGTAATCACGCGGTTGCAGGCACCTCTGAGCCTTGTGCTGGCCATGTGTCACACTCAGAGCATAGCAGCAGGGTCCTCTCCGGCTGCACCCTCAGAGGCGGCTGCGTTGTGTCACATAGCAGCGTGAACAGCCTGTTAGGGTGGTGTGGATATAATTGGGATCCAAAAGACTCGAGGCATCCTTGCACAGCTGTATCAGTCTGTGCTGCTGCTTTGCATTGAGCTGGGAGCTGGTCAGCGTGTAGATATCGTTGAGGGACTGAGGTAGCTCATGTGGCACAGGTGGTCTTTGTGCCAGACTACAACGTGGACTGGGCGGAGGCTCTGATCCCCGCAGCAGAGCTGTGCCAGCAGATCAGCACGGCCGGCACGGAGGCCTCCGGGACCTCCAACATGAAGTTCCAGATGAACGGCTGCCTCATCATCGGCACCATGGATGGGGCCAACATTGAGATCGCGGAAGTGAGTGCCGAGCATGTCTGCCCGCCTGCATGCATGCACACATGCCTCATGGAGCAATCCTGCCCAGCTTGAAAGGGGTTGGCTGCAAATCATAAGGCTCGAACACCTCTGATTGTGTCCTGTCACACCTCTGGGTATCCCACAATCACCATATGGTCCTGCCATGAGCCAGCACTTTGGATGCGCACGATGCAATCATTGCCACAGCCTATCATGGCTAGGAAGACTCCTCCATTGTGATGCAAAGCCATTGCAGAGCGCTCTAAAAGGTGCTGAAGTGGGAAGGTTCTGACTTGCAGGAGGTTGGGAAGGAGAATCTGTTCATCTTTGGCATGGACGAGAGCGAGGTGCCAGCCTGGCGGGAGGGCAAGCGCGCAGAGTGGAAGGACTACGATCCGCGCTTCGTAAAGGCACTTGACATGATCAAGGACGGCACCTTTGGGGACGAGGAGTACTTCCAGGTGAGTGATTCCACATCTAAGTAGGATCATGCATGGCTTCTCAAGAATGTGCTGGCGGGTCTGTTAGGTCTTAGAAAGCTAGTCATGAGCTTCCTGAAGGCTGTCTGCTGGGGCCTGTTCTGGGTGTAGACAGGCATCGTGACACAGCTGTGTCTTCTGATGCCAGGCCTGATGTCAGAGTTCGGCCAGGTTCTAGCAGACATGGTGGTGAAGGAGCCTGCAGTTGAGTGTGGAATGGCCGTGCAGGATCTGGCTGACTCAGTCAGCGACATGAGCAAGTCCAATGACTGGTTCCTGGTGGCGCCAGACTTCACAGACTACATGCGGGCACAGGTCAGCCCTCGCGTCTGGCGTTCTAATCCTCTTAGACTGCTGTTTGTGTTGAGATGATAGTCGTGACAGGTACTGGGAGCCCAGCTCAGCATACCTTAATGTAGCTCATGATAGTGACCTTCCATGCCATTGATGCTGGAGCAGCAGGTCATGTCATTGCACTCTGCGTGAGGGATTTGATCAGGTCAGGTGTCATAATACCATGTGTGAGATGGTTCCTCTGCATGTGCGCAGGATGACGTAGACAAGATCTACCAGGATCAGGATGAGTGGACCCGAAGGTCCATCCTCTACACAGCGGGCTCCGGATTCTTCAGCTCAGACCGGACCATCAAGCAGTATGCGGACGAGATTTGGGATGTCAAGCCTGTGCCTGTGCCTGCGGCTTGAGGCATTCAGTCCCAACGCCTGCTACATGTGCTCCTGGCTCCAGTCTGAAATGGCTGGAGTCCTTTCTGAGAGGCTACATCTGGCCAGCCTGTCTGAGGTCCTGACATTTGCTGGAATGGCACTCAAGTATTTTCAGGCAGCGTCAGCAACATGCTTCTGAGCTGACCCTGCTGTCCTAAGAAGGGCATGTAAGGACTATGCGCCCTGATCAGAGGGATTGCTCTACTAGCATTGCGTTTGGATGTCCCCAAGGGTGTGAGAACTGCCTTTTCTGTACCTCGCATGCATAGGATCCTTGTTGCTCTAGGGTGTGCTTGTAGCAGGAACCTAGGACATGAACTAAGCATGGTGCTGTAAGCCAGGAGGCAGCATCCATGCGTATCAAATAATGCCTACACTAGGGCCAGTACTTGCAAGGCAGTCTTAAGGTAGGTCGTGCTTGATATTTGAAAACATAGTGTGGTGCACGATTGTGCGCACACTGTAGGATTCTTTGAGGCTGCAGACCATTTTGCAGGCCTGTGTGCCCACTGTAGATGCAATCATCATTGAAATGGCAGGAGAGAATGTGCTGACAGCAGTATGGCCCAGGCCTGTCAGCAGCCGAATTTGAAGTGTGGGTCATCTGATAGCGTAGCGGCCAAAATACAGCTGCATGTAGACTGGCCTTACACGGATCAAATGCAAATCAAATTGCCCAATCTGGAACCCCTGCCCTCCTCAGCACACATGTACATTGCTGTTGCCTGTGACATTTGCGACACTTTTCCTGAAGTAAGGGAGGATTGGGTTTCAAATCAGGCAGCTGTCATTCATGATGATTTTCGGGTGCGTCAGGTGCGCAGTGGTGGTCTCTCAGGAGATAAATAGACCACCCTGTGTGGGGGAGGAGGTTGTGCCAGGATCCCCGGTCGTGTTGGTGTAGTGCCCCCAGGAATTCCTTGCTCCCAACCCCTTTGACGGTCCACACTAGAAAGGCTGTAGGTGTAACCGGGCATCGCCAGGCTGACTGGACTATTGCCAAAGCCCATCGAATCCGCGTGCGCACTCACAAGGTCTCTTCACGTGCACAGCGCTTGCGGAAAGCGTCTGCCTTCTCACTGTCTCGATTGCCTGTCTCTTTAGTGAGGAAGGATGCTCACAGGCTGCAGTTGGGCAAGTCGGCCAGATGGGCTGCCCAATTACTATCGAAACCTTCCGGAACACCGCTGCCTTCGGCCATACAGGCTCTCGATACGCGAGGAACAAGCGAAAAGACTTCCGAGCCCCCTTGAAAAGGACTATTAGGCGTCATGTTCTAGCAAGGAATGCTGACCAGGTCCCTTCTGGTAGCTGGCCTCCTGCAGTCAAGGACGCCCCCCAGCGCTCGCTTGTATAGGCCCCTGAAGAAGAGCCTTTCTTGCGTTTTCTCTGCAGCAACACCGCAGCGCGAGCAGTTCGCTGCTGCCACAGCACATTCACAGGCGCATTCAATGGCACATGTGGAAGCACTGCCACCAGCCCCAGTGCTGCAGAGGGACCTCTTCAACGAGAGCCTGCAGCTCAAGGCTTTGCGCATCCCGAAGAAGGAGTGTCAAAAGTACATGAAGCTCTTGGCAGGGTGCGGAGAGGGACCTGTGCCCAGTGTGTACCCCTCCATCTTAGAGATGATTCAGCAGCTTTAGACTGCCTCTTTCCCTGCAGGTACACTTTTGAAAAGCCCAGATTACGATGTATTCTACCTGATGCAGCAGGACCAGAGACTAGGCTCTTGTTGCTGGCAGAGACAGTGCATGGGAGAGGTACCTTTATTGCTTCATCCGCCTGTTGGATCAGTCTGTCAGAGTACCTTGAGCTTACCATACCGTGACATCCCCTGCATCTGCGCACTCAGTGTCGTTCAGAGACTGACATTGACCTTAACAGATGTACTGAAGCTGCCATAACTCTGCAGAGCTAGAGCAGATCAAGGAGAAGCTTGCGGAGAGTAATATTCCCATCATCCCTTATGAGCTCCCTCTGGACTACACCTACTTTCCTGCTGACTACATCTTGAAGGTGAGGGCATTCACCGTCCCGGGCTGGCAGGGCTGTCAGCTGTCCATGCCTGTTGCTGTAGGACTAAGCCTGCAAGGAGCCGCTCAGTGCAGTGTCTGTGTGTCTGCCAGCCACAATTAATATACAATGAAGACGTGGGCACTTCACTTCCCTCAGGGAGGACCTTCTCCATGCCTGTCGCTGTAGAAGCGAGCCTGCGAGGAGACACTGAATGCACCCTCTGGGAGAAAAGGAAAGTGCCCACATATTCATTTAACAGTGGCCGCCAGGTATCAGGTGTCCATGCTCGTTGCTGTAGGACTAAGCCGGCAAGAAGACACTGAATGCGCTGTCTGTGTGGCGCAGAAGCTCCTCCCGGAAGGCTGTGAGGTGCCCACGTCCTTTGAGAGTGTGGGCCACATAGCTCACTTGAACCTGAGGGATGAGCTACTGCCCTACAAGCATGTCATCGGCCAAGTGCTGCTGGACAAAAATAGCTCCATACGCACTGTCGTCAACAAGGTAAGCTCTCAACTTCCAGCCCATGCAAGTAATGCGATGCATGCAGGTAGACTGCTGCCATCTCTGGTGATACTGTGATGCATTCTTCCACGCCCGATTGGAAGAGTCCTGCAAGGCCTCTTACACTGGATCCGCTAAGGCGCCTTCTGGCTGATGAGCCGAATAACATGACAGTGTATGGCTGCAGGGAACCTTGTCACCGGCATATCACATGAAGCTGATGTGCAGGTGGGCACAATCGAGAACGAGTTCAGAGTGTTCAAGATGGAGATTTTAGCAGGGGACTCAGACCTTGAGACAGAGGTGAAGCAGTACAAAGCCAGGTTTCGGCTGAACTACGGCGAAGTCTACTGGAACTCCCGCCTCGAGCAGGAACACAGGCGCCTGACGGACAGCTTCAGGAAAGACGAGGTGTGTTTCTCAGCTATGTGCATCGTGTTTGGAAAATTCCTGCTCTCGTCTCCTTGGAATGCATCGGCGCTTGAGCATCATGCTGCATGCCTGCAAGGGCATGATATGCCTCTGTTCAAGACGTGCATGAGGGGTATGACCGCGCTGTAATGGTTTGTGTTGTCTTGAGGGATGCAGTGCATCACGCAGGAAAGCACAAACCACTGCAGCAAGGCATCAGACCTCATGCGAGTCTTTGCAAGCAGGAGCATATTGTGCCCTTGCGGGTGAATAGCCTGATGCTGAGCATGGCATGTCCAGGATTTCCTGATAGACCCATTGCATCATTGCAGGTGATTGTGGACATGATGGCTGGGATTGGGCCTTTCGCAGTACCAGCAGCCCAGCGTGGATGCCAGGTAGTTGTGCATGCTTCCCACAGCTACATGTCGCATGTCAGCAACATTGTTGACTGCTCTTTTCTGTAGATGCAGAATGCCATGCGACCTGAGACTAAACCTGAAGATTGGCTGCTGAGCGTGGTTGAGATGTGTGCAGGTGTATGCCAATGATCTAAACCCCCGGAGCCACCACTACTTGGATATCAATGTAAAGCTGAACAAGGTGAGTTCTCTCACTTGTATTCATCTGGAATTGTATGATGTACGCTCAATGTAAGGAGCAGGACGCGGTGGACAGCACTTTGCAATTGCATAGTCTAGCCACCAGCTCTGCAGCACTCTGCTGAGGAGAGCTGCTGCACGCACAGGTTCAGGGGCGTGTGCGGACGTGCTGTATGGATGCACGGGCATTTGTGCAACAGCTCTGCCGGTCCAAGGCTTCTGGCACTCCCTGCCACGACAGTCCTCAGGTGCAGACCTGTATACTTTCATTGCAATGCCATATGCATCTGGCTAGCAGGGCGCCATTCGCAGGCATAAAATTTGTGGATCAGCAACATCTCATATCCTCCTTTGGCAAGTCATATCTGGTGAAGAGTCCCTGCCAAGCAAGAAGGGGCAGTGTGCACATGCCACTGCAAGGCAGTGCTGCTTTCTGGGGCACCACTTTGAGATGAGACCCTTGAGGAATGACTGGACAGCGGAAGAAGTGATCACACTGATGCAGGAGAGGGAGTGGGAGGTCCCGGAGGGGGGACTGCTCTTTGACCATGTCGTTATGAACCTGCCAGCATCTGCAGTGGAGTTCCTGGATGTGTTCAAGGGATGCTTTGATGAGCAGCGATGGCAGGAGCATCCCTTGCCGACCATACACTGCTACACCTTTGCGAAAGCAGACGAGTGTAATGCGGGTGGGTCTGTAAGTGGTCATACTGTAGCAACTATTGAGGTTTACTGCTTGCCAGATCCCTGTGTTGTGCTGCACAGCAAAATGAGAGGAGGCATCAGTGAGCCATGGCATAACTCCTCAGCTGGTCTGTATAGAGTGCTGAGGAGCAGAAGTAACACATGAAGGTAATTGCCTATTTGGCCACGATATATCCTTGCAAGTTACTATAAGTGCAGTATAAATATTAATTTCTATCTGCAGACATACAGAGGCGGGCGGAGGGCTATCTGGGAGGCCCAGTGGGAGATGACGTGAAGATACACCTTGTGAGGGATGTGGCGCCAAACAAGCGCATGTTCTGCATCTCATTCAGACTGCCAGCAGCGATTGCTTTTCACAAGCACAGTGATGCCACCGATGAGCCAGCTTCCAAAAGGACAAAGACAGACCAGTAGTATCCACAGCTTTAAAAGCTTGGGATTCCATGAGCATCTTTTGCGAGAGTCGCAATGTAAAAGATTGAAAGTCTTCTACCCATGTCCCACTGTATGTGACACTGCGAAAATCCCATCATTGTCTGAAATGCATCTGCTTGAAGACCAGCTACCTACTTGCCAAGCTGTTGCTGCAACAAAGCCTGCTCTGTGCACGTAAAAGTGGCTGCTTCAGAGCATCTATCTGAACAGATCACAGATCTATTTGAACTCATTAATGCGCAGTATCCAATCAGTACCACTCAGGTCAGGCCATAGAGCGCAAATCGCCACAGGGACAGCGTGAGAGGCACAAAAAAGAAGATCCCCAGAACGCCAGCAATTATTGCAATGTGAGGGGTCTCGCTCATCTTCCTCGCCACAGCATCCTGCATGCATGCATGAATATGAACTAGTCTTTCAGATGACAAAAGTCGCCCCTGTCCTGCTTTTGGTATTGTCACACAAGGCCTACTCAAATCTGGTCGCATGCTATATGGAGGGAAAGTTCCAGGCTCGTCGGACTTGAAGGACTATGTGCAACAGGCAGGTCAGAGATTGTTTACAGACAGCCTGTCACTCTGACAGTGTTCAAGCATGCATGTCACCTGCGCAAGCTCGACAGCATCTCCATCGTGCAGCGGGTCTCTGACATGCTGAAGTTGCATCTGTGATCATTACAGGACAAAGGCAAGCAGGGAAGGCTTACGTAGGACCCCGTCACGGCTTCCATGGCGCCTTCGCGAGCCGCCCGGCGAGCAATGGGGCTCAGAGATGCCTCGGCAAAGACGGTGGCCTGGGCGCCCACGAGCTTCCCAACAACTGCCATCGTCTTCTCATCTCCCAGCACCATCAGCCCTGCACCAGGAGGACAGCAAAATCAGCGCTGTGCTGAATCCGCTTCAATACCAGCCTGTACTGGAAGCCAGCAGCCGGCAGACACTGCCCTGTCGTCTCCGGAGAACTCATGAGCTGCCTCAGGCATGAGCTGCGTCAGAGATCAGCCAGAGGAGAAGGCCTTGTGATTTCTGTGATGACAGGTTCCGTGAACGTGCTGCAACACAGCTTCCCAGGGGTCTGCTGCTGCACACCTCTGGACCAGGATTTGTCTCAATGCTTGGTGTCAGATCCCACTGTGAAGGCAAGCCAGGCAAGAGTGGCAATGCTGTCCTCACCTTCCCTCACAGCTGCGCCTGTGCCCACAACTGCTTGCACGCGGACCAGGTTGGAGATCACCCCGACAGCCTCCTCGTCGTTCATGCTATTCAGGAATTCCTTGATGCCTCCATGCAGCCCCGAGCCCACATACCTGCAATGCAGCTCCACACCTTGAACCATTTGCTTGACATTGGATGTGTGCTTCCCTCTTAGCCAGGCATCACTAGTACGGGCTCTGGTGTGAAGTACAACAGGTTCTTCGGAATCTGGAGGAAGTCGGATCATCTGTACTGTTGGCATGCCCCACATGTCTATACCATCACAACTGTAGGTGGTGCAGTCATGACATCAGAACGCGTCTGTAGCACCAGTAGGCAAATAACGTGACTTAACAATGAAGATGGTGGGCCAAGGTTGGCGCATGAGACCAGCATACAATACTCGCGGGAGCTCAGAGTGAGGAGGGGAACGCACGACTCTACAGCGGGATGCTCAGCGCGGGAGTGTACATGCTTTGTGCGCTCCACCAGCGGCTTGACATCGTCAGTCACCTCCGGACTCTGGTGCACCTCTGCAGTGTCATCAGGCCCCTTCCCCTTGTCCTTGTGGTTGTGGTGCCCTGGGTTCAGCTTATGCAGAATCTTCTTTGCCGTGGACTCGTGGATCGCATTCTCCATGGTGCCCATTTGACGTTCCGGCTCCTCTACTGCAGCAGTCTAATCACAATTTGAAGCTTGAAACACGGCTTGTGACTGTCCTGCAGGCCTGCCAGCTGCCCCACTTGGAAGTTTCTGGGGGCTTTCACTCTTCCGCGGCTTGACTACGCAGCTGAGTCGAGTTTATCGTAGGCGTTATCGTGTATTTTATTCGAGGCTAGGGCAAGCGCGTGATGGGAATGATGCCTCACCTTTTGTACGAACCAAAAGGACTGCTGCTTGCAGCAGCGCTCTTCGACGAGCTGTCGCCGTTATAACGAAGCTTGAAGGTAATGGGTTCTGTCTTCACCCTGTGACTGTAGAAAATGAAAAGTGCATGCCCGAAGGCGCGCGTTCTGTCCCGGGCAGTGTGATGATTAGGGCTGCACGTGAGATCCCGTATTGACGTCAAGGATCATGACTTTTGGTCAGAAGGGGGGCATCTGGGCTGTTATCCACGCGAATCAACTACACTCGTGTCTTGTCTGACTCTCTTCACGGATTGATGGCGATGCGGAGGAGTGCACGCCGCCTGTTGAGGGCACCAGTGTACGTGAAAGCTTTAGAACGTGGAGCTTCGGTCAAGCTCCAGCTATAGCTTTACATCAGTCATTAGAGCTCTGGCAGCAAAACAGGGGCGGCAGGACGTCCGAGTCGGACCTGCACTCCGATCGATGGAAGCCACCGCCCGTCAACCCGAAGCTGCCAAGTCTTGGGTAGCTGCCGGCGCTGCTTTCATGCTCTGTTGCAGATACTGTTTCACAAGTAGGAAGTGCTGCTGCTTGCAGCACTGGAAGTATTTTTGCGGTACCAGAGCTCAGTATGACCCTTTTACGAGCCTCAGCAGCTGTCTTGATAAGGGTGCATTGCGCATCATTCTGCACGGCTGAGAAAAGCAGAGCGATGCCATCTCGTGTACAATGAGACATATCGCAGACCCGCTATGAAGGCCGAGATCACTGCTCCTGATACCCGGGAAGACGGTAGAAGCAACTCCTCAGCCAGGTGCGCCTCCCTCTTCTCCCATACTAGTTCATGTTGAAACGCTAGCTTTTGCGTAGCACTACGGCTCGACTGGCGTGAAAACATGTCTGCAGTCTGTCAATGCTGCCGCCTGTGGTCTCTGCAGGGCGCTCAGATGCGAGAGAGAAGTCCTGCACAGAGCTGATGGCTCAGCGCAGTGGGAACAAGGGGGCACCAAGGTCCTGGCAGCTGTCTATGGGCCCATGTCCACCCTAGCCCGGAAGGAGGATCCTGAGCGGGCTATCATAGAAGTCACATTTAAGCAGCCAGAAAGCCCATCAGGTGTGGTCGCTTGAGATCGACCCCACTCAGATTGGGCTTGTTCACAAAGCCTGAAGCCAATATGTTTGTAGCATTGAGAGCATTAGCTTCACATACAGCAAGCGTCAGACACGTGCTGCTTGGGGATGCTGCAGGCACAGATTTGGAGCGCCAATATGAGCATATCATACAGCAGACGCTGGCAGGCGTCATACAGACAGCCATGCACCCACGCACAGCCATCAGCGTCATCCTGCAGGTGCTGGAGCATGACGGCAGCCTGCTGGCATGTGCCCTGAATGCCGCAAGCACAGCGCTGACAGAGGCGGCTGTCCCAATGACATCCATCGTAGGTGTGATTCTGTGACCCACTCAGGCCTGTATCATCCTAGCACTGACCCCACTGCACTGCATGCATACTGGCATGGCCCTCTGCCCCATGCATGACGTTGCGGTGATCTCTGCAGTCTCAGCAGCTGTAGCCCAGGATCGGAAAGGCGATCTCCTGATCGACCCCACTCGTGCAGAGGAGGAGGTAATTGCTCTGTCATCCTGTGAAAGTCGCAGACGCAATGCAGTAGTCTGGCATTCATTACGCGTGCAAGCTATGAGCGCATGGCATTCAGGTCTGCATCACATGGTGCTCAGGCAATGCACCGTGCATATGGGTGGATCATTTGTGCCCGAGCCTTCTGGATAGCAGGTCTGACATACACTGAATTTGTAACGCTGATGCTGCAGGCAGCAGGAGCAACAGGCATGTTTACTTTCACAGCACGGGCTGAGGCTCCAGGCGCAGAACAGCTGACTGTAGCAGAGGACTGCCTGACAAGCATTGTGAGAGGCCCCACGACAACCGAGGGCCTTCTGCAAATGCTGTCCCTCGGCCACAAGGGCGCTCAGAGAGCAGCAGCTTTTAGCAAAATGAGCCTCACGCAAGCCTATGACTTCTTATAGTACCCACTGAGCCTTGAGCAGCTCTTAATTTGATACAGCGCAGCAGACCATAGTACACCTTGCTACAAGAAGCCAACCCCAGGCTGCTCATTAGTATCAGGTGGACTCCCCAGGTTGGACAGGTCTGGCAAGGTCAAGGGCCTCCAAACGTCTGCATGTCTCAGAAAAGCTCGCGGGATGTTGCAGCCTGTTGAGCTGCTGAACGAGCCACCTGGCCTCTGAGGACTCAGGGGCGGCCTGCTGAGCGGCATGCACAAGGCTGTACGCTGCCTGCATGCCGGACACATGCAGGGAGTCAGTTGCAGGCAGGCAAAAGGAGCCGTGCATGTGAATGAATGGAATAGGATGTCCGTGTGGCTGCTGGCAATGGAGCTTAGACCCAGCATGCTGCTGTCTGACATTCCTGAGAAGCCTCAGGGCTATTGTGTGAGGTTGCGCTGGGACGGCATGCGCCATGCGAGAGCTGCAACCATCCTGTAAGCAACGATGAGCAAATAAAGTGTCTGTGGTCGAGTCACGCACCTGGGCTGCTTGCAACCCTGCTGCATTGACACCATCAAGGGCCATTCCAATGTCATCCATGTGCGTTGAGATGCTTCCCTCATGTGATACGTCATGTTCAATCAGCTGGTGATGATCTTGCTCTGGTCTGAGGGATGGAGAGCTGCATGTGGTGGTCAGGTTACAGCAAGCTTCCAAGACAGGCTCCCAGAATCTGTGCAGAAGGTACTGTCGCAACGGCTCCCTAGCGCTCATGTGGCCATGCAGCACTGAGCGGATGAGAGCCTCTGTCTCCTGCACAATTTGCTAATGTAACATTCTCCTGTGCTGACTGTGCTGTCATGTAACAGTAATGAGTCACCACCTGATCTATAGCGCCTGAGCACTAGCACAAACGGTATTATTTCAATACCACCACTTGGGTTCCGTTACAAGTGGCGGATAGACTCTGCTCAAGCTCAACTCCGCTCTGTTGCCGCAAGCGGATGCCAAGTCAGGCCTGACGCATGTGGAACACACTGCTCACCACATCGCTACCCGATGTGAATCTATTCCGCTGACACTGACATCGCTCAGGCAAGTGCTTGAGGGCGCACCGGGGCACTGTATGCCTGCATGGCAACTTTGCCAGGCCATCGCAAGAAGGCTGGTGCTTTGGGGCCAAGCCCTAGCCCCACGGCAAATGTGCAACCCAACTTCTGAGTCGTTTCAAACGCTACAGGCTCGGGATCTGGCTCAGGAGCAAGCAGCGCGCCGACCTGCAATGGGCAAATTCCAGCTCACATGTGCAATTCAACTCCTCGCATCTTCCTGCACATTGTCCCATGCTGCAATATGTATCTCGCTGCTTGATCAGGAAGGGCCCTGCCCAGGCTTAGACAGGGATCAGCCATCGAGCTTGTAGCATGCAGGGCATTGAATATATTATATAACCGCCTCGCCATAGACAGAGAAGACATCCTCTGTCACCGCCAGGCGATCTTGGTTCACCCTGAGCTATCAGGTCGTGAGAATTTGAGAGAAACAAGTTGCGCAATCTCAAGCAGCACACCTGGGCCAGGTGCTGAGCTGCAGAGACACTAGCCTCCTTCAGCTGCGCTGTAAGCTCATGCACTTGCGCTTGCAATTCCTGCTGCAAGCGCATCTGCTCCTCTTGCATGTCCGCAAACCGCCCCTCAAGCTCTGACAGCTCATCCTGCCACGCACAGAATGTCTCAAGAAATGACAGGCTTCAGACCCTTGGTAGCCCTAGATGATCCTGGGTCAAAATATCACACTTGAAGTGTTCAGCAGACTCCTCTTCATAGCTGAGGAAGGGTGACACATGCAGACATGCATCCGCCGTTTAGCTGCAGAAAAATGGTCTGCACAAAGTGTTCTGCTGGTGCGGCCTGTCCTTGCATATCTGTGTATTGCTGATGTCATAACACGAGCAGCTTACCCTCGCAGAGTCAGCTTCCTGTTTCGCAGTCTGCAGCTCCGCCATGGGTACCATCTCAGCCAGGGTGTACACAACGTCAGCCAGCTGGGTCTTAAGGGCGGCGGTGCGCTGTTCTGCGAGAGCGCTCTGCTCAGCAGCCTTCACGTTGGCGATGTCGTACAGCGCCCGCAGCGAGTTGCCCTCGTTGCGCATGCGCAGCGCCTCCTTCCTGGCGCCCTTCAGCTCCTCCCTTGCTGCAGCGGCTTCTCTCTGCAGCAGCAAGCAGCACCATATGTACATTAACAGTCTCCAGGATGAGCCCTAAGCGTAGCACAGCACTCCCCCTAATGGCCAGTGTGCTGTCCTTCAGTGCTTCATGCAGTGCCTCTCTTTTGCCTCTCTGTATGGGTACATCATAACTAGGGCCGGCCTGACACGAAACCCTTGCCGCAGAGAGACTGTGGCATGTATGGGGTGACAGAAACGCACCTCCGCATCCCTGACTGTCTGCAGGTGTTGCTCACTCTCAATCTTCACTTTGTCCCGCTCGCGTTGGGCCTCGCTAAAGTGCCGCTGCGCCTCTCCCAGCTGCCATGCAAGCTCCTGAGCATGCTCCTGCAGCAATATACACCTCCGCATCACACAGTGTTGTCCAGCTGCGTAGGTGACCTAGCGTCATCTTGACGATTCCTATATACGTTTCAATAGACACAGTATCGGCGCAGGCTTTTGTCTACAACCCAGCTCACAAGCAAACTCTTCTGTCGGAGGAGCTACTTGGGCAAAATCCAGGGAGCGCAGATGCAGAGTAGCACTGGCATTTGCTCGACTCTTGCCTCATGAGCCGCTGTGGTCTTTTTGGACTCTTCATACTTCTGCTGAAGGTTGGTCTTCTCAAGCTCCAGGCGCTCCACCACTGTGAAGTAGGGCAGCTGTCTCAGCTCCAGCGTCCCATCAGCCGCTGCATAGTAGTTGCTGTATAGAGCCTGCCCTAAGCAATCACGGATGCGCCCGATTGAGATTGCTAGCTCAGGACAGACCTGCGCCAGCTCCTTCAGAAGCTGCACAGGTGTAAAACAGCCTCACATTGTATTTCAGACAGAGACCCTCATCACATCAGCAGCGCAGTGGCCACATTGAGTAGGCGTATTGCTTGAAAGCATGCATACTCATCAGTGCATGCAAGTACCGCGGTGCTTATATTGATGGTTCTTATATAAGAAACAGCAAGAAAAGCCCAAGCCACCATCCAATGTGCAGGCAGCAGCGCACCCGGCAACAGACAGCTGTAATCTCTGGTTGGGGTGAAGTGCAGGCTGATGCCTCAAGCTCTGTGGAGCTCAGGGAATAGCGACTGGTGCAGCTTGCAAAAGCCTCTGCCGCACGTACGGCAAAGGCCACAGCTTGTGACTGGTAGGGATGCCGCCCTGGGGTTGGCAGGGCATCGTCTGCCTGCTGCTCCCACGTTCTGGTCACAATGGCTCGCTCAGACCTGCAGCACTGTGTGGCTAAAGCGGGAGGCATGAAGACGACGTATGCCAGCAATAGAACTAGAACCTCATGCATGTGCATTAGATTGAGTAGGCATGACGTAAGCTCGGAGGACCTGCGCGTACTTGCTAGTGCCTGGTAAAGCATCTATCTGTCCATAGGGAGCAGAGAGTGCTTTTGCGTTTTCTCTTCTTAGCATCAAGGTGCCGAAGCGCTGTCAGCTCGGCCAGGCCTGAGAACTGGCCTAGATAATCACGGCCCCGAACATTGGACTGCAATGCATCAATTCCTTGGCAGATACTTGACCACAGTAGATATGATACAGTGCTATTCAATGCAAATGAACGCTTCGACGCTTATCCTACACAGCAACCTGTGATAGTGGCAGGGAAAATGCATGGTGATGACGACAACGCTCCGGGCGTCAATATAGGCTCAGTGCCGTTGAGAGACAATTAAGGGAGACGTCCAAAGCTGTCTTCAGCACTGTGTATACAAGGCAGACGTGCCATGTGATGTGCCTGGTGATTACAGCCATCTCCTAAGGCATCTGCTTTGGTGTGGAGGAGGAGTTGTCTAGATGGCCAAACCATAGGCTCCAAGACCTGAGGTAAAGGAGATCTTATTCGTCCAACACATCATGCGTGATATAGGAAGGGGCTCTGCGCACCGCATACTGTGCGCGTGCTAGTGGCTGTACAGCAGGGTTGCTCTGCAAAGCACTGTCTGATATAGGCTGAGTGAAGGTGCTTCAGGCATGGTCGCTTGCGCTACCTAGGATGAGCCTTACAACTTCTCCAGCCTCCGCCTAGGTCAAGAGCTGATCATGTGCCTTGGTGTTGTCAGTCGTAGGGCTGGCACTGGGTGTCTGATTGTTCAGACCCCCTGATGGGAGTTTGCTGCTAGTCGTACTTGAATTCAACAAGCCTTCCTGCTGATCGTTCACCTCTCTTGAGGCCATATCTACGATTTATGTAGGGAGTTCAAACGTGCTGTCTGACATGCCAAGGGAAACACGTACTGTCTCACTCAGGCATGGCGCTAAGCTCTTGCTGCTCAGCCTCGTCCACTGCTGCATGTTGCGTCTGCTGCCGCAGAGCATGCAGCTCTTCTGCAGGCATCTGCTCTGTCCCGTGTGAGTCATTGTGCCACGCTTGTGGACTCATTCTGCGCACTCTCGCTTTGCCACACGCCTATGACTTGCAGCTGCATGAGCTGTGCACTGTTGGTTGTTCGGGCATGCCCGTGCATCCATCAGGCATTGTGCCATGCCGTCTCACTTTGCCACGCCTGTGGACCCGTAGCCGCCTGAGCCGCGCACTGTGGCGTCCAGGTCATCCACCTCCTCCACTTCAGGCGTCATGATCCTCTCTAGGATCAGCTGCGCTATTCTGTCTCCTTTCTTTACTGCAAGGAGCACACAGAGATAGGGCACTGCAGAGCAAGATCAAGATGACAGCGCCTCGCTTGTCATGTCCTCAGATGGGGTGACATGGTGCAGAGTCACATGCAATGTCCTGTTGAGAGGGTCCTTCCAGCAGGGCATACTACAGAACAGGCAGGAGAGCCGTGCACAGCAATGTTCCTCGTCACAGAAATAGATGTATGCTGAAGCCCACACAGCACACACATCAATATGAGAGATGGATGGGACGTCTTCCACAGGCAGTGCACTGGGAGCTTTTGCAGCATCATGCAATTAGTGTGTGGCAGGTTGGTTTATCATGAAGGAGCACTGCTCACAGAGAGGCCACAGCGCCTCACCTTGAAAGTCAACGTCGCTGTGGTTGAACAGGACGACCCCGACCTCCCCTCTGTAGTCCTCATCCACAACGCCCGCGCCTGTGTCGATGAAGTGCTTCACTGCCAGGCCGGAGCGCGGCGCAATGCGCGCATATGTCTCGGCCGGGATGGCAATCGAGAGGCCTGTCTTCACCACTGCCTTCCCTCGAGCAGGGACATACGTGTCCTGTGCGCTGCAGCAGGCATTGAGAGACCTGTCAGAGCCAGACCATCTCCCATGAATTGATGTGATCCCCCTCACAACGGCTGCTGCAATCTAGCAATTTCGATAGAGACAGGAGTTTACAGTATAGAGGAACGTGTAGCAATTCCTGGTCAGTAGCTTGTGAATATATATGCCAAGAGACAGCAGCGCTGGGTGCACTTAGGAGAGACGATGACGCTTCTACCTTGCTAGGTCATAGCCTGCAGCCTTTGCAGAGCCTCGCTTAGGTAGCACTGCGTCAGGAGTGAGCCTTTTCACTCTGATTGTGCTGATAGGTGCGGGCGTGACAGCAGATGCGGAGAGCTTGGCCTTCTTTGAGGGCGATGAGCTGACGTTGTTGTTAGCACTCATGGGCAAGAGGATCCCCGTAGAAGTCGGTTCGGACATTGTAGCCCTGAAAGCGGATGACCTCTGCGCAAGCCGAGATGCCAAAGGAAGACACCTTCGCAAGCTGCTGAACGCCAGGATGTCTCTGCTTTACATTTATATATTACAGGCCGGGCCCAGGATGCCAATCTAAAGTTCCCGCTCTACTTGATGAGAGTGCTGCGTGTGCTTTGCCCAGTCAACGCAAATTCATTTGTTGACTCCTCAATCAGAGGCTCTCGTGCCCAGTCTGGCCTTTTGGCGAAAGTAGAAGACTTTTCAGACGCAGTCCTGCTCTTATATCGGTGCTTGCAGAATCAGGGGCTTGGTAGCAATCCTTGCTGAGCACTTTTTATAGAAGAGGGCGGGACAGCCTCAGGCATACCAGCTGATGTTGTGATTTTCATTTATCTGTTTCCCTTAAGCTGAATAACCTGCGCGCGTAGAAATAAGATCTAGCATTTTGCTCGAGAGCACACGTCTGCTGACGCTGCTGTCGATCTGAACAACATGCTGGCGTGGAAGTGCACCTCGACGCTCTTGCCAGCAATTACGATGCCAAGTTTACAGTATGGAGCCAAAGGGGTGATGGACGTGTCGGTGAGAGCGCTCTCTGTCGCTTCAGCAACAGGTGCGGCAACCTCCATGCTCTTCACACCAACTCTGCAGCCACATGCAACCTGAGATACCCACATACTAGTTTTAGGTGCTGCAAACATGCTCAGGACAGTCCTCACCAGAGGCTTGGCTGGAGCCTTGTCTCATTTGGCATTCAGTGCAAGCATTACGCCCATATATGCAGGCACTCTTGCTCCGGCAATGTCCAATGGAGCACCTCTCAGCTCGAAGACACCCACAGGGCAGGCCAGCCTCTTCAGCAGCAGCAGCGCCGGCTTTGGTGCCCAGAGCGATCTTACTACAGCGCAGCTCATGCATGCGGCCAAGATGGCGCGGCTCAGCGGCTTCACCTATCGCCCGGTGGAGGACCTGTCAGACTGGCTCAGCAAGGAGGGCCTGCAGCTGGTGGCCAGGGGGCAGACACACTTCACAAGGTCTGTTGCAGTGTTCCTGCCAAGGACCTCACGCAACCTCATTCATCACACTCTCATGGTGCCGCGTATCCTTGACCAGCATCCTGCAATGGCAGTGGAGCTTATAAAAATGCGCCTCGCACTACCGTAGCACTATAGCAAGAGCTACAACGGCACATCCTTATCATTAGCGAGCTCACAGGTGTAGACTGACTGGCTCTCAAGGCGCTAGGCATGAGTATGGCCATGGAGAGATCACAAATATTGGTAGAGCAGTATTCTTGTGCAGGTGGTTTGTGGCAGACGGTCGAGCGGATGGTCTGGAGGAGGCTTCAACATCTGGGAGGGAGCTGAAAGGGGGTGCTGCCAGAATAGGCAGGCCAGAGGAGCTATTCGGCAGCAGCCAGAAGAGGAAGCGGCCAGCAAGGCACCGGGTCATCATGCTTCGCGGAGTGGTGAGCACGTCCCTTGTCAAGGGAGCAGTACTGTGGCAATGTTAGAGTAATCATGCACATACCAGTTATGAATGTATTGACAGGGATGACCAGCACCCTGCATGAGCATGGATGCTGCGTATCAGGAAAATTACAGTACAAGGCTCCCCTCCAAAGCAGGGATTGCATAAGTTCTGGGGAGTTTGGAAGATGCCTGCAGCGTGAGGTGCATGTGCTGAATAGGCGTGGAGAGCGGGAGAGTTTAATGCCAGGCTCTGGCAGGACATGATCAAGTTCCTGCCAGCTTCCTTCGAGGGCAATCTAACGCAGCCGCGCAATGCTCTGGTCGCACACTCAGGTATAGCCCCTGTGCTACACAGCACGGAAAAGCTGCATGCGTCGAGATGTCCTTCGTGCTGTCGAGGTTGTCGTGACAAGCTAAGCACCGTTCCCCCCTGCACTTGGCATTATGTAAGCCTTCACTGCCAGCATCAACCAGTCTCCTGTGCAGGCATGAGCGACATGGCGCAGATGCTATTTCATGAGCTTCGCCCATTTCTGGTCGAAGCGCAAGCTGCTAACTTGCCTGTCACCCTAGGTGAATTCCTGAAAATCCCTCAGCATCTCTTTTGACCCCTGTCTGATTGTACAAAGGTGTCCTCTCATCCAGAGCGTGCCCAAGTCTGACAGCTCTCACAGGCAACCCCAGCAAGGGCGGGAGCCAATCGTGATCCAATGCCCGGTGGAAAGCAATCTGGCAGTGTGCACTGCTGCATTGCACCGTTGCAATATATGATATGCACTAACAGGGCCTGGCTGATGCAGGGGGGCATTCTCTAGGAGGAGCCTTTGCGCTGCTGATGCTGTGCATGGCCCGCGTGCGCCTGGACTATGATCCCAATGCCATCAAATGCTACGCCTTCGGGGCTCCCCCGGTCCTGTCTCTGTCAGAGAAGACTGCTGCACAGAATTGCATGTCGGTGGGTTGCTCAAGCCATGCTCTGACATCACAGTTGAATTCTCTGTCATCACTGATACCTGTTGACAGGCTCAGCAGAGACATGCTCTCCATACAGCCCTGCCTCCACATTCCTCAGCAACAAGCACAACCCAACACTATGCCTGATGTACCAGCATGTGCAGTCAGCTGCTCCATAATGTGAAGCTATGTTGCCTTTCTTATATGGCACAAGTCCAGCGCAGTGGGCAGCTGCACAGGCTCAGCAACCTTCAGACGGTGCTAAAAGCTTCGCATATAGACAAGCCTGATGATGCACTGACTGGCCCGTAGCTGTGCAGCTGCTGAACCTGCCGCCGGGCACGGTCAGGAGCTTCGTCCTGGACAACGACCCAGTGCCGCGCGCGATGCTCTCAGTGGACCCCACGTTCGCAATGCTGAAGCAGAGCGCGCCCATGTCGTGGGTGCTGGAGGCCCGCCGGGCATTCCTGGGCAGCAACGTCTCCTTCACGCCCGAGAAGTTCCTGTACGAGAATGTCGGAGATGTGCGCCTCCGGTCTTGGCCTTTCATGCCGTTTCACAACCCCTGCTCCTCCACTGTGCACTCCTTGGAGCTTTCTGTCAAACGAGGGTGGACTGGTAGCGTCTCTTGCAGGCGTGGTGATGTGGTCTCAAGGACTGGAATGTGAGCACCTCATTGCTGCCAATTGATATAAACCATGCTCATGCATGCTTGCTGATGCAGCTGCCTGTGATGCAGGTGTATCTGATCAAGTGGACAGCTGAGTCGGGTCAGAAGGTAACTTTCCTATCACAGATCCTTGCAAGCTGCGCATACGAACATTGCCGTTCAAGAGTTGGTGAGAGACGACATCCTGCGGCTTTGAAGGTCTTGCTTTGCTGTGTGGAGTCTGCATGATACGACCCTCTTGACCGGCCCTGAACTCACCTGGCTGCACCTGCAGGTGATACCTTTGGCGCCTGCAGAGATGGATGACCAGCTGAGGCTGGCAGTGGAGGAGCTGTTCAAGGCCCCTGTGAAGCTGATTCAGGCGCTGCTGGACCACTCTCATGGCAGCTACTCACAGGAGCTGTATGCAGCTGCTCGGCAGCTGGAGCGGCGGCATCAGGAGGAGAGCCACCCTGCTGGCGCCCCAGTGGAATTGAGCGCTGTGTTATCTTTGAAGGTCGCTGCATAGACCCCTGAAGAGCAGAGCGCTTTGCTCTGATGCCTTGCAATGTGAGGCAGACAGTATTCGCAGGCGCCGCACATTGTGTGCAAGGAGAATCGCTGTGAGGGTGACCATCTGGGCAGCACGGCAGACTGAGAAACGGCATATGAGGGGCCTGCCTTGGAATACTGTCTGGGGCCCCACAGCGACCCTGCGTGTGGTCTGGCTAGCGTAGTACGGCCAACTGTGCAATTGCCAGAAAGTAGGTGAGGGCTATGCTGGGCTGCTCAGTAGCAGGCCATCATGGCTAGATGCGCTTATATTGAAGGCATGCCAGGAGTGCCATTACATTCAGCTGTGGCTGTCCAACTGGAAATCGTGTCCACACATTACATAAATCCATCCCAGGAGCCGTAGCCTTAAATAGCTATGGACTGAGCAGGCTTAGGGTGACCAAATCAGGCGCGCGTTTAGCACAGCACGCCGTGCGGACGCAACGATATTTGTGCAGTGATATCCGCCAGAATAATGAATTGGACATCATGGCCCCTACGGTGGTGCTGCATCTCATCTCAGCCGGGGAGAGGTGCTTCGCCAAGAGCTTCGCCGAGAAATGGCAAGAGTACGGGTACGTCCCGCTACGCGTGCTGGGCATGGAAGCGGCAGCAGAGGTAGAAGAGCAGATACGAGCCAGATTCTGGAAGTGTAAATCAACACAGACGGGACTCATGTCTACAGCCATCAGGCTGCGGGATATGGGTGATCCCGTCAAGAAGTCGCTCAGCACCATCCTGGAGGCTGCCAGAGCAGATGACTTGGACCTGCTGGAGCTGAATACGGCTGAGAGATCACTGCCCGTGTATGTGGACTTCAAGCGGAAGTCTGAATCTGACGGTGAGAGCCGTCACCCACATCTAGTTGACCCTCACACGGACCTGCCCGAGCTCACAAGCTCACATGGGGCAGCCTGATGCATACATGGGACCGTCTTGCTTTCAGGATATTACAGTGCACCTCTCGTGATTGCCAAGGCATCAGAGAGGGCCAAAGAATTTACTCTTTCTGCTTCCTTAGTATTCTGATCTGATGCAGGTGAAGCCAGGGCATCAGTCAAGGCACCTGAGATCGCATCAGATGATGAGGAGGCCACGGCAACAGCGGTCTGCAAGGGCAACAGCGGATCACGGGGTACCAAACCACGGCAAGGAATATCGGCACATGGCCGCTCGGTCAGCAAACAGGTCACACTCAGTCGCCTGCACCTGATCCTCTACAGTATGTCTGAGATCTCAGGCATCCTGGAAAGGCCAATATGCGATATCTAGCCTGCAATTGGCACTTTAGGCGGCACTTGCAGTACAAATATGTGATGGCAGCCCCCTAGCACAGGGCACACGCCCATGCCAGCAACCAGTGTGCCAGCAAGACATTGCATGCATGCTTGCATCCCTACAATACCTGGCTGTAGTTACACATATGCTGCTGGCCTCACAAGCCCACCTGCACCTTGGCGGTCCCCAGTGCCAGGAGTTTGGATGATCATTGCTCTGGTTCATGTGACTTGCAGGTGATGGCGCAGTGGTTTCCCAGGGACACAGCTGGAGCATTTCACCGGCGGACCGTTGAGGGAGTTCCAAAGGCCTGGTTTGAGGGCATGGTGTCCCTTGTCCAGCTGACGATGCAAGAACAGGGGATGCCAGTTGACAGCCGCCCTGTCATCAGGCATTGCATGTCCCGGTGTGCCCACGACCATGCTGCCTCAGTTGCACCCTCTTATCAGAAAGCTTCCTGCCAATCAGAATTAGGCCGCTTCCAAGAGCCTTCCAAGATGCAGCGCCTGAACGTGAAACGCTCAGCACTGACAGGATTGCAGATAGAGGTGGGGCAGGTGGCTGCCATGATCTATACTCTGTGCTCACTCTGCTGCGCATGCTTTCAGGGAGGTCACCCGTTGGCAAGGCCTGATTCACAGGCCTGAGGGCTGCAGATACAAGCTGAAAGCCCCAGCGCTGGAGCAGCTTGCCAGGGACGGCAAACGGTGGAAGGAGGACAATGATGCAACGCTTGCTGCTGGTCGCATCCCCGAGAGGCTTGCAAGTGCGCTTTCTGACTCACGCCTTGACATCTCAGCATCACAGATCCGTCTAAGGCATGGCTCATTTGTCATTGCTCATGCACAAGTGCAGCACGCCAGCGCATGCGATGTGACCTACAGAACAGAAGATGTGCTGTGCAGGTGCAAATGGGGAGGCAATGCAGAAAGGGTTCATTCAGGCTAAGGGCACTCATCGCGACATGCAAGCCCTCCTGACCTCATCTGCCTCAGCGCAGACACCTGCAAAGGGAACCAGGACAAGGAACCGCTACCTGCAGGCACCTAAGAAGTGTGTCACGCCCCCATGCTTACCTCAGCGCTAGCGTGCAGGCTGCTTTAGGGCTTTGCAACTGAGAAAGGCATCCTACACCTGTGCTGCTATCACAATGTCTGCCCTGTTTGGATACACCAAGCTTTCAAGACAGAGTCTGCAATGATATAATCTTTCCGTCTCACAATCAGAGAGCTGCAGAGCATGTGCGTATGCTTACAGACCGGTAGGCAAGGACAGGACTATCCAGGGCAGCAAGCGTGTAAAGCCTGAGGGAGCTCTCTTCCACAGTAGCAGCCAGGTGACAGCTCGCTGCCGTGAGAATGACAAAGAAGATGCGGGCGCACGGGCAAAGGCCGGCCAGAGCACAAAGGCGGCCAGGAAGAGGACTGATAGTGCGTCAGTGGGTCTCCTCAGGCAGCCATCGCTTACGCAGGTACCTCCAACTGCACCTAATGCTCTCAAATATGTCAGCCTACTTTGGTGGATACAGAAGCTCCATCAGCCAGTCAACACAGGCACCGCACTGGATGTCTTTGATGAGGGAAGCCTGAAACCAATGCAGGAGTACCTGGCTTCAAAATTCGGGCACAAGGAGGCGACCAAAGTTGCTGGGCAAGGGCATGTGCTAGCCATAGAGCTATCTGGCACGTCCTACTCTGCTGCCCTTTTAGTACAAATTTTGCATGAGTTCTGCCAGCCCTTGATGCGCGCTTGGGAATAGAAACTGGATCAGAGCGGGGTCTTGCGCTTCCAAGCAGACTAGTGAACTGCCTTAACTCGGCAATCATGCAAGATTGGGCATACTCAGACTGCTCTGCTGTATCACCCAGGCAACAAGAAGCCGTGCTGTCTGATGTGTAAAGTAACATTATGCAGGTGATCATGAGGGTGGTCAGTCTGAGAAGCAGCTTACATCAGAGACAGTATTCATTGATCCCATAGTCAAGGATGAGGACCCGGATGCGGCGTACCATGCTACACATGAGCAGGATCTGCAGTTGCTGCCTGCTGTCACAGAGGAGGCTGCAAGGGCAGGTACGCACAGAGCCTGGCCTTCCTCTTCGCCCAGTACCAGCGCTGCATTGCACTTGCACATGTGCTGTCTTGCAAACCCCTGGCCCCTTCAATGGTCCACTCTGTGCTACTGCCGCCTTGACCAAGAGGAAGCGTGTGGCCGTCTCTGATCAGCAGCTGACTCGGCTCCGCCGCCTCCGCGGCAGCAGCGATGAGGAGTCAGAGGCTACAGACCTGTTTCGGGCTACGCTGTTCTGGGCCGGTGAGGAGCTGGCGGATGTTGGAGGTGGCAGGTTCTACCCCTGCAGGCAAGCCTCTCTGATCTGTCACTTAACAGGAGCTGAATCATCTATACCATTTGTTCTGATCCTCAGACCTGTGATACCACTCCATGATTGTCCAGCACTGCACTTCAGCAGTATGTGCACCATCTGGACAGCAGACAGAACTGCCCTTGGCTGAGAGAGTGCTGCAAGGTTGCAGGCATGATGCGTCAAGCATATTGTCACAGCACGGGCGTCTCGCCGAGTGGTGCAGTTGTGCAGGTATGTGCGGGAGGAGGGAGATGAGTCACTGGAAGACTGGACGCAGAAAGAGGCACAGGGCACCATGCCAGAGGGCGAGTATGAGGTGGTCGCCATCGTTGACGAGCGCAGGTGCCCGCATGGCGGCATGAGCGAGTTCATTGTCAAGTGGAAGGTGAGCTGCTGTTATTTTCTTGCTGCCCCTCTTCATCACCTGTGAGACCTGTCAGTTCACATGCCGTTTGCCCTCTCTGCTTGCTGCCTCCCTGAGCGCCAGCTAGCCTGGCTGCTCTCTTGGAGGACAGTCAGCTTCAGCTCTGGTCGTAGTGACTGATTCATGGCTTGCTGCCAGAGTGCTGTCATATCTGAAGTGCCTCTTCTGCCGTATGCTACTAGGGTCAGGTTTCCTGTGACCAACAGCATATATGCATGTGGTGGCAACACCTGGCATGGCCTGCGCAGGGTTATGAGCTGAACGCTGAGCAGTGGCTGCCGTATGACATGCTGGCGTTCACCAAGGCCATGTATGCATGGACCCAAAAGCTGGCAGCGGACATGCAGTGGCATGCCTCCAGCCGTGCAGAGTGAACACACCTCTCTGCCTCTGCAGCCAAGTCCCCTGATAACAACAGCCCTCGCGAGAAAGGGCTGCTTCCGGATACAAGCAGTTGTGGGCTACCAATGCCATCAGCAGCACATTGACAACACCAGGGGCTTCGTTTCCTTGTAACATCTGCAGGAGACATTTCAGGCCTATGCAGTGCTCTGTTGAGAGGACCACAGGATCCTACCTTCACGATACCCTCATGCAAAGCTGATGGGCCAGGCCCTGCATACTGAGCATCTGGGCTTACTGCAGCGAGTGAGTGTATGTGCAAGGCTGGCAGCATGTGCCAATTATAAGTTCATGCTATGCCAACGGTGAGCTAGCGGCAAATGACATTAGATCACAGGGGCTTACTGCCAATCACATCAGCCCTGAAACTGCTGAAATGTCCAGGCTGCCCAATTTGGCACGCCCAGCATCACATCATGCATTCACACTACAGCTCCTACATGCGCATAGACCGAGCATCGAATGCCATGGCGCCGAAGGTCGTGTTGCGTATGACCCCATCTGCAGGGGGGTGCCTTGCCAAGACTTACACTGCCGAGATACTGCAGGGGCGTGGGCACATCGCGCTGCATGTTCTCGGCGTAGAGGCTGCGGCAGGAGTAGAGAGCGATGTGAGGAAGGCCTTTGGTTTGTGCAAAGCCTCAAAAGAGGGCATCATGATCACCACAATCAAGATGCGGGACGTGGATGACCCAGTCGAAAAGTCGCTGGGCACGATCCTCGAGGCTCTCAGGGCCGATGACTCGGAACTGGAGGAGCTGGATCGCAATTTTCGATCGCTGCCCGTCTATGTGGACTTCCAGTCCTCGTCAGGTGCCAAGGGTGAGAGCTTTCCCCGACCAAAGGTGATGATCACATGGACCTGCCCAGGCTTAAAGGGCTTGCACTGGTCAGCAGTACGCTCACAAAGGACCACTGCACGTCCTGGACCTCCCCAGGCTGGTATTGCGGACTCCAAGGCAATGGCTGGGCAACAAGGAGTTCAGCCCTTACTCAACATGTATGTGGTTGGATCAGGTGAAACCAGGGGAACAAGGAGGAAGACGAATGTCGTCGCAGCAAACGCTGGAGATGCCAAACCAGCAGCAGATGTGTTCTCCAAGGGCGTGATTGGAGCGCACAGCCTCCCAGCAAGCCGGAAGACACCAGTAGCCTGGCACTCAGTGTGCAACCAGGTCTGATTGCTTACTTGCCGGCTCCTTATACCATTGTACTACCTGCAGGGCTGGCATGCACACACTGTAGGCGCGCACACTTGCACATGCAAGCCGCTGCTATCAAGACGCTGGCAACATAGATTGGCAAAGTGCGGCTCACTCAACGAGCGCAGAACCCCATGCATACGCACCTGTGTGGTTTCTGACACTTTTGGCTTTGCACAGGTGGCTACCGCCCAGTTGCGCACCTGCTACTGAAACTGACAAGCGCCCATACTTCGTGACTTCCACTATCCACACGATGCATGGTGGCACAGTAGGCTGCCAACATGGTATGATGCCTTGCAGGTGATGATGCAGTGGTATCCAAGGGATGAGGCTGGAGCATATAATCGGCAAACCGTTGAGGGGGTGCCGGATGCATGGGCTGAAGGCATGGTGTCCCTCATCCAGCTGACATTGTATGAACGGGGGATGACAGGAGAAGACCGTGGCACCATCAAGCAGTACATGTTCAGGTGCGCTGTAGGTAGCCCCTTGTTGCACATGCGCTTCATCTCTTCCGACAAGACTGGCTGCCATGCCATTCTGAGTTGCGCTCCTTATACAGCATTGTCCAGAACATGCCGGCTGGCCAAGGGCTAGAGCTGTAACACAAGCTGGCTCCTGAAAGCACAGGGGCTTACTGACGCGCCAGCCCGCAGACAGCAGCACGCCAGGTGTCTATCTATGATGATCCAAAGGCATGTGTTGAGGCCATTGCTGATGTGTGTAGGATGGCCAAAGATCGGCACTTCAAAATCCATGGGGGCCGCCCGGAGGAGAGGGTGTCAGACCAAACAATACAGAAGCATGCCGAGGAGGGCAAACAATGGAAACTCCTGAATGACTCAATCATCGCTGCCGGTCATATTCCCGATGCACTTGCAAGTGCGTTCTCTCACACACAGCTTGTTTGCTTTGCATGTATGTTGCCTGTGCTGCCCAGCTCTCCCATCATGGCACAGCTCAGGACAGCGCATACATGTACACTGGAAGAACCTGTAGATATCATATCCCTGTGCTGCAGATGCAAATGACAAAGCAAGGGCGGAGGGTTTCCTGCGGGCAGAGGGGCCTCGCAGCGAGAGGCAGAATTTACTGGGCTCAGCTGGTCCAAGACAGACTCGCGCGGCGGGCACCAAGAGGAGCAGACAGCTGCAGGCAACCAACAAGTGTGCCATCCTTCTGTGCATATTTAATGTGACCAATTTGCCATAGCCCGTTCCACAAGCACATGCCCCTCAGCTTTGCAGCTTGACACAGCAGGCCTCTACTCACTGTTATACACAGCCCGAGCATCGGCGTCATCTAGGACTAGACCCAGTTCCTGAAAGGAAACATGCCCAGAGCTCAGGCCCACTGAACAGGAATGATGACCATTTCAGGCTTGAGGGTTGTCATCCGATAATATCCTGCAGAATGTTCTCAAAGGGATTGTGAAATTGTTCTATGGTGTGGGCACCACCAGATAACCTGCAATTCATGTCCAGCACTGCAATCCTACTGGAAGCTTTTACATGAACTTTTGGATGCTGCTGCCAATGACCACGGTGTTAAGCCCTGGCGCTGTGGGCTGTAGGTATCAAGGAATGCCCAAGATTGCTTCATGCACACATCTTTGCAGGCCGGCAGACAAGCGCGGGGCCGGAGAGGGCAGGCAGCGCGGGAAGCAGAGGCAAGCGCCTCGCCCCATCAGCAACCAGATTCAAGATCGTGGCTGCAAGAAGACAGAGAAAGATGAGGGCGCTCAGGCAAAGGCTGGCCAAGTCAAGAGGGCGCCCAGGAGAAGGAGGGCTGTGGAATCGGTAGCCCCGGCCAGCCAGCTTGATCAGCGAGATGGACCCCATACCCCTAAGGTCTGCCAACATTCCGCCTATAAATTGACAGACTCTTCATTGGCAGAGGACAGTAGCAGTGCAAGGCTCATGATAACATGTAAGGACATAACAAAAGCGCTGCTGTGCACCTTCACTATAGCCAAGCACAGCACCCAACAGGCAAAGCACTGTAGCGCTAGTCCTGATACAACATTCCTACTAGCCTACCGCCTGAATTCTCAAGCTAAGCAGCATACAAGGGCAATTATAATTCCGCTCTAGTGTCGACAACAGGATAGGGCAGACAGCTTTGATGTAAGAGCCATCACATACAGAGGGGCATCATTGCATGTGAGGTAACAGAAAGGTTCCTGTCTCGCCATGTTACCGATTTGCCCCTTGCAGGAGGCACAGGCGGTGACGCCAATCTGGTGATCAGACGCTTTGTACCAGATGGCTATTAAGAGGAGCTTTAAAGTAGTACAGCATCAGATGTATTTAGGCTCTGCATGCAGGGGGGCCCCGCCATCAAAAGTGAGCACACAGATGCGGCTGAGGTTGCAGGGCACAGAGGTGTGCCGGCTGGACAGCCAGCTGGTGCATCTCTAATAATGCTGTCCTTCTGCTGTGAGTGCAATGCATGATTTGGGTTAGCCTCATTGTGCACTTAGCAGCTGTGCTGGCACTTGCGTGTCTGCACCTGAGCTAGCATGTCACAATCTGAACATGGCGGAACAAAGTGAAACAATGGGGGGCCCTGCCACACTTCTGAGCTGTTGCTTGCCAGCACTTCCCCTTGAGAAAGGGTCTACTGGGCAAAGCGGACCGATGCACTGCTTGTACCTGGTAAGTGTGCAAGCTTGTGCACACACAGACCGCTCTGCGGCACTATACAAGGGCGTACACAGCTGCTCTCCAGCAGCGTTGTGATGCTGTGCAGCTGGTGGGGCCCAGACTCAAGCTGGGGCAGACGAAATGTACATCGATTTAACAACAGAGGATGAGGGCACGGACCTGGATGGGGAAGTGTCCCCTACACATGACCAAGAGCAGCAGTCAATCCCTGTTGTCACAGCGGAAGCTGCAACAGCAGGTAGGCAGCCTTTTTATGCCAGGAATTCCCTCATGAAGTGCAGCTGATCTCACAATTCAGGGAAAGGTGCTGCTTAGCAGGCCAGTCTGATGTCCAGTAAGACTGCTGTAGATGCTGTGGCAGACTGCATCTGTGTTTTGAGCCTCAACCCTAGTGCTTGTGTCTTGCTGTGATTGCTGGCACTCTGTGATGAGCAGAAAGGTAACCTGTCTGTCCCTTCTACAGATGTCAGACTGTGCGGTGCAGATGCATGTCTGAAGGCTCTGGATAAGGGTCTCCTGCGCGCAAAAGGCAGTAATCCAGGGTTGCAGGGGCCAGAGGCCGGCTGCCCCAGAGCAGACTTGCACAGGGAACACCAAGGCAAGGAGCAGGCATACATAAGCGTCTGAAAAATGTGTCATCTTTTCTCTCTCATTTGCTTGCAGACTGCCTGAAATCATGGCAATGCACTCAGCTGGCATGCATATACTCATGTGGCCTTGCAGCTATCTGAACGTTCTGACTGCCAGTGAGTTGGTGTTGATATCCACAGTGAAGACTACAAAGCATCTCCTTGTCAGGACACTCTCCTGTACTCAAATGGACAAAGGACAGTCAGGAGGGCTCCCAATGATGACATTGCGACTGTGTACACATGCTATCTGCAAGCACCGATGGCAGGTGATTATGGCTGACACTCCATGTGTGCTTGTAGGTCTGTGGGCAAGCGTACAACTCGACGGAACAGCCGGCGTGGAAAGCTGCATGAAGTGACTGTTCACAGTGGCAACCATGCAGCAGCTGGTCACTGCGAGGAGACTGAGTAAATTGAGGTTGTGCGCATAGTGGCCTGTCAGAGCAAGACGGGCGTTCTGGAAGAAGAACTTTGTTCTCCTGGGTGCTGAGGCCCACAAGCCTGCTGGGAGCTGATTCCCAAGCATGGAAAGGTTCCCAGTCAGCTGCCCAGTCCAGTAAGACTGAGAAAGGCTGCCTTGAGCTGCACCTGCAACTCTTTCCTAAGGCTGCAAGATCACTGTGGTGCATCAGCAGCTCCTTTGGCACAGGCCAGCAGCATTGCAATTTCAATTGGACATCAGCGAGAAGCACAACACATCTGCTATTCTGGAGACAGTCTCCTGCAGCAATGCAGAGCACACATTTTGAGCAATACGGACTCTGCCTGGATAGGGCAGATTGGCTAGTCTGTCATATGGACTTGCAGGATTGAGCCATACCGGGTTGCTTATGCGCTGAGAGAATTTATGTCCTAGTGCAGCAAAGTTTTTGCTCGCTTGTGCATGTATGACTGGGGCAGCATATGCCAATGTCGTGAAGAACTGTGGATGAAACTGAGCATCAGGTCTGGTAGCAGAAAGGCTTCAGTATGAGGCCAGGCCCAACTGATGGCAGCTCATTGACAATGTGTTGGGAAGGGACCTGTTGCATGATGCCAGTATCTTGGAGCTCCTTCTAATGCCGTTGTAGCTTTGCACTTCCTCGCCAAAGGTCCCTCAGCATTGCTTGCTGCGGTACTGTCACCATAGACTCTAGGTGTAGCTCGGAGCTACAAACAGCAGTCCCTTGCAAGTCACTTCAATTGACAAGATGTCACCACAAGAGAGCTAGCCGCATCATGCATAGTATATGATTAGGAACTGAATACTGTGTCGGCTGCCAACAACGACTCTGCAAAGGGCCTTGCAGAGAGCAGCCTGCAGGCGTCAACCCGGGCTGTGTTGCGACCATCTGTCGTTGGCGACTTTCAATGGTCGCATGCCTGTATAGGTTAAGAGCCATGCACAGCAGATGCAGCCCAAGTTTGCACCTTCTTGGATCAAAAGGCAGGCATCATGGCCCCGAAAGTCGAGCTACAGTTGACGCCAGCTGCGGGGGGCCGCCTTTCATGGACATACACAGCCGTGAGAATGCAGGGTCGTGGGTACGTCCCGCTGCCTGTGTTCGGGATGGAGAGCGCAGCAGAGGTAGAAAAGCAAATCCGAGACATATTTAAAAGATGCAAAGCATCTCAGGAAGGCACAATATCCACTGCTATCAGGTTGGCGGACATTCTCCACCCCGTCAAAAAGTCCCTCAGCACAATCCTGGAGGCTGCTAGGGCAGATGACTCGGAGCTGCCGGAGCTGCATAAACACAGCAGGTCCCTGCCTATATACGTTGACTTCAGGCCTCTGTCGGCTGCCAAGGGTGAGAGCCGTAACCTTTACTAGCTTGATGAGCTCACCTCCCCTGCCCGAGTAGCCAATCTACACTGAGCAGCAGCACGCAACGCGATGTCAAAATGGTCTCAGAGACAGCAGGATATGGTGCTCTAGCATGCCAAGGCAATGGAAAGTGCGAGCGTGCCTTCACCCCTTCAGGCATTTGCTGTAATCATAATTTCGCCTCAGGGATGCTGAGGGTGACTGGGACCGTTCCTAACAGCAAGCAAGCCAAAATTGCAGCCGCCACTGCCTGCAAGGGCAACAGCGGAGCACGCTGCACCCACCTGAGGCCTCAATTGTCGGCCACATGCCTCTCAGTGAGCCATCAGGTATTTGCTCCTTCACCAGCTCATGATATTGTTGACTTCATGCAAAAATGCCAACTAAGACCATCTGCACATGTGCACCTGCTGTCACTGATGACAATCGCGCAAGCAATCCCGCACTGACAGCTGCCCATGGTGTTTTACATGCCCTTGCAGGTGATGGCGCAATGGTATCTAAGGGATGAGGACGGGGCGTATCTCCGGTTGACCACTGATGGCGTGCCAAGCGTGTGGGCTGAGGGCATTCTGTCCCTTATCCAGCTGAGAGTGCATGAACAAGGCGTAGAGCCAGTCAACGATCGTAAAAGCATCAAGCATCACATGATCAAGTGCGCCCTTACCAGCACCCTTTAAAACATGCGCTTTCAACCTTATTTAAGGCTGGCTGAATGCTAGTCCAAGCCATGCCACTTTCACAGCACTCTCTGCAGTGTGCTGTGCTGTCATGTGCCAAAGTCGCCCCAGTATGGCTCCACGCATGCAGATGCTGACGCATTGGCAAGCATGCAAAGAGTGTAGATGTTCACAGAAGACAATCTTGTGCTGAGGCTACTGCTCATGCTTCCAGGAAAGCTAATCGTCAGCACAGCCGAATTGCTGGGCCTGACAGCCGCGTTCACAAGCCCTCAGCCCAATCACTGAGAAAACATGCCAGGGACGGCCGAAAGTGGAACAAGGACTATGGCGCGATGCTTGCAGCCGGCCGCATCCCGGACAAGCTTGCAGGTGCGCATCACAACTTATCTCTTGACATAGATGTGTGGTGTATGCTTGTAGCGCTTTATTCTCTCATCCTGGTTTCTCCTCACTGCTGTATACCAGCTCATACAACTGTAGCCGTCAGATTCATTGGTGTCCCATGCAGACGCAAACAGCAAAGCAGTGTAGAAGGGCTTCCTGCTGGCACTGCCAGATCTGGCAGATGGCAGTATCCGCAACCTGGGTCCGGACTTGTCTGACTCAGAGCAGACTCGCACCAATGACACCGGGAAGAGTAGCAGGCAGCTGCTGGCAATGCAAAGGTTTGTCACATCCCCACGCAATACGAAGCTTCAGGCTGCCTCAAGGCAGTACACATTCAGTATGGCAGCTCCTTCGCTCTGCAGGCGGCAAGATGTATTTGCAGCACGCTCCTGACACCAGTTGTGCAGTAAATGCTGTTGGAGTATGGGACTTCCAGAGCTTCTCATGACACTGTCACGCAATGGCTTGTAGGCCAGTGGATGAGGCTGGAACTGGACAGGGCAAGCAGAGTGCCAAGCGGAGGGGAGTTCCTGCCGACGATGGCCACCAGACCACGGCTGGCAGCTGCGAGGATGCAGGAGAGAATGTGGAAACTCAGACCAAGGCTGGCCAGAGCCAGGGCTCGCCCAAAAGGAGGAGGGTGCAGGAGTCAGCTCCCCAGTCCAGCCAGCGGGTTATGCAGGTGCTCCCTTGCGCTGTGAAGTCTCTCGTCCAGGGTGCTTTGGACTCTTTAAAGCGCCGGCCTGATGGCCAGCTACCTTGTGTAGCATGCCCTCAAGAGATGAGAGTGGTGTTGTGGTTATCTATGCAGCAACACCCACAGAAGCTTCACATACGCGAAAGCACAGCAGCAACAGACTCATGCTGGCCCTGCATGCAGGATTGCCCCGTCACAGAATCTCACACGGATGCTGCTGAGGTGGCAGGACGAAGGCCTGTGCTGGCCAAAGACCCAACAGGTGCATTTTGCAGAGCTACCCTCCTGCTGCAGAGTTGGGGCAGATTTGGCTTTTGTATAGCAGAAGTGGGTGTGTGTGCTGGCATGCCTGTAGCCGGAGTATTGTATCAGAAATCCCAGCATAGGCTGGCAGCCTAGAATAGGACTAGCTTGCACCGCTCAGTGATTGTGTGGCGTCACTCAAAAGGCCCTGAGAGCCACTCAGGCAGACTGGCGCTTTGGTTTTGTCTGGCCAAAGTGAAGGATTGTGTGATCCTGCACAAGGGCAGAGTCCTCTGCAATCTCTGTCATAATGATTGTGCAGGTGAAAAAGGTCAGAAAGAAAAGCAGCTGATTGCAGCCAACCTGTGTGCTGCTGACAAGGGCCAAGATGCAGCAAGCCCATCTACAATCGAGCATGAACAGCAGCCAAGCATTGTAGTGACAGCAGAGATGGCACGAGCAGGTAGGCAGCACTCAAAAATTTGTCATAGGACCTCCTCATACGCCAGTGGCACCCCTGGCGAGGGCAGTGAATGGCGTCTTCAGTCAGCCTGCCAGAAGCCTGGCTACATTGGTGTGCATGCTGTAGCAGACTGCATCTGCGATCTGAGCTTAGTCCACGGTGGTCGCTGCGTATGAGGATGGCCAGCACTCTCATACAATACTTTAGAACATCTATGTCTCTTTATGCTCACATGCATCCTGGTGTACAACATCATCTGCTTGAGAGCTCTGTGCTGGTGCAGCCGTCGCCAAGAGGAAGAGTGTGGCCATCTCTGGTAAGGAGCTGGCTCAGCTGGGCCTGAGCAGCAGCAGCAGCAATGAGGACCCGGACGCTGCAAAGCTGTTCTGGGCCAGGCTGTTCTAGGCTGGTGAGGAGCTCATGGATGTTGGAGGTGGCAGGTTCTACCCCCGCAGGCAAGCCCGCTCTAGTTGGATGGTGACTGGAGCAACCCTTTATGAGTCCACCAAACCCTAGAATCAGGATGCCAGTTCTGCGCTGCAGCTTGAGTACTTGCATGTGCGCATGGGGGAGCGTGAGAGCTCTGTGCCAGGGTGTGAGATGTGTGCAGACTTTACGGGCATACGGGCACGATGGATCATCCTCAGTGATGCAATGTGTCGCTGCGGCTGAGTGATGCGCTCCTGCAGGTTTGTGCGGGAGGAAGGAGACATGCCAGTGATTGAGGTGGTCCCAGGCATCACTCCGCTGGTCCTCTATGAGGTGACAGCCATCCTGGATGAGCACCAGTCCCCGCTTGGCGGGACGCGTGAGTACCTCGTCAAGTGGAAAGTGAGTTCCTGTACCTTGCTGCCATGGCACCGTTGACACCTCTCAATATGCGTTCCAGCGCACTTGCTGGTCACCCTTCACCCTCTGGCTACCCTTCAGCCTCTGCTGGCATTGCTGGCTTGTAGGTAGCGAGCTGGACATCAGTACTGGCAAATTAATTCACTCTCTTAGCTTGCCATGATCTACGCAGATATCTGGTTGAGCCTCCTGCACAAGGTTCTACAGGGCAATTGCACTAGCAACTGACCGCATCTGCATGAAGACCTGAACTGAGCATGGCATGTGCAGGGCTTTGAGCTGAACACCGGACAGTGGCTGGCCCATGAGATGCTCGCAGCGAGAGAGGCCATGAACGCCTGGGTGAGGAAGCGTGCAGCGATCCAGCTGTGGCAAGCCTCCTCTCATGCAGACTGGGCGTGCCTGTCTGCTTGTGCCAGCCAGCTTGCGTTTGGGGACTTCATGATGAGCAAGCCCTTCACCAGCCCAACGCCTCAGTGAGAGAAATGAGCTCACGTCCAAGAGTGGTGGTGGACAACTGCCTTGCACAAAGAGGACAGCTGACCAAGCAGAAGGCTGACAGTGCTTGGTCCACATCCTTTGGCTGTAATCCTGCGGCTCCTGTTGCTGTTGCAACACATGCACACCAAGTAGATGCAGAAGCGTTACATTGCCTCATTGTCAGGCTGGAACACAGTGATCAGCATCACATTCTTGTGATCATTCGCTGACATACCACATGACGTGGCCATGTTGCAATGCGTATGTGCTGGATGGGGCAGGGTGACAACCTGTCATCTGCACTTAAAGATTCAAACCATATCTAGGGCGCACGTGCGCTGGAACAAATGTCTTTATGGCAGAAGGTAGGAAAATTTGATAGGAGTGCCCATGGTATTAGAGGATCTAATGTGACGTTGCCGCAACCATGGCGGCCACCATTGACACATTTGTGCGAATGGATCTGCTGGTTGTATGGCTTGTGCCTTGCGCTTACGGCCATATGTAAATGACAGTATGAGTGCTCAGAAGTCATCAAACCTCATCTCACTTCACTGGGGGTACATGCTGACTCAGTCTGACTTATAAGAGCCTTTTGCCATTTGCCCAAGTGCGTCAATAGGGACCTGCAAGAAATTCATTACAATTGTCTTGTGATGCATGCCACCAACAGACAGCAACAGCTGCATGCATGGATGGACATCGGTCAGTCAGTGGGTCCTGCTTGTAGCAGATGCCTGTATAGGTGAAGAGATCACCTAATTCCTGCAGCACAGCGCGCCATGTGAACACACCCACGATCGATACAGCCATTTCTCGTACTATCCTTAAAATAGGACGTCATGGCTCCCAACATTGAGCTACACCTGACCCCAGCCGCGCGCCTCGCAAGGACATACACGCCTGTGACAATGCACGGGCGTGCATACCTCCCGCTGACCGTGTTCGGCAAGGAGACCGTAGCAGAGGTAGAAACGCAGATCAGGGACATTTTCCATAGATGCAAAGCATCTCAGGAAGGCAGTATGACCACAGCCGTCATAATGGCAGACATCAACCACCCCGTCAAGAAGTCGCTCAGCACCATCCTGGAGGCTGCCAGAGCAGATGACTCGCGGCTGCTGAAACCGATACAAAGCAGCAGGTTTCTGCCCATCTATGTAGATTTTAGGCCTCTGACGGTTACCAAAGGTGAGAACAGTCCCCACGAAATTACCTCCCCTGCCCTAGAAAAGAGCATACACTGAGCAGCAGCACGCAATGCGATGTCCAGATTGGTCTCAGGAACAGTACAATTCGATGCTGTGGAGTGCCAAGGCAGTGGATTGTGCGAACAAAAATGAACCTCTCAAAGCGATTGCTGTGAATGCTGTGTTGCCACAGGGATGCTGAAGGCCACTGACGCCATTCCCCATGACAAACAAGCCACAACAAGGGCCAAGACCGCCTGTAATGGTAGGAAAGGAGCGAGACCCAGCCGTGCAGTTCCTGCACTGTCGGCCAAGTGTAAGTCAGTGAGCACACAGGTTCTGTCCCTCCCTCGCCTGCTCTCTTATACTGTTCTGACTATGTGCCAAGATGGACGTGCAGTTATGCATCTGCTCTTTGAGGTACTGACAAAGATTCCATACGCAACATGGCACCCATAAGGGCATGTAGCGTGTGGCATAATACTGAAGTGGTTGCCCTTGCAGGTGATGGCGGAGTGGTACCCAAGGGATGAGGCCGGGGCATATCACAGAATGAGCAGTGAGGGGGTGCCAAGCGCGTGGGCTGAGGGCATGGTGTCCCTCATCCAGCTGATGATCCATGAACAAGGGATGACGCCAGTGGATGATCGTGAAACAATCAAGCGGCACATGTTCAGGTGCGCCCTCACCAGCACCTAGTTGCACATGCATGCCCTGCCTCTTTTTGAGGCTGTTTGCAATGCCGTTCCAAGCCATACCATGTTTACAGCACTCTTTGGAGTGTGCCAGGTTGACATATGCCTGCCCAGCAAGCTCTCTACTTTTCCTCTTAATGGCAAGCTTGCATGGAGCAGTCAATGTCTACAGGAGACGGTGTTGTGCTGAGGCCTATGCTCATGCTTCTAGGAGAGCTGTAAACCAGCATAGCCTGGTCAGCGGACCTGACAGACGCACTCGCAAGCCCTCAGCCCAGCAGCTGCAAAAGCACGCCAGTGACGGCAGGCAGTGGAACAGGCACTATGGCGCAATGCTCAAAGCCGGCCACACTCCGGCCAGGCTTGCTGGTACGCCTTACGGCTCAGCTTTTGACATAGATGTGTTGTGTATGCTTGTGGCGCATTACTCCTCATGCTGTGGTCGCTCCCAGGGACGACTGTAGTACACCAGCACATGCAGTCGCAGCCCTGAGGTCTAACAGTGTCCTGCGCAGATGCAAATGATGAGGCAGTGCAGAAGGGCTTCCTGCAGGCACTGCCAGATCTAGCAGGTGGCACTGATCGCGAAGAGGCCTTGTCTGGCTCGGAGCAGACATGCACAGAGGACCGTCCTCTGTGCACAAGGAAGAGGATCGGGCGGCTGCAGGCATCAAAGAGGTGTGTCACATCCCTATGTACACCTGCAATTGCAGGTTGTCTGTAGGCAATGGACATGCCCCTCAGATTAGAGATGTCAAGATATACTGGGGATGAGCTCGTGACATGGGTGATGCAGTGGATGCTATCGGAACAGTAAACATGAAGGCTGCCCCTGTGACATTTTTTACTGCTTCTACTGTAGGCCAGCAGATGAGGTTGGAGTGGGACGGGACACTTATGGTGGCAAGCAAAGGGCAGCTCCTGCCAATGATAGCCACCAGACCACAGCTGGTAGCTGCGAGGTTGTGGAAGAGGATGCAGATGGTCAGAGCCAGGGCTCGCCCAAAAGGAGGAAGGCTCAGCCGTCAAGCCAGCATGAAAAGCAGGTGATTCCATTTCATCATGGACCGGCATGAGGCTGTGAAGGCTCTCCTCTCAAAGCATGCATGGCATTGTGGAGACGACAACATGAGCACCAGATGTCTTGTGCAGCATGCACTGCAGGGATATGATGCACAGGACCAACAAATGGGCTTTGTGCCTTACATGCAGGACCGCCCCGCCATGGGACCAGAGCATGTGGATGCTGCTGAAGTGGCAGGACAAGGGCATGTGCTGGCCAAGTATTCCACAGGTGCGTCCTCCAGTGTTGCCCCTATGCTGCAGGACTGCAGCGAATTTAGGTCTGCGTTTTGGAGAAGTGTATCTATGCTGGCGTGCCTGTACTGACATGCCGTGTCAGAAACATCAGAATAGGCTGGCAGACTGGAATTAAGTTGGCCCGCACCTCTCAATGATTGCATCCTGCCGCAATCACAGATCTTCAGAAAGGGACTGCCAAGCAGTGCACTATTCTGTGTCTGGCCAACGTGCTTAGACGCTGTGACTTGAAACGTGCGCCAGCATACAGTGCAATGTGCAGAAGCTGCAGAATTGTGCAGGTGATGGTGGTCAGGTTGATGAGGATCTCAATGCAGAGGAGCTATGTGTTGATGTTACAAGTGAGGGCAAGGGCCAAGGTACAACATGCCCATCTACACATGAGCATGAACAGCAGGCGTGCACTCCAATCACTGCAGGAGCAGGTAAGCATGCATGAGCTTGCTTTCTGACCACCTCTCACATCACTGTCAGCTGTAGCAGACTCAGAGAAAGGCATCATCGGCCTCCCTGCTCAGAGTCTTGTCACATGCTGCATATGCTGGGGCAGAGTACATCTGCGGTCTGAGCATCGGCTGTTAGTCTTGCTGCCAGATAACAAGGACAGGAAGAAATTGGATGAGTTTGCTTTCTGCCCTTTCATGCATGTCTGTACGCGTGATCAACTTCTCTGTGCTGGTGCAGCCAACCCCAATATGGAGCCGGTGACCATCTCCGATGAGGTGGAGCCTCAGCTGGGCCTCAACAGCAGCTACAACAATGAGGAGCCAGACGCTGAAAAGCGGCTCTGGGCACAGCTATTCTGGACCGGTGAGGATCTGGTGGATGTTGGAGGTGGCAGGTTCTACCCCCGCAGGCAAGCCCCTGGCCTCTCACTTCACGCGGACTGAGGGATCCCTTACCAAAGCCACTATCATCAGACCTAGAACCACAAGGTTGGACTCTCTGGCACTGCATAACAGAGTTACTCAGCACACATGCCCTCGGCATGAGGGCCGTGCTTCATCTGCTCACACTCCCAAATTCACAACAACTTCAAACATTCTTGCAAAGCAAGTACCCTACCCCATATTCTGCTGCTGCAGCATATGTGGTTGTGTGCTGCAGCGGCTGAGGCAGCTTTTGCGTTGAGTCATGGGCATATTCTTTAGTGTCTCCCTCATGCAGGTTGGTGCAGGAGGAGGGGGATATGCCGGTGGAGGAGTGGACACACAGGGTGATGAATGGGACCATGCCATTCAAGTACTACGAGGTGGCAGCGATTGTGGATGAGCGCCCATGCCTGCTTGGCTTGACAAGTGAATATGTAGTCAAGTTCAAGGCAAGCTGCTGCGGCCTCCCCTGACTGCTCCTCTTGTTGTGAAGCTTATCATATAATTTAGACTTGAATCTGGACTCAAATGAGCATGTGCTACTTTGCTGCTTCTTTAAAGATGATCTCAGCTCCTGTACTTACCATATTGACTGGTGTCTCAGCTTGCCACATGAATGCTGTCAAATCTGAAAGGCCTCTTGCACCTCCTATCTGGGGTCTCTGTAAACAGCGGCATCATGTTGGCATGGTGAGCATCATCACCAAGGCATTGCAGACATGAATCTGCTGAGACGTCCACTGCCTGCATACAGCTTGGCATGGCTTGCGCAGGGCTTCGAGCTGAATGCAGAGCGGTGGCTGACGCAGAGGATGCTGCCGCAGCCCGCATCAAGCAGGGCCCTGTATGCATGGGCCCAGAAGCAGGCAGTGGGCGTGCCATGGCAAGCTCTCTGCCATGCCCAGTCTGCTTTTGCCACCAGGCCCTCTGCTGGCCCTGAGCCTCTCAGGGAGACAGCTGCTGCCACAGAGGACTCTGCTGCTGCCAAGCCTTGAACTAAGAGGGCCGCTGCCGGCCGCAAGAAGTGATGCTTACACCAGTATCAACAGCAACTTGACAGCACTGCCAGCTTTTCACCATCAGGGGCTTGGAGTACTCAGCAACATGTGCACGCCAAGCAAGGCAGGCACTTTCATTGCTTCATCATCAGGAGGCACCAAACCAGGTATTGGTGCTGCATGCTTTGGTGCCGCGCGCCGCATGTGTGCAACTTGAACCCTTAGGGCACAGGCATGTACCCGAGCATTTGGCTCTATGCAGCAAAGAACACATAAGTAAGACTGCCAGTGGGCACCATGTGGATAGCCGCTGAAAAAGTGGATGCGAGTGACCTTCCAGCTTTACAATTGTTGTTGTCCTTCAAAAGTTGGCATATGTAGACCCTTCAGAGTTGTTGTTGCTTTAATTTCCCTTCTAACGGCCTTCAGGGGCCCAAAGCTGGCATCTAATTCCATCTGCGATTGCGTATTTGAGGACCAATCGGACCGCTAACATCTGCAAGTTTGTGGATCTCTTTGCGTTCAAGGAAGTTCTATGCCTTGGGATGACGTCATATGTCATCGAGTTTCAACCTCTTTGAAGGTGGCTCTGTAGTGCTTGCTCCATTCAGCTCACTTTGGACCTGCAACATGGGTCTCTCCTGATTACACGGCACCATCAGACAGCTTGTCGCATGGTAGGACAGAGGTAGTCAGCGAGACGGAGATTGCAATAAGAGATGGGAGGACCTGTCTGGATAATAGGCTGTAGGTCCTAATGTTGCATGCACGAGTCGGCCTTAATGCAATACCAAGCAGACAACAGGTTTGAATAAAGGGATCAAAGTGGGGCATGCCTGCGTCTGCTGTTGCTTGACAGGCTTGTCCACTGTGGCTTTCGCTATGAGGCCCTGGCATGCCTTTACCCGCCTGTCCACCTTCCTGGCCTGCAGCCATGATATCACAGATTTGAGCAATGCGTACTTGAAAATTGGGTACAGCTTGATATGCTGTTGCTGAGTGTACTCGCTCATTGTGAGGCACAAAGAGGCATACCTCCTCTGCAGAGACGGCCTGGGAGCCTTCAGCTCCAAAAGCATCGATGCTGGAGATAGCAGCCTTCAGTGTGCCACAAATGTCCTCTCTCGGAGCCTGTGCTGCAGAAGCCGCTCCTGCCTTCCTGGCAATCTCCGCCAGGACGCCTGTGAAGTTTGCCTTGACCTGTACATTCACGTGCTCTGGGTTTGCGTTGGTTATGAGATAGAGTGACCTTATGCCGTACACTGGGTATCCTGACAAGCCCCTGATTGTCGCATGCTGCCTCTGCTGTTGTGTAAGCGCTTGTACGCCTGTCATGTGAGTGTTGCCAATCACAGCCTTTGCCCGTGTAGATATATGTTTTGGGCTCCTTAAGGCAGGCTGCTGTGCACAGCAGCTCCCACACCATCTGTACACTGGACTCCCAGCATAGGGCCTTATCCTACGCATGTCCAGTCTGTTCTTATGAAGCTACTCACACACCTTATTGAAGCCAGAGCGCATGGCCGCCAGAGCGAGCTGCCCGGGAGGGAACAGCAGCGGCGCGTCCGTCAGCATCAGCGCGTCCGCAGCTGCGCGGGCCGCCTTCTTTGCATCGCCTATCTGCTGCTCTGTGATGTCCTGCAGCGCTGCGCTGCTGGAATCATGCTGCGCCTCCTTCATGGCCCTCAGGTCCTGCATGAGAACATGAAACTTCCTGAAGAGCTGTCATAGTCATGATAATCTCTTGCTATGCATCAGCACATGCGCAGAGCAGGTCGCGGCCTACTGGGGCACTTGCTGGGGTAACACGCCACTTGAGTGCAAGGTCTCGCATTGCAAGACCACGACGAGGCTAAACTGACGTCTCTTGTCACTTGCTCTCACCATGAAGAAGCCCGCCAGGGCTGAGTGAGGGCTGTAGGTGATGAGATCGAAGCCCAGGCCCTGAAGCACCTGTGGCTCCAAATTTAGCAGCGTCTCCTCCTGCTGCTGCAGCCGCTTGCACATCTCCTCGGCGCCTATGTAGGCCTCCTCCACCTGTTCAGTAAAGTCTCTGCTTCAGTCCTGTTTTCACCCAGCCATGCTGTGACCGCTGCGGTATGTCAGAAGGAAACTGCACCCAGCTCTCATCTGTACGGGCCCAATTTGCACCCCCTCTGCCTGAACCCAGGGCTGTTGCAGACTCCCAAGACTCTGGCAAGGGTGCTGCCGATTCCTCCATCAGTGGGAGGCCTCACCTTTCCTGCCAGATACAGGCAGGCGAGCATGATGTTCTTGACGTCGTGCTCCAGGGGCGAGTGGCGCAGGTAGAAGCGCGCCAGGAAGGTGATTGCAGCGGCCTGCACCTTGGCAGGAAAGCCGAAGGCGCGGCACATCTCCTGCACGCGGCCCTTGTAGTACTTGAGCAGCACCGCCTCGTCCGCCAGTGAGGGCGGCCGCAGCTTCTTCCCTGCAGGCAGCCGGCATGTTGATGCCCAGAAGTCCCGTGTGCTGTCATGTGCTACAGCCTCGCAGTGGCTGCTAACCCTCTCTCCACCATGCAGCAGTGCCTGCTGTCATGTTGCCTCAAGCTACATGCTGCAACGTGCTGTAGCCGGTCAGCGGTTGCTGCTCTTTTTGCGGACCATTTGAAAAGATGCCCGCGGGCTGCTGTGTCAGCAGCATACAGCTACAAAGCGTCTGACAGGGAGGATGCATTTGCCAGCTGCGCACCCTTCTTTGCAGGCTGGCCGTTGCTCTGCGGAGCCTCAGGCTGCTGTGCCTGTGCCTCCCCTTGCACCTGCAAGGCCTGCCTCACGTTAAAATCTGTCAGGAGGCATAGCACTTGCCGTAGTGGAAATGAAGCATAACTCTCCTTGGAAGGAGGAGCTGCATGGGCAAAGGATAGACAAGGATACCTTGGCTAGGGCCTGAGCAACCCTCTGATGTCTCTCTTCCCTCACACTGGCCTGCATGCAGGGGTCATGTCAGGACTGCTCGTCGACCGTGAGCTTGTAGTGACTTGGGGTCAGACGCATCATTGACTGTGAGCTTGATGTATGCAGCACGAGGAATATCAGTACCAGCTCCTCTGGCGTGAAGAGCCATCGCTTGCTATGGCTGGATGTCTCAAAATTCATTGCGACAGCATGGAATTGGCTAGGGATGTATATACCCGACTAGAATACTCTTCAAAACCTATCAATGCCGCATGACCCACATCTTGCAGAGTTATGAAAGTGGGCCATGGCGCTAAATCGGTTCCATCATCTGACGGTACCAAGACAGACTATCACCGGGATAGGCATTGTAAGGCTCAGATATTGGCATCTGGGTGCTCGATGGCCTACAAAACATGCCGCTTAAGCACTCCGAGAGTCATGTTGTATGTTCCGGAACACGTGAGATCCCGTGCAGGCGCCGACATCAGCACAGCTCATACAGCTCTGTTGATCGATGGCAGCAACGATACAGCACATCATCTTGTGCTAAGGAGTTTGAGGTACCGTAGATACTCTTCCTGCAGTTTGAGCACGCTTTAGAGTATATGGGAGGAAGGTGACTGCAAGAGCGAGACCATACTAATTTGACCTCTGCAAGCGATACACTTTCACGATGGAGGCCATGCCTCCTATGGATCAGCAGCAACCAGTGAAAGTCTCAGCTGAGAGCCTTGGCATAACACAAGGGTGTGAAACTTCCCTTACATAGTACTGGGAAGGAGCCGGCGTGATTACATTCGGAGCTAATTCGAGGTAGAGCCTTGTGACAACGCTTTAAGAATTAGGTGCATTTCTCACAGGGAGGAATACGATGGAGACATCGAGTTCGATCTGGGCAATCTGATGGCGACAGGGCGAACTCCTTTGGATACAGAGAGGTTCAAAAGTGAGCCTGATGCTGCCTGCCTGGAAGTGGCCACGCAGATGACACAGAGCTTGATAGCACGGCTCTTCCAGCTACCCAGCCAAGCAATACCGGTGCGCTTAGCCCAACAGACATAGCACAGAAAAGAAAATGCTGGGCCAGGCCTTTAAGAAAGAAGCACTCAAGCTGTTGCCCATGATTTTGGTGGTGTCACTGCTCTGCATCGCTACGTAAGCCTTCAGCAGACACAACTTTCTGAAGGTGCAACGCTGGATTGCCTACAGCGCGCCCTGCGCAGGCCGCTCAGATCATGCGAGACTGAGGTCATAGCTGTATAGGGGCATGCTGCTTGCCTGCTAGCTGTGCACACGCTGACGAGGAAGTACTGGGGTCCATGTGCGGGAGGGGAGGGTAGCTGAGCTGCCCGTGCCCACCCTACTGCTGTCCAGAGACACTGAATCTGAGGTCATACCACAAGGAGCGAGAGTGCTTGCCTGCTGGCTGGACTACGCACTGACAGGCATTATTGACTGGTGCAGGAGGGGAGGGTGGCCGAGCTGCCCGAACCCACGACCCAGCTGCCCAGGGGCAAGCCGCTGCCCAAGCCCCGGGCGCCCACCAAGTGGGAGATCTTTGCGCAGCGCAAGGGCATCACCAAGCACAAGCGCAGCAAGGATGTCTGGGACGAGGAGGCTGGAGAGTACAAGCGGCGCTTTGGCTACAAGCGCGCTGGGGACGAATCTGAGGTCCCCATCATAGAGGCCTCTGCCAGCGACCAGGTAGGCATTGAGACCGTCCAGAACGCCCCTTGGCATGACACCGCAAGCTCAGGGATCTCCCACAAGCATGCTTGACACATCTCATCAGTCCTCTTTGACCTTGCCGACAAGGTTGTCAAGGAGCAGGCATGCTTCAGCAGACACTGCCAGCAAGAGTCTGGAGGGATAGGGAGATGTGCCAGCATTGCAATGGGGCTGACCTTGCAAAGTGACTGTGACAGCAGCCGCATGTCGGGGTGGATGCATCCCCGCATCTTGCACAGGATGGCCCCCCCTTGATTCTTCTGCCCTGCACAGGGAACAGCGCGAGGGATTGCGCAGGTCTCAATAAGCTGCGTCTGCAACAAATATGGGGATTCGCTCATGTACACCTCTCCAAGTGCTGTGTGGTGGCTGCAGATTGGTGAAGACCCCTTCACGCAGCTGAAGCAGGAGAAGCGCGAGCGCGTGAAGGCGCAACATCAGCGCCAGGTGGCCAATATCAAGTCCTCGTCCAAGGGCGGAGGAGACGCCGTCGCGCTGCCGCCCACGCTAAAATTGGCAGCTGCGCTGCCCGCGCACGGCCGGGGCAAGCTGAACAAGCGGGGGGAGATGCAAGATGACGTGAGGGCTCCAATTCCTTGCTCATCCGTCATCTGATCTGATGCTGACGACGCTGCACTGTGGCCTGAGGTTCCCACAGCGAAGTGCTTGCCTTGACTAAGGTCCCTGGACACCTCTCCTGGCTCAAAAAGGAGACCTGCATTCGTCACAGATTTCATAAGCGGGCCCCTGCAGGGGCATGGGACTTGTGTCCTCTGGCACATTACATCCTGTCTGACGGGGCATGATATTCTGCAGATCAAAGCAGCCTCCAAGCAGGCCGGCGTGGCGACGGCGTCCATGGGCAAGTTCGATGCCCGGCTGCCCGGGGAGAAGCCCGGGGAGCGCAGCATGGGGCCCAAGCGCAAGGATGTGGGGCCGGTGGCAGCTGCTCCTGGCCAGGAAGGCAAGAAGGTGAGCAGTCCGAGGGCCTATGTAGTTCCCATGCAGACAAGCCTTCAGGCCGTCTCCATGGCTGCTCCAGACATGACTGTCTCCTTAGAGATTTGCCCGCTTTAAGGATTTTTTGTTGCAGAGTCGTGCTCAGTCTGCCTCCGACGCATGAGCACCTGTCATAGATCTGTCACTGCCTGCTGCTTGCTCTGTGAGTGAGGGTGGCATGTATCCTGCTATTTGCTCGGGCAAAGCAAGTGCTGCCAAATGGTGCATACTTAGGACAGCATGTGGTGTGTGCAGGCTGTAGGACTTGTGGACAAGATTCTGCGGGAGCGCGCAGATGACATCATCGACATGGACAAGGCTGTGCGCCGCGTGGAAGCTGAGCGCCATCACCAGCTGCCTAGCGCTGCTGATGAGGTGCGTCTTGTCACCAGGCTTCCCTCAGGGGTATGATAGGTCACAAGGTGTCCGGGATTGCTAGAGCGGCCTCGGCTCAGGCTGCACCATAGCAGGGGTGCTACTGCACATCCCATTGCACTGCTATGTAGATGAGGCTGCATCGCCATACAGCGCGTCGGGATTGGGAGTATGGCCTGCTGTCATTGTCGAGAGAGGTGTGCTTTCTGAGTACACACAGGTGACCTTGGCATGCACCCGGCTTGTCTCTGAGGTATTCCATATATTGTGCAGGATAGCGACGATGATGACAGAGGCGCTAAAAAGGCGCGCGGCAAGGGCAAGCGGGGCGCTGGCCCGCAGCGCGGCAGCAGCAAGGGCCAGAGGTTCGCGGCGCTGAAGCGCAGTTCCGGCGGCAAGCAGAAGGGCGGCGTCATGAAGGCGCAGAAGCCCGCCAGGGGCGGCGCTAGCAGCAGCGGCGCTGGCAGGGGTAGGGGCGGGGGTAGGGGCAGGGGTGGCGGGCCAGGTGGCAGAGCAGGCGGCCGAGGCGGAGGCGGAGGCCGTGGCGGCAGCAGCCGAGGCGGTGGCAGCCGCGGCGGTGGCAGGGGCAGGGGGAGGAGATAGAGGGCTCTGCCAAGCGATGAGGATTGTACACACCAAGGTAGATCAGAGAAGCAATGTCATGAAGGACAAGAAGCCCAGCAGGACCAGCAGCAGCAGCAGGGGTAGGGTTGGGGGCGGAAGGCCTGGAGCCAAAGCAGGCCGCCAGGGCGGCAGCTTTGGAGGCACTTTGCACAAGCGTGCTGCTGATGGCGTGCATATGGCTTGAAGAGAGGAGCTCAAGGGCAGAGTCATGAATTGTCAGGCTGATGTGAGGACAGCAGCAATTAAAGGCAAGGATGTGAAAGACGCAACACTTCAGCTGCATGGTGTTGACGGGAACACCCTCATGCTGACACAGAGTAATCAGCCACCTTTGATTTGTGTTGATGGGCAGCAAACACGGGGCTGGGTTATGAACCCATGAAGGATATGTGTGAAGGAAGAGATCATCCGAGTCTGCAATCTACCAACAGATATCTATGGCAATGTGCATAAACGGTGAGCAGCTGCAACACAGAGTTGACCAGCATATCGCAATCTGTTCCAGCATAAGACAGCAGTCTGCACAACCATACTGGAGACATCTTAATGCGCATGTGAAGTGTGCAGTTCGTACTTGCCAAATACCTCTTACCATACATTTACACACTGCAGTGTTGCAATTGATGCTCAAGTTGGCCTTGGCTCAAGCTATGTCCCTTGCATGAAGTTGGGCCTTAGACTGCAATTCTCTCCTGTCTGTGACTGGCGGTGATAGATCATCCCTCCTTGACGCCAGCAGCAGCTCCCTCCCTCTGAGGTTTGTCATCGTCAGAGGACTCTCTGGCAGGGGCAATGCTTGTGAGGAGCTTGGAGGCAGGAGAGGGCTTGTCCGCTGAGCCAGACAAATGCGCCCACTGCGCATGGCGGGAGGCGTACGCTTGCAACTGCACATTTGCTGCTTGTCTCAAGGCCCACTCCCTCATGGCACTGGTCCTTGCCAGCATCTCGTGGGGCAGCCACTGCCCAGCATTCAGCTGAAAGCCCTGCACAAGCCACCTCAGCTTTCATCAGCATGCAAATATGCAGTTAGAGATGTGACTTCCATACTTAAGCTACAGCAGAGAGGCACTTTCAAGTGTCACAGGAGTTCCACGTTGTAGAAGGCCGTAGACCGTTTCCCAAAAGCGTGCGTGGCAAACGAGGAGAACTGATGCGAAAGCACTGCTGAGGCTGGTCTCACAACCACAAAATCAAAACAGGCCAGCACAAACCCACAGACTGCGCTGCATTGCTCGGCAAGAGGTCGGCGGAGTAAGAGGAACAGCAGAGAAGCAGCAGCAGCTTGCCTCCCACTTGACGATGTACTCTTTTCCACTGCCACATGAGTAGGTGCGCTCATCCACAATGGCGGTCGCTGGGTAGTCACAGAGCAGCACACTGCCCTGTGCTTGTTTTTGCATCCACTGCCGCATCGGCATATCTCCCTTCCCCTGCACATACCTGCATGAGCGCACCACTCAGGAAGATGTCCTCTCTCAGTTGCAAGACGTTGCTGCATGATCGCCACCTATCTGAATTGTCCTCAAATCCAAGTACTGATTCCTATCTCCACAGTGTACACACAGGCTCAGGAACATCATGTTCCTCCCCGATGATCGTCTCGGAGTTAGCATTTTAAGTCTGGGTTTGTCATACATGGTAAGGGCTTCTCTAAGGGATTGTCTAGTGCCCATGGAGTCAGGAAGGCAGAGCAGCTTGCCTGCGAGGGTAGAACCTGCCATCTCCAACATCCATCAGCCCCTCTCCAGCCCAGAATAGCTGGGCAGCCACTGGTGGCTCAGGGGACTTCTTGATGGGACCAAGCCGAGCCAGCTCGTCATTGGGACTGGTCATGCTTTTGCCGAGACCAAGCTGAGCCAGCTCGTTCTCAGGAATGGCCACGGTCCTCCTCTTAGTGACAGCTGCACCATCACAAGAAGCACTAACACAATGCATGAAAAGCGATGTACAGCGCAGGGCAGCCAAGGTAGGTGCAAGATTTTCACACTCCTCAGGGGTGACCCGCACATACTGACCTTGTCCGCAATGCAGGGCACCGTGACATGTGACATGAGACTCAGAGCAGATGCACGTCTATGTGCATCAGATGCTGAAATCAATCCCTAAGGTGGCCTGTATGCTTTCCACAATGCTGGCTGTTGCATCAAGCAGCCTGGTGAGAAGCCCTTTCTCTGAGCTCTGCTGGAGCCGGCTTTGATAAGACGTCCTTTGGCAGATTCCCTTAAGCATTGCGCCTACCTGCTCGTGCCATCTCTTCAGTGACGGTGGTGCGCGGCTCCTGTTCAGGCTCATGTGTGGACGGGCCTGCTGCACCCTCGTCCATGTCATCAGCTGTGAGATCAATGAACGCCATGCTGGCAGCAGGCTGCTTCTTGCTCTGACCGCCATCACCTGCAAAGCTTCGCAAACATGCCAGACGACACATGACACGTTGCCTGAAGTAGTGTGTCAGAGCTGTCTATGATTGCGCTGCTCTGCAGACTTGCCAGGCAGAGCAAGTGCACTGGTATGCTTTGAACGTGGGGTCCCTTCCTTGAGATTTCCGTACTGGCTGGCAATCCTCAAAGATGCAGGACATTCCCCTTGACCAATTTCTATAGACCAACCATGCTGAACTCCTGAGACTTCTGCAACAGGCATGGTAGGGCGAAGCATATTCTGAGCGGGATATGTATAGCAGCACAAGGGCAGCACAGCAGGACACACCAGGTAGACCTCTGGCCAGCACAGCCCCTTTTAGTGCTAGCTTGGCTGCGCCTGCGTCTTCTGATGTTATGGCGAGGCGCTCCTGCATGGATGGTCACCTCTCTGTTCACTGCTGCTTTGCATCATTTCTCCTGCCTTGATGCCAGTGAGACATTTGCCGCAAGACACAGGCGCAGCAGATATGGTAGCGAGCGAAGATTGCAGGCTGGCCAATATGTTATGTCCAGCCCCACACGGGCAATGCTTTACATGATGTGGGCTCTGCAATGGCTACAGAGAAAGGCCCACATCAGCGGCATTCTTGCCCAAAGTACCTGCTTGACAGGATAGGCGGACTGGGCCACTGACTCCCGAGCCTTCCTCTTTCCAGGCGCCCTGCTGCTCTGCATGGCCTTTGCCTGTGTATCCTCATCTCCTCCATCCTCCTTGCAGCGGCCAGCTGTGGCTGCGTCGCCGTTGCGGAGAGGAGTCTTCTCTTGCCTCCCGACCTGGCTGCTTGGTCCTGTTTCATGCTTGACCACAGGCCTACAAGCATGGGCATATTGTCAGCCAAACCATCTGATAAAATATTGTCAGCCAAACCATCTGATAGGTTAGCCTGCAGCACCATGGCAATCACATTGTTGCAGGCTGCTTGATAGGTCAGTACAGGTATCCATCTGAGCGTCAGGGGTGCATCCTTTATGTCCCTTGGCCCTACCACTACAGAGCATCTGTCTTGCCTAAACAACCACTGCACCCACAGCATCCACTGCACGTAAGTGTCGTTAGCTCAGTGCGACATCATGCACCTCGCGATGTCTTGGGAGAGTCTGCACAATCATGCATGCAAAGGGAGATGACACACTTCTGAGGTGCCTCCAGCTGTCTGCTCTTTGTCCTGGTCTCCTTTGCGCAAGCCTGTCCTGGAGGAGGCAACTTGAGCTGGTCCTGCAGGCCGCAGTCACTGCCCTCTGCCCGCAGAAAGCCTTTCTCCACAGCTTTCCTGTTTGCATCTGCACCGCACAGTGTCACATTTATTGATCACGCTTGTGCACATTGGGGGGCTTGGATGGACCATGCTAGAGCAGTCATGCAACAGCCCAAGTATCAAGCATGGTACAGTGCATTATGGGTGAGATGTGCATGAGGAGGTGCACCTGCAAGTGCCTCAGGGAGGCCACCGGCATCAATCACTGCATCATATTGCTCATTCCACTCCGCGGCTTTCCTGGCAAGCTCTTGAAGTGCTTCGGCCGTCGGCTTTGACGATCCATACCCATAGATGGCAGCGCGCCGATTGTTTGCCTTCCTGAACATATGGGCAAGGACCATCAGATCGTTCTTGGTCACACAGGTCTGACGTCTCTGCAGGCCTGCCAGTCCAGTTCATCTACATGCTGTGTTGAGCACCACCAAACTTGCAGCTTCTCAAAACTTGGCACATGGCAAGGTGCCAAGCTCTGAAGAGAGCTGACATGATGACAGCTCAGTGGAGCATCGGATCCAGCCTTGCAGTGCGCATGTGTGTCAGGGGGATCTCAGCACGCACCTGAACATGTAACCCTTGATGGCTTGTCGCTCCTCCACTGCCACTCCTTCTTCATGAAGCATCAGCTGGGTGAGGGACAGCATGCCCTCAACCCACGCAGCTGTTACCTTCTCATGAGTTGCCAGGTAGTATGCCCCCGCCTTGTCCATTGGATACCACTGCGCCATCACCTGCGAGGCACAAAGGATGCTCTGTGATGGTGATCTGATCGCCATACTACAGGTGTGTAGCTCAAAGCGCCATCAGCAGGTACATCATCATAACTGCCAGTGCATGCCAGGCTGAGCCTTTGGCCAGATACCAAGAGCACTTCAGGAGCTGGTGAGGAAAGATGATGCCTATGCACTTAGACAGTGTCATACTGATGACAGTTGTCGCAAGATGGCTCCTGCTTTTTGCTTTGCCCTTGATGGCAGCAGCTCGCCGGTGCGATGATGACCATCAGCAGCATGAGCACGACTGCATACTCACGGGTGCAGAAAGGGCATTAAGAGCAGGAACGGACGGACCTGTGTGCAAACTGAGCGACAGGTTTCCGTTGTCTTCAGGCATGGGCGGCTTGCGGGCGTGGTTGTCTCCTGCGCTTGGAGACCACGATTGCTGCCCTTGGCCCCTCCTCAACCTTCAATGCGGGAGCAATGGCACCCATTCTTCCCCTGGCTTCGCCTGGAAAAGCGTCTATAGGTTACGGGAGTGCTGACTTCCTTGTTACGCTTCCGGATGCCTTGGCGCTGGCAAGCTTCGCATTGATGGGTATTCGATATGTCTTTGACTCCGCATCTGGTTCGCACTGCCCCATGTAAGTATGTCAACTGGGGTAAGGGCAGTGCGACCACAAACCTAGCATGGACAACAGCTCTCACCCTTGGCAGGTCGCTTCGGCATGAAGTCCACATAGACGCGCAGAGATCGAGCCTTGATGTCAAGCTCCGTCAGCTCTGAGTCAAGGGCCCTGGCAGCCTCCAAAATCGTGCCGAGCGGCTTTTCGACCAAGTGGTCCACGCCCCGCATCCTGACGGCTGTGGCCATGTTGCCCTTCAGAGATGTTCTGAAACTATTGAAAATGTCTCTAATTTGGCTTTCAACACCCGTCGTGGCCTCCATGCCCAGTACATGTAGCGAGAAGCACCCTTGCCCTTGCATCTTCACAGCGGTGTAGGTCTTGGCAAGACCCCCACCAATAGCCGGGACCAGCTTGAGCTCAACCTTTGGAGGCATGGCGTTTGTTCCGAGGAGGTGCAGGAAATGATTGCGACCATCGATGGTATGTCCGTCTGGCGTGCTGTGCTCCAAGGCGCGCCTGGTTAGCTGCCCCAGCTCTCAGTGCAGAGGAAGCTGACTCCTCTCCAAATGAGGCATCTGAGCAGAAGCGTCCTCAGATTGAAGAGACGCAGCAGATATGTGCTTTGAAAGTAGGTGTGGCGTGTTCCCTTTGTGCAAAGAATGCCTGGTGCGGCTTCTCATGTATTGAATTACATGTCATGACATAGATCATGTACCCAGGCTGTCTAATGCAGATTTGGCCCATCTGGCTGTACCGCCATATGTCAGGCTCTATAAAAATCTTTAGTACACGATTGCAGGACTCTCATTGAACTCAAGAAGTGCAAAGACTGGCCAAAGGACTTGACAGGCCTGGGGTCACGAGAGTCTGATTTCCTAAGAGTTCTTGGCTGTCAAGTCGAAGCTGGCTCGACTTCAACGACCCACAGGGCATCAAAGCAGCTTGCACATCTACGGGCAAAGCTTCCCTTTGCTTTAGGCCATGTTGTCAATTCCAGGGCTTCTTATGCGAATAATGGAGCTCCAGCTGGTGGCGCACACAATGGACAATGCTGTGCTTCAACCTGATGATGAGAGCACTGTCAATCCCTGCATCTGCTGGGCATGCACTTGCCGCCACAGCAGCAGAAGCCCCAGGACCACAGCGCCAGAGTATTGTCACTTCTTTGGCTGAGGCTGTGGGATGGCCCTCTTTGTCCTCACAGGTATGTACATGTTGGCGCGTGGGGGACCAGTCTTCCTACTGGTGTACACATACTCCCACTCGACCCCTTCTCCTTCATCCGAAGAGTCTTCCTCCTCCTCTTCCTCTTCGTCGTCCTCATCTTTGTCTTCCTCCTGTGCTGCTGCTGCTTCTTCTTCTCCAGCTACTGCTCCTTCCTCTTTGCCTTGTGCTGCTGCTTCTGTGTTCTTGTCTGCTGCCTCCTCATGTCCTTTGGGGCCATCCCTGAGCCTGTAGCGCGCGACAGTGCTTGTATAGCACAGGAGTTTACATTTGACTCAACAAAGTGGATAGCTCCTCTGAGCTCATCATCAGTGTAGGGACTGCACCAGAACAGCTGCAGATAGAGGAGGAGCGCTCACGCTGTGCCCTGCGTGAGGGTGGCAGAGGGCTCGCTGGCGCATGCAGACGCGTGAGTCCACAGCGCATGGCAGGAAATGTGCCACTGCCCGTCCGCTGCGGGCTGCCCGCGCTTCTGGGCCCATGCTGCCATGGCCTGGATTGCTGCCAGCGTTTTGTGCGGCAGCCACTGTGCAGTGCTCAGCTCAAAGCCCTGCGCAGACCACAGCTCGGCTGAGCCAGCATGCAGATCCAGTCAGCTTGCGAGCGCAGCTTCCACGTGACACATGGTGCAGCCCTGGCAGCCTGACTCAGGTACAAGAGCAGTGCAATGGTAAGCTTAGAATATGCACTCTACAGGCCAACGCTGAGTTCTTACTGGAATGGAGGGCCCAGATGGATGCGGGTAATCAGAGAGTTTGCTGGGATGCACATCAGAATATCAGAGGCCTTAGAGAAGCAGCAAAAAAGTGACTACAGCTTGCCTTCCACTTGACAAGGTACTCGCGCGTCTTGCAGAGCGGGCATTTGCGCTCATCCACAATGGCTGTGGCCTCGTGGATGGCCAGCATTGCAACGACTTGCGCCTCTTTCTGCATCCACTTCCCCATAGGCACGTCTCCGACCTCCCACACATACCTGCATGCATGCTCATGAGCATGTCAGTCAACAAAACGCCCATGGTGTGATACAAATGCTGATGCATCATCATTGTACCAAGTTCCAGGACGTCTCACATCCTGACATTGAGCTCTTCTCTCGGCATCCATACACACCACTTCTGGTAGCGGACAACAAGATGGCAGTTCAGCAGGGACATGCAGGTATGTGGCACAAGGTTGTCGACAACTGGTCCCCAATCACAATGGGGTGAGCGGCCAGGAAAGCTTGCCTGCAGGGGTAGAACCTGCCACCTCCAACATCCATGAGCTCCTCGCCAGGCCAGAAGAGCTTTGCAGCCCTCAGCGACTCGATGCGGCTGCTGCTGGTGAGGCCCAGCAGGGTCTGAGCCAGCTCCTCATCTGAGATGGCCAAGTCCTCCCTCTTGGCATTGCCTGCACCAGCCCAGAATGACGTTGAAGTGAAACATTATTGCTGACAATACTGTGCACGCACATTCATGCAGCAGCAGAGACCTTTCCAGAGGCTAGGATACCCCAAGTCATGTCATCATCAATATAACAATGTCATCAAGCAGCAAGCAGAATGGCTGGGCTCGGACTGCAGGGGCATTTTGCCGCAGGTGCTGTGGCAACACAGTCAAAACTTCAGGCAGACCAACTGAGGAGGCTACTAATTCTAATTGTCAGAGCTGGCTTCAGTTCGACATGCATTACTATGGCAGACACAAGTTGCAACCTGCTGGTGTAGTCTCCTCTGTGACTGTAGAGACCAGCTGTCGTTCACCCTCAGGGGTAGACGGGCCTGCTGCAACCATGCCTATTTCCTCAGCCGCAGGTTCAATTGAGGGCACGTCTGCTCCAAGCTGCCTGTCAGTGTGACCACTATCACCTGCACAGCTTCATCATCATCAGAAGGTACAGTGAAGTGATGATTGGGATGTTCCAGCAGAGCACTATCTGTGTGTGTAGCATTCCACATCTAGCATACACTGGTCTGTCTGGAGCAGACTTCCTGCTGTCACGCTTCATCTGCTGGAAGGTGTTGCGTAAAGGGCTCAACGTAAAGGAAGGTTCCCTACAGCTCACCCAGTCTCTGGCAGCATTGTGAGTCTATGAGATGCTACTTCAGCTGCAGGCCAGCACTGCATCTGATCTGCCTGGTGTGGCTGGAAGAGATGTTATTTGATCTGATCTGACTGCAGGGCACACCTGTCGCCTCTGTGGCCAGCGCATTATTGTGCGGGGCACTCTCAGCCCCATCCTGCTGCTCAGGAACCTGCAAGAACGTGCTGGACAGAGGGCCGACGTCCAGCATTGTCACTCCTCTCCGCCTGCACAAGGCCATGGCTATCACTTTGATCTATCGCAACTTCTTCTGACATTCTGCAAAGAGAGCCTGGAGGAACTGCCATGCCAGAGGAGCCTAATGGCAGCCTCGCATGACAATATGCCCCCTTTGTGGTACAATCTTTTGTTCAAGCCCCCTCGTCCTAGGATAGCTGTGCTGCTGCAGCAGACAGGCGCCTAGCTGTGCTCACTGAGGTCGGGAGTACTTGTGCAGATGTCATGCTTGTCACGTGCCATAGTCATGCACGCATTGCAGTACTATGCATGTTGTGTGCCGCATATGCCGACAAGGAAAGGCATGCAGCAGCGCTCAGGTATTGCATCTCCCTCCTTTATCTGATCCCAGCGCTGATGCCCTTCTTCTGTTGGTGCATGCTTCCAGACTTCATATGCCAGCAGACATCACATGCGCTTGAAAGCACCTGTTTCTGACGCTCGCTGGATCGGGCCCCTGACTCTGGAGGCTGTGGTGTCTCTGCCGGAGCCCGCCTGTTTTGGCCGGCATGCGTCTGCGCATCCCCATCACCCTCATCGTTTGCGCAACGAGAAGCTGTGGCCTCGTTGCCGTTGTCAGAAGCAGCTACCTTTCGCTTCCTGCCCCGCTGGCCACGTCCATCCCCATCCCTGCCCTCCAGCCTGTGAGCATGGAGCCCAGATGTCTGTGTCAAAAGCTGAGCGATCTCCTTGCCTGCAGAGATACAGGGATGGTGCCATGCGCTCAGTGCAAGTGCATTGTGACGCCTGCAACCCTGAGATTTGGCCAAGCACGAGTAAAAGCTTGAGGCAGCCTGCGCAAGTGTGTGCGGGAAAGCAGCGCACTTGTTGATTGCCTGTAGCTGGCCGCTGCGCGTCTTGGTGTCTCTTGTGCTAGTCTCCCCTATCTCAGACATGTAGTGCAGATCCTGCAGGTCGCGGTTCCTGCCTTCTGCCAGTATGAAGCTCTTCTTCGCCTTCTCATTTGCACCTGCACCACACACCTCTGCACCTGTAAGGTCCAGTCACTTCCGACCGCATACCACACTTGAACCTAAAGGAGGATAGAGTGACAGCAGGGCGCACTACTGTACATGTATATGTGTCAGGAGGCACACTTGCAAGCTGATGAGGAATGCCGCCGGTTTGAAGCTGTGCGCCATGATCCTTGTTCCACTGTATCCCATCCATGGCATACTGGTGCAGCGCTTTGGCTCCTGGTTTCTTTGTGCGGTCGTCCGGTCCATGGATCCGGTTGTTACGACAGCGGGCCTCCCTGGTGCATGAGCATTGGCTTCAGCACAAGCCACATCAATCCTGAAGACATGCCTTGGTATGTCCTTTGCAATCCTGCTCATGTGAGCTAAACCCTCTGCACTTACCCCATCTGGTAAAATGCAGCCCTTGCCCATGACACAGTTGCAAGGCTCAGATGGTGCTTTGAGTACCAGTGTGGCTCAGAATAGCCTTGCGTACGGCCTCGTCTGCCTGCATGTGCAGCAGATGGCTGGTCAGAGCTTACTTGAACATGTGGCGCCTTATTGTTTTCCGATCGTCCACTGCCATCCTCTGCTCTTGCATTGCCAGCTGGGTCAGGGACACTATGCCCTCGGCCCATGCATTAGGCAGTCCCTCAACAGTTTGCCGATTGTACGCCCCGGCCTCATCCCTTGGGTACCACTGGGACATCACCTGCAAGGGCAGACGAGACAGAGTTCTGCACTGCTACACAGCTGGCGCAATTGCGATGGCCGTTCTGCCAAAGCATTGCGGGAGTAGCGCGGTTGCACAGCAGCCATTGTGTGAAGCGCAAGGGATGATACAGGCGGGTGAGGGATGCAGAGAAGCATCTGCGGACAGTGAGCGACATTGTGCGTGATGTTTGATGAGGTGGGCTGATGCATTGGTGACAACACTAGCATGCGCACTTGGGAGCGCAGGGAGCAAGTGCGCTGCACGTCAGCCCTTGCATAACTCTTCAGAGCACCAAGAGCAAGCAAGGGACAGCAAGACCTGTGCGATTATAGAGCGACAGTCTGCCGATACTGGGTCTCTCCAGGGTGGGCGGGTGCCCTGTGATCCGGTGCTGCCCTTGGAGACAGCTTCCACTGCTGTTGTGACTTTCTCGCTATGTATGGCAGTACCAACTGCCTTGGATGTTCCCGTGGCTTCACCTGGGTGACAGCAAACTTGTGAGAAGGACCGTGCTCATCGCCCTTCGCGATATCTTAGGACTCCCAAAACTTGCAGTCTTGTAACCATAAACCGTGTTGTCGTCGCAAAACCGCCCTTCTGCGCTGTACAAGCATGTAAGCCTGGGCCGGGCCATGAGATCGAAAACCTAGTACGGGTGACAGCTCTCACCCTTGGCATTGAAGAGCGGCGCGAGATTGACGTACACGGGCAAGGACCTGCTGTTTCTGTCTAGCTCCACCAGCTCGGGATTATCTGCCCTTGCAGCCTCCAAGATTGTGCTGAGCGACTTCTTTACGGGATAGTCTACATCCGCCATCCTGATGGCTAGAGTCATCTCTGATGCCGTGATATATGAGAACAGGCCCATTATCTGCTGCTCTACGTCTGCAACGGCTTCTATGCCCAGCGCGGGCAGCGGGATGTACCCACGCCCCTGCATTTTCTCGGCGGTGTCAGTCCTGACAAAGTGACCACCATCAGCTGGTGGGATCACATGTAGCACAACTTTAGACGCCATAATGTCTGGCTAAAGTCGGCCGCGTGCAAGAGACTGCTAACCACTGCTGGTATGTATGGCGTGCTGTGCTGCTGGGCCGGCCTAATTAGGTCACTCCTGATAGCATTCGTTCATGAAAAGCACGGCTTTTGGAACAATTTGGGAAGCACTCCATCTTATCCGATTGCAAAATCCTGCCAATCACCAAGCCGGCTGTGCAGCATCCGGGCATGCTATACACATGTCTTGGCTCACCATCTAGTCTGGGGATCTGCTGACCTATATGCAGGAAAGGCGTGAGAACCAGATCGAAATTCGTCATTCATTGATGGGTCAGGACTGTCTGGAACAGCTTGCAGGCTGGGGGCTTGCTATAGCGACTAGCTAAGGTGCAGATCACCATTAGATTGTGCATCGAGCCTGTACCGCCACACTGGCCTGGACAGACATCGAGTATTCAGTGCTTTGAGCATTCTATGAAGCTTCTCTTCGAGACTGACAGGATATCACAGAGCTGCTCTGAAGATACATGGCAACAGCCCTAGATAGACTTCATAAAGCCTGCCCTCCCGGGCAATGTAGCAGCTGACACCCACTCACTCTTGCTGGATTCTACCAGTGTGAATCTGTACGCGTGTTGCTGGGAGGCTGGTTTGTGAGCAGGCACTGCCCCTGCAACCACAGAGGAGCCTCCGCGAAGGTGACCCTGTAAACTGCAAGCCTGCCCGTGCCTGGGGGAATGCCCTTAAAACTTGCCTGAGGGCACTTGGAAAGCAACTGCCAGCAACAGATTCTGCTGCAGCGCAGTGAGAGGGTCCCCCACATGCATGTGTGATGGATGAAGCTCTGCATCTGGCGATTACAGCATCCTCAGCCAGAAGATCCCCGTCTGGACCATTGCTGTGCGGACTCGCAATCTCCTAGAAACATCTGAGCGCTAGCTAGCTTGTACGCGCAGTAGATTGGCCTGCAGGTAATTGGAAGCCAGCTCAACTTTACCGGTGCAATGCCTCACTACAACTCCTCACAAGTCTCTTGTATGGACCATCCTGACAAGATGAAGCTGTCACCAAAATTCCCGGCACTGTCTGAGATCACACTGGTGGTCCATCCCCCATGGCAGACCTCCCAGTTCCATGTCTTGAGAGGATGGTCTGCACATCAACTTGCCATGCAACACAGTGCTCAAATACCTACACAGCTCTTAGCCTGCTCAAGAGAGATGCTCATATCTTAGTAGCTTGTTCGGATTCAGAATACACACAAACATGCAAAGGCTGTCTCTTCTGGACCCATCATTCTGCTGCTGAGGCCAGCCCTTTGCATGGTCTGCTCTGCCAAGCGGATCTCGATGGCGGCTGCACAGACAAGCGTGTTGCTCACGGACGCCTTGCAGCTGGCCATGGTTCTGGGGCTTCATTGCCTGGCTCGCACAGATGCTGCCTCTGCGTCTTCTCACACCTTGTCTTCCACTCGGGGTGTACCAAGTCTTATGGGGTCGGCTATCACGGGTGTCCCCAGATTTCTCCTTCTCGAGCCTCATGCAGACGCCTGCGGCTGCTCTTACTTACCAGCTCTGCATCTAGAAGCCCCTGTCATCAAAGTGATGGTCCAGGAACGCCTGCAGCCTGCAGACCAGACACACATAAGCACAGATGCCACTCAGGCCCTGCATTGTACACCTCTTATGTCTCAAAGCAGGAAGCCCGACAACCTGGGTGCACTAGGGGCCTGTGCTTTGCTGTCCCAGAGGCACAGCACCTTCTAAACCTAGTCGCAGTGAAGGCCAAAATAGAATCTGGCATCTTATCACATTGATCCTTGTACAAGTGTGGGCGCCCATGTCCCTGTTCATATTTCGGTGGTATCCCATCAGTCCCGGCACATGGCATATTGAGCCTTACAGACATAGTCCCCGGCACACCCACTGGAGGTGCCTGGATAGGCTAAATAGACGCTGCATGCAAGGACATGTGTGGCTGCCTGTGTGACAGCTTACCCCTTCTCAAAGTGCTTCAGTGTCAGTCCACCCCTCAGGCGGTGGGAGGTCATTCCCAGGTTGTTGGCAGCCCTGGTGAAGGCAATCTTCTCTGCACAGATATTGCAGGCCTGTCAAATACTTTCGCTGTACCTCTGCAGAATGGACAAAGCAGCTCCGCTGCTGAGCTGTATGACAGAGCACACTGGAGGGGTGCTGCATGCATGCAGAAGTGAGGCTGCAAGGTAATATGGCCCACAGAGACAGTTCATTGGCTCATTGGACAACTGCAAATGTAAAGGCGAGGTTATCAACGTACCATCGAAGTACAGGATGTCTGCGAAGTTGATGCCAGTCTGCCTCCTTGCCTCCTGAAGGGCGTTCACAATCTCGGCCTCTTGGCCGTAGGAGATCTGCGCACCACAGAAGTGTCACAACGACTCCCAATATCTTCAAAGATGAGCATCAGGGCGTCCGCCAGCCGACAATGGTACTCGTACGCACTAACATCGTTGCTGCAAATGTGATGTTAAAATGCATGAACTGCCAGCCAGAGCGCGCAAGCTCCCTGCTTTGCAGCTACTTTTCTCTTAGACAATAGAAAGCCGTCCTTCACGGGAGACGCGTGCTTACCATGGGAGAGAAGGACTCGTGGGTCAGCCTGCTGAGAGCAGTGCTGGTCAGGTAGGGCTGTTGGGTGTGTGCGACGACCCCGATCCGCACTCCCTTGAATCTGAGGGCTGAGAGGATGCCTGGAACCTCAGGATAGGGGACGACATCAGCCCCGGAGTTGCTCTCCCAAAAGACGCCCTCAGGATTAAAAAGCACCAGCTGGGGCACAACGGCGAAGCTATTGAGCTCCTCCACCGCCTTCTCGTAGGAATTCTCTCCAGAGCGCCTTCCTGACCTCGACATGCTGCTTTCGTTGCTTGTGGACTGGCTGATAGATGGGCTGGGAGCCTGAGCTGAGTGAATGCCACAGATCGCTGTTCCTGAGGCAGCCTCTCACTCCTGGATACGCTTGGGTAAATGTATTGTCTCCTTCTGGAGACTGCTGGCCACCGACCGTTGAAATCTGCACGACTATTGCAGGAACCGAAGACAACCTTTAGGGCGGCACTTTACTGCGTTCGGAGCCGTGCTGCTGCTGGGAGGGGCACGCGTGCTGGGTAATGGCCTATATTGCTACATTACATGCCTCTGTGGGCGCCCCTTGTGTTCTGAAACACCCGCAAAGCTGTCTCAGCTAACATTCATGCAATGGTCCGACGTGTCCTTTATGCCTCACCCATGCAAACGGCAAGTTTCCTCACGCTGCGTCACGCATTCTGTTTCCGCACAGGGCCCCCTCTGGCCTATCAAACGAGTCTGTGAGAGCCTCACAAGGCAGGGTCTTGCGTCCATCACGGTCTACTCGCATGATGGCGAGCGAGCCTCTCCCGAGCGGCACAAACACGCCAGGCACCTCACACATAGAGGCCGAGCAGCGATGGGCAAACGCTGGGGAGAACCTAGCCGTCTTAAATTTCAGCGAAAAGGTATGCTATCTGAGGCTGGGCGCTGGCTCGGGCTCACGTTTTAATGCACTGAGACCAAAAACGGTGTGGAGGTCCCTGCAGAGCTGAGCGTGAGCTTTCGGGTGCAGATCATAGAGGAGAAAGAGCGTCATCTCAGAGAGTAAGTCATGCTCGAGCTCACTGTGCATAGTACGACCTTCGGAAATGTAATGCAGAGATTCACCCTGAGGGACCAAGTCCTGTAGGCTCATGTGTCAGACCTCACTCCATGCTCTGATGATGTTTGCCGCGTGCAGGTGCATCCAGAACAACTACAGCAGGATCAAGGATGTCGAGAGGGAGCTCAGCGGCTTGCAGATGCAGCTCAAGCTCAGCACGGGGCCCAAGAGGTCTGCCCTCATGATGCTCCGCAAGAAGATTGAGCTGCAGAACGAGCGGGTGCTGGCTGCGAGGGAGCGCCAGAAGGCTGCCAAGAAGGTCTGCTTCCTACATGCATGCTTCAAATCTGCTCTGCAAGGCTTGCACATGACAGATGCATACCCTAGCGACATAGAGATGATGGAGGTATCATCGTGAGACCTACAGGCTTGTCACCTACTAGCATCTGGTAGGCGCTCAAGCAGCGTGCACTCTTTTTGCACATGAGTCCAGGAAGCTTGTGAAGGATGAGCATGCAGGGTCAGGATCATGTGTAGGACGCTGCCCAGCACCTCTAACATCGGTGCCAGCTTGAGGCGACCCGCTTCATGCTCTCAGGTGTTTGAGGCCACGGACGAGGCCCTCAAGGAGGAGGATGCAGCTAAGGAGCGGCTCTGCAGCGAGCTCAACATGCTCGTCCAGCAGAGTGCCCATGCACAGCTGGAAAAGCTTGAGCAGGTGCTCCCTCACTCCCCTCCCCATGTAGCCCCTCAGCTTGTACACGCCTATGCAGATTACCTGGGGCCGTGGCCGCTGGCCGCTTGGACTTTAGCACGTCCTGAAGCCTGGGGTGCCAGCTTCCATGCCTTGTGAAGCCTGCATTAGCATGTAATAGATCTTCAGATTGGCACAGTCATGCATACTTGGGCAGCCTCCTCTTTTCCTCTTCGGGCTCTCATTTGCAGAGTGCAGTTTTATATTTCTGTTGTGTTCATGAGAGCTTGATGTTATTCTTGCAGCTGACGGCGCGGCTGGAGCGCATGAACCAATATGTTGGGCGGGGGCACGATCTGGGCATCCCAGCAGAGCAGGTGGCCGCTGCAGAGGCCGTGATTGAGGCGCTGAAGCGCGTGCCAGGCGCAACGCCGACAGCGCCCTCGAGCCCTGAGGCATCATCGCAGCAGGCTGCTGCGCCTGCGCAGTCTCAGCCTGAGGCGCACTCTCCCTCGGAGCAGGTGCGAGCCCTGGCGTGACCACATGCACCTGCGCTGTGCCCTTCTCGTGCCTCTGGCCATCAGGTCTTGCCCTTGCAGAGCAGCCACGTGCACGAAGGGGCAGCCTCCTCATGTAAGGCACTGTCTTAGCAACTCCGCTGCTTCCGCTTGTGGGTCTGAGCCAGGAATGAGCAGGGTACATCTGCAGATATGCAACTGTCATATAGGAAGCATGCAATTAATGCCGCCTGCGTTGCCTCAGGACGGTAGTGCGCACGCTGGCACATCCTTGTCTGAGACGCCTCAAGGGGACGACACAGCGGCAGGGGCCAGCGCACGCAAGGCGCCTCAGCAGCCAGACAGCCAGCAGCGACCCTTACAGAGGCAGGACAGCCCAGGGCGGGTAAGTGTTGATTCTCAGCCCTGTAAATAGCCTGACAGTGGCTGCTGTGCTTCTCCTTGGGCTAGGACAGCTGCTGATGCACTGGGATAGAGGAGAAGTGCAATGTCACTGATTGCCTGTCCATGTCTAGTATGGCCTCCTTGGAAGCAGTGTGGCAGGCTGTCCTCATTGAGCACATGGGGCCAGGGAGCAATGATTGGGTGAGGGTATCTATGCCATGCATTTCCACTAGGCATGGTTTCATTTTGCTGGAATCCTGTTCTTGACGGAGGATTCACTGCAGGCAACGTCCCAAGCTGCCCCTCCGTGGAAGCCCTCTCTGAGTGGCAGCTCCAGCAGCAGCCCTGCAGACCGGCAGCGGCAGAACACGGGAGCTGTGGCCGCGCGCTCGCGCCACGTCAGCATCTCGCCGCGGGTCTCGGGCAGCGCGGCGCCCGCTGGGCTCCCGCCAGCTGGGCCTGCTCCGGGCAGTGGGCGCTTCCAGGGCTTTGACACCTGAGGAGACAAGTGCGCGCTGGGCGCCAGCTGCTCCACGCAGTCCGGAGCGCTACGCATGGACCAAGCTTTCTATTTACAGAAGAGGGGCAAAGGCGTAATTGGGGGCCTGCAGCATGGTACGCGATCTTGAAGCTTGCTTGAGGGGAGCAAAGAAAATGCGTTGCTACTCAAGCATCTTGTTTGCTCCAGCAATTGGATCAGGACATGAGACCAGACTGAGCATCAGGGCCTAGTGAGCTGGCCTCTCCGGATTCCCAGATGATTGTAGCACAGGGTCGTGAGACGGCAAAACTTCAAGTTGTCAATTGTTCAATTTTGCGCCTGTCGGCTTGATGCTGATTGTTGAGAGCATTACGCATTCGGGGAGGGAGTGGAACCAAGGTCTGGCCTTGTCACAATTGAGACACGGAGATCAGGCAGCGTTTGAGAACTATCAGGAGCTTTGGAGCAAATGGTATGTTGGACCGAAGATGTCTAAGTCGACTGTCTGAAGTGTTGAAAAGATCAGGAGAACTTAGCTAGTGTGCGACACATGAAGCACTAGCTACGTCAATCTGTAAAGAATACACGAATAGCAGGCGCGTAGGTCAGCCCCAAGGGTGGGAATTGCAGGAGAAATTATGTGATGATCGTTGAGGATGTGAGTGTGTCCAACTGTGTTAATTCCCTACATTGGGCGCAAAGGTATATAGCTTTCTCGATCCTATTCATATTGGTGAGCTCGGGCAATGTTTCGCGTGGTCTCAAATTCTTGTGATGTTTGAGTCTCAGCGAGTGCCAACGTTCATCTCTAGGGACAGATGTCCGTCGGTCAAACACGTAAATCCTGCTCAGTATCCTCTCATTTCCTTCATACGTGTGCTGCGAGCGCGATGTCTGGTTTCAGGCAAGGGATATTGATGGGATGCATGATGACAAGGCAGTCCCGATCAGTGGCGAAACAAGAAAACAAGCTTCGCCAGGCGGAACGATGGAAAAACGCGATCGCCCGCATCTGTGGCATCAAGGTCTCTCCCGGGCGTTCGCATCGCACTATCCGCGCATAATATGATTCAGTCGTCATTGGGACAATCATAAGGAAGCAGTGCAATGGCCATTTTGATGGGCAGCCTGGTTGAGCGCAGCGGGGTCCCGATCAGGGCCACACCTGCCATGCGTCGCATGGGGGCCGCATGAGCGTCCAGCCTGCGGGGAACGTCCTTGGAGTTGCGAATATATTGCGAAAATAGCCGCAGGGGTGCAGCACTTGGCAGAGAAGTGGGGCAGCTACTATGCTGTCTCTCTTCCGAAGGCAGTCCAGTTCACATGAAGGTATGGATGTCAACCTGGAAGGCCCCTTTCGCAATCGATGGCGCGCATTTCATGCACTCAAAAGCTCTGGTGCCTGATACAAGGGCCATAGCCAACAAGAGCACTGAATCACCATTCCTATCATGCTTTTGGTCACCACCCACGCAATGAGGGTTTCGTCGGAGCCAGCGTGTGTTTGAAGTACGGCACCTGGTCAGAACGATGAGTCTGACCATTGAATTGATCTGCCCTGCTTGCCCTGGCATCACATGCGCCTAGCAAGGTGCCCGGGCAGATCGTCTCGTGGTCTGTAACGATATATACCCCCTGTGTCGAGCTGTGGGAGTCCCAAGTCGCCAGACAATTAGTACTCACGCAAATACGTTTGCTTGGGCTGCTTTGCCCTCATGCGAGAGGCGAAGTCCGCGTTGGGGCTTTGCATTGGGCACTGCCCTGAAAGAGCTCTTGTATAAGTGGACGTGCCTGACCAGGTCACACGGTCATGCTTGGAAGCTCGGCTTTCTTGCTAGCTTGCAAGCAATGTGAGATCCAGCCGAGCTGCACAGTCAAGCAAGGGACTGGCTTGGAGTGGCCTGGCGCTCATCGCATGTGAGGTCACCTCTGTGTGTGCTGCTGCAGAGACAGCGTCAGAGCCAGATGCCTTTGAGATACCGGACGTGTTCCTTGGGGACGCTTTCGTTGAGCCCTTCTCACTGCCGCCGGAGCGGCGCCGCAGCAGGGGAATGCTCCACCGCTCTGCCAGGATCAGAGATGACTCGGGCGGGCATGGGGGCACAAGATTGGTGCGCTCGTATCTGCACAATCCCTGCATGGCCTGTGAGGCTATGCTCCTCATGCATGCACCTCGTGCATGCATCATGCCTCAGTAGCGAGCGTTGCATGCCTAGAACATGGTTAACCAGCAGCAAGGACTCGTTGGCACGGTCACAGTGGTTGCATCGGTTGTTCAAGGTTTCGCATGAACATGAGACTGCTATCCGAACACAAAAGGTGTATGGGTGAGAGGCCAGCCGCAGCGATCATCTGACGCAGCCAAAACTTGTGGGAATATTATGGACTGACGCGAAGAATCTGGTGCAGTCCATGCGCATGCTGTTGTTCTTTGGCACGCAATATCCAGTCTGCCCTCTATGCATGCCTGATTCAGGATTTTCCAAGCGCCGCATGCCTGCGGCAACCCAGTCAATATCGGGTCTCCACTGCCTGATGGGTGTGAGTGTGCAATGGCAGCATTCTTCTTGACGCTCCACATCGTTACGAGAGTCCGTAGACTGATGACATAAATGATCTGGCGCAGTCCATGCGCATGCTGCTGTCCTTTGGCGCGCGGCGCCACATGGTCCACGCAGCGCCAGAGCCGTCCTACGAGGCCATGCTAGCTCTGGATGAGAACAATCCCAGGCGGGGAGTCAAGAAGCAGATCCTGGAGCAGCTACCCCACGTGAGCGTCCATCTCTTCCTGCAGCCACAACGATCTCGACTGGCCTCAGTGATCTGGCATGACCTGGACGCTTGACAGATACGCAGTGTCTGTGGACCATGATTGTCAGCTGTTAGGGTAGCATCATTTTGGTATCTGCAAGAGATGACATGTATTACCTCTGCTTGAAGATCTACCCTTCAGACATGAGTTGCAACAGCAAACAGCAGGGTGACAGCTATGCGCCGTGGGACTGTCAGAGCTGCAAATACTGAGGCAGTCCTGTGCTCAAAGTGGTTATGTACCCCGCGGCTGACAGCAGGTGCTAAAGAGGTGTACGTGTCTTGTGCAGCACACAGCGGGCAAGCAGGAGGTGCTGAAGGAGTGCCAGATCTGCCTAGACAACTTCAAGCGCGGCTGCAAGATCCTGCAGCTGCCCTGCGAGCACCGCTTCTGCTCCGCCTGCATCCGCAAGTGGCTGCACAACCACCGCACCTGCCCGGTCTGCCGCTTTGAGTTCCCAGACCAGCACACCGTCCTGGTGAAGTGACTGTGCTCCTACCTCCCTGGGTGCGCAGAAGGAAAGCTGTCAGCACGTTTTTCCAGAGCCCAGATCCAGACCTGAACTACTTCTGCCATCACTAGCTGTGCGCGGAGCTGGTGGCACTGGTGGATGCTCCCATCAGAGAGATGGCCACAGCAGCATTGTCACATCACATCATCCAGTACCCAGAGCAGCATGACCATTTCTCCTCATGCCGTTATAAGCAGTTGGGAAGCTTGCGTACTGAGGAGCAATGACCTCTTTCCAAAACGCTGCACACATATGCATGTCAAGGTAGAAGTGAGCAGAATTTGGCTCATTTCAAGAGGATTCGGCCTTGCCCAGTGTCAGGAGCACGCGGCACAGGGGAATCTGCAAATATGACTGAGGGTTTATGCCCTCTCTATGGGGGCTATTTGAGGAACCCAAAGAGAGGGATAACTCATGTATCATGGTAGGTAGCAGGTTCCGTATGGCAGTGCTGCAAAGCGGCCTCATGCCTGCACGGTTGCAAGGGTGCTGTGCCTGCCTGAGCCGTCTGTACCATAGGCATTCTCAAGGTGCCAGGTGCATGGAACGCAATGCAGAGCACCATCTGTACATAAAGGTCCAAGGGGAAGGTCCGCACATGCATGGCTTGAGGCAGGCAAGAGCCTTTTGCCTACGCAACATCATGAGGTTGACACAGCCGGTACAATAAAGAGGGTCCTGTTTTGTCCTGTACTAGCTGTGTGTCTGCAGAGTCTTGTCGGCCTTGTGAATGCAATACTGTGTCTATGGCTGTGTGGACCTTCTCTGCCGTAATGACGCTCATGTGCACTTTCAACCCCATCCAAGCTTTGGCGCCACAGGCTGACTGAGTGAAGAAGGTACAAGATTGCAGCAGCAATACAGATGCTACCAGCATTGCAATTCACCTCTCGCAGCCCAGTGTCAACACGACCGGTACAAGCCTATGACATTGTAACGCAGCATCCATTGTGAAAGTACTGATCGTCTGAGCCCTTGCCGATGCATGACATGATGCTTATGCATTCCACATGCATTTTGCCATGGCGCTTCAGCATTCTCTACAATCACATCAGACATCGTGTGCAGAGCGCCGTCATATCGCTGCGCCAGGCCCAAGGACACATGAAATTGGATATGAATAAACAAGTCTCGCCTCAATGGGCACTACGAGAAAGCCTGATGTCCAATGGGCTGAAGGGGTCCAGAAGTGCACCTGAAGAGGCACTTCAGATGCCCCCCAAAGCCGGTTCTGGCCCTCTTCAGCCCAGTTCAGGAGTGCTTCTGCGCTGATTTGGCCTTTGTAAAAGCGGCCAAGACGCCCTGAACTTCGCCTGAAGTCCACTTTGGCGTAGCTTCAGGTGGTACGTGAAGCTGCTCGCCATATGTCCAGGGTGTAAATGCCTGCTGGAGTGGCCGTCCACAGTGATAGTCAATGTTTAGTGTGCCTCCCCTAGTGCCTCATATCAAAGGTCCTTGCTCGTCACCTGCATGATGCCCATCAGCTGTCATGCCTCTAGGGTTCCCAGCCTTATAGCAGGCAGGTGAAGCCGCTCATTTTTTGCCGGAGCGCAGGCCAGCGACACTTGCAGATGACTTGCAACCTCGTGCGCCTTGGGCGGCAGCTTGGACCGTGATGCTTTTGTCACAGGGTACACTCTCTGATTTACTTGATGTGATGCACAACTTCCACACGGATGCATGCAGCAGGCACTGCTCACGCTCACCATCTAGAGACGAGGCGCATGATACAATGCAGAGGCTTGTCAAGCAAGGCGATTGCAGAGGCAGATTGTGCAAGTGTTCAGCACATGCAGGCCATTATGAAGCATCTGCTTCCTCACCTTGCCATTGTTCTCCTGCAGAGCCTTGAAGCAGCGCTTGGCCAGGTAAAAGTAGTGTGTAGGGATGATTGGGTTGATGTTTGGGAACTCATGCTGCAAATGCAAGCAGCGTTTCAGTGCCTTCACTTGAGGGAACAACACGGAAAAGCAGTGCCGTCCAGCATTGGACCACATGTTGACTCAGCTCTCCCGTACGGGTGCCTTGCTGCTAAAATTGGTAGGCAACTAGTCAGGCCCTCAAAAAGGATGCCCTACAGGATACATCAAGGTCACTGACGAAAGCGCAGTGAGACATGCACTGGGTTAAGGCGCTGACCTGGAATGTCAAGTAGACACCCAGGGGGATGATGGACATCACACAAAGACCCTGCAAGGGCAAAGACAAGCGCTTATGGCATCTAGCCAAGAATGTGAAGCCAAGCCACGCTGGTAATGATATGATCAAGCTCAGCAAACATGACATCTTATGCTGGATTCTCAGGCAGTGCTGCTGGAGGCACAGACACAGTTGAGAGCTTACCCCAAATATAGGAAAGAGAAAGCGCAGATGCGGATTCTCATGCAGGAACTCCTGCAGATGATCAAGTCGAGTCATTGTAAGATTATCTGAAGGTTATTTGAGGGCAGATTTTGCAAGCCTGGCGTTGGATACGCCTGAGATAGATGTTAGATGTTCTGGGGACTCTTACCGCTATCCAGGATACTGATGCCATGAGGCTACTAAAGAGCGCGACACTGCAGGGCATACAGCTTTCAATAAGATAGAAGGGATTCAGGAGTCATTGAGTGTAAGGAGGCGGGCACCGCAGGACCTCACATGAGTAGGATGGTCGTTATAGCCCTGATTGTGTTTGTCCGATCCTCAGCAGGCGTGGACGCTCTTTTCTCCAGCAGAGGAGCCTTTCCTGCCTTGTCTGCCATCTCTCGAAATGCAACTTCTGATAACAAGCAGATTTGGCGTTCCGGAAGTTCTGGGTGCTCAGACCATGAACTGGCCTTAATCTCCAGGCACCTGACAGGGTCAGTCCACTCGTTCTTCGATACAATGTTGCACAATACTTTATTGCATGGATGAAGAGCTAAGCCCGCTGCGAAGCTTTTGGTTCGATGCCTTTAGGCCTGTTTTGGCTCTTCATCCTAGTGCGTGCAGCATGTCCAACACAAGAACCTCTTGTTTTGATCTTGGCCAGCAGCATTATTAAAGAGAGCAGATCACGTTTTCTTGATTGTGGCGTGATATGGGCTTGCACTTCTGGCCAAGGGTTGATCTTTGTATATGACAAGATGCCAATACTCCCTGATCAGTGAGGAGTAGAGGAGATGTCTAAGAAGGCCGATGTTCTGCAGCAGAAGAGCCCCGCAGAGTTCTTCGCCGAGAACAAAAACATCGCCGGTTTCGACAATGTACGCCCAAACACTAATTCCTTGCCTGACCCATCACCGACTGATGCCTGTGCTCTTATGCGTCAATCTATATTGTTATTACCCCCCACACCATGTTGTGGTCTGCAGCCCGGGAAATGCCTCTACACGACAGTAAGAGAGCTCGTCGAAAACTCATTGGACGCTGCGGAAAGTGGGGGCCAGCTTCCAGAGATAGAGGTCACCATGTGAGATGCCTTTCCCATCAGGTTGCACTTGTGCATGCATACCGCCCAGCCCAATGCCTTGATTGTAGCGATGTCAACATTGCTCCTGGATGCAGAGAGGAGATCAGTCAAAGCCGGCTGAATCGCATCAGAGGCATCCAGAACTTGGACAGGCTTGACGAGAGCCTCTACCAGGACTTTGAAAGCGACGAGGCTCGCAAGGTGCGCAGCACGCATGTGCTCAGCTGCTTGCGCAGCACGTTGGCTGCTGCTTTCTCCACTGTACATTGATGCGCATTGCCAGCTCATGACTATGCTTCCCGGCTCCTGAATGCCTTACCAGGCCATGGGTGTATACAGCGCTTCAAACGCTCTCCGCACACACTTCGCAGATCTTGCGCTGTAAGGTCAAGGCATTTTCAGTGTCTTGCCTAGGGTGTAGACTGACTGTGCATCAGCAGGAGGGAATTCTTCATGTAAAGCAGGCTTTGGAAGCAAGGGACTTAAGGGAGTGTTTTTGCTTCCTGTCTGTGTAAAGGTAGTATCTGTCAAGGGTACGCCATTGCTGCAGGGATATACAGGGCCCCTGTGTTGTGAGCATTGCTCCATACAAAGGAGGGGTGGGCTGGGAACAACAGAAAGAGGGTGCCTAGAGTCACATCTTAGCTGCTGAGAAGAGGCTCTGTTTGCATGCAGAGGCGCTTGGCAAAGGAGGCTAAGGAGGAGGAGAAGCTGAGGAAGAATGCAGAGAAGGTACACGGCCCTGCCTGCTACCTCTGCGACTTCGTTGCTGCCTCTTTACCCACTGTCTGCGGCCACTGGCCAGCCCTGCATGGGGTAGCTTTCAGCATGTAGCTACACTGAGCTGTCAGGCCTCCTTGCAGCACCTGCTGCTTCTCAAAAGCCCTGAGTGAATACCTGAGGAGCTACAGCAGCGCTCAGACAGCTCCGCAACTCCAGCGTGACCCCTGGCAAAGTGTAGACTGGGTTCTCCCATTCCTGCAGAAGGGGGAGGCTCCGGAAGCTTTGGCTGCAGCCAAGAAGGAGCTAGATATCAAGAGGGCAGCCTCAGCCTCCAAGGGGGCCAAAGTCTTCTACAAGGTCACTGTCAAGGTCTCTGCTCGTCCCACGCTACTTCCCCATGCAAGGGCAGAGTCATGGCGTGCTATGAGGGGAAGTCTATCGTCTGGCAGCACTGTGCGGAGACTTGCATGTCCCAGCAGTGCAGTGTACATACCCACCCAGCACCATGACTCCAGTGAAGGTCTCCGTGACAGCCCGGATGCGCCTGGACCCCTTCAAGCGCTAGTGACATGTCCAAAGTGAAGAGCAGCTTTCCTGAGCTGAGGGTGTTGGCATTTGCGCTCAGGACAATGGCGTGGGAATGCCGCACAAGGACATTCCCAACCTGCTGGGGCGGGTGCTGTCAGGCACCAAGTACGGGGTGAAGCAGACGCGGGGCAAGTTTGGCCTGGGCGCGAAAATGGCGCTGATCTGGTCCAAGATGAGCACCGGGCTGCCCATCGAGATTCACAGTGCCCGTAAGGGCCAGAGCTTTGTGTCCTACTACAAGCTGGATATCGACATCCACAAGTGAGTGTTTCCTACCGCACCATGTCCTCTCACAGACACAAGCTCTCCACATATCTTCGTCACCCCAGCCAGGTTCACTTAAGAGACCCCCTCCTGGCTGTGCAACTCTTCCAACAGACCTCATAGGATCATTTTGGCGTTTACGCATACCCAGACAGGGCAGATTAGACCCACCCTCTCATGCTTGACTGCAGCAATGGTATACCCAAGTGTGTGATGTCCAAACATCCACACCTGCAGGAATGAGCCGAATGTGCATGCTGAGGCCATGAAGGACAATGGGGAGCGATGGCATGGCGCTGAGCTCAGCGTGACCATCCTGGGCAATTGGCAGTACTACAGATCCAAAGTCCTCAAGTAAGGCTCCTCCAGCCTGGGTCATGCAGGTGCCCTGGCAGCAGCTGGACTGCATTGACCCTACTCAGCTGGCTCACCTGAACGGATAGACAGACTCAGAAATGGCTAACAACCCTGGAAGGCCTGGGTATGAGTGCAGTGGCAAGTTCCATCAAGCAGGCATCCAGTGATGCAGCCATGAGCCACCGAAAGGCTTTTTGCAATGGTCTGCATGCGCATGTGCAGGTATCTGAGGCAGATCGCTGTCATCACACCCTACGCAGAGTTCAAGTTCACGTACGCCGCGGAAGATGACAAGAGCAGCATGAAGACTACATTTGCACGCCGCACTGACAAGATGCCTGCTTCCCCAAAGGTGCGCAATGGGCAGATTGAACCATACCTCTTGTCTGGACAGCATTTCAATCAGCATACGAACGGACTCATTAGCAGGCTCACACGTGCTTGCAGAGAAGCCTGCTGCCAGCTGCGGCCAGTCATAAAAAGGGCCCTTGCCTGATGTCCAAGCCTTCGGGTTTTCTGATCCGTGAGACACCGCAACGGGGAACATCCCTCCCAGCTTTGCCAAAGCCAGCGCTTGCCATGCCATGATGAATGCGCAGCATTGCCGGAATGCATGTCATGCTTATGCACTGAGCACCAAGTGCCATAGTGGGCCGAGTTTCTTCTGATGCGCTGGGTGCCAGGCTTTGGGATTGACGGGGAACTGCCTGGCCCACAGCCTTCACAGCATCATTGCATCGGGCTGGAGCGCCTGCAGTCTGCCAGCCAGCGCAGGTCCCTGCAGCGCTCTCATGAGCTTCTGTCGCTGTGGCCTGGAGGCTGATCCGCACAGTCTGGTGCGCAGGAGGTGAAGCACCACTCAGCATCAGTGGACCTGGAGCTCATCAAGCGCCTGGCCGCCACCACCAAGTGCAAGCCCCATTAGAGGTCTCAGGCTGCCTTGTATGAGGAAGGCAAGCTGATCAGTGTAAGTGTACTGCGCAGGAGGTGAAGCACCACCCAGCATCGGTGGACCTGGAGCTCATCAAGCGCCTGGCCGCAACCACCAAGTGCAAGTCCCTGCAGCTGTTCCTGTACAAAGAGTTCTCCTGCATCTCCAAGGACTATGCAGGTGCCAGCTCAGAAGCACTCCAGCACAACCAGAACCAAGCCCTCCACTCATGAATGCCTGAAGGAAGAAGGGATCCCATACGACAAATACAAGTCCCTGCAGGTGTTCCTGTACAGAGACGGTCCCTGCATCTCCAAGGACTTTGCAGTACCACCTCACAAGCTTAGAAAGTCCTGTAGGACAGCCAGAGTCAAGCCTTCTGTTCATGAGTACCTAGAGGAAAAGAGCTTCCATACGATAGCAGTACAAGAAATTGGAAGACCTGTTCTTAGGAAGCACGGCGCCTAGGCACATGCACATTGAAGGCTGGCCAGACTCATGCACGCCCTACCAGGGTTTGAGCATGTGCGGAACGCAGGGAGGCTGATAGCAGAGATGCGGGGAGGCGTGGACGAGGACAGTGAGCCTCAGGACATGTCAAACAAGCAGGTGGTGGCCCTGCACCAGCTGCTGCACGAGGCCAAGTTCAAAGACCCAGACAAGGACCACCTCAGCCCTGCAGGTATTCTCCTCCAGAACAGTGTCTCACTCCCCCTCTGCAGCACTTACCCTTTGTGGCTGGCATGCTCTGCAGCACAGCCTGCAGGCAAGGTAGCTCATCTGGCCCTTGAAGACTGAGCTCTGTGAAGCCTCTGAATCTGAGAACCTGAGTAGAGGTCACCAGTGCCTCAGTGACTCCGGACTTGACATTACTGTGATGCCAGTCCTCATCCTTGCCAGCACTTGATTAATTTTCAGGGGCATGCTTAAGCACAATCTGGGCATCAGCAGATATCTGTTTGCCAGCGGAGCGGCATCATGTTGGTTTTCTGAAGGCATGAGTTGTGCAGGCGAGTACAACTTGCGACTAGGCATCCTGAAGGAGCTGCACCCTGAGATCATCGCTACACATCAAGGTAGACGCTCATTCAATACACAGCAAACTCCTGGCCATGTCAGCTGGCCTTCACAATCTGCAAAATTAGAAGCTCTTGCAGACAAAATCACTGAGCAGTCTGTGGCTGCCTTGCACCGCCTGTGAGCTGTATGCACATGGGCATGAAGAAACAAATGGACACATCGCTCGCAGATTGTGAGAACCACGGCGCATGCTTGTGGCGTCAGCCCTGCAGTGCTGGCGCTTTGGGTTGGCAGTGAGAAGCTGCTGCACAGCACCCCGCATCGCTTGTGACTGTGTGAACCATGATCGTAGAGAATCCTCCGTTGCTTGCAGGGGATGCCAAGGTGCTGGAGGGGCATGCCTTTGTGGTGGAGGCGGCTGTCAGCAGAGGGGGCAGGGACCTGAAGCCCGGCATCAACGTCTACCGCTTTGCCAACCGCATTCCCCTGCTGTTCGAGGTGCGCCCCTGTGATTCATCCAGGCTTGGACGAGTGCACCCCTAACTCAGAGCTGCCCTCCACCTGCGTGGAGCTTCTGCTGACAAGCATGCGCTGCGCTGCCCTGCAAGTTCCCTATGCTGCGAAACCCATAAGAGTCTCAAAAGCAAACAGTCCTGGGCTCCTGACCGAGTGTGAATGCAGGGCGGCTCGGACGTCATCACCAAGACAGCCCTGAAGCGCATCAACTGGGCCTCCTACAAGATCAACCAGAGCGCTGACAAGATTGGCGTCTTCGTCAGCATTGTGTCCACCAAAATCCCTTACAAGGGCGCTGGCAAGGAATATATAGGTCTGCAATTTCTACCTTGTCCGTGACGATGAATATAATGTGCATGCACAGTACGAGACACGGATGTGCTAAAGCTGATGCTCTGGCCAATCAGATATATGGATGTGACCCACAAATCGTGCAGCTGGCTACGGTCACTTGCTGAGTCATTTGGTGATGCCTGTGCAGCTGATGACATGGATGAGATGGTCAACGCTGTCAAGCACGCCATCATGCAGTGCTGTATACAGGTGCAACTCTCCGTTGTCTCTTACAAGTTGGCCACAATGTCATGCCTGAGCAGTGTGGTAGGAGGCGTTCGCAGTCTGGTTTGCCATGCACCGGAGCAAGAGGCTTTGCGTACAGGCCAGTTGCTTACGCAGTGCATGCGTGCTTGCAGCTGAGGGTCAAGATCGCAAAGCAGCAGGCGGCCAAGGAGCAGAAGCTGCGCAAGAAGAACCTGACCAAGTACATCCCCAACGCTGCGTACGCGATCTACAGGGTCCTGCAGAGCATGTCAGAGACCCCTGCTGTGAGTTCCTTAGCCACGCCATCCCTCCTCACAAGCCAACCATTCTGTGAGATGGCCGCATTGTATGCCAAGCTGGCTCTTCCCATGTCAAAGAATTTGCCGTGAGACAGACAGGACACTGCTTTTCCCACGCTCCGCAATGCCGGCCATGAGTTCGTCACAGCTCATAGCAGAGCATGAACTGATAAATGGATTTTCATGCAGGCATAGTGTCTAAAAGTTGGCTAGAGGTGCTGCCATTCCAGTCAGTACAGTGGCCGAGCATGGATGCGTTTCCTCAGCTGTCAAGCATTCAGCTGAGCCTGGTGGTAAAGCTCCAGAGGAATAAGCCAAAAGTCTGGAGTCCAATGCCTGTGTACTGACTGCAGGTGGGCCCAAAGAGGCGGCGACTGCAGGAGGACAATGACATTCTGGGGCCTGTGCAGCAGCAGGAAGTGCAGGAGGCGACCCTGGCGCAGAAGCTGCACGAGTACGTAGAGCGCATTGACACCGACATGGTGACCCCCGCAACACCCTCTCCATTGACACGCATGCCTCTGTGCCCCTTTGTCACCTTGCAGTCATCATCTCTGTGCCCTAAGGACACTCTTTACTAGACGCTGTCCCACCATGGTACTCAAACACCCCCTGCAGCAAGGCGGGTGGGGGTTGCGAGAGCCATCGTGCACTAGGGGCTGACTTCCGCAGGACAGACTTGGGCTGTATCCCTCAGCAGCCATTGACATGGGAATGTCGTTGCCATGTGACATGACAAGATACATGAGATGGTGACGCGCAGCCAGAGGCCTTAGGCCATACACAGACCTGTCTGCAGCCAGACTCTGGGGCCAGTCGGACATGCACAGCCCGTCGGACATGCACAATTGCAGTCTGCAGCTCAGTCAATTGAGAAATGACTCACCCCTAAACATTCCTACACTCCCCCTGGACAATGCACGGAGGGCCCTCCCTTGGTGGCATGCATCATGTGTCGGCGTGGTGTTGCAGGCGCTGGAGTACCAGATGCAACAGGGCATGGCAGAGGGGGCCAAGCAGCAGGTTTTCCTCATGCCCCGCTCAGCAGCCCACACATATGGCCCCCCACTGCAGAGCGCATGCTGCCTGCTGAGGCTCTTGCAAGCCAGCAGCGATTAGATGGTGGCTTGCAGCAGGTATTGCTACAGCGCGGCTCAGCTGCACTGCAGAGCGCACACTGTTGGCTGCGTGAAAGCAGGCGAGCAGTGTGTACACGGGGATCAGCTGCAAGGACCTCTCGTGCTGGCCGCCTACTGCTGCACTCTTTTGTGGGTCTTGTGTGGCAGGCACATGCAGCCTGCTGAGACGGCTCAATGGCGAGCATTTTGGGCAATAACATGTCTTGTACTCTTGAAGTGGCACACGTTTCTGAGAGGGAGAGGCAACGGTGGTGCATCTTGGATGATGAAGGCTACGACGCCAGTCTGAGAGCAAGAGCACATGCTGGCTGCTTTTGTGTACAAAATTTGTACATTATGTGCTTGTTCAATCAATGTAAGAAAGCATGCTGAAGCATCTCAGGCCATTGCCCAAAGTATTACAACGCTCAGGAATTGCAACTGCCATGTGCGCCAAACATTTGGTCAGGGGCTATGCAGAGCATACAATTGAACAGGGGTGCTTAGCTGTCAAAGGCTGTAATTGCACAGGTCAAAGGGTCCTCAGAATCCAACAGCTTAACATGCATTTGCGGGTCTGCTATGGTGAGCCTGATGGTACTTGCAAGAATCCAAATTGAGCCATGCATAGATTGCTGTCCATGCCTCCTCTGCTGTCTGTGCAATGTCTGAGCTGAAAGACACAGGGTGATTGCAGATGCTCTGCATAGGAGCCGCGGTGCCCTGAGCATTCAGTCCTGCTCCTTTGGCCTGTTGCCTTTCTGCCACTGCGCGTCCCACTGCTTGTCGTAGAAGGTGGCCTCGTCGAAGAGATTCCTGAGGGAGGCCAGAGAGTCGGTGCTCCTGAATATGAGGATGGCAAAGACCACCAGGTGCAGCGCCAGCTTTCCCAAGAAGCTGTTCTGCTGGTCGTACAAGCCTGCCCCAGTCCAGCTGTCCACAAAGTACGCCAGCACATAGCCGATCATGGCCGCTCTGCCGTTCGCCTTCTCTGCCTGTGCGTGTCATCGCAACCCTCAATCTACAGCCTGAGTGCAGACATGATGCAGCATGCAGTGTGCCACCGCACTGAAGAGGACGCCTGCTGTCCCAAGGACTGTGCTGTGTCCCTTAACATCAGCTGCAATTTTAGAAAATTGCAGGCTCCAAGATACATGTACTCAGATCAGCACTGATCCTGTGCTACTCAGAAGCACTGCTGCTTATCGAGCATGTGCAGCCACCACAATTGCATTTACGCCATCTATGCAATGCAAGGCGGGAAGAGAGGGTAAAGTGTCGCCTACCTCAGGAAGGTGGAAGCGCTTCACCCAGGCCCACCAGGGGATCTGATCTGTGTCGAAGAAGACTGGGTCTTCATTCGTGCTGGCTATGGGGGTGTCCTCTAAAAGCCTTCTGCGGCCCATCTCTGCATCGATGACCTGCAGGGAGGGGACAGGCCTGTGAGTAGGCTGGGGCATTATGGGTTCTGGATTCTTTGCAGATTGCTCCGGGAAGCTCAAGCACAGGTGCCCAATGCTGACAACAGAATATGACGACACACGGACAGCAGTTGTGCCCTGCTGGGTCTTCGATTGAGACGAGACAGGACCCATGTGCTTCTGGCTGAGGGAAATCACCAGGTCCCAGTTGGTCTTGCCATCCTTCTTGAAAGCATCTGATTCGAGATCCCAGGCTCCGCTCTTCCAGCGGAAGTCTGCGAACTTGCCATCCACGACTTGCATCATCTGCTGGCTGGCGGAGGCCGAAGGTGCGCTTGCTGATGTTGCTGGAGCTGCAGCAGCCTGCATATGCACATGCAAGGTTGTCAGCACTTGCGTGCTATAGTGCATTGTGAATACGTTGGCCCCTTTCTCTCCTTTGCAACCTGATTACTAGCCTCTCAACACTGCCGTGGCATGCAGAGAGCGCACCTTGGCTGGTGAGGGTGACGCAGATGGAGGCGATGCCCGGGTTGTTACCCTGCAATGCTATCGATATTCAGAATATAGCTTTCGCCGGGGATTCAGACAACTTTCACTTGCATTTCTGACATGTTCGTCCCACAAATGAGGCAGTTCCATTTCATTCGTATTTTGCACACCTCTGTGCCCTCTGCTTGGGTGCCGCATTTCGGCTGCTTGGTTGGGCTAGGCACTGCACCTGCCCATATGTTAATCTTCCCGCATACATCTTTGCTCGTTTTACTTACAAGTTTGTCTATGTAGCAAGTCTGCGTCTTATCCTGATCTCGTGTCAACTCCATTCCATCCCGACCCTTCCCAGCTTCCCATTTTTGGGAGACAGCTTCCTACATAAGCGAGCAAGGAGAGGATGCGATTTTTTCGGTCTTTGTGAGCCGGTGAGATTGTTGTTTTCAGCATTGGCGAACCGAGACACCGATGCTGGCATCCTCGCATGGTCCGGTCATCAGGAAAAGGTGCAAGCCTTTATACCTTCATCTGGCAGATAACCTGACATAGATGTTCTGGCAATTGCTTACCTTGTACGGCGCCGCAGGTAAAGCGCAAGGACCCTTACCGCAGATTTCCAGAAAGACCGACCTCCAGGTTACAAGCCTAAGCGCGCAGGCTATCATCTTGGTCAAGGGAGTGCTGTCAGCAAGCGAGGCAAAAGCTGTTGTTGCAGCTGCAGAGCGTATTGGCTTTGAGCATCAAGGCTCGAAGGGGCCAGCAAATGGAGAGGTGCTGCTTCCCCTCATAACACGTCGATAGGCGTCATTGCTTCTCGAGACTAAAGAGCCTATTTGGCATGCACGCCAGCACTTTCTATGTGCAGGCTGTGCGGGATAATGGCCGCATAGCCTTAAGTGACAAAGCCTACGCTGAGCACCTATGGCAGGCGCTTGGTCTCCAGCCAGCCTTGGCCGGAATCATGGTAGAGGGGGCTCAAGCATGCGGCCTGAACCCCAATATCCGGATATACAGGCATGCTTCTATCGTCTGCAACTGCAAAGCAGAGCGCTGGCACAGTTGTCCTTATACCTCTATCTGCCCATGGCATCGTGCAAACGCTCAGCATTCAAGCAGGCTGTTCTGAGCGTAAGCTAGCATCCCCTCGATCAGATTAAACGTTGGAAGGCGGGGGCAGCATTGGCATTGCCTGTGTGCAGGTATGAGCCGGGGCAGAGGTTCAATCGTCACTACGATGACAGTGCGGATATGGGGGATGGTCTGAAGACAGCCTACACCCTGCTCGTGTACCTCTCCGGGCAGGAGCATGGGATGCAAGGGGGCGAAACTGTCTTCTACAGCCATGGTAGGCATGGTCCTGGTGCTTCCCTACCTCATTTGTACAGCCAGCAACCCTCCCATGGACAGCACAGTGTGATCAGCATCAAATGCCAGACCTATATGGATGGACAAACCGGAAGAGGAGCGCTCATGTGCAGGAAAGAGGAGCAAGACGGTTGCAAGCGTGACGCCAGAGACAGGGTTGGCGCTCCTGCACCGGCATGGGGACGACTGCCTGCTGCATGAGGGCAGGCCGGTCCTTGCGGGCACCAAGTACGTCTTGCGGAGCGATGTCATCTTTGGACCCACAGCAGCTTGACATGGCTATCACTTCACTTAGTTGGAGCAGGTCCCAGAGGATACATGAACCAGTACCTGGACATGTGATAGACTCCCGCCTCTCTGCATGGCTGCACACGCATGACAGGTTGCATGTCTGCCAGGCTGGCTTCAGGAGTCAGCGCAGCTGTATAGATCATGTCTATAGCTTGTCGCAGATTGTTCAGGAGCGGACTAGGCAGGGTTTACCGACGTGGCTATTCTTTAGGGATGCGGCTAAGGCCTTTGATACTGTATGGAGGGATGGCCTGTTTGATAGGCTATGGGACATAGGGGTCAGGGGTAGGCTGTGGCGCATCATTAGGAATCTGTACCAGGGTAATAGGAGTCGAGTTGTGGTCAATGGGCAGAAGTCTGACTACTTCCCCATTGACCAGGGTGTTGCTCAGGGGGATCCATTGTCACCCACATTGTATGCCATCTTTGAGAATGCACTGTTACAGGAGTTGCATGCAGGGCACAGCATGGAGGCCTCCCTTGCTAGGGGAATCCTTGCATTGCTGTACGCTGATGATCTTGTTGGCATTGCATTCACAGCAGAGGGCTTGCAGAGTGACATTATTGATCCTTGCGCTGAGTATGCACGTAGACACAGGTACAGGGCAAATGTGCCCAAGTGTGGAGTCATGGTCTGTGGTCCTGCTTCTGTTGTGCAGGGCCTGCCAGCCAGGACCTTCACATGGGGGCAGACAGAGATCCCCAGAGTGCTTCAGTACAAGCACCTTGGCGTCATCGTCACTCCAGATGGGCGGCAAGACACGCACATCAAGCATGTCATCACCCAAGGGAATGCGCGCGTATTGCAGATGGGGAAACTACTGCGCGACAAGCATCTTTCGGTGCGCGTCAAGCGTGTGCTCACCTTGACTGCACTACGTCCATTGCTTGAGTATGCAGCTGAAGTGCTTGTCCCCACCAAGGAGCATGCTAGGGCTTTGGAGAGTGTGCAGCTCAAGGCTGCTCGTATGATTCTGGGTTGCCCGTCTAGAGCATCTTCCGATGTGACCAGGGCAGATTTGGGGGTGCAGCTTTTGAGCTCTCGCAGAGACATTGCGAAGCTAAAGTGGCAGCATAGGCTGCATGGCCTTTCGGCTGACAGGCTCGAGAGAGTTTTGTACGACCGTGGTCTGGAAGCTCCAGCTCATAGCAGGGGTAGGAACAGGCGCACGTGGGGTCAGATCATGGGCAGCATATGGGACACTTTGTCCGAGTTCAACATGGATTCCATGTCCTTACCCCGTAAGGAGTTTGATCGGGAGCTTTGTGCTGCGGTACGTGACAGAGACCAGGCCGCATTTTTACGCACAATTGCTGCCAAACCCGAGCTTGCCTTGTACCAGCGCATGTATGAGGGTCCAGGGTTTAGGGAGTACTTGCAGCGCAGCACACAGGGACAGCAGGCAGCCCAGATCCGGTTTCAGCTGCGTTGTGGCACATCCATGTTGCGTCAGCATGACAGCCGATTTAGGGATCAGCCCAACCACGACAGAGAGGACCGCATTTGCCCAGCTTGCGAGGAGCCAGACAGCATAGAGTCTATACAGCACGTCTTGCTTCATTGCCATGCATATGAGCACCATAGAGCAGCACTCCGTACAGTAGTGGCTTCTTTACCAGGAGCACAGGATACTGCCCCAGTATTGTCTGACAATGAGGGGATGGTTGCCTTCTTACGAGATGACTTTATAGGAGGTGCAGAGGAGGCAGCTACGGCGGCAGATACATTCCTGCTTGCCGTCATTACCTTTAGAAACCATTGCGTGGAGCAGTTTGGGGGCTGACTGACAGTGGCACTAGGACTTGATTGCCTTGCACTGCATGTTTGGCCTGCATGTGCATGTTTGCCTTGCGTGTTTAGCTTGCTTGCTTCTGATGCCGCTCCAGACAGAGGAGGTCCTCTCCCCTAGAAACCCTCGACGTCACCAGCTGGTGTTGCGTCGCTGTGGGGCTGGAGTATGGGGGCTTTGGTGTGGGGACACCAAGGTTACCCAGGCTTGAGTATGCCTTAGAGCTTGTGTTGTACATGCTATCCCAACATCATGCAATTGGGCTGCAGACTGATTGCATGGTGACTATGCTGGCCCCCGTGGTTGAGGCTGCTAGACTCCCACGTGTATGCCCTATGGCCCTAGGCTACGGGTTGCCTCCCTTGTAATAATAACCTGGACATGTGTGATTCTATAGCGTGCACAATGCTTCTGTAAATCAGCATGGGCAGGAGTCTGGCGCAATTTCCTGTCAGTGATAAGTTGTCATCATGGTGCATAGGCATTGTGCATGCTGCCTGAGAGGCCTTGTAATGAGCAGGACTTCAAGGTAAAGTGCTTTCTGGTATGAATTTACATTTACACATTGCTCAATGAGCAATGCTCATACGGGCGCATGTGCCAGGTGGGCTGTCAGCCTACCTCCTCGCGGTTCTGCAGCCAGCTGACCTGGCTTTTGCAGTATGACACACGAGCTATCGCGACACTGATGCTGGCCTTTCTGCTGCATCATGTTTTGGTATATCGCGCCTGATGCTGCTGGGGCTTCCCGGCATTCCCATAAGAAGGTGGCCATCGCGGGCATTTGCAATCAAGCTACATTTCCATGATCCCTTTGGATCCCACTGTGCAGCCAGATGCTGCACATCTCTGAATGCATGCGGTCAAGCACGAGCATGGTGTCGGAGTGTTCGTAAATTTAGCTTCCAAGTCGGAGGAAGCTAGCATGAGAAGGATGCCTATCGCTGGTGCTGCTTTCTGATGCGCATATCACGATGCTTGTTCGATCACTGCTTGCATCCGAAAGCATTGCATATAGAGTAGCCTGGGCTCATCCGCCCTGTGCCAGGACTGCAAGCTTCCGAAGGGTTGAGACGACCCGGCCTCTCGGTGCGTAAGATGACATCGTTGGCATGAGCTCATGCAAAGTCTGAGCGTATGAATGACCATCGGCACACAAGGCAATGTTACACGCATGCAGGGGAGAGTGCATTCAGAGTTGCAGCAATGGGCGCTCAGCAGGATCTCGAGAATGTGCCAGGGGTGGATGCTCAGCCTGATTCAGCCACAAAGGACTTTATTTTCCAGCAGGCACGTCGCTGTTCTCAAGCCGCATATACAGGACTTGTCATAGAGAGCGGTTCTGGGACTTTTGCAATGACAGTCTATGTATCTGTGCAGACTATGTACCGCATCAAAGACCCAAAGCGCTCCCTGGACTTCTATACCCGCGTCATTGGCATGAGGTATGTCTCGTCGTACATGCAAGTCAATCGACTGATTAAAACACTGCCTTGGCATTCGCACATGATGATGCCTCGCTCTCCTCTGCTTGTTTATGGAATCTTTGCGGCCCTGTCACCAAAGCTTGATGATGGCAGTGCAGGTTGATCTCCAAACTGGACTTCCCCGATTCCAAGTTCAGCCTGTACTTTCTAGGTTTCCATGGAGCAGGCAATGTTCCTGGCGACAAGGCTGACCGGGTCTGTCACATGCTCACAACAGTCTGTGAATCCTACGTGTGATACCCAGGCTGCCTCTATATTCAGGGCGCCATAGGCCTCTGCAGCAGATGCGCTTCCATTCCTTTAGGCAGGGTCCTTCATACCAGGAGTGGTCTGCAGGTTGAGTGGATGTTCCAACAACCAGCTACCCTGGAGTTGACACACAACTGGTGAGGCCTGGTTCTGCCTCAGTGATCAGCACTTTGTAGAGCCGTTGCATGTGCGATAGACACTCAAGCGTATGTAGTCCGTGCAGGGGATCAGAAGACGACCCCAACTACAAGGCACACAGCGGGAATGAAGAACCCAAGGGCTATGGTATGTCTGCTCTCCGGCTTCACACACAATCACGGCTCTATGCCTCAGCAGTAGCGCGCTGTGTAGTGATCACAACTTTTGGAATCATTGCCCGTAGTCAATTTGCACTCATTGCACAACACTGCTAGCCTGATAGGGCAGCAGGCCGCTGGAAGAAGGGGAAGCTGACACCAAGTCCTGTTCAGGAAGCTGCACTGCAATACAACATTGAGTCACTCATGCTCACTGCAGCTGACAATATCAGCACTGTCCGCATGTTGACCCGCTGCATGCTCTGGGCAGGGCACATCAGATTGTCAGTCCCAGCTGTGTACGCGGCTAGTAATACTCACTGAGAGCAGCAGCAAAGCCGGGCATCAGGTCATTTCGGCCGCTGTGTGCAGGCCACATTGGTCTGCCAGCAGCAGCTGTGTGTACACTGCACATTTATCTTACAGGTGTGTGCGGCATGTATGCTCAGATGTGTGCTCGAATGTCCGTGCCTGCTGTGTGCAGGTCACATTGGGCTGTCAGTGCCGGATGTGTACGTGGCATGCGAGCGATTCGAGAAGCTGGGGGTGGAGTTTGTGAAGAAGCCCGACGGCGGCAGCATGAAGGGCTTGGCCTTCATCAAGGATCCCGACGGGTGCGTCGCCCTCCTCCCTTGGCCTCACATGTGTGCAAATCCCGCAGCTGTCCAGGTCTCAGTGGCTGCAAGTGGCCCGCTGCATGTCCTCCCCTTAGTGGTTCTTGCCGTTACAGATGGCTTCCTGTTTGGGTACTGGCAAGAGCGTAGGCGTCCACAGCACCACAGCATGCATGCCAATGCAACACCACATATTCATATCTCTCGCGTGCTGTGCAGATACTGGATTGAGGTGCTCAATGCAAAAGCCTCCAGACAGTTTGCATGAGGATGCTTGTCCCGGGGAAAAAAGTTGGGCACTATTAATGGGAACTTTTGCTGCTTTAAAAATTGTCCAGCAAGCACTGCTTGATCCTGGCAGCTGCTGGGTGCTCTCTGGTAGACTTTCTGTAGCGCTACAGATTCCCCTCGTACACTGTACAGATCTGGGTTCTTGGATGTGTCTTATGCCTTTACGCTGGAGGATTCATCTGTAGATACAAACATGTGAGGATAGCACTGCTTCTTCGGACCGAAGTGACATGGTACTGGCTGTCTTCATCAGTTTCAAATTTTCCCGGCAAGCTCACGTTAGCTGGACTTGCTAGTAATCTCATATTTCAGGCGCTCACCACTGCTTGTAGAAATTTATCACGATATTTCAATCCGCAGCAGACTTGCCCTGACATTTTCAGGGCGCACATCCTCCAAGATGAAGGTGAAGGTTGTTCCGGTACTAAGTGACAACTACGCCTACTTGCTAATCGCAAAGGATGGTACTACGGCAGCCGTTGACCCTGTGGAACCATCAAAGGTCATCAGTGCGGCAGAGGGCGAAGGCGTGAAGGTCGACTGCGTGCTTACGACGCATCATCACTGGTGTGAGCAAACCCTTTGCTCATCACTATGTTCAATTGCTGCTATATCGCGATGCTACCGGGATGCTCCATCTGTTTTGTATCGCAATATACAGGACGACGCATTTCTAGCCCGCTCATACATGCAGGGATCATGCTGGGGGCAATGAGGAAATGGCAAAGCGGATCCCAGGCATCAGGATAGTGGGAGGTGTGCATGACAAGGTAGCGGCGGCCACCGAGCAGGTAGCAGACAGGCAGCAGATCAGCGTGGGGACCATCAGCATTCAGTGCATCGAGACTCCCTTTCATACCCAGGGCCACATCTGCTACCTCTGTAGTGAGGAAGGCTCCTCAGAGAAGCTGATCTTCACAGGAGACACCCTCTTCATAGGAGGCTGTGGCAGGTGATAGTTCCTCAGCAGCGTGCTTTCCCGTACACAGCCAACAGGCAATGCACAGACCGCCAGCAATGCCTCACATGCATGTCCAGGGCGAGTGCGGTGAAGGATCTGCGCTCGAGCCAACATGTGCGCTACGTCAGTGTCACTTGAGACAGGTGCCTCTCCGTGTGCAGGTGCTTCGTCGGGACTCCGCAGCAAATGTATGACGCTCTGATTGGGAAGCTGTCCAAGCTGCCGCCAGATGTCAAGGTCTGCTCTGCATGATATCTCAAGCTGCCTTATGTCAAGTGAGCATCAGGACACCAGCTGCCTATAAGCGCTGCAAGCATGCATGTGGATCTGTATAACAGGCCTGCACAGGCTTCAAGGGAATGTGAGTACAGTCACCACGCCAGTTGCAGCATCGATTGCTGATGACGCTCACCCTTGCACAGACAGTACAGCTCAGCATCTCAGTTATTGTGGGAAAGCGGACAGGTGTAAGTAGCATCTGCATGTGCAGGTGTGGTGCGGGCATGAGTACACTGTCAAGAATCTGGAGTTTGCAGCAGATGCAGACAAGGAGAATAGAGCAGTGCAGGAAAAGCTTCAGTGGGCCAAGTCCCAGAGAGCTGCCAGCCAGCCGACCATCCCATCCACCATTGGGGTGAGTGCACGCAAGCAGCCCACACCTTCCTCAATCCTTGCTGCCTGCATACATTCCTGGCAGTGTCAGTGGAGCGCAAAGGGAGACTTCAGGACTCCATGTCTCATTATATCTGTCCGGCTCAGTTTGCTAGGATTGCAGATGTATGGGTCAGCCAGGGTTGGAGTGTAGATGCAGCAAGAAGGCACTGCTTTCAGCCAAGCAAGCCCACCCAATTGCTGCGGGTTGTGCATTGTCCTGGGTACGGGCAGGCCTGGGCATGGGGAGGTCTGGGCATGCTGGCTGGGCTTCGCTTGTGCTCTGACTTCTGCCCCATGGGTGGCGCAGGACGAGCTGACCTACAACCCTTTCCTGCGTTGCTCAGAGCCTGCGCTGGCTCGCTTTTGCGGCCTGCCAGCCACAGACCCTGTGGCTGTCCTGGCAGAGCTCCGGCGAAGGAAGGACAATTTTGGCCTTGTGCCTTCCATTGTGACGGGGGTGCTCTCGGCCGCGTCCTACTGCAAGCCGGCTCTGCGGTATCTGGGGATAGACCGGTGATGCCCAGGTGCTGCCAGGCACACACCCAACAGCAGACATTCAGCATCATCCATTAGCTCAAAAGGGAGGCAAGGGGAGCGAAGGAAGGACAGCAAGTGTGTAATCTCAGGGGGTCAGCGTTGGAGGTTCTTACATGACATGGACTCAGTTGGCCACCACTGTGTGGCAGGCGCGTCAGAGGTGCTGAATTTGCAGGACGAGCTGCGGACCAACCCGTTCATGCGGCCGGAAGAGCCAGCCCTGCAGGCCTATACAGGCAAGAAGGATCCTGTGGAGATCCTGGGAGCGCTGCGGAAGAGGAAGGACAATTTTTAGACGCCTTCAGCTCATACGCATGGCAACCTGCCGGGCGGGAGTCTTGCACAGAGGGCAAGTGCGTTGTGCACAGGGATGACACCTGTGAGAGCAGATGTCAGTGGGCACTGCAGCTTTGTGACGAGCCACATTGGCTGTCTATTTGCAATCGGAGTCGCAATGGCAGATGCATTCTGTAGGGATGAGCCCGGCAAGGAGGGTCACTGCATGATAGCACTTCCTGATTGCTCGTCCATGCATGTATGTATATATCAGATTTTTGACAATGGCCCATGGTACTGAGGCCTGGGTCTGGCAATCGCACTTGCCTGCGGGTATATGTACAATGTAATTGTACAATAGCCGCTGAGCGGTGCATGCCGAATTAAGGTCTGTCAAAAGCGTGCTCGAATCACACCTTTGCAATTGATTCTAGATGCTGAGACCACCGAAGCGAAAGTTTATCAATGTGATGGCATCTACAGACACAAACCCAGAACCCTAGAAAGCATCAACTTCTCCTCACCTGCCAGTCCCAGAAGCTACCCCCACATTCTTGGACCTGGATCTGCCAACTTTCAGGCGGTGTGCAGCACACCTCCAAAATTCACTGAGGGACACTTCTGTTAAGCATGGCCCATGATATACGCTAAGACGTGCGCATGAACTTTAAGTACATTTCAAGATGGGAGTGTGTACCTCCGCCCCACCGGTGTTGCTGTCACAAAAGGCCGTTGAGACAGTCAAGGAGCAGAAGAGTCCTGCCTTGAAGCAGTTTTCTGGTTCACTAGATCAGCCAATAGCACCTGTGCGAGTGTTTCGAGATGAGGAGGTGCGAGGCACAATATACTGAAGTCTGTCAAATCTCCACGTCGAACCTCAGTCTTTGCTGTCTATCTCAAAGACACAGCTGTACAAACACTTTGTCCTCGGCAACGTCCCGAAAGGCCAACAGCGCAGCAGCCAGGCTGACCTGCAGCCTAAGTCCGAGTATGAAAATGTGTGCAACAAACGTGCAGGAGATTGGTATCGCATTGAAGCCCACTCGAAGCGGAGCTATAGTCTTCAATGTGGCCGAGCTTAGCCTCGACGAGGCAGCTCAGGCTGCCCAAGACTTTCAGGTGGTTGCTTGCACAGGGTCACCCCACTGCAGGCACATGGCAGAGCCATATACTGAAATGAGAGCATATCTGCGTTGCTCCTGAGGGGTGTCACCTCTTGCCATGGACATACTGCCTTTCAAGCATTCCAGGCATATGCAGGCAACCCTGCAGAACGGCGATGCTGGAAAGGAGTTGGACAACCTCAGGCTTCTGGAAAGTATGGGCTTGGAGGTACATCCTCAGCGTGTTGCTGGTCTCTGTGCAGCCTCATGACACCTGTTGATATGTCTTTCAAAGCTCAAGCGTAGCAACTTTGCAGGTGCGGTATTCGTCATCCAATCCCTTCATTGGGAAGCTGAGCCTGAAGTTCCTGGAGGTCACCAACACAAAGCATGGTGAGACCTTGCAACCACGCTTACTGTCCAATCTTTATCATGCACACATGCTACATGCACAGTATGCTACTGCGTGCATGTTATAACACTCCGGGTGCATTGTAGCAGGGTTGCCTCTCCCAGCATGAGCTTCTCTCTCTTGAGGGCAGAACTTTTGAGAGCAGGTGTAGCTGTGGCCATCCTGAGCCTTTCCTGTTAGCTAGTACGGTGTTAGCTCGGAGAATGCTAGTATACGTCAGCTCCGCTGACGCCATGATTCAGCGACAGGCGGCTGAGATGCTGCTGAGAGATCTCATGCCCTGCAGCCAAGCACACCTACTGCAAGGTGCGCTGCGAGGGCGACCGCAGCTGCCCGGTGTACGCCACAGCCGAGAAGGAGGGCGAGGAGGACGCAGCTGTCTTCGAGGGCAGTCCCGAGGTCATCTTCATCGTGCTGCACAGCAACGCGCACGCGATGATTAAAGTCCGCGACCAGCGTGAGGGCGGCTTCTTCGGCACGGTGAGACCCAAATTCTCATGCTTGCAATGTGTCCCTTACGGGTCGGAGCAGTCGAACCGTCTACGTCATGCTGCACAGCCGTATGCCCGTCACGTCAAAAGTTTGTGACCAGCGCGAGAGCGGCTTCGCTCGCGCAGTAGTCCCAATGCGCCTGTCGCACACTTGAACATGGTGTGCGCGTCGCTGTGCACATCATGCTGTCAAGAGTATCGTGGCTCCAACCCACAGAATACAGTCTGCAGGGATACACATATGCTGCTCCCCTACATTGGTGCAACAGCCGGCCTGGCAGTGTGCTTTGTGAAGACTACTGAGGCGCTGCACATCTGAGTTCACGCTACAGAAGGGTCCGATAGGATATGTAGTCAACACGCATCCTACAGGCGGGTTGCTGTACATGTTGTAGGTCATGGCAGGGCTCACGGAATGTTTTCTGTGGGGGCAGAAGAGACCTGGACCTGAGACGGGTGATCTGTGCGCAGGTCACAGTGGCCATCAAGGACATTGAGGAGGGCTCTCACGTCCGCTCATTTGAGCTTAAGGACCCAAAGGATGCCTCACGGACCATGGCCACCCTCAAGGTATCCCCTTTTCGCGATGTTCGTCTCTCTATATCAGCCTCATGAGCGTTGTCACCATGCTCTGCCTCCTTTCTGCATCAGTTGTGGTTATTAGCAGCTCTGGTCTTCTCTCTAGGCCGGGAGACCTTGTTGCAGCCGCAACATTCACATGATGCTCTATCGTCTTCTCCTGGGTGTGTGCTCCTTGTCACCTGAAAATCTGCAACCTGTTATTCATATGCAGGTTGCGATCACATATGAGTACCTCAGAGGCACAAGGGATGACGGCTCCTACCTGGGTCCTTCCAGAGTGCTCATCAACAAGCGCAGAATGCGAGAGGTAAGTCTCACCCTGCCTGAAATAAACCTCAGCAGGCATGCCTGCTGTACATGTGGGGTCTTACCTATGGCACCAAAGGCTGTTTATGCTGAGCACGAGATCCATGCACACAGGGGGCTGGTCCTTTTGGAGCATTCAACTACATCTCCCAAGTGGTGGGCCCCCCCCCTTCTCTGCGATTATAGAGTGACTCAGCTCTTCAGGCACTCCTGTCCTTCCAGTCGCTCTTGCCTGTGCTGAAAACTGAGGATACCAAGGGAACGGGTGACTGTGCAGAACCACTGGCTTCTAAGCCATGACAATATCTGGAACCCGTTGCCTGCCACAGCCGAAGGTCAGCGTCTCCCCAGATGCTCACGTTCTGCCGAGATCGGCTAAGAAACCCGCTCATTGCAAGTTGGGACCAGCCACTCTTGCGTAGCGCCATGTAGCGGGCCTGCTCAGCATACATGTGCATGCCTGAAACCTCCAATGTGTGGCGAAGGCGCAGCAGAGCAGAGCAGCCCGTTCAGATGAAGACAAATTCTGGCCGGGTGCATTTCTTGCGCAGCAGCAAGCATAGGCACTGCTCGGCATACCTGTGCAAACCAGATTACCTAAGAGCCGCCAACGTGTGTTGCAGGCGCAGCCGAGAAGAGCGGGCCGGATTCAGATGATGACGAGTTCTGGCCGGGCCAGGGCGTGGAGCGCTCCACCAGCAGCGTGCTGCAAACGAGGAGCGGCAATGCGCACGGCCAGTCCAAGGGCGCCAAGTACAGGTATGGCGTTCCTGTCACGAGTGACAGACTGCTTTTGCAGGCATTGCAGGGGGATGGACACCCCTCAAGGCTTAAGACGTCTGAATCGAATTGACCTAATGCACTCATGACGGACATGCCAAGACATGCAAGGCATGCAGAACACAACATGAGGGTGACGGGGCATGCAGGCACGCGCTGGAGTCGGCCAAGCGGAGCGATGTGAGCAAGGCAACAGACACCATGGCCGAGAGCAACCTCATGGAGGCCCTGGCGCCTCATGTGAGTCTCGTACACATCTCATAGACAGATCTCTCTGCACCCTCATTCTGTGCCCTCCTCATCAGCCCAGCATGTCAAATGTCTAGACCAGCTCCTGTAACCAAGTACCTCAGGGCTGCAGCGGCTTTGCGCTACCCTGCATGCTGTCAGCCTTTGCGGGCTTCAGGCTGAGGTACATGGATCATCAGAGTTGATACGGGCTCTGTCCTGGAAGGAAGAGGGGTTCCCTAAGTACAGGAGGAGGATGGCGGGGATGTGGCGCGGCTGAAGGGAGAGCTGCAGACGCTGCTGCTGGCACCATGCATCCTCGTCATTTCCGTAGGAGACAAGTCTCAGTCTTTCTCAGGGGGTGCTCCTTGTCAACAGGCGGAGGATGGCGGGGCTGTGGCCCGGCTGAAGGGGGAGCTGCAGGCGCTGCTGCTGGCGATGCAGGAGCGCATCCAGAGCCTGGAGACGGTGCAGGAGCAGCAGGACTCCGCCATCCAGGTGATCTCCTGATTCTCTGTTGCCACACAGATATGCGCTGTATGTCAGCATCACACCATCAACTATCATTTGCAGCCGCACAGATATGCGCTGTTTGTCAGCATCGCACCATCAACTATCATTTGCAGCCGCACAGATATGCGCTGATTGTCAGCATCGCACCATCAACTATCATTTGCAGCCTCACAGATATGCGCTGTTTGTCAGCATCACACCATCAAGTATCATTTGCAGCCGCACAGATATGCGCTGTTTGTCAGCACCGCACCATCAAGTATTCAATTGCAGCCATGTGCCCATGGCGTCGAGCCAGAACTGTTGGCGGACACGAGGCACACACTCTGTGTCGAGCCTTGTATGGAATATGTTGCATCACCTCTCTGCAGCCGGGATCTCAAATGGCTATACTATGCACACTTGTAGCTGTGAAGCTTGTTGGATATACCTGCTCTGCCCAGCAAGTGTCAGATATGGATCAAACCATAAGGCTCGCATGGCACTTCTCAGGTTTTCCGTACTGACCACGCCTGGACCCTGTGTGGCATCAGCTGCAGGGTTTTAACACTCTGAAGAGTCGCTGAGGAATGTGTCCACCTCTGCAGGACTTGATGAAGGGCCTTTCAGGGTCCACAGGGCAGGCAGACGACGTGCTGGAGGCGCCCTTCATCAGCGGCACCTTTGAGTACGGCGGGCGAGCGGCCGCCCGGCGCAAGGTGTACCTGTTTGCCAACAAGGCGCAGGACCAGCGCTCGCTGACGGACGCCACTGTGCAGTTCCTGGGCGTCTTCAAAACAGACAAAAAGGTGTGCAGCCTGTCTTGTTGCGCACAGTCGATGCCATAGGGAATCATTCTGTTGCGCACAAGCAGTGTCATATGTGAAAGGCGACGGCTTCCGCTGAGCATCTTATCATACTGTTAAACGAGAGCCAGCTCTGACTGATGGTACAGGGCAAGCTGAACAGTGTGCCCGTGCCGCCCCGGATTGCCCAGCAGCCCGGGCACTACTCCATAGTAGGGCTGCTGCCAGAAGATCACACCTTCAGCAAGGGCATGCTGTTCCTGTTGCAACCTAGTACCAAGTGTGTCATCTTTGACGTTGACGGTGCGCCCCTGCCGAGCATCCCACGCCATTGTCTGTCTTTGCACGAGATGTGAGACTTACCTGAAAGCAGCACTTACAGCCCTATGCAATGCCCTGCTGGTGACTATTCGTAACCCTTCTTTGTGCAAAAGCTCGCCCGCACTCTCAGGACCATCACAGCATGCCCATGCAAGTGGGAAGGGTTGCAGCGGTAAGGCCGGTTGCTGGAGAAATGTGAGAGGCTGCCACATGTACATGCTGATCCCTGCTGTCCTGCAGGCACCCTGACGGTTGGCGACATTCAAGTGGTCACAGTAGCTGCTCTGGACGGCCTTGCAATCAATACCTCACTGGCCCAGAACTTGTCCCACAAGTACGACCTGAAGGCTCGCCCGCACGCTTTACACGTCGTGCGCGCCTGGGCTGCCAAGGGCTACCAGCCAGTCTACCTGAGCGGGCGCCAGGTGAGCACGTCGAGGCCTTCGCTGCCATTCCTGGTGACATGCATGCTCAGCTTGGCACTGCACCAGAGAGATTCGACTCTGATATGAAAGCTGCCTGCGATGTGAACTGCCGTCTGATAATGCAGGGGTCCTACTTCAACCTCACTCTGGAGTGGCTTGTCAAGCATGCTTACCCTCCAGGCCCGATCCACCTGACGAGAACCCACCTCCCCACCCTCCCACTGTACTACAGCGTGGGCAACTTTAAGGTGACACTTTGCCTTACGCCAGACTGTTAGCATTGCCCTGCTTGACGTCGAAGCTGTTTCAACATTTCACTGTCGGTGCCATCTCTCAGACAGAACAGGGAACAGAAGTCGATACAGACCTCTGCCAGAGATCTGCCAGTCGGCAAGTCTCCCGGGCAGGTCCTGGGCAGCGCCAAATCAGCACCGTGCTGTTCAGGTTGCCTACATGGAGGCGCTCAAGGCGAAGGGGCTTGAGATCTATGCTGCCTACGGCAACACTGCCACTGACATCCGTGCATATGCTGCTGCCGGCATTCCCAAGGTCAGCTCCAAAGCTTGCCCTTTGGAGCAGATCTATGCAGAGATGTGTGAGGGCCCCTGTGACTGCACTGTAGGTCATCAGTCTGGATTCTTGGGAGCAGGCAACAGGTGCAACCATACACAAGGTATAGGCATATGAGCTGGGAAACCAGAGAAGAGCAGAATGTGATTTATCTGCTGATCTTGCGCAGGAGCGCACATACGTGGTGGGCCCTAATGGAGGGAAATTGGACAGTGTCAAGATTGACAGCTTCACAGGTGATGGATATCCCACATATGGTAGCCGTCGTCATGACGTGGCGACTCTTGCAAAGCACTTGTACACGTCTGCATCCCCACAAATCCCTAGTGCAGAGAAGGGCCTCCATACACCGGAGCTGATGCGTGGCACTAGGCATGGGCTGAAATGCAAGTGGACACCTTGCTCAGTTCTGCTACAGGACAGCACAGTATGCTGACTAGGTCAAGGTGTCGATATGCAGAGCATCTTCCAGAGGTCTTCAAGCATCCGGACTCAGATGTGCCCATACCATACACAGAGCTTCTCATCACAGGAACTCCTGGGTACAAGAAGCGAGACGCAGGTATGCTGGAAGGACCCCTTAAAGAGCCTCAAGTGCTTTAATGTACCCCTGCGCAGAGCTGCCCTCTGCATTTCATCAGCCGCTCACTGCGTAAGGATGGCTCACAGAATGACTCAGGTCCAGTGACTCTGCTTATCTGGCTTTAACTTTTGTGACTTAAGCAGGATATATGATGTGCTTGCAGGAGACAAGTCGGCAAAGAGGAATAGCCTGATGGGCAGGCTGAGCAGGTCCTCCGTGGCCCCCTCAGAGACGGTTGAGGTTGAGGATGTTGACGCCACGCTGGGCACCAGCGATGCTGCCGACGTGGAGGAGGACGACGGAGGGGATGACGACGCAGACTCTGACGAGGACGAGGTCACCTCCAAAGCTGCAGGTGGGCGACTCGGCATGGGAGGCTTGCTTGCGCGGCAATGTGCCTCAAGGGCAGCTTGTGTATTCATGACTGCAGCTAATGCGCTAGACGCTTACCCAAGCACTGACTGAGAGTCATCTCGAAGGGCTTGGGCAAGCTATTCGACTTTATGCCTCCTGGCAGGTGCACATTTGGGCTCGCATGCCGTGGTCAGTGCGTTGCTTGGACTCTGAAGAGCTTGTCTTGAGACCTTGTCATGATTTCTGCTGGATGTTCTCAGGGGCTCCTGGACGCGAGCTCGCCCAGGCAGCAATGCAGCATGGTGAGCAGCTCAACAGCGCCGTGAAGCAAGCAGGCAACAGTCAGGAGGCTGCAGCTGCTGTGCTCAGCAGTCATCCTTGATGACAAGCGCATGCAGTGCTTTGTCAAAGCGTTTTGAGGGAAGAAGGCGCAGCTCTGTATGCGCAGCAGCAGGTCTTGCTCCTGACAAGGGGGAGCACTCCTGAATGATTGGGAGGACGAGATCATTCAGCTTTTAGGTAGAACTCACACGTAGACCTGTTTGTGATAAAAGAGCGTCTGTTCAGAAGCCCACGTACATCTCCCTCTATCTTTGCAAGCTCTGCACAAGGTTGCTAAATTTGCAATGGTCAGGAACAAGTCTAGATAGATGCGGGTTGCTAAGGTTTAGGATGTGCTGCTGAAAGAAAGCCTTCCAGCACTAGCTTCTGGGGCAAGCCCATGATGCTGTCTCGCGTGCCTTCTATTGACAAGATGAGAGGTGTCACCAAAGGGTGCTCTATCATCAGACCACCTGCAGAGGGGCAGATCAACTCAGCATAGACAAGCACTGTATGCAGCATAGTCTAAGGACATGCTTGCTTCGAGGGTGCTGGAAGGATTTGTTCAACAATAGCATAGCCAAGGTCTCTGTCTAGGCCTGTGAATGCATGCCTGACTCTATTGACACTGTAGAATGAACAACAGAGATTGCATGTGTGTAAGCTGCACCTGCGCAGGAAAACACTGTGCCCTCCTGTATGAGCTGCTCAATGGTGTCGTCTGGGATGGGCTGGAAGTGCACTGTCGTGCTGTCCACTGCTGAGTACTGCCCTCCACTGCTGATGTCTTGGACAAGCACGGATCCTACTGTCGAAGGCGGCGCAGCTGAGTAGCCACTGACAAATTGCCGCACCTGCACCAGAGTTGCACTTCATTCGCACCGTCATGCCTCAGCGAGCATGCTCTCAAGTGTACTTCAAAGCCTTCTGCACAGCTGCAGGCCAGAAATGCATCCAACCGGGTAAAACCACCACATCCAGGCGTGTCATCATTTCAGCGTAGAAAGCCCACCTCATCGGCGTTCTGCGGCTTTTCCAGAACTTTCCCTTTGTGCACCACCACCTGGTCGCAGGTGATCAGGAATCTGGGCCTTTCGTGTGCTGGCCTGTCCATCAGCTGTGGCATCAGGGCGTCAGCCTTTGCTTTTGCAAGGAGGGTCACGAGGTGCTCGGGTGATGCCGCTCTGTCACCTATGCTGCGCTCATCTAGATCTGCCGTCAGGATGTCAAAGCTGAACCCGTACACGTCTGCCAGCTCCTGAAGCAGATCTGCATGAAAGGAAAAGGGGTGATGGGTGTTAATGATGCAGTCATTTCTGACGGTCAGTTCTGTCTCAGAGGCCAGGAAGGAGCAGGAAAACAGCGGTATGCGCTGGATATCTTGATGAAAAGACTCATGCACCCGCAGAATTGTACCATGAATATACATACCTCTTCTGGTGCGGGATGCAGACCCCAGGGTGACCTTCTTGTTCCTTGGATCACTATTGAACAGCGTTCGCAGATCGGCGTCTGCCCGGCCACTGAATGCCTGAATCCCCTTCTGTATGTGCATGGATCTATCTTGTAAGACGACGGTGAATGCTTTCCGTGTAAGGCCACTTTGCAAGGCCGCTGCCAGCGTCATGCACCGCATGAGGGGCTGTTGCTCTCTGAGATAGAGTTAGGGATGCAGGAACTCGCTCTTTCTTCTTTGTACATGCTCATCGCACTATTTGAGTCCCCGTCTTGTGCTGCATAGGGGATAATCAGTGCAGGACTGAGACCGCAAAGACGATGACGTCATGCGCAGCACAGCACAGCATGGTGATATGAATTGGGCAGACAGCCCAAGGGAACCACGACGTGCGTCTCAGGAAGCCAAAGCACACATGAATTGCAGCTCGTGGTGCAAATGGCGTGGGCGTTGTTGCACCGCACTGTATAGCTGAGGTGACCATCCGCAAAAGGCATCTGTTACTAAGTCACAAACCAGCGTAGAAAATACAAACAATCACTGAACGGTCTGCTGCTGACACAGCATTTGGCTTGACTCGCTTTAGCACAGAGACATATCCTCCGGTCATCTCCGGGCAGCAGCCCGAAATGGGCGATATGACACAACCTTGGCAGCCAAAACCTTGTTTCGAGGTGAGACGCGCTTTATAGAGAGCGTAGTGATGTCTTTGATGGATGAATTTGCTTGCTCATTGCTCCTAGCCTGGGTCGCAGGGCCTTGTGTTTGCAGCTTCTGAGGCAGAGTGGAAGGCATACGAGACACTCAGTTGCCGAGAGATCATCGGTATGCTCTCACATATTGAATGGTGGTCATAGTGTGACGAGAAAGAATGCGGTGGACCATACGGATGGAGCAGCTGCGGAGGTTGAGGCAAGGGCAGAAATTGTTTGGCTTTTCATTGCTAAGGCTGCTGCTGGATATGCAGAGGCCGGTGGAGGTAGTGCAGTGCTTTTCAAGGGTGGGAAGGCTGACTGCACACACATCTTGACCCGACATCAGGAGGAAGCTAGCTATGACTGGGGCAAGCTTGCTCAAAAGACCCTTGTGAGCCCGCTGTGGCTGTGGGAAAGCTATGAGGCTGATGAGCAGCTGGCACTGCAAGACCCGGTAAGAAGCCCTTCTCCTCCCTCTGACCGCGCGTCTAAAAGAGTTCAAGAGATCATGCTTCAGCTAGAGACCTGCAGCACCCATGACATGCGCCATGTAGTGTGGCTCATGGGCTGGAATGGACTTTTATGGCTTCGATTGCATCTGGTTGTGGTGTGTGCAGATGTACCATCCATTTCCTGCCAGGGCTATACCAGGCGCATCAGGTCGGTGTGCCACGCTCTCCTGTATACACTTCCTGCTGTTACGCTGCTTGCCTCCTGCAGGACCTTCCAGGGCATGACTCACAAGCTTTGCAAAAGGTCTGTGCCTCTGCAGGATTCCAAGTGACCATTACTGGGATCACGGTACGCGTCTCACAATCCACACCCTTTGCCTTTCATGCGCCTGTCAGACATGGCAGCGAAGGATGCAAGCAACTTTTAAAGGCCTTTGGGTCACCTGTGAGCTACAGACAGGAAGATGCTCTGAGCGGTAATTTTTGGATGTGCAGGGCACGCTGAGGGTGTACATGCTGGACCTGCTGGCCTGCATGGGGGTGCAGGTCAGTGCTATCTTTGACCGACTCAGCTCTTTGGAGCCACCCTGTCTTGATTTTGTGGGAACATGAAATCTTAGCACATTGTGGCGCCCCCCCATTGCGTAGGAAAGACACCATTTTGGTCCAAAGTGATCTAGTTTAACCACTTTCTCGAGAGTTGGCCACTGAGATAAAAGGCACTGCACTGCAGGTCTGCAAGGCCATGCCGCCTCAGACGATCACACATGTGGTGGCCAGCAACCTGCATGACAAGACCTCCAAGAAGCTGGAGCACGCCAGAAATGTCCAGTAAGCTGCCTTTCCAGCTCAGTGCCACGCATGTGCTACAGGTCCTATGTGCCAGCTTCTCAGCCCTGGTAGTTGCAGGAGCACTTGCTCCTTCAGCACCTGCTGCACACATCATGCACACAAAGCCATATGAACGCAAGCAGGGACACATTCATGCGGACAACAGACTTTGGGTTGTCGCTACAGCGCTAGTTCTGCATGGCTGGCAACTGTGCGGCATTTGGGGCTCAAGCCTTGCGCTGTGCGCAGGACTCAGAGGAGGCTGTGCATCATCAATTGCCTCTGGATCTTTGACTGCCTGAGGGCATGGCGGCTACTGCCGGAAGGTAAACACATGCACAGCACCCATCTGACGCATCACGTATGGTATTGTTATTGCAGCAGCTCCAGTACTGTCCTCGTGTAGACATGGCACCTCCTGCATCTTCCCGACGCTTGAGAACGCTCAGGCAGAGCCGCCAGGTGTATACGCTGATGCATTGAAGCCTGACTGCAGATGACTACACCGACAACATCGACTCTGGGCAGGATCCCATGCGAGGCGCTAGGGTTTGCGCCTCCTATGTGGACCCTCTAGGCAGTCTGGGAGGCACGGTGCAGGACAGCGAGGATGAAGAGGAGCCAGCTCAGCAGCCAGGTAAGCGCAGCATATCTGCTTTCATGTAGAGCGTTGAAACCTCTGCCTTGCGCTATCTTGGCAACGGCCTGTGCTCCTTTCTCTAGCGGGATTCGTGCGTCAACCAGGAGCACTAATCCGGCTGTGGGGAGGCTGCGCCCATCAGAGCATGGACTGCTGCAAATGAGTGAGCCCAAACAGCAGCACTGTTGCTCTTGGGACATGTCGTGTCAGGGTGGCATTAAGGTAGTGCATGCTCAGGTGGAAGGCTAAGGACGCCGGCAGCACACACCCAAGATCCTGGCATGCTGATCACCCCTGCTGCAGGTGCTTGCACTATCCAGTCCACTCCGTACTTGCTCTGCAGAGATATGGTTGCAGGCTTCGACCCAAGCCTCTGTGCTGAGAGAAAGCGACATGTCTTTTCGATGTTGGCCCATGCTGTACACGATGTTCAGTAATTGTCACAGACTGAGGCCGGCAATGTTGCATACTGATGTGAGACGCCGTTGGCTGATGCAGTCAGATTGCAACACTTCAATCGTGAAATTGACATGATCTGGATATGTACTTGTGTACCCCTGTCTTACCAGCTCTGTGCCTTGCGTAGAGGTGCCAAGCAGCGGCAAGACTGGAGCGCAGCCAGGACAGTGGCGCAGCCGGAAGAGTGCTGACGCCAGCAATTCGCGCCTGGGCCAGGCGGGCGCATCTGAGCCCGGGACTGCTCCTGGCGCCCTGCAGAAGGAGAACCAGCATCCCTCCTCTGCCGCACCGGTCCTGCTGCGCTCCGGTGCGCCCTGTCACATGCGCACTGCTGATTTGATGTGGCAGCATCTTGACATGTGGGGCTGCTGGCGTCATTTTCCCGTTGATATATCTGCATGTAGAGGCTGCATAAGGTCAGTCATACTTTATTGAGCAACAGCGCATCTACAGGAGACACCCTTCGAGAAGGGCCAGCATCGAGCTTTAAGTATGGGAGCGATAGCCAGATGGCTCCTGAGCAGGTGATTGCTTTGCTCAGCACGCCTTCAGCACTGTCTGGCTGGGCAACTTCTTTGCTAGTCCTCGCCTCACACTATTAGCAGGTGGAATACTGTTCTGTGATGTAAAAAGTCTGGAGCGTCTCAAGCCTAATATAGTCTTTTACACCTTTTGAGCCATCACAGCGCATGTGCACTGCTTGCGGAGGCTCCTTTGGGATGGGTCATTTATGAAATCTGATGCCCATGTGATCTGGATGTTCCAGGTGGCACGAGCCCAAGCTGTGGCAGGCCGCCTGGCAAATCAGCTGGCGCCCTCTGACACCCAGCCGCATCAGGCGACTGCTGATCTGGCAGAGGACAGGGCAGATGACGAGCAGCAGAGCCCAGTCCATGCTGACGGGGCACAAGCTGCAAAGAGCCCACCTGCTGGGACAGCAGCAAAGGCACAGGGAGTAGCAGACCGGCTGCCCTCCAACAGCCACAAGCAGCCTAATCGGGCCGCGCAGAAGCAGGTGCGCGAGCAAGGCCAGGGACATGTCACCGGATGGCACGCATCAGTGGCGACATGCGTGCCATGCATGCCCTTGCCTGTAACATACTCTCAACACATGGAAGATGGACAATTCTGGTGCAAGACATATAGACGCTCTGCATCGTGACTCTCCACCGGAAGTGCTCAGCGAATGCATTGGGCTGGTGCAGAAGGCGGCCCCGGCCCCGGAGCAGCCAGCCAAGAAGAGGAAGCTGCTGAGCAAGAAGGCTACCACAGCTCCGTCGCTGGCTCAGCAGCATGCGCCAGCTCAGCCCCCGGCTGCAGCCGGAGCTGAAGCTGCTGAGGCGCCTGAGACCCAGGGCAGAAACCCTCCCAGGGGCAGGAAGACTCCCAAGAAAAAGACGCCGCCGCCCATGCAAGCAGCAGAGCGTCAGAGTGAGCCCTGCCAGACTCCACAGGCAGGCCCTCCTCCCATGAGATTGCGCTGTCTCATTCCTTAGCTCGTGTCAGGCAGACTGTGGCGCGCAGGCATCGCCTATGTTGAAAAACAAATTGGAAGCAGGCATGTAGCTCTGGTCATTTCCAGTGTACGCTGCATAGAGAGCACATTCAAAGGCGAGGAGCCTACGTTATCAGGGATGTGTCACCCAATGACTCCTGGGGCCAGGTGCCATGCATCATACAACACAGCGATACCTACCTTTCTAGGCAGGTCCACAAGAGGGTCTCTGCCTCATCCTGACAAGACAGGCATATTCTGCAGGCGCCCACACCAGCTGCTCCCGGTCCTACACCCGGATCAGGTGGCAGGCCTGGGAGTGCAAAGAGGGTGTTCATTGCCCTCAGTGGGCTGCACACCCGCGAGACGGTGCAGTACAAGCGCCTGCTGCAGGACCTCAAGATCGGCCACACAAGCGGCCTGGAGAAGCACGTGTACGTCACCTCTCATGGCTACTCATGCTCACCTGGCCCTTACTTGGCCTCTGTCTCTCGGACAGCCCATATTTAAGACAGCAGAGCTCTCACAGGAGGCTGTGCCTATCTCTTATGGTGACTCCTGCACGATTGGTCAATCAGTCAGACTAAGTCTGAAGTCGTCTTTCCACTAAGCCAACTGAGAGTGAGAGAGGGCTAGATAGCCCAGCAGGAGATGCATTTCAACACATTTCAGTCTCTTACTATGACAACCACTGTGACACCTGTGGCGCAATAGAAAGGCGAGTGATGTGCTGCTGCAGATGGGAAGAGAGGGTGACTCACGTGGTGGCGCCCAGCCTCAAGCGCGTGGCCAAAGTACTCGCTGCCATGGCTGCCGGTGCCTGGATAGTCTCCACGGAGTTTCTGACCGCCTCGCACGCTGCCCATACCCTTGTTGACCCGGTACTGCCCATCCCCTCGCATGCATCACCACTCTGTAAGGCCGTACTGCACAAGCACAATGTTGCTTGCAAATGGGGCAGGAGGGATCCGTCCAGGCTCACACTGCAGGGCAATATAGCTCAGAGACTGCAAAGCCGGCTCTGCTTCAGGCCAAAATTGCGCAATAGCAAACTGGACAGCTGGTGTTATGACTGGGGTTGCGCAACATGATATTGTGATTCTTCGACACAGTTGTGAGCAGTAATGTGCTTCCCTGTAGAATGTGCGCAACCTCTAGAAGAGGCAGGCCTGAATCATATCTCCCAACGCAAGGTCGGCTATCTCACAGGCATGCCGGCATCCCTCCCATGTGCTGGTGGTCCGGAGGTCTGTGCGGGTGCTTGAGAGGCAGATCCTGAAAGGGTGAATGTGCCGTGCAGGATGACTACGAGCTGGAGGAGAACGATGCAGACATGGTAGACCAGGGAACGCCCTACCACTGGAGGATGCGTGCCCATGCGCTTGGCCACGGCTCATTTCATGGCTTGAAGGTGCTTTCAACCGCGCCTGAACATCCTCCTTAAGCTTGCCACTTGCCAGACAGCATGCCATGCATCTCTGCACAAAGGCAACCATGCTATGTAGGCAGTGCTGCACTGGTCGCATCATGAATTCAGTGTACTGTCACAGAGTGACCATGCAACTGAAACATGAGGCCAGGCCCAATCAACATGCAGGTGGCACCGTTCATTCACAGAGTTTCTATTTATCTCTAAAGTGACACCATTTACAGCACCTTGTCCAGCATACGCTTAATCATTTTGTGTGGCGCCAGGTGCACATTGTTGGCAAGGCCAAGGGTGGCGAGAAGCCCAACAGGGCAGAGATCGATAGCATTCTGAAGGCAGGGGGCGCCAGGATTGTTGACTCAGCTGAGGCTGCCTCTGCTGACCTGGCCATTGTGCACTCTAGCCTGACATGCGATCACACTGAGGTCTGCCTCCGTCACACGCCCTTCCAGCATGAGGCGGCTGCCTACCTACCCTCACAGACCATTGTGCTTCCACAGTCGTGCTTCTTCGATTCTACCAAATCAGGTTTCCGTCAGTCAGTGTTGATGTCAGCCCTAAGCCAGCGGCTGCCGTCAGCGTATGCTGCTCAGCTAGCAGTGCTTCACACGACCCGGGAGTTTCGCCTTCTTAGCAGCACGTCAGGGTGAATTCAACAGCTCTGACATCAGGCCAGCATGCAGGTGAAGCCGCTGGTCAGGGCAAAGGTCTGCTGCGTGAGCCCAGCCTACATCGTGGAGTGGCTGGCTAAGCCAAAAGCTGACCTGGCACAGTTCCTGCTCTTCAAGACCAAGCCCGGATCAGCCCTCTCAAAGATGGCTGCTGAGCGCCACATCAGGCTTGATGCAGCACCGTCAGCGTCGTGAATGACGCTAATGAAGTTTGTCGCACCATTCTTGCTTTGATAAACTTCCTGGGGACAGACGCTGTGTTAATCGGTATGCTGCAATCAGATACCGAGGAAACACTGATAGAGTGCACTCAATAGGCCTGTCTGACGGTGTTGTGACACGCTGAAACAAGTCTACTTGTGGACCCAGGATTGTCACAATGACAGTGTCGTGGCTGCCTGTTTGACACATGAGCTGAACAAGCTGATGGACAGCTGTAGGCCCTCTACATCATCCATGCAGTTGCTAGACCTGAGGTTGTGAGGAATGTCATACTACAATTGCTCCACAGCGGACCGCAGCTGCTTCCAAAGCCCCAGGGCAGACAGATCCACATTGCCACCGCACAGCACGATGCCTATGCGCTTGCCCTGGAACCTGGAGTGGTTCCGGAATGTGTCTGTCAGTGCTGCAGCCAGGCCCACTGCACCACTCGGTTCCACCACCAGCTGCAAGAACATGGTCAATTGGCAGCTGCTCACATCCAGTTGTATGTCGCAACCTGTTCCGTCTTTGCAGTGACGAACAATGTGAGGGACACATCTCTGTACCAGTTCAGACCTTTCATTGAATTTTAGAGCTCTTCCACTCGAGTGTAAGCAAGTGAGATGCAGGCTGGTAAATAGGTCAAACATAGCCCCTGCAAGAAGCATCAGAAGCGCAACGGCGCACCTTCATGCGCTCGAAGCAGAGCTGCATGGCGTCTATGATCTGCTCCTCGCTCACAGCGATGACATCATCCACAAAGTCGCGAATGATGGGCCATGTCAGATCGCCCATCCTCCCCCGCAAGCCATCTGCCAGGGTTTTGGGCCGCTCACATTGCACCAACTCCCCGGCCTGCTTTGATGTCAGCGTATCCGCCGCGCCATTTGTGCCTACGTGGTTGGCCTGGTCACTTCGAAGATAATCTTAGCAGGTGTGGAGACTATTCCTGCAACTTCCACCCTACAACACATGGGTATTCCTGAGTTGCTAGTGAGAAGGTGAGGATGCATGCGGCTGCCCAAGTGTGTTGTTCAGAGAGTCCCGTCTCAGAGCTGTCAACAAGACAGGGCTGGTGCGGGCACCTGTAGGCTCTGCTGCAATGATGGCAATCTCAGGCTTCAAGCCTTTCGCTGCAACAGCAATGCCTGAGATCATGCCGCCACCGCTGACTGGGACAATAAGAGCATCCAGATCTGGCACCTGCAATGACTGCTACCTGTCAGTCACTTCAGGCTTGCCATGCCCTACACACAGTGACAGACGTGGCAGGTTGTCCTCAGAGGAGCGATATAGCCTCTGAAGGTATCCTAAACAAGACCTTGTCCAGATGTGCAACAGTGCACACAAGATGGCTCGCCTGCTGTAGGAACTCAAGCGCAATTGTGCCCTGCCCGCAGATGGTAGGGCCATAATTGTAGGGAGGTATGAATGCGGCTCCTGTACGCTGTTCTACCTCTGCAGCTGTGCTTTCCCTTGCCTCCATTGTGGGGGCGCAGGGTGTGATGATTCCTCCATAGCCCCTGATCGCATCGACCTTGCACTGCAGCACACGTTTTCTGTAAGAACACACCGCTCATAAGGCTTCACTCCCAGCAAGAAACTCCTTCTGTAGCCATGCAGCTCTTCAGGGGTGATGGGCAAAGTGACACCCAGAAGGATACGGTATCATGCTGGTTAGAATGGCGCTGCGCATACAGAGGACACTCGTTGCAGCACTGCATTACTGCAGAAGCTGCAGACCTGTGGTGCATCAGTAGGGAGCACAATATGCGCAGGTATGCTATGTATCTTGGCTGCAAGCGCCACTGCAGCAGCATGATTGCCAGAGCTGTGCACAACCACGCCCTTCGCTGCCTGCTCCTCTGACAGGGAGAGCACAGAGTTCATAGCCCCCCGGAACTTGAAGGCTCCACTGCACGCATGTGCATCTTATATTTCTTCTGTCACTTTATACAGCTTGAGGGCACCTGAGATGTGTTCAAAGGAAACATTCTTACCTTTTCTGAAAAGTCTCGCATTTGAAGTAGAGAGTGCTCCCTGCCAATGCATCAATGTAGCTGCAAGTCATGACCTGCACACACAGTTTTCCGGCTTAAGTGAGTAAGATGGTGCGCAGCTTCGCACGCCTTCTCGCAGGTCTCCCCTGATAAGTCTGTATTCAGGGCCCCAAACTCCCCAGACTGCGCCATTCACTTACGGCATTTTCTCATCACGACTACAGCACTTCGAACCTCACCGGGGTTACACTGATGTGAGGTCGTATCTTCCTCTGTGCTTCTTGTACAAGTTCTAGGGAGGCCGCGTAAGTTGTATCCTCACGTGGGATCATCCCAGATCTATGGTCGTCACCTGTCATCCCATCGACCAGGCGAGCCTAGCATTCAATCCGTACAGTCAGTTATTCCATACTTTGCCTGGCAGCTATGCCTTTCCTGTAAGCATGTACCAAAATTCAGTGCCATCCATTGTCGCTGTAGAGTGCATGCTGTGCCTGCTGTGCGTGCTGCGTAATGATACCTCGGTCTCATACGGTCCGTGCAGCATTGCTACCTCTGCGCAGAACCATTTAACACACTGCTTGATGGTTGCTACTTCTGCCTTTGGTTCGGGTACCATGGCAACCACCGGGCAGCTCCGGCAGCCATCCGGCCGCCTCGCTTAATTTTTTGCTTTGGACATTCATCGATCTTGGGTGCCGGTGCTCACTCACGCACATATACATCGGCTCTGAGCTGCGCCAGGGAGGCGAGCACGCAGGCCTGGCACGCTCAAGGATGTCGGAACTTTCATCAGTACTCCGGCACTAGTAACCGTCCTCCCGTAATACTATTATAAAGATTAATCCTCTCCATCGTAAGACTGAATGAGGATTTTGAGGGCACAATGCATTCTGCTTTGGGACGAATGTATCCAACCTGAATCTGGCTCAGCGCTGTGAAAGGGCAAAGTTGGTGACCACCTGTACGACATCACTACATCGCCGCGACATCCCACAATGGACGGTGCCCCTCGGAAGGTTGCGCTTGTCACAGGCGCCTCTGGACTCCAGGTACGTCCATATCGCTCTTTAATATAGAGTTATAAGAGCCATGTGGCCGACACAGACATGCATGTATGTCCCTGTGCGACTCGTACCATTGGCTCGGTGGCGCCATGTGAGATGTCCGGGCTCATGTATGAGTCGGGAGGATTGGGTGGCATATCCATCGTCGTTTGTTTGCGTGATTGCAGGGACTTTCCCTTCTGAAGACGTTAGACGCTCTGGATGACTGGGGCAGCATTTACGCTATAGCACGCTCGGACATCCCAGAGTCAAGCAAGATTCGCAAGCTGGCTTTGGACTTGGACGACAAAAAGGTATAACTGGTTTCTCTGGCTGCTCCACTCAGCGCCTCCCGCACAGGACTCAACACGCTCTCGTCGAATTGTTGCGGGAAGGGTGTTTAACAGCACATAGTGAACGCAGTCTTGTTTCATGCAGTAAGACCTGCTGCTTTCGTTCAAATGCTGATAATATCACAGGCCCTAAGGAGGAGCATGGAGGGGGACTTGGGACGCTCCGTCACTCACGTCTTCCATCTAGCCTTTTCAGGTGAGCTCTCACCCACCGGTATAAAGAGTCCCACTTGCAATGCACAAGCTGGGACCCACCACAGAAGCAGGAAAGATTACTTGCAAGAGGAACATCATGGACCATGCGTCAGGGGTCACTGTGAGAGGACTGCTTCCTTCCACGCAGGTGACATGTCAAACGTGGGCCAGACAACCTTTCTTTGGATGAAGAATGTGGTGGAGATACTGGAAGAGCTCGGAGCTCCACTAGAGCACGTCTTCTTCTCGCAAGGGTTCGTTTCAGCCGCACCCCTCTGCACACGTTGGCAGTGGCGTCCATATCCCTTTCTCCCAGCGCACGTGTGAGTATCATCAAAGCACGCAGAGCTCCACTAGAGCATGTCTTCTTCTCGCAAGGGTTCCTTTCAGCTGCACCCTCTGCACACGTTGGCAGTGGCGTCCATGTTCCTTTCTCCCAGTGCACGTGTGAGTATCATCAAAGCACGCGTAGAATGAGCGCTCTATGACCGTCATCTTGCCTGTTGGTAAAAGGGGTGTGAGCGGTCATATCTCTTCCTACAAGCTACATCGGCTGCACAGAGGTACCTACACTGCCCTGAGCCGTTGCAAATGCAGCGAGAATGAGCTTAAGGGTCCATATGTGCATGTAGGCAGAAGTACTATGGTGCTCACCTGGGCAAGTGGGATGCAATCGACATTCCTTGGAGGGACCATCCACTGACTGGAAACAGGTAATGCAGGCTGACGCGACTCGTTAGAGGCTCTGCCATGTCGGTTGCAGATGATCACGACTGTGTGTTCAGAGCTGGCACAATCTCTATCTTGGTGCGGCTGTGTCATCTTGACAGTGCACTTTATGTGCGCACATAAGGTGCACTGCTGTTTCCCCAAGTGCAACTCATGTGCGCTAGAATACACTGGTCACTGCGTCTCATGTGCTCTGTGTTGCAGGGTTGTCGGGGCAAACTTCTACTACAGCCAGGTAAGCGAGCACCCGTCTTGCTCTCTATGCACTCCGGGCAGCCTGCCACCCACAGATCAGATGTTCTGGAGCAGTCCTTCTATGGGATCCTCTCGCCCTGCCCTGATCTAAAGTCGCCTCACAATGTAGAGAACATCCTTGCAAACATTCCAGGCAGAGCCTGCCCCATGCATGAAGAGGCGCATGGTGTGAGTGACGCTTCTCTGTGCTGCATCCACAGGAGGACTGGGCCATAGAGAGGACAAAGTCTGGAGCCAAGTGGACCTGGTCCGCGTTACGTCCTGGAGCCATTCTTGGCTACAGCCTGGTGCTTTCCTGAGGGCTTACATTGCCACCAGCACATGGATCTCTGTGTTCCGTGCGCATCCGTGTACAGGCGAGTATGCAAGACATAAGGAGTGTCGGCGGTTGCATCACTTGTCCTGACGCCGCGAGGGGCCGATATTCTCTCTCAGCAGGGCATGCGCACCTGCAGGGCTCTATGAACATTGTGAACTCCGTGGCAGTCTATGCAACACTCTGCAAGGAGCAGAACATACCGTTAAGGTGGGCTTGCACACATTCCTGCTCCAGTCAGCAAGATACACGCTTACAGAGGTTGGCATATCTGGGGCGCAGAGACATGTTTGTGTGGGGAACTGCTGACGTTCGGCTTCTGTAGGTACCCAGGAGCACCAGAGTGCTTCAACCTCTTGTTTGACGCTATAGATACAGACCTGATCAGCGAGTGTGCGGTAGGTAATTGCAAACAACAGTGTCTCTCGCACGCTCAGTTAGATATGTGCGTGAGAGAGCGATGAATAGATTTTGTGCGCACATGCAGCAGCTTGCTCGCTGAGATTGTGGCTGCAGCTCTCTAATCTGTCCACAAAGTGTGGACACTGTGCTCTCTCACAGTGTGCAACCTCTCTGTGCAGGTCTGGCTTGCGAAGACTCCTTCAGCTCAGAACTGCGCGTACAACATCTCCAACGGTGAGTGGGACCTGAACTTATCTCATCCTTTATGGTTGTACCACTGCATCCTGTGTGCTCCCATATCTGCAGCGTGAAGTTGCTGTGCTTGACCATTGCCGTGCTGCGCAGGAGATGTCTTCCGATACTCACAGGTGCCTCATCCTTTCCATGTGTACCTCATGCAACTTCGTCACTGTGACAATATACAGCGTTGAGGGTGAGCGACACCCCTTGACACCTGTGACGCGTGACGGTGCTTACAGATATGGCCTGGTTTGGCGAATTGGTTTGGGTTGGAAGTGGCTCCCCCGCGCCAGCTGCCTCTGCGCGAGTACTTCCCAGAGCAAGAAGCTGTGTGGAAGGCGACTCAGGAGAAGTACAAACTAAAGGACATGGACCTTCAAAAGGTGTTGCCAGGCCCTCAACCTACCTCCATCATTAAAGTGGCCCTATGGGGGCTCTCTTTCTACTGAAAAGCTGCCTCCGATGTGAAGCATCACTTGAGAGGAAAGAAAGAGAAAAGCTGGAATGCAAAGCTTGATTCCTGATGCGGATTCTGGTGTGAGGCCAGCTGAGGAACAGTGACAATCAAGGAACTTGCTGTGCTTGCCCTTCGTGCCATGATGCTCTGTGCACTGACGTGTTGCGTGCTTTATACAGTTGGCGAACCCAGCCTTTGCTGATTTCACCCTCAACCTGCCACTTGGTGAGGGCCATTCCTCCAGCTGTGTAACCAGATTCCCCACTTGAAGAGGCGGCAAGCCTTTTCATACAACGAATTGGAGGCCTGACAGTTGGCTGTACCTTTGTGGCATGCAGACTCCTTTGCAGACATAACCAAGCTCAGAAAGGCTGGCTTCACTGGTCAGGTATGGTCACAGTTTATGCATTCTATGATGGTCTTGTGATGTAATATGACCAGGAATGAGGCTCACGCGGCGATTGATTTGAGCAGAGTCTCTGGACCGAAGACGTCTTCGTGAAGCATTTTGAGGCGCTGGCAAAGAGAGGGGTTATACCAAATTATCCCAAACTGAAAAAAGAGGGGAGGGCAGCATGTGAGTAGGCAGACTGACCTCTGGGACATGCACACAATCAGGTAAGTCACGTCCACAGTGTCATGATCATGCGCGTCCAGAATGGGCAGGCTTGCTGCAAGCCCACCTCCAGTAAGACCACTTGAGCCAGTATTGTGGGTACTTCTGGTACAGACAAATGTCTCAGGGCTGCCAGAGCTTACGCATTCTGGGAGATCATCATGCTGCTGGTGGCCCAACATGAGAGCACACCTGACTGTGACGCAGGACAAATGTGCAGCCGAGCTGAGTGAGGTCCACCACAGCCCTTCAACAGGAGCCGGCAATTTGTATTGACTGAGAGGCAACCGGATTAGCCTTCTACAGCACTTCTGCAGTCTTGTCAAGTCCTATGTTCAGGGAAGAACAGCATCAAAGGGTCCTCAAGAGAATGTCAAAGCGTCAGCATCCGACATGATGTGTTCTAAGGCGCTGTTTTTCCTCGAGAGAGGCTGCGTATATCAGGCAAGTGAGTCCTTTTTACGAATGATACTGGATTTACTTCTAGTTCGAAGCTTGCCATGGTTCTGACCAGAAGGACACCGAATCAGTGAAGGTGTAACTGACTGACTGTCAAAGGTATTGACTTGAGTGTACTGCATCCTTCAATGCGAGATGTAAATCGAGTACATGTTGGAGTTTCGTAAGAATTCATCGGATCTATTGATGACACGCTGCACTTAGCAGCGTGCGAGTAGCAAAGCCTTCTGGCTGTAGACTTATGACTATCAGGCGGCTGTTCCAGACTCTGACAGCCCTGCTGCCTTCCTAAGCGATAACTGATCGACCATATTGTGGCCAGTTTCACCGTGCTCTGCGTGCTGTGCACTGCTGTGCTGTGACGTGCGGAGTGTACATTAGGGATCGTGCTGCACTCTACAGCAGAAGGACTGCAACTTGTAGTATTGGGCTCAGCTGCGCCCTTGGCCATTCGCACGAGTAAAGTGACACTACACGCAACGTCGGCTCTGGTTAACCCTGTGCCATTGCTTGGGCAGCTGTTCGCCTCGTTGGATACTTGCGGCTGACAAGCATCAATATCAGGAGCCACTATGTATCTACGCACGTTTGTCTTGGCGTTGGGCTGTGCCAGATAGGGCAAGCACGCAAAGCTGCCACGCTAGCGGATGTCGGAGTTACCATTAGTGGTGCTTACGAGTTCAGCTCGTAAACATCTCCACAGTCGAATTACCCAGCTCGTCAACATCAAGGACACATTTTAGAACACGCTAAGAAATAGGATTCCGAAGAGCCGACTGCTGCGAAAGTACTTCTCTCAGCAGCGAGGTCGATAGGCGCACCAGCGACACCATCGGTTCACCCCCTATCATGAAGGGCGCCCATTCAAAGGTCGCACTTGTCACAGGCGCCTCTGGCATTCAGGTCCAGCCTTACGACTCTGCTGAACAAGCTTAGGAGTCATGCGACAGTATGGATGTAGTGTGTTCAGGAACTACTTGCGTTCCGCTACGAGCCACATTATTGACTCACAACATTGGCTTTGCTGTGGAAAAAACACGATAGATGGCGTGCTCAGACGGCACCAGTGATTGTCACTTCTGCATGTGCAGGGACTGTCTCTTCTGAAGGCATTCAGCAAGCAGGATGACTGGTCGGCCATCTACGCAGTGGCCCGATCTGACATTCCATTGTCTAGCAAAACGCATAAGCTGGCTCTAGATTTGGACGATAAGGAGGTACATGACGTGCTCTCTTGCTTGTGGCTTTGATCTGCTACATGCATGCTGCCCACCGCTGCTACACACTCAGATTAGCACTGAGGGCGGTGGATATCAAGCCAAGATGAAGTGCATCCCAGCTCTGACAGCGCTAACTTGTGAGGCCTTATCTCGCAGGCTCTGAGAAAGAGTCTGGAGGGAGATATTGGACGCTCTGTGACTCACGTGTTTCACCTAGCATTCTCAGGTTAGCTCCCATACACAGACACCCACGTGATGATGCGCAACTGACGTCGGTTGTGAAGCACAAGACTGTGGAAGCTGGAGACAGTTCCCAAGGACACAGGGGAATGGTTTCTCCCTTGCAGGTGACACCACAAATGTGGATCAGACAACCTTTGTCTGGATGAAGAATGTGGTCGAGATCCTCGAGGAGCTGGAGGCTCCTCTGGTGCATGTCTACTTCACACAAGGGTGAGTTGCGATGCACCCCTCCCACATAGCTGCAGTGCCATCCGAATACCCTACATCCATAGCATTCCGTTCATTTCTCAGCGTGCACAAAGAGGGTTCAGAGACACCGTATCATGCAAGGTAGACCTGTCCACTGCAGTTGCTGCATGAGAGGGTGTCTGGACGGGCGCGATCTTGAAAGCTGACCGCATGTGCAGGCAAAAGTACTATGGTGTTCACATGGGCAATTGGGACATTGCTGATGTCCCCTGGAAAGATGAGCCGCTGACGGGGAATAGGTAATGGGAGCCCTTACATGCATACAACAGCCCTCCCCCATGTGTCACAGACAATTCTTACTGGCTGTGTATCAGCCCCAGTCCCTTGTCTAGGACCGTGACTTCACCTTGGCCTGGTGCAAATGTGATGATGGCGCTGAAGAGAGACTCAGGGCTGACCACAGTTCCTTGCGGCTGTGTTGCAGGCATCTCTCCGCAAACTTCTACTACGCTCAGGTACTGATCCACTCTCGTCCGTTCCTGATGCGTTCATCTCATGCTGCTCATGTCATAAGAGGCAGGAAAACACCACTGACGTAACGCGCTTCAGTGAGAGGGCTGGGCCACTGATAATGCACTCTCAATGTACTATGGTGGCCCACAAGCCACAACACCACTGCTGCTGTATGTCCACAGGAGGACTGGGCGATCGAGAGGAGAAGTCAAGGAGCCAAATGGACATGGTCTGCATTGCGGCCTGGGGCGATTCTAGGCTACAGTTTGGTGTGCAGCCTGAGGCATTGCTGCGCAGTGACATGTGTCTGTTCCGCCGTCCTGTGAAAGGGCGGTGTTGACAGGACCGGCGCTGATCGATGTGACTGCTGCAATGGCGCTTCCGCTCAGAAGGCGTGTGCTCCTGCAGGGTTCCATGAACATGGTGAACTTGATTGCGGTCTACGGAACACTGTGCAAGGAGCGGAATGTAGCGTTCCGGTGAGCGCACATGTGCAAGGTTGTCCCTTGCTGAGGAGGCGGATTTTCAGAGAGAAAGTTCACCTACACTTGCAGTGGCAGCCCAATTCTGGACCCAACAGGCGGTGTGGGCTCTTGCAGGTTCCCGGGAGCACCTCAAAGCTTCAACTGCCTCTTCGACTCTACAGATGCAGACCTGATCAGCGAGTGTGTGGTAGGTCCCTGCAGCTTTGAGTACCTTCCAAAGGCTCAGCCATGCTTGGAATGTGCGCAGTGAGTAATCCACCGTGCAGTAGCATGCTCATAGTTGTCTAAGGCTGCATTTTGTCACCTGCTAAGTTGCATGAAATTTGAATGCCCTCCACAGCTGCTGACATGCAGCCGCTGTTTGCAGCTTTGGCTCATTGACACTCCTACCGCTCAGGACAACGCATACAATATTTCCAATGGTGAGTGGGCTCTCATCCAAGCCATGACTTCTCGCTGACAGAGTCATTCTCACTAAAGTATCTCTTGCAGCACAATCGTGACTGTTGCCTTGGTATGCAGGAGATGTCTTTCGATTCTCACAGGTACCAGGGTACCTCTAGAGACAGCTTTTCCATGTCTGTCATGGTGTGACAGTGTCTCATGCGATGGGTGAAGGGCATCAAGTTGAAGGTGCTCACATGCAAGTGTACGTGCAGATATGGCCAGGTCTGGCCCAATGGTTTGGCTTGAAAACTGGTATGCCCCGTCAACTGCCGCTGCGTGATTTCTTTCCTGCGCAAGAGGCCTTGTGGAAGCAGACCCAGAAAAAGCACAGCCTAAAGGACACAAAGTTGGAAAAGGTTGGCTCAGCTATTAGGGGCTTCATGTGAAACTACCCTTGCAAGTGACCCTCGGAAAGTCCTCTTACTTTGGCGTACAGCTTCTTGAAAGAAGAAAGCCTGACAAAGTGGCATGGTGAAAGTCACGGATATCAGCAAGTCACTGCGAGTACTAAATCCCTGTTGGGTCTCTGAATAAAGCAACCGACAGTGTTGTGTTTGCTGCAGCTGACAAACCCACCTTTTGCTGACTTTGCCTTCAATTTGCCACTCGGTGAGTGTTGTGGTACCTTCTATTCCAGATCCTGCTGACACCTGCCTGAGCAGATCAGTCGCCTGTTTGTGACAAATCTTAAAGGCCTGGTACTGAGTGCTGACATGTGTGCTATGTAGATTCCTTTGCTGACGTCACAAAGCTGAGGAAGGCAGGTTTCAATGGGCAGGTACGGCCTCAACCCCCAGCTGTGGAATTACAGTGTCTCACGTTCTGTTCATTATGTAGCCTGCAAGGAGCTCACCAAGCTTTTTGTCAAGCAGAAGCTGTGGACGGAGGAGAACTACATCAGGTATCTTGACGAGCTGGCGACCAGGAACATCATACCTAACTATCCTAAACTCCGCGGTGAAGCGAAGGCATCCAGTTGAAGAGCACTGACATCTGAGGCATGAAATATCAGGTAGAGCACGTACTCATACTTTTCTGCAGACCTGGGCATGTGACAACTCACGCTGATGACTATTGTTCCTGACATCTAAATCTAGACAGGTGGATTGCCTGCGTTGCTGATCAAAAGGATAAATGCACTCAAGACTACATCACCCGACAATGCTGTGGCACGGGAGGATCTGCACATGTTTATGCTGATTTGTTTCGACTTCTGATGCAAATCCGACCAACATGGCCATGCCTACTGCAGGTTCATCTACGTGCAGTCTGCCGTCTATTCGAGGATTGGCCTGGGCATCTGTGAGATTTTGTTGTTGTCGAGCCGGAGCCATCACGTCATGGGGACGTTTGAAGCTATTCATGCTGCCGGCATGCCAATATTGTCAGACACGCAGCTATGACATTGACAAGATCTGCATCTGATGCGAGGGAGTTGCGCCTCAGCTCTGCCAAGAGGATTACCCGCCATTATGGTGCAATTTTGGTCAGGTCTCACTGCCTGAAGTTCTCTGGAGTAGTCGGCACCGTGAGAAGTGGATCAGGTCAGAACATCTGAAGTAATTGGTGGTGTTGTATGTGGGATGAGAGCCTTCCCCTTGACGCGATCTCACACAAATGAAATTCTGGCAGCTGCAGACATCACTGTGACGAGCAGAAGTCTAGCATCCTCTGCGAATGAAGCCCTAGTAATGAGTGGGTGAATGCCAAAGTATTTCTGGTAATATGGTGTCACGGATGAGCATGGGTATGGTGCGTCCGTGCATCAAGCTTGGAGTCAGGTAGTGTAACGGCTTCCATTCTGCAAAAACTTGAGAGGTGCCTCAAGTGGCCATATGATGTGATCACCGGGGGACCACAGACAAGCCAAGGAGCGACCTCATTCTGGCCTGTTCTGGTGCTTTCAGGTTGATTCAGCAGACATGCTCTAGCATCCTTTTACCTTTATATACCATAGGCCGGAAAACAATCAAGCGCTTCCATGCGCACTCAGCATCACAGGCCTGCTCCTGATGCGCCATCTGATCTTGCCCTACGTGCATCTGTTCCTGTCATCTCCCGCCTACGACCCTGGTCTTTCACAGCACCTTGTAGATGCGAACCATGTGGTCCTCCCCGCACGTTGCCAGACAGTGCTGCTCAATGTTGCTGCCGTCATCCTTCTTCTGGAGCGTGTCGTCTTGTGTGCGTGTCCAGCAAAGCCTCCTGATAGCCGCGCAATGTGCCAACTGGTTTGGAGCAGTCCACAGCGGCTCCGCTCCTGCTAAGTCACACACAGACTCACAAGAGCTGCTCTACGTAAGTATGTTATGCCAATACTTGTGGAGGGGACCACAAAGCTCCCAAAACGAAAAAAGTGACCTTAGCCAGGTATGTGCCTGTGGTGCTCAAAGCGGTGCCATGTCTCGCCAAGCTCGATGTTTCGCTCGATCTATATGCAGTGGAAGCAAGGAAGGAGGTAGGCACGTGTCCAGGGAGGGTATGGGTATAGTATGAGCATATAGAGGGTGTAGAGAGGGTATGGTATAAGTATATAGCATACAGGCATCTGCAGTAACCCACCTGTGTAGCCTGACGCGCTGTCCTTGGCCTTGCGATGCAGCCCCCATAGCTGCAAGCCTCCGCTCTCGAGGCCCACAGCAAGCACGTTCATCCCGCTGCGCTGGGGTCGGCTGCTGCCGCAAGAGGCCGGCGCAAAGGCTACAGCTGTGACTGGGGCAGCGAATGCTGGTAGCTTGAGCGCTGGCTGGGATGGTACTCCTGGACAGAAAAGGCGCTTGTAATGATGACTTGGCAAACCTGGCATAGGTGACTCATCAAAGGTACAGCAGGGACCTGTCACCATTGCTAAGGAGCGAGTCCTTGAAACAGAGCATTCAAAGCTTCCTTCACCTCTCAGCATGCTTCTGCGCGGAAGAGTGCATGCTGATAGATGAGGTGTTGCCTTGGATAGCTCTGTGTCAACCCTGGTCCATTAAGATTGTGCATTGAGGGTCAGCACCAGGTGTTGGAAGCCAGCCAAACAGAAATCCGCGAAGAGTACCATCCTTATGATGAATTTCATAAATGAAGCTTGACATGGTGCCATACCCCCGGTGCCAGACCCTAGCGTCCACACTTTCACAAGGGAGTCGCGCGCTCCAGTTGCAAAGCTGCGGTCATCGGGGGCCCAAGAGCAGGCCCAGATCACCCTGGCATGCGCCTTCATCACCCGTCCCAGCAGCCTGAATGGTTGTTCTCCTGCATTGGGAGCGACATGATTAAGCGATGTCACCCCTGCGTTGCTGAGACAGACAATCTGCTCTTCTTGTACACAGTGGTTATGCTTTTTCTACTGAGACAGACTCTCATCTCCTCATATTAGCTGAATCCAAGTTTACAGACCCTTCCAATGCAAGCTTTCCCAATTACTGCACCAGAACAGCGAGACCAGCAACTATGAAGAAAAAGCGCCTTGCAAAGCTGCGATTGCACAGGCCCAGGCACGATGCATTTGATATCTTGCCTGCTGTCTCTCGCTCCCAGATGGCAAATGTTCGGTCCCGGGACACGGTCAGCAGGTGCTGCCCGGTGGAGGAGAACGCCATCTGCGTGACGGTCAGGCTGTGCGCCTCCAGCGGCTGCCCAGCTGGCGTCCATTTAGCGATGCGCCACAGCCACACTGCCGCAAACTGCGCTGCTTGTGCCTGTACGTAGCACATGGGGCCCTGAGATGTGCTCAAGCGATGCGCGGCTCTGCAGTGTTGATTCCATTCAGGGTGCGCCAATTTTCATCCTGACCGTAGTGTAAGTCTTTTGCTGACATTCGTTGAAGTTCACACAGGGACAGTGTCTTACAAGCATGGGCACTGCAGAGGTGCTCAGATCTGCAAGCTTGAGCTCTTGACGTGCTTGTTCAGGTCTGACCACTCCTGTGCACAGCAAGGTTGCTGGCGTCCAAGAGAAGATTGGCGGCATGAGGATAGGGTTGCACCTTGCATGCTGAGGCCAGGTAGACGCCCTGGGGGTCTGCAGCCATGCTGAAGATGTGGTTGGCATGCCCGTACAGTTTGTGGACCTCTGGCCAGAGTGTGTTCTGCGCGAGGTGCTCCTCCAGAGGAGGCCCCGCCACCGCTGATGGCATAGGGTTTGGCGCCAGATCAGGCCCCTGCGCCCAAACCACCTTTGTAAGCTCATTTGACGCCTGTACATCTTGTTCCTACTGTATGTTCAGCTGGCTGAGGCGCCTCAGAGGGACTTCCGCTTACATCTGAAAGAAGACAAAGAGCAGAGCAGCTCATCATATACAGAGGGCAGCTCACCTCTGTGTATATTGCCACGCTGCCTGTGGGCTCGGCTGATGGTCCATTGAGCACGTCGTCCTCGTAGACCGCCTTGTTGGACAGCCCTAGGGCTGCCACGGATGCGCCAAGCGCCCGCTGCTGCACACAAATTATTCCACATGATGCTCTCCCCTCGCATAGGATTTGCATGTGCTGAACCCTCGAATGCTCGGCACACCCTTGTATGCTTTGCCTTCAGCACATACAGTCCTGGTGAGAAACCTGGTCTGTTTCCCATCAGTTCACATGCACCCCCTAAGAGAGAGACCTCTTCACTGCACAGGTGAACCCACACAGGGAACTAGCAGCCTTGAGAGTGTGCAGACCTGCTTATGTGCGCCATTGCTGCAACTCTCGCTGCTTACGTGAGGCACGTCCCCAGCGCCCAGAGCGAGGGTGTCCTCGAAGGCTCGGGGCGCCTCCAGGATGCGGATCACTTTCTCCTCAGAGCCCGAGGCGTAGCAGGGCGAGCTCGTCCCCGACAGCACAGCGATGCAGGTGAAGTCATGCCCGTGTATCTGCGCAGGCACTGTACTTTGAGACTACCCTCAATGGCTTTTCAGGTCTCCTGATAGACAAGCCATGAAGACGAGTCAGTCTGAACGCAACAGCTGCTAAATAAGGCAGCGCTACTTAAATTGAAAGTAGTGTTATTTCCTTACAAGGCCCTCCTCAGGGGGTGCACAGGCGAGACCTCAGGCGTGGAGGAGTTGATGAGTGTCACAAATGGGGTCATGCAAGTTACTAAAGGTGTCCTGTGAGGATGTGGGAACACTTGCTGAGCATGTCTTTGGGCCAAAGCTTTGGCCATATTGCTGACCTGCGGCCTGGCAATCTCACACCAGTGGGATCTGCAGGCGGAGAAGATGCGCGAGGTCTGGTCCTCGCTCACGGTGTGCAGGCAGCGCCCGCTTGCGTCCCATCCCATGTCAACAACTGCGCCGTAGTGCCCGCCCAGCGCATGCTGTGGCACCCATCCTCGGCTGCCCTCACCTGCATGAATTGAGTTATAGAGGCACAGCAATGTTCATGGTTTACATCAACATCCAACCCATGTCAACCACTGCGCCAAATTGCCCGCCCAGCGCATGCTGTGGCACCCATCCACGGTCGCCTTCCCCTGTGTGACATGGGACATGATCAAGCACACTGCCAACAGCAAGAAGTCAATGCAAGTACACACGGCAGTTGCATCACACCACCCATCGCGCCAGAGTTTAGGTTGCTTATCAGCTGAGAGGCAATGGCTCAGCTGTGCCATGGTGGTGCATGGCGTTTTAGCACCGACCAAAAACAAAGGAGACGACGTGCAGCTATCTGAGGTTAGCTGGTAGTTTCCATCCCACTGTGTGGCGCCACGCATGGTGTCAGGCATGGTCGAGTGCAGACCTTCTCGGTTCCAGAGGTGCAGAGCCCCGGTGAAACCGTGCGCCACAATGCTACGCCCGTCCGGGCTGAAGCAGCCGCCAAAGTAGCCCAGGCTGGAGGCTCCGGCGTCCCCCACACTCTCCTCGCTCATCCACAGCCCTGCGCAGGGTCTCCTTATGGCAGCCAGCCAACACGTGCTGGATGCTACCAGGGTTATAGTGCAACAGTAGGCTGCATTGAGCAATAAGCCACAGGTGCACACGAACCTGGGGACTGATCCTAGCGCAGAAAGCCAGGATCACATCTGCTCTATAAGACTCCTGTCCGAAAAGGTAAGAGGTATGTATTGCAAAATATGACTACCCTGCCTGCTGAGCCCACTTCCTCTGCTCTCTCTTCTGCACCTTGTGTCTGGCAGAGACTGACTGTGCAATGTAGCTGGCAGCATGCTGAGAAGGTGAGGCACCTGAAGAGGCCTCTGGGCGCCAGAGCATCATGGTCCGGTCCATGGAGGCTGACAGCAGGCATGGCGCGGCTGACTCAGCAACCTGATCAGGCTGCCAGGCAGCCGAAAACACCCAGTCCTCATGCCCCACCAGCAGCGCCTCCATGGTCACCGTCACTGTCTGCTCGCCTGCTGCAAAGCTCGGCTGTGGCGCGTACCTGCAGCATGCGCACATACATTAGGCCCACCCCTGAGCTTCACCGAAATTGTGCTACAGAAGTGACATTTGACAATTGCATGGGTGTCCGGAGGATAGCGATAGTGCCGGCAAGGCGTGAGGTTGTGCTGACTTGAAGCAGATCCCAAAATTGTACAGCATTGCATACCTTGCGATCATCTGCGCTAGCTCGGAGGGCTGTGAGCTGCTGTCAGGCCTGGCAGAATCCCCAGCAGCAGCAGCCAGCTCGGAGGAAGCCTGCATGCTCCAGACGCGCAGCGTCTTGTCCTGTGACGCAGACGTCAGCAATAGCTTCCCATCTGCACAGGCTTCTCTACTCATATATCCGTGCAAGCTGACATGGTGTAAATGAGTGAGTATGAATTCCTCAATTTAGACCAAGAGTCTGCAGCTGCATAGATGCCTTTATCAGTTTCTCCCGGGCTGTGGAGCAGCGTGAGATGTGATATTTCAAGGCCTGCCATACTAGTGCATGCACATGATGCGCTGCCAGTTATTAGTGAGCAATGGGTGCGGTGCTCTGGCATACTAAGAGATGCTCTTTATTGGTACCTGCTGTGTGCTTAAAGGCCAGGGACCTGATCCAGTCTGCATGGCCCTTCAGCCTGCACACGCGGCTGAAGGACCCCTTGGGATCTCTCAGAAGGAGCCAGATGCTGTTGTCCACATTCCCAAGCGCCAGCAGCAGCCTGCATCGGAACACATGTCACCTCGACGCATACAGATCGAGGGTCTATTGTCAGGGACATGAAGGACCTGACTGACAGAACTCAGCTTGCCAGACCTGGATGATGCTCCAATGGTCATGTGGAGCATTGTACAGGCATGGCAGAGCTGCTTCTATCCGCCTTGAACAAGCCGGCAAATTCGAGGCACTACAGTCTAGGCCAGCCAGTGTGATGCCCACCAGCCTGGCTTCCCTGGGAGCTGAGTCAGCGCTGCGCAGTGCTGCAGCTGCACTCCCCAGGGAATGGTCTGCAAAAGATTCCACGTCCCCCATCTGCCTGCTGCTGGGCCCTCCTGAGTCTCTGGGACAGGCCCGGACGCGCTGCAGTCTGTGTGAGGCTGGTGGGCTGCGCTGTTCCCTACAGCGGGGCACTCCCAGATTCTGACATTCTCCTCGGCTGCTGTGCTTGCAAGCACGATGCTCCCGTCACTGAGCTGCTGTGCAGCCAAGGTATTGACTGGTCCCTGATGACCCTGTGCGCGAATGCATAATGAGAAAGAGCCAAGGATTGCTTGCACGATGTCTTTTCCTAGCGTCCCTAGTGTCACCCACCTCTTGCTCCCACTGTGAGAAAATGCTAGCCCCGGTATGACAAGCTTGAACGCAACGGACACTTCGGCGTAGAAAAGTACTCAGTGAGAAGGGACCTACTGTCAGGCGAGCTGCAATGCGCCCTGAGTGGGCAGGGTGGCCATGCTGCCATAGCCACACAATTATAGTGCTGTCTGAAGCTCCTGTGACAAGGACGGATGGCCCCCCTTCTGATTCTGCACTTGGAACGCCGTGTTAGTACCTAGCTGTCGTGAGTGAGACGGGCAGGCGACATCGACGGCGTACATGTTAGTGGATATGCGTACCCTGTGGCAGCCATTGGACGCAGTCAACGCGGCCTTGATGTCCCAGAAGGGTACAGACGACCTGGGCGGCCTGCACATGCGCACATTCCTTCAAGTATCACTACAGCAGTGCCTGCACACAACATCGAAGCTGGCAGGTCAATCACTGAGAATTCAACGCCGCGTAGCTTACAGCAGGGTCGTATATAGCCACTACATTGTGTCCGCCGAACGCCACATGCCCACTTGGTCCCCAGTCTAAGGCATTGACAACTCTATTGCAGCCAACGCTGGTGAAGAGCACTTCTGCCTCCATGTTTTGCCGAGACTATGCTGAATATGTGGAGTACGGTGTCGGAGACTGCTGTGCCCAACAGTGCCCGCGTGCCCGATTTGCCCACGGAAGTTTGACGTCGCGATGCAGATGGTCCATGGCGCTTAGAAGACCCTTACAGTCAATGCCGGCAGCGAGAGCCAAAGAGGGCACTCGCGCGTGCAGCGCTGCAGATCTCAAGTGTGATCTCGGGAAGTGCTGTGCCCAAGAGTGACCCGTTTGCCCGATTTGCCCACAGAGAGCAGACAGTCCTTGAGCATAAGACCAGAAAGTGCAGCCCTGTAACCTGAAGGTCAATGTAGGTCACAATGCGGCTGGGCAGTGCTCAGGACCAACGGCTCAGCCGTGAGACACAATGAGGACCATCGGTAATTGGGCAGGGTCTTTCTGACCAGGAAGTCCTTCCACTGACCTTGAGCCAGTCTGTAGATTATCCCACGAGTCATGCCTCGCAAGAAGCAGCAACGACCTCAGGCTGGGGTTGGAGCTGTGGAACATCGAGCAACAGGGCATGCTGCAGCAGAGTCCTCAAGGGGCGAGCTGCAGCATTCAAGGGCACAACAGGATACCTTTGTCGACGATGACGATATACAAGATGAAGACACATATGCAGCCACACCAAAGGGCACCAAGCGGCGGTACGCATCACATGATGTGTAACATTTAAAGAGCCCTGGGGTTATGGTCTGAATGGCATTGATAAACCTGGCAAGCCGCAGGCGATTATCTCGGGGCCAGGCTGCAGCAGCACTAGAAGATGAAGCTCCAGATGAGCTACTCAGCACCTCCTGGCACTATCTCACCCTTCCAAAGGCACACTCTCCTTCATGGGTGCGCAGCAGGTCTCCTGTTGCATTAGCAGACACTGTGCTGAGAAGAAGCCAAAACGCGTTTAATGTGCTGAGCTTGTAACGCCATGTTTCACATGATTCAAAAATTCCGATTACATCTCTCTGCTCATCTGCAGGGGCTGCTTACACACACTGACCTTGACCCAACACCAAATGGAAGGGAAGTTGCTGCGTCTGGTACTTACAGCCTTCGCATGATCGATGCTGATGAGCCTGATGACAAGGACGCTGAATGTACCATGATCTACTGCGCCGGGGAAGAGGACGACGCTCTTCCGATAGTGAGAGCTGCTCCGCTGCACCCATAAATGCACCCTATGCTGAGAGCTGTGGCTACCACACCTGCCTGCGCTTGTGCTATGCAACAAATCTTTTGAGCTTGAATAGCCGCACGGCAGGACCTGTTGAACTGAGTGAAGGCCAGGTGGACGGTGCTGGTAGTCCCTTTGGCATTGGATGACGGGCAGGGAAATTTTGGTGGAAGAGTAAGGAACATGATCACAAGGTCGACATGCTCGCATGCTTGCAGGGCACCTTCCGCTGTAAGCCAAAAGTGGCGTCGGCGCTCCACGGCCTGCTGAAGACAAAATCGCTCTTGAGCATATCTTTGACTCCGAGCGACCGCAGCAATCAGCACCTGCGGCTGCAGGTTTTCCTCAATGAGCCTGCTTTCCAGGAGAACTCCTGTGGCGCCTCAGGTAAGCTACTGGACATCCCAATCCGGTCGACTCTCTGCGACGCTGCGACAATGCAGCATGTGAGAAACGTCCCAAATACTGATCTGAGATGTATGTTGTGGGGCTCTTCAACAGCCTGTATCCTGCTCTGCATGCGAACAGCACAAAAGCATCTCGCCCTCTCATTGACACGCCTCAGGAAGCCGCTCTTGGCTATTGTCAACCTACAGAAAGTACCCAGCAGTGTGAGGTAACTCCTTCCCCATGCAGACCCCGAGGATTATGGCCGCAAACAAGTGCATTCGCAGATGCTGGAGGTCATCAGCTGGCTGCTGCCACAGCACTCAGCAAGGGCCATGCCAGATAGCGGCTCAGTCCTCCCCACATCCCCTCGGCATCAGGCTGCGCGTGCCTTTGTAAGCTAGCTCTGTCACCCCTGCCAAAGGATCTGCCCGTTGATATGACTCCTGTGTGCGTGACCTACACAGAAGAGCCGGCTTGTCACGCGTTGCCTTCCTCACCTCACAGAAGCTCTGTAAGGATCTGTCCACCAGGCAGTCCTCAACTGCAACACATTACATGCCTAGGGTTGAGCTGGCAAGTGGCTGGCATGAGATCTGTCTTTGGGCAGTCTGACAGTGAAAGCCTGATGGCTGGCATGTTGTTGCTTTCCACGTCTGTCTGACAGGGGAAGCATGCGTCTGCAGGACGAGAGTCCCGCAGCGGTGCCGGACGAGAACGAAGCGGATGCCATGGAGATCTACGCGGCAGTGAAGCCCAGCGGAGACGAGCCCGAGCTCCCAGGCGATGTGCCGGAGCTGAAGGCCAAGCTGCACAAGTACCAGCGCAGATCCGCTGCCTGGATGGTTCACAGGGAAACCATCCCCCAGGTATGACCTTGATACCTGGGCCTAGCTGAGATACATTGTCCTTTGATATTGGCAAAGCTAGCCCTCTAGCAAGATAGGTCCAAGGGACAAAGTTATGTGTTGTCTATAATGAAAGTCCGGCAATGCGATAGCCTCATAGGTCAGCCTTCAGGGAACATAGCATGTCATGAGTGCACAAAGTCTACCAATCTTGACTGACATTTCTCTATCTCTGTAGGTCAGCCCAGGCCTGCACCCACTGTGGCGTAAGGCGCAGACCCTGGACGGGAAGACCTTCTACTTCAGTCCCTTCACGGGTCTCCTCAGCCATGCGCCCTTTGCAGCACCGCCACCTGTGAAGGGCGGCATCCTGGCAGATGAGATGGTGAACTTTCAGTTCCTTGAATGTTGCTGATTGTCAGCAGGTCTGCCAGACCATTGCAGCTATGTATGTGGCCTTGTAACCATTTCTGCTAGAGCCCTTCATGTGTTGTTTCCCCTCTGGGTGTCTCAGCTGGCACTGTGACAGTGAGGTCTGCCAGACCATTGCAGCTGTGTACGTGGCCTCCTGGACATCTCTGCTAGATCCCCTCATGGATAATTTCCCCTCTGAGTGTCTCAATTTGCACTCTGACAGTGAGCTCTTGCCTGAAGAGACATAAAACAGGACCTGAGTGAAGGCAAATCCATGTGCAGGGGCTTGGTAAGACAGTGGAGCTCTTGGCTTGCCTGTGCGCCAACCGCTTCAAAGGGCCTCGTCTGCCGTCAGAGCTGGTAAGTCCACCTGGCGCCTGCCTGCTTTGGCGTCCCCCGCAAGCCTCTCAAGCCGACAGCCGCCCGTGACATGACCGCATGCAGGCACAGTGTAAAGCTATAGGACAACATCTGTGCGAAAGAGCCGATGTCTGGAATGCATAACCTGTGGATTTGGCTGTGCCAGCCCAGCACTGGGCCGAGTGGTCAGGCTTACATTATGCCACAGCTTGAGAAGCCTCAGGCTGAGCAACGTAGGCTGCCGCAACTGATGTGCACATACCACCTGTTACCTAGGTCAGGCACATCATTACATCTCAGCTCATCCTTGGACGGCCTGCAAATCGGTTACAGCTAAAACCCCTGTACCCTTTACCAGCAGGAATAGTACACGTATAGATTTCGACCAGCAGCTCTGTCAGCATCTCTAAGGACTGCAGTTGTGCTATGCCTCAGGTTGAGGCGCCTCAGGCGCGAGAGGCTGAGGAGGTGAGGTGCTTCTGCGGGGCCACCGGGCCAACTCAGGCCCCAGAAGACTTCAGGGGGCTGTGGCTGCAGTGCGACCGCTGCAGGTACTGGCAGCACGGCAGCTGCGTCGGCCACCCTACTAAGGCCCCTGAAGGTAGCCCTCGCCACAAGCCCTGTAGCAAAAATCCTTGAGGTTGCCTGCATTGTTCTATATCAATATACACAATGTGTCACGTGGTAGTGCAGGGATTGGCCTTTCACTCATAGCAGCATGCAGAGAGACCTCTCCTCTTCTTGCACTTTGCATGATGTGCGAGAGGTGCACCCTCAGCGGTTGATGCAAAGCTCTGGAACAAGCTATGTGATTAGCCGTGGCGATTGAGGGCCTGTGCAATGCAGGGAGTGATATCTGCTGCACCTGTGATTGTGCACTCTGCAAGTCAGGGCTGGTGCAATGCAGGAGGCTACATCTGCTGGACCTGTGCGAAGGAGCGCGCTCAGAGCCGCGTGGAAGTGGACTGCGGAGCCACCCTCATCGTCAGCCCCAGCTCCATCCTGGAGCAGTGGCGAAACGAGATTGCCAAGCACACGCGTGAAGGCGCGTCCCTGCCTGTTCCTGTGTGTGGGCCCCTTGAGGCACTTAGAAATGCTGCACAGAGCAGCAGCTACCTTGGCTGGCCGTTGGTGTCCTTCAACTGCGAAGCCACCCTGATTGTGGACCCCAGCTCTATCATATGGCAGTGGGAAAGTAGGACTTTTCATCCCCCATGCATGGAGTGGCGCCGGCTGCAAGGCATTGAGGCCTTCAAGAGCATGACTGCCTCTGTATTGAGGCGTCCCTGACAGCTCTGGCATTTCATCCCTGCTAGAACCTCTTCTGGTTTTGTATCCAGGCCAGATGTTTAGCGCATGGTATCTGACTGGGTTTCTGCAGTTCCGCTTCTACGCTTGGTTGCTTTGAGACGCAGTGGCTGTGCAATTCCCCCTGATGAGAGGGCTGCGCCAACATTGCCTCCCAAGCAGCCAGTCGCACAAGTGGGATTAAGCGGCTCTCAGTTGGGCTTATTGCACTGCTCTACCCTGGTAACCTCACTGCAAGGTGTTCGCTCGAGAGAACAAGGCCTTTGGGCTCCCACACCTTGCTGTTGTCCCAAGTATTGAAACCTGCAGCTCATATGCATACATGTACAAGGCGTATCGTACTCAAACAAGGACAGGGACATGTGTGCAGGCAAGCTGAAGGTGGTGGTGTATGAGATGACGCACATCGCAAGCTCCGTGGAAACCTACAACGCGCTGTCGGCCCACGACCTGGCGTCCGCAGACATCGTGCTCACCACCTACGACACCCTCCGCGTGGACTTTCACCGCGTCCGGGATGACAACAGCACCTCCTACAGCTTCCGCAGGCCCAAGAAGTACGAGGTGATTATACCCTGCTCAATTCCTATGCATCCTGACAGGCTTGTCAGGGGCGTGAGGCCGCCAAAGACCCGAGGCAGATGCCATCCTGGAGAGGCAATGCAATCTTCATCCAGATTTGATGAAAGTTGCTTATTGGATTGGCTCTCCTGCCAAGGAGGGGATTGCAGCTGCCTGCACTCGAACGTATGGCATGACACCTGAGATGGCACAATCATCACCGACTCCTCTATTGCAGGTCACACAGCAGAATATGTCGCTTTCATGTCATTGCTCATGCCTGCCAGCAACAGCTGGTCTCTGGTCAGGTGCCCTTCATGCAGATTTCTGACAGCCACAGTGTTGCAAGCAGGTGCTCCCCACGCCGCTGACGAGGCTGCGCTGGTGGCGCGTATGCCTGGACGAGGCGCAGATGGTGGAGACCACCACTGCCAAGGCCGCCATGATTGCGGTGCAGATCCGCGCGCAGCACAGGTGAGCGCCTGGCTGTGTAAGATGGCTTTCTAAGCTCCATCAGTGGTGTCAGTGAGGAAGTCTACCCAGTGCATCATGTGTGGGGCAGCTCTGCAGTCGATATGGATATACGCTTGGCCATGCTATTGGCCGTCTGGGGCTTGACAGTTGCAGTTGCCAAGTCAGCCTTCCTGTGGGATATGACTGGTGCATCAACACTTTCCTATGCCTAGTGATACTTTGTAGGGTGCACCAACACCTGCCTAAGCCTACCGATAATCAGTAGATTGGGCACAATATTAGGTCCGTCATCATTCTGGTTGGCAATGGCAAATGCCATCGCTGTTGACAGTTCTATTCCCAGAGGGTGCTACCATGTTGAGTGATGCGAGAGCTTTACCTGCTGTGCAGGTGGTGCATAACAGGAACGCCGCTGAGCAGGGGCCTCGAGGACCTGTACGGCCTCTTCTTCTTCCTGCACGCCAACCCCTACAGCGAAAAGCACTTCTGGACCAATGTCCTGCAGAAGCCCTACACTGATGGCTGCCCTGCAGGTGCCCGCCACATGCTAAGCAGCTTGCCTCACCTGCTGTCCCCACACATGCATGCATGCTTGAGCATGCAAGATGCACTCTCATGGCACCTCTATCCTGCTTCTCTGCAGCCTGCTGCCATGGGGCCGTGAGCATGGACTCTAGGCATATTTCACCTTGCACAGACCCACTACATGGCCAGCCGCACGATGTGATTGCAAGACAAGTTCATGTCAGCTGGTGCTGGCTGATAGAACTCATGAGCTGATGTCCAGTCTCATGGGTGGTATTTGTTCCTGTGCCAGGGAAGGCAAGGCTGCTGAGCGTGCTGCGCCCAGCTGAGGGCGGCCTGCTCTGGCGCACCGCCAAGGTGGACGTGATCCATGAGATCAATCTGCCGCAGCAGACGCACCGCCTGACGTACCTCACCCTCAACGCCATTGAGCGCCACTTCTACATCGCACAGCACAAGGTGCCCTTCCTCTCCGTACCCAGCTTATGCATGCTTGGTACAGTACCAGGTTGTGCAGCGTGAGCGAAACCCTGCGTCAGCACATGTTGTGCCCCGGCTGCTAGACAGGTCGCACCCAAACAAGGCTGTGATCAGCTCGGCTCTGGACTCCATGCATGCTGACAGTGCTATTGTGCAGGGCTGTGCAGCGGCTGTGACGCGGATGATTCCAAAGGAGCTGCAGAAAGCATTGGCAGCCGGCGAAGACACCCCTGAGGGCGCCAGGCGCCTGACTAAGAAGGAGGAGAAGAGTATCCTGCACCCGCTGCTGCGCCTGCGACAGGCCTGCTGCCACCCACAGGTCCGCCCAGCTTCACCCTTTGCGCAAGCCCCAGTACACCTACTTCTGCCCAGTCTTTCAGGACCCAACTGGCCGGGGAGGAGGTGTTCATGCCCAAATACACACACATATATATATATGATATATGTCCTCTCTAGAGGCCAATGGGAAGGTTTACATGGAGTGCATGCATTGTCCGCTGCACCCCACAACAGGGGCTTTGACAGCGCTCAGCTGCCAGAGCTTCTTCAGTATGGGGTGCTGCGCTGCGTACTTGCGTCCTGGTAGACCTTGCCATGCATATCTGCCGACTGTCCATGCAACTGCTGTTGTCCATTTGCGCTGGTGTGACCTGGCGAGAAGCAAGCAGCACCAAAGACAGGACTGCAAGGTTTGGCTTGGGTGAAGGCGTGAATTGCAATGGGTTTTGGTGCAGGTTGGGGTGGGAGGCATCAAGCAGTTGGCTCCACAGGCCGCTCCCATGAGCATGAGCTCTATCCTGGAGGTAATAGCCTCGTCCCTATCCCCTACTCAGTGAAGGTCTCGACAGGGCTGCCTTGTATGGCTTGTTAGCTGTCGTGATCATACCTCATAGGTTTTGTACTCACCCCGAGCACAGCAGCACTTGTTGCAGCAATGGTGCATCTGCAGTTGCAGGCATGGTCATCCCCATGTGCTGCTACAGATGTGGGCGATCCAGGCAGTGGCCTTATTGTCCTCACATTTTGCAATCGGAACCTGCATCAGCGCTCAGCTGCATGAAGCCTGTTTGCTGGTCTGTGAGATGCGTTTTGACACGATGCAGCTGTGCAGGTGCTGGTCGAGAAGGCCAGGAATGAGGCCGAAGAGGCGCAGCGCATTCTGCTGGCCGCGCTGAATGGCTTAGCCGGCCTTATGATCCTCGACAGCGACCGGGCGCAGGCTGTGGCCCTGTACCGCAAGGCAAGACACTCCCTGTACTTTACTCCCCTGAAAAAGCCCATCACCTGTTAGAACACTCTGCATGGTCCCAGACAGAAAGAGGAGGGGGGAAACCCTGATTGCGAGTGTCACAGTGGCGCGTAGACCCCTCATTCTGCCATGATGCAACTTGCAGACTCAGGAGGACAGCAGAAGGTTGGACGGAGAATTTTACTGTTCATCTTGGTGCCATGCAGGTGCTGACAACAGCAGAGAGCAACAAGGACCTCATACGCATAGATCCCCTGCAGAGACTGCACACTCTGACAAACCTGTCAGAGCTGCTGGAGTCGGGGGTGCAGGGCATAGCACGCACGCTGCGCGACGACCAGCTGCAGAAGCAGGCCGAAGAGATCAGACAGGTGGGTGCCTGACTAATTCGACTGCTCTTTAGCTGTGTCGTCCTAGGCCTCCCTCAGTGCCTTCTCTATAATGTCCGTCTTCTAGTGCACGTAAGAGACAAGGAGATATGAGTGTATATCTGATGTAGATATGTGTCTACATCAGCTAAGGGTCACATGCATGCCTCGCCTCCTCTGTGTGTGGGCAGACCATGCGGCAGAGGGCCTTATAGTAGGAGGCCTGCTCATGCCTGCTGTGCTAGCCGAAGCCTGTTTGGGGGATCTGCGCCCTCAATGATATGCCGATTGTGCAGGAGTACCTGGCGCAGTGGGTGGCCAAGGTGGCAGCTGCAGAGAAGGAGTACCGCAACGTGACCAAGCAGATTAACCGCCCTGCCCTCCCGGGTTCTGCTCAGCCACAGACGGCTGCTGGCGGAGACTCTGGTGTGCATCAAGGTCCTGGGAATACGTTTCATGTCGGGCTAATCCCTTGCACAGCGCTGTTACTGAACTCGAATCTCAGCTATAAGGCTATTCAGCATGCGCATGCACTGCTCGCCCTGGGACGGATACCTTTCTGAACGCCCTTACCAATGTGGGAATGTGTTCATACGAGACTGTTTGGGGAGATGTGATTAAGCGCCTGCCATGGGTGTCTGCAGCTCATGTATATTGCTGCCTGGCAAGGGTGTAGTCTTTCTTGGAACCGTCCTGATCAGGATACAGCTGAGTATCTCTCACCTTGCAGGTGTGCCCTCTGAGGGTCAGCCAGCCATCGACACGGAGCTGCTGGAGGCCTGGTACCTGGACGGGATAGACCTGCTACTGCATCACACGCCGGATCAGGGGGAGCGCGCTGCCGAAGCCATCAGAGACCAATTGACTGAGATTGATGCGTGAGCCCCTGCTCCCTCTTCTGACAAGACTTGGCCTGATCGATCCCCTGCTTAAGGGATCCATAGTCGCACGACGCGGCTCGAAGCCTCGGACGCGCACCGCGTCCGACGCGCGCGTCCGAGCCATTTTTGGCCAAAAACAGGCTATCTTCTACCGACGCGGCCGTTCCCGCGTCCACCGACGCCCGCGTCCCTGAAATTTGGTGCCGCGTCGTGCAACTATGTTAAGCAGAAGGCCAGCTGACTGAGATTGATGCGTAAGTGCCTGCTCCCTGTTCTGACAAGCAATGGCCTGAGCAGTCCCTTCAAGCAGAAGGCTGGTGCTCTCTGAGGCGACGGAGATTCTTCGGTGCATGTATGCATCCCATCCCACTACTGACTTCAATACCTTTGACAAGAGCCCTTGAACACCCAAATGCCTCATGCAATGTGACAGCGGGCTGCAATGGCACTCAAGGTAGATAGCAAGCCAGGCGGAGCTGGCTGGCAATGATTCATCTACAGAGAAGCCTGCTGCTCTTTATACACTGTGTGTGAGGAGCAGCGTTCCAGGGAGGATGCTCTTCCCGGTGTTGAAGCAGTCTCCCAGCCTGACTTTACAGCACATGTGAGCATCCTCATTTACACTGTGCAGGATGCGGAGGAAGGTGGAGAAAAATGCGACCAGCCTGGCGCGGCGCTTCCGCAACCTGGCCGGCCTCAAGCTGCTGCTGGCAGACGAGCTGGCTGCACTGGAGGCAGCTAAGCGCAAGGCCGTCTCTGCTCTGGACGAGCTCTCTGAGGCCTGCACTCACCGGCCGCAGACCCTTGTAGAACAGGTACGTCGCATATCGCATGCATGCATCAAGCCAATTGAGCAGTCTCAGACTGCATTACGAACAGATGGATGTGCTGCTGTAGCATGTGGGGCACCATATATTGGCATACATAACAGTGATGCAGCTGCACGGGCATTCCACAGCATCTGATGGCCATTAGGAGGTCGAGAGCTGATCCTACTTGTCAGAGGAAAGTCACCTGACAAAGCTTGCTGTTGCGCAGGCGGCGACGTGCGGGAGGTGCCGGAGCGAGCTGGGCGAAGCCGGGCGCGTGTGCCGGCACTGCCGCATGGACGACGTGTGGGTGGGCTGGGAGGCGCGCCTGTTCCGCCTGGAGTCGCGCGCCATGGGGGCGGGCGACTATGTGTCCCATGAGGACGCCCTGCGCCAGGTCAGCCTCGAGGCCTTCTGGACTCTGACTGTGCACTTGCTCGGGCGTTATGTAATCTGCTAAGCAGCCCGGGGTACCCGCCTGTTCCGCCTGGAAATTTTGCGCTATGGGCGTGGGCGATTATGTCTCCCATGAAGACGCCCTGCGCCAGGTCAGCCTCACGGCCTTTTCTTCTCCAACTGTGCAATCGATCGGATTTGCAATCCGCAAAGTAGGCTGGGATACCCGCCTATTCTGCCTGGAGTCTCGCGCTATGGGCGTGGGCAATTACGTTTGTGTTGAAGACGCCCTGCGCCAGATCAGCCTGGAGCCTCCGAGCTTGTGTCTGTCTCCATCAACGTCTGTGGGAGTCTAGGCAGTTGGGCACATGTTGTATGAGTTATGTGTCGTGCACCTGGTACTGGAAGCTGTCTGGGGCTTCAGTGGTGTGTGACCCTCAATGTGCTGGCATGCCTCTGATGAAGGCGCCGACGACACTGTTAAACATGGCATGCAGGCACAAGCGGCGTCGCTCCGCAGGATCACGCAGGGCGGCCTGAATGAGGCGTCGGCAGTGGGCGCAGAGGGTCTGGAGAGCAGCCTGGGCGAAGCAGGCCGGCGTGACAGAGAGGTAGTCTCCACCGTGGACATCGTGAGGCACCCCAGCGAGGCTGAGCAGATCCTGCGCATGCTGCCGGCGCACCTGCGGGGGCTGAAGCAGCTGCGCCCCAGTGCAGGTCAGCCCTGACATTCTCCTGCTTTCTCTCTGCCAGCCCAACTGTCAAGGCTTATGTAGCTTGAGCATAGCCCAATGCTATGCACAAGCCTTTGGCCTGTGGGCGCATGCAGCCAAATGGAAACAATAGGACGGCTTCACTGCAGCCTTGCTCCTCATGCGGAGCAAGGAGGAAGACCATGTGCTTAATCATGGGAGGCAGGAGGAAAACACACAGCAGGAGCTGAGTGTATCTTGTGGGTATAGCTCGCCTTCGGGATGGCGTCCTGGCGGCAAGCAAGGTGGCCCTGGAGCGCATGGAAGCCAGCAGGAAGGTGTTCCTCAAGGGGCGCGCGCTAGCGCTGGCGCAGCGCACGGCGCTGTATGCGCGCGATGAGCTCAACATGAGCACGCTGCGCATTCGAGTGAGTCTCCAAGCCAGCCTGCGCGCTGCATATTCCCTGCATACTCCCAGAACATACACACGGACATCTTATCGAATGGGTCGGATCCTGAAGCTCTTGCAAGACAGGGCTACTCTCGGCAGATGAAGCTGTGACTATCATGCTCAAGATGATTTGCAGTGTATCCAAGTGTGCAGCCGGGCAGCTGACATACTTGAACTATTGCTACTGTGTCTCCCTGACATATACTGAAGGCACCTTGGATGTGGAGCTCTATGTGTCTTGTCACTGCCAATGTTGATCCTGCCTCCTTCTTTGCACCTCCCAACCTTGCTCTGCGTTCCTAGCTGCCTTGGTGTTGTGTAGACGCGCCTGCCTGGAGAGTTTGTGCGGCCGCATGAGGTCCACTTCAAGCTGCACGAAGCTGAGCTGCCCGTCAAGAACAAGGTACATGCCACCCGCGACAGTAGGATCTTGTGCAGTGCACATTGCCTTGCTTGTTCCTTACCAGCCCTGCTTGGCAATGCTGTAAGGCACACCAAGAAGGTGGGTGCTGCAAGAGACATGAACGAGGCACTCCCTCGCTGGGGCCACATGCTGCAGCAAATGTCTGTGTTGCCATTCTTGGGAACAGGACAGGATGTGAGAGACATTAATGAGCGCATCGCACAGAACAGTGCATGGTGCTGCAGGAGCTGACCACAGACAGGATAGTGGCAGAGGCGGACCTGGGCAAGCAGCTGGGCACACTGCGCTACCTGCTGGGGCTGAGCTCTGCCCGGCAGCGGGCAGAGGCTGCCCGAGAGCGAGCTGTGAAGCTGGAGGACGGCGCAGGCATGCCAGGTCAGCATGATCACCTTAAAGAGAACACAGTCTGACGAGTTTGTGAAGGACTCTCGAGAATGTTGTCTCTCCAGGGGATTAGTTAGTCCAAACAGATCTACATATACCACCGTGGCACCACCTAGCAACGTCTGTCCTGCCCATTTCCAACATGTTTCATGTTGTAGTCTACGGATGACATGGCTGGATATCAGCGTATGATACAGCATCCAACCTGTGCGCATTGCAGCCATGCATCTCATAGATTGCACAGCATCCAGCATGTTGCCAGACGTGTTGCACTAGCCATTGGAGGCCTACAGTGGTGTCAGGATCTCGCCCCATGCTGGCTCAACAGGCAATGTAAAAGGACCTATTGTCGAGTATTCAGTGTCCCTCGATTACTCCCAACAGGGTGCTTGTGCAATGCAGAGCCGGATGTAGCCCATGTTGGCTCCGCAGGGATGTATAAGGGCCTGCAGTTAGGTGTTCATTCCCTGAGTAACAGGGCTTGTGGATTGCAGAGCCGAAGAAGGAGGATGTCGCAAAGGAGGCGGAGCACATGGAAGAGGAGGTGTGCCCGGTGTGCCAGGAGCCCTTAGGGCAGGAGCTGGCCATGATGCCCTGCGCGCACCAGCTCTGCCTCAAGTGCCACCTGGCCCTCGTGGACCGCGCTGGTCCAGGGCCCAAGGTGAGGGTCAGATCAGATCGGATTACATCTCTTCCAGCCACACCAGGCTGATCAGATGTTTGACCCTGAAAGAGGGGCACTTGCTGCATGGGAGGCATAAGGAAGCGTTTCCATGCACTCGGATACTTTCCACGGGCAGCAGAACATGCAAGGGATGTGTAGAAAAAGGAAGCAGAGAGGTAGAGAATACAGAGGCTCCCAATGCATGCTTCCATGGCCGTGGCCAATGCAGCCACACTGCAAGACTGAGGCACCATGAGCCTGCCATGCTGAACGCTGTTACATGTCAAGGCTCCGCAATGCATGTGGTGCAGAACAGTGCTGAAATCAGACTATTAGCATGCACCCGTCACACTGTGCCCCCTGGATCTGAAAGGCACTGCCTGCATGTCCAGGCTACCCGGTATGTCCACTGCCCAACCTGCCGCCAGAAGGCGCCAGTCGCAGACATCGCCTTTGTGGACGCCGGGCGCACCGCGGCCAAGGAGGCCGGCGCAAGCAGCAGCAAGCAGCACGAGGAGGAGGGCCTCTACGTGAGAGGCAGCTACAGCACCAAGGTGTGCATCATTACTACCTCTAGTACTAGATTTAATGGTGTCAGCACAATTTCAGAAGTCCAGGGGAGGCAATTGAGGCCACCAGTGTTCCTCCTGGCTCAGATATCACCCAGGGAAGGCTTTTGGCCACACAGATTGGGGCCTTTTGCCGAGAGGACCGTCAGGAGACGGTGCAGCATTACATTCAGAGGCTTTACACGTGCCTAGGGCGTTTTGTGGGCAGCTCGGGCCCCTACTCATTTTCATGGAGGGAGACCGCTCCAACAGCACCACTACTGCTACCTCTCATGCAGCTGCACTAGTTGGTGTTTTGCGGCCTATGGCTTGACCAGATGTCCTTTTCTCAGCAGCGTCTTTGGTGATCACGCTACAGTGTCATAGCTTTAGGCATCATGCTGATCGTGAGCCTTTGTACCCCGGCTCAACCCTCCCTGTTGTACAAATGTCGCTGCTGCCTCTGCAACAGCTGTTGTACAGATTTTTACTCTTCACACACTGCAAACCAGCATTCCAGATGCCTGTTTTGGCATGATTGTAACTGCCAAGACGTTACTGCAAACATTGTGCTGGCCATTCCTTGGCACCCTCTGAGTCTGGTAGATGTGCTGCTGCTGTGTTTTTGCCTCAGAGGCCTCTGCTGCTGCATCTACTCTTCCATGTCCAGCTCCTCAATGTCGAGGGCGTTCTGGCCGTTGTGCCTCGGGCGCTTGTTCTCCGCGCCGCCGCCGTTTGCGGCCTCGGGCGCGCGCTGCACGGCGTAGCGCAGCGCGCCGCCGCCGGCGGGGCTGGGGCCTGCGTCTGCGGTGACGGTGGAGCCCTCGGTGAGCTCCCCCGTCACGATCATGCGCGAGAGGTCCGTGAGGATGTGGTGCTCCAGCCAGCGCCGCAGCGGGCGCGCGCCGTACATGTGGTCGTAGGCCTGCGCGACCGCGAAGTCCAGCGCGGCCGGCGTCAGCTGCAGCGTGATGGACTTGGTCACCAGGCGGCTGTTCAGCTCCTTCACCTGCAGGAACGTACACAATCTGTCAGCACTCTGCTCCTGCAGCTGCCTCTGGATACACCGATCCTTTCTGCATGGCTCGTGCCACCATCTGATGGTGGGGATCAAGAAGCCTCTGCAGCAGACTGTACACTTTCTTGGCAATGCTGTGGTATTTCTCATTTAACGCAGCCTGGGCGCATTTCTGCCTTAGCCCAGCAGGGGCTCAGATACCAGCAGGCATTTGGTGGCTGCAAGCATGACACGGTACAGGGTAGACAGGTGGAAGCATACCATCTTGCTGGCGACCTCCCGGAGCTGCAGCTGGCCGAGAGGCTCGAACATGACCACGTCGTCCAGCCTGTTCAGGAACTCCGGCCGGAAGTGCTGCCTAACCACACCCATGACCAGGTCCTTGGCCATCTGGCTGTTGCCGTGCTCCAGCAGCAGGTCGCTGCCCAGGTTGGAGGTCATGATGATGACTGTGTTGGCAAAGGACACCGTGCGGCCCTTGGAGTCTGTCAGCCTGCCGTCGTCCAAGACTCCTAGCAGGATGTTCATCACCTGCACAGAGCAAGAGGCTCAGCAGCAAATCACTAACAGAAGTCCCTGATATTTTTGCAAGCCTGTTGGCAGTTTATAGTACATGCAGTCTAGCGTGCCTGCCCTGACGCCGGAGGCATTTTCAGGTCTGCAGACATGAGGGGCTTCGACACAGCCCCCTGCCTCAAAGCATCGGCTGCGCAAGGGCTAGCAAAGGGGTCATTGCGACCCATCCTGAGCCCTAGCAGAGTCTTCAGATGCTCAAGGTAGAGGTGGCATGCTGAAGGGACAAGAATCAGTATCTGGGGGAGCTTACCTCCCGGTGGGCCTTCTCCACCTCATCGAGCAGGACGACGCTGTAGGGCCGCCGGCGCACAGCTTCCGTCAGCTGCCCGCCCTCCTCGTGCCCGATGTAGCCCGGGGGCGCGCCGATCAGGCGCGCCACCGTGTGCTTCTCCATGTACTCGCTCATGTCCAGGCGCACCTGCGCAGTGTGCCCAGAGCGTCAGACAAGTCACACAAGTCCTGTGTGAGGAGGCGATCTGATGTCAGCAGCTTTTGGGCCTGCTGAGTGACTTGACTCACTGACAGCATCATGGGGTTTGAACGCCCCTTTTTAGACTCTCGGCTGCCAAGCTGTCAGGCAGTCATCATGGGAAGACCAACATAGTAATGTCAAAGCGGTCATCCCCAGGCCTTTTCTGCGGTGCTGCGCCGGTCTGCAGCCCCATTCAGCAGCACTCAGGACACAGAGTGGTAGTGTTAGCAGATGGCTTACCATGTTCTTCTCGTCGTCAAAGAGCAGCTCCGCCAGGGCTTTGGCCAGCTCAGTCTTGCCCACGCCAGTGGGCCCCAGGAACAAGAAGCTGGAGCCGCGGGTCTGTGAGGCCAGTCCTGCCCGGCTGCGCAGCACTGCGTCCGCCACCGCATTGACCGCCTGGTTCTGACCTGCACACCAGCCGCAACTTTCTTCAGCACCCTGCTTTAATTGCCGCATGCTTCCCGGCAGCTTTCGCTGGGAGAGCAAACATTGCTCTTCTGCTGGCCTTGCTGAGACTTCCCAGCATGGACCAAGGTGCACGCGCTTTTAAGCAGTGTCCATTTTTTAAGCAATGCTGGACTCATGTCCAGCAGAGAGGTAGGCGCAAGCAACAAGGTGTGTCGCTGCCTGCTGATGTGTTTCGGGCACGTACCTACAACCCGCACGTGGAGCTCCTCGGCCAGGCGCAGGAGGCGTTCCCGCTCGCTCTGCGCCAGCTTGGACACGGGGATCCCCGTCCAGCGCGACACGACCTGCCCGATGTCCCCCGGGCCCACCTCCTCGGTCAGCATGGGGTCCTTGGGCAGCTCTGACACCTTCTTCTTGATGGCTTCCTCCACATCCTGCAGCGCCCCAAACCTGCAGTCGAAAGAACGCTCAGCTTCCGCTGCTCTTGAAACCCGCTCTGTCGCTGCACCACACCCTCTGCAAGCACTTTACGAGTGGAGTTGCCACCAGGGGCTTTTCCTGGCCCGGCTAAAAGGCTTTTGGCAACATTGCAAGAGACATCACTTCAGCTACGAAAGACTGAGGTCTTCAGAGGAAGACCTCACCGCACTGCTGCCGGGAGATACTAGCACAGCATGAGAGATGAGCAGCATGGTGGAGTGCCTCACCTGATATCGGCCACCATGGCCATATCCAGACGGTTTTCGGCCTCAGCCAGCTTGACTTTGAGCTCATCGCGCTTGCGCTGCAGCCCGCGCAGCTCCTCCAGCGTGCCGTGCTCCGCCTGGTAGCGCAGCTCCTGCGGCTTGAGGCGCTCCTCGATGTCGCGCAGCTCCCGGCGCACGTCGTCCAGCCGCTCTTTGCTTGCCTGCAATGCAGCACCTGTCAGCTTTCTGCTGGCATGCAAATATTTACAGGAGACAGCATGCACAAGGCCCTGTGAATTAACCCCGCCAAGTACCGACTGCAGTGGTGTCAGTTTCTCTGTTCCTGCAAGGCTGAGGGGATGGTCAGGGAGGGGCAGTTTTGGGCAGGCGGGGCTCACCTTGTCCTTCTCTTTGCTGATGGCCCTCTCCTCAATGTCCAGCCGGTACTTCTGCCGTCGTAGCACGTCGATCTCCTCTGGTACAGAGTCCAGCTGCACCCTCACATTGGCGCAGGCCTCATCCACCAGGTCGATGGCCTTATCAGGCACTGCAGCAGCACAGTCAGCTCTTAGTGACCGCCAGCTGCTTTCAGCACCATGCTCAGGCAACCACTGAGACAGTAAGCAGCAGCCTAGTGCCTCTTTCAGGGTTCCAGCTGGGCTGGGCTGAGCAGGATCTGGGGTCTGGAGGGGTTAGGCAGGGGGGGTGCAGGGACCTACGAAAACGTCCTTGGATGTAGCGCGTGCTGAGCTCCGCAGCGGCCACCAGCGCCCGGTCCGAGATGCGCACGCCGTGGAAGCTGGCGTACTTCTCTGCGATGCCGCGCAGGATCTGGATGGTGTCCAGGACGCTCGGCTCATTCACGAGCACCTGCATGAGTCATCCTTGCCAGATCAGGCCTGTGCTTGGTTACCGCATCCTGCAAAAATGCCTTTTGGCGTCCCTGGCATGCCGTGAGGCACCTTTCAGCTGTTTCAATCCGAGCAGCATATAGGCTGCTAGACTTCCATACGCTGTCTAGGGGAGCAGCCTCTGGGGGCGACAGTCTATGAGGCAACCCAGTGTGAGGGGTACAGTACCTGCTGGAAGCGCCGCTCGAAGGCAGCATCCTTCTCCATGTGCTGGCGGTACTCTGCCAGGGTGGTTGCGCCAATGCAGCGCAGCTCCCCTCTGGCCAGCATGGGCTTCAGCAGATTGGCAGCATCCATAGCTCCATCTGTCTTGCCTGCCCCGAGCACCTGCAGCCAAACAACCCATCTTCAGCAACCTGCAGTAGAAGTCTCTGCTCTGCTCTGACTGGAAAGCTCCCTACTGCACTGCTGAAGGTCCAGTCAGCTTAGGATAGGTGCTGTCACATCTTGGAGTGAGCATGCAGGCAGGCAGAGGTGCAATCCAAGACCTTTGAGCAGGTCTTGGCAGATTCAGGAATAAAGCATGGGAGGTGGGTAGGCATACCAGGTGGATCTCATCTATGAAGAGGATAATGTTTTGCGCTTGCTGGACCTCGTTGAGCACCGCCTTGAGGCGCTCCTCGAATTCGCCCCGGTACTTGCTGCCCGCCACCAGGGCGCCCATGTCGAGGGAGATGACGCGCGTGTTCTTGAGCACCACCGGCACATCTCCCTTGACGATGCGCTGCGCCAACCCTTCCACAATGGCTGTCTTCCCCACACCTGTGCAGAATCCAAGCGTCAGTGCACAAGAGGGTGGGCTGCCTGTTGTGCTGCGCCAGCTTGGGGTATGCTGCATGCTGTTGGTGCGCAGAAAGTGCACAAAGGCTTTAATGCTGAGGAGGCAGCCCATTCGGGTGAGGAAGGCTGTCGATGGGGAAGTGACAGTCAGGGTTTCATCCTGAGCAGGCAATGAGAGGCGTCCCCTCGTCATTCTGGCATGCAAGGAGATATTGTGGATTGAGACTACAGGCGTTTTGGGGGAAGCGCATGGGTATTTACCTGGGTCACCTATGAGGACGGGGTTGTTCTTGGTGCGGCGGCACAGGATGCGCACGCATCTGCGGATCTCCTCGTCGCGGCCGATGACGGGGTCGAGCTGCGCGGCCTTGGCGGTGAGGTCGGTGCCGTACTTCTGCAGCGCCTCGAACTTCTGGTCGCCTGTGTCGGTGTCCACGCTGGCGCCGCTGCCGCGCACGCTTTGCAGCGCTGTGTCCAGCTGGCCTTTGCTGGTGCCTGCAGAGGATCCCCAGTGTCGGCAGGTGTTGGCTTCCTGTCTTCAGACATGGGAGGGCTCTCCATAGGACTTTTTGCGCTTCTGGGTACCTTGCCGGCCTGACTTTTCCCTGAGGAGGTGACATGTTGCTGGACAGGCTGCAGCACTGGTGTGTTCAGGAGGTGATGAGGGGGAGGTGTGTGAGGGCTCACCTGCTTCTGTGAGGGTTGAGGCGATGTCTTTGTTGTCCAGGAGGGCTCTGAGGAGGGTGTCAGTGCCCACATAGGTATCCCCATTCTGCTTGGCCTGTTTCTGTGCAGCGGTGAGGACCTTTGCGAGGTCCTTGCTGAGCTCAGCCTGCACATATGATTGGACGCCTCAGTAAGCTTCTAAGATGCTTAGGTGGAATTTTGCCAGGCGTTGACGGGTCTCGTGTTGCCAGGGTTCAGCAGCAGTTTTGCTGAAAGAGGCGTGTCAGCAATCATACAATGGATGCGGGCCCCTTATAGGCTCATTTAGTACGGAGTGCCGGCGGAGATGATCCAAACACAACAAGGTTTTGGGGCATGAGAATGCTTACCCGCTCAGGGGGAGGATCGACGCTGGGCTGCCGGACCAGCATTTTCTTGAGGACCCGGAGGATGGAGCGAAGTGTCTCATCGTTCCCTTCTCTCAGTACCGCTTGCTTCGCGAGCCCCTCCGGATCCTCGAACAGCGCAATAGCGAGGTGTACCGGACTGATCTGTGCATGGCCGTTGTCCTGCGCGAGCTCGGATGCAGCCCTGATTGCTTCGTGCGTCTTCTGCGTAAACTTTTTGGGATCCATAACAGCGATCTGTCTGCATACACTGGTTTTTGGCTTGCGTATAAATTCTCTGCAGGGGACATCTATATTCGGGGTAGCTTCTAGAGTTTTCTCGCAGCTTCTTGGCAGGCCATAAAGATCTTCTGGATGGCTCCAGAAGAGGTGCCTGTTCGGGCACCACTTGCAGTGCCTTTTACCATTCACGGGCTCTGCTGCAGTGCAGAGAGACCTGCTCTGCCCAGATGTGAGGAGCTGGGATGAGCATGAGGTCTGCACATCAAGTGGCTGTGGTCCTGACAGGTCCCTGGCTTCTGTGCAGGTGGAAGCTGTGGTGAGGCGGGTGATGTGGCTCATAAAGGACTCCCAGACCAAGGTGCTAGTCTTCTCAACTTGGGCAGAGGTGCTGCAGCTGCTGGAGCATGCCCTGAAGACCAACCACGTGCCCTGCATGCGCGCCAAGTCCAGGGATGCCCTTGAGGGAGCCATCAAGGAGTTCCGGAAGCCTGTCCAGAAGGGCAAGCTGCCACTGCAGACGCTGCTGCTGCTGCTCAAGCAGGGCGGCAACGGGCTCAATCTGACAGGTACCCCTCTCTCTATGCATGCTGCCTTCCTTGTCCCCATGCATGGGCCAGGGACCTACCTGGCATGCATCCCTCCCAGGGTTGTGACAGGATCTCGGGAACTCTGGCAATGCTGCATCATTCATTGGCTACGCGTGCCCAAGCCCTTCAGACTCCACGCAGCCATTGTCCTGTCGTTGGGGCCTGTCCTTGTTGATGTCATCTTTCCCCGTGACAGCTCATGCTGCAAGCCAGACCGACGGGCTTTGTAGCGCCTGCCTGCAACACTATGAGCGGCCTGCTCGCCATTGCAGAGGCGCAGCATGTGATCATGATGGAGCCCATCTTTGACCCGGCAGTGGAGCAGCAGGCTATCGGCAGGATCCACCGCATTGGCCAGGCAAGCCCATTTTGACTGCACCCTGCAGGCTAAAGGCTGATCAGACTGCTTTGTCCTTGACGTCCTCGCCCTAACTGCGTACGCTCTTGTACCTCAGGTTTGCGTGCGCAATTTGCATTTGCGCCCTCTCCCGTTAGCGCCAAGATGAGCGTTTTGTGATGTCAGCGGCAAGATGAGTGATATGTGATCTCATGGACTGAGCCTAAAAAGGCAGTGTTGTCTAGCCTCTACCAGGGGATACGGTGGTGTATACACAGAGGAGGACAGATGATGTGAGCTTCACAGCATGTGTGCGAGCGATCCCTCTGAGGTCAGGCTGCTGCATGCAGACGCATGATACCACAGTGCACCGCTTTGTGGTGGAGAAGAGCGTCGAGCAGAACGTGCATCGCATCTGCAGCGCGCGCGTGGCTGCCATGGACATGCGCGGGGCCTCCAAGGCCGTCGAGACCCCCCTGACTGTCCGGTAAAACCTAAGGAAGCTCACGTGCAGTACGCTGGTCATGTGTATAAACAGGGCTGTGAGATGTTGTGCCTCCTGCACACCATAAGTGCCTGCATCTGTCCTGAGTCAAAAAAGTAGCGTCTACCTTGAAAGTGGTGAGACCTGCCAGAGCAGACATGGACAGAAACTGAGGGATATGATAGGACTCCCACTGCACGAGAGGCTGGGGACATTGTGCCTCTTGAGTGAGGAGGACTCACTTGATCGAGAGTCAGCAACAAGGGCGCTCTGCCATACCGAGATGGCAGCGCTGTATATTTTCAGCCTCTCTCTGATCATCCCTACTTTGTCGTGTCTGGCTGGCAATCATGAATGTGACGGTGTCTTGCATGCCTGCAGGGATGTTGCGCTGCTATTGGATGAGAGTTGGGGTGCTCATGCACGGCCTGCCAACGAGGAGCAAAGCGAGGCAGGACCATCCAGCTTGCACAACCACTCGGAAGAAGGCCCCTCAGGGCTCGGCACCACTTGACGGGCGCGGTTTGCTGTGCCGATTGGACCACCTTTGGTACTCACGAGGATGACAGCTGGTGGTAGGCCCAGGGCAGGCTCTGCTGAAGGTATGCAGGGGTATGTTTGGTACATGCACAGCACCACGGATGCCCGGAATCTCTCTTTATGAGACAGGCGTCTTTCTAGTGTACCCTGACACACTGTATTTTGTTTCATGTACTGTATGTGTGTGCTTTGCATACTTTGCAGCCCTGGGGTGATCCTGTCTGCTTTTCAGCCAGTGTATAGCAGCAACCATGCGAGCATATGGCAGCTGACACTGACACATTTGCCGGCGCTTGTTAAGACCTGACCTTGTGAGATTGTGCCGCTGTCATGAGGCACTCATGGCTTGTAGTCGAGTCCACATGGACTGCCCTGTAGCTGTACATCCTTGTAATGTAACACAGCAGTGGGTGTATAGAACAGATGGCTATGCCTGGCCAAAGGCCTCTGATCTGGTCAGTGTAAGAGTGTGCTAGAAGCTACTTTCTGGCAAAGGCTGTCTCCCAAGCTTGTAGAGTCATAGGCTGCAGTCTAGTCATGTTTGGGGCATCCCGTGAACTGTCGCATGGGTGCATGCACGATGCGTTCTAGATCGGTCAAGACGGCCTGAGCTTTCATTGTTCGTGCTCCAAAGCACTCAGAATTGTGAACTACGTTTGATGCGCGCAAACGATAACGCGAAGGCATCAGGACTCAAGTGCGAAGGTAGCAGAAGGTGGGGGAACGCTGTCGTGACTAGGACAGAGCAGGACGGTAAGCGGCGAGGCCAGTGACAGCCGAAATACCCATGTGCAAATGCAAGAAGTCACCCTTGCTGGCTTCCCCGCTCGGCTGACAGCCCAACTCGCAGAGAAACGGTGAGTGCCCACATACAGACGTGTACCATCGTGTCAAATCGCCTTGTCTGTGATGGTGTCAATCTGCATGACACTCACTGAAAATACCACTCGTATCGGTTCAAGCACGTCCAAGGCGGCCCTTTGAAACCATTTACTACTGCTGACTCAGACTTCCAAGGACTGTATCGCAGGCTAGGGGGACCCATAGGTACAGCACAAACGTGGAAATGGCACGAGATGCTTTTGATCTTCTTTCCAGCATGCGAGCAAGGTACTGGGATGGCAGAGATGAGCACAGGGCAGCTCATCATGAGGGAAGGGCAGCTACCCAGCTGCCAAACACTCAGGCAAGCAGATTCTTGCTGTCCAGGCAACCTGCGCCAAAGCCAGAGCGGCAGCTGCTGCGGTCAAAGAGCGCTACTGCAGTCTGTGATGCCACTCTACATGCGCAGCTGCTGGCCAGAGAGCGCGCACCTTCCAGCGGCAGGGAAGCTGCTCTCCGAGGCCTCGGGCCAGCTGAGCCTGTAACACCACTCAGATTTCGCCCAGCCAGCCAGAGATGCATGCCCACAGAGCAGGCCACGGGAGTCAGGCAGGTGTCTACCCTTTCAGCCAGCCAGAAATTCTCGCCCACAGAGCAGGCCACAACTGTAAGGCAGGCGTCAACCTTGCCAGCCAGCCAGAGGTGCATGCCCACAGAGCGAGACCCAGCAGTAGGACAGGCGCCTGCCTTGTCAGTCAAAGGCAGAGGAGAGCTCATTGCCAGCATCGTTGAGACAGGCCTCCAGATTGCTAACAGGATGGGGGACCGTGCAGCAGCAGCAGCTCTCAGTTTGCCCGAGCCAGCCAGAGCAGCCACAGATTTTGCAGCCCAGCTGATGCCCTCCAGATCAGGCGCGCTTTTTCCCAACAGCTTACCACCCTTGAGCCTTCGACATCATAATGTGCATGAGGACATCTCTGCTTATGCAAGCCTTACGTTACACCTCTCTACCAATTGGTCGCTGGCATGAGTGGAGGAACTCTTCCTTCCTGGTCAAGCCAAGCGGTCTGCACGAGACATTATCATTTGTGCCATCCTGTAGGTCCTACAAAGGCGGCTGCTGCAGTGTCATGTCCCAGCACACCAGCTGGACGTCAGCCTGACTTGAGCAACCATGCTCTGCCTGCACCAAGCATCCTTGCAGAGCAGCCAGACATTGTGGATGAAGCAAAAGAGCAAGCAGTTCTTGCTAACACACCAGCCAAAGCAGCCGCGCAGAGCCCAGCTGTCAGCGAGCATGAGCCCTCACAGCCAGATGAAACCCTGGTGGTTGCTGTGCCGAAATGCCAGGTCAGCATCTCTGCGTTCCCGTCACCAGCGTTGCCCATATTAAATCTATTCCAGGCCACTTCCTGTTACGGCGCAACACTCAAGTGCATGGCAAGAGGTCTTGTGAGGGCACTGTGAAAGAGATAACCGGTACTTTCCTGCTTAGGCAGCAAAAGGACTTATCATTTGGAGCAGATGTGTCGTCTCTTGTAAGGGCATGACTGACCTGCTTCAGATGATAAGCCCTGTGCGTATGATTACTCCTTGGGTCCTGGGGTTCCAGATGTGAGCCACGTGTTGTCAGTGCGTGCCTGCATAAGACAAACCCAACCTTTTAAAGGTCAGACAGCTGATCAGCCTGGTGCGGCTGGAAGAGATGCAATGTAATCTGATCTGATCACACACCACAGGTGCATGATCGCTGCAGGGCGTGTTGTCAGCGGCACAGAGGGAGCGTCTGAGGCACTGGACGTTCGTGGACGGCCACACCACAGTGCGGGAGCGCGCCAGGCGCAGAGAGCCCAGGCCACGGCGCAAGCAGGCTCCTCGAAGGAGTACCAAGCGACAGGCAGCAGCCCAAGCTGCCCGTCTTTCCCAGGTCACAGAGCCAGAAGGTGCTCCTCATGCTTCAGTCGCGCCTGCCGCATGTGGCTTGAGAGTTTCGCGGTACTGCGCACACAAAGTCAGCAAGCCGCGCATCCTTGGTGGACACATAGAAGATGTAAGACAGTGCTCCTTCTGAACATGTGATGCCCCCAGGGACTGTGTGCACTTGGGTGCAATCCTGAAGTGTATCTGCTGATGTGCCCTTTGCCCTGAGGACCTCTGCACAGAGCAGATCAGGGCCATCCTTGGCAGAGTGATGGGCCTGCTCTGAACTCTCTAGCATGGTCGCAGGTCCTAGTCAGCACGCCAAGCCAGGCGGGCGCAAGCGCAAAGCAGTGCAGCCCAGCACCCGGGTTCTCAGGAGCAGGAAGGTCCTCAGTACCACCTCGAGCAGTGACATGCATCAGCAAAGCCTCCAAGAGCCCTCTGTCGGTGATACTAGCAAGTGCAAGGCGTCAGACATCAAGCAGGGGCCTCAGATCTCCAGTAGCAGCGAAGGAGATTGCCCTGGCGAATCCTCAGCACCACAGAGGCGGGGCAGCTTCGCTCTGCAGCGGCTGGCCAGTATAGCCCTGAAGATGTGAGATGTGAGAGCGGCTGTGCTGGCAGACCATTGCGACGCGCACCGCACCAAAACGAAGCAGCACCTTGCAGCTATCTCTAGAGCTCTGTCCCTTTTGATGACAGAAGGGAGCACCAGATGTCCTCAATGACCCTTACTGGGCTGTTGCTGGTGTTGACGTTTCCGGCGTTGATGCATAAGGCGGATTGATCGCGGGTACTATCTTAGTAAGCAAGCCTCTGAGAGCAGACACAGCATTGCGCAGACCGTGTGCCTAGCAGGCATGCCATACCACATGTATGTACCTCCAGACATCCATCCATGTCATGACGGACAGGGGGCGCTGATCCTTGGAGGGTGCTTGGACACCATGCAGGTCAGCAAGCTTAATGCTGTATCAGACATGATGTCCTACCAGTGGTCACTGACCATTAATGGCATTCCTATGATCCATCGCAACGACGAGCGGTGTTAATGCCCCCTTTGCTGTATGGAAAGCGGCAACATGCTGCATACAGTATATGAATTCCTTCAGGATTTTTTGAAATTTCCCCTCTCTCTGCATAGCAGTAGGGGTTTGATTCCGTAGTGAGCCGTAATACGTCCGTAATTAAAAAGCAACATTCCATTACGCGATGACAGCTGCTGTGTGGTAATAGTCCGATCCAGGGTGCATCCGCGACATAATGCGCCTGCTACATCTACTCCCATCTTGCGTATAAGCCATTCTGCCTTGAAGACCTCAAGGACCGCCTTCCCTCGATCGTATCCAACGCAGTGGGCAATCGCTCGCCTCAGCAATGACCGACAAGGTGAGAACTCCTTGAAGGCTTCGGCAAGGCTTGATGTTGATCAGGTATTGACGCATGGGAATCACAATTCCCAATCCACCGAACGATCTGTGGTGCAGATCAGTCACGCTGCTTGATAGCAAGGTCGTGGTGTCTGTGCACCATCTTATATGTGTAGCGAGCTGCTTCGAGTGCGTTGAGAACATTTTAGCCCTCAAGCACATACGCACTTGATGTTTGTCACAGCAGCATACTGGGGATGCAACGCGTACAAACTCAATTCCAAGAGATGTCACTCAGGAAGATCGCCAGCTTTAGGGCTGGGGATACAGAACTTTTTTGAGATATGCACTTGTGTACGTTGCTGTTTATATGGCTCTCTCTTTTTCCCACTAAACTTGTACAGTGCTTGTGCCCTGTGCAGCTTATCAGCAGGGTGCTGAGCACTTTAGCTGAACAGTATAGGGTCTAAACTTTAGGTCTAGGCACAAGTCCTTCAAAGACGTGTTGCTGAGCAGGACTGTCTGTCGCAGATGCTTGGCCTTGTTGAAGATGGCCCAGAGGATGCCCAGAAGACCTTTGGCCCCAATCATCCTGGGTTTGTTGTAAAGGGTGTTGACGACACCCCCGGACAGAAGGCGTACTACATCCATCTCGAGGCCAAGCCAGGAAAGGAGGACCAAGTGCAGCAGTTTCTGCGGGACATCAACTCTGGTGTAGACCAGGAGCCTCTGACCGGTCCCTGGTTTGCTGTGCGCTTCTCTCAGACGACCTTTGGCATCTTTGAGGCCTTTCCCAATGCAGAGGCCCGGCACACCCATGACACGGGACCTGGGGGTCAGAATTTCCAGCGCGGGGCTGCGCTTCTGCGCGACATACTGGCCTATCCTGCTCAGCTGTATAGGCTGGATGTCCTTCACGGGAAGTTCAACGTGATGTTTGGGCAGCCCATCTCTACCTGATCTCATCAACCTTTCGAGACCTAGAGTGAAGGCTTGGACATCACACAGCTTTAGGCGCTGGCATTGCATGGTGTGGCCAGGGAAGAAGATGACCACTTCAGAGATCTGCCAGCGAATCCTCCACATGCACATTCACCCTGCGTGTGTTAGGCAGCCCAGGGCAGGCAAGGTAATCAAGATGTAGTCAGGGATAATCAAGGATGCTTCCCGATGGGACTACACAGAGAAGCTGTAAAACAGGCAGAACAAGGGCTGCATGTAGCCATGTGATGTATAACGCAAGAGCAAGACCGAACGCAGCACATCCTGTACTCATTGTAGAGCTTTACAGACTCTGTCAGGCTGCCGTCTGACATGCCTACTGTGAAGTTCGAGAGATTGTCAAATGTTTGTGGGGTAGCATACGCAGAGAGAGACTCTCTATGTAACCAAATTACTGTCATCTCACAAGATATTGACCAAGAGATGCTTTTGCTAGTGGGCTACTGCGCACTGCGCACACAATCTGATGTTTGCAATTTGTACTATTTGTAGCATCGAAACCAGGGCACCCGCTTTCAGTGCTAATGCTGCAGGGGAAAGCTCACTACGGTTGCGCTTCACATTCTCATGGGAGACTGTCTATAGGCACAACGACATCTCGACGCGTTAGTCTGAAGCCGCTGTCCTGGCACCTCCCAGTATTCCCAGCTGGTGTACACTTTTGAGTCATCGCATGTGGTCACAAGCTGCAATTCCGCTCGTCATCAAGTCTCCTAGCTATGGACCATCCATCTGGTGTAAGCTGCATTGCAAGCGGTCATCCTCCTAAACGCACTGCCCTCCATCACAGAAAGAATGCTCTAGGTCACTTGACTGATCCCCTGGTCAGCCTGACTTCCTACCCACCTTCTCAACCATGAGAATGGTGACCCCCAGAGATAGTGCTGCAATTGCCATGGTCAGCAGCGGCGGCTTGCCCCCCTCATACCAATCGTTCAGCTCGGGGGCTGTCAGCAGAATGGCCGTGGCAAAGTCCGCGGCATTGGCTGCTAGCATGACCACAGGCCCCACAGGATAGATTGCTGAGGCTACTGCTGCACCTGCGCACACATACACATGCATCAGCGTTGCGCCGTTCCCAGATGGAAAGAGTACTCTGCCTGTGACAGCTGAATGGGCATGTCCCTCTGCTCAATGTCTATCCCACTTGTCAGGTATTTGGAGTGATAGGACACTCGTGCGTCATGTGCCAGGATTCTAGGTGGAGACCTTTCACACACGGCTCTGTTCGATCATTCAGCTATGCAGCTGCTACAGCTAAGCATACCGCAAGAAGCCCAGATTAAAGCATCAGCCCTAAATTGCTGATGACGTGGTTAGGCACGCGGCAGGCAAGCATGACAGGTGGTGGCCAAGGTGGCCAAGCAAGCAAGGACTGCTGCAGCGTTCGCCATTTGATGCTCACCCGCTGAGGAAGCCAGCAAGCTTGCAGAGACCCGCGCAGCATTGCCGACAGCTCGCCTGGCAACCTGCCTAGACCTCCTGCTCCATGCAATGGGCTCCAGGGCATGCATGTCATCCCCCGTAGGCTCCTGCGCAAGACTGGCATACATCACACACTGGCGTGTCTCCAGCTACTCTACATTAGGTCTGCAGACTCAGGGACACTTAGAGGAAGAGACACAGTACAGGAAGCTCTGACTGTGCCAGAGAAAGATAGCAGTGGGGTGTATACATGAGCTCCCTGTAAACACGTCTAGACTTGTGGAATTTCGCCAGGGAAGACGCACAGGACGGCCTCCTGGAGTAGTATCTCTGTCTCTCCGAGAGTGAAGATGTGCACGTATGACAGCAGCGTCTGGAGCAGTCACCTGTGCCATCTCATCTTGCTGGCTTCCAGGCTGCAGCTGCTCCCCCTCTGAAGCCTGGACAGGTTCCTGTGGCTGCTCCTGGAGCTCCTGGTCATCCCGCCACTGCTGCTGCACTGATGGAGGCACGCCCTCTGGAGCCTCCCCAGGCGCCACGTCAAGCAGGGCCTGCTCCAGATGGGTGATCTGAGGGGCCGGCCGGGGCGGCCGCTGCACCCCCAAGCGCAGCTGCCACCTCAGCGGCAGCAGGGGCACGCCCAGAAGCCTGCACAGCAACAAGCGCTCAAAGCGCTGTGACAGGCCTTTCAGCTTTCCAGCTAATGCCACAACTTGCTGGACGTGGCAATTTAGGAGCGTGGGTGGATATGAGATGGACATGTGGACTCAGCTAGGGCAGCCAGGCTCAGCATAACCGTCCCAGCTACATGCCAACGTCCAAGATCAAATCCCCCCACGCCAGAAAGGGGCCACTTCAATGAGTGCCTGCGGCGCACCAAAGGGTGTCGAGGGTGGTGGAGAGGATCCACTCTGCAATCTGGCCCAGGATGTAGGCCCTCTGAACGGTGCAGAAGGTCGCCTGCGATACGTGCCAGAACCGCCTAAGCCTGTGCGCCTTCCTCGCTGCAGACTTGGGCACATCTGCAGCGGATGCACGAAGACTTTCAGCCTGGACAATCTTATGCACCCAAGAGAGTAGGAAGGTGATTGAGCACAGTCATGTAATTCCATACGCAAGGAAGGATAGCAAGGCAGTACTGGCTCACGGGGGTATGCTGCATCCTTGATAGCCTGTCCACCCCATATGCTGAAAGCTGAAATCACATGTAGAGATGTGCCCACCGGCATGCTTGGGAGATATCTACCTTTCAAGCACTTCCACAGAAGCTGGTCGCTGACTCTGCCATGCAGCCACAGCTCAAGCCGTCGCCTGCACAGCCATGTAGGCATCATAAGAATGACTTCAGCGCTCAACTCCTCTCCCCCTTGAAACGTGAAACACTGTTCCATGTCAATATGCAACGGTACAGGGATTGGGCGGCAAGGCCTTGCACACCGGGGAAGAGCATGCCAGGTTGCAGTAGACTGAGGCAACACTGATGGCAGACTCAGGCAGGACATACCTGATGTGTGCGACGGTGCACTCTCTGACAGAGCTTTTGCCCGCAGCCCTGCACAACCGCTCTACGTCCTCCAGCGGGATGGGGGGCAGGCGGACCTCCTCTGCCTCATCTGGCTCTTTGCCTTCGAGCACAGCCTGCATGGCAGTGTTCGCTTTTCTGATTGACCTACTCAGGTAGAACGCTGAGGGATGGCTAACAGGTGTGCAGAGCTCAGGTGTGTGGTGAGCTCTGTCCCAGCACCAGAAACGGCGGCACTCTGTAAGCAGGGCAGTACATCACATTGCCAAGCCCTGACATTGCATGTGAGTCACACCCTCTGCACAAGCGTGCAGGTACATACGCTCACATGCGTGACAGAACTAGTCGATGTAATGACGGCCAAATGACAAGTGCAGATCATGAAAGGGGCTCCAGGTACTCTGGCAAAAGAAAACAATGCACACCTTCTCCCGCGCCTCCTCCTCTAGCCTGTCAATGTGCTGAATGTAGCCTTGCAGGTAAAAGACTGCATGGAGGCCGGCGCTGCAATGCGAACAGGCAAGGTAAGCACCTCAGGGCATTCTGTCACATCATGTCTGAAATGAAGCTGCAGAATTACTTCAACTTATCGCATACAGCCTGGAAACCTTTACAAACCTCTCAGAGCGCAATCATGCGGCTCCTGAGATGACATGTGCAGATTTCCCAGAGCCCAGTGATAAGAGGCAGTTGGGCACCAGCCAGGGCGCTTGCACATGGAATTACTGCAGTTTTCATGACATGGAAAGAGCAGGCGCACTTTTTGGCAAACACCGTGGCCAGAGATGTTGGCTGGAAGGAAGTCCAGGGACTTCTCAGCAAACTGCCAACTGGGTATACCTGCAGCCCATCACACACATGCTTGCAAAGGTACTTCACGGCGACAAGCCTGTGCGAGTCACGGAGACGCAGTCATATGTTTTGCCGTGCAATCAGCTGGAGCAGAGCGTATGGGGTCAGTGAGGCTGTGGAGAAGTAAATATAGAGATGGCGCACCTTGGTCCCGCCGGGTATCAACAGATTGCCCGAGCTCAACTTGACAGGGTATGGCACATCCCTGAAGATGACCTGCGCGGGATCGACATAGAAGGCATGCGCTGTCCTGGATGGCTTGCAGAATGCTGCTGCAAACCCTGCCACAGCAAAGGAGCCGGAGAGCTCGGCCAGGCCTCTTAGACCAAGCATATGCGCCATCATGAGTTCTACACCATGGCGGGCACAAGATACCCCTGCCTATGCTACAATACCATCTGTCATCTCATTGTATAGGCACCTCAATTCTGATGTTGCGTCCCTCGTAGCCTAATTCTGACAAGACTCTTGCCGAGTGCACAGTACGATTGCGAATTGTAAGACAGAGTCTGCAGTGCTAGTCCATGTGTGCCCAAACAGATTCTGGGCCAGCTTGCCCAGCAATGGTCCACCCGAGATCTGTGGGGGACCGATTTCTTGGACGTAGGACATGCAAAGCTTTTGAGAAACTCATCGTCCCGCCTCGTGAACGAGTGACATACAGAACAACTGAGACGACTACGTTGGTCATGGATGTCGCGGCCAAACGGCAGGAACAGCAGGCGCGTTACGAGAGCCAGTCCCATGCCCGTTCAGATGATGGCCCGGATCCTGGCACTACACGCATGGAGGCAGTGAAGTTGATACAAAGCAGAATACTGGACTATAAGCACGAGCACTTTGCCAACTTGCGAAAAACCTTAGAGCTCTTGCTGAAGTTGTGTCAGAACATCTGTACTCATCCAGACGAGCCCAAGTATAGAAAGGTGGGCTCCCTGCTACTTTCACTATGACTGCGAATTGACAAGAACCACTTCTGACGCATGCTTAAGGGATGCCCGGAAGAAGTATGCAAGCATCACTGCTGACTGCCAGAAATTTGCACAGATCCGCAGTCGGAACGCCGCATTTGCTTCTACGATAGCTGCCAATACGGGCGCAATCAAGCTCATGTCTCTGTGCGGATGGCACGCTATCACCGACAACCTGGAGAAAACCTGGGTCTTTGACTATGACGCTGACTCCTCTCAGATGAGGTACAAAGCGCCCTGCATCCTGAAAGTCTCAACACCAGCCAGTTATAACAGCAACCTTCCTCTATACACTATCATGCTGATCCTGATGTCATTGCAGGGCACTGCAAGACGTTGTCACAGAGCTTAACAAGGCGCTGGAGGAGGTGAATAGGAAAGACAAGGTAAGCTCATGCTGCGAGCTCTGCATTTCTCTCATGTATGCAGGATGTAGGTCTACCGCTCCCCAGGCCGGCCAGCAGAGCTGATCATGTTCCAGATCCCTGGCACCAGGGAGTGGGAAAGTGCTCAGCTCTACCGGCTAGCTCTACCAAGCCACAGCCCATATGCTCTGCTTTCACTCTGCGCCCTCCCATGCCCGCTAATGCTTCAGAACAGCTCAGCGCCCTGACAGAGCTTTTGCGCGCCCCTGCAGATGTCAGACACGAGCGGCAGGAAGCAGGCGGAGCAGGCGCGGCACGAGGCGGCGCTGCACCAGATCGAGGAGGACAGGAGAGACAGGCTGGAGAAGCAGGCGCGCATGAGGGAGGCTGAGCTGGCCAACAGCATGGCTGCGGAGAGCGCTGCTCAGGCGTCAGATGCACCTGATGAGGCAGCAACAGAAGATGTAATGGAGGTGGAGGAGCATGTTCTGGAGGACAATGCAGAGCCAGGGCAGGATGGGTCCCTTAGACGGAGGAGGATCATTCCTTCAGAGCCCTCACCCTCATGAGCAGAGTCTCTCCCGGAGATATGTCTATCCACTTGCGTGCTCAGGCCAAGGGGTAAATCGCAGAAGCATGGCATAGGTATAGAGGAATTTGTCAGCCTCGAGACGGATACACAGCATGTATATAGGGGCTAGCTGCAAGCATATGCGCGTGTGCATGCATGCATGCACTCCAGAGCAGGTGTTGTGCACATGAGCCCATGCAGCGCCGCTGAACAAGTAGGGCTTGGCACATGTGTCATGAGAGTGCACGCTGTGCGGTATTGCAGAGGCTGTGCACGTACAAAGGCGTGGATCATGTCAACACAGCTGCGCTTACAAGCTTGGTCAGCGGTCACAACTCAGATACTGGCACCATGGCCGGCAATTGAGCAACATGTAAAGCTTAAGGCTGATCTACAAGTATACTGGGCAGACACTGAAGCCTGTCAGCTGTCCTGCCCTTTTATGTCAATCGTTCTCAGGATGTCTTTCAACCAGTGTCATCTTCTGCTTCCAAGCGTCTGTGTAAGATATGCATGCTGCGTCCCTGCCGACCAGACAGACTGCAGGTCTTGGGCCCAGCATGGCGCAAATGTGGCGACACTGCGTGTTGGACTGCATGAGCAGCAGCATTGCTGCGGGGAAGCACTGTGTGAGAGGTTTTCTACTCTGTCTATTCTACCTTCTTCCCATTGGTGCTCTCCCCATTGACCCCGAGCTCAACCTTTGCCTCTACCACCTTCTTGCCTCTCTTGGCTATCGAGGACGTCAGCAGCCCTAGGAACACCAGAAGCACCGCCACCCACTGCTGCGGCAGCAGGGGGTTGCCGCTCCACAGCACGCTGAGCAGGATGTTGAAGAACTTGCGCGTGGTGCAGATCAGCGTGTTGACCAGCGACCCGAACCTCCTGATCGTCCCGAAGATGAACAGCTGCCCCACCGCGCCGCACAGGCAGAACAGCAGAATGTACAGCCCCGCCTGCAGACGCAAGGGACACTGATCAACGTTCATTCATTCATTCATTTGCTCAGCGCTTTCTAAGCTGTAGATCAGGTGCGTTGCAGTAGACATTCAATGGCAGCCCTCCAGCCTGCCCTGTCTTGGGATGTTCTTCATCATGTGAACAAAAGCCCTGCAATCTGCAAGTCTGATGCATGTATGGCAACCCTGATGCCACCCTCGATGTTCGTGACAGCCGTTACAGCTGCCCATATGACATCCAATTCCAGAGAGTGCAGAGCATCAGATACAATTTCCAGCAGTCCAGCCTTGAACATCATCCGTCTGGGCTGTGTGTCACAATCAAACAGGACCTGGGCACAGAGCTGTGACAAAGGACAGGGCTGCATACCTCTGGAAATTCTCTGCAGAATGTGAGCAGGTCCCAGCCGGCAGAGGTGGCCACAAAGAGGTACACGCAGTTGTACAGGCTGCACCAAAAGTTCATCCAGCACATGCTCCAGATGGCAGGCGTGTCCTTGTAGTCCTTGTGCACCTTATCCTGCATGACAGCCAACAAAGCCTCAGCCTGAAAAGCGATGGCACGTAGCCAAATTTTGGCTGCTTTGCTCAGTGGTAACCAGTGTTGCCTGGGCTACAACCCAATGCGAGAGCTCTCAGCGCAGACAGAGGTGCAACAAGTCTGTGCACATCATGAAGAGCAGTCGTGCTGGAGTTGTCAGAGTTGTCAGGCAGCATGATCAAGCTCACAGGCAGTGTGCCTCTCTGTGCAGAGCTTACCTGCATGGCGTTGGTGTAGCCGTCAAACACCAGGTTCAGGCAGCACAAGCTGTAGCCCAGGGGCGCGTTGGGCGCAGCCAGCTTGGCCATGACTTTGCTCGAGGACTGCTTGGCGAACAGCGAGATGCCAGCTGCAATCAGGATGGCGCAGCCGTACTCCAGGGATGTGTACAGCTTCCCGCCTATGAGCGTCCCCATCACCATGACTGGTATCATCTTGCAGGACTTGGCCAGCACCTGTGGGGAAATGTCACTACCTTGTAAACATGTGCCTTCTGAAGTTGCGAGTGCTCCTCAGAGTAGCGTCAGTGCCACTGAAGTCATGGCGTCACATCTGTCACCGGCATTGGGTGTGATACCCGTAACATGCAAGCCGCACATGGCTGGTGCACTTCCTCGCGAAATGTACCAGAGCGCGCATGAGTTGAGCTGGCATCTTAATCGGGTGTAGTGTCTGCAGTAAGGCTGGCATGCACCTGGGCAGGATAGCTGATGTTCTTGAGGGCCTGCGTGCCGAGAGCAGGCCCAATGCTGTTGGAGATGCCTGGCTTCCAATAGGCTAGCCACGGAGCAATCTTGGCGCCCTTCTGGGGTCTCTGGAAGGGCAGAGCCACCAAGATGGCCGCCCACAGGAAGCACGCTATGCTCTGAACGCCATTGAGCGCTTTCAAGTGGGTAAACCTCCTGCAAGATGCGTTCGAGGTCAGCCATGCAGTCCCCTGCTGTGTGCCCTTAGAGCTAGCCTCTGACTCTTCTGACACGTCTCGTGCTCATGCGTCGCGGCAGTGCAAACTCTGAGAGGTTACCTACCTTTGCTCCGGGCCGAATCTCATCGTTGCAAGGCTCTCCTGCACCACCCCTTGCGTGAGGTAGCTTGCATAAATGCCGCCTGTGCAGAGGAGCAAAAGCCCCAGCGTCCTGGCGTTCGTCATTGCAATTTATGAAATTCCAGGTCACTGTAGGCTGCAGCAGGGCCACTCAGACCACGCCGCGAGATTCACAGCGCCCCTCTGCCGGCGATCACCTTTTACATGAGCTGATAGCGTAAGGCTTCGAACAAGCTGATGGGACTGCCAAACTGCTACGAGTGTCCGGAGGACTGATGTTATCCTCCTGGCGGGGCCCCCAGGCAATGTGATTGCTCAGTAGAGTACAAGATGGGCCTTCTCAGGATTCCTATAATTCGAGGAGCGCCCGCACACGGTGCAGAGCTTTGTAAATTCTAATCGAATAAAAGTTAAAGAAGATAGGACGTCAGTCGAATTTGTACGTCGCAGCGAGGACATTGGACTGGTGCCAGCAGCGGGCTGAATTCTGATTGGTTGATGGCCCAAAGCAGCTGCTTACAGTGGGGAAGCTATCAAATACTACAGGTAGTGAACCCTCGACCACAGCACACATGTTTGCACACCCGGAGGCTCTGCGTCCATCTCAGGTGGTACATATCAGCGAGAGCTTTCTCGTGAAGCCATGCACACTTGGTGAATCACTACACTACCTGCTAGTAGGACTAGTCCTCTCTCCTGGCATGAGACATTTGTGACTGGCTGACTCATCTATGCCTCTGGTAGGTACCAGCCTCTGGCGAGGCTATGCTGAGAGCAGGGCTGTGCATTGGAGTGGGCTCCTTGGATGCCACCAGAGATAGCGCAGTCTGCAGCGAGCGCCTGGGATTGGTCTGGTCAAGATCAGCCTGCAGGCAGGACAGCCATATGTAGAAAAGCACTCCAGTGCTGACACACAATTCATTGAAATGCCGGTGTCCTCATCTTGCCACAGTCATAGTCAGCTTTCTCACTGAGGTCCATAAAGTTTGCACGGGAAGATGCTATCTTGACACGGAACAGGCATCCTACAAGGCTGATGTGTTGGCAGAGCGCATACCTCTGGGGATGGCACTGCCTGCGGTATGACATCTTCGCTGCATGTGAAGACCTCCCTGCTCAGGATGATCGCTGCGCGCTGCGCGTGTCCGGCAAATGCATCCCGCTGCAGTAACAGAGCTGGATTCAGCACGCCTTTCTAGCACCGTCCTCTCGACAAGCAGGGCTGCCGGATCAGACAATATCTTAGCCGCCTCCCCATGAGCCTAGCACGCACATCGCAGGGATCTTTGAGGAACTACAACATTTTGAGGCCGAATCAGCATGGGGGAGGCACCTCTGGAGATGGCTCCATAGCGCTCAAAGGATTGTCCTGGACTGAGAATTCGCCGAGCATCTGGTAGGACTTCTCAGGGACACTGCCGTAGGGCGCCGCAGACAGAGCAGGCAGGTTCTCCTTGCCCATGTGCACGGACGCCTGCCTGGCCTGCTGCGCCAGCTCAGCGGCAGCACTGGCGCCTGTGGTCGCGCTGGATAGAGGGATAAAATGACCCAAGTCTGCCTCCGCTGCTGCGCGCTGCGCACTTGCCTGTCCTGGCTCAGTGTGCCCTGCCTGTGCACTGCTGCTCATGGGTGAGTGAGATCGCTGCTGGGCGAAAGCGTGCACAGCATGCACCTTGCTGTAGCGCTGCGCGCGCTGGCGCAGGCTCGTCTGAGAAGCTGCTGTGGCTTGCGGGGCTGCCCTGCTCGAGGGAGCACTGCCTGATGGCTGGTCCAGATTTGCCTTGTCACTGTCCACTGAATAAATCCTGCTGATGCCCTTGACGGCCTCTACTGGGCTGAACAGCTGGAGCGCTGTGCCTCCTGGCCTGCCAGCCTGGGATGCTGAGGTATCCGTCCTACTCCCACCTATCTTGCCCGTTGCGGATGCTGTGCCGTTGTGCTCCTGGACAGGCTTCTGTGCACTGCTGAGTCCCTCTTCCTCAGGAAAGGTGAGCTGCTCTGGCGCCGCATCTGCATGGAGCCCTGTTGCATGCTGGCCAGACATCATGAGGGTCACGTCTGCCTTGGCATGCACAGCCGGTGGCCTGAAGAGGACGCATGTGTCAGGCTCGTCTGGCGCCCTGCTGGCAGCATGTGTTTGCGCAGAGTCAGCATCTGCCTCCGCACACATATTAGCTACGCCGTCTGCCAGGCTTATGGGACTGTGCACACCAGAAGAGGCGGCACTCTCTGCGACGCTAGCCACTGCCTGAGACTCTATGCTGGCTGCTTCCTGCTGCGTTGCCCTGCTGCTGCCATCTGCACCAAATCCTCTGGGTGTCTTTGCCTGAGCCTCTTCGCCTGCCTTGCGCTCATGTGCAAAGCGGCTGAAGGAGTGCGCGGACCCGGACTGCCCATACTTGCTGCCCAGATTTTCTAGAGCAGGTTGGAGGTCTAGACCTGGCTCTGTCTCGAGCCGGGGTGCCTGAAAAGGAGCCTGCCCGGCGCTGCTGCTGATGTCTGCTGACTCAATGCTGCTAGAAGACGCTGCAGCGCCCAAGATGCACACCAGCGCCTGCCCAATGCTCCCAGCCTGCCCAGTGGCTGCCCGGCCAGGCAGGTGCTGCAACAGGTCAGCAATCTTTTAGCCCTCTCACTAGATGCCTAGCATGCAGCCTGCTGCACACAAAGTCTGCAAGACCCCAATCAAGGCGGCTCTGGATAACACCTCACCTAAGCCTTACAAATCCTCCAAAGAACTACTGTGATTACCGCGGCTGTCCAAGTAGCCGGATGTCCAGGCTGTGCCATAAGAGACTGACCTGCAGCGCCTCTTCTCTATGGCGCTCAATGGAGCGCTGCGTGCTGCTGGCGGGCAGGTGGAAGCGCGGCAGGTTCAGACTTGGCGTGCTGAAGCGCCCCGGCGTGGCGCCTGATGCGCATGGGGAGCTGAGGCTGGGCGCGGGGCTGGGCAGCGGGCTGCCCATGGACGCCTCTGTAGCCGCATACAGCTGCCGGAGGGTGGCCTGCGCACCAAGCCTCATGCATGATGCTCATCTCTGTTGCGACAGCAGAGCAGATTGAATGATTTTGCCTCCTACTCTGAGACAGGTATTGCCCAGTGAGCTTCAGCACAGATGCTGTGGCACCAACCCTGACTTCAGAAAGCTCCAAGCCCCATCAGAATGCTGCAGATTGCCACTGTGCAAGCACATTGCTGGTAGCCTGTAGAAAGGTCCTCACGAGTGGTACTTGGCTTTGCGATCCACTACATGAGACGGGACGCACCTGGACGTCTTCGTCAAAGCAGTCCCAGTACCACTGCTTGAAGAATGCAAAGGACACCTTCTTCCGCATGATGCATGTCCTCACAGTGCTCCTCACGAAATCCCTGTCCTCAAGCACCTGCCGCCACCTGCACAGCAGCGTCCACGTCAGATCCTGTTCTGGCCCTGTCACACAGATTAAGGTCTTAACCCCTGATATGCAGGCTGCCTTGTGAAGCAGCATTCTGAAGGTAGCTGCTTTCAGGCATGCACTCCTGTAAGCTTACAGCAGTGCATGCAAGACTGAGCATTGATAAGTGAGACCTCCTCAGGTTGCAGATGACGGCATGACACCACCATATCGTGAGGCCAGCAGGCTGACCATGCAGCACGGCTTGTGACACACAATGTATTGACTGAGCTTGCGAGAACGTACTTGTCAAGAGCGGCCTGCAGGCGCCTGTGCCTCCTGCGCAGAATGAGCGCCCTGAGCGCGGCCCTTCTCTCTCGCGCCGCTGCGGTGCTTGAGCGCCATGTGAGGAAGGCGGTGCTCTGCAGGGCTGCAGCCCTTCTGGCATAAACCTTGTACAGGATGTCACGGTGCTGCTGCTGCTCCTGCACAGCATCATGTCCCGATCAGTGATGGTACCAGATGAGTCACGAAGGCGCCCAGAGTCACGACAGCGCCCAGAGACGACACGGGCAAGGATAGCAAACCCAGTGCTGGAGTCGACCGGATGGGTGGTACCATACCTCCCCGTAAAAGACCTCATTGCCACACAACACGCAAGGCCACTTCTGTCCAGGCTTCATGCGCTGGAGGAAGATTTCATCCACCTTATATTTTACCTTATGTCTCATACCGTGCAACACTCTGACCAAGATGCCGACAGAGCACGACCGATCCCGTATCTGCCACATGGGCGCCACGTGGAATAAACATTAAATAAACGTTGGGAAGACACATTCAGACCTGATAATGTAAGCAGGTCTGCTCTTAGATGAGCATGCTGGGAGTGATGTGGCACCTCTCTGCAGCCCATTTACATGACATTGTTGGAGGGGGCAGGAGCCAGTGCCAGTAACATCACGGCACGTAGCGAGGAGCGCACCTGGCAGTGAGAGCGCCAGCTCGCCAGCACGCCCAGCGCCAGGGCAGCAGCGGGCGTCTGGGGCAGGCGCCGGGCAGTGGGCACAGCGCACATGTTATCCAGCATGATGAGGGCAGCCACCTTCTGCAGGCGTTGCCTACCCTCTGTGCGCTCCTCAACAGCCCTCCTCCAGCCCTGTATGAGCAGTGAGAGCACTCAGAATCCTGGAATTCTGACAAAGCGTGTAGCCCCGCAGGACGAGGCCATGGAACTTCTCACACCTGGTCAGTCATACGCAGGCATCCAAATGTGGATGACACCCAAGGGTGGTGAGCTTGAACAGGAGCAAGCTTATATGATTGTATAATATGTATATAGGATCAAGCTCATGTACATTCTATGCAGAAATATATGCTGCTCACCAGGAAGCTGATGTGCGTGCAGTTCTCTGCAAGGCGCTTGGCAACCGCGTCGCCATGGGCGCTCGCCACCTGGCGCCGCTCGCACATGCGCTCAGCATGAGCAGCCCAGCTGCCGAAGAAGCCATGCAAGTCCTTGCGCATTCGGCGCTGCTGAAGCTTGTCTGCGGCGCTGCGTCGCTGCTTGGCCTGCTGAGCAATTTCTCCCCAGGCCTGCAAGACCTGCATGGCAGAGCGGCTCTCAAGAAGCTGCCAAACAAGCAGGATGCACACAGTCTCTACCCTTTGATTGGCAGAAACACAACACGCGCAAGCCTATAATTATCAACTGAAACACTGATATGACTAACAACCTGAAACGCAGTATAGGAGACTGCTGTCTTCGTGCCACTGTGCAACATTGCCATATCAGCAGCAAACCTTTGATCTGCCGTACTGTTTTCTATCAGCATAAATCCGCCGGTGCACTGCATACCTGAGATTGGCGGCGGACCGCCAGCTCGGCCCTGGCCTGCTGAAGCAGCTCTCGGGAGCGCTTCTCGCTGTCAACGTGGTCGCGCCACATGTACAAAGACTGCGCCATGCGCACGTCATCTCCTGCAGCCCTCAGCCGCTCGGCCTTGCGGCGCACCATTGCCATGCTGGAGGCCTTGCCGTGCCACATCAGCAGCGCATTGTGCATCCGCGTGGCAGCCATGCGCCTGTGTGGAACGATGCCCAGCCTCACAGAGCAGCGCACTGTCGGGTTCCAGCATGCACCCCAAGCATGAAGAGACCCACCTGGCTAGAATGGATGCATTACTGCCGAAAACACGGGCCTGAACCTATCAAACTTGTGGATCATGGAGAGCATGCAGGCTCAGTGGATTGGGTAGAAGACTTGCCTGATGGCGTGCAGGCAGAGCTGCCTCTGAGCGCTCTTTGCCTTGGCGTGCAGCTGCCATGCGCAGAGCACAGCTACCTGCCTTGCGCGAGCCAGGCGCCTGACCGCTGCTTGCAGGCTCTGGCGCTTAGCTTCTCTCTCGGCAGCAGCTTCCTGGCAGCGCTCGCGCCATGCATGGAGAGCCGCTACCATCTTCCTCTTGCAGAGCTGAATGACTAGCTCTTGAACAGCCTCCTGGATGGACACCAAACCGCCTTCAGCAAAAGTGTAGGAAGGTTATGCCCCAAGTGTCATGTGTGGCCCTGCAAAGCAACATCGCCAACTTGTGTTGCACTGCATATAAATTAGTGGAAGGGCATTCACCCTCTGCATCCTGCATGCTGCCGCGGCTTCTTGCCAGCCGCAGAGGGTGCCGCGCAGAAGCTGCACCCCCTTCCTGTCCACCATTCCCTGGAGCTGCAGCCTGAAAAGCCACCGGCTCTGCACATCGCTCCGCCAGGCGGCCATGGCCGTCCGCAAGGAGCGTTCCTTGCGCTGCTCTGAGTAGCGCTGTAGCAACCTCCTCGTCCTCTGTGCAGACTCCGCTGCATCCCTCCAGGCTGCCCACGCTGCAGCCAGAATTTGCAGACATCGGAACGGCTCACATGCACAGGACCAGGTAGTCCGCGCATCCTGTTGATGCCATCTTTCAAACGTGCCATGCAGGGTATCCGCACTGGCAACCCTCCACAGCTGATCGTCCTTCTCTCCACGCTGCACCCCTTCAAGGCTGCAAGTTGAAGGTGCAGGCAGGCACAGGCACTGATACCTTCCACATTGCCAGGGTGTGGAGATTTGCAACAATACATGCTATACATAACATTTTTGACAGCAAATTTCGTCATCATGAAGCCCTCTACCACGCACCTTGCATGCTCTGCACATGGCGCAAGCGGGCCTGCTTCCTCTGAGCAAGCACAGTGGCGGCCTCCTCAGCGGCTGCACTGAGTTGTGCTTCCTGCCACAGCCCTGAGAAGGCGGCCTGCAGGAGCGCTGCGCATGCTCTGTGGTGCCGCTCCTCCGCAGCGAGCCTCGCAGCCTGCTTCTGGTGCATCTCCTGGCGCCAGGCAACCAGCGCCAATCTGGTGGCCTTGCGCTCCTGTGCCTCCCTCAGGCTCTCAGCCTGCCAAACACATCATATTTCTCCGGAGGACCATGGAGTCTCTGACCATTAACTTAGTCCACACAAATTCAAGGCATATGAGCAGAATGGCCCTCCTGAGGCTTCCACACTGATGGAGCTCTAAGTACACTAGGTCCAGCAGCGCACTGCATACAGATGCTGCTTTCTGTTGGTATGATGACATGAATGCCCTGTGGAAGGTGAGATGGGCATTGGGCAGGTCACCTTCTGCACAGCAAGGCGTTGCTGGGCTGCGCCCTCGGACCAGAGCGCAAAGCAGACGGCGGTGCGCTGGCGCAAGACGTGGCGGCTGCGCAGGTTCCCCATCTCTTTGCAGCAGTGCCGCACCTCCACGTGCCCCTGCCAGGCCCCTAGCGCTCTCCTCAGAAGGTGTGTCACCCGCCTGCGCGTGCGAGGTACATGATCAGCAGCTATGGATGCCCAGTCAAGCCTGCTTTACTATGGAGCCTGTCATGAGCGATCTCAGGTGTTCACCATCAGGCAACATGGTGCTGTCCAGTCAGAGGCAGAAGAAGATGCCGGTGTAAGCGGCTCATGTACCTCTGCATGAACTGCTCGAGCCGAGCTCTCTGCAGCCTGGCACGCTGCGCCTGCTCCGCCCACTCTGCCAAGGCATCAGCGCAGCGCCGCGCCGCTGCTTGCTCGGCAAAGCGCGCCACAGCGGTCCCCTGCCTTTGCCTGAGCGTGCAGAGGTGGCTCCAGGAGCTGAAACCCTCTGCAAGCTGCCTCCGGGCCCTGCCGGCTGCAGCCACCTCGGCCAGGCGCAGAGAGGCCTCGCTGACCATGGCTGTGCCCTTCCAGGCTGAGAAGAGCGCTCTGAGCAACCGCTGCCTGCTCCTGATCTGCATCTGCAGGAAGAACAGACCTTGGGGTGCTGTGGTACTCTGTTGCAGAGCGCAGGTATGGGCTCTTTCGATAAGTATAAGCTCATACATGTCAAACAGACTTTCCTGTGCTGCCTAGTACCTCGAGGTAAATGCTGCATGAAGAGAACTCAGCACTTTCAGCATGCTCATAGACAGGACAGGTCCCCGCTTCATGCGCAGCAAGGGCTCAGAATAAGGACGCACTGTCAGCGGCAGGTGGGCAGACCATACCTTGGTGATGACTGCAGAATGGTGCTGTCGTACAGTAAGCTTCATGCTTACATGCTCCACCCAAGCATGCCATGATGCCCTGAGCTTTGCTAAAGCCATGCGCTGGATTGCCCCATGCAGCATGGCGCGCTTCTCGCGCTGTGCTTGAACGGCGCTCTGCCAGGCTGCCAGGGCGCGCCTGCAGTAGCGCTCGTTCATGCGGATAAGCTGGCGCACCACGTTTGCTGCCAGCAGGCGCTGACTGCGCGCTGCATCCCTGCACGCATACATACTTCTGGGACGAGGAGGGACTGGTGTCACACCATCATCGTCTGATGTGAGATTTGCCCTTCTTCCTAAAGCACAGTGCGCTGCTCTGCCGTAAAGAAGGGACTGCAGGGCCCTGTTTATTCTGCGCTGTCCATCTCTGCACGTCAGAAAGCAACTCGCATACGGCATGTATGAAGGCTTCTACAGATGTCAGGTGCAAGGGAGGTCAGGTGCAAGGGAGTTACCGCCATGCGAGGAACAGGGACTGCAGCAGCTTGGCGCGCTCCTTGCGCTGCAGCATCTGGACGCCGCAGCCGACGCTGCGCACGAGGCGCTTCTCCGCGTCGGCAGCCCGCGCGCTCTGCTGCTGCGCCATGCTGGCCAGGTCCGACATGTCCTTGTGCAGGGCATTGCGCATCGCCTTGATCTGCAGCAGGCCATGTAGCGTTCAGTGGCCAGCCGAGAACTGAGCATGACCAGCATAACCAGGTCCGACATGTCTTCGTGGAGAGCACTGCGCAGCGCCTTGATCTGCAGTAGGTGCCTTTAAGCTCAGCAAGCCGGCCGCAGCTCTGATTCTGCCAGATCATTTGCGTTGGAAAACTGTAAGGGTAGCCCTTACTTTAGAAGAGCCTGCTAAGCAGCCAGATCAGACACTTACTCTCCTATCGAGCGGTATAGACCAGGCGCAACGTTGTTGTGGGCAGGATGTGCGCATGTGTATGTGCAAGGCACTGGTTCCCAATGCCAAAGGATTTCTGCAAGCCTTGTGGAGTGCTCTAGAAGATCATATAGGCTGATTATCTCATTACTGAATAGGAAGTGCTGGCCTTGATCCTTGGTAGGTATCTACGTACCTGGCCTTCAGCATGGAGCTGGAAGCCCTTGCCCTCTGCTGTGAGCTTCTCTACCTTTGCTTCCAGAGCCTTCGTGACCTGCACGCAGCAATGCATGCTTGATTACATGGATCACACCGATCTGGAACCAGACACAGACATTGTTTGGGGGAGGCACTGTCGCCATGGACAAGTAATCCTGCACTCGCATTCTAGCCTACAGTTGTGTGGGTGCACTCTTGACTTCATTTCTGGCAAATCTGATTGCTGTGATGGCATATGTTGCAGGTGTGCATGCTGAAGAATTGTGCCTTCTTCTCTTTGGCCACGAAGCTGGACCACTGGGTTGTGAAAAGCTCCAGCATCTTCTGAAGATGCGGGTGCTCTGGTCCCTCCAGTCCTGCAAGGTCATAGCTTGGGAGGGTTGGCCACACCATGAGCTTCCGTTGTAATGTGATAATGCTTCGCAAACGGACGCCTCTACGCAAAAGTCAACATGTCTGCACTGGAGGTGCTGTCGACGCTTAAGTCTAAAGGGCGCCAGTGTACCTCCATCTTGTTCGGGATGGGCCTCAAATGCATTGCCTGCTTCCGAAGGCTGAGGCACCAGGCTCTCTGGAGCTCGGGTCCTTCTGAAGCTGAATATTGAGGCCAATGAGTTTGCCATCTCACTGGGTCAGCAGAAGCTGGAGTATGCCAGTGAAAAGTGCTTCCTGCAGGACTGGTCCTGTTTCAGGTGCATCAAGCCTACAGCAGTGTGATCCCAACAATGTGAATGGCTTCATTCAATACATTGCACTTCATAGGTCTGCCGTAGGAGCGAGCCGCCCGCCTGCTATCTGACTGAGAGCCTGCTCAGACACTTTGCAGCTGTGATGATGGGGTTTTGAAAGAATGCAGGGGTATCGATAAAATTGTGACCGTGGCAGACTGGAACATTTACACAGAACATGTTTTGCGGCAGGGGTCACCTCAGAACACTGCAAGTCAGGCCTGACATTGTTGAAGTGGCTGCTCCTGACAGGCCACAGCTGCTTGCACAGGAGTCAGGTGACAGTCCCAGCATCAGGGTTCGGCATCCAAAGACATCTCTCTGATGGGCCTTGGACATGCATTTCTGCACAGACTCATAGCTAAGACTGCATCAAAAGCTCACTGGTCCCGGTTGAAGATCTCTGAGAGGGTTAGCTGTGGTTCACTCGTGCTGGGCACAGCCCTTGGAGCAGCTGGGCTAGTCATATGTGCTCCGTCATCAGCGCTTCTCGATGGCCAGGATACCGATACAGATGGTCCAGAGAAGATAAGAGAGCGCTTTCCGAATGCCTTCTCTCGCAAAGGCGAGGGCTATGGTCAGCAGGAGCCCTACATGGCGTACAACCGTGACGGCCAGAGAGTGCCTTTGGCAGACATCGTGCATCGCATGAAGGTACGGATTTCCAAAATCTACGTCTGTCTCTAATCAAGATTTGCTTGAGCTTATTTTGTCAGGTCAAATCAACCGTTGTGCCAGTGCAGGATGCTGATGTAGTGCTGCTGGGGGAGACCCATGATGACAGCATTGCCCATCAGCTGCAGCTGCAGCTCATGCTTGGAGCACTCAAGCAGCTCAGGAGGTGGGCCGCTAACCCTCTGCATGGGACTCCCCGCAGCATGTGCAGCGTCCATGCATCACATGACAGAAGCACTTATATGGACATGCAGGGCTGGACGGCAATTGACCCTCAGCCTGGAGATGTTCGAAAGGGATGTCCAGGGAGTGATGGACGAGTACCTGGCTGGCAGCATCACTGAGAGGGATTTGAGACAGGTCAGATGCTTGTCGAGCAATCACATGCAGTCATAGTCTTCCCAGAGCTTCAAGCTCTGGCACATGCAGCTCTGTACAGCTGGATTACGTGTGACACTAGCTTAGCAAAGTAGTTCACACGAGCATCACTTGTCTTGCAGGATGCGAGGCCATGGCCAAACTATGACTCAGACTACCGGCCGATGGTGCAAGTTGCTAAGGATGAGGGCCTGCCAGTCATCTGTGCAAATGCTCCCAGGCGCTACGTCAGTCTTGCAGGTAGGATTGCTTCCCTTGGCCACACCTCCCACATCCTGACCAACAATGTCGAATCTAGCTGGGCTCTTTCTGTACATCACGCAAACACAACAGTGCCACTCACCTGTGAAGCCTTGTCCGCGAGGCTGTCATTTATAATCACACACGCAGGGCGTAGTGGCAGGGATGCCCTCGAGCAGCTGTCCCAGGAGTCAAAGCAGTGGCTCCCTCCTCTGCCGTACAGGCAGCCATCTGAGGTATAGTGCAACTGCCAGAAGCTGAGACAGCAATATTTTCCTCTGGTTGCTATGCAAGCAATGGAGTTTTCCTCCCCCCATGACAGGCAATGTGTCTCTTCAGCCTTGTATGATAGGCATCAGAGGTTGTGGGATGGAAGAGGTTGATGTGTGTGTCCTTACCACATTCTGTGCCTGAGAGGGAGTGCTGCTGATGCAGGCCTACATCCACAAGACCAATTGGACCATGCAGCAAGCCAAGGAAGAGCTGGATGCTGCACGGAAGCAGGATCGCGAGCAGAGTGCAGAATCCAACAGCACTGATACAGCTGCAGAGAGCTCTTCAGCAGCCCTGGATGAAGGCCAGTGTCCTGCGTTCAGTGGGGTCAAAGCTGAAGCAGCAGAGATTTCAAGCGCCTCTCTGTCAGCAAAGAGCACCTCATTTGCAGGGCAAGGCTCCCCCTTGCTTGAGGAAGTTGTATCAGCAGCAGCAGACAGCAGCAGGAGCGGGAGGGTGCAGCATGAGAGCCAACCCGCAGGGCCAATTGTGCAGCAGGACAGTGACAGCATACAACTCAAGGCACAGGCAGGTGCCACAGCAGGTGCTGTGGAGCAGCCAGAGCAGGCGGACGCCGCTCCAGCAGATGGGGCAGGGTGTCCTTATATAGGCTTCACAATGAGCAGCAACTTTCTGGACGCCCAGTGCCTTTGGGACGCCACTATGGCATACAGCATCGCCCAGGGTCTGGGCCAGCCTCTCACTCCTCCTGAGCAGAACAGCATTCCTGAGCAGAGCAGCGCCAGCTCAGCGCTTGCTGCTGATGATGCTAGCACTCACTCAAAGGCTGCCCTTGTCAGCAGCAGCTCAGCTGCCGCTGCAGCGCTCGGTCCTCTGGTGCTGCATGTCTGCGGCAAGTTTCACTCGGAGGGGTGGATGGGCATCTACGAGCACATTCATGCGTACCATGCAGCCAATGCGAAGCGCCAAGGGAGCACTGCCAAGCGCCTGGATGTTGTGATTGTGACATTTTTGCCGTCTTCCAGAGACCTTGCCCTGACCTCTGAAGAGTTCAGAGATGAGCGTCTGGCTGCCTATGGGGACTACGTGGTTCTCACAGACTTCAACAGGCCGCGCTCCTTTGAGATTGGGCACCCAGTGTGAATCGCTCCATGCAACAAGAGCCCACACTGCGCATGTGCATTTGTCCGTGGTCCCAGCAAGGGCGAGAGGGTGTATACAGGATACTTGCATGTACATTATGCTATGAGTACTGAAGGCTAGTCGCCAGACAGCATATACGATTGTGTGACCTCTCAACATGTATATGTTGTGCAATCCTGCGACCATGGTTGCACCCAGAGTGTGTCACCTAGAGCTATCCATGTGGCCACAGAATGCTGTCACAGTGTTCCAGATGGTCAAGACATTGGTCTGACATTTACAGCTTACTGAATTGAAAGCTGCCACAAAACACATTTGCCAGGTGATCAGAGGGCTGCTCTTATGCTCACAACACGGACAGTGTGGGTACTGCTTTGACGTCCCAAGTCAATCCTGCATGCAAGGACTCAGCAGGCCTAAATTAAGGAGCTGGACACCACAACATGCAAGGGGCAACGCAAATGCACAATCTCCAGGTCCGGCAGACTTTTGCCTCGAATGCTGTAGAGGCTGGTGCTCATTTGCTGGCTGTGCGCCTCTCAAGCAGCACGCTGAAAGCAGTAAGGCTCATGCCCATGCGGCGGCTGCCCATGTTGCATGTGATCATTCCTCACAGTGTTGAGCCTGGTAAACAGAGCTAGAAGCGGTCCTGGTTTGCATAGGGGCTCTGGTACTCGACATCCCCGCCCCCATACGAGCCAGCGTCAAAACGGTCATACAGCCCGCCTGCAAGTGCAAGCTCAATGAGCTGTGGCATGACAGCGCATATCAGCGTGAAGGTACTGAAGACCCACAGCTCGATGAGCAGGCAAACAACAGCGATGCAGAAAGCCTGGCCAGTCCGAGCAGTGCCGGCGCGACAATGCATGATGGCAGTGAGGCAGAAACGTCAGGGGCACCCGAGTACTTCACCTGCCCCAGCACCACCGCCACGGCCGCCGCGGCTCGAGCCGCCGCCCCTTCCGCCATAACTGCCCTCAAAGCCGCCGGAGGGCGACCCCGAGAACCCGCCCTGCCCTGCTGCCTCGTAGCCGCCCCCTGCATCCTTGTAGCTGTCCCTGTAGCCGCCCCTGCATGTGCGCGGGCAATCACTGAAGATATATTTCGGGCAACCCCGCAGAGCCCAAGGCATCCTTGTTGCTCTTCTTACAGTAGCGCAACAGTACTGCCTGCATCCGAGCACCCACTGTGGTATCATCCTGGCTTTGTCAGGCTTTCTGAAGGTCTTAACCAACAGGCAAAAACAGCGCTGACATTTTCACAACGCTCGGAAATGATCAATTCAAATCAGCCTCGATACGTGTGACGGTCACTCACCCTTGGCCACTGCCGCCAGAGAAGCCGCCTCCGCCTGAGTAGTTGCCCGTGGGCTGGTAGCCGGCGCCGAAGCTGCCGCCGCCTCCCCGGCCGCCCCCGCGCGCGCCGCCATTGCCGTAGTCGTAGCCAGTGCGCCCCGCAAAGCCGCGGCCGCCCCCGCCAAAACCGCCTCGGGCCGGGGCTCCTGCACAGCACACTTGATGCAGTCAGCACCGAGTTGTGACTGCTACAGCATACAGAAGATGGCAATCCTATGGAGGCAGGACTGTAGCTACTACTATGCAATGCCCATGCACGGCATGGAGCCCCCGCATCCAGCAGACATTTCAGCACAGCGGCGTGGCCATATGATCCTGGTCGCCTCACTTGTATCCCTCATGCAGAGGCTGTATGCCTCCCCCTAAGGGTACAGGTACACGCCAGGGTAAGCTGCGCATGCCGATTTTGACGCCAGCAAATTGCAGTAGCAGCATGAAGCGGCAATCAGGGAAGTCAGGCGGAGTGTACACACCATATCCGTCTGCCTTGGGCGCGCCGTAACCTCCTCCTCCTCCGGCTGCCAGCTGTGCCTCTTCCACCTGGCGCCGCCTCTCAGAAGGCCTGATGCCAATCTCGCCGCTACGAGCCCTGTCCACAGCCATTTTCTGCACGTACACAGCTGCTATCTCTAAGTATCTTTGACCCTTTACAGTGGCATCTCACCAGCACACACATCAGGGGTGCAGGGGCAATCTTAAGCAGTTCGACAGCGGTAGTCCTGAGGGCTGCAGGGTGAGCAAAGCGCACCTCGAACTCGGCCATCAGGGTGTCCAGCTTGGTCTCCTTCTCTTTGAGCTCCGTTGTGAGAGCATCCTTCTTGCTGTCGTCGTTCTCAGCAGCAAGCTCCTGCTTTACATCCTCAACAGCAGACTCAAGCGCTGTCTTGGCGTCGAGCTGTTCAGGCGTTAGCCGGAGCTGCAGAACGATGCATGAGATTTAGGACATTTTAAAATCATGCAGGACAGAGCGACTGCAGAGACAGAGTCCAACTAGCCCTCCTTACTCGTGACTCAGCATGATCGCGAGGGGCATGAGCGGTGCTGGACCTGTAGCTTCTCCTTCAGCACTTCCTCTTTCAGGATATCCTCCTCCTTCTTTCCTGCCCTGTTTGCTAGGACAGACTCGCGGGGCTTCGCAGCTCCAAAGGGGTTCTGCAAATGCATCCGCATTGTTACACTCCATCTTGCACGCTACCTGAGCGAGTATAGCAATCGCAGAATGCCATCAACGCACCGATTTGGCAGTAGCTGCTCTCTCAGAAGCTGCACGCTGCGCAGCGGTCTCATCGCGGGGTTTGAGCACAAGCCGACGCCTCTCTCTCACTGGTTCATCTGTCCCGGGGCTAGCCATTCAGATTTCGGAATGCACTCTTTATTTATCAGAATATCCGTCTCTTTCCTTCTCTTATACTATGATGCGCTCTAGAAGCCACTTTCCAGGTGAATTGCAAATGTGCATTTGGCATTTCCCATTGCCTCATTTGCATGTGAGGGTGCCAAATCTGGTTCCTGCTTACTGTCATCTTCGAACGCTTCTGTCTTTCACCGGACAATGTCATATTCCCTTGTTTCTGGTCACCTTTTCAATGCTGTTATTTCTTAGCGCACGAGCTCCCCAAGGGTTGCGACGGATTGGTGTTTGCTTGTGACCATCTTGGAGTATAAAATGTGCACTCTGCCTTAGCGAGCATCTGATGGACATCGACGAGCTGATAGACCTCCAATGGGACTTGAGCGATGCTGCTCCCAAGTCATCAGGTACCTGCGCGTTACATTGAGATTCCTGCAAGCCATGTTGGCTCATGATTTGGTGTAACAGAAGCATACATGCAGGTGCTTCAGATGATGCAAAACGGCCGTTGTCGGAAATTGACTGCAACGTCGACCCTATAGGGGCCCTGAACTCTGGTATGATTGCCCTCGCCCATCCCTCTGGCTGCCAAGGCACTAGAGTCATAACAGAGGATCTTCATAAATCAAGCGTGTGACTGCAGATGTGAAAAGGCAGCGCGTGGCTACATGCAATGATGATGACGAGGGCGATGAGGAGCTCTTGGCCCTCCTGCAAGCTTCCCAGCTCGAAGCCAGAGCTCCTGCTGATGCCCTCCAAGATGGCCTTGGGGCTCTGTGCAGCAAACCAGCAGTCAGTGTTGCCAGGGATCCACCATCAACTGCCAGGCAGCAGGGCACTGTCCTACAGGAGCAACACAGCACCCCTGCTGCAGAAGCATGTACTGTTAGCACATCTGATGAGCCTGCAGGCAAGTCCTGGCATGATGATTGCACGTGCACAGAGCTGTACTTATTTGTTGCTGACTTCTGGGACAGCTCTGAGGTCTCTCTGCACCTGCCTTATGGCGTGCACCCAGACATGTATATTCCCTCAGCACAGGCGAACGGATACCTGCAGGGTTAACCTTAGCGTATGTGCAGAGTGCCTCTCAGCGCTCTGCCCCATGGAAATACAGACAGGCTCTTTGATAATCCTTCCCTCTTGACAGCATCACATGAGGGTCTCTTCCCTGTGCAGGAACATCAGGTACAGGAGGGTCGGCTGCTGAAGCATCAGCAGCGCCTGCAGCAAGCGCGCGCCCGGGGCCACTGCACAGCGCTGCGGGCAATCGACCCGCAGCGCGCCCGGGGCCACTGCACAGCGCTGCGGGCAATCGACCCGCAGCGCGCCCGCGCCCAGGGCCGTTTCGCAGCGCAGCCGACGCTGACGGGCCCTGCATCAGCGTGACGGGAGCGGACGGCGCGCGCGTGTACTGCAGCACGCAGGCGTCCTCGAGCGGACGCGAGCACAGCGCGCGCTTTGTTAGTCACAGGGGCCAGCTCACCCGGGACTCCATTAACATCCTTATGGAGCAGGTCAGGGTCTGGCTATACCCCTCCCTCACTCTGTCAGCAGCCTGTACAAGGCTTTCAGCAGTTGTGACGCTGAGGTTTGCGATTGTGAGAGTTGTGCCGCTGAAGGGACAGGATCCCTACTCCATGAGTATGGTCAGCACAGATTTGCAACCTGCAGCATAGACTTGCATTGCTGCTGTCCTTGCCTCCGACTGGAGCTCACTTTGGAACTATAAGACAAATATTCTGGACGCTTGGTGACTAGGACAGCACACCAGGACTTGGAGACGGTGAGATGGGGAGAAAGGTTTTTATAGAAACATCTGTGGTGGCTTTAACGGCTGTCTGACGTTCTGCAGGTTGAGAAGGCGGCCTTTGAGCGGGCTCTGCTGGCAGGCGAGCCCTCACAGCGCTCAGCTGCAGGGAGTGCCTCAGACGCTGGGCAGCACCAAGATGTGAGTCAGCGTCCGTATCACCTCATTGGCAGAATGGCAGCGGATCTCACGGATATGGATGAGGCTGGCATTCATCAAGATGTGCACAGCTTGTTAGGAAGAGCGGCCTGCACCAGCACTGAGTCAAGAGGCTTTGTTGACAGGGATGGCATTTCCCACAGGGAAAATGGCCTTATACAGGGCTTCCAGCTGGGTTTGGTATTTGCCCCGGGACAGGTGGCTGTGGTGTTTGTGCTCCTGCCACCTACACTCCTGACCCTGCTGACATGCCTCGTCATAGCAATTTAGTAGTGGTTGCTGAATGAAATCATCCGTTGCAGGGCGAGCATCTGTGGGTGGACAAGTACTCTCCGAGGTCATTCCTGGAGCTCTTAGGGGACGAGGAGATCAACAGGGAGGTTGTGAGGTGGCTCAAGCAGTGGGACCGCTGCGTCTTTGGCGACATTAAGGGTCACCCTCACGGGCCGGGCGGGGCCAGGGGCCGGGGCAGAGCCAAGACAGGCAAGCAGGCCCTGGACAGCCGGCCAGAGGAGAGAATCATGCTCATATGCGGAGCTCCAGGTACAGGACCTGTGCCCTGGCGTTGGTATCTTTGATCAGCTCTTTATATCCCCTTGCAGAGCCAGCAAGGCTGTGGAGCAGCCTGGTGCAAGCTGTTGTTGAAGGGCTTCCTCCAACGTAGACACTAGAGAGGGGTATGCCTGCACACACGAGACACAAGGGCAGTGCTTTGAGAGGATACATGATTTGAAGTGCGATGGGTGTCCAAGTTAGGGGCCTCGCTGCAGCTTTGGAATTGTCCCCATGTGAGGTGTGCGTTTACCTGTGTAGGAGCTGTGAGATCTTTGTGCACATGCCACAATTGAAGATGTCACACGGTGGCATGCAGGGCTGGGTAAGACAACCCTGGCGCATGTTGTGGCGAGGCATTGTGGGTACCGGCCCCTGGAGATCAACGCCAGTGACGACAGGACAGCGACCACCCTCGTGAGCCGCATCAACGACGCGGTGCAGATGCAGGCCGTCATCGGGGCGGCGCGGCCCAACTGTGTCATCATAGACGAGATTGACGGGGCTGCAGGTCCGCGCTCATGTGACACTGCTGTAAGACTGCTCCCGTGCGCAGGCGTGAGCACATGATGACTATCTCTCACCCAGCTGCAGCATCCTGTGACATTCACACGCCTCAACTATCGTCAGCGGCAGTAATCCTTTGCCTTACAATTTCCAGCTGATGTGCGAAAAACGGGCTGGAGTCTCGCGCGCGAGACAAAGAGTCTTCTGCGACAGACACGTACCGGCTCTGTTTCCTGCCGTATCGTGCGTCTAGAGGCAAGATGCCGTACACTATGGTAGCACAGGAGGCTGTATGAGTAGCTCAGCTTGGGTCCAGTAACAGTGCAACAGTTTTGAGCATACCTGTGGCTGACATGAGCAGTGGAAAATACTCAGGAGGAGCGGAGGGCCGGAGCGCTATCAGCGCGCTGCTCAAGCTGCTCAGCGCCGGCAGCAGGAGCAGGGACGAAGCCGAGAACGAAAGTCCCGACAGCGCGGATGCCGAGCCCTCCGGGAGCCGCCAGAACAGGAAGGGCGGCAGCGGCTCTAAGCCCCTCATGCGCCCCCTGATCGCCATCTGCAACGATCTATACGCACCGGCGCTGCGGCCGCTGCGAGCTGTTGCGAAAGTGGTCCACTTCAAGAAACCCTCTGTGAGTACCCCTTCACTTTGAGGGTGTTGTGTATTGTAGTGTAGCCTGGCACCATGTACTCGATGCCTAGCTCTGGGTCTCTTAGACCTCCGTACTGTGTGGAGGTGCCCCACCAGGCAACCTGAAGCCACAATTGCAGCTCGTGTGGCATATTTAGTGTAATCCCTGACAAGAATGAGCAGACATGCAGCAGAGCTGAATTGGGCAAGACGGCTTCGCTGTGATCTTGTCCGGGTGCTGGACTTAGCAGATTGACTCTGAGGTGCTGGGTCTGCGTGTGCAGGTAGATCGCATCTGCAGCCGCCTCAAGCACATCTGCGGTGCTGAAGGCATCACTGTGAATCGTCAGGTATACTTTACATGCAGGGTCTTGCCCGACCCAGGGATCATATACAAGCCTCTGAGTGCCTAGGCATAACTACACACAAGTAGATTCCCTGAGCAGCTTTCTGAGTTGAATTATTCAAGGTGTGCTTCTGCCAGCACAAAGCAGAATACATGCGGTGCTGTTGTGGCAAGCATTGACAAGCTCTGTTATTGCAGGCACTGATCATGCTGTGCGACAAAACAGAGCAGGACCTGAGGTCATGCCTCAACACTCTCCAGTTCCTGGCCAAGCGCAAGAAGCTGATTTGCAGCACTGACCTGACAGGGCTCCAGTGCGGGCAGAAGGACATCAGCAAGTCGGCCTTCCAGATGTGGCAGCAGCTCTTTCTGGACAAGGTGCATGCCACAGCCCAAAAGTGTGTGTATAAGCAGCATTCTTCAGAAGTCACAAGCTTGACCAGCCGCTATCCTTTGCCAGAGGCATGTAATTGGCCATACTGCCAAAGTTGCAATCACCCTGCTCGCTAAATGCCAACCTTATGTAGCAACCACCAGCTATACTGAACGCTGGTGGGCGGTTTCGTTGGAGGCGTGCAGCAGCTGACAGGTCACAGCACTGCAGGGCACCGCAGCCGCCGCCGGGTCGTCCTCCGGAGGCAAGGCGCTGGACGCGCAGCGCTACGATGCTGTGGCCGACTTCGGCGACCACGAGCTCGTCGCCAGCGGCCTGCACGAGAACTTCCACTCGGCGCGCTACCTCGACACGCACATGGCGCGCACCGCCAGCATCCTGGGCCACCTGGCGGACGGAGACTGCCTCACAGCGCGCATGCAGCGGCGCTCGGACTACGCGCTGCTGAAATTTGCGCCGGCGCACACCCTCAGTATCCGCGCCATCGTGGCCGGCCCCTCCAGGTGATCAGTCGCGGATGCCTCACCTGTCAGGCCCTCAGCTCGTGCAGCATATGCTCACATGATGGTTCATACCAGGATGGGACCTCGCTCACCCAGCAATACCCTGCACTGCTCAGGTGTCAGCATGATGCTACCATGACTTCAAGAAGATGCCTACGGCTTTCTGAATTCGTGCGTCACATAGGATATGCTTTTGTGCCTGCAATTTGAGAGAAGCTGGATGTCTCGAGAGCCAATGCAGACCATCCTGACTGCTTCTGCTGAGGCCTGAGCGCGTGATTGCAGGACGCTCATCGAGTGGCCAAGGGCGCACGGGGATGCCCACCGGCGCAGCGTGATTCAGAAGGCGCTCCTGCACAGCTGGCTCATGGACGTCACCCCGGCTGTCTACACTGCAATGAACCCCGGAGTTGCTGTACAGGTGCAGTGCTTCGTTCAATCCTTTACCTTGAAGGAGGTGCGGCTGCTTTGCACGGTCCTGCTCTCTGAACTCGGATTCCCTACAAGCTTTAGATACTTTGAGGCGATAAGCCCCTCAAGGTTGCTATGTATAGCAGTGTGCTCTGCGCTGCAGGAGGTGCTGCCAACACTGCTGACAGTGGTAGGACAGCATGTGAGGCCGGTAGCGCCGCATCTGTTCACGCTGGCAGAGCGCGCCATCATGCAGCGCATGACAGAGCTGCTGCTGGATCACGGCGCCTCGCTGGCGCTGACTGGACAGGATGCTGTGCCCGTTGAGGGCATGCCCGACATCACCCTCCTATCGCCACCTGTCCACCGCCTTGTCCTGTTCAAGGCGAGAAACCTTCCTCCAAGCCCCTCACTGCAGGCCGCTGCATGCATGCTGTGGGCCAGCATGCATTTGGCTGTTGTTCAACTGTGGAGTGAGAGGGTCTGTGAGGAGAGCCGCCAGTCTGAGAGACCCGTACATGCTGAGTTCTGCGTTACCTGCATCAGTGGCCAACTTTGCTGGAATCCCGCACCATACATAGACCAAAGACAGTGTGGCAACCCTGCAGGGCATCAAGCGGGAGTGCAAGGCTTTGCCGCTGACTGTGCGCCAGATGGTGGTACAGCAGGTACAGCTGGAAGCCATCAAGCGCCGAGAAACGGTGGGGTTTAGTTCAATTGCCCCTCCTGCATGCATACATTCCCCAAGCATTGCCTCAGACCTCTGACAGTAATCCTGAGTGTGCCAATTGCTATGACAGAGCTATATTGACAATTCCAGCAACCCGGGACATTTTGCCCAATGCCTCATCAGGGAGGCGCACGTGATATCAAATGCTGGCTAACCTTTGATGGGATGAAGTTGACACAATAAGGTGCAGTGGTGGGACAGCGGCCCCTGATGCAGCACTGACAGATGCTTGCCTCACAGCTGCTGGGGCCGGCTCATGAGGGCCCTGTAGCAATGGATACAGAGGAGGAGGCGGCGCCCGCACTGGATGCGTCAGCCAGTCAACCTGCCGAGCAGGGCAGCCGCCGCCCTGTCTCCGCAGAGAAAACGTTCCTGCTCACAGTGGCCCAACGCGCCAAGGAAGCTGCGGCCGCAGGTGAGAGTGTCTCTTGAGCACCACTGATGTTAGAACACTGAAGCGTCATGCTGATAGACGACGCTGTTCTGCAGCCTGTCGTCGGACTGGAGCCGTCTGAGATATCTGCTCACATCCCACCATGTACTGCAAGAGCTGGTCTATGCATCAATTTTCACACGGACCTGTTATCTTACCTCCATGGAGCTTCTGAGGCTGAGTCTGCTGATGCGGAACCTGCAAAGACCAAGGGTGGCATGGCTGGCCGACCCTGATGGGAGAGTTCAGCCAGATGTAGGGTGGCAATCTGCGTGCAGGTGCCAAGAAGGGCGGCGGGAAGCAGAAGCTGAGCTGGCTGGACACGCTGCGGCACAAGAGCGAGCAGTCCAAGCAGCGCAGGAAGCCCGAGGCGACCCCCAGCCAGATTGCAGGTATAAATCTTTTCACCATTCTGAGCGGCCAATCGCATGGTGTCTGTCATCTCTGTCACCCCTGGCCAGGCATGTCTGTGGTGGTGCCTGTCAGCATACATACTCTGTGACCACCTCATGGCTCTGCGAGTCAGTGTAAGTAGACCAGCCGCCTGAAGAAATACTTTCACAGACGCAGTGCTTACTGACTTTGTGAACATGAGGGGATCTGATGGCTTGAGCATGACAACAAGCACTGAGCACAGTTGAGAGCATGTCAACGATCATGCTCAACACAGACGCATGTGGGTATGTGCCGCAGGAGGGCATGTTGCCCCTGCTGTGCGGTACAAGTTCCATGAGGGGTACACGAATGCTGTGAAGCGGCCGCTCAAGATCAGGGATCTGCTTTAGTATCTTTATCAGCCTGATGTAGCTGCAAGATGAAGACAATCTCAGTCTGACCTGGTCCACACCCTGTGGCCAGACAAAGGTGCACTTTCAGCATTGGCAGCGAGGCCTTTCAGCATTTGCAGCAAGGCAGCGCGGACACAAGGTCCTTTTTCAATAGGCAGAGCAATGCATTGCAGACGTTGACTGTCCTCGGAGGCTGACTGGGACGCAGATTTGATTCTAGGAGTAAAATGCACTACAGGCACTGACAAGAGAGGTCTGCATGCTCCACAACTGCACAAAGTGGGTGAGAAAGTTCATGTGATTACATACCGCCAGATATTACTGGCACAGCGCGCACAGGCATCACTCATAGATGGCAATGCCATCATGGCACCCCTACATGCATGCTTGCAAGAACAAGATCCCAAAGCTGTGTTCACCAAAGCACATATGTGCACTGTCACACTTATGAGATATACCTAATCGAACTTGATCATGATGAGGCTTGCATGTCATGCGCATGTCATGTATATATAGTGCTCGGCATAAGTACTCCTCCACTAGTATTCTGCACAGATGCACACTGCAGGCTCATCTAGCTCATTGTATTGGCTGCAACAAACGTAATGGGTGCCAAGACTATCGGTTCAATTGTATATGGGGGAAGGAATACTGGTCTATCCAAGCTACACTCAAAATCACCTCGACATTGCTCTTCTCCTGAATCTCCATGAGTGAATGCCACACATTGTCCTCCCATCCCTGACAGGAATGAAGAGTCATACTCTGCAGCTCTGGAAGCTGGCCAGCATCTGTAAAGCACTGGAGGTCTGCAGGGCCTAAAGATCTTCCAGACACCATGATGTACCTGATTACCAAAAGGCTTGCTGGTAAAAGAGGGGGAAGCTGCCCATTGCGCGGGGGAAACTGCCGATAGTCCAAGACAAGATCCAGAGTCCGCAGGGCTGACATTGCAGGCAGGAAACCATACAAGTCGTCCGGAATCAGGCTGTCTGGAAGCTGACAGTGCAGGCTGGTCAGGCCGTGCAGGCTGCTGACCGGAAAGGTATCTCGCAGCGTGTGAGTAGCTGTCATCTCCTTGCATCTAAGTGCCAAGTCTTCAAGGGAGGCTGGCAGCGAGAGGGTACCCTCAATTATCCAGCACTCTTCCAGGGTGAGACTGCGTAGTTCAGGGCAGTGCACAGTCAGGTCTCTTGCACCAAGACCCAGCACGTACAGGCTCTTCAGCCCGGGAAGGCTCAGAGTATATGATCCAAGCCTCTTATCAAGGCACTTATGCAAATTGATCTTGAGACTGGTCAGGTTTGTGAGCTGTGTGAGCACATCCAGCCTTATTGCCTTGCGTGCTCCATCCAAGATGACGACCAGCTCCGTCAACCTCCCTGACATGGAGGACCAGAAGTCGTCCTGGATGCGACGATGGTCGGCGCTGAGTCTCAGGAGCTTGGCTGCCACATCTGCACACATAAGTATGTAAGGTACGCGGTGCTGCTAGCTTTTGCTTTCTCACAGGAGCAGTGGGGCATGCTTGTAGTTCCTGCTCTTGGCGGAGCTCCGACCCAGTGCATGCAATACTTTCCTGTAACATACTTCGGATACTGGCAATCAGGAATTTCATTGCATAGGCGCGCAACAGAGCATCCTGAAAAGGCAGCCATCGTACCACACCATGCATTGTGATGTGAAGACCCACACCTGATCCAATAGTCAGATCCAGCGTGGTCCCTGACAGGCTAGCGCTCAGCTTTGGCAACTGTAACACAAGCCAAGAGGCTGCTTCTCCAGTGTCACATATCCATGGTTCATAGCAAAAGCGGCCGTCTTCGCTGCGAGCCACGGATATCACATCACTCCATGGCGTGCCGCAGATGAGGTGCGTGAATCCCGGTAGTCTTCTGGTGAGCCACCTGCACGCAGCTGTGTCTCATAGGTAATACATGATGCGACCTTAAGAAGTGTCAAGTAGCCATACATGGAAGCTGCATGGGACCCACCAAAGGTCGTGCAGGGTGCGCTGAATACAAGAAATCAAGCAAGGCCTTGCAAGAGACTCACCTCATGATGTCTTCCTTGCTGTCAAAGTGGTCCCTCAGCCTCAGGTCTGCCAGGATGTCACAAGTGCCCCATAGTCCCTCCGTTGACATTGGATTGCTGAGAAGAGCATGCAAGTCTTTGCCAACAAGCTCCAATGAGCACTTGTCCTTGAAGCTGAGAGGGCGAACGATGTTTCCCAGGATGTCCTGAGTCAGAGAGGACCATGTGGCTGGTCGGTCGCTGGCCTCCTGTGTCCTCGCATGTTCAGCCATATCGGCAGAGTGTACGCTAGCCTCCATGAGGCTTTTGGTTTGTGACACCTTGTTCTATCTCTAGGCCATTCACGCTGTGCCAGGTGACATGGCCTGCCCAGACCTCGGGCTGCCCGACTCGGCAAGGCTCTGTGCCCGGACAGCAGTATCGCCTGTAAATTACACTGCATGCACTCTGGTGGGTGCAGCAACCAAGTGGTAATGCGATTCGTCAGATGCTGAGCGCTGTATCCACACCTGCTGGGATAGGTCAGGCTCTTCTGACAAACCTCAGCACATATGATCAGCGGAGGTTGCAGCATGCTGCTGCAGCAAGCATGGATGGCATAAAGACAGAGGCCATTTGGTATGACGGTTTACAGTCCATGCTCTGCAGAGGCTGCCAGCCTCAGTGATAGGATGCATTCATGTAGTAGTTTTGCCTGAAGGGGCTCAAGGGATAAAGCTTTCACGGGCTCAACTGGCAAAAGTTTCCACACTCAGTGGGCCAGAAGCGACGCGAAGTCCACACTCTTGAGGGCCTTGTATCCCAACAGCATTACATACTTCAGCACACAATCAGTGCACAAAATTGAGGGCGCTGGCATTTGCAATATGATGCCAGCCCTTGTGACGGCGATAGGAGGCTCTAAGTTCACTCAATCTTCTCACGCCTATTGCTTGCTTCTATTGCTGGTGCAGCCTAGCCATACATCCGTCCATTCTGGGTACACCACATCTGCTCTGCTTGGTGCGGATGGCCTCATCAGCCATGCAGGCACCTGATGATTGGTCTGAACTGCTTAGCGAGGAGACACTGTGATGTCCTTGTCGTCAGCCAAGAGAGTGCCTGCCTGGAGCTCCCTGAATGCCCTGAATGGCCAGCCAGCGCCCTGCATTACACAGCGGCCCCAATCAATTGTGCTCCTGATCTGCACACTGGCCGCTCGAGGACTGTCGTATGCATACAATGCACCTAGGCTGCAGTCTCGCCAGCACATGATACACCAATATACAAGTAATTGCAAAAGCCGTGGGTCCTTCTAGATAAATATGCAATTGAAGGCATCAATCCCAACCTAAGGTTTCCAGCTTCGTGCTGCGTATGCTCTGCAAGCTGCACTCACTGTTCCGTATCTGAGTGAACGGCAGGATCAGTCACCTGGAAGGCCATCTTGAGTGCCATTGGGACGTCGATGATGATCTCCTTGTCTCTGGGCTTCGACTCCTTCTTGGAGGCAATGAGGTAGTCACGGCCCACATAGCCAATCCACCCAGCAATGTACAGGAAGCCCACGGTGGGGATCTGCACATGGACACACATAGCAGTGAGTCAAAACATCCATGTCAGAATACAGCATGGACACCACGTCAGCATTAATAACACTTGCAGGACACCGTGCCATGCTGTGCAAGCAGCGTGCAGCAAGAATGTCCTCATATGCGTCCGGCCTGATCAACATGTAGCGGCCATGCAGCAATCAGACTTGGAGGTAGACGCGGCGTGTGCATGTGTGCATGGCCACTGATCACCAGTCACAGGTAAAATACATCAGCAGCCATGCACGCATGCACATGCGCAGCACATAGCGTTTGCCAGGGCGCGTACCAGGGTCTCGCCGGCGTGGCCATATCTGAGGGCCAGTCCGGGGTCTGAGATGAGGTGTGGGAGCCCGTCTGTTCCGCAGAGCAGGCCGGCGTCGCCGTAGTTCTTGAACCGCTTCTCTGTGCGCTCCATGGTGGCCTTGAGCGCCAGAGCAGGCGCGCTACCCTCCTCGTACTGCGCAGCCACATCAGGTAAGTCATCAAAACGGTCTGCAAGAGGCGCGCATTGCATGCAAGAGGGCTATGCAGCCATGACAGGTGAGTCAGGAGATCTGTTCAAGGCTCGTTTACATGCGCCCGCCAATGACGGGCCACATGCCGCCGTCCCTTGTCGCAACCGGGGTTCACTCGGTGGTCAATGCTTGGGTAAACAAGAGATGAATGTCGTATGCCAGACAGCAGTGCACTGCACAGGTGACGCTGCAGGGTGCACAGCAGACAGGCACAGGTCATGTCTGAAAATGCAGGCATCAGGAGCCATCTGTGACATTGGTGCCATCAGGCCGGCGCTCACCTTCTTCAACCGCTTCTCCAGAGCCTTCAGCTCGTTCTTCTGGCGCTTGGCGAATCCCTTGCTCTCGCTGCATGGGGTAAGGCCAGAGATGTCAGCCTTGGCAGCTTCTACTGATCCGAAGGCGAGGGCAGCAGCCAGGGCTGCGGCTGCCACAGCCTTTCCGATAGGTGCACGCTCCTCAGCTGAGCATGACGCAGCGCGGGCCACGTTCCTGCGGGCGACTGGGACAGCGCGCAGAGGCTTGATAGAGCCTCTGAAAGCAACCTCTTGCTGGGGAGCCTGCATGACAAAGTTACATACGTTCACGGCCTGTTGAAGATAAGTAACTGTGCTTCTGAACAACAGTCACATTCAAGAGAGCTCCTTGAGCCGGAACAACCCTGCATCTGTATCTGGCCATCACACGGCTCGCTGGGCGCACCTTGGCACCCAGGCGGGTGGTCATGCAAGACGTCGCTGCCATCGCGGTTCTCTGAGTCCTCTGTGGGCCTGCCTAGGCGTCTATGTGCGTCGCAAAGCTGCTCTTACCGCTCAAGCCCGAGCTTATCGTCTAGCGGATTCGCTGGTCGCAGACGCTGTTCCCTGCTCAAATCTGGGGTGAATGCGATGTATAAACCCTGAGGGCTGTGCCTTCACCGACAGTCTTGTGCTACTGCAGCTGAGACAACTGTGCTTCTTCTTCCCTGTCTGTTGAACAAATATCGATAGAGGAGTCATCGATGCGAGCTTGATGCTGCAAGGCCATCAAAGCAGGATCTAGTGAGGAGGGATCGTTTGCTTTCGAGAGCTATGTGAGAGGCAGCAGGGGATGTCAAAGTTGCTGAAGGTATAGCAATTTTATCAACACATGAGCTGTAGTACAAAGCCTGTCTGTAAGGATCACTGCGACAGGCTCTTGCATGTACTGAGATGGCAACTGCTGGCTCTGCAGGGCATCAACACTGCTGGCCTTAACTTTCGTCTAGTTGATGCAAAGGAGCAGGTTGTGGGTCGCTTAGCAAGCCAGCTCTCAAGGATCCTGCAGGTATGTGTACTACACATGCATGGCAGTGGCCTGACACTGATGGCCCCGCGCTTCCCTGACTGATTGATGTTAAACAGGCTGCAAGCCAGAGGCTTAGAGCTCTGATTTGCAGGGGAAGGACAAGCCCACTTATGCCCCGGAGAGGGATCAGGGCGATGTTGTAATAGTGAAGAATGCCCGCCATGTTGAATTCACAGGGAAGAAATGGGATCAGAAGCTTTACAGATGGCACACCGGGTGAGCCCTCTCTTACAGCCTCTTCCTGGGAAGGATGCCTGAGATTCAGGCAGCAATTTAGAGCATGCGCATTCACAACGTTTGGCAGGAGCAGGCAAGCACCAGTTGTATGGGGCTTCATCCTCCTGTTTCTGTGCAGGTTTCCTGGAGGCCTCAAAGAGCGCCCAGCAAAGCTGGAGCATGCCAAGGATCCCACATCAGTGCTGCGCAGGGCGGTGTACGGCATGCTGCCTAAGAACAAGCTCAGAAAGGTACAGCATCTTCATGAGTGCGCTATTGCTTTTTGATCAGCGATGTCCGGTGCTGAATCAACATGTCTCACTGAGCGTGCGCTTCATGTGTGGACCACAGATCTGTATATCATGGTGAAGGAGCGCCTCATCTCCATCAAGACAGCACGAGTGTTGAGATGCGTGCACCATGTACCTACTGCATGAAGCAGGACCGCTTTGGTGGTTGAAGGGTGCCATGCGCTTGTCCAGGAGAGAGCCAGGAAGCTGAGGATCTTCCCTGATGAAGAGCACCCGTTCGCACAGCACCCGCAGCTGGTGCCCTGGGAGATGGCCCCACACAGGAGGCGCGTGAAGGAGCCCCTGTTTGAGCTGCCCGAGGGGTTCGAGCCTCTCAACAGCACGGCCTACAGGAAGCGCTTCGAGCACATGCTGCAGCCCGAAGCAATGGCCGAAGTGGTGAAGCAGAGCGACGCTGTCATCCCTGCTGCAGAGCCAGCGCAGAGCGCATAGGGAGCTGTATCAGCCGCCGGTTTTCCGCAATAAAGTACTAGTCTTTCTTGTTGGGCGCCCCTTACAGTTGTACCTCTGGCATGTTGCACCTCCTGCGGCATTAACGCAGATCCCTTGAAGTGTGTAGTCAATAAGGTATTTTTCAGGCGGCTAAAATTTTGGCTGGAGTCTGCACACTTGCATTGTAACTGCACAGTGACACTGCCTGATCAGTCGGCCATGCCTCAGCGGAACATTGCGGCCAGCAAACCTGGAGAGCAGCTGCAGGCACTCCTCCTGCTGTTCCTCGATGACATGATGTAAAAGCCTCCCCATCGATGAAAGTATTCCTCCTACTCCTTGCTTCGCACAAGGTCATAGGGTTGTGGGCAGTGCCCAGTGGTCTAATTGGGCTGCCCATGCTTTGCGTGGCAGGTTGCCGAAAGCTTCAAGGTTATGGCAATGTGATCCGCACAACACATCTGCTTCTGCAAAACAATATGATGAGTGAGATAGGAGTTGACGAATTTGATCCCAAGCTGCTTTCCTCGATCTTTCTGCTCACGGAAGGCCGGGATGTAGCGAGGCTCAGGCTTGTGTGTAAAGGATGGCAGCACAACATCGACGACTCGCAGGTGTGTATCTCACCAACATACAGTTTCCACTGCATATTTCGCGCCTTTGCACCTTAATATGCAAGCTTTGGCATTGTTGCGCAGATCCCGAAGGAGCTGTTCAAGAAGACTTGGGGGATCACAGAGACGTTGGGAGAGCCAAGGAAGACCGCCATGTATCTTGTAAGATCTCGTTCTGTGTATTGACTAGCACAGAACACTCGCAATGGCCACAGGTCGCCCAGCTTGGCTAGGTTTTCTGCCACATAGAAACTCGGTGCTTGCGCAGGCAGCAGCACCAACGAACTTCGTTCTGCAGCACAAGTGTCGGAGATGGGAGTCTCTCATCAGCGTAGCAGTACAGTATCTCGCTGACACCACAGCAATCAGAGTTCTGAACAATCTGACCACTGACCACTCCCTACGATCAAGGGAGTATGTATATGTACCAGGTGGGACCTCCTACCTACCGATATATGCTTTGGCAGCTTATCCCCGCATGCCCAGCGCTGCAGCATGTCTTGTGTCTAAGCAGGCTCACTCTCTGTGTGCAGTACCCAAGGAGCACATTGCGGGGAGAGCAGCACGCTTTACGTATGACAGCATTGTGGACAGAGATTTGATTGTACTAGCAGACGATGTGGCATCCCTGCCGGAACCTCCAAAGCAGAGCCAGAAGAGTCAGGAGGAGCGCGCTGCAGATGCCATTCAGAAGATGAGCAACCTGCTCGGGAAAAGTGAGCTTCCCTTAACAGCGCTGCTTCTCTAGCATGAGCTTGTTCAGTACTCTCAAGTCCCTTCCAGGCTTGTCAAAAATTCCCAGGCTCCTTCAAGGCTTCTGTACATGGCCTCAGTTCTCATTTGAGTGCCCAAATGTTGCTTACTGCCTGCACAAAACTGTGCAAACTTCTGTCTCTGCAATGCACGTCAACCAGAGCATTCCCGGACAGAGCAGGACTTTGCACCATCTGAGCAATGCAGACGTCCTTTCTGGCAGGGTTGCAGGCTTGCATGCTTTCCATGCAGGCCACTTGACGCGGCTGTTTGCACTGCAAGGTCTGCGCATCGACGAAAGCACGGCCATGTACTACCTCAAGGAGTCCGGTGGCGACCTAAAGAGGGCTGTCCGGATGTATGGTAAGCGTTTACTGCCACCAATCTTGACTGTGGAGGCTCCCACGTCTTAAGACTCATACTAACATTGTATGTGTCTTATGTGCCCTCATGATCTGGGCATCTTCCGATGCTAAGGTGTACATGGTTGTGCAGAGGCAGACAAGACATGGGAGCGCAGACCATAGGGTGCTGCTAGAAGTGAGAATTGCTATCGCCTTGAGGTGTTGTTGGTCAACAGGTTGCAGCATTGATGTTGCGGGGGTATTGAATCATATCATATGATAGATCTTGTATCATATAGGCCTCATGCAATTATGATTGTGCATTTTGCCGGCACACGTCTCTGTACATGTATTTTTTACTTTCTGCACCAAGTCTTTGTGCAAGATGACGCAATGTGTCGCGGTCAGTCCGGCTGTAATTCCATTGCCCAAGTCACCAAGGGTATCTGCACATGGTGTCAGCACGCAGCTGCAGGTTGGAATGGTAATTGTTAATGCAACCACAGACCCTGTACATGTAAATTTATTAGCCCCTTGAAGCGCAATCTGTTTACTTTGTCCTTCACTTTGAGAATGGTCAGAACGCCTACAAGCGCCCAAGCCTTGTAAAGCTGTAGCGAGCTTGTCAGTCTTGCAACTCGTGATCCCTGATCCTTGCATGCGGATGGCTAGCAATTGCTTGGCCTGCACAAATCCTTGTCCATTTGGATGATAGCTATATAGTCGTCACAACCATACTTATCCCATTTTACCTTCAAGCTTCAGCGTCTATGTGATCTATTGTACAGGCAGTGGGAGGCTACACTCATCACATGTAGCCCTTTGTCTGCTGGCAATGACATCTTTCACACACACAGACAGCAGCATCAGAGAAACTCTCTGTCAGGGTACAGCGTGGGTGCTATCAGCATCCAGCAGTACATCGCCACAGTCACCCACTGAGTCACAAACTTGACCCACACCGAGAACCAGCCCACATCGATCAGATCCTTCTCCTCCGCCCCTGTGCCCCAGCCTGCACACCCCATGCAAGCCTCAGCCATCGCTGCAGATGCACCACCCGCACATGAGATAGCAACACCCATGCCAATACAGCACATATGCGCCCCTGATCTGTCAAAATTCACACGATGCAGCCTCAAGACAGGCCTGTCGCAATCACTCTTAGTTTGAAGGCCACGACCTACAGCACAACACGCTCTACCTGGCATCCCACTGGGCCAGGACATTGCAATGCACTGAGCAGCAGCGGAGATACACCTGTCATGAGCATGGCCAGGTACATGCTGGCCAGCGCAAACACAAAGTGGAAGAAGGAGTAGTTGTAGGTGACGGGGGTCATGTCCTCCGCCGCCTTGCTGGCGGCCTCGGCCTCGTCCGCTGTGCGCGCTGCCCGGCTCATGCCCGGCGCAGGCGCCCCGTCCAGTCCCGCTGATGTTCCCTCATCCTGCAAGGAAGAACCGCATTAAGGGACCAGCAAGACCTGCCCACTCATTCCAAAGCAAACAGACACATGGCCAGAGACCGTCTGCTGCATCTGTTGTAACAGATGGAGCAGAAAGAGCAAGAGCAGGTGCTAGATGGTTTTGCAACATTGACATTTACTTTAGCATGTAGCAAATGCAATGTGCTTTGTCCATCTCTTGCAGCAAATTCAAGCACACCCCTGGTGCTGATCCATCGGCTGGCTCTCAGTGTAAGCCAGAACATGTCACCAGCTCTTACACCAGGTTGGGTGAACCCCTTCTGCACCGCCCATCTGAGCATGTTACATCCCAGTGCGAAGAGCTTTTCCAACCTGGAAGCCAAGCTTGCGTCATATCTTGGCTTGCATGTGAAGAACAGATAGGCAGCAGTGTACCTTGACATAGCTCCTGCCGGTCTCCTCATCCAACAAGGGCTGGTCCGCAGCATCTGCCTCAGCAGATGCAAAGCGGAAGAGCGCTGTGTTGGAGCCAGCCCTCAGCGCAGAGTAGACCACAGATATCAGCGCCAGCAGCATGCCTGCACATGGAACACACCTGTTGCTGCTGCACCGTCAGTGTGTGCAGCTGGTCCTTCCGTGCATGCAGACGGGCAACCATATGCAGAGATAGGAAGCAGATGCTACCCTAACACTGGGCTTGCAGGAAAGTAATATGATGGACTGCGGACCATGCAAAAGTGCAGACTGTGCATCAAGTGCACAACGAGCAGCAGCATTGGACAGATAGCTTCACAAGAGGGGAGCAATGCCTTTGCAGCACTGACTGCCTGCAGTTAGCCTCTGGCCTGCCTGAAAACCAATAGTAAAGTGCTTCACAGCTTGTCACATCTGTATGACAAACATGCTGCGCGCTGCTCAGGCAAGCATCTCAGCTCACTGAGGTTATGTACGGGAAGCGCAGCACTCACCAGTGGCCAGTGTGGTTGCGGAAGCTGCGTTGATGCGCTGCCCCAGGCCATTGCAGATGTAGTTGTGCGGCTCGGACACCAGAGCCGAGTAGCATAGGTAGGTGCAGTAGAGGGTGAAGATGGCTGATGGGAACAAGCTGCCGTTCCTTGCCTGCACTCAAGATCAACCTGATACAGGGCTGGCTATATGTGCTGGCTCCTTATTTTGAATCATGCCTGACAAGATCCACTCCTCAAGCACGAAATGCAGTATCGCTGTATGCCTGGAGCTGCCTACACTGTCACCCTCACAAGCATAGAAAACCCCATAAAGGCTCTGTTGCAGACAGTCGTGCACTTTGGGGGTCTCATGCCTCATGCGGGTGACAGCATATGCAGCAAGCTTTCCAACTCATTAGGATGGACAATCTTTTTGAGCGGTAGCCTAGACTAACCAGGCTGGGCGTCATGGAGACGCCTGTCATGGCAAGGCCGAGGATGAGGGTGAAGGTGATCATGGTGACGTTGAAGGAGCAGTCGCCCGCGCCACTGGGGTTGAAGAAGTAGAACAGGACTCCCGCGAGGCCCAGGGAGCCTAGGTAGGCACCTCCTGTCACGCTCAGCAGCGCCCAGAGAAACCTGCACGCAGGTCATGTCTCACCTTGAGTCAGCACTTTGGTCTACCTCTGGCATGGCTGATGGTGTACACTGTCATTTGCAGTGTCACAGTCCATGTAGTACCAAATCCAAGCCATGCATGTTGACAGCTTCTGTATAATGCCAGACCAGCTACTGCCATACAAGGGCTTCACCAACCCAACCATACAGGCCACTACGGAATGCATGTTAGTGTGCCTTTGTGAGCAATACGTTCCCGCAGGTGACTCAGTATACATGGCACATGTGAGAAGCACACCTGTCATCCTCCTTGTCCACCCAGGCATCGTTCCAGTTGGTCACAAAGTCCAGCAGCATGAGCATCTGCACGAAGAGGAAGCAGGCAGAGCCCACGCGCGCCACCCAGCCTGCACGACAGCAGCGCCTATCAAGCAGCGCGCCATGGTACCTAGCATCCTACCTACATCTCATTATGTTTCCTTGTACACTGTCTCTTCAGAGTAGGCACAGGCCTGGACCGCGTAACAGCGCCCCAGCTATGTAGTGATATAATGCTGGACAATAGTGCCACAACCCTTGAGATGAATGCTGTGGTAGTCGTAGCAAGGGCAGATAGACTTGATGAAAGGCCGCTAGTTTGGCACTGACATGCATGCTGATCAGAGCAGTAGCATGCTGAGTGCCTGACGGGCCAGGCTGCTGTAAGCTTGGAATGAGGCGCACCATAGCCATTGACGAAGCTGACGGGGAAGAAGAAGGGCAGGACGTTGAAGAGGACCCAGAGGGCCACCTTGACAAACCACCCCCCGTGCTGCAGGTACTGGTCGCGCTTGTCGCTCTTGTACTTGACGCCCACCATTGCAAGTGCCATCAGCCCAAAGAAAAGCTGCATGTCACTGATGCAGTCAAGTAAAGGAAGGGGACATGTTAGGGCAATGTGCCTCCCGCTGCACTGAGAGTTGCTTGAGGCCAAGCAGGCTCAGACACTACGGGGGAGGCTCGGCAGCTAATGGCTGCAAGACTAGATGCATTCAACGCTGCTTTCAGGGGTCCCAGTTATGGCAAGACACAAGGGGGTTCATTCTCCTGGTATTGGCATGGCACTGGCATGAGCAAAGCTCCAGCTGACTGGTGAGGCGTGCTGCTTACAAAATTGCCCATGCTGACGCGATACACCGCCTGCTGGCCATACCAGCGCTCGCTGGGCTCGCCTGTGCCCGTTGCATAGTGTATAATCCCTGCAGCACCCGGAACTGCTCATGCACTTATGTCACCCTGTCACTCAGGTCACCATGTCACAAAGCTCGCACAATATCTGTGAACAGGGCTGTGAATTGCGGCGTCACTTGGAGCATCACAGTGTCACTGAGAACCCAGCTGGCGAAAATGTGCCTCAAGAAGCGCGGTGAGATGAAGTGCTTCTAAAGTGTACGGGAGCTGGAACTGCAAGACTTGCGCTTGGGAATGCCGTGTCTCGATGGGTCTGGCTCGTGTACATAAGGAAAGACTGTCATCAGGCGGCAAAGAGCGTGCGCACATGGTATCTTGTCGATGAGAGGCTTGGCAAAGTCACGGAGCACCCAGGCCAGGACCATGGCTAGGGTGAATAGAACGCAGTACGCCAGGCGCGCGGACTTGCGCATGACCTCTCTGCTGGCAAAGCTGCAAGCATGGCAGGCGCATGTGGCTGCACAGCTCGCGAGAGCCGTTCCTGTAGGTGGCAAGAGCAAGAGCAGTCAGAACTTGGCTACACGGGAGATTGTAAGAAACAATTTCCACAGGGCCACGCACTTCCGCCAAGTATTCCTGAAGAGATCTGCTGAAGGTCCCTGAGCGTTCTCTCTGGCAGGGCCTTCCGATGATGCATAGGTAAGCCCTTATGTTGGGCCTAGAGCTATTCTTTATCGTGCAGGATGGGATGACTTGATGCTCACCAACCCAGCTGAAGACGAACATTGTATGTCGTCCGTATGCAGTCTAGAGTCCAGGCCCAGCTGGGCCCTCTTTGTCGGATACTATCAAAGACGAACGAGGGCAGCAACCCCAGGGAGGGCTTCGCACTGCTTTACGCGAAAGTGGCACTGATATGGGAGTTCTGATTCCTCTTGAGCGCCACGAAATTGCTCAGACACTTCGCAACATGTCTGATGCCATCGCTCGCTGCACGTGCCAGTGATGAGTAGACTCAGGCTCATGAAATGAGCACAGATGCCAAATCGCTGCGATACTTGCAGGAGCGTAGCACAATACCATCCTTTAAGTACATTGAGGCAGCTGGGCTTCTGTCATGCAATTACATTGATCGCGCCTTGCTACCTTCTGCACGCTTAACGCTGGTAGTCCTCACGCAAGCCATCTAGGTAGCACTGCTCAGTCACAAATCGTGCAAAGCTTCGCACATGCCAGCATGAATGTCCTTCGCGCCGAGACAATGACGCTGTGAGCAACATGACCATCAAGTTCGTCCTGCTTGTCAACAAGCAAGGCCAGACAAGGCTGGCCAAGTACACGGACCAGAGCTTGTCTGTCGAAGAGAGGCGAGCCTTGGAAGGCGAAATCGTGCGGAAATGCCTCGCACGGTCAGAGAAGCAGGTGAGCACCTGCACTCCTCTCCTCAATGCCTCATGTGCTGGCAAGCATTCATGGCATGCTTGGCACAGATGTCACAATAGTGGCAAGGTGCTGAACGCCCTCCCTGGTCTTGCAGTGTTCTTTCACAGAGCACAGGAACATGAAGGTTGTGTACCGGCGATATGCATCCCTCTTCTTCCTCGTGGGTATCGATGATGAAGAGGTGAGTGTGATCAGCAGCCACACTCCCCTCATCAAGTCCAACTGAAGCTGTCAGCACTCTGTTACTGACTTCAGCCTCTGCTCACCTCTCTGTCATTGGGCTGTGAGCATCCCAGTGCTTTCAGACTTTGAGAGGGCGTTCGCCATGAGCAGAATGAGCTGGCAACACTTGACTCATTCATGCCCTGCTGGATGAATGATGTAGCACGTGGCCAAATGGAGGGATTGTTCATGTGCAGAACGAGCTGGCAATTCTGGAGTTCATTCATTGCCTGGTAGAGACGCTGGATAGATACTTCAGCAATGTCTGTGAGCTGGATCTCATGTTCAGCCTTGAGCAGGTGAGCATGCACTATTCCAGGTGCAGGATGTCACCCTGGTGGGGCCTCACATCTGTGACACCAATCTAATCAGCCAACAAAAGACTCTATGCATAGAAGACTTTGACAGGACTCTGATCACTGCAAAACAAGAATTGTCCCATGGCTGGTTCCTGCAGGCGCATGACAGCTTCTGTGTGAGTGTCCATATGAAGCAGCATCTCATACAGTGCCTGTGGTTCGACAAGAGGTGTCCCTTGCTGCTTCCTGCAGGCGTTTTGCTGTGTGAATGTTCATATGTAGCAGCATCTCATACCATGCCTGTGGTGCAACAGGCTCACTTCATCGTGGACGAGATGCTCATGAACGGGAGCATCGTGGAGACAAACAAGCAGAACATTCTGGCGCCCATTCAGCTCCTAGAGAAGGCTTCCTGAGGGGTCCATCATGCTCAGTGCCCTGCCAGTGCATTTACTTTTGGGGCAGAAAGAAGTACCCCAATGCTTCTTGTTGAAACCACAGCTGGGGCATGTCACCATGAGACGTATAGAGGAGGACTCTCACTCAGTCAGAGTGTCTTTGGGAGGCTGCACCTGCCCTGTAAGCTCGCGCACAAACTTTGAAAGAAATTTCTTAAGTGGTCCCATAAGCGTGTGCAGCTTTGACAAGACCTGTTGACAGCCATTGTTGATCAGATCAGATTACAACTAAGTACACTTTATCATACGAAGGTTGAGAGAGTGTGACAGTAATATTACATCAGAGGGCAGCTATAACAGGAGGCCTCCTGCAAAAAGAGGTGTGCGTGTGCTCCTGCCTATGGGCCATCTACACAGCAATGGTACTATCTCTAGCGATGGAACGAACGCAACAAGAGTTTGCGCAGAGAGAGAGAAACTTTACATCTTCATCAGAGCATGTGGATCCACTGTGCTGGCTGCAACTGCTTTGACTGGTCAATGCCATGTCCGATATGTCCATTCCCGATAGGTGTGGGCAGCCTTTTTCTATGGACAATCCCATTGAACACTGCGATACGTTTGCAGCCGTAACAGTAGAAGTAGATCTCGTCAGTGTGCTTTTGCGCAGCGCCATGAGCATGTATTAGGCAGCGCAACTCTGAGGCAGAGTGTGATACAATGCAATCCTGAGGCACTGAGCAGTTGTCGGCAGCGACATGGCAGAAGGCCAGCCACTTCTGATCCTCTTTGGGTCGCAGACTGGGAATGCTCAGGTGCGTTCATGAGCATCATTGCATCTGTCCATACTGGTCTGGATGGACATGTGCATTCCTTGACGGATAGGCGAATGCCTGGTACTTACATCGGATACATACCACTGATATAACAAATTTATGATGCAGGATGTCGCTGAGAGGATTGCTCGAGAGGCAAGAGCTAGACACTACTCGCCAAGGGTGCAACCCATGGATGCATACGATGTCCATTTGCTTCCAGAGGAGGCAGCGGTGGTCTTCGTGACGTCCACTACAGGACAGGTTAGCGTCTATCCGTTTCTGACCTCGCAGGTTTATTCTGAACACTGAATCGTTAGAGCTTCCAGCAACGCCAAAGCGCTCTTCATTGCAGCATGCACAACAGCTCAGGGCTGTCACATGTCGCCCTGACCTATCCTTCGCACATGCAGGGAGAGCTGCCAAGCAACATGCGTGCCTTCTGGCGCTTCCTCCTGCGCAAGAATTTGCCCGCTGACTCCTTGTCCGGCGTGAGCTTTGCAGCATTTGGACTCGGGGATTCAGGTGAGATGATCCCACACATACCCAGATGCTGCTACCAGGCCACACCTCAGACGTGTAAGGATGGCGGCGATGATGTCCTACTTGATCTTATCTGAGACAGTCCTTGCCCGGCGCATGGCATGCCATGTGCTGTCAGGATGAGGGCTCTTGTTGAGAAGAATGCCTGAGCCGCCACCTTTGAGGTCATATACATATATACACCTTCCTGCTAGGAATGTGTTTCATGCTGTCATGACGAGATCCAGCTTGATACCCCAAGCATTAGGCCACGTACAAGAGGGATGAGCCCTGCAATACCAGGTCTACCCATAATACAAGTCTGCAGCTGCCCATGAGCGTCCATGCTATACCTTGTCATGGTGTGCTGCGGCAACTCAGCTCCTGGAGCAGAGCTAGAGTACGCAGTCCTGACCTTGCAAGGTGTGCCATCGGTGCAGGATACCTGCACTACAATGTGGTGGCCAAGAAGCTGGCGAGGCGCCTGCAGGCGCTGGGAGCCTCCCCCTGCACAGAGCTGGGCCTCGGGGATGACCAGCACCCTCAGGGCTATGAGGCAGCACTGGACCCCTGGCTCTCCTCTCTGTGGAGCGCTCTGCGCTCCAAGCGACCCCTGCCACCTGGCTCATCCGAGGTGCGGCCACCATATGGAGTGCTGCACACCTTTTCTCAAGCTCTGACGCATGCGCCGCTGTGCTGGGCCTCCAGTCTGCATGGCTTGCCGCTCTTTATCCTTTCATGCTCATGTGGCCCTTGCCATCCTCTAGAATGCAGGCGTGCTGGAAAATTGTCTGGCTGAACGTGACAGACTGCAGGCTGCCTTACAGCAGGAAGGCGAGTGAGCCGAGAGGAGTACATGGGTAGTTTCAGGACAGGGCTCAGCTTGATTGGGAGGTGCCAAGGCTCTTCCTAAAGCTTTCCTAGATGGCAGGTCCTTCAGAATTTCTGCGTGCCTTGCAGCCGGCCCCAGGGGACACTGCAACACTGCTCCATCCCAAGTACCAGGTGAGCAGCTGCGAGGCACACCTCAACAATGGTGGAAGCCCTGCGCTGCCAGCATCAGGGCTGGAGCATGCAGTCGCTGCTGCCAGGGCCTTCAACCAGGTCGAAGCAGCAGCCTCAGGCTTCTCTGGCAGGTCTGATGACAGTGCACAGGGTGAGCGCTCCCACGTCTATGCTCACCCTTTGCTGGATGCACAAAGCCCTATCAGCCAGAACATGCCTAGATCTACCCTAGGGATCCTACATCTCACCGCACAAGTGCAAGAGAATGTAATTCACTGCAACTCAGTCGCCTTATACCCATGCTACGTAAAGAGAAGAGCAAGCCAGCAGGGCTGATGCAGGACTGCAGGAGCCTCCTCTTGCCCCATGGCAGCATTCCATGCTTACCACAGCACATAAATATCAAGGGTGCTGTCATGAGCGGCTACGTGGATGCCCCGACTATGGATGATGGCAATCCTACATGGCATCAGTGCCAGAAAGACTGCCATGCTTGTCACATGCCATCAACACTATGAGTGTGCTGTCACAGCCTGCTGCGTGGATGTGCAGGCTTCGGCCCGTGGCAGCCCTACATGGCGCCAGTGCTGAAGAACGAGCGGGTGACAGCCGAGGACCACTTCCAGGACACCCGGCACATCGAGCTCAGCTTGGAAGACTCCGGGATGACCCATGAGCCTGGAGCGCTCCTGGCAGTGTTCCCACAGCAGGACCCCAGGGCAGTTGCTGCCTTCTGCAAGGTCGCTAAGCTGGACCCTGATGCATGGATCAGAGTGGCGCCAGCAGAAAGCCTGAGGAATGGCCACAGCTCAAGCATGCAGGTGAGCTGCGCAGCTTTGCCTTCTTAAGATTTCCATTTGGTGCCGTCCCCTGTGTAGGCTGCCCGGCTCCCAAAGATAGTGCTGTTCTTACCTCCTCACTTTGGCTGAACTGGAAGAAACTTGCACAGTGCCTTACCTTTTCGGTTCCCTATCGGGATCACTTTCAGCTTGGGTGGGACTGACATGTCCATCCCAGCAGTGTTCCTTTTGTACAACGTCTTTGGAGCAGACTGTCAGCGGATGCACATGTGCGGTGCAGGCAAGGGTGGGCGATGTGGTGGCAGGGGTGCTGGACGTATCTGGAGCCTCGCCCCGGCGCTTCTTTTTCGAGGTGCTGCGCCAGTTCAGCGCAGATCCTGTGGAGGTTGATCGGCTCACCTATTTTGCCTCCCCAGACGGCCGCGAGGCCCTTGCGCAGTACAACCAGCGAGAAGGTGTGTAACCAGCTTCTTTGCTGTGGTGACTGTTGCCTGCACCTCCCCTGCAGGTGCGCAACCGTACAAAGGCATACATCTCAGCAGATGAGAGAGTTGCTGCAGGTCAGCAGTGCGATCCGGCCTTGTCTTGTAGGGATCCCCAATCTGTTGCAGGATATGACATCAGGGCTTTCTGGACATGCACTCTACCTCCTGCTTGCCTTGGATTGAATCCAAAGCGCGTCAGGCAGTGCAAGCAGCTGCAGGGCGCACAGGCCTGCTCATGGTCCTGCTGGCTGCAGGGCGCACTGTCCTGGAGGCCCTTGAAGACTTTACCAGCGCGCGGGTGCCCCTGCAGTGGCTGCTGCAGGTTGTACCCCGCCTGCAGCCGCGCTACTTCTCAATAGCGTCCTCTCTGGCAGCGCACCCTGGGCAGGTCCACATCCTGGCGGCTCTGGTGGACTACCAGACCCCCCACCGCAGGCACAAGCAGGGGGTCTGCAGCGCCTGGCTGGCCGGGCTCCAGCCTGGAAAACCAGATGCAAGGGTAAGTGTCTGAGACAGCCAGTTCATGCCCTTGGCACATCTCTCTCCTGCATGGAGCATTGGAGGTGCCCTGCCACCATGGCCGTGCAGCGTCTGCTGGAAATCCAAGACGGGCTGCTTTCCTACCAGAGCTTCAGACGTTCCTTCAGTATGCGGTCGTGAGGCAATACTATAAGGTCTTGGCCATACTGTGAGGTGACCTTTGCAGAGAACCATACATATTTGACCAGTGACCTGTGCTGAGACCATAGCCATCGCATGCAGGTGCCTGTGTGGGTAGAGCCAGGCGTCATGCGGCTCCCAGCAGAGAGCGCTTCAATGATCATGGTAGGTCCAGGCACAGGAGTGGCCCCCTTCCGGGCAATGCTGGAACAGAGGGCCGTCCAACAGAGCCAAGGTAGGCGCCCAGCTTTCATCTCACACCTGCTTCCAGCTTAAATGGGGAGTATGCCCTGACCTGTCATATAATAGAGCAGGGACAACTCCCATACAGTTCCGGCTGACTCCATGCTGCCACAACTTGAGAGCACCACCGATGTCAGCTTTGGAAGGTGATGTGCTCAGTCCATGGCTGTTTCTATGTGTGAGGCGCATGATAACCAGAGTACCATACAGCTGCTGCTTTCCAGGGCATGCTGTGGCGCCAAGCTACCTCTACTTTGGGAGCCGCAACCGGCAGAAGGACTACTACTATGGCGCCTTCTGGGAGCAGTGTCAGGAGAGCGGTGTGCTTGCTCAAGAGGGCGGGTTGGTGACAGCGTTCTCCAGGGACCAGCCCAAGAAAGTCTATGTGCAGCACAGGATACGAGAGAACGCTGCCACGCTCTGGGCTGCTCTTCAGCAGGTGAGACGTGCTCATTGCTCTGGCCTTGCCTGTGAAGGTCATGGTCCTGACTTTGCAGTTGTCTCGTGAAAGTCAGCAATGACCGTGCAGCAGATCTGTGGCAGGCTTGAATCTGCCTGGTGCTACCCGATGCTCTGAATGTGTGTCTCAGCATGATGAGCCCACTCCCTCGGGCCCAAGATCAGCCTGGTATGGCCGGAGACAGGGGATAGCACCTGATTTCCAGCGCAAGATGTTGTCATCCCGGCTCAGCTTCGGCAGACCTACTTTAGAGCCTCACTCTCGGTGGCATGTTGCTCATGTGGGACTTGCTGCAGGGCGCTGTGGTGTTCGTATGCGGATCAGCAAGCAAGATGCCGCAAGATGTGCTGCAAGCGCTGCAGCAGGTCCTGAGGCAGGAGGCAGGCATGACGGCAGAGGACGCTGCTGCTTATTTGAAGAGGCTAGAGCTGACAGGCCGATACATTACAGAAGCATGGTCATGAGCACAGCAGGATGTCTAGAGTGTCTGCTGCAGCGCACCTGATCCACGGACTGGAAAGCGCGTAATGAATGAACAAATGAATGAATGAATGCAGGATGCTTTTGCCAGATTCTCAAGATGGCACCACATTCACACATCTGCAGCCAGTCCACTTCAATGAAAGTAAATCCAAGATGATCACACGTCTGTGCCAGCAGCTTATTTGCTTGTAAAGACATCCCTGTTCGAAGTTGCACAGAGGTTCTGTCAGTCTTTTAGCGTAGAAATTCTACCTGCACTCTCCTGATATGCACTGCTACCTTGGCCTATCCTATCAAAATCTACACAATTTGCACGCTTGTCACAGCCCAGGAGGTCTGAGCTGCGACGGCAAGCTTGACGCCAGCCAGTCAACATCCACTGGAAGACTCACTAGTGACTTCAGAGGCTCCTGCATCTTGGCCTGCAACAAGCAGAGGCAGCGTTGGATGCTGTGCAGAGTTGATCATCAAAGCCCAGTATGCCACTTGGATGACGCACTTTGCTGTATCTCCTTGCCTGGGAGCGGGCTCCAGTTTTACCCGAACACCCAAGCAGGACATTGGCGCTCATTAAGGGCAGCACCTGCTTGAAGATCCCATCACTAATCCCTCTGAGGACGTGATAAGCGCCCAAACACGCTCAAGAGCAGTGCAAGATGACGCAAGGAGTCCATCGCCTCTTCCAAGGATTTCATCAGGGGTGCATCTTACCTGGGCAGACCAGGTGGACCACCAGGGTCCTCCGCCAACCTCCACAGCGCCTTGCTTGCTGGTGAGGTCGATGAATGCCTGCGGCTGCCTGGACCCATTGGCATCTCGCCGCCATACCCTCACCCTTACCTGCTCAGGCACAGCTGCTTCATGCCAGGACCCATCTGAAACAAGAGCTTCCAACAGAAGCAGGCCTGAGTGCTTTGAGGGCAACACGCGACTGCAGAGGCAAAAGGCCAGCAATGGTCAGAACATTGCCTGCTGTGGAAAAGCATTGTGAGCTAGTGTAAAACCCCTTAGAACGCTGAGTGTCCCCACATTTAGCACAAAATCCAGCAAGGATTCTGCATGCATAAGGAGATGCAACGCTGCAGTGAAATGCTGAGCGGGGCAGGATGCTGCGCGGTGGCACACCTTGCCGAAGAAGGAGTCTCTGCAGTAGACGTCCAGACCCCTGTCAGCTGTTGGTGCGCGCAGGGGGGTCCCGGGTGAGTCACATGTTGCCTCTACTAGTCCCTCATAGTCTTCATTCCTTGCCCACACCCTCCAGCTGCCCCATGGCTCTACATCCCACTGCACAATCAGTAGAGGCTTCTTAAGACTGTTTGCTTCTTTGCTGTGCAAGCAGATGGCATGCATGTCAATAGGGTTCAGTGGCGTGCTATGGATCACATGCAATACACCCTTAAGACTCACATGCAGGTGTGCACTGCATCCCAGAACCTGCGACTGCTCGCATCTCATCTGTTTCCTCAGATCATGTATTCGCAAGCTCTCATCATAACCTATCTTGCATCGGCCTTGCAGATCGAAGATAGCAGGGTGACAATTTCCGTGGCAGAGAAGCTGCTTGCTGAGAGGGCTTGCCTGAACCTCGCCATTCCAGGGGACCATCTCAATGAACTGGCCGTGCCAGTGGATCCCAATCATGCCCACATCCTCCTCCACCCCGGGCAGCTGCAGGATGCCTCTTCTTGCCCCTGGACATGCACCGAGGCTCAGCCACATTTGGCAATTTGCATGCATCATGCATGCTCGGGCCGCTCACAGCAACAGCTGTGGTGCAGCTTTCTTCAACATGTGACATGAGGTAGAACCCTCGCCTAAGCCCCTCTTGTTGGGATGGCAACCCCTCATGTGTGCATGCCAGGAGGGAGGACATCACAGCTGCTGAGCCTGCTCCAATGCATAATGTCAAATGAGGTTTCTGTCGCTGCTAGCATGGAAATCACCCACGGCAGTTAGGCTGGCATCTGGCTCATTCTCAAAGGAGCTGCTGACAATCCACCACCACTTCTTGGGAAATCCTGCGCCCCAGTTCTTCTCGGCATATGCCAGCGCATCCTTAAAGTCGTACCTCTTGCCTCCCCAATCGATTGACCCTGTGGCTGTGCCCTTGGCCATGAGGACCTGGTCACCAACAGTCAAATCAAATCATATTACATCTCTTCCAGCCACACCAGGCTGATCAGATATTTGAGCCTCACTTGATAGATTCAGCCTTCCAAGCACACGTTGATCTCACATCATATCATGGCAGGCGCAAGAGGACATATGCGGATGCCTGGAGGCATGGCATGTATGCATGGCAACTTTGCGCAATGTGTGCGCATTTATTTGCATGGCCACAACATGTGGCCATCCAGGTCGTTTTGCCAGCCTGATTTGAGCGTAGAATCGACCAGAGTGCCAATACTTGTGACAGAAAACAAGGACTGCCTAACCCACTTGCCAGAGAATGTAAGGATGGTACTCGAGGGGGCAGGGGAGTCTTTTCTGCACGGCCATGATGTGACGAAGAAGGACAAGCACCTGCCAGTGAGGCTCAAAGACTGGCAGGGAAGCCAGCCAGCCGGCCGTGGCAGCCTGCTTGCCCGACCGGGGCCCCCAGCCGTCCTGGGGATCTATGCGAAACGCCCAGTCCGCTGACTGGACGGTTGAGGGCAGGTCACCCGAGGCTCCAGCACCCTCCGCAATGATGTGCCCTGTACAGCACTTGCACTTCATTGCTGTGGAGGTATGCTTTGAGGAGTACTAGCTGCCAGGTATTTGGTGTCCTGCCCAGCATGACGTGCGAGTCTGGTGGCGAGACCAGCTCCGGCAATCAGCAATGCAGGGTAATTGTGCCGAGGTAGGACTCAGCAGGACGCTCTTGTGGAGAGTATCCTTGTGGTGGCACACCTTGGTGCCATGTGCTGCTGGCTTGAAAGCCCTCCTTCACATCCCTGCTGAAAGCCTCCTGCAGTGTGCATCCCCCCTCAGTCTCATGTGCAGCTTCCGCCATTGGATCCCCATAAAGCGCTAATTGCCATGCCTTGCTTCTGGATTGTGTACAAGCACAGTGCGAGTCGTAAAGTTTGTGCCTCAACACAGACATGGGCTCCCCTGCATGAGTGGGTATGAGCAGGGCTGCTGCATGCAACAAGCAGCAGCAAGAGGGTGTCTCGCCTTGGTGACCAGCTGGCGTGGCGGGGGCGCCAAGCCGCTCTCCTGGCGCGCGCGGAAAGTGGCGCCCAGCGCCAAGCTGTATGGAGTGGCCCAGAACCTCTCTATGTTCCTGGAATACTGCAACAGGTAGGAGTCCCCTGGACCCATGATCTGCAGGAGAGGAAAGCATTCACCACAAGAGCACAGGCTCAGCACGCTTGAAAGCAAGGTCGAGATAACTACCCATATGAGATGGGAAAGCGCAGCCCCAGTGTAGTGATACACTTTAATGATTAACGTTTAAGGTGTTGTTGTACTTGAGGTACAAGAAAGCGTCTCACCTGGGCGCCCACTCCTCTCCTGAGTGATGTGCCTTTGGGGTTCTCAATGGAGTATATGAAGGCGAAGCTCTCGCCATCCTCGCCCAGGTCAATCTGTCGGCATAGACTGCTGTGTGAGACCTCTCAAAATGTCCGTCATGGTGCAGCATGGAAACATGTCCACATCACACAGGGATTCAACGTGCCACTGCTGTCTGGCGTAGGGCAATCTCTGCGCGGTATAGCAGATAAGTCGCACATTTAATGCTTCTATGCGTGATTGCAGAGTGTGCAGTTGGAAGTTTAGCACAGTGAGTATGCAAATTCCTTCACCTTCCAATACCAGCCCTCAAAGAATTGATCCCTGAAGCCGTCCCAGTGATATCCGCTGTGTGGAGTTCTAAGAGACTCTGCTGAGAAGCTAGGCGCACTGATGCCATTGCTGCTGGCAGCGCACTTCGCAGGGCATCTCCGAACACCGACATACAGCTGCACGCGCTCACAAGGCCGATGCACTGGCCTGTGCAGGGGCCTGACAGGTATGATGAGGCCTAGATTGCACGTGTGCTGCATCGTACCAGCTGTGAGTCCACCTTGAAGGAGTCTCTGTGCTTGACGGAACAGCAAGGCCAAGCCCGTGAGTCATCGCCACAGCACGGCACAGCACGAATTTCCGAAAGCTGCTGCCATCCCATTCCTCACAACTAAAGCCCAGAGCATTGACATACTGTAAAAGTGCATTGCAAGCCTTCCAGGTTGTGCCTCAAAAGGTCCCGAGAGTGGTATCATGGGTGGCTCTGGGATGTGCAGATTTCTGAGACGATCTGCTGAGTGATTGCTGCTGTGAGTTCCAAACATAGGGAAGGATGGCTTCTGCGACCGATTGGATGTTCTGTCCCACGACAGGGGCGCTGCTAAAGATCGATGATGTAACAGGGGAGGCGACATGCCCCCTTTCTGGCTGGAAGCGCAGCCTGCAAGGTGAAGCCTTCGCAAACTGCTGATCACGGAGCTGCGTCGCACAGCCACCTAAGCCGCCTCTTACGTATATCGTGTATGCAGACTTGGACGGCTACAAGGTATCCAGCAGGACGAATATGGACGTGAGGCTCCTTGTAACCTATGCACATTGCTCAGGATGTCCTTGTATCTTCTGACACATGTACATGAGAAGCCTTACGCCCACATCTTAATTTGAGACCGCTGCTGGAAGAATTAAGCTCGAAGCAAATACAGATACACTGCACAGGGTGACTGCCCAAGGCATGTGGCTGCATGTTCAGGAGTACAGGAGGCGGTATCACCTCGAGCCTCTGGTTAAGGTGCTCAAACAGGAGGATAAGGTTCTCGAGCAGCAAGGCCGTGCAAGAGCAACGGTGCGTAGCACCAACGTTTCAGCCTTGCTTGCTCCGGGGTTCTGAAGCTTGTACTTGGCTGCCTGGGATTGCCTCACAATGCTGGTCCTCCTCATATTCCGAAATCTGCCCACAATAGTGAAGCATGCAAGATGTAGTCTTCCTTACTGTACGCATGACAGATGGCAAAAGATGGGTGCCCCTTGCAGGTGCAAGAGACATGTCCAAAGTGTGGCGCCCAGGAAATGTCCTTCTACACGCGGCAGCTCCGCTCGGCAGATGAGGGGCAAACAATCTTCATTGAGTGTATGGCATGCTCTTACAAGAGGCAGGAGAACTCGTGAGCATGGGGTGCAAGAGCAAAGGAGAGGAATGCGATGGCCATCAAGCCGCCCATGTGTGCAGCAGCTGGTCGCTGGATCTCTTGTGATCTGTCGGACTAGCCGCCTGAGCGATGGTCTGGCCGTCCGCAAGACACTACTAGAATGCTGGAACCTCTGAAAAGAAATTATGTGGAACCCCGCTGGCCAGTGGCCATACATGCTGCTTCAGGCATGTAGAATTGATTGTGCACTCCACGATGATACAAAAGCTCTATCGAGGGGTGCTGGAACTTGTCAGCTATCCGTTGGCATGTACAGAGTCAGAGATGTGTGGCATGGCTCTATGCTCAAGCCGAAGGTTTTTGGGACTATACTGGATGAGTATGATTGTACATCATGCTACTGATGCCTCTGTAGCTACAGAATGCCTGGATCTTGCCGATAAGGGCGCTGCAGTGTACGACTTGGCGGTGTGCACCTTCTCATGCCGGAGGTCAGCTGCGTGCGCCTTCAGCACGCCCACATCTGTGATGAAGTTGCACAGGCCTTGGACCTTGGCCAGAAGGCTGATGTTCGGGGCAAGCCTGATGCTGGAGCAGCCGCTCCGCCGCTCATGCAGGTTGTCTATCGTCATGCACACCTGCACGTCGAGCATGATCAAGCCCTTCAGCTCTAGCAGGTCCCGCTCACAGTGGTCCTGGAAATTCTGGACAAGCTGTTGACCCACTTCTTAGAAAAGCGCATCTGGGCACACTCTCTCGTCAAAGCATTTCCCGAGTATTATTGCCAGCGCTAGGGCATGGCATGACTGCACTGGCCTTTTGGTACAGCCGTGCCGGCCAGCACTCTTGGTGTGAGCCCGGCTGTGCCCGACATGACCGCTCAGTGGGCAGCTGACCTGGCCATGCTCGGTCAGGGACCGCAGAGCTGAGGCTTGGGCTCTCTCCCGGGCGGCTTCCAGAGCCTGCCTCTCAGCTGCAGCACGGTCCAGCTCCTGCGTCAACGCCAGCACGCTGTCCCGTAGCGCTTGCGCCTGTGCCACCTTGGGCCGGAGCTCTGCTTGCTGCGCCGCCCTGCGCAGTCCCAATTCTCATAGGCGCCATTGCAATCCAGTCTTCACCTCCTAGAGCTGTGGCCTTGACTGGAACCCAGAGCACAGCATGTTTGATCCAGGCATAGGCCAGGCGGCCACTCCTTGCTACGAGCTGGGATTCTCACAAGAGGATCCCAGGTGCAACATCTGTTGCAGGCAGGGAGGGACATTCACATCTTTGACCCAGCTCGGCCCTGACTTGGGGTTCAGGTCTACCAAAGCACATGCAGCTGATCATATGGTGAGTGAAATTACAATTACAGTTCATGGGCTTGGCATGAACAGATGCTGGTTGGTTGTGAAGGCCATCAGGCGGGTCTGCAGCACCTGCTCTCTTCAGCCAGGTCTGTGACCCGCTTCTGCTGCTGCCTGAGGTCCACATTGGTGGCCAGCAGCGTGGCATGCCGGGACATGACCTCAGAGACCTCGTGAAATTCCTCGCTCACGTCAATGACGTCTTCCAGGTACTCCTCGTATCTGCACAGCATGAAGCCACTGGCTCCTGACATACTATCATCCTGGAGCAGGATACTGAGAAGCTGTGATGCTGACTGACGATGCCTCTGCCAAACTTGAGCACATATTGTAATTGAGTCTCTGCAGCCTGAAAGTGCCCCTTATGGGCAAGCCTGTGCCTGTGGGGTGCGCATACAGGCTGTCCACAAAGGTGCCTTACAATGCCTCATGCTAGTGCGTGGTCCTGAACGCACCTGAGGAAGCGAGTGAGCGCTCCTCTTGTCTTCTCAGTCTGCGCCTTAACCTCTGTCAGCTCCCTTTGCTGCATCAAAGGCATGCTGCTCAGGCTGCAGGCTCTGTTTCATTGATGACGCAAGTGATAGCCACCCAATGCAAGGCGTGCCAGTGCATGTAGGGAGTCGTTGATTGACGCCCTCCAAAAGATTTGACCTGCCTGATCTACTCATCCCAGACGGCAGTAGATGAGGGACAGAAAGAGCGTATGTATGCTGCTGGCAGGTCCTGCAAAGCAGCGTTGGGAGGGGCAGGGAGTGCGCAGCGCTCACCGTCTCTCCTATCTCTCTTTCCTTCTCCTCGCGGGTCTTGCGCTCATCTGCCGCCTTCTTGAGCGCTCTGACACGCTTTGCGTCGTTGTCTTGCAAGAACTTGCTGAACCTGATCAGCGAGTCCTGCAGGTCTATGTCCTTGCGCTTGAGGGTCTCCTCCCTGTCTCTAAAGTTCTGCTCCTGCAGTCAGAAGGGTGCTCTTGGGCTCTTGCAGCTTGCCAGCTGCATGGTAGAGTGTGAGTATGCATAGGAATCATTGCGCATGTGGCTATGTTCGATTTAACAGTTGTGTCCACATGTATAATCAAAATCCCCTTGCCTCCTGTTAGAATCACATGCTCAAGCCAGGTGCGCTGTAAGTCTGCTTCACGTTGAGCTGTGCGTTCCTGACGCGTGCTGTAGCATACAGGAAAGGGATAATAGCGAGATCATCAGCGCGTGTCTCACTCTTTTGGCAAACTCGATCTTCTGCAGCTCTAGGGCTTCCTGCACTTCGAACGTCTGTCTCCTCTTTTCGAGGAGCCTTGTCGCTGGAGCTGCGCTCTGTAAGTCAAAACTAGCATCGGCCCTGCAGAAAGCGAGGGTCTTGACATTCACAAGAGACAAGATTACACTCGACGAGGTTGCAAGGCGCCGCACCTTTTGCGGGGAACATGCTGCACAAAGCGGATGGCGTCCATCTCGGCTTCAGCGCTGCCCCGTGAGCTACTTGGTTTATTTTTACAATTTGGAGTTCAGACACGGCAGTGCTGACGATGCGGCTGTATGCCCTACTGTGCTATTTATAGAGTTGCCCATTGGCATCACCTCACCTTTGACCATTTTTATGTATATATATATATATATATATATGTGAGGCAACCCGCAGCCAGAGGCCATAGGGCATACACGGACCTGTCTGCAGCCAGAGTCCGGGGGCCAGTCAATCATGCACAGTCTGCAGCCTTGTCAACTGGGAAATGACTCACTCCTAAACATGGTTCCTATACCCCCTCTGGGCAATGCGTGGAGGGGCCGTCCCTTGGTAAACCACTCGGAATTCCAGGAGGATTTGGGGTAGCGCCGGTCATAGGTGTCTCAGGAGTGGCCACAACCGTCGAATATAGGCGGAATCGCAGAAATTCCCCGTGCCTTCGGGGGGATTCGAACCGGCGACCCGGCGATTAGCAATTGCTCTGCTAACCACTCGAGCAGGCGCCGACGCCTCATTTATGACTGCAGGCACAAGCCCTTCATGCTGCCACACAAGGTGCAGGAGCTGGTGATGCTTAGTGAACTCTACTTCATGAGGTGACCTGAGGTCACTAACCTCCATAATCATTTCGAATAAGCTGAGCTTAATTACAATCTTGACACTTTAAAGTTCAAATTTGACACCTTGACACACACTCTGGGTCATGCCCTCTGTTGACGCGTATTGCAAACTTCTTGTGTAGCACAACATAATGTACACTACTTCAGCACTGCATTCTTGAAGGCAGTGCGGATCAAGCAATGGCCGCATGCATATGCGCTTGCGCCTGGCCGGCTGATTCTGCAGATATCCTCTGACTCTACTTCGACTGAGACAACAACACTGGGCCCAGGAGCTACCACACTTACCGCAGTAAACAAATAATACGATCTAGGCACTATGACAGTTGAGACGACCAGTCCAACAATGGTGTGATGCATGACAATAGCCGTTAATGAATATGATCAGCGCTCAGACCTGATGACCGATATACCACGGCAGCTTTCAAACACTGCACTGACATCTACTGCACCTGCCCTTCAACATCAACTGCATGGTCAGATGTTGCCCAGAAAGACAGACTTTACCCAGTCAAATTTGCTGACTCCTGGCAATCAAACCCTGCACACACTGTTCAGGTGCCTGACAATTGCAGTGACATGTCTCAACACCGCAGCAACTCGCAGTCGCATGCGAATCAAATAGAGCGCTTTTGCAGCCCGAAGAGGCAGGCACTCACTTCCAGCTGGGTGTCTGAGCAACTTGGAAGCAGTTGAGCTTGCACGTTGTCCATCATAAGAAAAGCTTAGGACCTTATTTGCGACTGCACTCTGTGTCATGAGAGCAACGCCCTGCTGTGGCACTTCACATGCATACTTGAGCGCATGACACTGGGCAAAAGCTCTTCACACAAGCTTTCCGCACACCGGTACCCTGATGACAGACCCATCGTTGCACTCTTCAAAGCAGCATGCAGCCAGACGGTGACCCCAGGCCACATGAAGCGGCTGACTTATTCTAGTACTTCCATAGACCCTTCCATGCTAGGTGACTCAGCATCATCAGCTGAACTCCAAGCCTGCGTGCACTACACTGATGCAAAGCTAGCATCATTAGCTCTATCGCCCATGCATATGCTCTGTTGGTCTTTTTTATACTTGATGTGGCCCAAAGTTGGTGGACCTACCCTGTCTAGGAAATACTCTGGAGCTTGTACAGCAATCTTGAAGGGAATTTTGCATCGGCGCTTGCGTCGTATGGGCACCATGCAGCTGCATCAAAGCAGCCAAAGCAGCATTGGGCCTCTCAGCGCGAAGCTGTGTGAGGATAGGCTTGAGCCAGCCAATGTGCACGGCCGGCCGAAGGGCCAGCACAAATGCTCATCGTTGGCAGAGGCGCCGCCATTGGGCAGTCAAGACCCGCACTAAAGCAGGTGTAGCAGCTCTTGCAAGCCCAAAGGACCGCATGGACAGGACACTGCCCAACTGACTCAGCTTCCCGCTAAGTGGCACTAGCGCGGCGTCTTGGCGTTATCACGCATGTACAAAAGAGAGAGCGCTGACGAGCACTGGCGGATGCTTGAAGGGGATGGGAGAACGCCGTGGGAGGCCACGCCTCAGGAAGGAGCTCCAGCAGCTGCTTACTTGCGGGCGTTGTCCTCCTCTGCGCTGTCCTGCTCCTTGGCTTCAGCCTGCTCCTCCGTCACGCGAGGCATTGCAATGGACCCCGACCCTGACCTCCTCCTGCAAGAAACACGTAGAGTGGGTCTGGTCCGAGTGCTGAGTTGCGCTGCGCGCTCATAAGCTATGCAGGATCTGCTTTACTCGGGACATGTGCAGCATGTAGAATCTGCCAATTGTGACATGTAGCAGGTGAATTTGGCAGATCTCTTATCAGCCTGCTCACTATGTCTTTATCTTGACAGGCAGCGAAACAGGCAGAAGTGGACAACAAAATTTGAGTGGCATGTGACATGTGCCTAGCTAGCATCACTGCATCGATGCATCACATTGCGTGGGAAGAGGTGCCAGGTGACGGCAGGTGCCGAGTACCTAGATGAGGAAGGCGACACCCTGATGTTGGGGTCGTAAGCCGGGTGCGGAGTGACGCGAGCGCTCTGCTGTCCAGCTGGCGGTGAGTCCTGAGCCAGACCCTGCGCTGCCCTGGCTTCTGCACTGCCCAGAGCTTCCGCGGGGTTGTTCTCCTTGCCCTGCAAGACACACTTTGATGCTATTTGTTGCTCCCATTTACTCCACACAAGCTCAGCTCTATGCTTTGGACAAGACAGGCCTCTGTCAGCCAGTCATCAGCTTGTGCACAATATGAGCTTCATGGCGCTCACTGGCATTGATAAGCTGGCTGTGACCCGTACCTTGTCGTCGTTGTCTATGGTCTGTCCAGATGCCCTGAACTTGGGCAGGCCAGGTGGCGCCCCCCTTGGCGGAGGTATCCGCTCAAGGTTTTGCCCCCCGCCCTGCAGATCATACATGGCCTCAGCATTAAGTGCCAGAAGACTACCTCAGAGTTGCTCTGGCACATGCCTGCTCTGCAGCATTGCCAGACCTAGCCTGCTATGCATGAGTGAGCAAATCTGGCGACGGCTTGGACCTGTTGAATTGCCATGCCCTGAACACCGCCAATCTTGCTCCCTCCAGAATGGCTCAGGGATGTGCGGGGCTCTCCACCAAAGTGGAGGACCGAGGGTAGGGATCAAGGCACACACAAGAATGCTTGCAAGTACGTTCATGCGTGGGCCCCCCCACTGAAGGGAGGATACGAGGATGGAGAACAGGGCATGTGTTGGGATGCTCAAAGAAGAAATCACAGATGTGTGGGGGCCATCACTGGAGTAGGGGTCTGAGGGCGAGAATCATGGCACATATCTGGATCCTCGCAAGAATTCATGTGTGCCCCCCATTTGAGAATGGAGAACAGGGCATGTGTTGGGACTCTTGAAGGAGAACTCACAGATGTGTGGGGCCCCCCGCTGGAGTGGGGGTCCGAGGGTGGAGGCGGCTGAAACTTGCGCAGGTGGGCGCGCAGATCCGTTGAGGGCGCCACCGCGGGCAGGCTGGCAAAGTTGCGGGCCTTCTTCTTCTCAGGTGCGTTCTGCAAAGCATCTGGCACAGGTAAGCTTGACTGCTACCTTGAAGCAGTGAGATTCATTCTGCATAAGGTAGGATAAGGTCAGCAACCCCAGGATGGGCAGAAGACAACTAAGGCAACTGAAACTTTCCGAGGCCTGAAAAAGGGAAAATTACATGCCGGATCTCAACCCAAGAGGCTGAGACCTCATACTCTGAGCATGAGAGGATTCAGGCGCTAGGTACAAAGCTCGACAGGCAACTTGGTGGCCGGCATGGAGGTGACATGCCTGGTCCAAGACGTGATTGACTGCAGCCCGGCTGACGACAGCGCTGCCAGTCTTCCTGTACTTGCGGTCCAGCTCAGCGCGGGACTGGCTTGTCCGCGCAGTGTCCTTGGTCAAGTCGTAAGCAGCCCCTGCACAGCAGACCGGGCAGCTTAAAACACTGTCCTCCTCTTTGCAGGATCTAGATGAGAGAAGTGCTTGCTAGGGGCTTGCAAGACAAAGCAAACAACAAAGGCTGATCTACAGTAGTGATGATGAGCGGAAGTGTATCTCAAGGGAAAGGCATGAGGCAGGAAAAGATATGAGGCAGAGTCCAATACGAGTCTCTTGGCTATTTAGGTGCCACTGGCTGCAAGTAACCATGCAAGGAGCAGAGGCTTCACCAGCAAAGATGGCGAGGGGATTAAGCTCAGAGGCGGGCCGGCCGCCGGGGTTGAGCATGCCGCGGATGGCCTCGCGCCCCAGGGTCGCGAAGTCCACGGACATGTAGCGCTGCCCCAGCTGCTCCCCGCGCAGCTGCCGCCGGATGGTCGCCGTGCGCTGCATTGTCGGCATGCGCTGCGTCTGCACAGCGGGCACCTATCCCCTCAGACTTTGCTCTGTACCATTCCCAAGGGCACCGTGCGTAGATCCTTTGATCCGTGCAGATGGAAGACCACAGACATAAGCGAGTTTCGCACATGCCGGACATTGCCTCCAGGGCCAGCGCAGTTCTGTAGTCTCGATAGCGCACTAGATGATTTGAGCCCTCAGCAACCAGATATCATGTTTAGGTATTTCAGGAGTGCATTTACACACGTCTGCGGGGGATCCCCGGTGGCGGATCTATGGATCCATGGTATCGGCGCATAAGGAGGAGGCTCGGGCATGCACATGGGCTTGAGACTGATGCAGGGACGATGACTCATATCGGCATGAGGCGGCTCACCAGGGACTGGCCCCGCTCGCCACCGCCGCCGCTGCCGTCACCAGACTCGGGCTTGTTGCCGTGGATCGAACCCTCAACGAGGGCTGCAGCGCTGTCGTGGTGTCCCTGTTCCTCCTCTTCTTCCTCAGACTCCATGTCCTCTAGCTCTTCCACCCTGTCCTTGGGCAGGGTCCAGTACAAACCCTGTGGGCAAAGCTCAAAGTGAGTGGTGTCACTCTTAAAACGTGCATTGCGCCAGGATCATGCAAGACTCCTGGTGCCGTGCAGGGCACCAAGACCACTTTAATTGGCAGCGAAACTGTCTCGGGTGCTTCTACGTAGCACATTCCCTCGGTCACTTTCTACAGCGCTTGCCATCAGCTACCAACAAACGTGACCACAGCCCTGGCTTCATCACATATACAGGCAGAGTGCACATCTGTACTTTCCTCTCAGATGCATATATGACTGTGGGGGCTCACCCCGTATAACACAAACTTGAGGAACATGGGAATAACAGTCATGTACAGGATGCCGTTCTCGATGGCGCGTGCGTTGTCGACGTTGCGCAGCGCAGCTGCTGCTGAGATCATGGGACTCCTGTGCGCTCCGGGATCCCCGCTCGCACCATGTCCATGCCCGCCAACGCTCTGCACGTCACCTCACGTCACGTCACACTCACCATCATGCAAGCAGCAACTGCTGACTGCTGTCTCTTTGAGGCAGGAGTGAGCCGAACATGGCTAGGAACGCGCAAATCAGGAAAATCCTAGACCCTTGCCCGGCATATGTACGTGCGCTGTCGCATGCCTGGGGAAGGCCTGCGTGGCAGCGGGTTACAAGTGTGCAGGATTGACCCCATTTTCAGGACAAGGGTGGAAGGAGGGCCTCACCCCCTGGAAGCCAAAGACTCTCTCGGCTAGCACCCCGATCAGCGGCGCGCCCAGAGCTCCAATTGCACCAGACGCGCATTTGTCAAAGGCATACACCGATGTCCTGATCCGCTCGGGCACCACCTGCATCCGTGGATATTTCTATCAGGGTCTGGGCAGATCGCCAGGCTGCAGGTGCTGAGTTGCTGATGGTGGGCTTGTGGCATGGAAGACATGGCAAGGGCTTGCACAGGAGGAGGGCTGCAGACCTCTGCAAAGATGGCTGCATTGTTTGCAGCAGGCCAGGTCCCGAACAGCGCGATCAGGAAGCCCACAAAGCCGTACACGGCGCCCCAGTGGTCCTGGCTGTGCGGGTATCCTGTCGCATACTTGGAGTTGGCTGCATACGCACACATGCCTTGAGCCACAGATGTCCTGAAAGCATCGACAGGCATCTTGCCATTCACACCAGCAGCAAATGTAAGTAGAAGGCATGCAGCTGATGCTGCATTCTGGCCTGTTCAAAAGCACTCATCTCCTGGCACCAAGGTTCGACGACTGGCACTGCTGTTGCAGTCATGGACTCAAACGATATACCAGCAAGCAAAGTTATCAACTTCAAAGGAGGTCCCACCAGGCAGACCCTTCAAGAAGGCGATGTACAGGGGCGCAGCAAACACCAGGCTGATCTGGTTGATGGCGGGGCGCGCGGCATTGGGAAACTTGATGGAGAAATAGTCTCCCGCCCCGCCGCCAATCAGAAACCCTATCGCGGCGCCCACTGAGGTGCACACGCCAATCGCCGCCGTGACAACGTCCGAGAATCCCAGCAGCTGCAGCAGGATTCACACCATTCAGCTCTTGCCAGGCGATGAGCCTTTATCAGGCTGAGGTGCACACAAAAATTGCCGCCGTCACAATATCTGAAAGTCCCAGCAGCTGCAGCAGAAATCACCAGTAAGCTCTTGCCAGGCAATGAGCATTCAATCAGGCTCAGAGCGGCAAAGCTGCCAACGGGCCTCAGAAGGAAGCAGCTGAAAGATTGGAATGCAGCACGTGTGGTGCGACGTCCAGGCAAGGGCCCTCTGCATGTCAGGGCTTCTGAAGGCATCAAAGTGTCCGGCCTGCTGTCTTTATCAGCAGCAGCGCCAAGAAAGGAAATCAACTGGTCCTACCTGGAGGTACATGATCTTGTAGCCTAGACCGAGACCAATGATGACGGAAATGATGTTCCCCGCAAGGATGAGCAGGAAACTGCCTGTTCTGAATACAGTGCCAACCCCACGGAACACATCTTTGCTCTTCTCCTTCAATTTGGTCATCCAAGATGGCTGTTTCTCCCCTGCACAGATTTATTGCCTCAGAGTAATAGGTGTCACGTGCCTTTACTCCTCCCAGACTCTTCCGTGATAGCTTTTCAGCCATTGAAGACTGTCATCATACTGTGTTGCAAACAAATCTGCGCACAATATCCCTCTGGTACACTGAATCCTGGCACCACTTTCTCTTCCGCCCCGATCCTAGTGAGGGCACCCGCCTTATAATGTTATCAGCATGAGATCTAAGAAAGGTCCAGTACATCCCTTTCATGCATGCTCCCTCGTGAATCAGGCATCAACAGACAGCTATGCTTGTCCGCCTCTCTGCTCAGCGCTTTGTCAGGCGTACCTGGCAGATAGGTGACCTTGTCCTTCTTGGGCAGGTACCGCCGGGGCTCAACGCCCATGAGCCCAGTCACAATGCATGTGAGGATTGCCAGGCCTGCCATCGCCCAGAACAGGATCCTCCAGACCTGCACACATGTCAATGCCATGAGCACGCCTGCACCACGTTTGCACCTGCATGTGACCTGCGGATGTCCTGTAGAGCCCATGGAGTCAAGGCACATCTCGGACATAACAGGAGGAGGGTGATGTGCTGCGCGTGAAGTGCAAAGGAGGCATCTGGGAGGATGCAGTTGACGCAGGACTTCTGAGCAGACAATGGAAGCATGCATGCAGGATGTCGTATGGCAAAGCACGGGGCAGGAAAAGCCAGTCACCTCCAGACCCCCCAGCACACGATTGCCGAATGAAATGGCGCAGAAAGCTCCTATCATGCCACCTGCAAAGGATGCAATGGAGTCGATCCAGCTCTTAACTGGTGCAGAACCGACTGGTAAGATGTCCTCATTGATTCACTCATTCTCCGGCTCCTATTAAATGGCTTGGGTAAAGGGTGCATAGCTTTCTTCAATTTCTGAATATACCCACGGCCTATGGGCGCAAATGGGGTCAAGGCTTTTACTGCGCTCAACCTGACTTACAGGTACGAAGCCTCACCAAGAGCTGACACAGTAAAGAGGAACCCAAATGCCCGGCCACGCTCATAGGGTGAGTACAGCTCCGCAACGATCGCTTGCACACATGGGATGACCAGCGCCAGGCCGATGCCCGAGAGCGCTGCCCATGCTGTAGCCTGCGCAGACATGATGACAAGCGTGAAGGAAAGCATCACTTGTGCACAGTTTGCAAGGGGGTCACACGACACCCCCTCAAGCGCATCTGAGCACCTGGCTCATGAGACACGCAGCAGCAGCCTTCTATGTGACTTGACAGCGTGGAATGCCGGTAAGATCAGGCAACGTGAGCTTCCTGGCATGACATGGGTGTGCATAAGTGGAAAGCTCTTCCTCCCGTATGCAGCTGGGAGCCTGCTGCGGTGTCCTTCAGCATGCCGCCAGCTCGCCCAGCTGACAGCAGATCCGCCAGGTGCAATGCATGGAGCAGGCTCACCTGCTTGAGGTCGCGCGCAAAGCCAAAGCCTGTGGACATCGCCCCCCAGACCACACTGCCAATGCAGATCAGCAGGATGCGGTCATAGTCGTTCCCCAGGATCCCAACCACAGGAATGAAGATTGCCTGCACGAGCGGTGACACACTAGTTTATCGTGTCTCATGCCCTCCTTGCTGCAGCCTCCCCAATTCATTGCACTGGACACACCACACCACCTCGAAGGGCATACACCAGTCGATCATGTTCCATGACCTCCTTGCTGCATCCTCCCCCATTCATAGCACCGGACACACCACACACCTCAAAGGGCATGAACATCTAAGAACACCAGATGCAGGGCTGTAAGCATTGCGCCCGCAGCACAGTGCCAGGCAGACCCGCTAAGCAATCCAGCCTCGACGAGACGAATCACTGTACCTGGACCAGGGCGCGCCACATAGTGAGCTGCCCGAGCTGAGAGGGCAGAGCCTGCAGGGAGTTCCCAATGGCCAGGTACATAGACGTGAGCAGCACTCTGTCCGCCTCCTCTGCTGTGTGCGCAATCGCCAGCGCTGCTGTGGTACGCCGCCGCTGCCACTTTGTGATCCTGCAATGCGAGGGGTGTCATGTTGGCTTGAGCCCAATTGATAGAGTAGGTACCCAGCAAGCCGACGCGCGCACCTTGCTTGCTCAAGACGTGATACAATTGCCGCAGGCCAAAGTCTCTGGTGTCTGAGAACCAGTATGCTACGAATGACGCCCATATGCGGATCCCAAAAGAGGCTGTGATAACAGTCAGGCACTGCATGCCCAAAATGCGCCAAGACCATGATGTAACAGGGTGAGAGCATAGGCATCACATGGACAGGCTGTGCTACGCTCACCTTCTGCGCACTGCACCTCCAACATGAGCATTGCTTGCTGCCTGCTTAGGCCCCTGCTTCTCGCTTGGTGAGCTGCCATTGATCAGATTTTCCTTGCTTGCGCCGGCTTCTTTGGTCGTCCGGCCATTGACCTTGCCGTTCGGCAGGCCTCCCACCATTATTGCCCTGTGCATGCAGGGCATGACTCATGTCAAGGGCACTCCTTTAAAGGCCCGGGGCTACAGCACCGCGGATTCAGGCGCCATCGACAGCCTGACATAATGGGAGTCCTCTCCCAAAGGCAGCCCGCTGTTGGCACCATCTCTAGCCGGGGGCTGCCCCTTGCCTCAGCGGGCAGAAGTCTGTGAAAACCCCAAATGCGCATTTTGCAGACTTCCAACTGATGGAGGGCACCTCATCACAGACTACAAGTGACGTAGACAAGAGGCATTGAGACCAAGGGCTGCGGTGCTGGGAGACACAGGTGTCGACATGCATTCTTACGTATTGATCTCCTCACTTGCGCGCCGATCAGTGAGCCATCTGAGGAGTTCCAAGCAGGCAGAAAGCATTATTTGGTACACAGGCGAGGTCAAGATTGTGCATGTCACGGGAACTGCCCCGAGAGGAGGCCATACACTGATAGGGCGCTTTGTGCCCCGACAAGGCTGGAGGGACAGATGGTTGCTCACCTTTCGCTGATCTAGGATCTGTCGCTACTATCCGCTATCGCCCAACGCCGGAATGCTGAACGTCCGGCGACAGCTCGATCACTGTGAGTCACCGCTACAGGCCAAGCGACTGAATACCCTCCCCTCTCTACGCGGGGCGCCAGATGTGAGGACGTCCTCTATCAGTGCTGTATGTCGCAAGCAGAGATCGTCACTTTTCTTCTTAATGCTCTCACCGGACGTCACACATCATGACGGGAGAGGAATCTTTCCGGGGCGACAGAACGCCGCTCTCTGGTGCAACGACCCACGGGAAGGCATGTGCTGACACATGCCGTCCTGAGTGTATGGGAACGCCCCAGATTAGCCGGACAATTCAAATTCATGCATGGCAGAGGGTACGGAGAGCCCTTTCAAGCCTTGTCGACCTCTACCGATGGCTTTGGTCTTCGGCAGATGGATATTGGTATGTGCTACTGTGCTCTGCTGGAAAGGCCGGGCTGCTAAGCCCTCCGTGGGGAACGACGATGTGACAATAGCGGGCAACAGACAGCAGTCTTGTCAGTGTTGGTGCAAGATAACATCAGCACCCCAGAGGGGCTCTGAAAGATCGCATTCGGCACAGCCAGGCACATCCTGGCACTGCCTCCAGCGCCGGCTTCAATACCAGACAGTCACGCTCCTCTAGAAGTGCAGTCCTCATGACAGAGGTTGAAAACTACCCTTTCATCGCCTCTTGCGACCGCAGTGCTGCCATGCACGCTGATCCCGTCACCATCAGTGGTATAACGTCAAGCCAGGTGAATCAGCTGTCAGTGTAAGCTGGTATCTGACAGCACCGTGCTGTGACATGCCATGAGTCTTGGCAAGAGTGCCTGGTCACAAGGTTGTATTGTAGCATTCTGCAGCTGTCACCGCGGCCAGACATCATACGGTTTACACAAACAAGCTGGAGTGCTCCTTCATTGCACTCCTAGACTTATATCCCCCCGCTAGCGCTGCAGTTCCTGAGCAAGAGGCAATCTTTCTCTGCTTGCCGCTGCAAATTTTTTTGCTCTCATAGCCTCGGCCTGGACCTCTACGAAGAGCTCTCCAATTGTATGATAGGCTGCAGAATCCTATGCAGCAATTCGCCCACATCCAATTGCAGCTCTCTGAGATGATCCATGCCTTCAAAGCGAAGCGTGTAGGTACAAGACTGCTTTCTCTCATACAACATGGTACACAATATTGAGGTCAATGGGCCCCAGAAACTTTCTTGAAGAAGAGAACAGGGTTATATTGTGCGGCATCTGGCTGCACAGCATGACCATTCAGGAATGCGGTACAGCAAGAAAGAGCTCAGATTGTGCGGTACGGCCATGTATATAATCAGCACAAGAACAGGGTGAGGCTGAAGGGCTGGTTCTAACATGTGCTGACATACGCCCTGGCTGTTGCTTTGCTGGGCCTTTCAGAGGCAATCAAGAGACATGCCCTGCCTGTCATTGGCACAGCGCTGTTGATGGACAACATGCTTGTGCCTCCTACCACAGGGTGTACATCGCGCTCACACGCGCAGCACTGTCTCTCCCTCAGCAATTGCCACCTCCCACATTAAGGCACTGCTTAATGGCATGCCCAAACATCCCCAGCGCTTGCACGTACTGCTGTGCTGCTTGTGCCAGCAGCTGCAGCTTCCCCAAAGCAGCGCTGACCCCTGCTGCTCTCCGACCTATCTAGTAGCCCCTGTCACACCCTGCAGCGCCCCGCTGCTGCCCAAACAAACTTAGGCTGTTCCAGCCAGCTGACTGGTAAGCAGGCGGCAATAGAGTGATAGCCGCCCACACAAGGTGTCGCTGCCAACACTAACATGTGACTGCTGACAGCAATGGAGGCTGACAGACACTTGCAAGTATGGCGCGCATGCGAGGGCACAGAAGCACTGCGCCTCCAGATTCGTATTGCAACTACAGCCAGGACGGAGGCCCTCATTCACCCTCCGCAGGCCTGGCAATTTTCATGCTGTACAGCTGCGCAGCCTTCTGAAAAGAATGTAGCTCCATGCTGTGGCGCGTTGCTCGAGTTCCTCTCAGGGCAGCTTCACAGCCGGGGGCTGCAGCCACTTGGCCAGGATGTTCTGGCTCCTGAGCGTGCGTGGAGACATGAGCATGGCGCCTGATGAGGCTGCGCTGCCAGGCCTGCGGGCTAATTGCTATTCTGGGCCCAGGAGTGGCTGCTCCTCAGGCTTTGCTTTGGCATAATAGTGCGCCTGCAGGACACAATGACAGCCGTCAGGCTGTGCACACAACCTGTTTTTCCGGCAAAGAACGACCTGGCGAACATGCCTATGATTCTGTGTCAAGCATGAGCCTTGAGTCCATCTTGTCATTCAGGCTCACAGCAGAAAGTTCCCTGGAGAATTTATGCCAGACAGCCTTACACAATCTCTACTTGCAATTAGAAAAGGTTGGGGATCTTGCCTGGCAGAATATACAAAGATCAAGGGCCACTGTGCCCAAGCTGCCCAGAATCCAGGGCAGCGACGCCCTCAGGTAGTGCCAGCTGTACGTGCGCAGCAGGATGCCCAGCCCATACGTGATGTTGGCACATATAGCACACCCAAACATGGCCAGACTGAGACCCTCAGCGCTCCGTCTGCTGATGTTCTTACAGATCTGGGACACGCGCGAGCCCAGGTAGAAGACAGATGACGCCCATCCAAGCACAACACCCAATAACCTGCAAAACCAGAACTTACTTACATGCTGTCTGGTAGGGCACTGTATGGCGTTTGCCACCATGTCATGCTGTCTATGCATAATGATCGTGACAAGAGGCCATTGCATGGTGAGGGACAGTGTACTGCAAGCTGCACACTCCCGGTGCATAAATAGGGCTGTGCAGCATGAACTCCTACAAGCCACAGCCCAGCAGCCGCACTTTGCGATAGATTCCAGATAGTGCAGCACATGGGACAGGGTGGTATCAGGAACCCACCTGACCCATTTTGGAAGCTTATGGTGGCCCCCCAAAGTCCTCTGCAGCTGCTCTTCACCACCCAGCACTTGCCTCGTCCAATGCTGACCAGCATCCTCAGTATGGCCCAAAACACTCTCCAGAGATGATGCCTCTGCTATCTCTACTGCACGCTGAGTGCTGTCCCCTGCTGAGCTCTGCCTGAGCATTCTGCCTGGCTGCCCGCTGCTGCCCAATGCACTATTCGGGCTGTTCTCTAGGTGCATCAGCACTCTGCCCTCCCGCCCAAAGCTGCCCACACTGCTGCCCGGCGCCTGCCAGCCGACCAGCAGCAGACAGGTGGCACATGCCAATAAGCGAACCCTCTGCTGCCCTATCAAGGGCGCCTGCTCTGCATGCCCTGCCCCGTTTGGCAGGTCTGGCTCTTCTACATGCACCGACACCCGGTAGTCGTCCTGCAGTCATAATGCGCCCACTCAACAGTCTTTCTCTCCACTGATTCTTGCAGGCAAGCAGCGTCAAGCCTTGTTATAGATGTGGCGTCTACAGTGCCTTCAAAGACGCCTCTGCTTCCAGACGGGTGGCACTTACTGGCGACTTAGGGCTTGAGGAATGCAGACAATGGCTCAGGTGAAGAGACGAGGCGCACTGAGTTGCCCCTCTGCTCGGAAGTCCTCTGGCTCTGCCTGGAAGAGCGCTGACTACTCCGCCTGCTTCTGTCCTTGCGAGCCTTGAGCCTACTCTTCCTCCGCTGCAGGGTTGTGTAGTAGATGAACTGTACAACGAGAACGATGTCCGCAAAGATAAAGTACCTGCGCAGTCACGACTTCACTCACAACGCATGCCCGCACTGGTCGTCGTCACATGTCGTGATGGTGCGGCCAGGACAGATGGTGCAATGTATGCTGAGGGGAAGGGGGCGCACATTGCAGTGTACACCTGTGTAACCAGCTGGTTGCCCGTCAGCAAGCAGCCTATAAGATTACATGTGTCGCCCTGCAAGAATGAAAGTGATACCTCACTTCAGCAGGCCGCATGTGCAGCGCTACTTCATACTTCGCGCTTGCACTTTACAAGCACAGCCATCAGGCTCAACATCTCACCAGTAGCCACTCTGCCAGGAAGTAAGGACTGAGCGCCTCTGCACTCTGATTCCTGAAGTTGCTGATGATCTGTGGCATTTGAGCCACAAGCCAGAACAGTATGGAAGCCATCCCTAGGGAGAAGCCCGAGAGGTCCTGGTAACTGCAATTCGCGATGAAGGAGGTTTAGCCAGTATGTCCGATCCAATTGGGGAACAGACAAATCTGCTCATGTAGAAGATATGTTTAAGATGACCTTCAGAGCCTTACGTGTACACGCAGTCCTTGAAGTACTTCTCTATCCATGGATTTGCGCCGTGACTGCACGACCCCATCTTCAACAGCAGTATCCACAGATACACTTGCGGCTATGACAGGCCATATTTGTTGTACCTATTGCCGAGCTGGCGAGCGGCCGGCCACCATCAGCCCACACATGAAACTGTCCATGAGTATGCGCAAGTGACCTAGAGTGCCAAGGAACCAAGAGATGTACTCCAAAAGCGCCGAGAGAAGGTCGGTATTGATACAAGAGAACTAGGAGCGTTGCCCGCCGGATGCGGGGTCATGTGGGACTCTTCATCGGTCCATGTGGGGCCATGTAGGAAGTTAGTCACGGGCCATCCTCTTTCTGTAAAGTTTTTGGACTTGCCTGATTGCTGTCACCATAGAAAGCTCTCTCTGCACACCCGAAGTCCCCACAAGGCAAGCTCATCTCCCTGTGAGGCGCTTTAGTCACAAGCTGAAGAACCAGCAAGCTACCATCGTGAATAAGCACGACTAGATCGTGGGTTAGGCGCACACTGCGACTCCCGGAACCAGCAGAATGACGAGCACACAGACAGACAGGCAGCTTGATAAGCACAAAAACATACAGGTGTGTTGTGTGAGCTGGAGCGCGCCTCATGCTGCATGCCATCCTTTACAGCATGCTGTCATGTACTTCTTCGTCAGTGTGCATATACGGTGCACCATCAAATCAGAGCTTACAGTGGCGCTTTTTTGCGCACCTGGACATGGGTCATCTGAGGCTGGCCCCATATATGGCTCTGATGCCACGTGCAGGAAAGCCTGACAGATGAGCTCTTGGGCATGTCAGCAGCCTTGAAGAGGAATGCACTGGCTATGCAACAAGGCGTGGCGAACAGAGGGGCTATCCTGGAGGAGACAGACGACTCCATAGAGCGGAATTTGGCCATGCAGCAGCAGAGCGTGAAGAAGTCCAAGGAAGAGTATCGGAGGTGGGTCCTCCATACGCATGCAAAGTCATGTGCATGACTCCTTTGCCCACAGGTGCTTCAGCCATGCATGTAGTGTTCTAGGCTAAGCTGCAGTGCACACTGAGCAGGGTAGGGCGCATCTCACTGCTATGGGAATTGTTGCCAGTCGGGTAATCTTCTGTTAGCTGAGCATAACCTGGGCTGGATATAGCCATGCGCATCTCAGCATCCCTTGAGACAAGAGAGCTTCTACACTGCAGGGGCTCCCGAAGCCTGTGGAGGACGCTGCTCATAATGCTAGCGGTTGGGATGTCCTTTGTGGGCGTCTATTTCTTCATCCGCTTCACTACCCTGCTCGGGTACAAGAAGCAAGGGCGGCATACAGAGCTCTGATGAACGTGGCAGAGAGGCCTTGATGATGAGTGTCGGGCTCATGCAGCAGCTTGAGCAGTCTGACGCTGCTGGGGCAATGCGCAAACAGCCCATGCAGACATTCCGCTTGGGGAGGCAGGCCCATTTAGCATGTGAAGGCGTCAGTCTCATAGCTGCAGCCCCTATGCAAACTCTATGATACAAAGATCTGTACAGTATATCAGCTTGCGCCTGACGATCTAGGCAAGTCTGCTACAGGAGGAAGCATATGTGTATATGCTGCAGCATATGCGGGATGCTACAGCACTCTGTTCATGTCAAACACAGGCTTCAGGCATCCATCAGCCCTGGCTATGTTGTCTGATGGGCTCTATGGTCATTGTGCAAGGAATTGGATCATCCAAAAGTAGGCGCTTGGGCAATGTTGTTAGGTGGATTCACGTCTGCATGGTCTCAATGCTCCCTCCGGCACAAGGCTGCCTGCATCAATTCCAAATGCTTTAGGCAGGCCTGCACAATGTTGCAAAGCTGGAACAAACAGCATAACAACCTGACGGTCTGGCGACGCTTGAGCCATGATAGGACCCTCATGCATGCGGCCCTCTTGCGAAGGACAGTTGTGTAAACTAAGGAGCAACACCTGTTTGGTTGATTGGCCAGCGCAGCCTGATTGTACCAGCCATGGGTCTTGGCAAAGCGCAAAAACGCGTGCGACCACTGACTGTCCACAGAGGTGCCTTTGTCATTGGGATCAACGCATGCAAGGTCTGCAGGCCAGCCGGTCTTAGCTCTGAGGGCTGCGCATCTCTGCTGGCATCTGCACTGCTCTTTGCACTCCTTCCAGTCGCTGCCGCTGCACACGGTGAGCTTAGCGGACGCTGAGTCTGGTGCAAATATATGTGAACCCTCAACATCTTGCAAGGGCCGCACATGAGTCCTGAAGATTGTCCTCGCTGTTCGCACAAGCTCTTTCGATGGTGCTCGCTTCGGGGGGGCTCTGGCTAGAGTGCTCTCAGTGATGTCAGCTCTGCTTGACTCTAACAACCTGCTGAGGTGTATCGGCTGGCGTCTGTTGGCTCCTCCCAATGATCTGCCTGCCGCCCGCGCTGCCAGCGCAGCAGCAACTGCTGCAATACGCTTGTCAAGCTGCTGGCCTGCCACCATGTGCTTCAATGATGCCGTGAGCAGCTCTGCTGCTCTCCTCACCTTGGGATTCTCCTCCAGGCCCTCGCTCATGCTCACCTTGACTGACCCATCAGGAGCAATAAGCGCCAGGTAGGCCTGAGGCTGAACCCGTGGATATGTCTGCTGCTGCTTCTCACACTCCTTGAGTGCCCTGCTGCCTTCCCTCTCTGCCTGCCTTCTCTCGACCTCTGCATATCTGTCCTGGTCAAACTCTTGCAGGATCCCTGCGAGCTTTCTCTTCAAGCCTCTGAGCCGGCTATTGAAGCGAATTTTGATGGCCGTGGCAGGCACGTCACGCTCTGAAAGCCTGTTGGGCAAGCTGGGCCAATGTTCCAACCCTGCACTCTCCCCGTCTGACTCTGAATCTGAGCCTGAGGTTGCCGGCTTTTGACTGCTACCCCTCTTCTCTGCATTGTCTCCAGGAAATCTGTTGATTGGGTGCTCTGAGCCTGATGCCTGCGCGCCAGCATCGGCATTGTTGCCTCCCGCATGAGCTGTCCCGTAGCTGTTGGCTGACTCTGATCCCCCATCGCTTTGTGCTGCACTAGGATCTTTCCTTCTTGAGATCATGACCACTTCAGCCTGTACATCAGAAACACAGTGCTACAGTGTGACATGCTACCCCCGGCTATGGGTAACAGACGTGAGCAAGTCACAGAGGTATTGACAGGGTGAGCAAAAGACAGCAGTGATCACTGCAGGAGATTTTGCAATCTGCATGTTCACACGCATGACAGCCAGCAAGATCATGCCCCAGTAGCACCAAACAAAGCTGGCAGAATTCGGCATTCTTATTGGGTGATACACACCAGTACGATGTGGGCAGCGTTCATTCCAACTTCTCCGATTCACCAGTATGTTGCAAGATGTTGGCGCCTCTCACAGCAATCCATGATACCTCGGGGAGCTTGACATGTAGTGTTCGACGCGAAACATCTGGTAAGAGGTTCTGACTCGCGGAAGACAACACTGGCTGATGCCCCGTCCAGTACAATCGATGCATCATGCAATGTGACATGTATGTCTAACCGGTACCGTTAGTGCTGGCACGTGCTCAATTCAAGCAGCTCAGTCGACAGAAAATTCTGAGTGTCAAAGTCTTAAGAGAGCAGAACGGGAGCATACTGCAGCAATGTGTAGTCAACCCACCGGTATGCAGACATTTCTAGCCCCCCAACGACACGGCAACTGAGGAACACCTTGCACGATGTTATAGTGACAGACAGGGAACTGTGCTAACCTTTCCACATAGGGATACTGGCTATGCTCTAAATGCACTGTATTACTAAATTCGTCGTCGACAAACGTCCTGGTGAGTCTGTGATCAGCGAAGGACCCGGCAGCTACCATAACAGGAGCAGGTGCCCTCTTAACGGGAGGCAGTGCAGAAGGCTCTACAGCTGGAGTTGTTGCCATGCGTGAGCCATGCGCCCTTCCAGAGAGCACGAGGTGACGCGCACTCCCAATTCCAGCCCTTCTAGGTACTCACAAGTCTTGCAGGGCTCTGTGTCAGTACTGTCAGCACATGATCAAGTATGCACACATGAGAGTGGATTTAGTGGGCTTGAATATCACTAAGGCAGAGCAGCAAGGCCCTGGTATCTTGCAGCTTGGCAACCCTCTTTGTCTTGCAGATTGAGCTGAGCAAAAGCCCTATGACATCAGCTCATGGCACTGAGGCCAGAGGTGCTTCAGATGCAATAAGGAGCCTGAACGTGGATGACTTCGGGGCTGAGCAGGAGAATCAGCACTCCTGCAAAGCAGCGCCCAGCCATGATCCAGACAGGCAGCCGCTCAGGGCGCTGCCTCTGAGCAGGACTCAGCATGCCCAGAGGCCCAGGCCGAAGCTTCCCGGCAGCCTGAACCTGACAAGGAAGCTGCCGGCGCCTGTGCGCAAGGCTGTCGCAGCCTCAGAAAATGAAGCCCACACACCGTCTGAGGCGTCTTTGTCAGGTGAGAGCTCCTTCACAGCTTGATGCAGGAAACAAATGAACAGAGACCCTCAAAAGTGACAGGGGCAGAGGCAGAATGCGTGCATTGACAGCTCTGTCATGTTCTGGGGCTGGCTGGTCGCCTGAAGCTGCGGACATTAAAGCGAGCATCTCACCGCAGCACCTGTGGTACTGACACTGCCAATCTCCGGGGAACAACCTCCCTCATCCCGTGGGCCGGGCTCGCAGACATGGAATGGCTGAGCTGCTATGCAGGTGCAAGCAGAGGTCCTGGCAGTGCCCTTCAGCCCTCACATGGCAGTCAGAGCTCCCATGTGCCCAGCGCCAGTAGACTGCAGGGGCAGCGGGACAGCCTGAGCCAGAGAGAGCTGGAGCTTGCTGTGCGGCCACCCCTCAGCAGCACCAGCAGCAGCAGCAGCAGTGCTGCAAATCAAAAGCAGCCAGCGCAGCAGGGAGTCAACAGGGCCCCTGCACCTCCAGGAAGGGCCTCGGACAGCTCATCAGGGGTGAGCGGCTTGCAAGCATTGTGTGCTCAACAATCGCACTCAAAGGTACACGACTTCAGTCATGGACACATGCCGCAAGGGTGGGGCGCATTTTAGTCTAGGCTCTTTCCTTCTGTCTACCTTGAGGAGGCCAGACGCCTCTAGAGGGCAAAGTATGCCTTTGACAGAAGAAAGTTGGCATCAATGCTGTGCATCTGACCTCAATAGTATGGCCTGCAGGCTGTGACGGGGCTCCGCATGCACCCCCTGATGACAGCGCAGGACCACAGCAGTTCAGGGGCGGGATCTGCAGCAGCCAGGAAGAGCCGCAAGAGCAGCATTTGGCCCGAGACAGACATCAGCATCCGCAAGAGCTTCAGCTTTGCCCATAAGGGGTGCGCACCGCTGCTCGCTTGGGTGAAAGTTTAATGTAGTGTCTCCAACTCACTAGTGTATGGACAGAAATACAGCAGGTGCAGACCTGCTGCAGTTGGGAGGTGCTCCCTTGGAAGTGGGCTCCTATTAGGCTACTTCACCATCTCAAGCATAGAACAGCTTGCTGCCAATTGTAGCGCCACCTGCAGCTGCCACTTCATGCTTCTCTACCAGCAAAGGCTGCGTAACGCAAGCGTCGATCCTGCGTGGGTATATCGAGTTGCTGAGAATGATGGTGGGACGGGTGCCATAAATTTTGTGAAACGCAGGCAGTGGCTGGAAAAGCAGGAGAAGGCGTTCCAGATCTGGCTCAATGCCCTTCTGACGCCCCAGGCAGCCGCGCCTGAGGATGACGGAGGGCTGGTAGCAAAGCGGCTGCACGCCAGAGTGCGCGGCCAGATCTGGCACATGTACTGCTCAGACCCTGGCGTCATCGGGGTCATGACACGATTGGAGAAGCGTGTGGACGAGGGTTTCCTGCGCATGAAGGCTGAGGTGCGTTCTCAACTGGCATGCCTCCTTTGGCCTGGCATTGTAAATATGCAGCTCCCTGGTCCCGCCTGCATCATGAGCCCCTTCCTGCGATCAGCGAGTGCATCCTTAGACTCAGTGCTACAGTGTAGTGTGAATCATGAGACGTCGTCCCTGTTGGCCATGCAGGCATCAAGGATGGGGGACGTGAGGCTGAAGCAGCACATCTCCGAGGTGCTCGCGGCTTACCACCCATTCTGGCTGCGCCTGGGGCTGGAGATTGTCGTCGGGAAGGCTGTGCCGTGCGCGGCGGGTAGCGCATCCCGCCTGCACCGCAGCCGCGCTGAGCTGGACGCCTTTGCCCGGGAGCACTTCCTGAATGACGCTGACCTGGCGCTGCAGCGGGCAGGCAACCGGGCACTGGGCACCCTCCATGGCGATGTCTACTGGGTATATGGCCACTCATGCTCCACTCTGTAGATGCATTGCGTGATGCCGGCTTGCCCACCGTGCTGGATTATGCTGACCCACTAGTCTCTAATCTGTGGACTCATGTCAACCGCTGGAGATGGGCGCGACTCCTTGGATACCAGCTGTACTCCTGCAGACATGTGTCTCATGATTTTGAGATGCGCTGACCCAGCCACAGCTGTCCGCTTGCCGACATACTCAAGACTCACAGGCGCTGTAAGACATCATACCTGAGTTCAGCCTTGACCGGATCAATACTGCCAGGAGGCATCAGGAGTCCGGAACAGATCGGTGGCGCCCTTGTGCGCTGCCCGCAGCTCTGCCCAGGAATGACAACTGCCGGGCATGCGCCATGGTGGTCATGACGCTATATAGTCATCATGACATGATATCTCGCATGTGCAGCTGGTGCTCAAGCGCTTTCTGCTGCTGGTGCTGCTGCTGCTGGACAAGGAGTCATAGTAATCGTGACGCTGTACAGTGATCATGACGCTAGATCTCGCATGTGCAGGTGGAGCTGGGGCAGCTGAAGCGCTTTCTGCTGCTGGTGCTGCTGCTGGACAAGGAGTCATAGTAATCGTGACGCTGTACAGTAATCATGACGATATGTCTCGCATGTGCAGGTGGAGCTCGGGCAGCTGGTGCTCAAGCGCTTTCTGCTGCTGGTGCTGCTGCTGCTGAACAAGGAGTCATAGTAATCATGACGCTGTACAGTAATCATGACGCTATGTCTCGCATGTGCAGGTGGAGCTCGGGCAGCTGGTGCTCAAGCGCTTTCTGCTGCTGGTGCTGCTGCTGCCGGACAAGGAGTCATAGTAATCTTGACGCTGTATGGTGATCATGACGTGATATCTCGCATGTGCAGGTGGAGCTCGGGCAGCTGGTGCTGAAGCGGTTTCTGCTGCTGGTGCTGCTGCTGCCGGACAAGGAGTCATAGTAATCTTGACGCTGTACAGTCATCATGACGCTAGATCTCACATGTGCAGGTGGAGCTCGGGCAGCTGGTGCTCAAGCGCTTTCTGCTGCTGGTGCTGCTGCTGGACAAGGCGGTGGCTGCAGGTCCAAAACAGGCGCCTCTCCTGTTCCGGCGCGGCCAGCCCCTCAAGTCCTCTGCTGAGGTGGACGCCTCTTTCCCGCCTGTGCATCCCAGACATGAGCCTCTGCGCTCTTGAGTGTATAGATCATGGTCTGGCATGATTGATACCCACTTCTTCACACCATGCATCATGGGTCATGCCCTTCTCATACATCATTCTGTCTGGGCAAAGAGGCAAGAGGAGGTGAGCCGGGAAGACCTGGGGAGGCCACGCGTCATGGCATCCAGCTGCTACCTTCCGCAGTATGCTGATGCACAGCGGGTTGCAGGCGGCACTGAGATTCCTGCGGGAGCGCATGCATGGCGAGGGCGACACCATGCGCCACCTGGCGTCCATGGGCTACCGCCTGTCCTACGAGCAGGACCCCCGCACCGAGTTCGACTTTGCCGTCGGCAACATGAGCGTCGACCTGCGCAGCGGCGTTCGCCTGCTCAGAGCAGCCGAGCTCCTCACAGGTGATGCTTCATTAAGCCAGGAGTGGCTGTGTGTCGTCGCATGCTAATGTGAGCTGTATGTGATGAATTCCTCCTCGGCTGAGCGTGCAGCACACTTCTTGACGAAGTTGCTGTGACGCGGCTGAGCACATGCACCTTATGTCCTGTGGGGTGTGCACCATTGAGAGATTGGCTGGTCTCACTGGCTGATGCGCATTATGACTGCACTTGACCCGAGCTTGCCTGCAGGCCTAAATGGCAGTGTTGCATGCTTGCAGGGAAGAGTGGCCTGGTGCAGGAGGGGTTCTTCCCAGCCACCAAGCGGGGCCTGCAGGTGCAGAACCTGCAGCGCGCGCTCGCAGCGCTCGAGACCGGCCAGGGCTACCTGGCCGGCCTGCCCGCGCGGCTGGTGGATGAGCTGGTGGACGGCCACCGCGAAGCCACTCTGGACTTCCTCTGGAACCTCCTCCTGCATCACCAGGTGCGCCAATCCCTCTGTGCAATACTTCCATCCCTTGCACATGACCACACAACAGCTCTGCGCCCCAGACGCTGTTCCAGTCTTGAAGCCTGTGAGCTGTGAAGCTTGCGCTATGCCCTGGCGCCCCAGTGTGCCAATCCTTTCAGACCGTGTGAGCGATCTATTTCGATAAGGTATGGAGAGGGGCTTGCAAGGGAAGTTACTAGAGACTCCTGGTGTCATGTGCAGCTACCAGCCCTTGTCGGTTCAAGGGCGCTGCATGCTGAGGTGGACCGCATCACCAAAGCAGGGCAGAGCAGGCCTCCGGGTCTCTGGCTGGCCAGCCTGCCCAAGGCCAAGTCAGGCTCAGACGCAGCTGCCCAGCTGCTGGCAGCCCTGCTGAAGTGGGCACAGATCATCTGTGCCAAGTCAGGCCTGGTGCTCAGGAGCTGGGCCTCGTCCTTTGCTGACGGTCAGGCCATCTGCCTTCTGGTAAGTCACACTTCAGCTGCGGCTGCCTTGAGCACAAACCCACCCACCACTGAGTCAAAGGCCCTCAAGCTCTGCTGTCTTGCCTCACATCATCGCCTGCAGCAGGCTGTCTGCGGGCCTCTGCTGTTGCAACTGCACAGCGCGCCTCAGTGTCACAACACTACGTACCACCAGCGAGACGCAAGATCTCATGGCGTTTCTCCTTTGTTGACCTGCAGGTCAGCTTCTACCTGCCCCGCCTGCTGCCGCAAGCTCGCATCGGCCGCTGCTCACCCGCACCTCACGAGCTTGAGGGAGAGGGTAGGTATTCTGTTGCCCGTAGGAGATGCTGCTTCTGTTACTTTTACTGCCATTAAATTCACAGCAGCTCGCAGCAGTAATGATGCCAATAACTCAGGAAACCACATGATGGGGATACTCTGGCTTGGGCAGTATGCAAGTGCCCAACTTGACATGTGACATGCAGGAGACTATGGCTTCAATGCACTGGACGAGAGCCAGGCAGCAGCCAGGCGCAAGGTTGCTGACCGGAACTTTGCGCTAATCAGCAGCGCTGCAGCGAGCTTGGGCGGCATTCCAGCCATGCTGACTGCGGAGGATTGCTGCGCGCCTGGGGGACCCCATGAGCATGCCGTAATTGGGTATGTTCTGAGGGGCCTCTCCATCCTCAATGTGCACAGAATCAAGCTACAGCTTCGGGGATTATTGCCTATCTTGGATTGGCAGAGTATGGTGCAGGGCAAGCACATGGGTGACAGTAGGGGCAATACAGTTGTTGCTTCATATTTTGGCACACCGTCAAGCCGGGCATTCAGCTTGGTGGCGACGCAGGACAGCCATCAGCTGTGGTCTATAGAGAGTGAAATGAGTACATTGATGCTGCTGTTGTAGCGTGCCGCCTCCCTGAGCTCGGTCACGACTTAAAGACAGAGGCATGCTTACAGGTACGTTGCGTTTCTGTGTGCGCGGCTGCTGGAGGTCTCTGTAGAAGAGCGCGCGCTGCACACCATCCAGAAGCACTGGCGCCTCAGCCGCGCCCGCCGAGCAGGTGGGCACACATGCTGAGTATCCTATCAACCATGCCTGCGCCAGTCACATCATGCTAGTGTCCTGACCATGCAGGGTCACAGAGTCATCCTGAGCCTTACAGAGACAGGTACTATGCCTGACATGCTGGGAAGGGTCACAAAGCGCTCCTGGACTGACGTGGTGCTGGGAAACATCACCCAATGCTTGCAGAATCCTGAACGTGTGAGACTGGTCCTTCACTGCAGGCGGGGCGAGGAGGCACCTGCACATGTGGATAGCAGCAGCCTCCAAGCTGCAGCGCGCATGGCGAGTGCATTCACTCAGGCAGGGCCTGCAGCGGGCACCTGCGCTGCGCCACGCTATGCTCCACGCTGTGACGCGCCTTCAGGCGCTTTGGCGCGGGAGACCTGCCCGGCTGGCCTTCCTCATGCAGCGTGAGGCTGCAGTAAGGCTGCAGGTGGGCGTCAGCAGCATCAATGGAAAATAAAGTGTACCTGTCTGTACCTCTGCTCTCTGGGACATGGTTACGGCATTGAATATTCACAGCTGTATTCCATGAAGTCAAGGTCTGTTACCCGCGATCTGTGCTGCAGGCTTGTATAAGAGGCTGGAGAGATCGCAGATGGGTGATGCACAACATCACGGTGCCGCGCATCCTGCGGCAATGTCTCATAGCCAAGCAAGCACTTAAGCACATCAGGTGGGGCACAGAGACGGAGATGACACCTCATAGTGCATAGCTCAGGAGCACTCATGTGCAGAGGCTGTGTTCATGTGTGCCACTGCCAATCCTGAGTCTAGGATCCTCCCCAAGAACGGTATGCTTGTAGGCAACCGACTGTATCAACATGGGATATATCTGAGCGTCAGTGTTGTCTATGCTGCAGGCAGGAGGCCTATTTTGGGCGTGTGACCACCAGGCTGCAGGCCCTACGGCGAGGGCTGGTGCAAGCGCGCCTGTACAGGCGCATGCGCTCCAGCGCAATCACCATACAGGCCGCCTGGCGCTGCGCCACGGCTAGGAGGTCGTTCCTGCGCCACAAGGCTGCGGCAGTGTGCGTCCAAGCACACTGGCGAGGCCTTGTTGCCCTACGGGCCTACCACGCTGCCAGGGTAGGTTGCTTGGTGACCCATTTCAGAGGCTGATGTATGCATACCGCAGCGCATGCAATGGCACCAGCCTCCTTCAAATCCCAGCACACTCATTCTTGGGGCTCATGCTTTCTTCACAGTGCAAGTGCTTCCCGAAGGCCATTGCCCGTTCATCAGCAATCATGTCACACAGGCTCTGATGAAGTTGAGTCGGTGGGCCATGGAGGTCCTGTAAGGCTGTGGTCTGACATTCACAGCGCGTGCGCAGAGGGAGGCAGCTGCAGTGACAGTGCAAGCAGCATGGCGCGCCTTCACAGTGCGTGCTGAGCTGAGATGCCGGCACATGGCTGCAACCTTTATACAGGTAGAACACCACGCATGATCAACTAAAAGGACATGTCAAGAATATTCTTACTGAATTGCTATACCCATGGCATGGTTCCTAATGGTGATGTGTAAGTATGGAGTAGTTGACCCTGACGTTGCCTGCACTGGCCATTCCCATGTCCTGCGCCATTGTTCCAAATCCCTCTGAACAGCGGCACAGCTACAAGAAGCCAGACCATTGCACGTTGGGAGTTCATAGACCGCATGATGCCAGGGAAAGAAAACGGTCATGATGCGAAATTCTGTATTTGCAGGCATGGTGGAAGGGCCGAAGGCAGCAAATCTCCTTCCAGCAGCTGCGCAGCGCAGCAGTGCTTATACAGGCACAGCAACGCATGCTGGTAGCACGGAAGCGCTTCCTGCGCACGCTGCGCGCTACGGTGCTGATTCAGCGGCACATGCGGGGGCGCTCAGTCAGGCGGCACATGGCCGAGCAGCATGTGGCTGCCGTCTGCATACAGGTAGGAGATTCTGCATCTCCCGGTCCAGATTGTGTATCACTGCTCAGGACACACTGTATGGGTCACGGCCTGATGCTTCTGGAGGGCATGCAGAACCACGGGGCAATGCTATGATTGCTGCTGCGTCAAACATGACAGATGGCCATCACTGGCATACTGATAACGTGCATAGCGCTATCTGCAAGATAGTGTGCCTCAAAGCAGGAAGTCCCCGCAAAACTCATCTGGGGAGGGGATAGAGTGTAGTCTTTCTCTCGCAGGCTGCTGTCAGGATGCACATGAAGAGAAGCCTGTACAGGAAGCAGCAGGAAGCTGCTGTGCTTCTGCAGAGCACTGTCAGGCGCATGCAGCAGCGCAGCAGATTCCTCCAGGTGAGCACCCTATCTAAGTTGCTGAGTTGGTCCTTGTGTAGGGTAACAATGCAGCAAGTCTCCATTGCATGTGAGCCTTGTAAGAGCATAAGTCAGCAGGCAAAGCGCAACTTTGCTCATGCATGTGCAGCTGAGGCGGGCAGCCATATGCCTCCAGAGAGTGCAGCGAGGTCGCTCTGTGCGAAGGGCCATAGCACAGCATGCTGCTGCGGCAACAGTGGTGCAGAAATGCTGGCGCGGGCGCATGCAGAGACGCAGATACCTGCGCATGCGGTCAGCTGCTGTAAGGCTGCAGGCTGCCGTGCGCCGCCGGCAGCTGCGCCGCAGCTTCTTCCAAGCCAGGAGTGCTGCCGTCATCGTGCAGGTGCATCTCCCATCTCTTCATAATAGCACCTCTGGAGGACTGTTCCTGTCAGCATGGCCCATACCCTTCTGCATATGCTACCTTCTTTCGCAAGCTGCAGAAGTGTATATGGCTCCCAGATGACAACGTTTGCACTCAGTACTGGTTCAGCAATGTGTTGAGTGCATAAAAGCTATTCCCCTCCATTGGCTGTCGCCTGGGCTGTAGCTATAGTCTAAGATAGAGCTTCTGTGCAGGCCTGCTGCAGAGGCTGGCAGCAGCGCAAGAAGCTCGCAGCATCCAGGGCAGCTGCGGTAACCATCCAGAAGCACTGGCGCTCTGCCAGGCTGCAGCGAGCTTTCAGGGCGCATGTGGGCTGCGTCATCCTGGTGCAGAGCACTGTGCGGAGGCAAGGCTCTGCAACCACTGTCTCCTTTATTGTGCTCGCTCCAGAATCCTGACCAAGAGCCTCACAGGGGCAGCTGTTATAGGGAATTGGCAGTGTGGCACGGAAGGCAGGCGTCCTATTATAACACAGCCATGAAGATAGAGCGTCTGGAGGGTGTTTTACTAGCTATAGCAGCTTGCCCGGTCTATGGGCAGCATTCCAGCCTCAGAATTCATTCAGCGGGAATTGACAATCACTGCAGGTACGTTGCCATGAGGCAGCTGCAGCAGGCACGAAGCGCAGCCACAGTGCTGCAAGCGCACTGGCGCGGGCGTGCCGCCCGGCAGGCCACAAAGCGGATACGGGCCGCTATCACGCTGCAGCGCTTTGCACGCGGAGCAGCCGTCCGGCGGGCGCTCGCGCGCCAGCATGGCGCAGCCGTGGCGATCCAGTCAGCATGGCGCCAGCGGCAGGCCATGCGCAGATACGCCCGGGATGTGCGGGACATCACCTCTGCACAGGCGAGTCGCACTCTTTGCAGGGTTGGATGGCAACAGGTCCAATTGGGATGCAGAGGAGACATGTCCTGATGTACGTATTCAGCCGCGCTGCTGGCATGGCTGATGCAATCCACTAACAGGAGGTCTGAGCATCTTCCGCGCTGTATACAACCTTACGCAAGAGCTTGCAGTGACAGGAGACTGTGTCGTGCAGGCATTTGTGCGGAGATGGCTCGCTCAGCGGAGCCTGGCGCGCTGCAAGGGCGCATGCATCACCATGCAGGCGCACTGGCGGGGGCTGGTTGCGCGCAGAAGGGTTGCGTGCATCCGGGCTGCTGTTGTCATCCAGAAGCATGTGCGAGGCCGGCAGTGCAGGAAAGATCTAGCTGCCCAACACCGAGCAGCTACACAGATCCAGGTGATGCTTCTGGGCAGCCTATGGAGTGGATGTGATGGCCATGGGCAGCATCTACATTGAAGTCATGTGGCTGACTCTGCATGGCAGCTTGTGGGTTCCATATCAGAATGTCTTGCACCCTCTAAAACAGACATTGGCGTCTGCAGCACGCTGTAAATCAAAGTGGTACATCATGCAGGCGGGCTGGCGCATGCATGCGGCGCGCAGACGATTCCAGAAGGCTCGTCACTATATTGTCCGGGCTCAGGCTCTGCGTAGGTGCTGCGTAGCTCAGAGGCAGTTCCTGGCGCTAAGAGCTTCGGCCATCACACTCCAGGTATGCAATGAGCAGGCCTAGCAGGTCAAGTCTCTAAATGCCTGAGCTGCATTGTCTAGCACCTGCGCATACCTCAAGCTTAGCCGACGATGCAGGAGGCACTGCCTCCCATCATGGCAAGCGAGCAGGACTATGTTGAGCGAGATCAAGTTGCAGTGAGCTTTCACAGGAAGGGTTGACATCAAGCTCGTTGCCTGCTGCAGGCGTTGTGGAGGGGCCACTCAGCGAGGTGCCTAGCTAGGCAACACAGGGCCGCCCGGCGCATCCAGAGCAGATGGCGGGGCATCCTCGTGCGCCGTGCAGCTGCAGCTCAGCTCGAAGCTGCCGTGGTCATCCAGAAGTGCTGGAGGCGAGCGCATGCAGTGGCGACGTACCAGACCAGCCGCAGATCCATCGTCCTTGTAAGGCCCTATCCCATCTTTCATACTGATGATGGCGCAAGTGACACACCAGGATACATGCGTCTGGGTCCCCTGATGGAGCCCTGCATGTGCCCTGCCTCTGAGATTTGCAGCACAAGATCTGGTGCAGAGCGCTGGCATCTATACTCTGCCTGGTTGCTGCAGGTGCAGGCATGTGCACGCATGCAAGCGGCCCGCAGGCAGCTGCAGCGCGCGCAGCGTGCCGCCACACTCATACAGGCCCACTGGCGCCGGACCTGTGCCATGCGCCTGCGCAGGCGCACGACTGCCGCTATCTGCATTCAGAGGTGATCCCAGGAAGTCCTGCCTGTACAAGGATTCCCTGATTCACTTGGGTCTGGTGGCCTCCATCATGCAACCAAGGCAGACGGCTTCATCAGAGGGCAAAAGCAGTGCGATTGCTGAGTGATTGGCCCTTGAAGGATGGACTGACTCTTGCCCTCACCCTGTCTCAATGTTGTTAACACACTTATGGTCTGGGTAATTCCTGGACCAGTCATTCTGGCTGTGGCAGACTTCAGCCATTTTCTGTTTCTCAATGACCCTCAGATCAGAGAAGCATAGAAGACACAGGAAAGTCAGTCACATGGGCAAGGCACAGAGAGAGGGCCCTCTTGCTCAGTGCCCAAAAGGGCACATCGATGGATCTCTTGGATCACGCAGGCATGTGCGGGGCTGGCAGCAGCGGCAGCGGCTCAGCCAGATGCAGTCGGCTGCTACACTGATACAATCATTTGCGCGCATGCATGCTCAGCGGAAGAGGTAGGCTCCACGAGGGTGGCTTCAGATGACGCAACAACATGACCTTGTCTCTGTGGGTATACACGATCTGCCTTCTGCACGTGAAGCTTGTCCAGGACTTCTGCTGTCTCCAGCAGTCTGCAGGATGCCTGGGGAGCAGAATGGGTCATGCTGTGTCTTCTCAGCATGCAGAGCATGTCACTGCATGTTCCTAGAAAACAATGGAATCCAGGGGTGAGCATCGCGAGTGGTGCAGGTACCGCTCTATGGTGGTCATGCACCAGGCCATGCGCAGGATGGTGAAGACTGCCCAGAAGTTTGCCAGACGCACCGCTGCAGCTGTAAAGATGCAGGTAAGCTCCCAGCACTTAGCTGTTTTCCCAGCCCTGTTCAATTTGGACCTATGTCATGTGGCCTGTAGTACTTTGAAAACAGATTGGCAGACTATCTGAACTCAATGGAAGCTGAGTAATTCAGCAGCTTCAAGCCTCGTGAGATTATTGATAGGATATGTGCAGCAGGCATGCCATCTCGAGATGCTGACAAAGCAAGCGTTGCTGCAGGCATTGGCGAGAGGGTATCTGGCACGCTGCGAGTTCCGCAGGCGCGTGGCAGAGCGCAAGGCTGTTGAGGACGCTGCCCTGGCAGTAATTCGGCCCTGGGCACGCACAGCAGTTGCCAGGCTGCACTTTCTCAGGCTCAGGTGTGAAGTGCTCTAGCTACCATGCCTATTCACCAGTGTCAGCTTCTCAATCCTTGTGCTCCGGCCATGTACTATATGCCAGAAGTAGGGAGCCTCCTTTTTCCACTGCAGGAGAATGGCGGTGTTTATCCAGTGCTGGTACAGAATGCGCTTTGCACGACGCGTGGCAGCCGCCACGAAGCTGCAGGCCGCACTGCGCATGCAGTATGCCAGCCGCAGCTACAAACGCATCCGCAGCAGCGCCCTGATCATCCAGGTCAGCAGTGTACATCCATCCCTGCCCATCGACAGCTTGCGCCCTCAACGATGTGTTATCATTGCAGGCAGGCTGGGTGGCTTTCCAAGGGTGCACATTTGAAATGCACAGGCATGCCTTGAAGAGGCATTTTTGTATGCTGCAGACTCACTGGAGGGGCGCAAAGGAGCGGCGCGCAGCAGGCAAGGCGGCAGCAGTGATGACAAGGCGGCTGCGCACCTCGCTGGCGCTTAAGACAAGCTCTGCGAAGACCCTTGCTGCCAGGACGGCAGCTGTCATGCAGCACCTCCAGCATGGCATGCAGCTGAACCAGGTGCAGCCTCAGCAGACTTGTCTCAGCATCGCTTGCATCACTTGGGATGTGAGTGGCATACCAGTCTCATGGCTGGGAGTGACAGTTGAGTAAGATGTTTGTATGCAGGCCATGGCTCTGGTTGCAGAGCTGGCACATTGCGTTCAACTCAGCGGAGCATGCGCAGCGCACTTTGTGCAGACTGGGGGCCCTAGCATTGTCCTCAACTTCATGCGCAGCTGCAACAGATCTGCACCACATCTGTCTATGCTCAGGTGCGCGCATATCTGCTGCCGAGCTGGTTGACAAGCTCTGCTGCTCGCTCATTGCATGACATCTCAGAGTGGGTTGACCCTGACAGCGCCACAAGTTTCTCGGATGCACTTCACAGTGGCCTGAGCTACATCTCTCAGCATGTATTGGATTGCTCTGGCAGGCCCAACAGTCAAGTGCCAAGAGGGTCTCAATGAATTGCACTATGTTTATTTGTCTAAGGCAAGGTTCGACTCTGGATGCAGGAATGGGTTGTGCACATTGGCATGCACTGCCAAGCACCGCCACCTGGCGCCAGCTGTGTTCTCGGCAAGGGATGGAGACACAACCTGCCCTGCTGTGCTGGCCGCAGCGATGCTGCAGCATCGAGACAGCGAGGTCTGCATCTCATTCATTTCATGCTGTTCAGCTGGAAAGGGCTGTTTACTCACCAAGGAGCTTCTGCGTTGGGCAAGTGTTTCATTGCAGACTCATGAGTGCCGGCAAAATAGCGCAAGAGCACAGGGAGTGCCTCTGTCTGCGTAGTCACATGCGCAACTGATATCTGATAGAATGCTACATGTCTGGGTCGTCATGCAATGTAGTGTGGGGAAGACCAAGCTGCCAGCATGTGCTTTACAGGACGTCTTCATGGAGGCTGCTGATCTGCTAGAAAGGGCGGCTGCATGCCCAGAGCACGCCAGTGGCGTGGCAGCACAGCAGGGCATCATGCGCCAGCTGGAACCTGCCGGGCAGCTGCTGGTCCGGAAGGTTGATGTGGAGGCGAAGTACCTGAACAGGCTTGAGGGTAAGTGAAGCATCTGACCATGCAGGCTCTCAAGCTCAACTTTGGACTTGACCAGCTGATCCCCTGATGCGTGACATTGCTGAAGGCTCGACATGAAGCAGTACAGACCATGGTCCATTTTGGCAAGATATTGAGGGAAGTCCAGATACAGTCTCCTGTATCTCTCTGAGGTTGCTTTGTCATTGAGGAGCATCAAGTGTGCAGGTCAGAAGGGCTCAGATGCCTCTGCAAGGGAGGCGACGCGGAAGCTGGTGAGCGCCCGGAGGCAGCTGCTCAAGCTGCACCAGGTGCTGCTGGCCTTCGGCAGCGTTGCATCCCAGGAGCTGCAGGCTGCTGCAGACGCAGCTGCCGATGGGCTGAAACAGGCTCCCAGGAACATGATCGTCAGGAATACCCTCAAAACCCTGCGCTAGTCTTGAGCCACAACAACGTGTACATGTTATGCGATAAGATAAGAGCGTAAAATTGTATGTGTAAGACAGTATCAGGACCACTGGGCATGGATGCAGATGCTCTAGAGCTTTACACCATGCTTATGCAGGGCTTGCCCCAACATTGTTTGAAGCCTCTTGGTGTCTAAACGAGTAGTGACTAAGGCACGGAAGCCGTCAAACACGTGTGTTTGGCAGATGACATGCACATGTTGTCCGCCAGAGTCTATAATGTACTCTATGACCCCCTTAACTTGTTCAAGATCAGACATTCTCCAGTCCACGGCTGTCATCAGGGTGTTGCACATAAACAACACCAAGTCTGGATGAAACCTAAGGGGCGCACTTCTCACGTGTAACAATTCCGACGGCGGTCATTTCTATGCAACGCAGCATGCCGGTACAAGTGTTTGTCACTGGAGTGAAGTCCATCCTGACAAATGTCTTGCTTGTCGCCTCAGCACAGCCAACGGGATACACACAGTCCACTGTTGCACATCCACATACAAAGTCTGCTCAGCCCGGTCAGATCCGTGTGTTCTTCTATACAGTCAGAAGCACAGCTACATGCTGAGTATGAATCGAACTTCAATTGTGCCCATCAACTACTCAGGATGGTACTTATTGCTCACACAGATTTTTGACGGACATCAAATACACACCCGGCCAAAGGCAGTTTGGGCCACACGTCCTATATTCACTGTCCTTCTGAAAATAGTGCCTTCCAGCAAACTGCCAGAGCCTGTGCTCGCTGAGCTGGCAGCTCAGGTCGCTACAGGGACCTGTGAAAAGGTGGATTGTGGCATGTCAGCACTGACCAGTGCTACTGCAGCTGGCCCTGCGGAGGAGCCTGCTGTTGCGTGGGGGCGTTCCCAGACTGAAACCTTATGGCGTCTAACTGCGCTCTCTGATCAGGAGTCATCGTATACCCGGGCTGTACCCTGTTCTCCTCCAGAGCGCTGGGCGGCAGCACAGCGCTGGCCTGCTGCAGGGGCATGCTTGCCTGCTCAGGCGCCTCGCCGCCTGCTCGGCCCCAGCCGGCGGCCTCGGCCTGCCCGGGGCGGTGAGTCACCGCTGGGTGGGGCACAGAGGCGGCCGCCAGCTCCACCTTGACGTTGCCCGGGGAGGAGGGCTTGCGCTGAGGCCCACTGCGCTGATATTCCTGCATAGGAGTAACACCGTGAGCACTTCCCTTCAGCGACAGTGTGGCATGAAGAGTCGTCCTTACAAACCATAGCTGCGGACTTCCAAGCAGTCGGCACAAAGTGTTTGGGGAAGATTCTGCCCAAACGCTAGGCACTAACCTGCAGGAAAGACCACAGCTGCAACTGCTTCAGTTGCACAGCATCAACCTATCATCACTTCGCACAGGGGAAGGTCCCAAGAGAATGCAAAACAGGAAAGATGTGTCTGGGAGAAGCATTGCTGTGGCAGCTTGGCGTGCCTATGATTTACGGACACGGGCATAATTCACACGGGCATGTGAAACTGATGCCTTTGCATGAAGTTATCCCCGTGCCCGTGAGCCTACTCTGGTCAAGACGTCTCTTACAATGACATGCGGACCCACCATTGCATGCACAAATTGCAAGAGAGTGAACATGCCTGTGAGTCATTGGTGAGGGCGCTGGCATCAAGGAAGCCGGAAGACACCCGGAAGTCCAGGCGCGGCTTGGGCATGCCGCTGGTGATGGGCCCCGGGCGCGCCGGGATGCCGCTGGACGTCGTGCGCTCGAAGTCCGGGCGCTCCCCCGTCTGCACGACTGCCTTCACGGGGTGCTGCTGCTGCGCTGCGATTGGCTGGAGCAGCCTGTCACCCTACAAGCAGATCCATACAGTGAGATGCAGAGCCCCTCTATTAGAATTTCCCAGACATGGAAATGCTGGAAGCGCATGTCGCCAATGAACAGGCATGACCAAGCCATCCACCTGAGTCCACAAGATGCGCATACTCAAATAGGGGTGGAGAGCTTGATAGCAACCCGCTCGCAGGGTGACATGCTCTTCCAATATGTTGCCCAGGAGGGAGCAGGGATGGTCAACAGGACACCATCAGTCCCCTAACTTACGATATCCATCGGGGCTGTGTCAAAGATGCTACAATGTGCTGAAAGTGGCAAGCTAGGTTGTTCACCTGGTGCGCAGGAGAGGGCGAGCGGGAGCCGGCAGAGTGCGAGCTGGGGCCGCTGCCGGCCATGGCATGCACGTCTATGGCCGCGCCGGCCTGCGTTGGCGGCTGCTGCTGCTGCTGGGGCATCACAGCAGGGGAAGCGGGGTTCTTCCAGCTGTCTGCTGTGGGCGCCGGCCAGGGCGCCTCGCGCGCGCGGGCCTCGGGCAGGTCGGGCCCGGGCCGGGCAGCGCCGAAGGTGCGCGGCGTGGTGCCGCTGAGCGGCGAGCGCTCGCTGCCGGGGCTGGCGGCCTCTGGCCTGCCCATGCCTCCGCCGCTTCCCCGGGTACCTACATCACAAATGCTCAGATTGTTGACTTGCCCTGCGAAGACTTGGAGAAGGCATGGTACGTTCTAGACATAATAGGGCTATCTACGCAGCACAAGTAAGTTGATAGCGCTGCAATCTATAGCTTGAGCAGGCAAATGAGGTAATGCTTGGCCGCGCATCCCGCAGGCTCAGCACGCAAAATGTGCATGGCCAATAGCCCATGACCTCTCAATGTCAAAGGCCTGAAGCAAATAAGGGAGGCACCTGTCAGGATTGGCCGTGGGTGCTGGCCGCCAAGCATGTGGCCTCGGCCACGAGCGTCCAGAGGCAGGTGGACGCCAGGCCTCGCCATGCTGGCAGGCCCCAGGCCTCCCTGCTGCTGACGTGGCATGCGGGCACCATAGGAACCCTTTGCTGTGGCTTCCAAGAGTGCCTGAATGCGCACACAAGTTGTCACAGCTAGCAGACATCCACACTATGGACTGCCCAACCGGCTTGCATGCAAGCTCATGGTACATAAAATCGTAGATTGCGCTTTGACACGCACTTGAAGACGGCCCAGGACAGCTTGGCATTGGGCATTATGCCACTACACCGTGGCATGGCAGTAATTCTACGAGCATGTCGTCTATTGACATCATGTGTAGACTGCAGTGACGCCCCTGCTATGATATCATGCGACGCAAAGGATACTGACCTGATGCTCATGGTCAATGGACATGGGCCGGCCGAGGGGATCTAATCGCACACTCCCAGGGTCCAGAGCAGCTGGCTGCTGCCCGGGCCCGTTGGCCTGGGCACTCTGAGTGCTGGGCTGCGCAACTGCTGCCTGTGCATGCTGGCTGAACTTTGACAGGGAAACCTGCACACAGACACACTCATGTGCCAAGGATCCACTCCTTTCATGGGGCCGTGCACGCACTCTCAAGCCTGCCTGCTCAACAGTCTGACTGCCTGCAGATTGTCAGTATATGCGTAGCCCTGCTGCCACCCAGGATGTGAGTCAGCAGCACAGCCACCTCAGCTCAGATACGCCAGGTCAGCAAGGGCTGAGCTGATGCGGCTTTGTTGCTGACTACCCTTGGGGGAAGGTGGCAGCTCGAGATGTTCCTGGCTGTCAGCACATGTCCTAGCAGAGATGTACCTGCTGTGCTGCGGGTGCCCCAAAGCCGCTCTTGTCAGCCTGCGCTATGTGGTTGGTCTGTGCAGCTGCAGCAGGGCTGGCTGTGTGCCCTCTCAGGCCCTGAGTATCCCCCATGGAGGAGTCCTGCTCTTTTGCTGCTCGGATATCCTCCTGCAAGATACACTGCGATGCTTGCCACAGATCTCACGATAGGCATACGAAGTGAACTGCAAGCTTTGCACATATATGCAGAGCATGGCAGGCAGTCGTTCTGCACCAGAAGTCACACTCCAAGAAGCATGAATTCCAGCACGAGTGCAAGGTATCTCATCTGGAACAGCGCCTAGCATGGAAAAGCTCTTCAGTATGCCACTTCATTCAGCTTGGCTTGTGATGTGATGTGCTATGGAGTTCACACAGACCTCTTTGTGATACCCACCCCTTCCAATGTGGGACATCACGCAGACACAGCCGGTCCAATGAGGGACAGGCTATCCTGCTTGATGTACCCAAAAAAGCAGCAGGGAGGGTGATGAAGAGGCTTGAAAATACTGTTTGATTGGTTGGGACGGACTGCAATTGAGGTGAAGAGGCTTGAGAGCAGATGTTATACCATGAGTGGCCGGGCTGTAGGCGCCGCTCGAACAGCAGCTGCATTGTCCATCATGTACCCCTGCAGGAGGGCCTCCTGACCCGTGGTGAGGGTAGCCCCTGACTGCACTGTGCTGGGCGCCTGCAGTGCCCTCATGTTGTCAGACAGACCCCCAGAGATCACAGGATCTTGCATGTGGCTTCTGTGGCCGCATTGACATTACTGTGTCACTCAAAGCAAGTGTGACCGAGTCTCCTTCCCAAGACATAAGGAGTAGGCAACACCAATATACAAAAGGGTGAGAGCAGTTTGCTACAAGCAATACAGTAGAATTGGAGGCCTGGATGATGAGTGCACTGCAAAAAGGTGTCAGCTGACCTGGCGCTGCCGGTCCTGCTGCACCTGCAGCTGGAGCTGCTGCATCTGCTCAGACGTCAGCCGCTGCAGCGGCAGCTGCGAAGGCGCCTGGTTCGCCAACTGCCGTGCCAGGACCACCTGCACATTTGCCATGGCTTCATACAGGCTCCTGAAAACACGCTCCTGACTGTGCAAATTTCCATGCTGCAAGCTGGGTCATCTGTACCAGCCCACCTTTCATGGCGAGCACCTTTCTAAGAGTGGCAAACAGCTCTCGTGCACGAGGTACTGAGGTCATGGTCTGGCACACAGGCAGGCTTGTAGAAGAGCAGAACGAGCCAGCATGGCCTACCTGCTGCTGTGCGGGAGCGCCTGATGGCTGCTGGGGCAGGAAGCTCTGCGCTGCCCCAAAGCTGTTCCCCGAGGGGAATTGCGGGAAGGGCCAGCTGCCCTGGCCCTGGTTGCCCGCTGCTTTCGGAGTCCCACCATTCCCCTGCACATGGCCGGTACCCCTCAGTGCCTGGCACCTGTGCGTGTGATCTGACATGCGTTGCCTGTGCTGCTTGATGCAACCCCTCACCTCCAAGTGGGTTCGGCCCACTTGCACAATGTAGAGAGACCCAACACAGGTTTCTGCGTCCACCCCATGGCCCGTAAGCAACACCCACAAGCCACACCTCCAGCAGGGGGCTTCGAGCTTGAGAAAGTTGCTGAAGCACTCCAGCAGGGCTTTGAGCTTGAGAGTGTTGCTGAAGGGCTCAGAGAGCATGAAGCACATGAAGCGCTTTTATGCCTTTAAAGGGCTGACAGTCCTGTGATGCTGCTTGACAGCACCAGCGGCCTGGTAGCCAGCAAAGACCAAGCAGGCAAGGTGCATCTACGGAGCACACTCAGGTGTAGTGACAGTACAGGTGAACGTCCTGGAGTACACTACTGCCTAGAAGGGATGACAGGGCAGGGGCTTGCCTGAGGCGCCGAGGAGACCGCTGCTTTGATGTGGGGAGGCAGCGGCGGCCGGAAGGGCGGCGAGCGCTGGGCGCCCTGCTGCTGAAGGGCGGCCGCAGCTGCTGCTGCGGCTGCCGCCGCAGCTGCCACCCTGGGTGCGGCCGACCCTGCTGGAGCCTCCTGCTTAAGCATGAGCTGAGGCCAGTACTGCACCACAGCAGACTTTGTCAGCCAGTATCGCCCTAGTGATGCTGCCCCTGTGTGAGGCGCCTTCTGTGGTGCAAGCCTGCCCACAATTAAGGAGGATATGGCACATTCACTGTGAGTTGTCCTGCAGCGTCAGCTGCAGGGCGCAGGCTTGTTCAAGACATGCAATGTGTCAGAAGTCTACGGGGGAGGCAAAGTCACCTGCTGAGCATTCCCGCCAGCCAGGCGCAAAGGGTCATCCTCGGGCCGGCTGACTGTGCTGGGCTGGCTGAGGGTGGGGTTGGAGAGGGCCAGGGAGCCCGGCTGGGCAGGGCCCGGGCTGTTAGCCATGGACTCAGGAGCTCCAGATGCAGGAGCCTGTCCAGGCGTCTGCATCAGAATCCACATAGACCACTCAGTTGTCCTGCCGACTATTGACCTCTTGGTGTCCCTCGTCTGCCTACAATTTCTGCATGCCCGCACGGATAGGCCCTTCCAGCAGAGACGACAATGACTGTCACACACGTCATGCAAAAACCCCTACATAAGCAGGCATTTATAGGACTCGGAAATGGGATATTCAGGCATGACTGACATCCCATGTCTGCGAGAAGAACAAACACCTGCTTGTGTAGTGATACTTCACATGTTAAGATACTTCACATGTTGAGATCAGCAGTAAGACTCACAGAGAAGGAGAAGAAGCGGGACTGCAGGTAGTGGATGGCGGCGTCCAGCTGCGAGGTGGCGTCCCCGCGGTACGCCTGGAACAGCGCGTTGGCCTGGTCGATGGCGCCCTGCGCGCGCCCGCGCACACCCTCCATGAAGCTCTGGTACTCGTCCTGGATCTGCTTCACCTGTCACCCCCACATTTCTTGTCAGAATGGGTACACAGGCATGTCTTGCTGTGACAGTGCAGCATGCCAGGCTCATGAGCAGAGCTCTGCGCACGCCCTCCATGAAGCTCTGATACTCGTCCTGGATCTGCTTCACCTGAGGTTTACACATCCATGTCAGAATGCGTGCACAGACATGTCCTGCTGTGACAGTGCAGCATCCCGGGCTTACAAGCAGAGCTCCGCGCACGCCCCTCCATGAAGCTCTGTTAATTGTCCTGTATCTGCTTCATCTGAGATTCACACATCCTGTGTCAGCAGGTGCCTTGCACAGAAGGAGGCAGATGCTGAGACACGCCATGCTGTGGAAGCGCAGCATGCTGCACCTGCGAGCTGGGGTGAAGAAAAGGCACAGGGTGCATCTATGCTGGCCATGCACATTGCTGTCTTCAGCAAAGCTTCCCATCCAAAATAGGCACCTTTTGTCCCAAATGACTGGAGAAAGGGTGTACCTTGATGTTGTGCACCCGGTCCAGCAGGGCGACCTGATGGCAGGAGGACTTTATCTGGCCAGCAATGCTCTCGTACTCTGCGAGCAGCGTCGGGTTGCGCTCCACGTCTGGCGGAGGGTTGGGCAGCTGCGGGATCTGCAGAGTGCACAACGACTTTCACAAGGCGCCCTAGGAATCTGCTGCCGGCTGTCTGTCCTTCCAAGCACTGGACAGGTGGGGTGCATGTGCTGATATCTGGGCATGCATGCCAGATATGCATTGGCAGGTGTGCAGATCACAGAGGTACATGGCGCATCATAGGAACGGCCTGGGGGTGCAGCCTGGATGAGCAGGACAGGCTCAGGGACCAACAGGCCGGGCGGGATCTTTTGCTGGTGTGAATCTCACCTGGCCTGCGATGTCAAGGGGCCCGGCACTGAGAGCCAGCTGGGTGTAGTCAGCCATGATGATCCCGGCCAGCTTCCGCCCAAACACATCTAGGTCCGAGCCGTGCTGCTCTGAAAGAGCATCTGCGCCAAAGCCATCCCGGCCAGCACCACCCTGCAGCAATGCCACTGAATCAGTCTATTGTCCACCTCCTTATTACAGAGTATATTTTGCATAAAATACCGTGGCTAGGAATGTGTGTCCAACACCATCAAGTCATGCCAACGCTGCCTGACAGCAAGGGCTGGCTGGACCTGAGTGCCCAACCGGCAGCACTGGCATGAGAGAAGGTCACAGACACACAATTCCAGCCAAATGTTGGAGCTAAATGCCCAAGCCAATCTGACCTACGCGGTGGTCACAGCATGCATAGACTGCAGAAATTTTCAGGGATGCTTTGAGCAGCTAGGCGGTTCTCGGAGACACGTCAAAGTGCAGCACCTGGCCGCCAGAGCCCTGAGGCAGCGCAGAGGCGAGGAGGTCGTGGTGAGCGTGCAGGTCGGGGCCGGGGGTGCCGCTCTTGAGCAGCTCGGCCATGCTGGTGTACATGCCGCGGTACTTGACCAGCTCCTGCATGATGAACTGGTACACCTGCGCCCCACCACAGCCAGAGCTTCAGCACCATGAAGCAAGAGCCTCCAGCATCTCTCTGACATAGACGGATGTGTTGGATCTCCTACAATCTAGGTCACTAATACCACAGTCTCTTCTATTAGATGTTACCCAGTAAATTTTATATGGAAAACCTCATGAGGGGTTTCTTCATCATCTTTGCAGCAGCTGTACACTCCCATGAAGACCAGGCTCAGTGCCTGAGCAGGAATCTAGGCCCTAGGATCAGGGATCAGTCCTGTGCTCAAGCTGTGTGTCTCACCTGGTTGAGGGTGTCCTCGTCCTGATTGTAGTAGCGGGCCATTGCTGGCAAAGTGGCGCGCTCAGCAGCTATGCCGCCCGCCAGGTGCGCCGCCAGCGAGAACAGCGCGATCAGGGTATACTCCTGGAAGTCGCTGGACATCTGGCCCTCGTCCCGCATCATCAGCATCACCTCCGCCGCCTGCCACAGCAAAAAGGGTACTCTACAAGGCCTCTCCCATCAAGCTGCCGTCCATGACATACTGGCGGACAGATCAGGGGTCAAGTCTCAGGAAGACTCATTGCGGGTTGAGTGACTGCTGCGGAGCCGGGGATGTGACGCACATAGGCCATGCCTCCGGAAGGTGGCGACACGCCAGCTGAGTGCTGATACCAATACAATGAAGCGTAAGAGGAGCTGTGCCTCTACCTTCCAAGAAAGGAGCTGTGCTTTACGCACCAAAAAGGACAGCTCCTCCCTCGAGGCTGCAGCAACAGCTCATCTCATGCTTTGCGGGAAGGCACAATGGGATTTGCCATTGAAGGCTGCAATGCCGTACCTGGTTAGCCAGCTCAACGACATTGGTGTTGGACAGCTTGACCTCGGCGGCAATCTCCGCCAAGCGCTTGTGAGCGCGCTTGGCGACAGCAGCTTCCAGGGAGGTGGGGTCGTTGATGGCGCCCAGCATGCTCTCATAGCGCGCCCACTCGCGCTTCACGAAGCGCATGTCCGCCCCGCTCGGCGCCCCAGGCATCACCTCCGGGCCTGCATTCATACATACAATCTCACCATGCCTATCCTTGCAATTCCGACCCTGACTCGGTCAAAGTGGCCGACTGGGGTAGCAATATCCCGCATACCCTGAAACCAGATCGTGCATGAGCCCCAAGCACAGCTGCGCAGCACAGCTGCGCGGGCATGTCATTTAGGAGCTTGGAAGTCGCTGACTGACATGCATGCCTGCAATGCCGCTGTCAAAGGAGCCCACAGGAAGCCTTGACCACAGCGCTTTCAGCCTCGGCATGACAGACATGTGACGGGCGCGTTGCACACCCCTCCGCACAAGCCTTGATCACAGGAGTCAGGGGTACAGCATGATGGACATGTGACAAGGAAATGTACACACCTCCGCGGCGCTTCTTTTTGCCCTCGATGGGCTCGTCCAGGCTGTTGAGGTCGTCCTCGTCAGCGTCGTCCATGCGTCGCTTGCGCCGCTCGCGCTTGCCCAGCTCGCTGCTGCGCCTGCTGGGCATGCGCTGCGCTCTGGCCGCCAGCTCGTCCGAGCCCCTCTCAGAGAGCGGCGCCCCGGGAGCACTGTTGTCGATGACCTCCTCTCCCTCCTCGCCGTAGCTTTGCGCGCTGGCCTCTGTAGTACACACAACTCACTTAGGACCCACTCAATCCCCTACATTTTCCAGTGGAATTGGTTGACCTAACATTTTGTAGAATTACGCTACTGACTCAGATGTCGGATTGGACACAGCCAATCGTGTTGGAGTCTTTTCGTGCAAACATCCTGGTCTTTACTATACACTGCTGCAATGGAAACCCTCTTGCAGATCATGAGAGCTGGCTTTTCATTGATAGAGACTTACGAGCATTCCCTTCTACATCCTGCTGCATCCCTCTGTAAATCAAAGAACAGAAGGGAGATTACCAACACGGTTTGGCGCGCCCTCCTCCTTTTCAAGCGCCTGCCAGTGGTGCCGCAGCAGCTTGTCCCAGTACGTGGCCGCTGAGGAGGCGCTCTCGGCAGGCAGCATGTCAGAGTCCTCCTCCCCAGTGCCCTCCTCTTCGTCTTCCTCTGCTGGGCAATGCACATAACATAAGACAGGAGGGGCAACATCCTATTGAACAGGGCCGCTGCAGTACTATGGGCCTTGTGGCTGCACGGGACCTGCTCCAGACCCCATCATGCTCATGTGTCCAGCCTTACTCAGACATGAATCAGGAAGGGCAAGGGCTGGTATAGCAGGGCTGGGGGGATACGGCAGGCTCTGGATGCACAAGAACAGGGTGTTGTTCGAGCATGAAGCAGGCTCAGTGCTCAGGGTGAGCACAGGCTCACCATCGCCGGAAAGGCGTTCTGAGTAGGCCTCGTCTGTGCTCCAGTCTCGCACAGCAATGCTCTCCAGGCCAGGGCCAGCGCAGCTCAGAGTGCTCTCCTTGTCAGAGGGTTCTGAGCCTGCACGTGAACATGATGGTTTTCTATAGGAACGTAGCTTCTATAAAAGTTACTTTATGAGGGGGCCACACGACAGTCAGGTCAAAAGTACTTGGGAGATTGGAGTGTGAGGGAGAAGCACACCTGATTCTGTCTCCCAGGCGACGAGACCGTTGAGCGCCTGATCAGTATAAGCCGTTGACTCGTTCATGGGGAGGGCCGCTGCTGCGCCAGCTGGCCGATCAGCGGCATTGCCAGAAGTGGCATTTGCCTCACCGCCATCTGCACGAGCTGCAAAATTTCTCAGGAGCTCTACAGACAGCAGGGCATGGCCATATAAAGCTTGGCAGAGAAGGCAACAGGGGGTCATATTCACTGGTGCCAGGGCAGAGAGCAGAGAAGGACGGTGGTCCTGGTGATTAGGCGTAGCACACCTGGCAAGTCCTTGTCAGCCCTGTCCATGTCCATGGCCTCTGCTTGGTCATCTGTGTCGCGCTTCAGGGCCTCCTGTGCATGGAGCGTGTCTCTGGCGGCCGCTGCGGAGGAGTCGAACAGCTGCGTGGTGCCCCATCTCAGAATCTCCTCCAGCAGGCGGGGCCCTCTGGAAGAGGCACTGTTCCTGCATCACAACATCTTGCCTCATGCGCCCGCCTAAGTCAGCCTGGAAAGGGTGAGCTTGCACGGCTCACAGAGCGTGAGCTGGCAAATACTGCCACTCACGCTGCGCAGGAGGTTCATGCTTCCCATGGCCTCTTAAGCCGGCTCCTGGGCATGCCAAATCTGGCAGGCATGTGTGTGTGGTGGCAAAGCAGACATAAGGGGGCACAATGTTAGGACTGGCTAGGATCAGGGCACACTCTTGCGCGAGGGGAGATGCGCACCCTCCAGCAGAGCCTGGCCGGAAGGCAGCGCCCACGCCGCCTCGCCGCTCCGCCAGCATGAGGATGCGCTCCTCCACGCTGTTGCGCATGAACAGGCGTAGCATGCGCAGCGGCCGGGCCGACGTGCCCAGGCTGCCCAGGGTGTGGGCCCGCCCCAGGGCTTGCACGTCCGCCTTGGGATCCCAATCGGAATCCAGGATGAGGACCGAGGTTATCCCCGGCAGGTCAATGCCCAGGCCGCAGGCCCGAGCAGACAGCAGGAACAGGAAGGCCTCACTGCACAGCCATCGCACAAATATCAGGAATGAGGTGGCAACGAAGCAACAGAAGTAGTAGTTCTGAAGGCCCCACATCAATGGTCAGATATTCCATGTACTGGTCAGTGGGCATCACTTCAGGCGTGTCCTGCATGGGATACAGTGAGCGCCTTACAGTGATGCTCGGTGACCTGAAATGGGACCATCTGGCCATGCGCAAAAATCAGGTACCAGCACAGGATGCTCTCACCTGCCCTCCTGATTGAAGCGCTGCACAATCTCGAGCCGCTTGACAGTAGGCACGCTGTTGTCTATCCTCTCCAGGCAGCTCTTGCCCCACTTGCCAGTGGCCCATTCCTGCAAATTGCAGGGCGCGGCACATCATAGCTAGTCCCTAGGCATCTCATGCGCTCCATACCATCGACATACTACATTGCGTCATCACCCTGATGTGCAACAGGTGCTGGTACCAGAGTGCCTCCGCTTGAGACCTGCATGCCTGATCAATAATATGCAGAGACGGGCAGCGAAAGTGCCTTGAAGGCGCAGTTTCGGTTCCACGAGGTCCACCCAAAGAAGCGCCTCCTGAAACTAAAATTGGGCCTTCAAGAGATGGTGGTGCATAAAGTGGGACAATTGAGCGGCATGCAGCAAGGGTATGTACCTCGACAAGGTCGAGGGACTTGGGGCTCTGCGACAGGATGAGGACGCGCTGCTGGGCGGCGCGCATGAGGGGCACCAGGCGGTCCATGAGCTGCCACTTGGTGGACACGCCCACCACCTCGCAGTCCTCCTCGTCCTCCGGCCGCGTGTGGTGCAGCAGGTACGGGTGGTTGCACACCTGCGTGGTAAAACAGAGACATCTCAAAGTCCGGATGAGCTGCCGCTTCGGGGACACGCTCACCACATTACAGTCCTCCTCAACCTTGTCCAACCGTAAGACGAGGACCATGACGGGTGCAGCTGGTCAGACATCACACATGGGCCAAGTTTTGAACAGGGTCAGATACTATCGTATTCTAGATATTGCGACGGGCAAACCAACTTTGTTCTCCACAGCTGCTGACAATCCTGAAGAGGTACAGCATTATTTTGAGAGGCAACCAAGGAGGGCCGGCAGGGCTGCCAGGGGGGAGAGGCATGCAAAAGCAGCATGGACATCTAGTGTCAGGCTCTCATGAGACACGCCACAGGCAGGGCTGTAGGAACCAACCTTGCGCAGCTCGGCGCAGAGCGCGCGCATCTCCGAGGTGCGCTGCGCGGAGTGGCGCGGGCGCTTGGGGTCGGCCAGGACGTCGAAGCGGCGCGCCAGCACGTCGCGGTAGCACTCCAGCTGCGCCTCGGAGAGCTGCAGGGGCACGCGGGCCTCGCGCTTGGGCCGCACCGGCATCCCCAGCTCCTCCTTGCTGCGCGCCAGCGCCCTCTGCTGCAGCAGCTTCTGCGCCAGGTCCGCCTGCAAAATACCACATTACGGCGCATCAGCTCAACAGATTCTGCCAATAGGAGACAATGCTGACTGTACCGCTCATTGCTTGTTGCACATGAGCAGCAGATACTGCGCCAGGGCTGTGGCAAGGTCCAGCACAATTCATAAAAAGGATGCAAATGCCTGCAACTCCTGAATTGGCTTGGGCGTCCTACCTGCTCATCCATGGACATCTCATCCACATCTCTGTTGAGCGCCTGGCTGAGGTCGCCGGCGTCTTCCAGAAACAGAGCAGCCTGGCTCACATGCTCCACTGTGGCCTGCAGCCGATGGATACAATCTCAATCCAGCAGATCCATGGCTCAGGTCAGCACATTTAGCGTGGCTTGACTTGGGGCGTCTGACCATGCTGAGCCCTACAACACCAGGACACTGAGAGCGTGTCTGGTTTTGCAACAGCCAAGCATGATCAAAGGCACCAAGTCGGGGCAAAGGCTGCTGTTTAGGCTGGACCATGCAAGCTGGACATCAAAGACACCCAAGCAGCAAGAAGCCGTCCAAGACTGCTCTTTGACAACTCTATCACACCCAGCCGCTGTCTCCTCCTGTCAGGAAAGCTGCAGGACACGTTTCCGCTCTGGATGAGTTTGTAGGGCATCGTGACAGCTGACTACGCTGCTCACCGTCTTCAGCAGGCTGGAGTGCGCCACAATGGCGCGAGCGCGGCAGTGGATGCCATAGACGGCCTGGTAGGCCCGACTGAGCGCAGACTGCATGCGTGTGCGTTCATCCATGATCACAAAGTCCCAGGACAGAGCCTTGAGGGCCGCTGCATCGCTGACCAGCGCCTCGAAGCTGGTGATGACCACATCCGGCTTGGGCACTTGCACCTGAGAATCATACTGTACTGTTCGGCCCTCTGCAAGCACTGCGCTCACGCGATTGATCCTACTGCGTACTTGAGAGCAGATAATAAACCATACATCCCAGGCGCAAGGCACTCACTGAGATGCTATGTTTTAGCAAGTGACCATTTGCTAGGTTGATTTATTCTTGAGGCCGTGAGCCCTCCAGCAGGCCACTAGTCAGAATTGTGCCGCCCCGTCTATAGGACAGAGATGCGAAATAGAGTTTCAGACAGGGTTTTGAAAGCCTTACAAACACATAATACCTTTGGCCATAATCAACAGGGTTGGCTGCTCACCTTGGCTGGCAGCCCTTGCTTCTGCAGGAAGCTGGACCTGCTGTCCAGGGACTCAGGCGAGAGCCACAGCTCATGGTCGTGCAAGAGCGCGCGGGCTGCTGTAGAGCCAACATAGGACACCACATTGACCTCTGGGCCGCCCCAGAACTCCCAGTTGCTGTGCCAGTTGTCCACGGACGTTGCGGGCGCAATTACCAGCATCGGGCCGTTCTGTTTGAACTCAGACCTGCAATAAGAGTGCCCTGTGATTACCTGCTAATACACATGATCATTGAGCAGCCAAATGGACAGAAGGGCACCCTCTTCAAGGTGCACCACGAAGGGTTTCGACCTGCCCCCGCACAAGGTGCAGTAGGTGTCCTTGGGGTCTCATCTTATCCAAGGGCAGGGGCGAAGCACCTCCATGGCGCATGTTGAACAGGCTGCTTGCTTGTGGAGACTTTAATGCAAAGCAGGGGACCCAACATGAACTTTGAACCTTATGACTCCGGTTTATGCCTGGGAAGTCTGTACTCAGGTTGCAGCAACAGAACATAGCTACACATGATGTTGTGAAAGGCCCAAGACCCATGGGTCCCATAGTATGAAGAGCGGAAGGGCGTACCTCAGAGAATGCACAAAGGCAATGAATGAGGTGCTCTTGCCCAGTCCAGAGTCGTCTGCCAGGAGGAGGCTCTCGCCGCGCCCCCAGCGCTGCCTGAGGCTATTCACTGCATTAACCTGATGCTTGTGCAGACGTGCCCCATGCTCCTGCATGACAGAAATATTGCACTCACACCAAGGCTCAGGGCGCCCTGCTATGCACAAACCTCCATAGCTGCAGACTATACTGTATGCTGATATGTGCGCGTAGGGCTTGAGCCACTTCCTGATCCAGTCAACCTTGGCAGCTGCCAATCATTTGCATGAAGATACTCACATCGCAGGTGCTCTTGGATCTTCAATCATACAGTGCCACAGATTGCCCACAGCAGGTGCATACCCTCGTTGCAGAGTCCACAAACTCTGGCATCTGCCTGGAGGCTGCATCTCGGGCTTCCGCAGCTGCTGCTAATGCACCGGAGGACGCCCGCTCGATGGCCGCAGTCTGGCGCGCCCACAGCTCATTGTGCAGGTGCTGGTAGTCTGGGTTCATTGGGACACCCTCACACTCCGCCTGCATGAGTATAGAGCCTCAGGCGTATGCTGAAGCTGCTTCACACAAGACTGAAGGGAATGGTGCTCAGGGGCAGGCAGTGCTATGATGACATAAATCCATGAAACAGCACCGGCACGTCAGTTGCAGTATCTCTACAATATCGCATGCCATCTCTATATACAAGTCAGATGCAGCATCTTGGAGAAGAACATTGCCCAGTAGATAGGGATGCGATGGGGAGTTGAGGAATGGGCAGCAGCAGCAGACCTCCCATGTGGCATGCTCATGGCCAAGATTGGCCCACTTGATCAGCACGTCCCAGCCAGGGCCAGCGGGAGAGGGCCGCCGCGCCATGAAGCGCTCTGGCACAGACCTGCAAGTAGTTGAAGTCAATGCTTGTCCACCAGCATTGCACATTGCGAGGTAGACTTTGCAATGGTCAAGGTGCTAAAACAAGCCAGCCACACTTGCCAACAAGATCAAAGTCTCACTCGTTACCAGACTACAGCGCAGTATCCTCCGGCCCTTAACGTAGTCGTGCCAGGGTCTCACTATGCACAACCACAGCTGTCTTGATGACGGAACAAAGCGAAAGAGACAGGAGAGGTGCCTTCTGAACTTTCTTCTATCCTCGTCCATGCAATCAAGATGTCTGCACACTGGCGAGGCAACATGTAAATGTATTATACATTGACCCCAAGCAGCAAGGCTCTCACCAGGCATCCTCGGCCAGGCAGCAGGGCGCGCCGCCATGGCGCCGCTTGAAGTTTGCCAACTTACGCTTCGCCAGCTTGGCCAGCGTGGACTCGGGAACCCACTCGTTGTGAGCATGCGACTTCCCCGTCCACTTAACCAGGTACTCTGCCTCCTTCGTCGCTGCCTCAGCTGCGAGCAAGCGAATCAGGCGTGAGCCAGCACCAGCTCCTGCATTGACTGTGTGGCACACAGGGCGCATAAGGTCGTCCAACACCTCCTGGAGATCCAATACTTTGCAGCATCTTCTGCATTGCTGGATCGGATGCATTCAGTTGGACTCAGCATACAGAAAGGCCCAGCCCAGGCATCAGGACTAGGATTTTGCACAGCTGCAGGAGGCCCAAAAGTATTAGCTGCTAGAGACGAGCACCTGGGGGGCTGCCCTCTTCCTCTGGCGGCTGCTCGAGCTCACTGCGCACATCGCCTGAGGCTGCCGCCATGAGCGCAGCTACAGCGTCTACCTCTTCCTGCGCCATTGCCTGCACAGGGCATGCAACAGCTTACCCCTATGTTGCAGCAATGCCTATCATACGCCAGTTTAATTGGAGAGAGACATGTCTCGTAGGGCAAATTAGCACACCTCATCATCCTTGGGAGGACCAGCAGGTGCAGCCTGGGCAGGCTGGGCACTGGGCTGCCCGCGCTGTGCTTCTGGCTCCTCGGAAAGGTGCCGGGAGTGCGCCAGGAGCATGAGCTCGTCCAAACCCCTCTCATTCCCGTCGGCCTCTGGCGTCCTCTCTGGCTTCACAGCAGGCTCCTTGGGCGCCTCAGCTACCTCCACCTTTGGCCTGCATGCATGTGTTGCACTGCTTGCTGCAGTGCTTGGGCCCTGAAGCTATCAAGGGACCATTCAGCACAATCGCAGGACAGGTGTCAAGGGCAGGGCAGCATTGGGGCAGGACAACCTGCTCAGGCATGGGCACTTACTTGAGAGGTGACTCCTCTTCCCGTGCTGGCCACCGCCAGCCGTAGATTTGCTCGACGGCAAGCTTGACGGGGGCAGCTGCCTGGCCGCCCAAGGCGTCCAGCGTGGGCACGTCGCCCGCCAGCGAGGCCGGGAAGTCGGACTCAGAGCCGCTGCCATCGTCGTCAAAGCCGCGCGAGCCGCGCCGGCCGCTGCGCCCGCCGCGTCGGTTGCCGCGGCCCCTCCCGCGGCGCCCGCGTCCGCCCCGGCCGCCACGGGACCGCGCTGGCGGCAGCTCTACCTGCCTGGGTGGCCCACCCCAGCCTGCAGACACATAATATCAGCTTGCAGCAGTCCTAGTGTCATCTGTTGTATCACATAAGCAGATTGATGACCTGAACAGACAAAAAATAGCAGAGAGCGCAGCCTCAGCCAAAGGCCAGGGTGGAGCAGCTCTTGATATCAGTTCTCTGTCATCTGCTAAGCTGTGGCAAGGACTACCGAGATCTGTGGGTGCAGCAATGGTGAGGCATGTGGGGCGAGCATGCAGAATCATGCATGCGCAAGATAGGAAGGCCACAAGGGCGGTGCTGACCTCCGTCTGAATCACTGTCAGCGTCATCGTCTGCAGCATGGTCATTCGTGTCGTTCTGCTTTGCGCTGTGGAGGTCTGCCGAGACCTTCTCGGCAGCCTTGATGCAGGCACTCAAGTTAGGGTCGTCATTGTTTTGATTCTCCTCCTTGGTGGCATCCTGAGGCTCAAAGGGCTTCAAGCAGTGGATGGGCAGCCAGGCATACTCTGCCTCCTCTCCCTCCACTCCGCCTGCGAAATTGCACGAGGGGGGGAATCAGAGATCAGGCGTCACAGCAAGCATGGGATGCTGACACAATCGCAGGTTTGGTCTTGCTGGCCACTCCAAGCAGCTCTGCAACATCCAGTAGAGTACCTTCAGAGAAAAGATGATCTGTACCTGAGGGAGTGGATGGTTGCTTGTCGTCGCCCACTTCGCCAGGGATGCCCTTTGAAGTGAAGAACACCACCGGGATCTGGGTGCGCACGCGAGCGGGTCCCCCGGGTGGGGGGCCCACCTCACGGGGAACGGCTCTTCTGCGCACCACTCGGGCAGGCCACCAGTCGTGCCCCTCGACCTTGGCCCAGATGACCCGCCCCGGCCGGAAGGAGCCAGCCGGGAATGGGCTGATTGGCACAGTGGCATGCCAGCCGTCATCATCCTCTGATATTGTCACATCCTGCACACATGTGCTTGCATTGCTCAGGGAAGCTCCCAACTTGGTGCGCTGACAGTCATGTCATAGGACCAGACATCAGATGGGCCCTTTGTCCACTCTGTTCTCAACAAAGCAGGGAGGGCTCTTAGGTGCAGATGGCAGGGTGTTTAATGTTGGCACGCACCGCCAAGGCTTCCTCCCCATCAAACTCCACACCCATGCCCAGCAGGGCCTCGGCAGCCTGGCTCAGGCCGCGGCCGATGCGCCCGCCGCGTGCCCGGCCGGCTCCCCGGCTGCGGCTGCCCGGCCGCCCGGCCCGGGCAGCTGTGGGCGAGGCGGCCCCGGCCCCCACAGAGCCCATCATGTTCCTGGAATTGCTCCGCCGCCTGTTTGCCCTTGTGGCGTTCCCATTGCTCATGCCGTCCAGGTCTGCATGTGGAGGGAGCTGTTAGCTCTTCCTGCTCCTCGAGCAATCAGCACAGGGGTGGGCCGAGGTCACAAGACCTCGTTCCTGTGTTGAGGTGACGCAGATGGCGGCAATGAGGGTCACATTCAGGTGGCAGACCTGTGGCCTGCTCACCAGCCTATACTGCGCTCTTCTACTACATCTAGCCTGAATGCTGAACAACATCCCGCCACAAGCACTAGCATCACCTGATGCTGGTCAAAAGTGTCTCTATGAGCCCTCTGGCATCCCACATCTTTCATCACAGAGCGCCATGGAGGTGTTTTCATGTGATGGCTCACCTGTGAACCCATCCAGGGGATCCTCGTCCCCGCTGCTGTCATCCGCATGGGTGGAGCGCTTGCTCCGGCTGCGCGGGCGCCCGTTGCCCCGCTGCTGTGGCGCCACCTGCACTGGCTGCAGTGGCGCCGGCCGCCTGTATATGGTTGGAGCACCCTCATGTAGTGTATGTCAAGGGGGTTTCAGAGGGACTGCAAGCCCGAGTCGAGCAAGCCATCACCCCGCCACCTGCTGCCATGAGGTAGCATGCTGCTCTGCTTATCAACATATAGAGCAAACGTAACATCACGGTGTCGCAGGACTGACTCATGCAATTGAGGAATTCTACAGCAAGCTCCAATCCTCACCCAGCATCTTGGAAGGCAGCAAGGTCAGCCACATCAGCCAGGTTGACCTCTCCAGCCTCCAGCACTGCTTGATCCTGCGTTACATGAACAAATCAGCACGTATCACCGGAAAGGGGTGTGTAGGGGGCCAAGCACTCAACATCGGACATGCATTTACAGCACTAATCGGTGTCCAGGTGGCCCACCTGAAGGGCCAAAATCTCATCGATCTCTTCGTCGGTCAGCGCTTGGGGTACGCTGCAAGACGCGTGCTCTCTATCCCATATGTTGCGCTCGCAGGACCAATCATCCGGGATATCCTCGTCCCTGAGCTTGAAAGGCACCTGCCAACATGCCACAGCTGATCACTGGCTGCCTTCAACGTATGACCTCTGAGAGCCATATGGATATCATCCATGGGTATTTCAAGGGCCGGATTACTGCAGCGGCGTCAGTCGCCGTACTAGAAGTCACCATCCAGGTAAACCACGAAGGAGAAATCAGCATTCTGCGCGGGACCTTGGCAAGCTCTGATCTTCCTCAAAACTGACTTGAATAGTAAAATATAGAGACTTGCACTCGCGACACAGCGTATGCATGACTCTGGCTACCATCTGATGTGGCCTGCCAAAGTGCGATGGAGGAGCGCAGCAACGTGAAGAGGTTTGGCAGAAAAAGACTAGCACACCTTACGCCACAGGCTGCACTTGGCGCACTGCACCCACTTCTGTGGTTCGTCCTCTGGCTTGAGACCAGGTCTGCTGTTTGGTAGGATCCCCGCAGCATATCCTTGCAGTCCCCCTGCCATAATCTCCGAGCCATCCCCTGCTCGCATGCCGGCCAGTAGGGCGGCATCATTTAAATCAATCTGCAGTTCCATCGCGTGACCCCAGATGTCACATAGTCGTTTGCACTGCAAATTGGCTGTACAGCTGCTTATCTCTGAGGGCGATCATACAAGACAGTCCTTATCCTGGACGAAGCCCATCGACCGCTTCCAGGCAAGTCTCACACTATGACGAAGTGCAAGCAATATATATTCAGCAGTTGTCCACATTATACTCTTGCGCGATCCCTATGCTATTCTGACTGGAGCTTTTGCAACATCGACCCTTGCAGGGTTTTCCTTTGACTTCCAGCGCATCCCTTTCCTGCTTGCTGGCTCTGTCTCGATCTTCTTGAGATGCACAAGAAGGTGGTGAAATAACAAGGTCACAGTGAGAGCGTGGGTACCGCCTGGTATCCAGCTTCGAGCTGAGAAATACTTGGGTGACATGCAGCACTGCTGACAGTGTTGGTCGCAACTAGGCATTTTCTTCGCCTGGGTCATTCCAGAACGCATGGGCACTAGCCCTGATGTCTGCTCTCTTCGACTTCAAGGCCTTCCTGACGGTAGTGCTGCTGACGATCTGTACATGCACCTACATCAAAGCGAAGTTCCCGAGCCTGCTCAACGATAGAACAGGCTTCAGGGGGCTTTTCTGGAAGGCAGCCAGGATAGGTAAGCGATGCCAGCACACGACAGGGCTGTCATGCCGTCCCCAGCCTCCTTGAGGGGTGCTCATGTGTCTCCAGTTGCATGAGCAGGGATGATTATCTAAATACCCCGTCTGTGGCTGTGTGGTGTCACATATGTGCAACGTTATATTGCCACTGCACAGGAGAGAGGTTAAGCCCATGGGTAGCCTTGAGCTGCATCATCATGGGCCTGACGACAGTCTTTGCATAGGATGAGAGGTCCCAGGTAGGACCCATGCCCACATGTCACATACTGCAGGCCCGAGTAAAGCTGTAGAGGGCCATCTCCTCGCAGCCAGTACTGCAGCTTTCTATCGCGTCCTCTGTAGAATCTGCTCTGCAGACGCCTGCATCCTCACGTGAGATTGCTACTGTCGTAGGAAACAGCATGCCGGACGAGAGCCTTGTACGCCTACCATGAGACGAGATGGGGCAGCGCCAGTGAGTTTCTTGTAGCTGGACTCATGGAAGGACAAGCACCTCATAGAGTCTCAGGAGTCCGGCAGCATGGCAAAGGCACCGAGAGAGCTTTTCACAGTTGTAAAGGGCAGCCGGATGAGCAGAGACAAAGTGAGTAGACACGTCAGTCACACATGCTTACAAGAGGACCCTGCGCACAGACAAGTGTTGACGGTACTCTTGCCACACACCAGATTGCAGCGTGTTGGAGAAATTGTATCTTTGATGCACAGTCCTAGAGTCCATCCTGAGCAGCGTAGCTTCTCTGCGACATTACAGCGTACTTGGCAGCTGTTCTGTCACGAAGTGTGAAAACGCTGAGAGCGGGGCTACAGACTAATTGGGTGCCTGAGCGGCACTGTAAGATGCATTGGAACCTTCCTTGACTGCCTCTGCGTTCCTCTAGCTCATATAAGTGGTACATTGAGATGCTGCCTCTGCCAAAAGGGTCTTCCAGCACCATGCATTGGAGATGAAGCTGCCCAATCTGGCCTGGGCAGATCGGGCACACTCGACACCCTCTGCGCTCTCCCTGACCCTTCTCTCGCCAACATTCCGCAAAGGATGGGCCTATGAACTTCACAGTCTATCCAGTCTTCCTGCCACAATGTGCTGACTGGAGCGGTAAGGGGAAGGTTACTCTGAGCGCACCAACTGGCATCATGCGCCTTGCTCAGGATTGTGCTGCACGCGAAGCGCTGTAAGAATGTTGTGTACTAGCGAGATGCTGCCTGCCTTGAGGGCGCAGTGCCGCCTGCTGTGCTCCCATGGTATCCTTGGGAGAAGAATGGTGGCTCTAGCCCCGCAGTTGACTAGGAAGAGGGCTGCGTCCCGATGCGCATGCTCTACATCGAGCGAGGCGGCCAGCAGCACTGAGACGACTCACAACGTTAGCACACAGGCTCTTGCGCCGATGAGCTGGGAGGGACGAGATAGGGGCTGTGGCAGCCTTACAGAGGAGGACATCGGTAGCAGCTTCTCCCTCTGTGGCTGGGTGCACAGACAGAGGAACCTAGGAGGTATGCAATTCCTCTTTCATGAACGCAGTGTCAAAAGCTGTCCTTTGCACCAAGCATCATCTGCATAGATGGCATGATGGATCATGTTGTAGATGCTGTGCTGCGCAACCCATGACTGACAGCAGCTGCCTCCAGGGCTCTGCTTTGTGGATCTCCGGGACTCATCAGGCATTGTTCAGGTGCATTGTCACCCAGTTCTCACCCTGCATGCTCAAGTTTCTTGTGATTTTGAGCGTCAAATTGCCACTTTCCACAAAGCTGATGCTTCTGGGGTCAATCTTCAAGCAAAAATGATGCCAGGGCGACTACACACCTGTGCCTGTGCCGCGCAGATTGTGACTCAGGAGGGCGCAGCAGGGCTGGAGCGCTTGAGGGCAGAGTATGTCGTACGCATCAGGGGGCAGCTGCGGAAGCGCATTGACCCTAACCCCAACATTCCCACTGGAATGGTCGAGCTTGTAGCTGAGCAGGTGTGCACATACTCTGCCCGACACAGCTTGAAGGTAGCGTGGGCTGGAAATGAAGCTTCTCATGCAGTACGTGCGGGTTTGCTGGCTTAACATTGCAGGGTGCTCGGTCTGGCTGTGCACTTGACGGCCTGAGAAGGCGAATTCAGATGCCTTCCAGACGCTCACAAGTGTCACGATGTGGTCAGGTGACGATACTGAACACCGTAAACACAAGGCTACCTTTCCTCCCGGCGGACGAGAAGATGGACGTTAAGGAGGAGGTCAGACTGAAGACCAGAGTGCTGGACCTCAGGTGTGGCTGTTCTTGCCACCAATATAGTGTGCAGTGTCCAACGTCGTCTCATCCTTGGATTTCCGAGCCACACGCGTCAGGCTATCCCTCGACTTGAATGGTGACTGCGAATACACACTCTAAAAGCAGTAGGCTTCCAAAGGGGCTAGCCACAGTAGTAAGCAGGCCGCTTACTTGTCTGTCATGACACTTTTTGCTAAGCTATCAGAGGATGAATGTTCTGCAAGCGTCTTGACATGGTGATGCAGGCGGCCGCGCATGGCAAGGAATCTGAAGCTGCGGCACCAGACGATGCGCGCCATCCGCGGCTTTCTCGACGAGCGCGACTTCATCGAGGTCGAGACGCCCATGCTGTGCCGGTCCACGCCCGAAGGCGCGCGGGATTTCCTGGTGCCCTCCCGCATGCAGCCGGGCGCCTTCTACGCCCTGCCACAGAGCCCTCAGCTGGTGAGCCACTGATGGCTTCTCAGCCCTCACGAGCACTGCTTGACTTTGGAGCCATCAGGGGCGCATGTGCTTCTCATCCCGCATGCAGCCCGACGGACTCTGTGCCCTGCCGCAAAGGCCACAGCTGGTAATCGGCCTAAATATGCGCTGCCGGAGCATACAGCTAGCAAGAATTACAGATACAAGCTCAGCTGCGGTAAGCAGTGCATGAGCTGGACGGTGTCGAATCCGCTACAGACTTCCTGCATGTAGCCCAGCATGTATTCCATGCCGTCTCCGGCTCGAGCTGGTGAGCAACCCTCTGCATGAAGTATATGACAGCTGGGTCTGCTCACCAGCTGTGGGCTCATGGGAGGGCATGTAGTGGATGACGGGCTGAGTGCAGATTATTCTCAATGCAGGGGCTGCTTCACGTGAGCCAGGGCAAAGCACTTGATGCCAACAGCAGAAGGCTGCCTAACTCTCTGCTTAGCCAAGTCGCAGGACTCCAAACCCAGGCCAAGCATCAGCAGCATGACACTGTGCTGTCCTTCTGAGATGCTTGCAAGATGACTCACCTTGAAAGTGGAAATGCATGCAGTTCAAGCAGATGCTCTGCTGCGCGGGCGTGGAAAGGTACTACCAGGTGGCGAGGTGCTTTCGAGACGAGGACCTCAGATCAGACAGGTGTGCCCCTAGAAGTTTCATAGTGATGTAGTCAGACGCATACCCAAGCTTAGTCTTCCAGGCCCTCCCCCTTCGCGGCGGTCCCTGCTGTCCGGCAATGGCTGCCTGTCAGACCATGAGATGGCACAGGTCCTCCATGAGTACAGGATGAGACCTACTATTTAGTCAGGGCAAAGGTTAGGTGCGCCTGCAGGCAGCCTGAGTTCTCTCAGCTGGATATGGAGATGACCTTCATGGACCAGGATGCCATCATTGGCCTTGTAGAAGAGCTGGTAGCCATGATATTCAGCAAGGTGGGGACTCCTGCCCTCAGTGCAACCATCTGCACAACACAGCGCCATGCCTACTGCTGAAGTGTGCCCTTGACCCCTTTTGGCTCCACAGCTGGCGTGCCCCCTAACAAGATGCCTGCCCAGGGTGATGATCCCTGACATATCCGCATCATTTTGTCTAGGGCTGAAGTGGCCTCATGAGGAGTACCCGGATATTAACCCCTGCGGCATGCAGGTGATTGGGATAGACCTGCAATTGCCCTTCAGGCGATTGACATATGCGGAAGCAATGGCCAGATACGGGTCAGACAAGCCAGACCTGCGTTATGGCTGGGAGCATCACGACATCTCAGAGGCGGTCAGAGGATCATCTTTCAGGTTGGCCTCCCCTCTATGCAGCCCTACATTGCGCCATAACTCCGCAGGTGCAGCATGAGGCTGTCGTACGTGCTCATGAACATGTAATTCTACCTGCTCGACAGCGAGATTCTTCTGGCAGATCATAACAGCAGACTGTCTGCATACAGGGTGTTCAGCTCTGCTTTGGACGCAAACGGGATTGTGAAAGCACTGAGGATACCCGATGGGCAGAGGATATCAAACGCACGGGTAAAACCAAAGGGCGACATCTCAGGTGAGAGCCTTGTGTTTGACCACACCCTTTGTTTTTGACACACTGCGTGTAATTGAACAGGTAGCAGCTCTGAATTTGCTTCAGGACCACAGCAATGTTACCATTGTGAGGGATCCCTTAACATACGGACAAACCCAGAAGAGTTCAAACTTCAGGAGGCTCCCACTTGTGTGACGATTGGGGTGCTACTGCTGCCCTGCTGATGTGTGTCTGTGTGGGTGTATACAGGAGAGGCACAGGCTGCTGGGGCGGCCGGACTGGTGTACATCCGTGTAGGGGAGCAGGGGAGCATTGATGCAGCCAAGCCCGTGAAGGAGGGGCTCTCCGAGCAGCAGACGCAGGACATCATTGCCAGCTCCTCCGCGCAGCAGGTGCGCTGCCTCTTCAGGCATCCAACTATCATGAGCACCCCCTCCGCATCTTCGCTTTCGCAGCCTCAAGGCCAGTGTGCCTTGCAGTTATGGGATGATCTGTCAGCATGAGCAGAACTAGCATTCTGGCCGGTGTGCATTGTACAACGCAATTTTCCATCTTCTAACGAGCTGCTCGACGGCCGTGAATGCCGTATCAAGGCTGGGATGGCTATTGCTGTTCGAACTTCCAAACTGTGTTCTTACATCTGCCGCTTGCAGCACAAATTTGGATCAGCTTCGCGCTTTAATCTCCTGTTTAGGATACATATACAGCTTGCTGAGTCTTTACTGGGGGTGCCAAATACATGGCTGAGAAGGCAGGGGCAGGATCATCCTCTGCTCTATGGTAGCACTTCTGGCAGGGCCCCTCTGCCGTGCCAGAGCAGCCTCTCTGCTAGCAAGCTGCTTATGTCAGCGATCTGCGCATGCCTCACCGCTGCTGCATTGGCAATGTGCATCCGTCCCTGCATATAGCATGTAGGAGCGCGGCCCTGAAGTGCTGGTGTTGTTTGCAGGGAGATCTGCTGCTCATAGCAGCAGGAGCACCAGCGGTAGTCCACAAATCTCTAGACAGGGTCAGGCAGTATGTTGCGGCCAGCCTAGGAGAGATTGATACCAGCCAGCACAATCTGTCATGGGTGACAGGTGAAGGGTTTTCCTGGGCTGGGTCATTTTGCAGCTGACTAGCATGGATCTGTTGCATACGCCCTGCACCAGTGACACATAGCTGACAGGCCCTTGTGGCTATTGCCATTCCACAAGTTCTGGCGCTGGTTCTGCTGGTTCTGCTGCAAGTACATGTGGGCTACATGCTGTGAGCCTAGCATGGGCACATCAGTGAAGAAGACGTTTTGATACTCGCAGACTTCCCTCTATTTGAGTGGAACGAGGAAGGGCAGCGATTGGAAGCCATGCACCACCCCTTCACAGCACCCAACCCCGAGGACATGCAGGGGAGCAACGGTGCCAGCCTCAAGACAGCCCGCGCGCTTGCCTATGACCTGGTGTACAATGGCGTGGAGATCGCAGGCAGGTGTCCTTCCTGATCTAGCACTTTTCTGTGAAGGGCTTTATCACTCGTGTGTGCTCTACCAAAGGCCTGTGGTCCATGCTCTCTGCCATGCGACAGCATTGTCTGTGACTTGGGCTCCCTGTGAGTGCTGCTTGGGCGCAGCAGCGGGCTGATGTGTGGGTCCAGTGCAGGAGGCAGCTTGCGCACATACAGGCGCCAGGAGCTGGAGCATGTGTTCGATGCCATCGGCCTCTCGCACGAGGAGGCGGAGGCGCAGTTCGGGTACCTGCTGAACGCCTTCGACATGGGAGCGCCCCCGCACGGCGGCATCGCTTTCGGCCTGGACCGGCTCTGCATGTTGCTAGCCAACGAGGCCTCCATCCGGGATGTCATTGCCTTCCCCAAGACCACCCAGGTATGCTGTTTGTATGACCAGCAATATGCAGGTTTTGCATAGCATGGAGAGGCTTGGCAACTTGATGTTGATGGATGCTTTGCACCTGCCTAGTCAGGTGAGGGAGGCTGGCAGTTCATGTATAGGACAGTAGCCATTGCCTGAGTGCGTCTGTAGCTTTCCGAATGCCAGACTGGTAAGGCAGAGGCTCAACGTGAGCAGGTCAAGCATGGTGTCATGGTGAAGGAGAGCAGCTGAGTTGTAGACGTGATGCATAAGCTTTTCGCCTAAAAGCTGACAAGGATAAGCGGCAGGCCCAACGCACATTCCTGGGGGACCCATCTCCTCTTGTGTTGCAGGGTCAATGCCTTCTGACAGAAGCTCCAGCCCAGGCCTCCCAGCAGCAGCTGAAGGATATCCACATACAGAAGATCCAGCAGGAATAGATTGGATGCTAGTTGCTTGATTATCTAGGAGAGTGAGACTATGAGTCTGCACTGTATTCTCTTTAGGTTGTGTGTCCAGAGCAATGTAGACAAGCCCCATTAATAGCTATACTATAATGTGACCCTTGTCAATGACTGCCAAGGCTGAAGCATCTGTAAAAGCTTGGTGCATTCTATGCTAGTACCTGTTGCTCGCTGAGCAGCTCAGCCTGAGCCTGCTGTACAGCACATGCGATGCTATATGACAGCTTGCAAGCTGTTCCACACACTCCAAGCCCATCAAGTGGCTATCACTGACAGCATATGTGGACCGCTGATGTATCATGCGAGGGTGTCAGCGCATGCGCCTTGTGTCACAGCGGTAGGGCCCTTCGATTGATCAGTGTTGCTCTAGGCATGCGCAATTGCAAAAAGAGAAGCCAATAGGCATCAACATATGTACTTGGTGTATCACAATCTCATTTGTTAGCACCTGCATGCATGCCCTCGTACTGCACCACGCTCATAAGCACTGGCATCTGCAAGTGCGTTACTTTGGGCTCCAGCTGCCAAGGTGTGGCCAGGCAAACTCCTGACATCATCAGAGGGTGAGCGCAATCTTCGTGATCTGGCCACTTCAGCTTCATCCTTAGATCAAGCTTGCCCAAGCTTGCCATCACCTGGCAGTGCATATCCCGCATTATTGGCCTACCCGCAGTGTCTCTCCATACTCAGTTGTCCTCTTGTCATCATCTGCTGTGTCTGCTGGAAAGCATTCACTGTTGCATGCAGGGCTTGTTTCCCATGGGGTCTCGCTCATACCCGGTGGCTTTCTGCATCTCGATGATACATCGAGCGAGTGTCCAGAGTCCCGCCTCATTTGTGAAGACACACCAGGGAGATCTAGAGGCAATGTTGCTTAGCCAACTCAGTCTGGAGGCCTTCACGAACTTGCAGATCTGAGACGCTGCATGCCATTGCCACACTTGAGAGATCAGGGCACAAAACTCATCGGCATCAAGCTGCCTGGGCACACATAATAATTTGTGCATTCATTCATTTATTTATTCATTCATTCCTAACATGCTTCCCGATCCGTAGATCAGGTGCGTTGCAGCAGACATTCTATGGCAGCCCTCCAGTTGGAAACTTCTCCACCGTATGTTGTGCATGGGAGACTAGATCGGAATAAAGGGAGGTAGCCATTACCCGACAAGCTCATTCTATGGGACGGCGTCAGTTCAGCGTACTCTCGAAGTTGGAGGAGATCCTTGTGAGAGGCGTCTGGAGGTGGCAGCTTCAGATGCCATAGCCGTGAGCAGGCCATGGCTGGGTAGCGCCATCCTCTGATGCCTCTAGCTTCCACAATGACGAGTGCTACAAGCCCGAGTACATCATCTGGGAGGGAGAGTAGATATGGCACCTCGGGCACTCTGCTTTGAAACCTTGGACGCAGATTCATTGAGTGATGAGGGCCCCTGCCGGTTAAAATAGCGACACTTATCCTGATTGAGGCGATAGGGCCCTGAAGCACACACGAAGCACCCTCAGAGGAGCACCGCACAAACCAAAGGTGTGCTTAGCCTCGCTCTAGGTCGCCAGTGTGCACCCTGAAAAGTGCATGACGCGGCATGCGCCTACGCCAAATAAGCTGACACGTTGCTGATTTAGCAATGCTGTCAGTCAGCAAGGCTTTGAAGTACCCTCAACTCCTTGTCTCCTGTACCGTCTCAGAACCTTATAGCTGCCAGCCCTTGCGAAGCTGCGCGGTTCACTTGCCAAATCAGGCAACTCAATCGATAGAGAAGATCCAGCAGGAGTGACTATGTGCCATTTGCTTGCCTAAGAAGATGTTGGGAGGATGGGCTATATCAAGCCCGCAGTGTCATTCAGAGAGGTTTGTCTGCACACGAGTTTGGCGCCAGCCTGAAATATTTCTTCCCAAGCCCCTCCAGTCAAATTATCCTTCAAATTCTCCTGGAAATGTGCTTCTGTAAGGTAAGAATCGTACATGTCACAATGGCTGACACTCTTGCACAGGCTAGATGCATTGTTTGATGGTACTTAGCAGTCCGCTAGCTCAGCATCTTGCAAAGCAGTGCCACAGCTCCAAGGTTGTACAGAATTATTCCAGCTGGAGAAAGGCCCATCAATTCTTCCATGTTCAGTAGCACAGACAGCTGTAGTTGTGTGTAATAGTATTTACGCCCTGCCTCAATGCTGGAGACGTCTTTGCTTGCTTCAGCTGAGGCAAATGTCGAGCTAATGGGCATCAGGGGATGTTTATTGTACCCATTTGACACTAGTGGAGTACTTTTATCCTTCTGCATGCTTGTCCTCGTGCTGCGTGGTGAGCGTCAGACCTCCAGCTGCAATAGGTTGAGGTTAGCAGAGGAAGATTGCATAGCACCAGAGGTTCACCAGCTTTGATTGCTACACCTTGAACATGCTAGCGTCTGCCAATGTGCTTCCTGGTAGTGACCTGTATGCAGTGTCCGTGTGCGTGCATTCTTTCTGCTGTCAGGGCAGTCTCTCTGCATGCATGGCTGGCTTCCCTCACAGCGCTGGTGCTGGCTTTTGGCCCTCACTGGACCTGACAATGGCTATGATACACAAAGCTAGAGTCCCCAGTCCCCTCCCATGAATGAGGTAGTACCAATCAGATGACCATTCCGTGCCACCTGTTCTTGGTCTGGACGCCTTGACGAACCGGTAGATTTGAGACCCTGCATTGCCGGGTCACACTCAGCGAGAATTCCTTGGCATTACTGTTGCCCAGGCATGCGGACAAATTGTGCCCTGATGAGCACAGTCGAGTGCCAAAAGTGTCCCTTACCTGACAGACTCAGTCTCTGTGACGGTGGCAGCTTATCGTAACCCCAAATGTTGCTGGGACCTGGAGGTGGTGGTAGCTGGAGATTCCATAGCCGAGAGCAGGTCATGGCCGGGTCCGTCCATCTACTGATGCCTTTGTCATCCACAATCTTTGAATGCTATGAGCGCAAGGACTCCATCTGGTAAAGAGAGCAGATCTAGCTTGTGCATTTGCTTCTTGCTTTGCAGTCTTGGACACTGGATCGATGAACGGTGTCGCCCCTTGCAGGTTGGCATGTCGACAACTCAGTTCAGCAGGGGGACAGGTAATTGAGACACACGCAGGAACGTCTTACAAGATCAGTGCCAGAATCGTAGGACGCCAGCGCCTACATGCATCCTGGCATTGGTGATCCCGGCACCCTGCTTAAGACTCTAGGGACAACCCGACACCTTGCTGGCATGGCAACATCGTCAGTCGTGTCTTACGACTGCATAACTTTTCCTCTCCTGTGAGCTTAAGTATGAACAGCTACCAGTACTTGCGAAGCTGCGCCGTACACGGGCCAGATTAGGCATCAATCGCGTCTCGCGTAAGGAAGCGGAGCCGAATCGGAAGACGGTGTCCCCGCACGTTTTCTGCCCATCTTGCGCGACAGACGGCTCAGGCAATCAGCAAAGGATAGGGACCTACAAGCATTGCAGATTCGAGCTCAGACTCGCAGAATTTGCGACACTGTGCAGGCGGATTACTCGTGACAGATTTCCTTGGAAGCAGGCAAAGGCTGGGAGAAAGTCTGTCATTACTTCGTTCGTGTAGATACGCAAATTCTCGAGCTTTGCCACGGCATCTCGATCAGACAGTGACTTGGTGACCAACCAGTGAGGACCAGTGCAAAGGGTTGAGCCCAGGAGGCAAAGATTTGGGGAGACCTTGTGACAACAAATGCGGCTATGGCTGCTGCACATTGCTGCAGCGGCCCTGCTGCTCTGCCAGGGCCTGCCGACAAGCTCAGGTGAACCCTTGACCATATAGTATCTGGTGCAGTCTCCTGCCTCATGTGGCCCAAATTTGCTGAGCCTTCTTTCCGCCACGCAGCACTTCCTCTACCGAAGGGGTGGGGCCTCGACAGTGTCCTTGGAGAGCCAGCAAGGCTGCAGCTGCAGCTGGCAGACTTGGGAAGCTTTGAGGACCAGCACAATGACCACCTGGGGTGGCATGCCCGCAACATCATGGCTGTGGCACCCGAGGTGCGCCAGCTCACTCCCAGCAGCCTCTGGCCTGCTTGATTGCCATGAATGTGGTGCCTCAAGCCGAGATGCTCATGGACCAGCCAGACTCGATATCATGGCCCGGACAGCAGCAGTGGAGGGATCTTAGCAACATTCTGCTGTTGGTGTATCTCTGGAAAAAGGAGCTGACCTGCCGTACTGATTATACATAAGCTGGTGCAGCCACTCATTGCCTCAGGAGACACTTGCACAAGCATCGACAGGACTTGTGCAGAAATCAGTATGTTTGCTGTATAGGGCCTGGAGGAATTTGATGCTCTAGAGAAGGGAGCCTGGAGTGAGCTACCTACGGGGGGACATGTATGGAGGCTGAGGATAGTCTCGCCGGGTGCCTCTTCGCACACATTGGTGTTCAGGTCGGTCAAATGTCCAATGCGGCGCAATCACTGTCTCCAGCATGTGCAGCTGAACCGAGAAGATACACAGCCCTCTGCCAATCGCAGTATGCCTACACAGCCTTTGTGGGGCTGCCAAGAGCATGCCCCACTTCTGCACTATGCGCTGAGCTGCTTAGAACAATTTTTGAGCGAGGCTGCTGAGGCGTGTGATTGTGTGTGCAGCAACATCAGGCTACCCACAGATGGGGAGCTGCACATCTTCTCACCAGGCGCTGTGCAGAGGGATGGCGCATGTGGACGGGACTGCATGCTTGTGGGAGCGTTTGACGTCCCACACAGTCACAAGCTGACAACGCCCATGATGGCAGGTTGGTGTCTAGCCTGAACCACCCACGTTGCTTAGCAGCATTCCTGCTCGAGCCTGATGGTGCAGATCTTTTCAGCTGATGAGTGTGTCACCAACGGACTTGGTTAATCGCCACTACAGTACTCAATCGCTTTTCACCGTTCCAGATTAAGTCTTGCTGATGGAAGGCAGTCCAGTATTCTGCAAACAGCCCACCATCTCTCAGCTTGAAGGTCTAGAGTCCTGTGTTGGGTGACCAATTGACTCTAACAGTGACACATGACTTCTTAACGTGCAGGAGAGGTCGTGGATCTGCAGTACTACCAGCCAATGGATCCAGAACAGGGGATGTTTCCGGTGTTGGAGATACACAGCGTGATGCAGGCACGCTTCTGAGCCCTTCTCTCTGCACCTTGGCAGAGCTGTTCGAGCTCTTACTTGCCCCCGCTAGGCACATCCCACCCGAAACAATGATACCTGTCGTCAGCCTGCCTAAGCACTGAAGTTGCAGGAAGACAGCAGGCACTTTGCCCACGGCTGCAGAGAAGGTGCCCTGTTTGCTGCAATCTGGGGCCTGAAGTGGGTGGCTCAATGCAGGGAGTGGATGGAAAGATGCAGGTGAGCAAGCGCAGGCGACGGCGCGCGCTGCTGCAGGACGGCAAGCACTCCCCGAACACGCAGTTCGACATGGGGCTGCTGCAGCAAACGAGTGACGCGACGGAGCCATGCACGGAGAGCATCATGTGCGCACCGGAGTGGGAGGAGGTGGCGCACGGCGTTGTGTCGATCTATGCCATCAACACGCGCATCCGCGCCCTCGGCCTCTGCACGGGTGCGCGCCCGATTGCAGCTGCCTGGCTTCATATATGCATACAGCCGGGAGGTGTGGCTTGGTCGGGATCAGACTTAGGTCACTGAAAAGTCTGGAGCCTTTGGTGAGGACTCAATGGACATGACAAGGCAGTTTGCTCGTCCTTCTCGACTTGGGGCGACAAGATGGCGAGCACTTGACAACAGGGGAGTCTCGCTGCAGGCCACAGTGGCTGACATTTGGGTTTTGGAAAGCTTTCCTTCTTTGATGCCGGCCGACCCTTTCTGCTGTACCAAGATGGTGGATGAGCTATCGGCGTCTTGGGAGCGCCAGCAGAGGCTATGCTGAGCCATGACTGCTGCTGCAGGCACGATTGTGAATGCGCCACTGGGCAAGATCTACCTGATGACGGCCGACCACTGCTTCACAGACAAGACAGAGGTCTCGGATTTTGAGTTCTGGATGCTCCTGTTCAACTACTACACCCAGTGCGGCAATGACACATCTCCGCCTGTCACCCAATTGATCCAGGTACGCACCCTCAGCCTTTCTTCCGACCCTTTTCAAAGCTGTGCGACTGCCGATCATTGCACAGTATTGCCACAGTGGGACCAGCAGCCTGGTCTGCAGGGCACTCAGCTTTTCCCTGCAATTTTGGAATATATGGCTTCCCACAGTGAACATGAGCTTTGCTGCAGGGCACCAAGCTCCTGTTCTACAACAGCGCTGCTGATGTGTTACTCCTGGACCTGCCGAGCGCCATTCCTGATAGATATAAGCCCTACTATGTTGGTGAGCATACCAACCGCTGTTCTCTGCTCTGGCTCATGTCGTGCAGCATTGATGATTTCGTTGCCCCTCACTTCAGATGTCCCAAATTGGAATGACAGGATGGGCGCCTACATGGGTTTGGCTAGCGCGGCGCTATCTTGCAAGCATATAGACTCTTCAGTGTGGGCTTGCATTGCAAGGATCTCATGAACCTGGGAGTGTCTCTGTGCAGGATTTGACGCACAATATGACGTAGTCCCTCAGAATGCTGTGGGAATCCACCACCCGCACGGCAATGCCAAAAAGATATCCTTCGTCAATGGCACGTAAGGCCCTACTGCATACACCCATGTTCTCATTGATACCCTAGGCAATGGTGTCCCCTTTGCTCTGTAGCTCCATGCAAGTGAAAGTGCTGGACATGATGAGGTCCCAAGATGAGACATACGTGACTTTATCACTTTGTGAACTGCAGGATCAATACACAGTTCAGACCTGTCATCTTCCCACCCGGAGAAGTGCAGCCTACCACAAGAACTCACTTTGAGGTATGCCTTAGGTTTTTTACTTGCAATGATGCACGTTCGCTCATAGGAGAGCAAGCCCCAATTCTGGGTTGAGGGAGGCCATAGAACGTCGTGTGTGCTGCCCTGGGAAGAGCATGCACTCTGTCTCGCTGGCACTTCAAATTCAGAGACCACGTCAGACTTTCAATTGCCATTTTCTGATGGGTGCGCGCTGTTGATGCAGGTCATCTGGACCCAGGGGTCAACGCAGGGTGGGTCTTCAGGCAGCCCGCTGATTGACACGGCAACAAAGAGGGTTGTGGGGGTCTTGACAGGGGGTGTCAGCAGCTGTGATACCCGCGGCTCACCGGACTATTTTGGCCGGATTTCCAGGGTATGCTTTTCTCTTTCAGGACATGTACATGGGCACACAGCTTGGTCACACGCACACGAGCAGAAGCATGGACGCTCTGTCTTGCTCACAGCATTGATCGCCTCTCCTTGCAATGCTCATAGCTGTGGCATCACCCCTTTGGTGGCCAGAGGGAACTCTGTAACGACTGTAGCCGTTACTCTGGCACATAGCAAAAAATGCTGCGTATGTGATTCCAAGAGATGTGCTGCTGCACTTGGGCCTAACACAACTGTTTCACGCAGGCTTGGGACAATGGCCTGAAGAGATTTTTGTCAGATCAGCCTGACGCTTCAGCTCAGACCAAGGGCGATCTGGAGCTGCTGGACGCCAATCTGAGGAGGCAGAACTTCACCCTGGTCACAAACTTCCTGGATGGGGAGAGCAAGCCGCCAACTGGGCCTGTTGTCAACTTCTACCCGATTGTCAACACCTTATACAACCTCACGGCACGGTCCAACGTCACCATCTAGTGAGCGCCCCGCCCTGCACGCGCCAATTGCCATTGTTACAACACATGCCGAGATCTGTCCAATGCTGCCCGACCTGTCTAGCCTGCAAAAGCTTGCACATGTGTTGACGCTACATACTTGTCCTGCGCCAGCGCCTTTCCGCCCCTGCAGACCTCAGAGTTGAACCCTCAAGCAGCGTTGCGCAACCATACTCTGTTGCTGCATGCATTGTCTTTCACGGAAAATTCTTATCACTAGCAAGTCCATCAGTTCATCAGTCAGGCAGTGCAGCCTGACATTGCTACATGAATAAATGAAAGATGGGATAGTGGATGGATCTCAGCACCATGATTCTTCTCAAGCGTATTGTGCTGAGGATGGTTTGTTCTTCAGCGCAGCATATATTGGGCCCCCAAATTCTCAATCTGGTGCTCCTGTGCAGCCTGACAGTGCCTCCGGAGAGTGATGAGACGATGCGCCTGGACTTCAGCATCGTGTCACTGCCAGGGAACCCCATCAACCTCACCAACTACATCACGCTCCAGCCCAGCGAAGTGTACTACACAGCCTCGAACTGGTCCACAGAGGTCGTGCTCCTTGTGGATGGCACAAGTGAGTCCCCATTCTTCAGCGTTCCATCCATGAGGAGTGGAATGAGAAGCAGGATGTTGCATGTGGTCGGGCTCTTGTATGTCCAAATCATGGAGTCAGGGTTGCTTCGCACATGGGCTACTAGCAGGAACGAAGCTGGCCCCTCCATGCAGAGCACTGCATGTGTTCCCATAGTCCATATAGACCAGCTCGGAATATTCGCATGAGTGTCTGCACGCATGCAATCGCAGAGCTGACATGCGTGTTTTTCATGTGCAGAGCTTAATGGAACTGAGGGAGGGCGACTGCTTCGCTACGACCTCCAGTCCCTCATGACGAGCCTCAAGTACCCTGAAAACACCCAGATCTCGTACATGAAGGGCATCATCGAGGAGAAGCGAGTCAAGTGGTCAGACTATGCGCCCATCGTGGTCGACACGCTGCCTTACTACATCAAGGCCAGGCGGGGCGCCCCGGTAGGTCATCTGCGCCAAGCGCGCATGCGCTGTGATGCATCCAGCGCTCATGCAACATCCATCGCACCGCCTTGCATGCTGGCTTGCCAATGATAATTTTGTCCTAGTGCAAGCTATGCAAGACAGAGGGCGCTCGGTGTACCTCACCAGTGAAGGCTGTGAGAGGCTGTAGACACTTTATTACTAAGACTGTTAGCTCACAGCTGGTCGTCATGCGATAGGCATTCTATTGATCGTTTCGATGGAACCCTGAATATGAGCCTCTCTGCTTGCAGATCTCCTCACCCTCTGGGAAAGCCCTGTTCCAGTGGATGGCAAACGAGACCACCCAGGTCGACTTCTACATCTGCGCGCTGTCCTTTGGGCAGAACGACCTGGGCGAGCGCCAGCGCATCGGCGCCACAATCAGCATCTACCTGAACGGCACCTTTGTCTGGTGAGCGCTGCCTCAGAAGTGCCACACTGGAGCCACAGGGTGCATTTCAGCAACGCCTGCCTTGCAGCTGATAGCCAATCCAGCCTTCTTTGGTAGTGCACCATGAGGTTTGACCATACGGGGCGTCTTCGGGTTTACAGCAAGTTGAACCTAACAATCAAAGTCGTTTGCGCTGATTGCCTTTGGCAGCTGTGCCACAAGCCATGAGGCAGAACCAGGCAATGCACTCCCAACATGCGCAAGAGTCCCCTGTACGTGAGGTGAGGCTGTTTCCTTGTGCAGTGGCGCGGGTGTCAGAACTGAAAAGTGCTGCTGTATGCAGGACGCTGTCTCATGATCCGCTGGCTCTGGACCCCAATTGCATTCACATCGTGGACGCCCAGGTGTTTGAGGGATCCACATACCACTTGGTCGCCAGTGATGACAACGACTTCAACGCTCTGCTGCCGGCCTGGGGCATCCGGGAAGCCTATATTGGCCCCGGCAATACCCTCGCCTCTGTAAGTCTCCTCCTTTTTGCTGTGTAGTGTATATCCTACAACTTGCCCACACCCTTCTCAACTTGCTCAGCTGCCCTTGTCAGTGCTCTCCATGAATGTGAGCCTTTCCTCAGGCAGTGGACCACTTCGGATTATGAAGGTCTGATCGCAGCTGCATGCAATGTGCCATGAAGCAGTGAGCAGCTGGTGCCATACTATCTTTCCAGTGCGCCTTGAGCACAAGCTAGGGCCTGTTGCAGGCAGAATGACTTCAGCCCAGCCCATGCGCAGCCCCTTCAGTCAGATCAAAGTCTCACGACGCCACCTGACCGCCACTGTCTGTGCAGGTCATCAAGGGCACATATCTACAGACAAATCAGCTTCAGGGATTCAACGCTCTGGCGCCCTCGGCCAGCCAAAACCTCAGCAGCCACCTGGCCGGTGCCATTGGGGCAGCCCAGGTGCCCAGCAGCAGCATCAACGAGGCCCTGGCCAGCGCGGCCATGCCAGGCATGACAGCTGAGGTGTGTGCTCCTGCCAGCACGCCTCAATTGTGCATCTTCACATGGGTTCCCGGAGGCATCTGCTTTGGCAAGCATGCTGCAGAGTCTAGTCATCGCTCAATGAGGGCTTCTTGGGCTACATTGAGTATTTGCTGCCAATGCACTCTCATGTTGGTCTTGCACGATCATGCCATGGTGTCAGAACTTGCAGCATTGCAGGAACATCAGTGCACAGCAAAAAGCGAGTCTGCCTGCATGTTGTGCATATTTGGCTCTGTGTGTGCCCCTGAAGTCTTGTGCATACGTGAACAGGGTCCTGGGGTGCCTACAAAACAAGTGGGTGGATACACTGTGGCCGCTTCCAAGCAAAATCAGACGGGCTTTACAAACATTGAAGGACCCTCGCTCACCCACAAGGTAGGTCCATGCGCAGTCGTACACTGCAGACAGATGTGTGCACAGCATGGCCTACCACTCTCAACATATGTGTATCATTGCATGCCACCTGAAGGCGATCAGCAGTGCGCATTCCACAAGTGTTTCTATAAGATTGCTGAAGACCAAGTCTGGTCGGGTTGAGCAGAGAGCCTCTTTGCTTGCTGACCGTAGTTGCGCACTGTGCAGCATGGCCCATTCGAAGGGGTAAAGGGGTCATTGTCAACCTTAACGTGAGTATGTTAATGCGCAACTGTGATACTGAGGCTTGCTGACTGTTGTGCAGTATGACGAGTTCCCGGACGCTCCGATGCCAGCACAGGACTTCTCGGCAGCCACCAAGGAAGACTCGAATGCCTCGAGCAGCCCCAGCCCGGCACCGGCCACCAAGCCGAAGCGCACGACGCTGTTTGGCAGCGTCCTAGACCGCCTCGTGATTGCGTCTGAGGGCACAGCCCCATCCGGCGGCGCTGTCTACACAGGCATGCCCCTCACGTGTTCCCCTTTTTGGCACATCATGTCTTGAACGTCCCCATTCTGGCACAGACGTGCCAGGCCATCTCGCGGTCTTCTCTGATGGCGTGGCTCTGTTTGGCGGCACTGCTCACATAGGCGTGCTGCCCTTATTTGGGTAATGTCTGCGCTGCAAAGGCGCCCTGCTGCTGGTGCAAGGCTTGTTCCCACAGCCATGATCTAGGTCCTGAACGGGAGTACACAAGCCCAGTGTAGGGTCAAAGGGGGATTGTGGGAGAAAGGAGCCGGAGTCACTTTACCATTGGCAGCACATCGTGCGGGGAACGGGGTATTGTGCTGACGTAGCGAATGGCATGTGCAGGTGAAGAGCAAGCAGCCGAGGAGCCGCTGCAAACAGCACCTGTTGGTGGGGGCTCGCAGTCTTACGCGCCGACAACCACCGGGGGAAGATAACCAGGAATTACCAGTAACCGGGACCACCTCCTTGTGCTACATGAGCCCGATGTCCCACCACCACATGACAGGAGTCAATACAACCGCCTTTGTGTGTACCGCTGCACACGTGGGTATCGCCATCCTGACGGACATGTGAGGCTCCCAGCCAGAGGTTTGCAGCAGAGGTTTTGCAGCGTTCTGGCTGCTGGTAATCTTCCTGGCACCGCCAGTGAGCCGCTTCTATAAGTCCTGAAGTCACCAGCATCCTTTCGCCCGCTCCTTTGTCTGGCCCTTTGGCGTTTTGCCAAGCACGTCTCACAGCAGCATCAGCTCAGAACAGAAGCACTGAATTGGGTGTGTGGAGGCGGCTTGATGCAGCATTCCTGGCCTGCCGTAAAGATGTTCCCTTGCTGCATCCCAAAGCAGCATACTTCAAGACAGCTGTGTCTCAAGACCTTAGCTCTTCTTGACTGCTTCTGACATTCATAAGGGGTATGGGAAACCCTGGTATAAGCCAAAAAATTTGGAGCTACTTTTCAGTTCAGCCAAAGTTGATGAGCACCAATGTGTGCAATCGCTTGTTTCACAGCATGACAGCAATTGTGCCTTCTGCAAAGTATCACCGCCACTTTGTTGCGAGAGATGAGCAGCATGTAGCTGACTCATAGTAAGTCGTTGTAGCGTACAAGAGTTCCCTCCTTGTGCACATGCACTGGACTACCGTAACGAGGTTGTGCACCATGCAATGGTGTACCAGATGTTGTGTCATGTCCTTGCTCAGGGATTCAGCACAATGTCGATGTATAAGAAGCTGCCCTCAAAGGGCATGTAGGGTCTCTTCGGCCGTGTATTGATGCAGTGGTCCAATGCTGGGCTACTGCCATGTGTGCGGGCATTTAATTAGGAAGGTTGTGGTTGACAGCATTTCATGTCAATTGCCTCCAAGAATGAGGTAATTGCTATGCATGGGTCAGGTGTTGCTTCTGTACAGCGCAATAGTATAAAGACTCAGGGATCCAAAGCCTCATGTTTCTTTGGAGTCCTCTTCTGCATTGTGTATCTGTGGTACGTACCTTCTCATGTAGGGATGCTTAATGGCCATGTTGTTCAGGATGGAAGCTCTGTAACTCTTTTCACAGTCTGAGGAGATTGGAGTCATTTGGAAAGCTTATATGGTTCATGGAGTGACGTGCGTGCTGCTGAAGTCCACTCAGTGACAATCATAAGCAGCATAGACACCTCGAAAACTATTTGCCTGATGTCGACGTCCATTTGCACTTTCTCAGATATGCTCTTGTGTTCATGTATTGGCTAGCTGGCCCCTGTGGTGACTCACACATGTATGCCCTATGGCCCTAAGCTGTCGATTGCCACTTGATGAGGATGATGCACTCTATTTGGTCACAGCTTTTTGTGGTAATGTACACATCCGCAACTGGCGCCTAAGCAACAGGCTTGAGACTGGTATACAAGCAGCTGCAGCCACTGTGCAGCAAGCTGGCCGGTGGGCGCTCTATGCTAGACCTTTCACAGACAGAGCCCAGAGAGCTTATAAGAATTCAGCTCAGCTCGAGCACCAATTTTGTTACATTTGCGCCAGGGTGGACCTTTTATAATACACCTGTCACAAGACAAAGCCCCTTAGAGCTGCGGCTCCTCTTCAGCTCGGCAAAAGAACCAAGTCTGTCACCGCTGCAGCACTCTGCTGGCGCGCGGGGTGGCTGCTGCGCTGTCGGGCAAGGTAGCGCGGCTCTCCGACATGGCCTGCCCGCCCTGAAGGGCGCTGCTCTGCAGCTCGTGCAGCCCCAGGCCGCCTTCCTGCCTGGAGATCACCCAGGACATGCACCACTTCAGGTCGCAGCTCATGTACTTCAGCGCCCTCGTCCACTTCACATCCTGCACTAGGCAATACTCTCATCTCAGAGCTTAGTTGGGTCAGCTCAGCTGTACAAACCCAGTCACGGGCAATGTACACCCTGGGTACTGCACACCAGGATGAGCAGGCTTTCCGACTGGGCAGATCAAGCTCCCTTTGTCAATCTTGCCTGTGCTTTGTCTTGCCTAAAGGCAGGCAACCTGCCCAGGACCATGCACTGGGGTGCATCCTCAGCACAAAGGATGGGGCCTTGCCTTTGCAAACATGTACTTGATGGACTGGCCTCCCACTTTGTCCCCATCAATCGCATAGGGCATCTCCAGGGGTGTCCTCCCAGGCACGCGCTCGGCCATGTCTCTGCCATGCGCAAACTCGGCAAACTCCTGCGTGAGGCACCCAGATTTATGTCATTACAAGCCTGCACAAGGTGTGTATGGCAGGTGTCAGGGCTACCTTATCTTTGTGGAGTCAGGGCTTGCTTGCTAGGGCATCTTGTTATTATATGGAAGGAATTATATTGCAGGTCAAGGGCGTAAGCGTTTAGGAGGCGGCACTACTCCTCACGACAGCCATGCATAATAGCGCACCGCCGTGATGAGTCATCCACTATTATGCCCTCATTTGCACAGCATGACAGGCATCTGCTCTGACAGTGGATCCTGACAGCAGTAGCTTAGAGGAGACGCGAGGTGACCTTGAGGCATGCCAGGTACATGACCATCGCTCTGTCGTAGGCGGTGCAGTAGAGCCGGTTGACGGGGCCAAACAGGTCGTGGCTGCCCTTCTTGTCCACGATGCGCGGGTAGCTGCCCAGCGGCTGCAGCCGGTAGCTGGAGAATGTGAGCTTGCACGCCTGCATGTGCCCAATGACACCCCTCAATCCCTGCACCACACCCGACTTCCCGCAAGTCCCATTAGCCAGGCATCAAGCCTCTGCGTGGAGCGACTGGGTCCTGTCCATGACAAATCGTCCGCGGTCCTGACATGCGGTTTGAATAGTGGGCACTTCCATGCAGGGGGGGCTAGCGTCTGCCAGTTCTGGCCAGCGTGTCGCTGAAGATATATGAACCTGCTCTTGATGGAAGCATGATGCACCTGGGCAAGGGTGTGGAGCAGCAGCACAGCCTGGCCCCAGGCTGCGTTGATTTCGTCCCACTCCACAGGGCAGGAGGGGGTGCGCCCCAGGCGGAAGCCGGAGATGGTCGCGAAGGGGCCCTCGTGCCAGATGTGGAACGCATCGTTGTACACGTTGGTGTGGCGCAAGCGCTCTAGGTGCGCTGACGTCCGCTCGATCTGCAGGCAGCATTCCACCTCAGCCTGCCTTTTAAGGTTGAGGGCCCGGCCTTTCTGGATGGGCCCTTCAGTGCAGCAACACAAGGGGGCCTTCACGAGATTGTCAGTGCATTCTTATACATACAGTGTGCGTGGAAAGCACCCCAGGTGCGCTGACGGCCTCTCAATCTGCAGGCAGCGCTTTATGCTTCAGTCCTGTGGGTGCAGGCTTCCACCTTATGGGAGGGACTTAGCAGCCAGGTGCTTGCAAGGCCCTGTCTTGCCACAGACGAGGCAGCATGTGAAAGCATGGGACAGAGTTGCAGGCGGAGGCTCTACATACCTTCCTGAGCAGGACGTCTCGCTCGTCCACGTGCGCCCGGAGCTGGATCTGGAAGTCGTTGAAGTCGTGCCAGTAGCGCTCCTCCAGCTCTCCCAGCTCCTCTGCCTTTGCGCGCACCTAAATCACATGGCAGAACTGATCTCCTTGCACATACTGCAGACAGCACAGTCTTTACCAGCCCCTGCTTGCCCAGATCTGGAGGCTTGAAATGAGGCCCTGACCTCAGACCAGATTTCGGGGCATCATGTGAGGCAGGGGCAGGAGACCGGCAGGAGCAGGGCATCCGTCTCCGGCATGTATTCTGTCCACCGTAAGCAGCAATGATAGGTTTGATGCACATCACACTCTGCATCTGAATAGCTGTACTGACGACTCCGGACCCATGACTGGCTCTGGTACAGAACCGCACCTGGTCCAGCTCCTGGCGGGCGACTGCCAGGGCTGCCTCGGCAGCTTCCGCCCGCAGCATCTCTGCGCGCTCCTCCTCTTCCGCTGCCGCCATCTCCGCCTTGAAGTCCTGCACGCACCACACACATGATTGGCCTCTTCATCCAGAGCGCTACGAGAGCTGCAGACCATGATACATGGGTGAGATGCAGGCACAGCAACCGCATGCAGACCAGGCTCACAAGGCAATAAATGACCTGGCGCCATACGGATACGCATAGGAAGTACAGTGTGCTGCCATTCGCATCTCCTGAGAGAAGCATGCGGCACATGTGCAGGTTTGCTTATGATGCCTCCACCCTGGCGCGACCAGACCACAGGAATGCGTAAGAGGGATTGCTTTGGGACGGCAGACAAGCCAGCCCTCAGCTACCCATGCCTCTCAATGGGCAGCAGTCCCTCTTGCACTCCCTGTCGCCTCCGGGCGCCGATGGAGAGGCGCCATGAGCACTTCCGCACTTGCCGCACCCTTCATCTGGGTGCAGAGGAGAAGCGGTGCTCTAAGTACACCCTCTGAGCCTGTTATGTATATGCTCAAGAGCCGAAATCTGACCTCTTCGGAGAGGGGCTGGGCATTCTCCTGCTCCAGGCGCTGCAGGGCCTGCTCGTAGGCCTCGCACTCCGCTTCTATCTCTACAGTCATGGCCTCCATCTCCTCCCTCACTCGGCTGGCGCAGTCTATGCACAGCGGCTGATCCACCTGCGCACAGCCATGATAGTCTCAAATCCTAGTCAGGATGCATGATAGCCTTTATCTTGCCTGTTATGGCCTCCATCTCTTCCCTCACCCGGCTTGAGTGGTCATGCACAGCGGCTGATCCACCTGCGCATGGGCACCAGGGCGCAAACATGCCTGCCCTGATGGCTAAGCATGGCTAAGCACATGCACAGAGCCTCAAAATCTCCACTGTCATGGCCTCCATCTCCTCTCTCACCCGGCTGGCGCAGTCTATGCACACCGGCTGATCTACCTGCAGCGCAGTCACACCTGTTTTAGCTTGGAATCCCCCCGGTGGAGTATTGTGCAGAGGCTGATCCGCAAGTGAAGACCAAGTCTACATGCACGCGTGCTTGTCTGCCCTTGCGTATGCCTGAGTTTCAACATCTGGAGCGCTGACCTGCCCTGCCCTGCACTGTATCTTCAGGAGAGATCAGGGCGTAAGGGAAGGCTCTGCTCACAGTCAGTGGGCCTCTCAGGAAGTAAAACAGGGGCATGCGTGAAGACGTACCGCTGTCTCTCCAGAGGCGAGCTCGAAGGTGCGCGCCAGCTGGGCAAAGCGGTCATCCAGGGCCTGCATGGGCACTGCATGGCTGGCATTGCGCGCTGGGCCGCCAGGCTGCTGCAGCAGGGATGCAGACCCGGTCAGCATCACGAACGACTCGTCCAGGTTCCGCCCTGCAACAACCCAGCACATTAGGTACTTGCAGAGCACGTCCTAGCACCCCCTGATGTCGGTGTATACAGTGGTGTCAAGGGAGCAGGAATGGCATGATAGGGGGCTAGCTGGCTGACATTCAGCTATGGCAGTTGCTGCAGTGTGAAGATTCATCAGAGATGGATCGAGAAAGGCAGGAGCTCACCTTGGGCAGCTTGATTCCTGGCTGAAGGATCCAGCAGGATGAAGGAATCGTCCACTTTGCCGCCAGCAAAGACGCTGCCTGTCAGGAGACCGGAAGGAGAGGCCTGATCATGAGGTTCCAGGTCTGTTATGACCAGCCTGGTCCTGCAGGACTGGCAGCAAAAGGGTTGCTCTGTTGGGCCTGTCATTTTGTGCTCGTCCGTTCTCTAAAAGCCCCTGTCTGCTGCTGACTGTAACCAGGTCATATCCAGATGACTTGACAGTGATCACAGTGCCACAAGAGGGCTTGTGCGAGAGGCAACATGCTATCGGAACCCAGCCATTGTATGGGACCAGGTAGCAGGAAGAGTCACGGGAGACGCTTTCAGTCTAGCGCTCTTGGCATAGAGTTACTCTATTCTGGTGTACGCGTGCAGCAGATCTCATGGACAAGGCCAGGCTGACATATTGACTATAGAAATTGTGGGTCCCCTCCCTATGCACCGATGGGGGGGACCTGCACTAGAATGGCGGGAATGCATGATGGCAGTTATGTGCAGGTTTCCCGTCATTTTTCACGGCAATGGTCACTTGAAGGATCTTGACCATACCTCTCAGAGCAAACTGACGTACCAACACCTCTACAATGTCTTCTCAGCTCATCAGCTGTGAGGATCTCTGGCATATGTATCACATGTCAGGCATTTGCGCCGCTGTGTACGAGCATATAGCAAGCGCCTTAAAGGAAGCTTCCTCTGAACCAATTGCACCTCCGCCGGAGAGCTTTCAGGCCTGAATGCATCTGTGAGAAAGCATGTCAGATCTGGAGGAAGTCCATCGAGCCTGAGAGCTCTGTTATGGCAAAGGACAACATTGTGTCCGCATGTCCTTTTACAGCCTACTGCTACTCCCTGATCAGGCTATCTGTGTCCTCATTATCTTGGTGGGTGCTCTCCACAGGCTCGGCATGCCCATGCGTGTAAGGCCGATTGTTGACTCCCAAGGCTTCTTCAACTTCATCCTTGAACAGGCCGCACATCTTGAGATAGTCTGGCAGATGCTTCTGCCTCCACTCCTGGTAATCCCACTCCCCATACAGCATGTGCCTGCACAGCGGGGGCTGCTGTAAGTTATTGCATCGACTTCAGTGCTGCTTCTGCGACTGGCTTGTTGCAAGTCCGAGCACAGCCTCACATTTGGGGCTTCAGCCATGACAGACCATTGAAGGGCTGGGAGGCGTAACACAGCTGGCCTGACAGATGAGTGTGGCTATTGGCGGGTTCTCAGGCAAGCCAATCAGAGGTGCAGCTGTCAAGCAAGGGATGTGGTGTGAAAAAGTGGCGCGCCTTGCTGATTCTTGCCACACATATATGCTGGTCTTCAGTGCACTACCATCCTCCAGCTGCGGCTTCACGTCAGTCGTGTAGTACTCGTCTCCCTCAAACTCTGCAGAAGGGAAAGGCATCAAGGGGCGGACAATTTACTGCACTCAAAATGAGTGTGTGTAGGGCATGCAAGACGAGAAGGACGGTGGTGAGGCTTACCATCAAAGATCTCCATTTCTCTGGGTGTCAAGTCATACAGCACCTGCACACAAATCCTACTTCAGCTTGAGCTTTGAGCACGGACATCCAGGCATATGCATGCATGTCCTCAATGAAGGGGCCCTAGCAGCTGCTCACCAAGCCAGGCACCTCGTCGGCATCACCTGCAGGGACAATGGCAGGGAAGACGAAGCCTTTAATGCGGTGTCTTTTGAAGCCTCTGACTTGCGCTGCACAACGCGCACAGCCTCGGCCCTTGCGTTGTACGTGGGAAAGCCCTAGCTGAAGCATGCGCAGAACATACGTTTTCTCATCGCTGAAGCGTGCATAAATGGAACCATGCATCCAGGATTTTGTCTGAAGCTATGGCAGCCTCCGTCAGATACCTGGTACTTTCCTTGGTTGCCTCCTGATCAGCACATCGACAACTTCTTCTGCCATCAACGTGCCGTATACGAAGACGTTGGACATCGTGAAACTCTGTCAATGGCACAGAGCTAACACTCGAGCATTGCCGACCCTACCCTGGGAGCAGTCTTCGTCCAGTCATTGAAGCACACTCATACACATCCCAGCAAGCACAATTTGTGGGCTTGCTCAATGGTATACTTGCTCAGACATACACAATCAAGGCAAGGGAGCCATCTTAATATATGACATCACATAAGTACCCGACGTAGCTGAGCAACTTTGCACTCACAGGGTACCAAGTCTCCTAACCCCTTCTGTTGTTGGCAAGCCTACTGTGTATGGCAAAGAATTATAGTCCCAAATTTGTCCAGAAGATGTTGAATTTCTCCGTTCCCCTATACATAGACAGGGCAGCTATGACCTCATCCGAAAACTGCAGCCTTGTTCGTACTCCTAGGCTACACCCACTGTGGCACAAAGAGACATTGGTCACACACCCACACATGTACATCGACAATCCCACTGCCATACACTATTGCAAACTGCAAAAATTTCACTGCAATCTGACTGGCTACTGTTCTGTTGTATACTTCATTGGCGTACTTGATGAGGGAACTGCTTGCTGTCTGCGCATTAGCCTAGGCCTCAAACACACAGCTACTCAGACACGAGCATTGTGCATCCAAGCCACAGGTCGCTGGCAGTCTGCTGCTGGATCACCTCCTTGCCATGCATGCATACCTCTGAGCCGCACGCACTCCCAATGGGTGCTCGCTCGACCATTCAAAGCAGTAGCAAATGCTCTGGTTTGAGATAGGACTTCTGGCTTGTACAGGTGAAACTGCATACCATGCCTTTATGAAGGAAGTCAAACAACCCAGATATAGCTTGCAGTGCCGTCATGAAACAAAGGCACTCGGCTTCAGTCTGATGTGGCGCAGCACGCGCTCTCCTTTTGGAAAAATAAACAATTGCAGTTCTTGAGTGCAAAACACCTGCTCTCGTATCAGTAATAAGCAGTTCCTGCATGGGCCTTGAGTAGCACACTGCCTGCAGGCCATGAAAGCCTACGCGGCCTGTGTTGCGTCCATTACTGCCATAGAGGATGTGATTGGAACGGGTGAAGCCTCCACAATGGAGAAGACACTTCGCGTTGAGACAATCTTGGTCAGCTTAAATCCGGCCTGCATGCAGGAATGAATGGCTGAGAGTGCAGCGCTTGGCAGGGAACTGATCTCGCAGCCTGTCAATGCATCTCCATCTCTATTCCAGTCACAGTCATGTGGTACACAAACATCGAGACAGCAATGCATTGTGGCGTGAGGCAACCGTGCAACGCAAGGCCAAGCTCAAATCTCAGGCATGCACCACCTCAGCGCACACAGAAAGTGTGTGAGGGGCTATAAAGGCACCAAAGGCAGCTGTGCTGTGCCAGTTAGCGCTCACTTTCCTGGCCTGCACCACATCAGCATACACAGAAGTGTGTAGGGGGCCATGAAGGCACCACCTGTTCCTGGAGGGCACACACCTTGCTGAGAATGTCGGCCCATTGAAGAGCATCACGCTCCTTGCCATCGTGCTGGATCATCATGTGCAAGTCGCTCGCGGTTCGGGCGCGGTCCCGAACATCTGCTGTGGGCTCACCCTTGGATGTGATCACCGCCTGCGTACAAGGAGCACCTTTCAGCCTGAATCTCATGCATGTGTTTCCAGCAACCAGAGCAGATTGGATCATGTGAATGAATTTACCTTTGCAATCAATAGCAATGCAATGCTCGCAAGACGCCAAGGCCTTGTTGAAGCCATTCAACAGAGCGTAAGTATGCATCTCTGGCAAAGCAGAGGCTGTGGCACCATCCATGACTGTCAATAATTCAGATCAGCCGCAGGAGGGAGCCTGCGTTCACAGCATGGCTGCACAGGAGCCTTCGCACATTTTTGCAACCCCACAAGGTGCCGGCGATCAGGGTGTGATCCACCTACCTCCACCAGGCAGAGAGTGCACTCTTGTGGGTGCGGCTCCATGGCCGCGCGAATGCTGCTCAGGATGCGCACCGTCTCCTCGTCCGGCCAGTCATGGCAGATCTGGCGCAGGATCCACGCTGTCTTCTTGCTCTGGGCACATGGCAGCGTCTCTGCATGCAGCGCAGGGAGTATCTTATTTGGCAGCGCACGGCATGGCGTGGGCCTCTTGACGGCTCATGAAGGTACCACACACTGTGAATTGTCTACCTTTGCTGAAGTGCCCCAGATCGCTCCCAGAGAGATGTCTCGTATCAGAGTATGGCGCAGACTTCCTGCCAGGGCTGAGCATTGCCCTAGGACTGGGGTATAAGAAAGAGGAGGAAAGAACATGAAAGGCACCTGGCTTGAAGAAGTCTCCCGCAACAAAGGAGATGCGCCCGGCCAGGGCAAGCCTGCTTGCGTCCTCCTGCCAGACCTTTCTGGCGCGGTGGATGACCTGCATGCCATCACCATTGTAGAGCCGGATGTAGCTGTGTCTGCAGCCACGGCAAGTTTCCGTCACGACTTCACACAGCAAAGTCACACCTTGACTCAGATGCTGGGACAACCGAGGCTGCTGAACACACTGTGTCATGACGCATGTGAGACAGCTGCAGTCTGGATGTCACGAGGATTTATGTGGGCTATACCTGGGACTGATCAAACAGTACCCCTGTGCTCTTTGGGTTGGCCTTGAGAAGCTCAGCAATGAACGAGCCATAGGCTCCAGCGATGTCAACATAGTGAGCATACTTCCCCCAGGCGTAGTCCTGCAGAATGGTGTTGCCGCCTGCATACATCAAGGGGCATCAGCTTGCACAGACAAGGGGCATCCTCACCAGCTCGCATCAGTGCAGAGCTGCATGAACTGATGCAGGATGCTCCACAACGACCACCGTTCATCATGTCCATATTCCAATGCCAGGCGCAGCACCATGAGTAGCATCAGCTGCCGCTCCACACAGGTGCATGTGTTAACATGAGAGGGATGGGGCCACGCAACCCAGTACTTATCAGGAGTGACTTACAGGTATGGTCCAGCGCAGACATGTCCCTGCTGTAGTATCCTCAATGGACATGTTAGGACTGACTTACAGGTATGGTCCAGCGCAGACATGCCCTTGCTGTAGGTGTCCTCGATCGCCATGTCATTCGCGCAGCGCTCGAAGAAAGCCTCCCCATACACCTTCTCGAAGATGCGGCCCTTGGTGCGGATGCCCCACTCCAGCTCTTGCCAGCCCGCTGACAGGTGCTGCTTCCCGACCACCGCCAGGATCTGCAGGGCACCTCAGGCTCTCAGCTTGCACATGGCGGGAAGTCCTGCGCTTATGGAATTGCTGCTTCCCGACCGCTGCCAGGATCTGCCAGACAGACAAGAGTGTCAGCTGCGAGCCGCCGGGGCTGCCTGGCATCTGTCAAGGAATCACGTGTAGAATGAGCACATTGTACACTTGCGCTTGAGGGAGGTGGCAAGGTTTCCGAGGGATGGCACAAGGCTGCAAGGAGGTATGCTGCCAATGCATGACAAATCATTGCAGCTCCAATGAGGAGACTGGAGCAGAGGTGCGGTGACCAGAGAGAGATACAGAGCTGTGTGCTTGCATGTCGGAGCCTGGTTCACCAGCTCTTCAGCACCTGCTCTCATGAGTGTGCATGAGTTGCGCCATACCAGGTGCTTCTGGCTGTTGGGGTGATCCTCCCGCAGGCAGGCTGACAGCGCATTATTGGCGAAGAGAGTCGTGGCGGGGCCTTGCTGGCGTCGACTGGCGCGAGAGATCTTGAAGATGCCATGCACTGTGGCAAAGCGCATCAGCCTGAACAGGCGCTCTGGGTCTGCCCCTGCAGGGAGATACTTCGATGAAGCATGAGATCTGGAGGCTGCTTGAAGCTTTGCATTTTGAGGTGTTGCATGAGCAGCATGACGTTGGGCCATCCAAAAATGCTACTTGGATGCATTGCACCAACCTTGCACTGAGCCATGCAAGCTTGCGGAGAGCCTACATCTCACACATGTACGTGCACTGAGCTCTGCGCAAGGGTGCACAGCTCAGTACACGCATGTGTGCGATGTAGGCTCTCCTGCGTGGTCTGTACCACGCCAGATAGTAGGCGAATAGCTTGGGCATACAGACCATGGCAGACAAGGCTGGTGGCGTCAGCAGACGCACCTATGTCGTCAGCCAGGGCCTCTGCGGTCATTGGGCCTTGTGCTAGCTTGTCAGCAATGCCGAGCGCGGCTGCAGTGCGCACGACCTCTGACAAGGTGTATCCGCCAAAGGACAGGTCTGCAATGCGCATGGGCGCAGGTACAATGCTGTTCTGGATCCAGTTCACGCCTCGCAGGATGGCCAATCCCAATCGCACTACAGGCTTGGGAGGAACCTGGCTCTTATCCCTGTTCACAGCAGAAGGGCTATTGCACAAAGAGTATGACAACCTGACAGAATCTGCTTGCGGAGGGAGTAGGGTTTTGCTTCCTGCCTCCTGGTGTCATAGACAGGGCTCTTACCTCATGTAGCGACGGTCGACATCGGCCCCTTTCCTGTTCATTATGCCACCTTCTAACTTCCTAGGCTGCTCCAAGGACGGCCTATGATGAGCGCAAACAGAGTCATTACTGGGCGTCATGCCGCAGGAATGTCAATTGTCACAGATCAAAATTTCGACCTTAGCAAAGCATCGGGCCTTCTAACATGCTATCGGGTAGGCTGGAAGCTTGAAGACGCATTCTGTTGCTCACCTCTCAAGCGGGATAGAGAGTGCAACGATTAGTCAAGCGGAGTCCTCCCAAGCAGCAGCGCCGTGAACGTTTCCGTCACGCTATGAGAGACACAGTACACCTAGTTAGTTTGCCTTTCGATGGAGCGCAAGGAGCGCCGTCCCTCATAGGAAGCCGGCTTCCCGGTGAGGTTCGCGTCCTTCGTCACCGGGTGCTTCCTTGGTCCAAGGATACCAGGAGCAGCGCAGCTGGCTCCGGGCTATTATGGCATGACGCGGCTGCCTCGCATCCCGACAACCACTTAAAGCCTCTACATCGTGGCAGAAGGAGAATCCGAGAATGCCCACAGCATATAATGTCGCAGCCCGTGACGACCGTCGACACAGTTGGCCACGCCATCGGGCTGCCCACAAAACCCAGAACTCCGCAGCCTGTCTCGAACTGCAAAGAAGCGGCCACACAGGCCCTGAGGAGACTGCAGGAGACTGCAAAGTCTCACTTTAGTGACAGACAGGAGCATCGATGGAGTTGAGTCAGGTCTCGTTCCTCTGTAACGGCGTCCTCTTGCACATACAGGTAGCTCATTGCGCATGCATTAGAATGTACGGTACCCATGTCATGTATCAGCACTGATCTTACGGCCAGTCTAGCACGTCTAGCACCAGCCCTCACGTTTTCACACTCTCAGAGTGTGCCAATCAGCATAGCTGCAGCAGTCCTTTGAGACCCCAACGGCACACTCTTCGGATGTTGCATCAGATTATCTAATCCCCAAACCTCATACATCCAGCAAGTCCACACAGGATGTTGGCTGCCCGCCTTGCAGTGTTCTCATGGTGCACCCTGACAGCCTTCTGCAAAGGCCCTCAGTGCTCGCTTGAGGTGGCGCCCTCCTGCTGAGGCAAGGATGCCCCTGTCAGCCTCCTCTCCCGCAGAGACCTCCTGCAGGCTCTGCAGAGCTTGCTGCAGCTCCGTGCACCTGCGCACATCATGCATGCCCAGTCAGCGTGTCTGCATGCATCGATATTGCAGAAGGCCGCTTCTGAATGCCCTTTCGGAAGGACGTGCAAGTCTAGATGATAGGGCTTCCTCCACACATCTTCATATGTGCAGTGACCTCCTGGCAGACAATGGCAGAAACTTACAGTCTCTGCGCCACATCAGGCGCCACGTGCCCCTCCTGCTGAAGGGACCCCAGGGCACCCTCAAGCAGGCTCTGAAGCCATGCGGAAGCCTGCTGGGGGCTGTGCTGCCGCTGCGCGGCCAGCATGTGCAGGTGGCAGAGGGCGCTGGCCGCCCTGTGGACTCGCCCGATGCCGTAGGGGCCGACCAGCGAGCGCAGCACAGCTGCAACCAGGGCGGCAGCTGAGGTGACTAATGCCGAGAGCAGGATTTCCCGCACGGGGCCCTGTACATGGGCGGCCTCTGCATGAGGCATAGGAGTTGTCAGACTGGCTGCTGCATACCAAAACATTGTCTCTACATGCGGCTGTATGGCATTTGTCATGACTCAGTGACTCAGAGCTACTCATCATCCTGATGGTGCCCAACTCCTTACCTGGCAAAGCCCCGAGAGAGCATGCAATGCATATGTGTCTCTTTCACTGATGCACAGATTGGGATTGCACCCAGTCTGATGGTGGTTGCAGTGCCTGGCAGCGATGTGCCCACCAAGCAAGGCATCCAGGCACGACAGCGCAGTCGCTGGAAGCTCCTTGTGATTGGCTGTCAGGCAGGCGGCCGTCATGGGCAGGCTCTGCGTCACCAGCCTGCACTCGGCCTGATCCCTCTCGGACATGGCCCGAGCAGCAGCCGTCGTCACAGCCAGCACAGCCTGCACGGCACTCGGCTTGTCTCAGTAGGCACTACAAAACTTGCTGGCTCGTCGCTTGCCTCAACTCAGGCAGCCAAAGCATTAGCACTTCAGCCTGGCACGGCCTCTTATCCATGCACTCCAGCATGCTCCCATGCAGCCAGACTGCAACTCAAATCCATTGGTGTATCTCATGCCTCAAGGTTCTGTCTCTCCGTGCACACCTTCAGCGCAGGTTTTCAAGCAGCCCTGAGCATGGTTGTAAGTAACCTGCTGCTTTCATTCGCTCATGTGTCCTGGCATCTGTGCAAGCGAAGAAGTATTCATCACAGTCTAGCATTGGCTCACAATGGCATGGTCTGATGCCTGGGGGCAGAATGCGCTCACCAGAGCAGCCTCAGGCTGCTGGTCTGGAGCCCCTGGCTGCGCCAGCTGGCGGACTCCCGGAGAAGACGCCAGATCGTTCAGCGCGCTAATCAGCGCAGCCCGGCACTGCGGCTCCTCAGTATAGCTGCTCAGGGCCACCCCCAGGGGCGAGCTGAAGTAGGTACCGCCAGGCACGGTGAGCAGACTGGCTTGAAGTGCTGCTGAGCTGATGACCATGGGTATATAGCGCTTCCTGTGACAGGAAAAAGCACTCCCTACCCACTGGTTGCAGTCAAGGATGCGCTTGCCATGAGGCTATACCACAGCGCAGGGGCATACCTCCGCCCATGTTCCAGTTGACTGTCGCAAGCATACAGGGGAGTTTACAGCATTCAAAAATCCAGAAACCATCATGTAGGATTGAGATGCGAGTGCATCACATGGGTTTATGCCAGCACGCTTCTGACCTGTCTGCCCGCATGGCGAGGGTGCAGCAGCGGGCAGCAATCTCCCTCAGCTCTGCCACGCCTGGGCAGGGAAGGACCAGAACTGCTTGCATGGATGGCCATGCAGCTGCAAAGCTGCCCACTACCTTCTGTGCCAGGGCGCCCTCTGCACAGCACCACTTACTGTTATATGCTGCACCCAGTAAAATCCTGTTTGAGAGCAGTGCATAAGTCAGCTTCAATTCTTTCCGCAGTGCACTGCCTGCCTGCATGCATCGTGCCAAAAGACCCAGACAGGAGAATGATCAACTACTGAAGATGTGGGAGAGTCGGTGCAAGGAGAAAGCAGCAGATAAGAGCCAGGGATAACCTGCAGGCTCGCCCAGGGGCGCTGTGTGTCCGCCCAGAGCTCCACCCTGGCCATGGTAGGTTCCCGCCTGGTGCAGGAACGCGCGCTGCCTGGTGAACGCTGACTCAGCCGCCCGGCTGGCATCCTCCCTCGCCCTCTGCAGCGCAGCTCCCTCCAAGCCTGCTCACACAGCCAGCAAGCCTCTTAACAACTGCTCCGCCAGAGTAAACAGGAAGCCTATAAATGCACCGTCTGTTACCCTCATCTTATGATCATATCCATTACTATGAGGGTGCAGAGTGGCCAGCAGCAGGTTTGTACCAGCACGATGAGGGCGTTCCTACATACCTGGGCTGTGGTATAAGGAGTGGAGGTGTTGGCAGGCAGGCACGAGGTCTCTGAGAACCTCATCAATGACTTGCTGCTGCAAGTCTGCACTGCTGCTGATGCTGAGGCAGTGAGCCAATGCAAGCACCAGTGCTTGCTGCACCTGCGGCATCAATGACTGTGCTTTCAGATAGTATAGCCTGACGTTCTCCCAATTCAGGGAGAAGGCTGCTTCTTGATAACTTTTGGCGTACAGACACCAAACAGCAGAGGCGCTGCCTGTGTATGACACAGTAGTCTCTTCTAGCAGCTGCTTGCTCTCAGAACTGTGCAGCTGATGCACAGCAACGCACTGAAGCTCAGAGGGAGAAGAACAGCAAGGATGAGGGATAAAAGGCGCGCCTCTGCATCTGAGGACTGGCCCTGCACAGCCTGCACAAGGCCGGAGATGACGTTCTGGGGAATGTCAATCGAGGCAGCCACAGCTCCCTCGCAGGCGTGCTCGATGCAGGAGGCTGAGAGCCTTGCCAGCTTTGGCTCCTGGGAGCACCTTGCCGCCAGGTTCAAAGATGCCAGCAGCAGTCCCTGCAGCATTGCCACTCAGCATTGACGAGTCCCTACTTGCACCACATATTGTAATGATGGGGTGTGTGTTTTCAAACCGCCCAACTCTTCAGGCAGTGAACGGGCTGCAATGCCTGCTACTGCATGCTCAGCTTGACAGAATTGCCTGACTGTAGCGACGTGGAAAAGGCAATATCAGAGAGCTGCGGCAAGGTCACAGTCTGGAAGTTGGGTACCCTACAGGGTGTGCATCACACCTGGGCATCTGCAGGCTGGCTCTGCAGCAGCCCTAGCATGGAGTTGATGAGCTGGCACAGCGGCTCCAGAATAGCAGCGCCCAGCGGCACGGCGGCCTCTCTAGGCGCCTCGGCATGCAGGCTGGCGCTCCTGTGCAGTATTTGCAGCAGCTGCCCGACCGCTGCCCGCTGCCCGCCCTGCCCGCCGTCTGCATCGTCCTCCTCGGCAACAAGGAAGTCGCTGATCATGTCCTCTGCTGCATGCATAGCGAACAGGATCCCCTGCAGTACATGCAGGGCGACACTTTCGGTGACTCTAGAATTTGCACACTCCTCACTGCGCATCATAGAAGCCCTGTGCAAGCCCAAAGTAGAAGACGTTGTGCTCTGAAGCAAGTGCCAGCTCTGCTTTGCATGTGCACATCATCCACCACCATCAGGTGATTGCTACGTGAGTACCCTGCATGGAGCAGGCTCACCTCAGCCAGATGTACAGCGTCGTTGCCAGTGGATGAGCTGCTCAGAAGCAGCTGAGCTGCAGCGCCAAGATAGGCGCTGGGCCCCAGCAGGTTGCAGATGGCCTGCAGGCAGTCCTTGGCTGCATAGGCGATGGGGCTGGCTGCCACAGGCTGGGCCTCCTCCTCGATGCCATTGTAGGAGGGCAGGCCCAGCAGGGGCAGCACAGAGGTCAGCATCCCCAGGAAGCACTGCTTCAGCTGCGCAGACTCCAGGACTCCGCTCCTGGCATGGGCACTGACAGGCTTCGATGTGATGGTGTAGACAGGGATCTGCATTCAAGTCTGCAGGCATAGCAGAGCTCATTGAGGAGCTGCCCAGTGGGCAGTACTGCAGCATGAGAGACAGAACGGCTAGATTGGATCTACATTGGGCGTCAGTGTTGCTGCTTCAACAAGCATCACACGAACATGACATCCCTAATGGCAGATGCCTGCACGGATGATTGATGGAGTGATGGGCTCACCCGGCATGGCTATCATCTCTGGAGGCCTCCAGGCTGTGGGCATAGTCAGCCAAGTATGTCCATGCAGCCAAAGCTGCTGCAGCGACGGGCTCCCCTGTCACCTGAACAGGGGAAACTTGTTTCTTGAAGACAGTGGCTCTGTCTTGGGTCTGCAGTGCACCTGTGTATGGAAGGTTGCAGTCGATCATAAGAGCTGATATTCCATTTGGTGAATCATGCACGATAAGCGTGAAGATAATATGTCAGATGTAGAGTTCCTGGAACGTACTGGCAGGTCCTCTGCTTGCAGCATTGCGCATGCATGCAGGCCTGATCGCAGCGCCTTCCCCTGCGCAGGATAGTTGTGGCAATGACTATGATCTGCTCACATGACAGAACACTAATCTCAGCAAGCAGAAAAGGCTCCGGACACTACTGCAGGCACAGGTCAAGAAAGTGGTTGGGAGTGCTCCAGCTGACACACTGCCACCTTTCCACGAGGCATATTGAGCCTGGTCATTCAGAGTATTGTGACTGACAGACCTGTGAAGAGTTGGACGTCCAGGGGCCCATTGCGCTACTGCAGTATGCTGCGAAAGATGTGCACAGCCTGCCAGCCCGGTCACTATCACCCTCTGTAGCAGCCTGCAGAGAAGCATGCACCTCGTCAACAAAAATAACATATAGATAAAGAGAGGACTTGGCACTATACTTATGGGGTGGTCTGGCTTGACAACTCCCTCTGGAGGTGGCTGAAGCAGCTGAAAGGAAAGAGACTCTGTATCAATGAGCCATCTAGGCAGGGTGGGAATGGTGCATCCATATTACATGCACCATTGTTGCACGGTATTGTCGAGTTATGATTAGGGTCACTGCTGTGCTTGACAGCACCTGCTGGGCCAGGCCTGGCAGTGGCATCACTGCAGGCAGCAGCAGTGGCTGCATCTGCTCAGGAGTCTGCTCCGCTATGTCAATGGCTGCAGAGGAGGCTGCTGCCAGATTTCCTGTGTGGAAGCAAGGCTGTTAGACTTCTTGCACGAGCGGCGTTGATTTTTCAGAGGGTTAGTCGGTAGCATATCTCCACATTCAGCACATGCAAAACGGTAAGCCATCCCTCCTCCAGCAGACTGGTAAAGGGCAGTGCCTTCGGGTACAGGAGCAGAAGGCGGGGCAATCCACACTATGTACGTACCCTTCACTGTCATTCTGCGAGATTGCACAGGCTGCAAGAGCCCAAGAGAATGACCCTTGGCACTAGTATGTACACATTGCTTACCCTCAGAGCTGTGCAGAAGGGCCTGAAAGGTCAGGGAGAGGAGCCCATGGACCTCCGTCTGAGGGAGTTCCTGCTCGTACAAGAGGCCCAGCCGCACCCATGCAGCGAAGGCTTCCACCACCAGTGTCTGCTGGTCCGGGCTGTGCTGAGCGGTGCTGTAGAGCCACCTCATGGCATCCGCGCCCCATGACAGCACCTGCAAAAGGCAAGACGCCTTCGCATGCCAAGCGAGCAGCTGCATGGCAATGTGTGGTCCTCTACTCTCTCTGATGCCGCTGCTGCTTTGCTGCTCACCCGCCCTGTGAGACTACAGTGCTCAGGGAACACACGTGCACATCATGTCTGCAGAGTGTCCACACCACAAGCTCTGGCCAGAAGCAGAGAGAGGGGAGGGAAGCCACCTTGTCTGGAGCACTGTGTGTATCTGTGGCCGAGCTCTGGAGGGATCCCACACTCTGAGCCTCTGCTGGGAGAGCTGCTACGAAGTGCAGCATGGGCGTGACTGGCAGACTGGACCCTGTGACCAGGCAACTCAGTCAACTCTTGTCATCTCCCACAAATCGTCACCTGCTTGCAAAATTGCCTGGCTCACCATGCCACATGAACCTGCCTGCTTGTACTGAAGGAGGTACAGTGTCTATAATTTGGACCATGAACAGCCAGTGCTCTTCAGATGTGGACCTTTCAGGCGCAGCAGGCCTCTCTACATGCAAGGTGCAGCGCAGTCACATGAGGGGCCTGGACTCTGTTGTTGGCTTGAGCCAGAGCGGCACCTATCTGCTGTAGGCTGCCATTCCAGGCAGGCCACTGTACGATTAGCGCTGCCAGGGCCACTGCCAGGGGAGAGATGGCTGGGGTGCATTGCTGGGCCACCCGCTGCAAGCAGGCCTGTAAGCTGCCCAGCAGGGCGGGCCTGTCCTCAACGGGCAGGGTCTTGAACTGCTTTTGCACCTGTGACATGGGCATGCATCATGACCTTTTCCTGTGCGTGCAGCAGCTTGCAGCACCAGATGCTGCATGGCATTGGTGCCAGTACAAGTGACGTTTGCATCTCAAAGAGAGGGAGCAAAAGCTGTAGCTATATTGCAAGAAGCAGGCAAGGGTACCTTGCGAAGGAGCGACTGGGCTGCGAAAACTGTGACCTCCTCAGATGCATGAGGGGCTTGTATGGCATCTACAGAGATCTGCACGGAACATTCAGGTCTAGGCTTACTGTCACAGCACACTGAGAAATCTGCTCACGACGTCAACATTCTGCTGTACAGACAGTACCTTCCAGGCCTCAGGCGACTGCCTGAGCTGAGTAAGCCACAGGTCTGCCTTCCTCCTGTCCTCGGCAGGCGTATGCTGGCCATGGAGAATGTGCAAGGCTTGCACGACCTGCTCTACATCACTCGACATCTGCATGGTTTATTATGCGCGTGTCTTTTGGCCATCCAGCAGCATCACCCAAGAGCCAGCATGGGACTCCCTCTCTACACTTGTCTGCTCAACGCTCATCGAACAAGCACTGGAGCCAGGCTCATGATATCCTCTGCGAGACTGGACTGCTGTGGCACGACATGACCGCATCCTATGCACGTTGCGAGGATTTACAGAGAAGGACCGGAATGGGAGCTCTGGCAGCTGCAGGGATTTTGACGTAGCTTCCCCCTGAGCTCCAGCTGGAGGTACAGCGAATGTTGCAGACCGGCACATCTCTATAGCGCATCTTGCTTGGCGCCATGCACCCTGCACTGTGATAGCATTCAGGCGTACTGGCAGGTGCTGTTTCTTTCAAGAAGGGCATGCTGCAGTAGATGGGGATTGTCGGCGGCAATTAGGCTTTGCTGAAAGCTCGATACCAGCTGGCTGCATCGATTAGGTGTCGCACCATCGAGACCTGAGAGCGTAGCTGGTCCGAGAAGGGCACATTAAGTGATAGGTAAGGAGTGGAGGAGTCATGCAGAGGGTGTGTAGAATTGTGCTGTACTTGGCGGCAGTATCACTGTGTCTGGGCAGCAGGGCCCACGGAGCAGATGACATCATTACATGGGTCAGAAGATGTGGAGGAACGGTGAGTGCACTGTAACGAACATGACTGCCTCTATCGCGCAAGGTGGCACATAGAACGACCCGGCAGGCTGTACTGTGCACAGTTCTATATACCAAGATGACAATATAATGCAGATGGGCTGATGGGTTCAGGCATGCCTTCTCGTCTGGCAAGGCCATTTCAGAACTCAGCTAAGGGACTTCGGTGTGTGACAGGTGGATCTTGAAATAGGATCTGTGAACGGTGACGGGCTGAGAGGGGCCAAGGCGGTCAGGGATATGAAGAAAGACCAGATCACGGTGCACCTACCAAGCCAGCTGGCTGTCACTCTGGGCCCAGGCATGGTCACTCCAGAGGTGTGCTACCTCTAAACACAACAATCAGCTTCATCGCAATCACCACATGTGCATCGGTCAAGCCATCTACAGGGCCCAATGACCCAATCCCTTTGCACCACACGCCTTGCATGTGCTTTGCTGCATAGCAACAGCTGGGCTAAGACAGCAGAGGAAGTGGGTCATTGGCCTCGTAAACATCTCAATTGGTGAACACATGCATGCAAGACGTGTGGTGCATCAGACCTGTGCATGGGTAAGAACCTCGCTGCACACCGGTGCAGGAGAACACGGTCAGTCTGCTGCGACAGCAGAGGGACAATCCAGAGTGGAATGCGTCCTTGATTCCCTACTGGGAGTCCCTCCCGGGCTTTGGCGGCATCCTCACAAAGGAAAACATGCCCACGGATGCGCTGCATCTGCTTCAGGACCCCGTACTTGCAGGCACGTGTCATATACAACCCTCCGACATTGTGCATGTGCTCGGTGTCTGGCAGATCTGAGTCCCTGAATCTGTTCGGACTCCTCTGTGCAAGGTGCCTAGAAGATTTGAGGATCTGATGTGTGCCCTCCTGTCTCGCAGCATCCATCATTGTGCACGGCGCCTACACCAGAAACGTCTTCTACGGCGGCAAGGCAGCGCTGGTTGAGAGCTTCGTGGACGAGTTCCCTGGCGTCACTCTTGAACACTTCCAGCATCTCACGTCAATTGTAGGGCACTCCTGCTTTTCTGCATGCCCTCGTGACATGCTGAAAGCTGCACTCAGAGGCTGCTGCTGCTTTTGGGTAAAACAGTTTCGATACATGGGTAGTATAGTCTGCGTTATTATCGATCTGTGGTTTTCAAGCCCATCAAGCGTCTGCTCAAGTGCGGATCATGTGCAGCACTGCCCTAAGAGGACAGGCTGCATCCTTGTGATGTGGCTTTACTCTCTGCAGGGGAAACAGGAGGCTGAGGCATCACCCTCGCTTTGCTGACATGGCGCAGAGGCTGATGCCATGTGCCCTCATGTGCATGCAGGTGGCGTCCTACGCCTTCACATTTCCCAATGAGGACGGCGTGCCGACAAGGATGCTGCTGCCGCTGCTCGACATGCTGAATCACGGCAACGAGGGCACGGCCAATGTGCAGATCATCGAGGCCGATAACGGAGACATCTATGCCTACACGCTGCGGGATGTGGAGGCTGGTGAGGAGGTGAGTCTGCGAATGATGGCCCGCGCATGCAGCAGCGCTGCCGAGCTTCTTACTTTTAGGATTCAGCCGTCTATATCCCCAATGCTGCGCTCATGCCTGTGCCGCAAGGAGTTGCTTAAGCATGCAGCAGCTCTCCAACATGGAAACTGTACATGAGAGAGCTGTCCACATGCCTGATGCTGCTTTCATGCCTGGATGTCCCAGCAGGGCCTCAGCTGTGGCTTCTAGGTTCTAGTGGCAGTTGTATGAAGCTCAGCAGACTCTCCTGTGGATATAGGGCTCATCCTCATGAGGAGGTCCCTTCAAAGGACACGCAACAAGGGTGGTGCTGCAGATTAGTGACTCGTGTGAGCCTGATGCTTGCTTTGTGCAGTTGACCCACACCTACACAGCCGCGATCCGGCGGAACGACCAGGCCCTGTTCCACTATGGCTTCATCCAGGAGTACGAGCCTCCAGCCCTGGTCGAGCAGGACCTGCCCGACGGCAACCTCTATGACATGTCATCATACTCGGAGGAAGACTATGGTGCGTCATCATCTGCTGTCTCAACGTCTCTGCGACTGCAGTGCCGAGTCCTGACACGCAAGCGCTCAGAATTGGCCAGCATAGGCATGGCCATAACGGGAGGGTACAGCACATAGAAATTTCCTGGGTGCAACAGTGGCGTCTGGCTGTCCTTGAGTGAGATGCAGGGTCAGGGGGCCCATCTAAGCTTCAACGCTTTGCAAGAGGACTCCTCGTGGAATTCTGCAGCATCAGCAACACCCCATGCCGCTGCTGGAAACGTGTGTGATTGACGTTTGCTAATGCCATGGAGATTGTAAGACAGCTCTAGCATGTTAGCAGCGTTCCTAATGCAACTGTTCATTGAAAGTTTCTGCGCAGACCTTGGAGGGCGCCTAGTGACTCGCCAGGAGCTGCAGCGGCTGCAGGGCATCCTCGACAGCTTTCCCACCACGATGGCTCAGGATGCTGCGATTCTGCAAGGTGAGCTTCTCACAGCAACCTGTAAGAGCTGGCATGTGCTTTCTCGCAATAGCTGCAGTCCTCCAAAGTGAAGTATGGCACCTTACATCGTCTCTGAAGGCCCTTCCATCTATGCATGCCTGTACGGCTTGCTCGTGCTTTGTGTGCGCATGCTAGAGACAACAGCGTATCCTTGTCCTTCCTCCTCATGAAGAGCTGCTCTATACAGCCCAGGATTGGACAAGTTGCAATTGTCTGAATGCATGCAAGCAAGGAAACTTTTGAGCGGAGCCTCACTATGCGAATGCAATGTGCAGAGGAGAAGCCATGGTGGCAGTTCTGGGGGAAGGAGGGCCCGCGGAATGACCTGGAGCGTATGTTCATCCAATACAGGATCATGAGGAAGCAGGCGCTTCAGTACGTGCACACAAAGCTCAAGGATGCTCTCATAGTCTCCAAAGAGCTCTGAATGCCTCCTTCAGCAACATCACAGCATGCGGAGAACCCGCATGTTTTGGCATTTTATACCACATTTTCAGCACTCCCCATGGAAGCGCATGGTTTGTACGTCATGCTTCAAGGGAGATGTCTAGATGTCACACAATGTCTTATGGAGTCCTCCAAGTCTGGTCTGTCCATCATGACTACCGCACATTCAGGACTGATATGCAGTATCTTACAAGGAGTTACGCAGAGCCAGTGTTCACAACACCTGAGCTCTGAAATAGTCTAGTGTCGACCTGACAGCAACATAGGCCTACAAAGTATGAAACTATGGCAAATGAGATCTGAGGTCCCAGTCGATCAATCAAGTGTTGGCGGGCCGGCACAGCCCGCACGACTTCCTACAAAACCAGGCCTCTTCTGCATCATTGCAATTGCACCCCGCCTGCAGCCATGCAAATGAGAATAATGGAGCAGCGTTGACGATAACATTTTGCAGCCAGATTGTTGCCAGATTGCGCCGTCGTACCTGGTCGTCTTTATGTGGGCCCAGCCTGCAGCTCTTGACAGTTGTGCCTGCTCTGTGGGTGACAAGCTTGCGTAGGTGAAGCCTGCTGTACCTCTAAGCTACCTATTCCTGAGTGCACTGTTGCAGAGGGCCACTTTGCACTGGCGTGGCATTGAATGCATCTCTCACCTGGTATGAGAGCACATGCATCTAACAAGGACTAGTACCTTACCAGGTATTCACACACTGCGGATCACAATTGCATGCGTGTGTTGCTGTGCCTAAACAGGGCGCATGCATCTGACAGGGCTGGGATCGCACCATAGCATCCACGCACTGCAGATCACCTCCATACGCCCTCTTCACCTCTTCCCATCTCACCTCCAGCTCCGCCATAATCTGGTCCGCCTGCAGCAAAATCGAGGATCGGGTATCAACATCACATAACTTAATCTCGATGCCCCGACAGCATCAGATTTACTGCCTCCTTGCCCTGTGCCCATACCCCTCACATGTGCTTACTTTGGTCGGCCTTGCAAAATATTAGCAGAGGCAGTCTGGGACAATGTACAGCTTCATCAACGCTGCCTCACATTGAGCATGCCACAATTGGCTTCACGTTGTAGGCTGCCCTGCTAGCAGGGCGCGTGCGATGTATGCAAGCAGGGCTGGGCCAAATGCCTGCCATCTGTAACAGATGTAACACTAAGCAGCAATTTCACAACATGGCCGCAGTGCAGAACTTACCATGCCACACTGCGTGATGAGCTCCTCCGTGTGAGGGCAGAACTTGTAGTGGTGTAAATGGCAGAAGGCCTGGTTCAGCATCGCCACAACCTCCACGTTCAGGAGGTCCCTTACTAGCTCGCTGCCCTACAGTCATGAAGACAAGTTACTAGGGTGCAAAGACTGCTCATCTTATGCCGGGACTCAACAAAGCCCACAAGGACATGCCAGATCTGATCAATATGCAGAGTTGAGCAGATGATCTGGTAGATACGCAACCCAAAGCTCTCAACAACTGGTTCTAGGATGCAGGGGCCGGTGAGTGGATTGTGAGTGTGCTGGCTCAGGACTCTCTGTGCTCTGACTCTACATGGCAGGAAGGCTGCGTGCCTGGCTCTTCAGCAGAGAGGGCCGGGGCGGGTGTGGGAACAGCCCGCGCCGGTGCTTGTTGGTGTACTCCGGCCAGGGCGGGCAGACCGCCCAATTGAAGTGCTGGAACCAGTGCTTGTACCACTTCCAACTGTGGTCCTCCACCCCCACGTTCCAGCAGTAGTGCAGCGCGTTGGGATCAGCTGCGCACAAATCCCAGGTATCAGAGAAGAGCTGGTCTTGGAGGCAAAGCACGCTCAAATTGAGGCCCCCTCAGGGCTATCTTCTTCCTCCAATCAGCATCTCTTGACATATACATGCCATGTCATGCCCAGACCAGATGATTGCACTGTCCAGACATTGGGATTTGCTGAATCAGGGTGGCTTGCTATACAAGTGCCGCATCATGCAGTCGTCCTCAGGCAGACTGCGCTGAGGTGCAAGACGATACCGGAGACTTCCAAGTGCTTGCGCCAGGCTTGAGCACACAGAGGGGCAGGGCAGGCGCACCATCGTACATGTCATGGTCCACGTGGTAGATGGACGAGTTGGAGGCCCTGTGGCGCACGCCCGAAGCAGCCGCCGCCAGGGGATACGCATGCGTCTCCGCAACCCAGTCGCTGCCCGTGGTTCTGTTCCGCCTCTGCAGCACATGCACCCGCTAGGAGCTCTGACTCCAGTACTGAGAACAGCAGGACATTAGGTACTGGGACTTCCTTCCGGTAGCCTCTCTCCGGTCATGTCCTGAGGATTCTGATCATGCAGCCACATGCATGTAGCATACAATATGTACAATGTATTGTACTGAGGGCTGCAATAGCATATTGCTGTCTGTATCCCTTCTCACCTGCACAGCTTCCTCGCTAGTGTCTGCCATGAATTTTCTGATGGGCAGCGTGTAGTCCCAGTACCGCCTGAACACCTTTGGGGCATCCTCCCTGCAAATGATCTGCAGATTCAGGCCTCTCACATGCTGTATCTGTGTAATGATCCACAGGCAATGCTCAGCACACCCATCACAGGCACATAGGGTGCCTACAATGGAGATAAGCGCATCACGCTGATACTGGCAAGGGCCAGAGCGCGGCTAACGTGTGCTGCATTACTAGAAGTTTGTGGGAGTGACACCTGTGCACGAAGTAGAACTCCGCCACCTCATCTGCCCGGCGCCCGGGGCCTGGGTGGGCCAGCCAGTCGTCAGCCTCTTGAGTCAGCAGGCCCGGGAACAGCTCGTCGATGATGACGCTGTTGAGGTCCTGCAGGTACCAGATGTTCTGCGCCGCAGCCCACCCTGCCGCAGCAGACACCAGCTGCTAATCCCTCTGAAAGCGCATATGTGACAATGACGATCGCAAGTCTCGCAGCGTCTTCACATGGCATACGTGGCGGCAGAGTGTCAAATGTGCGCATGACTTGCATGGTCTCTGTGAGTAGAGGACCCGGAAGCATTCTCGTGCCGAGTGCCATAAACCTGTGACAAGATGAACTGAATCATTGCAAGGTTGACTGCTCTGCCAGAAATGTTATCTGCAGCACCGACGGACGAGGAGTCTACATGTATGCAGAGTCAATCACCTGGGCCGACCTGGTGCTCCTCAGGCAGGAAGGGCCTGTGAATGATCATGTCTGAATCCAGGACCAGGAAGAACTCCTCTGTGGGCTTCGCGATCTTGAACCACTGGCTGAGCACCCAGGGCTTGTTCAGGATGGGGTACCTGCACTAGACAGCGTTATCAATGCAATGGTTTGCAGGTCGAGTTGCCTTGCATCCAGGCTACATTTGCACAGCCTGCGTGCAGGCGATTGAGGCATGATGCTCTCTGGTGTGCCAAGATGAGCTCCGGGGGGTTACCCAATGCCTTCAGCATCACAAGGAATGCTGTTCATGATTGCCACCTTAAGTGCAAGGTGTTGAGCAAGAATACTTTTGCAGCACACTGGGTGTGGCAGCGATGCACTCTTGTGCACAGGGATTGCACAGATGCCAGGGAGGCAGCACACTTGTCGTCGCCATGGGAGGTAACCCCCGCTGTGATCCAAGTCGGCATCAGCCAGAACACTGGGCGGTGCATCAGCTCCTCTGACTCGCAGCCGCAGATGCGCGTGATCTCCCCGGGCTGCCCGGACCTGGGCAGGCACCCCATGATATCTAATCCTGCAAAGACTCCTGATCTTGCACACACATAAGGAAGGTCGCCAGCCTCTGGGCATGGCCAGCCTGAAGTCACCAACTTTCACTTTGCTGATCTCAACGCACATGCCAATCTTGCATAGACTTCTGCCACCTAGCCCTCCGCAAGCAGCTATGTCTGGAGGGAGGGATTCATTGTTGTCATGTCGGGTGGTTGCGTGCGAGTGGTGACGTCAGCGCTAGCATGTTGCGCACCTTAGAAAACTCCAGTAGAGACCCGCCATCTGGAAGTCTTGCCATCTATCACAGCCGGTGGGCACAATCGTGTGCATGCTGATAGATGACCTCTCAGGTGGCTGTAGATGCCTGTACTGCTGTCTGAGGTGCTCCTTGCTGATCTGAGGTACCAATGCCTGGCTAGTGGCGTGGGCATGTAACCTCAGGTTGACCCTTGTGCTCTGTTGTCTGATGCTGCGTGCCTGATAGCCAATGAACAGTCCACACACCAGGCATATGGAGCTTGCTGTGATCGCTTTGAGGACATTGCTGGCTCGTGTTCTTCCTTTCATATGACCGAGTGTGCTACTAATAGAAAGCTCAGGTGCTCATCAAGTCCAATAGAGGCTTCTGTCTCCATGCAAATGCTTGCTCCTGTCTTTCATTGCAAAAGCAACCCCAAATTTTCGGCATGGCTTCCAAGGAATTGCTTATGAAACTTGCTGCGCTGAAGCACTTGATGTGCTTTGACTCCGAAGGTATTGGGGCATGAGATGGGCCTCTCAGCGGCGCATCGTATTATATTCTTTTTAGATTTCGCAGTCGCACAGGCTTTGTGCCACACGCTTGACACCGTGCAGCCTTCGCAAAACGATGCAGGCTCACGCAAGAGCTTCTGCGATGCTACAGGCTGGAGCTCTTGCAGGCCCAAGAAGCCCAGGCAGTGGAGGTTCCGATGCTTGGGAAGCTGCCCGTACTGCTGTATTGTCACATACAGAATTGAGCGGAGTTGACGCGTGCAGAATCGCAGGGTGAAGTGAGCGTATTGTGCGATGTCTCGACACCTGTGCTGGCCGGTGACACATCTGCAATTATCTGCCCCATTCTTTCAATTAAGCCCGACGTTGTGCTGTAAATCAGAATGTCCAATCAACCCTATCCATCTTCGGACAGGAAATTGCACATAATCGCAAGGCAAGCCGGCACCAACCTAGCTGTGCCCTTGCCACACAGCAGCATGCAACAGTCACACTTCTCCCAGCTTACCAGAACCTGAGGCAGCAAAGCGCCAATCAGTGCAGCAGCATTCACACAGATGTTACTTCTTTGCTATGGAACCTTTGGGACATCTTCACCGGTAGCGAGGTTGCACCATGAGGACGGCCTATCTCCTGTCAATTGAGTGCACATCATCTTGTCTGACCACACACACATGCAGTCTGCTTGGCCCAATCAGATACTGCCAACACAGTCCGCGACATCAACAGTGACATACATTCACAAGTCTCCAAGGTGCGGCCAGATGCAAGGATGCATCTGGCAAGATCCTATAGCCGCTTGAAAGGTGGCTCAGTTCCAGCTGCAGCACTTGGAGTCTCATCACTCATGATTCTAGAATATGTTACTAGGGATTGACTTACGCCACATCAATAAGCTTGGTGCTGCATGGTATGTCGGCACATGGTCTGTGCATTTAAGCACCAAAACTGGGACAGTGCATCCTCGCAAAAAGCATAGACGCTCTGCTGTCTCGACGCATCCAGAGCAATATTAATAAAAATCAGACGATGCTCTCTGTTGCTGCCGTTACCGCGTGTGCTGCCCATGTCATCAAGAAAGAAGGCATGGTCATATAAAAGACAGCCCCCGGCTGATGTCTGATGTAAAGGGCTAGTTCATCAAGCTCAAGTACTTACGGCTATGAGAGCGGATCGTGGCTGTCATTGGCGGGGTCATGATCAGGCTGATTACTATTCCAAAAGGACTGTAGCCTCGCAGTGAGGCTTGCATCGAAAGCGCTAATGCAGCTGCAGTTGCGCAAGCTGGCTAGAGGCATTGAATGAAATGGGGGGATGGTGGCTCCGGTCATGGAAAGCTGAATGGCTCTTCACATGGGGACACCAACTGACAATGTCTATGAGATCTGGGCGGCAGTCAATACTCAAGGTGACAATCCTCGGTGGCAAGGGCTAGCGCAGGAGGTAGGGCTTTGAGGGCCTCCCTGGCTGCAACAGAGAGATGGCATTGCTGGCGTTTGTGTACGCGATGTACACCTGGGTGAGCGTCGACATGGGCATGACTGCGTTGAAGTCATCCTGCACAAGACATCAGTCAAACGTCAGACTCTGGGTCTGGCCGGAAACTTGCAAGCAATTTCGCCATGCTGCTTCCTGCTGTGCCCTGTGGCCTGTGCTGAAAAGAGATGCCATTTATCCCTTGATCAGATCAGAGGCTTCCACAAGGCAAGCAGAGAGATGCGCACTGTGTCACTATTGACAATGTAGTAGGTGTTCCCTCCCTCCCACATTGTGCGCGGCATGTAGATGCAGTCCTTGGATCCGAAAGGCGAGCGATCGGGCGCAATGGTCCTGCGTCACACTCATCCTAGCTCAGAACATGCGTCAGCACCATTCAGCCGTCATGGATGTGGCACTCTACCAGGCACAGGCCGCTGTGTTGGGAGGTCATGTCACTCAGCACTTCTTGAATGCTGCCACTTCTAACATGTAGCACAGAGTTTCTCTAAGGATATAAGTCACAGGCTGTGACAAGACAGCTGACGATGGGAGGTGCCGGCACCATGGCGGAACGCGATAATCTCTTGGGAAATGGCAATGGGATGATGTGTACGGGAGCCCACCATATGAAGGTGTCATTGCGGTAGCACGTCACGGTCCCGTCTGACAGCGGCAGGTTAGCGGGCTCGGGCTCTCGGCAGACCAGAACATCCACGTAGCTTTGGGCACCGGCCGCCATGAAGTCGAGCTTGAAGACGGCTCTCCCTGACGGGGAGGTCACCTGCATCACAGCATGGCATCCTTATTGCCAGAAGTGGTTCTCCTGCCAGGGCTCCTCAACAGCAGGGCTGAGCAGCGGTCCAAAGATTGCACAGTGCGCGCAAGGAAGCCCCAGGTCGCCCGACTCAGTGCTCGGCTGTCTGCAGTGACGCTTCTAATGGCTGCATGGTCTAGGTAAGTCAGGGCGAAGGCTCACTGGGTTCTGTGTCTTGGTTGCGTGGAAAGGAAGCTGTGGCACAACAGCTGGCTGCCATTCACTCCAATGCACGGCCTGCTGCTGTATGATGCCCTGCAAAGGTACAGACCGTCAGAACCCTGAAGGTGACAAAGCTCAAAGCACTTTCCTTCACTGCCACCTTACACTCCCCCTACTTCTGGTGTTGAGGGCAGAGAAGTGTAGTACAGCTTTGCAGGAAACTACATGCACAAGCAGGCGGTGAGCGCCAATCCTCCAGACATGTATTTCACAGAGCACCAAATGCTCCCTGGTACAGGACACATCTGCCATATTGTGCGGGTATCGAGGATATAGGTCAAGCCAGGGCCCAAAATTGTCTGTGCCGGGAAGGATGGCGACATGCCTTAACGGTGATGACAGTGTTGTGAGATGGAAAGGCGCTGCTGGTGACGTTCACAAGCAGTATGAAGCGCAGCATATTGTCCGGCACCTGGCCCTTGTCCCATCCTGCAGGCACATGCAACTTGATCACATGAGGCTTATGTGCAGAGAGGCCTCGATGCATCCTCACTAGAGACACCAAGCCTTGACCTGCGTGCATGCATGGGTGACTTCCCACTCTAAAAGTGATGACAAGTCCTAAGCTGCGTGTCTTTGACATATCACCACCGAACCAACCTCTCCTCTGGAGAGAATGCCATAGGTTCTAATAGATGAAATTCTCAACATGGGCCACAGAGTTGCAGGGGTAGCCGCAGCAAGGTACCTGTGACGTTGATGCGCGTCTGGTACTGGTGGCCATAGTTGGCGCGCGTGAGATTGTGCACGCCCTTGTCGTACTGCAGCAGGGGCTCAACATCGATGGTGTTGCCTTCCAGCCCGAAAGCTGTCACGAATAGCGTGATCGTGTCGTTGGTGTCCGGCTCGTCTGTCAGGCTGCGCAATGTACACACAATGTCAGATGGGCGGAGATATGAAAAACAGAGTAGGTGGGCACAGCTCAAATGGGCACATATTGTAAAACAAAGCAAGCAGTTTTGCCCGCACATGCACAGCTCCAGGAGTGCCTTCCTGTCAGACTCTACAGCCAGGCGCACAGAGGTCAGCAGCAAGATGGTGCACAGAGTGGTCAGACGGCCTTGAGCCTCCAGTACTCAGAAAAGCTGCATGCATAGCTGCAGGAGAGGCGACGCACTAGTAGCTGATATTCTGGTACTGGTTCTCGGGGTCGAAGTGAAGCACCGTGGGGAAGATCCCGAGAGCTGCGCATGCAGAAAGGAATGGTTAACCTCCTGATCTGTGAGGCCCCTATAAGACCCCTGGGCTCAACCCTTTAATTTGACCCAGACCCTTGCATGACTCACACGGCGGCACAGCTGTCTGTCAGAGAGCGCTCATGTGGCACAATGTCATGGGCATGAGGTTGGCACTCTGGCTGCAATGACAATCATGATGTGGCGCACTAAGATGGCACAAGACAGATATGCCATGTAGGAATGGACTTACTTGGGCCATGAGGTCCTGGCTTGGTGCCTGGGAGGGTATCATTGGCGTGCAGATTCAGGGTTGAGGGGTTCGCAAAAGAATCGCCCTTTTGAAGATGAACGTCACCGCTCAGGTACTGATACAGCCCTGAGTTCCAAGCCTGCATGCAGATAGGGTGCATGCTTCACACATGAATAGGTAAGCTGTCACAAGCTTCCTGCAGGCTATGCTCACAATGTGTGCTGTGTGCAGTGGCTCGCGATAAGGATGAACTTGTCATGCAGGAGATACACGCTTGAAAATGAGAGCAGAGGCTTACCACTGCAAGCCTGCCATAGTAGTCGAAAGCATTAGGGTCGTCGCAGCTGGCATGGCCGCCAGACAACACCCCCACAATCAGCTGGCTCTGTGCATCTATCAGGGGCGCCCCGGATGACCCACCCTGGGTGGATCCCGCATCATAGGCCACCTGCGCCCACGCAAGCAGCCATGAGACATCTTTTGAACATTGCAGTCGCAAGCCTCACCTTCAGGCACCCTGGCATAGGAGGCCGCTTCAGAAACCTCAACTCTCAATCCTGAGAACTCAGCAAAGTGCTTTTGCTGTCCAGAGGTCTACTAGGTCTCAGATATGCTGCTGCAAAGGCAGCCTTTGCAGCTGTTACAGAGAGGAGGGATGCGACTTTGCTCATACCTGCAAGTGTGTGATGTCTGTGGGCTGAATCTCTCCCCCTGGGAACTGCGGCCTGGTGAAGTTTGTAGAAATCCCACTGCACATACAGCCCCCACTGAGACAACATGGCAACAGCCTTCAAGTGAAAAGAGGGACTGCGTAGCAATATTGCAACAGGACTGCATGGCATTGGCCGTGAGACCTTCAAGGGGTTTGCACATCAAAGCCGCAGGGTGTATAAGTGAGAAAGAGCAGGAACACCTGCTGTTGACGTATGAGATGGACTTGGGGGAGCCGTCTGGGTGATGAATGACCACCGCAGATGTGGGCACAGCGTTCATAGCAGCATCGAAGCCCAAGTGGTACGCCTCGTAGTGGTCTGGTATGGCGCCAGGAATTGACAGCAACAGGATGTCCGAGTCAGTGTTGTAGTATATCAGGCGGGTGCCCTGCAGATGCGCAGCTGCACTTTCACCTTCAGGGCCCATATTGGCTTCACATGTGTAGGCAGGCCTCCAGTGTCCAGGTGAAAACCCTATTGGGCGGCGACTGTGACTCATAGAAAGTTCCGTTTGCCCTCATAATCGAGCCAAGCCATGGTGTCAAGGCAGCCAATGCGAAAGAGATAGAGAGCTGCCGGAGAAGGCAATCACCTGGAGCACTTCTGTGATGGGAGGGACTATTGACGAATTGCAAGCAGTCTTGTAATTGAAGATGAGGAGCCTGCACATCACAGAGCCAGCCTGATGACATCGTCGTCCAATCGATATGATTCTGTTGCAACACCTCCTCCACCAGCTAATGCAGCATCTCAACCCTGTTTGCGAACATGCCGCAAAACGATCAGCTTCAGGGGAAAAGGGTGAACAAGGAGGAGCGCACCAAAACTCAAAGTTGAGCAGGCGAACCTTGTCTGCACATGCATGTGGATCAATAAACCAGCTGCAGGTTCCAGGCTGCCAAAGCAACTCAATAGCAATACAAAGCACCACAGGCGCACAAATCTTGGCAAGACTATGAGCAAGACAAAAGGATCTCAGATGAGGACAGCCAGGTGATGGTGGAAAACCCACGATCACACTTTCAGGTAGAGGCGCACCTCTTAGGCAGTGATCTGCCGTCAAGAGATACCTGTTGCCCAAAGGTGCATTGACAATGCTCCCTGCACCAACTTAACATTGTCAATTTACATGCAGCACTGCCCTCAAGCACTGCCCTCAGGTATCTCTGTATCAGTATAATTGCCAGGCTGCGCTGATCAGGGCTTCAGGATACATAGATGCCATGATGAGGCATGATTCTGGCCAGGGACATCCCATTGTAAGCATATAGTGGCAAACCAACTTCCACTCAGATTCACTGTGCTGCCAGACAAATTTAGAGAGCAATCCAGGCGTTTAAACAGCCATATTGAGATTGACCTGTGCAGAGGCCAGATGTTTTGGACACAGGGTCCACACAGTAGATGGCAACAACTCCGGGCGCTATCCTAGCATAGGTGTCGTCACAGGAGATGCTCTCTGTGCATATAGCTGTCGCAGACGTATTCTGCTGAATGTCATGCACCGGGATATTTGTGCCAATCTGCAAGCACACACAGCTGTTTCATACTCCGCAAGGTGAGAGAAACGTCATGCAGCTTTATCTCATATCACAGTGGCTCTAAGTCTCGCTGACGAGCGCCGGCTGCATCATGTCAGGGTTGGCAGACTACGGACAGAGGTGAGCATGTGATCAGGAGCAATCGTTCTCCGTCAGAAGTGCAAGATGACATGGTGCACCTGAGACTCAAGGGCAAAAACAAGCGCTCACCGCATCAGGCTGCTCTTGGAGCAACCTGCGCCTCTGACGAGCTCTATGCACCTCCACCAGCTGGCTGCCAAAACCCTGCGCCAGTGCAGAACGTGACCTTATCAGACTAGCCTCATGCGTTCACACCCAGATAGTCCCAAAGACACACAGACGCTATGTGGGTCGGAACAATCCATTCACAATGAATGACTGCAACAGAGTGCAAACCAGTCCAGCATGTGATGAGGCACACTGAAGGTTGCAGGCAATTGCAGCAGGAGCAGCCCACACCTGCATTACGTACAGGACATCCACCACAGCCTGGTACTCTGCGCCCATGCCTGCTGGCTGCATGTACATCAAGACCACTTCCCTACCTACACCAGCCAGTCACAATTCAGCTCTGGGTGGCCCCGATGATTGCATGCAGTGCTGTATAAGCTCTGGGAGAGCTTCCACTCTGATGCTCCGCCAATGGGATAGATGAGTGAAGTGCTGATTCAAAGGATGTACTGGCCTCACACCACCCCCATGATGAGCTGAAAGGCTTTGCTTGGCAAGACAGCCTGCGGCGCTATCACCTCTTTGCCTACTTAGACGGTGAAGGCAGAAGTGCAAGTACTACAAGTGAGGGCAACCTCTGAGTACAGAAACCAGCCATGACCACATGGTGGTCAGGCAGCATGCCACCCTCCAGAATGTCCATCTTGCCGAACTAAGCAAGAGCCGGTGACCACCTTCCATGGGGGTGGAAGTCAGCCTCCCAGACGGCGGCACGCTTTCCGGGGTCACGTGCATGCAGCTGTGAAGGCACTTCGTGTAGCCCTCTGTGGCTGACGGAGAGAAGATTGCCAGCTCCGCGCCTGAGGGCAGCTCCACATTGCTGCAGTCGCAGCAATCACAGCTAAGGCAGGTGAAGCCCACAATGTATCTCACATTGTGTGAGTAGTTGCCACTTGATGTGTGTGCACAAGGATGTGTATAGGCATGTCAATGTGCACAATCCTGCCAGTAGCGCTGTGCAAAAGCATAAATTTTGGGTATGCTCCTCCACCTCACTTCGCAAGACTTGAGAGGCTTGGAAGCCAGTACGATCCCACTCTGCACAGGCATATGCAGGAAAGAGCCGCAAAGGTGCGGGGCAGAGCCCGCCTGATGCCATCGAGGTAGGTGCAGCACAGACTGGGGTTCTTACTTGAAGACCAGCAGATGCTCCGGAACCTCTGCAGGGGACTCAAATCTCCGCAACCACAGAAAGCTCCCGTCCTCCACCTCTGTAGGCTGGATGCTCCCAAAAGCCTCGATCCCCAAGAAGTCCTGCACCAGGAAAGAGGAAGGAGTGCTGAAGGCGCCCTGCCATGGATGCAGGCCCAGGTAAAGCTTGCTGCAGGCTACCACAGGAGCACACATCTATTGAAGAATTATCTCATGCTCCCTGTGGTGCTGCTCTACTGAATCTGTGCTCTGCGTGAAGATGTTGGGCTGACAAGTGCTAGAAGCCAGCACACACTGAACAGTTGCAGCAGGGCCGCCCTCGGCACTTCACGCATGCAAAGTGTAACGACAAAAGTCTGCAGTCGTGCCTGCGGCGTGATGTATCTTGTATTCCTAAGGTGTGGCCCAAGATGTTCAGCATGCTCCTGCACTAGCTGCTCAACATCGGCTAGCGACAGCCGCTCGGTACGCTCATCAGCAAGGCTGACAATGTCGTATCCATCCCGCATTGCTCTCCAGCTCTGGGGCGTTCGCTCTGTGGGAGAGAAGTCCCAGTCAGTGGGGTTGGACTTGCACAGCGAAGACATATGAAGCGAACGGAAACCGTCAGAGAACAAACATCGATGCATTCATAGGCCTTTGCAACACTAGATATGTGCATTTATATGCACCGCAGCCTCTTTCTGCTCAAGGCATAAAGGACAAAGCCAAAACGTGAGCTCACCAGGACCGCTGAAGATGTCGGCCGCAACATCGCTACAGAACAGGCCTGATGCAAGTGCAGCCAATACGAATGCCGCTTCTTTCATCAATCCTGAGTGTGCAGGATCAGGCGGGCTATCACGGTACTACACTGACAGGTCGGCAGTCAGAGCATAGTCAGGCGTATCCGATCCCCTTTGGCTGCCATCTCGAACAGTATTGAGGTTGCCTGAAGAATATCAACAAGAACGTGTGCCTTGAAGGGGGATACTGCCCGTGTTCAGCTTTCCTACGTGAGCTGTCGTCAGTAACCGGCCATGTGCCACCTCATGCAGCTTCCCTCGTGCATGAAGCTGTGCCGCTAAGCGCGGCAACAGCAGCAAGGATTTTGCGATTCCCTAAACACGTCACATCGTGAACTCCACTTGTACTGACAAGGAACAGAAGACAGCCATATGGCAACTGCATCGCAGCAAGAAAGAGTCAGATAGTGACAAGTGCACTCCTAGGGCTCACGATCCGAAAGCATCATGGACGGCATGGTCGAGAACGGCATGGCCCAGGCGATGATGAAGCTGTCATACTTTGACCCCTTTATGCTCATCAACCGGTCAGGTGTGGGATCACCCTCGAGCTCAAGCTCTGCTGACTTGCTCACCTGCCAATGTATGGGTGTCTCTTCTACACCGGCATCGTTGGCCCTTACAGAACTCGTAGCAATTTCTGAAAGTCTTGCGGCGTCATTCATTGTACAGAAACACATTAGTGCACGCCCACAGGTACCTGCGCGTGCTCAAGGCTGCTGCAGACGCGCAACATGGGGGTGTCCCAAGTGAGCATAGAGGAGAAGGTCCAGATGGAGGCACAGAAGCCCGGTCCGGACAGCCCTCAGGACTTGCAGTACAACACCAAGCCTTGGGACTTCAGGCTCATGCACAAGACCATACAGTCCATGAGCCACTGCAAAGCTGCAGCAAAAGGGGAGCGCTTTGCCGCAATCCTCTTCGAGTGGCAGGCACGTCTCCCCAGCATCTGATATTAATTGGGCCGCTTTCCCACAGCGCTGCAGGATGATGCCAAAGCGCAGAGATTGTTCCAGCAGTGCACACGCCATCTCTTGCATGCAAGGCATTCCAGCACAGTCAGCTTGCTCTACCCCGGATTATGATGGACTTGCTGCTTCTAGGGATATGCACAGCATCACACTGCGTTACTTGCAACAGAGCAATGCACCACAGCAGCACGCGAACTTCATCTCTTGCTTGCAGGTAGCTGAGTCTATAGCTAGGAAGCCTGTGGATTTCGGTCGCCTGGTCTTTGTAGACGGCACCACTACAAGGTGCGCCCAAGTGCACTGAGGCAGCGTGTGCGGAACAGAGGTGCACCGCAACTGTTGACACTTTGCTACATCATACAATGAGCCCCTGCTAGACATCTTGCGGCTTGCCATGTAGTTGAGCTATGCCAAGAGTGCCTACCGACTGTGCACCCTCGGCGGGGCATGCATCTACACAATGACCTTCCAGCTCATGTCTCGTGATGGGTAGACTCACAGCAAAGCATTAGCGCGTGCGTGCCAATGAAGACCAGTCTGGGGCCTTGGATAGTCTGCATGTACATCATCGGTGCTGCTGCGCGTCGGCTGGGGCCGTTTGCTGTAGCAGCCTTTGTGGGACTGGCCTTTGTGCACTCAGGCTGTTTCATGAGTGTTATGTATGTGCAGATTTGTGGTCGTGGAGTTGTGCGTCCACGAATGCGTGCATGTGAAGCAGAGGGCTGAGCAGCGGGCGCACATTTTCTTCTGCCTGGCCAAGTAAGGCTCCTGCCTGGGAGCATGCCCTCACGTGCTCGGGCCTGCAAGTGTCAAGCCTGTCTGCATGCCTCCAGCCTTCTTGTAACATGCCTCTTCTAATTCCCAGTATCTCCTTTAATAGTCCTGGCTCCCACAATGCGCAGAAATATGGCCTGTTCTTGCGTCCCCAACTCTCCCCGTATCTGCAGCTTCTGGGAAACTGACTGACTTCCTCACGACAGGTACTTGGGATATGCACCCAAGTGGGTGAGGTACGCCACATCTACGCCAGAAAAATCCAAGTTGCCAACAGACATATTGAAGCCTGATGCGTGCCAGCCGGGCTCATGGAAGGAAAGCTTCGCCAAATATGGCTTTGGACAGGTACGATCAGATATATCCCGCAAAGTCAGTCCTGCTGTGAGGACATGAACTCTTGCATGGGTGCCAAGTATGTGTAGGCGCGGGTGTCGAAAGCTTTACCCCCTCGTTGATGCTTGCACAGTATCCTGGGTAGCACGTATGCGAGATTGGCCTTACACCGATGCAGGTGGACGAGACAAATTTCAAGGCAGCGCTGGGCCAGAATGCCCTGGACGCTATGGAGATCATCATTAACCGTAGCAAGAACATGGCCGCCAGCGTGGCAAAATACCGGCAAGCGCAGGGCGGCCTGGCAGCCCTGAAAAGGCAGGTCTTGCAGACCAACAATGATGAGAGGGGTGGCTGCCTTCCCAATGAGGCTGAGACTCCCCTGGTAGGCCCCTCCCCTTCCTCCTTCATATGGGCCGCGTACCTGTAATTTTTACATGTGGCCCTCCCGGAGCTTTTGAGGAGCCTTGCAGGTCAGGGAAGCCCCTGCGTCTGCAACACACCACTTGCTTGAGAGAGCGCTGCTCAGGAACACAACGCTCTCTCTAGCAACTACAATGTGCAGCTGCCGTTGCTGCTCTGCCCTTGAAGCCTCACTGCACTGTGCCGTGAAGGCCTCCAGGGATGCACAATGTCACCCCATGCAGCTGAGTCGCTGTGCTGTGGTGTGCAGCCGCTGGAGGCGACAGGCAAGTTCTCGCGGCACTGCGCCTCGTGCCATGCCTCTGAGGACGAAAAGAAGCTGATGAAGTGCGCGCGCTGCCAGATGAAGTGGTACTGCAGCCGGGAGTGCCAGAAGGCGCACTGGAAGCAGGGCCACAAGCTCTACTGCGTCCAGGTGCGCAGCTTTTTCGAAGAACTCTTCTTCTTTCTCCGGCTTATTGCCGCCAGAATCGCCTGCCTTTTCGTCACTCGCGCTGGGAAAGCCGGCGATCGGCGTCTTGTGCTGAGCCGCAGTGAAGCCAGACGTCAAGCCAGACGCCAAGCCAAACGTCGCCGAGCATAGGAGGAAAGGGGGTGAATCACTCATGTGATTGGCTCAACACCGTGAAGCGCTTGAGCTGCGCACCCTGTCTGCTGTGTCCAGTTGCGCCTTCTTTGCCCCTCCATCATCCACACCATGACACGCAGCTGGCATTGATGCAAAGATGGTATAGAATCAGATTGAGCCATGGCCCTGTTGTGAGTGCATGGAGGCTGGACATTCAGTATGCTGCAGCAGCAGACATTCCTGGCTGACCAAGTGCTGGGATTGCCTGCATGTGTGGGTACTGGGAATTTACATCTCATTTGCTATGGATGGAGTCTGAGTAGGAGCAGTATTCACCTCTCGTGCTTCCTCCTCGACTGTTCTGGCATACATAGGCAATTTGTGAAAGGGTTAATGTGTGGAGATCCAGCGTAGGCAGCATGAGCAATGGAGCAGGCCTCAGCAGGCGCAACAAGGACATCGTGAAGTGTTTCTTCTGAGGGGGAGCTGTGTAACAATACAAACTGCGTGAGTCAGTTCTGAGAGGGATCGCAGAGGCTGCGTACAGAACTTCTTGAGCAGGACAATGTACCGTAGTAAAGCACAAATTCTTCTGGAGACTTAGCAGCGTAGAGTGTGCCCAGTGCGAGGCTGTGAGTCTGAGGCAGTAGTGCAGCACCGTGAGAGGCAATTTTGAGAGGAGCATTGATATTCTTAGGGCAGAGAGGGCTATTGCAATGCAATGTGCTAATGTTGCTGAAGCTGCTAAGTTGTACAGATGGCATTGACATGCCTTCAACCGTAGTGCAGTGAAAGCTGCTTGAAAAGCATATCGTTAGTGTGGCATTCATCCATCAGCCGGAGCAATTATTGTCCCGTCAGACCTGAACGAGCCCAACATTATTGTGCAAGCAAACTCAGGTGGAGCCATCACCAAGCGTGGTCAAGCTTGCAAACTTGCAAATTGCTCTCCTCTCTGCATACAAATGAGGGCATCCAACTGCAGCTCAGTACCATGTCCACCAAAGGTTATGAGTCCTTTCAATAACTCGCTCAAACTTCGTCCTGTCTCACGCAGCCTTTCACTGCTGCAGGCATAAGCACAAGCCCGAAATAGAGCTCCAGCCATCTCCCAGCTTCCCAAGTGCATGAAGCTGGTGCTGCTGCGCGCGGCAACGCGGCGAGGTACCTCCTTACTCTCTTTGGTGCTTGAGCTTCCTTCAAGCCATTCGCGTAGACTTCAACAGCTCATTTGTGCTTAGAGCCCGGGTGCATCTGCTATACGACAACGAGCGGGTTACTAGGGTTCGCGATCTGAAAAGTCATGGACGGCATGGTTGAAAGCGGCATGATACAAATGGCGGAGGGGAATCCACAATTTGATCCCTTCATGCTAATTAATCGGTCAGGTGCGTGTTGTTCCCAAGATTGAGCAGGCAGTTGTTTGCTGGTTTTCTCGCCTCACATGCTGCGCCCGCGTTCTTGCAAGGCACTGGGACCGTCAGGTGTAATGAGACAAAGTGACAGTATACGATTCTGGGCAAGCCTTGTGACACAAGACCACGTAGAGTGACAAGTGAATCTACGCCCATAGGTAGCTGCGCATGCTCAAGGCTGCTGCAGACACGCTTCCTGGGGGTGAACTCAGTGAGCATAGAAGACAAGGTTGGCAAGGAAGCAGAGGAGCCGGGCCCGGGCCTCCCTCAGGGCTACCATGTCAATACCAAGCCAGACGACTACAAGCTCATGGACCTGGCCATTCATTCCATGATGCACTGCGAAGCCGCAGCAGGAGGAACGAAGGAGACCAAGTTTGTGGCAATACTCTTTGAGTGGCAGGCAAGTTATTCTACGCATAGGACTCCAGAGATCACGGGTGCACAGTCCTGACACTGCTTTGCAAAGTTCACTTTCATTTCATCACCCAGACATAACTGTTTTTGCCTGAGTGAAATCATACGAGCTGCTTCCTTTCCGTAGCATAACACGCCAGCAAGAATTCGAATGCACCAGAAAGTCTACAGACTGCCTTACTCGCAGGTGGCTGAATCAATTGCCAGGAAGCCAGTGGACTTTGGTAACCTGATCTTCACAGACCTCACGACAACAAGGTGCGCCAAGAGCACACTTGCAAGGCAGGCGGCAGAGAGAAGATACTGCAGCGTCATGCTAGGTCTTGCGCCATGCTGCTGAGGAAACAGCCCTTGATGCATGTTGCGGCTTCAGTAGGCATAGAATCCCAACAGCCTGCCTGCCCTTCAACAGCACACACTTGCATGATCACCTCCCCAATGAGGTCTTGATAGAGAAGGTATCTACCGCAGCATGAACGCAAGCATGAGTCCCTGCAGACCACTACACCAGTGTATGGACTCTGGAATTTCAAAGTGGTGCATAGAAGCGGGCTGTTGCATATGGCTGGCGGGAGATCTGATAAAGCAGGCTCAGTGTGATGATGCTGGCTCATGGATGAGACGCATGCGCAGGTTTGTGGTGGTGGAGCTGGAAAGGTGCCTTGTAGGTGAGGGCCAGCCTGCCAAGTTCAGGGCTGAGCAGAGGGCGCACATCCTGTTCTGCCTGGCCAAGTGAGGCTCCCTCCAAAGCTGCTGTGTGATATAGTGAGGATGTCAGCGGCGTCTTGCAAGCTCTGCCCATCATTGCCTGTGTAGAGAGTGTTGTGCATCCACCTTTCCTGATGCCTTCAGCCAGTCTCTCTCTGCCCCTACATGTCCACGAGTGTTGACCGACATCCACATCGCAGGTACCTGGGCTACGCGCCCAAGTGGGTGAGGTATGCTACATCCACGCCAGAGAACCCTGAGCTGCCCACAGACCTGCTGAAGCCTCAGGCATGCCCGCCAGGTTCTCAGAAGGAGAGCTTTGCCGCATCTGGCTTTGGACAGGTATGCCTCAGTTTCCAAGTCTTGCCAGTCGATCCTGCTGTTGGGACGTGAGGTTGTCCCTCGTGATTGCCTGATACATGTGGGCGCCGGTAATGCCACTGCAAACCGACTCACTGTCCCTTGCAGACTGGCACACTACATGAGCATGGTTGCAAGTCTGGCTCATTGCATTGACGCAGGTGACGAGAAAGATTCTGAGGCAGCACTGGGCCAAGTTGCCCTGCACATGATGAGATCATCATCAATAACAGCAACCACATGGCTGCCAGCCCGGCTTTGCTGATCCAAGGATGACTGCCTTAGCACCTGATGCAGGTGTACAAGACCAATTTCAAGGCGGCGCTGGGCCAGGACGCCCTGCACGTGATGACATCATCGCGGCAGCCACATGGCCGCCAGCCTGGCTTTACTGATTCAGGAGCTGATTGCCCCTGCATGTGGCGCAGGTGGACGAGACAACTTCAAGGCTGCGCTGGGCCAGGACACCCTGCGCGTGATTGAGATCATCATCAACCGCAGCAAGCGCATGGCCAGGATAGTGGCCGAGGACCGGCAGGCGCAGGGCGGACTGCCAGCTCTGAGGGAGCAGGTCCTGCAGGTCAACAACACTGAGCGAGGCGGCTGCCTTCCCAACGAGGCCCAGCCTCCACTGGTAGGTCCTGTTATTCATCTGACTTGGTCTGGTCACTCGCTGTACTTGCCAATACTGCTTTCTGCTGCTTGCGCAGCTCCTAGCTGAGAACAGATCACCATGCCGTGCAGCTAATCTCCGCCGCAAGCATGCATGTACGCACTCTTACTCGGCAGCAGCAGCTGAGCCAATATGTTGGTGCAGCCTGTGGAGGTCACAGGCACAATGGCGCGCCACTGTGCGAGGTGCCGTGTACCTGAAGTGGAGGCGCAGCTGAGCAGCTGCGGGCGCTGCCGCATGAAGTGGTACTGCAGCAGGGCATGCCAGAAGGCGCACTGGAAGCTGGGCCACAAGCTGTACTGTGTCCAGGTGACCGCTCCTCTCCCAGCCAACCTGCATCAGCAAGTGCAGCAGGCGCTCCCTTCTCCACCCCTTGTATCTGCCTGCAAGGGTGTTGAACAGCATCAAAGGGTCCTTCACAGCCTCGAGCACCTTCATGAGTATGCGCAGCAGTAAGAGGACTGTCACTTACACAGATCGATCCTGCAAGTATGTAGGGCATGCACCCATGCCCCATGCTTGTGTGAGATGGTCTAAGCAGGAACATATGTATCTGGCCCTGCTCGTCCATGTGGACAGCTCTGAGTCATGCAGGCATGACCTTCAAGAGCCTTGATGTCTGGGGCTTGGCTGCAGGTGACATAAGCACCACTGAGCAGTTCTAGTACAGTCAGCAGCACCACTGAGCAGTTCTTATACAGTCAGCGGATCCGAGCGGAAGCTAGCTAGCCATAGCCCGTTCCGAGGGGTTAATGTGCTACTACATGTCTATGAGCCAGGAGATGGCGGGCTACAGAGTATGAGGAAGACATGTATCGTGTGCGCATGCTGCTCTAGAGAGTGTTGTTCAGAGCTATCCTGCATGCCTCCTGTGGTCGTCCAATGGCATGTCGAGACATCTCGTAGTTCATTTAGGACCGTAGGGTACACAGGATCCGAAACCTCTTGAGCAGAGGTGATGACTCCACATGCATGGTACGTTTTGCTGCAGCTATATAGTCCTATATATGGTCCCATATATGGTCCTGCAACTCTGCAGACCCGCATGCCTGCTTTGAGTGTACACACTTGCTCTGTATGCCCTCCGTGAAGGTAGTGCCAATTGCCTTGCCATACCTCACCTGCTTGTAATTCGATCAACCAATCAGATGCACCTGACATATGTGTGGCCACACTCACCGAAGAGAACCAGGATCCGAGGGTGCTTGTGAGTGGAATGTTACCTATTGGTGTAAGTGTACATGTCTGCAGAAGTGTTGGCGCGAGCGCTTCCAGCTCAGCAGCTACCTAGCTGCAGCGTGTGTACTAAGTGGCGCTTCAAGCCAAGCCTTGCGCCCCTCTCAAAAGGTCGCACTGTTCATGAATGTTACTTTGCCTTCCCAACTTCTGATAAGATCAACCATGATGTGCTTATCCAACCAAATCTTCTCTTTAGTGTCTTTGTCTTGCTTGAACGCACAGGAATTGCTTCATTGCTGAACTTCCGCGCTGACTACAACACCTCTTGTAACCTTTTTATTGCAACAAGACTCCCAGCACCATTCACAATCTTCTAGCAGGGAGCGCGCAAGGAATGCTTCCTCAGCTGACACCTACACACCTCTCAACACAATCATGTGATGTACACAGCCTGCTTGGCCGTCACTCGTGCGAAAATAGCCTTGCCAAGGGTACGCCGTCAACTTTGGCAACTGCAAAGTCCTCCCGCAGGCGGATGTACGTCAGCGCCTGCCGATGCGGCATGTGCAGAGACGTCTGCACCAGCCCAATCAGGCTGTCTGGCGCCACTAGCAGGATATTCACCAGCGCAGCAAGCTCCTCCATCTGCAATCGTGATCAGCGCCATCACCCACCGAATTATGAGACTATTTCCTGCAGATACAGGACATATGCCACACTCAAAGGCCATGCAGCAGGCCACATAATTGCTACTGTGATGCAGACCAGAGGTACAGCAATGTATTTGCGCCCCACCTGGGCGTTTGTTGTGGGGGAGTGCGAGTTCCTGAGAACATCCGCATACTCCGTGACATCGCGCTTCCATCTGAGTGCTCCCATAGCGCTGTAGGTGAAGCGCTGCATGTGAGTCAGCAGCATGGCATGCGCTCTCCTGCCCACCTGCTCATCACAGAATTCGGAACTTGAGCCTCTCAGCATGGCCAATTGAGATAGACAGGCATACAGCACACTGCATCATTGCATCAGCTCTTGGGCTTGCTGGTGCTGAGCAGCCCTGAATGGGGCATATATGTCAGAGGCGAACCTGCATTGCCATCTGATCCAATTTTGCAGTTAGGCCAGCTCAGGCTTCACAAGGACAGCTGTGTCTGGCGCCTCCCAAAGTGCACAGGGCAAGGCTGAGCCTTCGAGGAGCACTTTCATGCCGGGAGTGCTGATGAGTGGCAACCCCTACCTCCGTGTCAAAGGACGCCAGGTTGGACGCCTGCAGGTGCTGGGCAGCCAGGCGCAGCAGGGCAGACAGGAGGGCGGCCACAAGCATGCATGCGTCTGTCGGTCGGTCCAGCGGGGGAGGTTCGCCGTCCTCTGGCGGCCTGAAATCTGTCTTGCCTTGCTCCGCCACCAGCGTGCGGTCCGCCTGCGCAGCCCATGTGCCGGCATGTGAGGAACACCACCATGAAGCCCTTTCCACACGGGCGGATGCAGCCACGGTCTCCGCCGACGTCCTGACCTTGATGCAGCCGGATGCAGCCCAAGAGGCTGCATCCGGACTTGCATTCTGTTGCTACGGAGCTGCACTGCCAGATGCACCGGCCCCAGTATGTTATAAGGCTATTGAATGCAGCACAAGTGAAATTTTAGCTCCGGTCGCCGTCGTAGACCAGACTGCATCCGTCCCGTGTGGAAAGGCCTTGAGCCAGATCCCCCTCCATGATCCTGCCCTGAGCTGCTTGCAACGCACGTGCATTGGCAACTTCTCTCCCTGGGTATGCGCTGCTGCTCAAGGCACCACCACAGGAGCAGATGGAGAGGCCTGAGGATGCAACGCTGACTCAAGGGCCTGCAAGGCAGCTCAAAGGAGCGTAGCGCATATCCTTAGGCAACCACCACTCAACCACCACTCAAGAGTTGTCCCACAACAAGGGCAGCTGGACATACCTGGGAGAAGAAGGCAGATAGGGCAGCCTGCAGCGCGGTCAGCACTTGGCGCTCCACCGCGCGCACGAGCGCGGCCAGGCCGGTGGCGCAGGCGGTCGCCTCGGTGGGCGAGTCCTCCACGCGCGGCTCGATGACCGTCACGTAGTGCTGCTGCAGCGCCCGGATGATGCCCGAGGCCGCCCCGACAGCTTCCAGCACCCTTCCCACCCCGTCCGTCGCCCTCTGCGCAGTGTACGCGCCGTATTCAAACTCCGCTCATGGCTAGGTGACTGTGATATGGTGAAGCTGCAGCACCCGGATGATGCCCGGGACTGCCCCAACAGCTTTCAGCACCCTGCCCACGCCATCTGTCGCCCTATGCGGAGCATACGCCAGATGCATATGATCTGTGATGCGGTGCCACTGCAGTGCCTGCCTGAGGCCACTGTAAGGTCTTCCACTATCCGCGCTAGCCTTGGAAGGAGCACATAGTCGCGTAGGCTCATCAGACCTGTCTCTGCAACCATGGGCCTGAACCAAAACCAAGTGGGAGCGGATTAAGATAGGTCAGCTAGTGTGCCAGCGAGGGCTGCTTGCTACATGAGCGCTTGAGGAGACGATACTCACCGTGTAGGCAGCCTTGGCCACCGCAACCCGCGAAGGGGGGCCAATGGAATGCGAGCCATACGAGACGGATGATGCCCGCACACATCCCTCCACGGCTGCAGAAAGGCCCGAGATGAGGTGGCTGGCCACCTGCACGCAAGGAAGCACTTCTCCTCTGCAGAAAATCCCTCATTCCTCATTCATATGCTCTTCACTTGCAATGGGTGCAGATCGTTTGGCTGGCGCTCAGGCTTGCTACATGACCTGAGGTGCGCAGCAGGCTGCCCGACTACTCCATGCACATCATTCTACAGCTGTGAAAACCGGATCATATGCTTAACCGCTAGAATAGGTGTACTGAGCATGGCTAAGGGGTGCAACCTGCAGCAGCCGTAATCCCCGAGGGTAATATGCACCCAGAACAGGTGCAGGAAAAATGCTTTGAGGCCTGACCTGTTCCAGCAGGCAGCCAGAGCAGGCGCGATGCAAGGCAGAGGGGCGGAAGAGCGAGCTGCTCTAGCATGCATGTTATCAGACAGGGTGCGCAGCCTGAATAGGTGGAGGGAACCTTCCTACAAGCCTCTCTCCATGGAGCCTATGTGACAGCCAGTGCAAAAAGTAGTCTCTGGGGCCTCACCTGTTCCAGCAGGCAGCCAGAGTTGGCGCGATGCACTGTAGAGGAGTGGAAGAGCGAGCGGACATTGGCTGGCGCTGCGCCAGCCGGGCTCAGCACGCCGCAGCGCGCGGCAGCCTCTCCGTTCCATGCCAGGAACTGCAGCACCAGCTCCGGGGAAACGCCCTTGTCCGGAAGCTGCAGCCAGGCACATGCTCAGCTTCATGGCCGAGTCATCTCTCTCAGGTTTTGGCGGCGTTATGGCACTGCTGCTGATGGTTGGCAAATCACAGAATGGAGGAGAGTCGTGCCCGGAGCCTTGCCTCAGAGCAGGCGGCCCTCATTCATGCAAGGGGGCATCAGTATGCTGCAGACAGGTGCCTCATCAAGCCACACGGCAGAAATGGACCGCCAGCAGCGGTGCTGAAAACAACGGGCCAACTTCTGCAGAGCGAGGCGTAGCGCTGACCTTCTTGGTCAGGCTGGAGAGAAAGGGCTTAGGCATGCTGGTCATGTCAATGTTGAGGGTCATAGCATTGGCCCATCAAGTTGGGCCGGAGCGGGCAGGGCATACATGACACAGGGATGAGGGTGCGCCGGAGACCTTCTTGGTCACGCCAGAGAGGAAGCGCATGAGAGTGCTGTTCAAAATGTCACTGAGGCTGATGGCATTGACTTGCTTAGTCAGGCCAGGGAGGCCGGAAAGGTCATGGCACAGACCTTCTTGGTGTGGCCGGAGAGGGAGGGCATGAGCATGCTGTTCATGACACTGTTGAGGGTTGTGCCTTCGGCCTCGCGCGTGCTGCTCTCGTACAGCTGCTGCAGCCAGCTCAGCTCCATGTCAGGGTAGTCCGCCAGGTGCTCCACAAAAACGCCCTCGCTCATTTGCAGCACATCGTTGCCCTCGCCTACCACCTCCTGCACCCACCCTCATTGTTCATGGCAGGCATTGGAGTCATCTGGGCAAGGCATCAGTTGTCTGCAGGGGAGTGCATTGGCCTCTGTCATGGCTGAGCAGTGCATTTGGAGGCTGTCAATCTGCACACAATATGTGCACGCTCAGCTTGTGTGGCTTAGTATGTTGGCCAGGCTAAGATGGCCACTGCAGAAGTCACTTCTCATGGCTGTGTAAGTAGATGGTCCCCGAGGACACACCTGTGGATGCAGATTACATATTGCCATGTCATATCATGGGAGCTCTGAATGAGTATATGCACCTGCAGCTGCTCTGCAAGAAGCTGCGTGCGCTTGTAGACCTCCACAAGCAGCTTGAGGTGCTGCTGCTGCGCCTCGGCCGAGGCACTTGGGGCAGGTGCCGCCAGCATGCGGTCCACTGCCGCCTGCACAAGCTCACTTTATCGGCATACAGTTGCAGAATGCAGAGTCCTAATGCCTGCACCTTGATAGCCTCAGCAGGTGGGTGTGGCTGTGCTACAACAAAGCTTGGGCGACGGAACAAAATCCTCTTGAGTCACAGGATGCCGGTCAATGATAGCCGCAGAGGCATTGTTGTGAAGGAGAAAGGAGGAGCAGGTTTGGCCGCAGCCAGTACTTGTCAGGATTCATCACACGACATGCGACCGAGCAGGACATCTACATCCTAAAGCATGATGACGGGATCCATAGGCATGCACTACCTGCACTCTTTGCTCGAAGACCCGCTGCACAAAGATAGCGAGAGCGCTGCGGGGGCTGGGAAACACTTGCTCCATGATCAGAGCCTCCTCCTTGACCGCCGCGAGCAGGCCCTTGTACTGCTGGGACAGATCCCGCAGCGCGATGCCCGCCGCGGCCGCGTTTGTGACGCTGCCCGCGGATGCGCCGGCCGAGAGCTCCCGCACGTCGATGAACATTGGCCGCGTAGAGATGTATCTCTGCAGGTGCAGCAGGACAGGTGAGACTTCAAAATTTGACTAGATTGAGGTGTCGAAGTCCCCCAGGTATCCTGAGCTGCTGCAAAGTCGCTGTCTTTGGAGGGCAATGATGTGCAACCTATTCCCTCAGGACTCACAAGCTTGCAAACGTAAAGCATGCTGGAGTCGCATGCAAGCAGGGACTGCCCAATAGCAGAGTAGCGTCAGCCTGTGCTACAGAAGTGAAGCAAAGAGCCCTCTCAGCACCTGCACGAGCTGGCTCTCGCCCTGGCGGAACTCGGCCATGATGCGGGCGCACTCCGACATGCCGCCCAGGTCCCCGGCCGAGACGGCGTCGTCGAATCTGGCAATGACTCTGTGCTCCAGAGACCCTCTGAATGCTTCCACCTGGGCCACCGCCTGCTCTATGCTGCCCTGCAAGCACTGGTGACCACTCAGCGATGGCCTGAGTGAGCATTATTGATCACCTGCTGATCAAGACAAGGCCTATGGTGAGGCAGACCTGCATGCATGGCTCGTCCATGCCGCGACTTCTGCTGAGAACCGTGTGCAGAGCTCAGCGACACGATTGCAGGAATCTGCCGCTCACCCGTGATGGTGCAATGGTCCCGTTGCTCTTAGGGGCATCGTCCAGCAGCGCGACGCGCTCTCTGGCGTAGGTTAGCTCCTGCCCAATGCCCATGATCTGCCTGGTGACAGCCTGCATGCAATCCTCTACCATTTAAGCATGGTGACTGGCAGATGCCCTCTGCGATGATGCCCAATCAGTGCCCAATGCGCCGCATTGGGGCGGCAGACCATTGATGACATTCATATGAGCACAAGGATGCGAGGACATACCGCAGCTTCGGCCAGGCGGTTGTCGTCCCGGAAGAGCTCGGGTAGCTCGGAGAGGCTGCCGACATTGGCAAACTCCTGAAGATAGGTGATGACCTTGATGCCCTCCAGCGCGCGCTTTCTAAAGCCCTCAGCATTCTGCACACCATAGACTTATATAGCAATGTCTCTGGTGGGTGGCAGAGATGCTAGCTACGCAGAACACCCATCGGACACCAAATGCATGCCATGCAACCGCGGTGTGGCACACAGGCCAGGCTGCAGCATGAACGTTGGCGCTCCTTGCAGTCAGTGACTGTCTGAAGGAGGGAGCTCACATGGAGTCGGTCACCAATTTTGGCAGCAGTCTGGCTCTCGCGGCTCATCTGCGCATCCAGCATGGCGAAGGCGGCCTGCGCTTCAGCCAGGCCCCCTTCCATGCCCAGCACCTCCTCCTGCCAATGTACAAGTGCGCTCAGGCATGGCACAAAACTCTCATACTGCATCTGATAAGGCATTGCCCTTCTGCCAAGCCGCATTTGCGCTTCGGCATGAATCAACAGTGCCAGAATGCGCCTCACAAGGCAATACGTCCCTACCACCTAGGCAGCACAGCATTGTGTTGTGGCTCTCCTGCAGATGACCATCAACAAAGAAAGTGTTGCATTTAACTCATGCTTTGATGCGGGAAATCAATGCAAGACTTTCTGTAAGTGACAGCCACTTGCGCAAGAGCCACGACCGGATCCAAACTAGCAACTGGCATGATGCTCATGGATGTGTTCCACAGTGTTGACTGCAGATTGCTAGCCCGCCCGTGGTGGACCTACCCGGAAGGCATCCTCTTTTTGCTTGACGCGCTCGTGCAGGCTCTGCACCTTCTGCGTGACCATCCTCTCCAGCTCAGCCATCTCCTTTTCAGACCTGCACGCTCTCATTCTCAGTCGCATCACTCCAAACAGACAATCAGTCTCTGCAGCATCTAGGACACGAGGTGATGTAGCTCAGCCGTAGTCATCCAAGCAGACATGGCTCCCTGAAAACATCTTGTGCACTCTCAATTCTTCAGCCAGGTGACTCTAACAGACAGCCAGCCTCTGCATCCAGGTCAAGCCTCCTTGCAGCCTGGGGACAGATCTTGAGCAGACTCAACCTGGGTGCAAATGGACGGTTTTTGGCTTCTGACATTGGCATGCCTTTGGAGACAGAGTCTCCTTCTGACGATGCTGTATGCGTGCACATGGCGGGAGAGCATGTCTGGAAGGGCCGCGCCTTTGGAAGCTGACGAGGAGCTTGTCCACGAGCTGCAGGTCCTGGATGAAGGCGACGGCGCTGGCAGACTTCTGCTGCTGCCCGGGCTGCTGGTTCTGGGGCCGGGACATGGCGGCGATCTTGGCGCGCAGGTTGTGCTGCTCCAGGTCGGCAATCTTGTCCATGAGCCTGGGCACGCTGAAGTTGTGCAGGAAGGTGTCCAGCGTAACCGTGGCGGCCGCGGGCTGGGCAGCCCCGGGCTTGCTGGGCAGCTTCATCTGCACGCGCCCCCATGAGCCTCTCATGGCATGGCCAACACTTGAGATTGCAAGGGTGTATCACTACTCCACCCCCACCTGGCAGGGGATCAGGCAAAGCTCTGCAGCCCTCAAAGGGTCAAGGTCTGTGAGGCGAATGCTGGCCAGCTGAGAGAGAGGGGGGGAGGTAGGTGGCTGGGCGGACCTGCTGGCCGGCAGCTGCGCGCATCATGAGCTGGCCGCCCATGGCCATGGCCTGCTTGTTGACGTCGTCCGAGGTGTGCGTCTGCGGCCGCATGAGCTCCCTCCGCAGCACCTGGCCCCCCTTGTCAGGCGCTGCGATTGCCTCCACAGGCTCCGGCGTGCTTGCTGCATGAGGGCAGGCCACCATGTACCTCCACGCTTATTTGAAAGGGTCCCACACCATGGGGACATTCTCATGCCAGTACTCAACGCACGATGGCATGCCATGAGGCGTCTCTCCCGTCACTAGAGAGGGGCCCAGGGTGATGAACAGCATACCGTGCCTAAGTCATGCAGGCATGCAGATGCTGCTTTGTCTGGGCAGCTTCACCAGCAATGATGGCAGGCTACCTGCGTGCTTGCTGGCTCACCTGGGGCAGGCCGCTGTCCCATGCGCTGGAACTGCGCAGCCCTTGTGGGAGCTGTAGGCATTCCCCTCTGCAGCTGCTGCCCGGTTGCTGCAGGCAATCCCCTCTGCAGCTGCTGCCTCTGCAGCTCCTGCCCTGCAAGTGAGGAGCGGCATGTGAGGGTCTGATCCCGTTACGGTCAAGACTGCCATCTTGCATCGAGCGCCATCAAGCTCCAACCAAAGCCCCCAGCAAGGTCTTAGCAGCTCCACACAGCAAAACTCGGTCCAGGGACGTCAGCTGAGAAGCATAGGGCTTCTGTAAGGCTGTGCATCGGGCTCGATCAACATAGCAAGTGAGACATCAGCAGGTCAACACAGCACCAGCTGGTCTGAGGCATCAGCAAGGGATGTTAGGGGCTGCATAGCTAACCTGCTGAGGGTGTGCTGGGGGGCGGCTGCCTGCTCGACAGATCTCTGGCCAGGCCCTGGCCCCTTCGCTGCAGCTCTTGCCCGAGGCTCTGGGGCGCCTCCTCAGCTTTGCTCTGCCCTTTCAAACCCCTCGCAGACTCCCGCTCCGCCTGCACATGGCATGTTGACACAGCAATCTCCATTTGCTCAACTATAAGTGCGCCAGCGGTGTGATGAAAGCTTGGAGGCGGCATTTGCAGGGGTGCCAAGCAAGTCATACACACACTTCGTGTGATATTGTTGCACGTAAGGCAGAGGGAGGTACCTCGGAGGAGTTGGGCCGCAGGACTTGGCCTCTCATGCCAGGGGTGCCATCTATGGCAGTACGCCTGTGAATTGGTTGCGCAGAGTCCGTTGAAGCCCTCCCAGCATAGGTCTGGGGCGGTATTCTGCGCTCCAGGGCCTGGCCTCGCTCCAAGGCCTGACCTCGCTGCATGGGCTGGCCTCGCTCCAAAGCCTGACCTCGCTCCATGGGCTGGCCTCGCTCCAAGGCCTGACCTCGCTCCATGGGCTGGCCTCGCTCCAAGGGCTGGGCCCCCGCTGATGATGATTCATTTGTTGCTTTGGCGAGGCGGTGAGCGGCCTTGGGCCTGGCAGGTCGAGCCAAAGGCTGTCCCAAGTCGCTCATGGTGTGATGGATCTCAGCATGAGGGTTGCCAAGGGCCGCGTGAGCCTGTCTGATGACTATTTATGCTCAAAAATACCCTCCATTCCGCGCTGCCTGTTTGGAAGTGAGTCCTGAAACCTTTCACGTCCTCGCCAGTACAGTTCTGATGTTTGCTTTTTACGGAGCACAGTGTATCTGCTGCTGGCTCTCTGGTAATCTTCAGACCACAGTAGTTCTATGCCTCCTCAAACATGGCAGTCGGGGTCACTAAAGATCAGAAACGCTTCACACCCGCCCAAGAGCTCCTGCAGGAAAGGGTGCTTCTGAGAGCGCTTTGAAACGGTGTATTGCCTCAAGAGTATATTCCGTTCTCTATAGAAGTCTAATTTATGTATTTGCGGTCATATTTCGCATAGGCTCCTCATGCTCGGAGTTGAGGAGCACTGGTGACTCAGCGATGACGTTATGTCGGAGCAGCCCCGACCTCAGGCAATGCAATGTTCCTACCAAGAGCGGCCAATCCAGGCCCTAGAACTCCCTGTTTGCAAGTTCTGAGGCACAAAGTTATTTTGCGATCAACCTTGCCACATTAGTACAACATCTGCAGACCAAGTTCTTTGGTATGAGCGAGGACCAGTTGGGCGTCATGCCCATGTGTGATGATGAGAATAGCGAGGGCTCATGGGAGTCCGATGCAGATGATGAAGTTGAGGCCGGCGAGAAGACGCAGTGCCTCTTCAGTGGGGATGTCTTCCCTTCATCTGCTGCAGCTTTGGAGCACGACAAAACGCATTTTGGATTCGACTTGGGAAAGTATATATCCCAGGTCAGCAATCCTCCCCCTCGCCTCCGTTCTTACGCCATCTGGCCTTGCAGTGTCTCAGCAAGGCTGGTGCTTGCGTGCAGGTGGGCATGGATGAGTATGAGGTCATCAGGTGTATCAATTACATCAGGACGAGCGTTAGCCAGAGCAGGGATCCCAGATCGGAGCTGGCGGGTGCTGTGAGCACGCCAGAGAAGCCCTGGAGGGACGACAAGTACCTCATACCCGTGCTGCCAGATGACGCCATGCTTTTCCATGAATTTGGCTCTTCGGTAGACCTTCCTCAGGCCTCCTCTTCCAGGTCTGCATCACTGTTCTCGCACTGACAAAGCCTTCTCTGCCTAGAAGTTGCCAAGTGCTTCCAGCGGCTTGTCATCTGGTGACTTTGACGATCCAGACATGCTTGTCGAAGTATTCCCCTACGCTGTTACACCTCAGGGCGCTAAGCTGGCAATCACTGTGCAAGTGCCTCTGCAGGGAAAGAGAGACACCAGCGGCTTCACAGGGGACTCAGGAGGCGCACCGGCTGAGGCAGGAGCTGGCCCAGATGAGGCATGAGAATGCCGAGCTCCGCGCCGCCCTGCAAGATGCCTGCCTGGCCTCGCTGCCGCCGGAAGCCGCGCAATATGTGCAGGTGAGCTGCATGCTGGCCTGCCCCTGGACACAGGGTGCGCAGATGGATCGCTTCACGGTGTAAAGCCAATTATGTGACTAGTTCACACGCCCTTCTCCCATACCCGGCGCCCTCTGGCTAGATGCGGCTCATCAAAAGCACCTAATTGCCGGCTTCCTAGTGCTAGTGACAAATGGGAGCCTATCCAGCCAGCCAGCTTATTACAGTGCTGTAGATCACTTGTAATCATGCTGCACACCCTGTCTGAACCATCCCCATCATCACCATTTGGCACAGAATGTCGCCAGATTTCCTGTGGCCAGAAGGCTCTTGGAAGGGACGAGCAGGTCTGTCTGCTGAGTGTGCAGTGTGAGTCATGCAGGATAGCATGGGCAGCGGCATGGCCGGCCTAGATGTGAATGACAACACCAATGGGCAATCGGTTGGAGCGCCCGGAGCGCCCAGTGGTCCGCCTGCCAAGCAATTGCCCCTAAGCATCAGAGTGCCACCTGGCCAGTCACGAAGACAGAGGTAATTACCAGAAACCGCCACACCCTCTCTGTCATGGCTGCTGTAGGACTGCTTCTGCTCCATGTATCAACCAGGTCATAGAGTCCCTGCTCTCTGCATAATCGCGCCATGAACAGCTTCTGACTGTTTGCAGGAGCGAGAAGGTTGAGAAGGCCGATGAGGCCTACTTTGACTCGTACGGCTACTTTGACATCCACAGGACCATGCTAGGTGACAAGGTGCGCTGCTTGGGACACGGTTTCTGCTGATCGCTACCTTTTCACATGAGAGCACAGTGCGTTCATTAGGTGCACTTGCTTGGTGTTCCCATGAGCATGACAAGGAGAGTAGCAATGTGCCTTCTCAGTGCCATAAAAAGCAACAGCATCACATGGCACCCAGTACATCACCGAGTTATGTACAGGAAGTGATGATCACTCCCTCTGCAGACCTCCGAAGACGAGTGCTGAGAGCATTCATAGGTAAGGGGGTTGACTGTTTATGTGACTGTATGCTTTGGCTGCCAAATCTGATCAGAGGGTATGGCTGCTGCAGGTGAGGACTGAAGCATATCAGAGGGCCCTGGAAGGCAACCCTTCCCTCATGCGTGGAGCAAGGGTCCTTGACGTGGGCTGTGGAACGGGCATCCTGTCCATGTTTGCTGCTCGGGGTGGGGCATCCCAGATAGCAGGTACAGCCTCTCGCAAAACAGGGCAGAGCCACCCCCCAGCCTCTCTGCAGAGAAGCAGCATTATTCACTCCCTCTCTCATAGAATGCAAGCGTGTGGTGCTTTCCTCAGTATGGGGCTCTGCATTCCCATGACGCCATTTCAGAAGAGGTGCAGCAGGGCACTTGGCGCAAATCAGAGCCCATGCAAGGGGCTGTGACACTCAGAGCCAAAATGCCAGCCGCCGCTGTCGATATCTTTAGGACAGTGATTGCTGAGCAGCGGGTTATGGTCGGGGTATTGAGCTGTGCGCCATGTGCAGCTGTGGAGGGTAGTGAGCGCATGGCCGAGGCGGCTCAGAGCATCATTGAGGAGAACCAGCTCAGCAGCAGCCAGGGTGGCCCAATCAGTGTCGTCTCTGGGCGGGTCGAGGAGTTGCAGGCTCTGCCCATGCAGCAGGTATGTCCTTTAGGAGCCATATCATGCCGGAAGATGCCTTCATGGCTGCATCTGCTCTGCAATCCAATTTCGACTGCACCTGCTCTCACGAGCATGCACATAGCGAACAAGCACGCAGTCATAATATGACAATGAGTCGTGCCATGTACCATGTTCGCAGAGGACCCCACATGTCGAGCTGCAGTGGAAACTCCCTAAGTGCCCCTGCAGCAGATCATCTCTCAGAGGGCAACAAATGTCGTGCAGGTGGATGTCATAGTGTCTGAGTGGATGGGCTACGGTCTGTTCTTTGAGTGCATGCTGGACTCGGTGCTCCACGTACGTGACAGGTGATACTTTGGGATACCCTTTACACCTTGAAGGCCGGCGCATGACACTTGTGGTGCTCAGGAGGCATCAGGGCAGGTACATGCAGCAGGCCCGGAGAGAGTAGGGTACTGCTTACGTGTAGGTATGTTGTATGGTCCTGGAAGAGATGGTGTGATTTTCCTGCATGGTGCTGTGTGTCACATCTGCAATTGGTTGGTGTCGTCAGTCTGCCTCCCAGAGTTGTTGCGAAGGCACTGCCGTTGACTGACAGAGCTTTGCAAGGAGCCTTCCCCTCAGGGCTCAGCACGCTGCAGGTTTCTGAAGCCCGGGGGAGCAGTGCTGCCAGACCGGGCAACCATGTACATTGCCGGTGCCGGTCCAGGTGCTCTGGACCTGGAATTCTGGAGGGACGTGTATGGCTTCAGCTACAGGTGCTTGCAGATGCTTCACAATGTGGGAGGGCCTGGCCTGTTCAGGCTGGGCCGGCCTTGCCTGCGCTGCAATGATGAGTCACAGTACATGTCGCAGTGTCTGTGCATATTCTACTTCTCTGGCAAGGCTAATGTAGAGCTTCTACAATGGTGTCTAGCTGGAGCGAGTACGCAGACAGCAGAGTCTTACAGGCCTTGTAGTGACTCAGCCCGCTGACTCTCAGTGGACATGCAGGCCGGTCCAGGCGCAACTGCTACGGGACGGCTTGAAGACTGCGCATGTGACCCCGGTCAGCGCAGATGACATCGTCACGGCTGCCTGCGAACTGCAGAGCTTCGACCTGACCAGCATGACGCCGCAGGATGCAGAGTTCAACGCCCACTTCACCTTGCAGGCGCCGGCCTCGGTGCGCATAGCTTCATTCCCCTGCAGGCTTTGGCACTGAGACCGTCAAGGAGCAGGAATTCTGGCGCACTGCTCTCTCTTGCCTGCTCTGCAGCACAAAGGATACTACATCATGCTCCATCTCTCATTCTGGGCAGGCTGCACTGACCTGCAGGCGCATCAATATCTCTTGGCTGCTGTGTGTAGCTGCAAACATGCTCATCGGCACAACTGTGGCATGGCTGAGATACATCCTAATTGGCCCATTTGGGAGATGCAGAGCATATGGTCACTCTATGACAGCCATGCCTCACAATCCTCCTGCCTGCAGGCAACAGGAGCAGCGCCCCAGGAGGTGCATGCGATCGTCCTCTGGTTCGACACAGAGTTCAGCCCGCGCTTCTGCAAGGAGCAGAGCGTGGTGCTCACAACCTCCCCGCATGCACCGCAGACGCACTGGTACCAGACGGTCCTGCAGCTGAGACAGCCCCTCGCAGCACAGCACAGCGCAGGCGCGCAGCAGCCCGGCCAGGCAATCCTGCAAGGCCGCATCAGCTGCGCGCGCGGCGGCGAGCACCGCTGCCTGGACATCTCGTTGGAATGTGTGGGCCTAGATAGCAAAGGCCAGAGCATTGGAGAGCCCCAGACCCAGCTCTACTCCATTGCTATGAGCTGAACTTATGCTTGACAGCAGAGCCGCCTGCCTTCAGACACTAAGGGAGTCCTGTGCATAGCCCTCTGTAAGAAGTGTGCAACAATGAGCAACATGCATCACCCCTATGCGCGGATCCTACCATGTGCAAGCGCATAGAATGCCCATAAGGAAACACCCTGAGGAGATGTCATGCAAGCATTGATCTGCCAAATAAGTAGAAGAAGTGATGTAGGCTTAAGCTGCTAAGCTGACTTCATGATGAATGATGCAACACGTGCTGAGACGCATAGTGGTCCTGTAGAACTGTGATACCCCGCACATGCTTTGCGCACAAGCTGCTGTCATAAAGCACACATGTGAACATGCCAGGTGGACGAACCCCTTACAAATTAGTTTAAACCCCCGCACATGACTTGCTTTTTATAATATTCAGCCAATGCGGCAATGCTGCTCCCAGTCCCCAAAGTACCTAAAACACAAGAGCGCTCGCCAGTCCAGATCAATGACAGTAAAGAGAGATAGGTAACCGAGCGCATAGCGATAGTCTTTTTAATGCTCAATTGGTGCTGTCGAGAGGGATGAGCTCACCAGCTTATGGTGTGCCATGCCCAATCTTCATCCCTACTAAGGGTCAGTCTGCCACCAATGCAGCCTCTAAGGCCCTAGTTTATGCCAGCATGTTCTAAGGCGCATGCATCAGCATGCTTGAAAGCATATCAGACACACAATAGCTCAGGATGAGATCGGATTGCATCCCACAAGCTATCAGATATCCTGCTGTCAAAGAAGACCCAATGGACTGATACACACGCCCCTCAGCAGGCTGCCATAAGCCTATCACAGGCAATGCTGGGTGCTAGTAAAATGTGATCTCACAAATCCCCCACCGAAAACAACAGTGGCCAGAAATAAACCTCTCGCTCATGCGGCTCTAGATCTATCTGCGCTCTTCCAGTGAACGGCGCAGTCTAGAAGCCGGCAGCACAGCACAGCGTGTCGAGCTGGCAACAAGCAGGAACATCCGCATCGTTTCACACTCTGCATTCTCAGCCCAGCGTGGCTGCACGGGCAGCATCAGCAGGCGCGTCCCTTGGTGAAGCACCGTACGGTCTCCTCCACACAAGTGCTGCCCCGGCTAATATGCTAAGTCGATTGAACTCTGGTGTGGTTCTGCAGAACTAGCAGCACTCTGGATACTCATATCTTGGCCTTTGCAAAAATTTCATTGCTTGTGCAGAACATCATGGGATGAAGACACCAGAGGCGAGTCAGACAGGTCTGGCATCCCCGTGTGCGTATGTGAGGGAATGAGGACTGCACAGCCCTGCCACTCCTTTGCGCAGCCCCACCTTTGCCTGGCAGCAGCGTGCACAGATGACAGCATCCCAAAAGAGTCACAACTGCAGCGCAAACATAGGTGAGGGCCGCGCGCAGGTCCCTCTATTATGAAGCCCATCGTATATACTGGTCGTGGGGATAATGGAGTTATAATGCAAAGCCGCCACTTGCCATGGAGCAGCCCCCACAGCAGTGTTGCGCATGAGTCTGAATCTCGTATCATGTGTTGCCAATGCTCGAGCCCCGATGTTTTCATCAGAATGCCCTGATGCAAGAGGCTCTCATGGTGACTAGAGCCACTCATCGGCAAGCTGTAGAGCGCTGAGCATGCCCAACATCCTTGAGCGGCATAAATGTAGGCCTTCCCCGATCTGACAGAGAGGAGCAACACAGAGGTGCACTCAGGAGTGCACACTTAATAAGCTGTCACAGGCTACGCTAAGCAGCACCACTTCTTGGGTACTCAGGCCGCAGGACAAGCTCCGCAGGCCTGCTCCTGATCACAGCGAATGCACCAAGGTGCAGCATCTGAGGCCGGGTGAGTACGCTGGGTGTCTGGTCTCAGTAGTTGGGTGCAGGACCATTATTATGGGCACACGCAGGGCTTATGAGCCTGCATAAATATTGCCCTCTGTCTGGGGCAGGGAAAGCAGGAAACGGCAAGTGCCACCTCATCATTTTGGATAGCACAGACGCGGCAGGAGCGCCAAGGACTAAAGGCTCCGCTGGCATCACAGAAGGAGTGACCAGCGCTAGTGCTGTGCGCCTTGCTGAGCTGAGCTCAAGCCGCAGCACCCACATTGTGGCAAGTGCCACGTCCACCTTGGCGAACGCTGGAACAGGACGCCCCCTTGATACACTCAGCCCTACCTCAAAGCCCAAACAGAAAGGAGAGGCCCTGATAGTGGAGAGGCGATTGTAAACTGCAACTGGGTGCAGCATCTGGATCGTGAGCTGCTGCTGCAGGTCCAAAGCTGATACGGCTAAATTTGAGGGGGCCACAGCACCCTGCTGTTCGATCTGACAGACGATGCTGCCACAGCTCAGTATGGAAACATGCTGGCTGAGGTACCTGCCAGTTTCCTTAGTTTGTGACCCTGTCAGGTTGAAGTCAGGCGCCTAAAACTGTGGCATACTCCTTGAACACGGATGGACCACACGAGGTGGCGGAGAGGGACACATGTCTGAATGTGCTGAAGCCTGATGCGGCCTCACGGGCTGATGGGGGAATGGCAATGCAGGCGCCTATCTGGGCATGTCGAGGGGGTTGCAAGGGTTGGCCGCGTTGGCCCAGAAGCCGGACATGTCAGTGGGAATGTGCGCGCTGAGCTGGCGCAGCCCGTGCGGGCGCTCGCCCGATGACGTCAGCAGGCTGGAGTTGCGCGCCTGCTCCATGCTCATCTGGCGAATGGTGTCGGCAGAAGCAGTGCTGCTGATGCTGTCGCTGGCCATGTGCAGGTCCAGGGGCGACCAGCTGGTCAGCATTCTCGACAGCGCATCCGTCACCAGCTCTGAGTTTCCTCCTGCATGAGCAGCCAGCGTGTGACGTCGGCAAGACACAAACGGCAGGGGTTGAATCACAGAGAACTTCCAAGACAGGACATCCTAAGGCAACTCTTGCCCGTTTAGCATCTGCCAGATGAGCCTCATGTGGTCACGGCTAGTTGCACTGAACAATGATTGATTCAGAATCCGAGGCAAATGTGCACCAACTTTCTGCTGGTCTGGGACGCACATCAGAGCAGCCCTCTGCTTTGGCTGGCGTGCACAAGCAATTCCCTGCATGGATGTGGCGGGTTGCAAGCTACCACCTTGGGGAATTCGCATTCGAGGCAGCAGCTGCAGCTCACCTGGAGAGTTTGAGACACTGGCCATGAGGCGAGCCTGGTCCTGATTTAGCAGGTAGTCTGCGCCGACACCGGGATCCAGATGGCCACCAAGATTGGCTCCAGGCGGCACAGCGCCTGGAGTGGGAAGCAGGTGGTTTCCCACACTGTTGAATGCGGGAGCGGAACCCTGCACAGCGCAGCGCGCCATCATCAGCATGCATTCAAGGCAGCAACCACATGAGATGTGCTCCTGGCGCAGGCTTGTTCTGCATCCCAGAATTTCTGATGCCGTAGGTGTCTTTGCTAGCACCTCCCAACATCCATTGAAGCGACTACACAGCCACAACCAAGGAAAATGCGTTTTTCCTCTGATGTGATGGGCTACTATCCCGCACAATGACAGTGCGTAGACATGCTTTGCAAGACTCTCACCTGCATATAGTTGAGCGGCTGGGGCCCTGGAAGGTAGCCTCCGGGCAGAGGCGGAGGCACACCACCCACTGGGAGGGACCTCCTGCGTGAGGCTTGCTGAGCTGGCAGGAACACTCCAGTCCCACCCGCCATCAACCCCGCTGCACCACACAGAGCCCTCTTGCTACTCATGACATGCTTGCTGCCAGTCTTTGTGATCCAACAGCTGAGCACAGGAGCACACAGGCCTGCCTTATAACAGCGCAGGAGTATAGCCAGGGATTTGTGATTGTTCTGTGTTCACGGCAGATCTAGTCAGAAGTGAGAAAGGACACCATGGCAGATCAGCAGCATCCCACACACGTTCATGCACGCACACACCTGGATTCAGAGCGGCCTGCGGGAGGCCATCGTAATGTGGAGCCATGAAGTTCTGATGCATGGCGGAGGCATTGCGCAGCGAGCGCTGCTGGGCGTGCATCTGCTGGTACAGGTGCTGCTTCACGCCTCCACGTCTCCCTCTCCTGTCATGCGCAGAAAGCCTCTCAGCACAGACGACAGGGATACTCACCGCAACCATGACATCTCTTCACGGCATGCATCACATCAGCACAGACTCTATTTGACAGATGTGCTGTTTGCGCAAGCGCCTGGAGCCTGACCTTCTGGGGGTGTGCTCGGGCTTGCCCAGTGGTGCACCCGGAGGCCTCCTGTTGAGCTGATCCCAACCAGGTACAGAGGCAGGGGATGTGGGCAAGGGGTCGCTCTGCTCCTTCCTGGGATCCCCCAGGTCCTGGGCGTCAAGCTGCAGCTCCTTGTTCCTCTGTGCCTGAGTGGTCGCTGCCCGAACCACCTCTGCCTCCAGGATGAGGATTTGCTGAGAGGTCAGTCCCTGCAAAATGCCACTCGATCAGTCAGAGCTCTGTAAGCGCAGACGGACCACATTGAGTGCGGTGCTGCCCAGGGTTTCGTCAGATATATATTATATTACAAAGACACTGCGTCAGACATGGGTAAATTACCGCTTTCTTTCACGCACCTCGGTGGGCACGTAAATATACACTCCCTGTCTATCGCCATCCCGTACGGCGAAGGACTTCCCAAAGCCTTCAGGTAGTGCAGGTTCCTCATCGTCTCCTGGAGAGCCTGAGGCGGGCGACGGAGGATCCAGGCTCTTCGTCGAGTCGCTGACGGGATCAGATCCCTGTACGGCCTCTGTTGGAGAGTGCACAGACGCCATGGCGGTGTCAAATAGAGAGGCACCTGCGCACTCACTCCCGTTGGCACGGCCGGACCCCCAAGGCTGCAAGACTCCCTCATGCCATCTGTCATGGGTAATGATACTTTGGGTAGGGCAGTGCCGATGGTATTGGCCACGCACAACGCGATCGTACCTATGTTTGTAGTACAGCGCGTGATGCTGCTCGAAATATTACGCTGCCTGGCGTCTCTCTCGAACCCGGCGGCGGGCTTCTGTGGACACAACGCTGTATGGCGCCATTCTGCAACAAGGCTGCCACTGGAGAAGGGGGTGTGCATGCATCCCTGCCCAGACTATAGCTGCCTCCTGTTAACGAGAAGCCGCTGCAGATACGCTTTGTGAGTATTATTTTCTGACTAGCCCTCATGTCATCGGCCCTTGCTCGATATTGGAGAGCGGACCCTACGAAAGCTTCGTGACTGCGCTGTGGAGCTTGACTTTGATCAATGATCGCAAATGTGAGAACAGGCACGGTGATGCCACTACCCTTTTCAGTCTCGGAAAAGCTCTGCAGCCCATTCATCGAGGGGCGCGGGCACTCGGCATACGCACACGCGCGGCCTCCAAAGAGAGTATTACAACATAAGGCATTTTGCCTCACGTGTGGCTCGCTGTAAGCGGGACATATGCTGTGGGACCCAGCTGCTGCTGCAGCTGCCTATGAATGCCGAGGTGCAGGACAGACGTCGACTCCAGCTTCCGGCAAGGTGTTACACGGCCAGACCCCGTTCCTACCTTACAAATGCCAAGCACAGACCATAGCCAATTCAAAACATGCAGGCAGGCACGTCATTGGCAAGCAGCGACTCTCCCTGCTGCATCACATGAGTTCAGGGCACTCTCCAAAGTTTAACATTGCGGCTGGCTGCTCATCCAAAGACAGTGCCACCAAGCTCTTGCCGGGCCACCTCTGCTCTGGCAGATGTGAACACCTCCACATACCGCGCTGTGTTGGGCATGATCTGCCTGTCCTTCGCCAGGGCCAGCTTGTACTTGGCACCTGCGCCGCTGATTTCCACAAACGCTTCGTTTGTAGGCTGCCCGTATGGCCCCATGACAACCTTGATCTTCTCCTCAGACATCTGCCCACAATCCTGCACAGCGCAACGCACACGTCATTGCCATTTGCCCGCACCTCTGCATGGTGCAGCGCACACGTCTGCCCGCAGTTTTGCATGGCGCAGCGCACACATCGAGGCTGCGCTGCCACACCCTCGACCTAGGGAATCTCTTCTGTACATGTCAACACACACCCTGGACTTATAAAGTCTCTCCGCGACGCTCCTGCATGTGATTATGGTGACTGCTGATGTGCACAGGACTGTTGAAATATACAGAAGAAAGATAGACTCACAGAGAAGAAGGCGCAGAGCTCCTTCTTGCCGGTGCCTGGGGGGATTCCACGTATCTTCACCCAGCCCTCCTGGAAGGGTACTGTGCTCGGGTCCACAACAGGGGCCACATTAGGGTTCACGAGGTTAGGGTTGACGCCTCCGCCCAGCGAGGAGTTGAGCGCGGCGATTCCGCTGATGCCAGGTGGCAGGGGGGGACCGCCTACATGGCAGGGCATGGCAGGGCATATCACGTAAGTGTCCTATCTATGGCCAGCAGCACATGTGCCATAAATCCATTTGAGGCCACAGGATGCACTGGCTGCAGCCACCTGCAAAGGGCGCATTTGTTGCAACTCACGGCTTGCAGCTGCTCGGATGATGTACAACTAACTCTCCTCCAGGCTGCATGGCATTGGCCATATCAAGCAGGGGCAGCCATTGAAAGTGCTCACAGTCTGAGGCAAAGTGAATGCTTGTGGCACCAGTCAATCAGATAACATTGCAGAAGAAGCCTTGCATGGCCAGGAGCACCTGCATCGATGGCCACAGACATTGGCTGCTGGGCGTATTGCCCCGTCCACTCGCCCTGCATGGCCTTATTGTAGTCGTCCTCGGAGGCCAGCGTGGCGGTGATGGCGTTCCCGTCGAACTCGCGCCCGTTGAAGGCGTCCTTGGCTTTCTTGGCCTCCTCGTGCGTGGAGAATTTCACAAAGACGCGGCTGCCCTCGGAGTCTGAGATACTGATAGGCGGCCGGGGCGCGCAAAGGCCCTCCAGCGTGCCAAATTTGAGGCACTCTTCCCGCACGTCCTCCAGCAGCTGCAGCACACAGGGGGCGGTGTGGACGGCATGATTGTCTCAATGGCGTTCCGCCCTTTTGTCATGACCTCTTGCGCTTTTGTGCATGCCTGGCGACCTCCGGCAAAATTGACTTCTCATCGCATGACAAACGGAAAGGCATTCTGCCAGGAGTCCTGCTGGCCAGTAGACTTTCTGCCATCAGTCCTGATCAGTCTGCTGTCCACGCTGCCAAGGGCAGTGCTTGCGTCCCACTACTAGCCTGATCAGGCTTGGCACATCACTCACAGCAAGCGTGCTATGTGAGGAAGATTTGACCGAGTTCAGAGCCCTCAGATCGGCCGTGCTGGAAGTTTGGAGGGAGCGCATGCATGCAGTTGATGCGTTGGGCACCTCACCTCATCCTGGTCCTTCTGATTGAACAGGGTGATGGCTCTGGTCATGCCCTTCAGCATGACCACCCGCTGAGGGCCGGTGCCAAGTTTGGCGGCGAACAGCTGGGCTGATGCCAGCTGGGCTGGTGGAGCATGCCCCTGCAAACAGCACATGGACGTCATGACACAACCTGCGATGCTTGGACTTCCAGCCAAATCCCAGAGCAGCAGTACATTGCAGAGCAAAAGTGTGTGCTTGTCAGCTACATAGCCCAGATCTGCCAAACCAGCCGTCAAGATGCGGCTGCACCCTGTGCACCAAAGGCATTCAACTTGAGCCTTACTGGCAGAGCACCGCTGGCAAGTCAACCCAGTGTTGCCAGCTGGCATATTCACTCGATGCACAATTACCAAACTCATTGAGAAGGCTTGTTGGCCAGAGGCAGGGGTGGTTTGGGCGCACACCTGAGGGGGCTCGACATATCCTTTGGGCCGGCCCACATTGATGGCCCGGCCGCAGAGGTCCACCTTGTCCATGGCCATTGCGCTGGAGGCCAGCTCCTCCGTGCGCATCTCCACAAAGCCAAAGCGCCCTGCAAATTCCAGCCTCGTCAAGAGAGCCTGCTGATGCACCATGCCACTGCATCACACAGCATCAGCGTGATGCCAGCACTGTGCAGGTGCTTCACGCTGCCTGCCAGTGCATGCTGTGCGTGGTGCTGCATTGCAGGGAGGATCGGCACAGGTCCTGCTAGAGAGCCACAGCAGGCGCAGATGACATAATAGGACTCAGAGGTCAGCAGCCAAGGTAGAGTACACACGATGCAAGGTTGAGGGTCTCGCCAGGAGCAGGAGCGGGGGCGGTCTGCACTGGAATCTGTGCAGGCAGCCATCCCCAGACCCATGCCGACACCGGGCAGCAGGAACCTTTCTGCACACAAAGCGTGATACGTGGCCAGCAGACAGATAGGCACCTGAGGGGTCCATGGCCACATTGACCACGGGAGGGTTTGTGGCAGCGTCGGGCATCAGGTGCGCCAGAGCGCCGTTGAACAGCTCCTTCAGCATGACGTCATTCACAGAGCCGATGGTCAGGTTGCCGACGTAGACCTCCCTCTGCTTCTTCCCGCCCGCGCCAGCGCCCATCATTGCCTGCGCAGGTGCAGCATCATCACTGTAAGCCCGGTCGGCCCTTTTACAGGCTCAACCATGCCCGCATGGGCAGGTCCCGGAACAACAAAAACCCCATGCGCTCCCAGGCCTATACAGTCGCAATTTGACATGGGGACATCTGTCAAGCCTGCAGGTCTCCATGGATGCCTGCAATAACATGGGCCTGGCACCCATGGTAGTAACCAAATAGATCTCACAAAGGTGATCATGCCTAGCTCTGGCATTCCCTGCCATTCAGACTACATGGACGCGTTCTGAGAAGACAGGGAGTGCTGTGGGCACCAGAAAGGCGGTGATGGGGTGTTGAGTGGATGCCAAGACAAAGGATAAATGATGACAGTGCATATGGCGTGCAAGGTAGGGCGGGACATGCCTGCTGCTGCAGCAGGATCTGTTGGGAGAGCATCTGCTTCTGCATCTGCTGCTGCTGGAGGGCCTGCAATGCTTGATACTGCATAGCACACAGGGTTGTCTCAGCATGGACAAGCTTCTATGTGGTGGAAATGTCGACACCTGATAGGACCACTGCTTCCCAAGTGGTCAATTACCTGCTGCATCTGCTCTGCGTCGGCGAAGCCTCTCTCCCGCCGTCTTCCACCGCTGCAATCAGAAAGGCAGCTTACAATCGTTGCACGTCCTCACAATGGTACCCATAGGGAATGACTGCTTCTGAGGTGATCGGGCTGAGATACCTTCTGTCTTCGCTCCTGTCATCATCTCTGCTCCGCTTATGCTTCCGATCCCTGGACCTACTTCTGCTCCTTGTTCTTCTTTTCGAGCTCTTGTGTCTATCCCTTGATCTTGATCTACTCCTTCCCATGATGACCACTGATTCTTAAGCTGCCACTCTCCTTCAACACTATGCTGCCTTCTTACATATGATCACTGCGTATCACAGGCCAACATTGATAACATGAAGGGGCTCTTGACTTGCCAAGGTGAGGAGGCGGTTACTCAGCGACAGCTGGGCATTCCAAGATACCATGAAACCGTCTTCGAACTGCAGCATCTCCTGCGGCGCGGCTGCGCCCTGCAATGCCCCCTCTCAATTTATGCCGTCCTCTGGTGCGGGGCTGTGCCCCTGTGAGCATTTGCTGAGCATGGTGAGCATTTAGCAAGATGGCAGGCCAGTCTCTAGGGTATGCTGGCCTCAGAGATAAGCTGCCCTTTCACGGCTGTAGCAACACCAATGTATACAAAACACCAGCATGCTCTGCAGTCCGTGTCTCTCTTGCCAGTGATCGGCATCGACGACCGAGGCACGTCTGTGCGGCCATCAGCGGAAGCGCACCACCTAAGACACAATTATCTAAGCAGCAGTCTCCCCCAGTATACCAAGTAGATGATAGTGCCTCGATTGAGACAGTACCCGAACAGCCCGATGATGCTGCTGCATCCGAGGACAATGTGATTTGCACATTCAGATGGCCGGCAGCGCTCCCAGGCCAGGATGTCAGCGTAGTCGGTGATTGCGCTCCCATCCTCGCGTACACTGAATGAAATTCCCCTCGCATTTCCCGCCTACCAATCATATTGCTCACTCAGGGCCTGGTGCTGAGGTCTTCTTGACATGCAGGGTCCTTCACAGACTGGCAAAATCCCATTGCCCTACGGAGAAGCTCAGAAAACAATGACTTCATACGTACGGTGGCCTTGAGACCTGGAAGTTATCAGGTACGACCCAGCCCTTCACAATCACAGTATAGCCCGCATGACATGCCCTGTCACAGGCCGCAGGCAATGTATGCAGTCGACGCCATATTACCTCAGCAAGCGCTGGCACATACTCACGCTTCTGTGATCTGCAGTACAAGTACCTCGTTGATGGACAGTGGCTCACATCGCCTGTGGAGCCCATCACTGGAGATGGCCAGGTGAGACACAGATTTCATCGGCATGCCAGAAGGCCAAGCATTGGTAAGACTTGCAGCTGGATTCCGTAAAGGGCAGGACGGGGAATACATGCTGTTGCGTAAGAGGCCTGCTGTGTCTCGACAAACTCATGAGCGCCTAGGGCAATGCTAGAGGCAACTCTCGATGGTGATGGGATTGCTCATGAAGCCTGACCGGGACAGCATGCTGTCCGCAGGGCACTTTCAACAATCAGAGGCTCGTTGCGCCCTCTGCAAACTTTCATTGGAAGGCGTCCTGGGGTGGAGAGGAGGTCTTTGTCGCTGGGGACTTCACCGCATGGGCGGTGCGCTGCATGTCCATGCCTGCGTACCGGTTGCGCTCGTTGTCCCTTGGCCCCATACAGGATGGCATCGCTGCTCGGCAACATGCAGCTGCAGAATGTCGTGGGAATGATGTGCTATGCTGTGGTGCGATGTGTGCTGTGGCGATGTGCAGGAGCTGGTGCCCTTGAAGCAGGAAGGCGCTGACTCAGACTTCCGCCTCTCCTGCAGCCTCCCGGTACAAGGCCTATCTTGGCTCAGCACAACATCCCCAAAGCTTTTGCCACCTATGCTTCACAATCCAAGGCTCTGAATGTACTCGGAGTTAGGCTAACTGGCGAAGGCTGCTTGTCTTCCTTCTGCTTAGTGCACATTGTGCACACATGGAGGCCAGTGAACCTGGAAAGGCAGGGCGCCATGCGCTTGATGACAGCTGACACGTACTGTGCTGTGCCTGCAGCCTGGCACGTACTGCTACCAGTACTTGGTGGACGGTACCTGGATGACCTCCCCAGACTCTCCCGTTGGCCCTGATGACGAGGGGCACCTGTGCAACAAGGTACTTCTGTTATCTCATTGTAAGGGCTTGCTTGCTTGATCATGTCATGCTGTCATGTATGTCAGGTCTGGCGCATGGGAGGTGTCCGCAGCCCACCTTAGTATGGTGACTAAGAGATGTAGCAACGCCATGGCCTTTTCCATGGCTGCACTCCTTTTGTGCTCCCAAAAGGAATCAGAAATGTCTTGCAGATGACAGTGGAGGTGCCCTCTGCATTCCACATCTTCTATGCCACCGGCTGGGAGGAGCCTGTGCTGCGCCTTCGTGAGCTACATCCGGATGGCACGCCTCGGCATGAGGTCGGCCCCTGTCGTCTCAGCGCTTGCGTGGCGGCTCTGAGGAATGAGCGTCATCCCAGAATTTAACGTGCACCAGATACCCTCATGAGCATGATAGACAGCATGTGAGGCTGTGACTCTCGAGGCGGCTTGATGTGAACGTTTCTGCGCTAGGATTGTTTTACTGGCGACACACACCGCAGCTTGCAGGAAAGACCTGCGCCACATGGCCACCACTCCCGTAGTGTGGGAAAGGCACGTCTAGCACCGCAGCTGGTCAAGTCACTGGTGAACACGGCCTCGTATCTCCTACAAGGGATATCTCTGGCTGCTGCAGGGGTGGCGGGAGGTTCCCATGCAGAGGACCCCCAGCAGAGCATCACCCAGTGGGGGTCAGTGGCGCATGGCAACCATACCAGCTACAGGGGACCCCGAGGCCGGGACTCCCCAGCTGGAATTTGTGGTGGTGAATGGGGCGCCTGCGGGCAGTCTGGGCACCTCGGGCGATGGGAAGGACGTGGACGCGCCCACGCAGGCGGGCAGCTACCGGCTGCGCTGCCCGGGCGGCTTCAAGCTGCAGCACGGCCGCCTGCACCCCTTCCCCCGAGCCCGTGCAGCTGCGTCCATGCTGGTGAGCCCTTCCCCAGGCACACATCAGGTCTGGCCAAACGGATACCAGAACGACTCCCGTAGCTGCTTTGGGGTCGCGGAAATGCTCCGCTAGCACGTGTGCATTCAAAGACACGCATGCTAGCGGGGCCAGATAAAGGCCACTCTACAGCGGCTGTGGGAGTCTTCGAGGGGCTGTCTGCTGCAGTTGGCGTAGGAGACAGCAACATGTGCTGCATGAGGCTTGCACACTTGGTGGTTTGTAGCGCCACAGAACTGTGCCAGCGGGCTAAAGATGGTAGGGAAGGAAATGTATGCCTTCACTTGTCGTGTGTTTGCCTGCATTTGCTCCTCCTCACATGATCCAGCTAAGTCACATTGCCACCTTCCATCATAGCCTCACCATCACAACTATGCAAGGTGACTTCAGCATGGTCATGCAGGTGAGCGACCTGGACGGGACCATGGTGGGCGATGATCCTGAGGCAGACGCTGGCACGGGCGCTTTCTGCGATTACTGGGAAGATAGCGCAGCGCTGAGCGGGGGCGTCCTTGTGTACAACACTGGCCGCAGCCTGGGCCAATTCAAGAGCCTGTGGCAGCAAAAGCAGGGCCTGCTGGCGCTGCCCGACGTGCTCATCACTGCTGTGGGCACCAAGGTAGCTCTCTGCCATCCTAAATCCGTGCAGGTTGTGCATACTGAAATCCGAGCTGCGCATTATGCTCCTGACTGGTGTGAGGACCAAAACTGTCTCCTCCTGGAGCGACGCTGTCTGCAGTGCAGAAGTGTCTTGCTCCTGTGTCCATGCTTGTCATAGGATGGTCAGCTATGCTTCTCACGCGCTGCTACCCTGCGGGTTACTGTCCCTTGCAGATATGTTTGCCTGTGTTCTTGCCCCTCTGTCTGTGAGGTAAAGGTGAAAGGACCAGACTGCGCTCTACAGATATTCCTACTAGATACAGAGGAGCAGAGCCGGAGCGAAGCAGACGGGCAGGCATGGAAGGAGGATGCACAGTGGGCGCGTATTCTTGACCAGGAATGGGACCTTCAAGCCATCAAGCAGGTGCAGATCTGCGGCGCATGCTCTTATCTGCTCCTCAGGCTTGTGTTGGTTGCCGCTGTCTTCCTTGAATGCTGTGTGCCTGCTCTTCAGCACATGCGTGCTCGGGGCTTGCCTCAGGAAGGTAGCACAGGTATAGCAGCACATCGGCTGGAGAGCCCTTTGAGGAAGGGTTCAGCGGCTTGCTGGACTACGTGAGGGAATCTTGATCTGCAAGTCATGTGACTTGTTTCGCTGTGCTGTGCTCAGGTGGCAGGCGAGGTGATTGACTCAGTGGGATCAGACTCAGTACAGTGGCTTGACGACGGCTCAGAGCACCCACACCGCATTGCTCTGTCTGTGCAGAGCTCCAGGGTTCCAGATGTCTGCCACCGCCTCACTCAGGGCACAATGTCCAGAGGTGTCAAGGTGACCTCCTACAATTGCTTTGTCTATCCTCTGCCTGCTGCATGAGATGATAAATTATATTGAACCCACTTACAGGAGAAGCACAAGGTGCTCCCCAAAGTGCTTGCTGTGGCCGTGCATGAGGCATTGACCTTTCCCTGCAATGCGCCCGCTGATGACCGAATGAATGCAACACGCTTACCCATCTACCTGAGCTTGAGCGTGATGTGATAGGGCAGAGCAAAGTGGCTTACCCCTGCCTGCATGCGCAGGTGCGAGTCATTGTGAGCGGGACGGGGGACTGGCGCTACGTGGACTGCGTCAGCAGCCGCGGCGGCAAGCTGCAGGCGCTGGAGCGCGTGCGCACGCTGTTCAGCGTCCCCAAGGGGCGCTGCGTGGCCGCCGGCGACTCCGGCAATGACATCCTCATGCTGGAAGGCAGGCTTTCCATAGCGATGCATGATCACCACATGCATCTAGTAGCCGTGACACTGTCTGTCTGAGTCCATACCTGCATTTGGCTGATAATGCAACGACTTCAGAGGATGCATGTACCCCCAGACACGTGCCCGAGAGGCACGTTCATTCAGGGGCAGGAGCAGACTGGGCTGCCTCTTGCAGGGGAAAATCCTGCGATAGTGGTGGGCAATGCGCAGCCCACGCTCGTGGACTGGCTGGCCGAGCAGCCGCAGAATGGCAGGATTGTGTTTACCGACGCGCACATCGCGCGCGGGATCCTGGAGGGCCTCTGCCGCCTTGGGCTCTACTGAGCCAAATTTGACAGCTGACGCGGTGTGGTATTGTTTGCGAGCTGTAACTGGAGCGGTCTGATGGGATCAGATACATCAGTGAATGACAGCGCCTGCGGTACTGTTTCATCAGTGACTGGCATGCTCTGTGCAATTGACAATGCGCAGCAGGATGTGGCTGCGTACGCGCGTTATCTGCCAAGAAGGGGCAGGCCCAGACTGTTGACAGGACTGCTGTAGTGTATACATGACCCGTGCAGCTGCATGGGCTGTCAGGATCAGTGTCGGGTGGATGCATAGCTATAGGCTAGCTAGAGCTAAAATTTTGATGCTCAGCTATTATGTTGTCGTCTTCACAATGACATGAAGTTGGCAGTTGTTAGCCAGGAAGGTAATTCAGATGTGTGACTCAGATCTGGGGAAGGGTAAAATATTACACGCTGACTCGAGCGTCGCTGATGCACTAGACCTGAAGATTGCTTTTTCGTGGTTCCACCCTTACGCACAGCTGTGGTTCGGCCCTGATAATTATCAAGATGCACAGGCAGCAGCCACCTGCAGCAGCATCTGGCAGCGTACTGAGTGAGCAGGCTGCTAGTCTTGGTCATGAGGACTATTGCAGACTCAGATCCATGTCAATCACCCGCTGCCCATCCTTTAGGGCTTTGTAAGCGTCATGCGTCTCATTGATGACCAGCCTGGCCATCTCCTTGTCGATTGGAGTGCTGTCAAAGCCAAATGCATTCTCTGGCTTGCCGTCAGGCTTTTTGTAGTCTCGGAACCATACCATTATTCTCTCCAGCTCCCCTGGCAACTCCCTGCATCTCACATTTGCAAGCTTGCTAAAACTGTGGTCCATCCCGCGCGTGTGCTACCATGTGATTATTCTGTGTCCTTGCAGCCCTCCTAGGTGTTGCGCATAGGAACAGGAGCTGGTGCCACTTGCAGTGAGTTTTACAAGAAAGACGGTATCTCACCTTTCCACATCCTGGATGGTGTCCAGCTTGGCAGACAGAGGGCTGTCCACATTGATGCAGATGATCTTCCAGTCGAGCTCTCCTCCGTCAATCATTGCGTATGCGCCCAGGAACTTGACATGGTACACCCCACCGCTCTGCAGAGGGCTCCCGCTGATCTCCACCACATCCACCGGATCGTTGTCGCCCTGCGCCAAGCACCTCAAATCGTGATTTAGACACCCATGAATCTGCTAATACCATGACAGGTGTCCATCGCCATGCCAGGCTGCTCCCCCAGCCCGCTTAGCGTACAGAATTGTTTAATGCACCACTGCTGTAGAGAAGCAAGGACTAGCCGCGATCGGCCGCAATCTTCGGGGAGTGCTGGTTTGATGAGGTCTCCCCTTGATTGCCCAGCATCACAGTAAGGCTCACCCCAATGCCCGGCAGAATGGATGAGGATGCGGCAGGGTCCTCCCAGGTCTGAGGCAGCATGCCGTAGTTGTAGGGGATGGCGTCATGATAGTGCCTCAGCTCGCCCTTCTTGATGTCCTGCTTGATGGGGTTATTGTACTCCGCCTGTACATACATCCCACATTGTTCACGACCAGGGCCGCGCTTCTATATACACATGGGGCCCAGCCAAGCACTGTACATGCAACATCGCTCCATGACGATCATGACATCCCATATAATGGTCCTGCACAGCTCCCGTACCTATGCACAATGGCATCATGGGAGAGCCTGCCACTTGATGCCATGGTGGTGCAATGACGGTAGGCTCTAGCAGCCTGTGAGCTGATGCCGGCGTGAGGAGCAAGGCCTTGTCAGACAATGAGGGAGGGGACTCACTGTGGCCACTTCAAACTTGGCAGTGGTGTCCATGGGAATCTCACAGAAGAAGTTGAGGGTGCCGTCCTCGTTGTACAGCGCTATGTCATGCCAGGGCGAGACGTCTGCTCCATCTTCCTGCAGCATGTTAGACCCTCTAGCTCCACATGAACTGCATCTCCCGACAGGTACCTTCTCAAGTATACAAGGTGGCGTGTCCTCTCCCCGATGGCAGCTTGCAAATAGCAGGCTCTTCAAGTTGCTGTGGTTGGTTGCCGCCTTTCAGTGTAGTATGGGAACTGCACGAGCAGGGGCGTGACCTGCAGAAAGTTGCGGAAGGAGAAGCTGTCGGGCTCTCCTTCTGGCCTGGCTGAGTAGACAGGGTCATTCAGCCGGATGTCTGTGAAGGTGTCTTCATCCTTGCTGGAGAGTGGGGTCAGTAGCAGTGCGCTCTGGTATTGGGGCAGCTCCTGAGGCTCCCCCTGAGACTGCGCTGAATCTGCGCAAGTAACAGGAATGAGCACAAGCAACCTCACAAGCCATTTAGTTTCAGGGCCGCACCCTGTCACCTTGCATACTGTGTGAAAGCGGGAATCTCCTCACAAAGCACAGTCAGCACATACTGGAAGATGTCCCTCTGTCAGGAGAGCGGACTACTTTGAGCTGTGCTGTCGTAGATGTGCATGTACGGGACAACGTCACCTCTGAGAGGAAGGCCAATGAGGTCTTTCAGCTGTGTGTCACGATCTTGAGGTGGCGTCAGAGGGTCCAAAATATCATCCCACTTGTAGCTCTGAGCAGAAGAAAGAGATGCCTTGATCTTGTCATGTTCGAGGGTGATGCTTTTCAGCTGGCCCTCCTCGTTCTCGAAGACCCTGGGCAGGGCATGAGTACATTTACAAGGCTCGATATGGGCAGGCTTGACCTTCTGGCAGCAGTAATATGGTAGCCAACATACCTGAACACAAGTTCCAAATTCTTGACCGCAGCATCATTGGCCGAGACAGTGCCGCGGAGGGATGCAGAGGGGACAGATGACAGAGCTGACTTCAAGACAGCCTTGGGAAGGGTCAATTGCTTGTTAAGCGTGGCGCTGCTATAGTTGTCAAGGCTGATGGCCTTTAAAATCTGCATTGTGAGGATGTCTCTGCGGTTCAAGGTCTGAGACATGGACCCGTCCCCACATGGCGCAGTTACAGCGAAACCGAGGACAGCTACCACGTGGTGTACCTCAATTCACCCAAGCACAAGATCCAAGGCTGGACCCATATGAAGCCCTGCCAAAGCGGTAGTCTGGGATCAGCAAGGAATTGCTTTACCAATCGGTGCGGTCTTGAAATAAAATGACTAATGCAGCAGAGAATGGGACTCACAAGACTATAGCGCTGTTCGATGTGGACGGCACTCTGACTGTCCCCAGAAAGGCATGGCCCTACCTTAAGCAATACTGGGACAATTGCTTGCATTGCAATGTGCGCTGCATGCGTATGCCCAAAGCGCCTGCATGCACCCCTCATAACAGAGGCATGCATTTGTGAGCTGTCCTTGGAGTGACCCATCGGACTTCAGCGCAATGCACGCATCACGGCTTGTGCTGCGCGGGGCGGCTCCTAAATGGGTTTGCGTCTGCAGAAAGCAGACCAGAGCACCTTGGACTTCCTACAGGAGCTTAGAAAGGTAAGGCGGGAAGTTTCTGAACTGAGACAGCATATGCTGTCACAGCATGAGGACATTGGTTTGCTGGAAGCTGTTTCGAATTCTGCGGATAGAGCACACTATTTCTGTTTACCCGCATGTCAGGCTTGCCCCACTTGTGCAGTATGTCAAGGTCGGCATTGTTGGGGGCTCAGACCAGGTGAAGATCTGTGAGCAGCTGGGGTCAAACGGTGAGAGCACGTCACTTCTGCCTGCTATGCTGTCAATCGTAGCGATAACCTTATTTTATAAAATGTTGTGGCGTGCTAACGGCAATTTACTTGTATGCTGTGTGGCTATTGTCAGGCCAGGTCTGGACGGCATATACAAATGCTTGTCAAGCCCTTCTGCCAGGATTTAGGCAGTGCTGATGGTGTGCAGCGCCTTTTGAGTATGACTACCTGTTCTCGGAAAATGGCCTGGTCGCCTATAAGGATGGCAAGGTGAAACCACCCTCAGCATGCCTGCAGTACCCTTCGGAAAACTGGACATGTATAAAACAGGAGCAGCCCCTTCTCAGAACAGCTACACTTTGGGTAGCAGTGCGTGCACAGGCTACATAACTCCCACTCTGAAAGGTGGAGGATCGGGCCATCGTGCTGCCGAAGCAGCACTTGCTTGGTCACTGGATGTCAGTCAGGCAGCTGTACTGAAGTGGGTGCTGTGCCGCAGCCTGTACTGAGGCTGGTGCTGCTGGGTGGATGCAGGTGGTGGCCATCCAGAGCCTGAAGAAGCACCTGGGCGAGGACAAGCTCAAGGAGCTCATCAACTTCGTCCTGCACTACATCGCAGACCTCGACATCCCCATCAAGCGCGGCACCTTCATCGAGTTCCGCAACGGCATGCTCAACGTGTCCCCCATCGGGCGGAACTGCAGCCAGGAGGAGCGCGACGAGTACGAGCAGTACGACCTGAAGAACGGCATCAGGTGTGGCTGCGGACCCATGATGCTAAGCTGTATGCTGCGCAGGCAGGCATCACGTTTCACTACGGGTCTTGAGCCTAGCAGGGCATGCTGAATTGCCTCACGTGACTTGCATGCATGAAAGGTAATGAGCACGGTTCCCAGGTCTGATTGCTGGAGCCCACACGGGCCTTAGCCTGCGCACGAAAGCAAGGAAAAGCATGCTGCATGTCCCGCCAGCACGACGCAAGGAATGTCAGGCCTGGCTTTCCCACTGCAGGAAGAAGTTTGTGGGGGTCTTGCGGGAAAAGTTTGCGGACCTGAACCTGGTCTACTCTATCGGTGGGCAGATCAGCTTTGACGTCTTCCCACAGGTACGCAGCAGTTGCAAGAGCTGCCATTGCCCATGCGTCCATAGCCGCAATTGAGGCTGTGACTCATGCCCATTCCAGGCAGATCTGGCCACAAGCTTGTAGGTGACACGACGGACACTCAGCAACAATGCACTTGGAAGGCGACTTGCCAGATGACGGTGCGCAATGCTCTGGCTTGCGCAAGGGCTGACATGTCGCCCCATTCGCAGGGCTGGGACAAGACGTACTGCTTACAATTTGTGGAGGCGGATGGATTCAATGACATCCACTTCTTTGGTGACAAGACTTTCGAGGTAAGTGCGCCCCTGCAGTCTCTCTTTCCCCATCTCTCTCTCATTTTTGCGCGAATGGGGATCATGCAGTAGGAGCAACCTGCATGTACCCATAGCAGCACGGCATTGTTGTCTGTCAATACGAACACGCATGCATGGCAGGCAGCTTGATCTCTACGGCATCAGGTGACTGTCCCTGTGGAGCATACCGATGTGCCCTTGCATGCATCCGTGAGGAGGCACCAGCAATAGCTCCGTTGAGGTATTCATCAACGGAGCGTTGCATGCAGGGCGGCAACGACCACGAGATCTTCATGTCTCCCAAGACAAAGGGCCACAGCGTGACGAGCCCCAAGGACACTGAGCTGCAGTGCACAGAGATCTTCATCAAGCCTCTGGAGCAGAAGATTGCCTGAGCAGGCCACCATGAAGACAGCAGCCATGCTCACCGCCTCCCTTCAAGTATCAGGATTATTCTGGACTTATCCAGCATAGTTGTGTTTTCCGGGAGGGCAGTACTCCAAACACACGATACCCTTGCAAGGGTTTATTCTCTTCAGCTGCATCTGCAACACTATGTGCGAGATTCTCCACAGGAGCTGACATTGTATTCAGCCAAAGCAAGGCAGGCTATGCAGGGCACATGGGCAGGTGAAGGGTATCCCCAAGGTCATGCTGGGCCACCTAGGGGTTTGCAACCAGGGTGCAGTGTTGCAGTAGTATTTTGGGCAACATACAGCCATTCTCAAGCACTATGCAGAAGAAGGCATCTTGTGGTATGAAGTCTCTTGAACAGTGAGTATTGTTTTGGAACGAGCACAAGTACTTGTGTAGCACCATTGTAGTACAGCAGCTATCTGGCCGTAGACATGCACTGAAGTGAGAGCACGATGACGATTTAGCACTTGATCCGTACAGTCAGGCGCACTTAAGTTTGCAGATACAACAATTGTTGATGGACAAGGACTATGCCGCATCTTGTCATGCCAGTGTACACATGTTGTAAACCCAAGCATCCAAATTACTATCCACACTCCTGACTTTCCTGATCAGCGAGGCTTACTTCTGGCTCTCCACAGAACTCGATGTTCTTGCCATTGTACTTATCATCCAGCAACTCCGTTGAAAGGGTCATATTGCAGCTGGCGTAGGTGCGCCTCAATATCTATCAGCTTTGACGCCCTGCCCAAGCCCCCTCTCAACGACTTTCTGCTGTCTGCCTCAGAATCAGATGCAATCTCGCTTGACAAGGCCTCCAAGGACACTGCAGCTCCCACCTTGAGCGCCACTTCCCTGTGTATGCAGAACAAGTTGTTGGCACCCCTGCATCACATTCCTGCCACAGATAATGCTTGCAACTTCCTTGTGAGGGCAGACATAACCTGATGGCACCTTTGAACCACCTCTTTGCTACCATACATGTGCTTTGCTCCAGGTGAGGACCAACACACGGCACATGCACGGCCTCGGCGTCAAGGCGGTGCTCGGGCTTCAGCACCATGCATGCAGGCAGCCACTCGACGAGCATCATAGTAGTTTTCAACCTGAGGCGCTCGATGCGGGGGAGGACAGACTCGTCTCTGAGCTCCTCGGCTGTGACGCAGCCGCTCAGAGCCTTGGACGCAGCTAGCATCATCGCGTCGGTGACCATCTGTGCGCCGACGCCTATGACTCCCAATGCAATACCTGGATGGCATCCTTTGGGGTCATGACCTCACAGAGCAGTGGTCGTCATCTCGCAGCCTCACACCTCTCTGAGATTGCGACATATGAGCATGCACAACATTCGTTGTCATCGGTGATTGCAACTGCTAGCCCCACCAGCAATGCTGCGATGCCCAGAACTCAAGTCTACGAGCTTCCTGTACAGATTCTGTGATAGGATCTCTGCAGCCAAGTGGGGGAGGACAATAAACAGAGAAAAGCATCGAAGGGTGCAGAGGGTATACATGAGCGCATACAGGGCTAAGTTTGACACTGCTCATGCCTTGCGAGTCTTCTTAGCTGACACACCTGGGAAGATCAGGCAGTTGTTGCACTGCCCTGGGGTGAACTGGGTCCCATCCCTCCGTTCCACCCCAGGGAATGCCGTCCCGCTCACATAGACTGCGCGGCCCTCGCTCCAGTCATAGGCCTGCTGAGCTGTGCACTCAGCCTCCTCCACAGGATTGGACAGCGCAAAGATTGCCGGCCGAGCACTCTGCCCATGCCTCTGTTGCACGGACTGCACCATGATGAATTTCACATCGGCTCTGGGTTGCCTCTGCCCTTAGGCATGCTTTGCATCACCAGGTAAAGAATATACCTCTGCGGCTGTTTTGCAATCCTGAACAATTCGAAAGACACTCAGAGGTAAAGCCTGACAACACCATGAGGTCATCAAGGCGGCAGCGACTTCCAGCAGTTTCCCTGTCGGTTTGACAGGGAGAGGTTTGCGTAAAAGCACCTTTGTGATGGCCTTCACGACCTTCTCAGAGAATGCCCCGCCCTTGGCAGCCGCACCAATCAGGCTGTCAGGACCGACCAGCTCGACAGCCCGGTCCAGGTCTGTGCCTGCCGCTTGCGCCAGCTCAGCGTCCCGGGCAGGCCGGGCAAATGCGGCCTTCTGGGGAGAAAGCCCACCCTTCCTACCCTCGTAGACAATACCCTGCAGCTCACCTACCCCTCTCTCAGTGCCAACCCATTCTGCAGGTCCACAAATCGCAGCCTTCCAGCTGTACCCTTAGGGTGCAATCTTCAGGAAGTGGAGCAATCATTGAGAGGTAGTGGCTATGTATAATACAATTCACTCTGAAAGGACGGCAAAGAGCACTCTATTGATTGCTGTAGGTGTCTGCCTGGCGTCACCTGGGAGTCCATGAGCCAGATTCTGCTCCTGGCATCCGCTGCAGAGAGGCCTTGCTGCGCCAGCGCAAGGGTGAGCAGCTGGGCCGCGCCTATGTTGGCCTGCCCCGCTCCAAAGAAGAGGAAGGTCTGGTCTGCCAATTTTGGCACGCCTTCCTGCCTCTGAGCCCCATACAGAGACCCCAAGGTGACCGCGGCAGTCGCTTGGATGTCATCGTTGAAGGTTGTGTACCCCTGCACTGCAGCGCTCCTCAACTGTATGTGATGAGAGGTCATCACAGAGAGAGGCTCAGCAGCAGGCCTATGTAGGGTCATACTGATGCAGCATGCAGCATGCAGTGTGTTAACGCTCCTACACTGGCCTGCATTCTATCCCGTACAAGAAATGTCAAGACCATAGCGCCAGCTCTTGCTGAGGACCTTTCATCATGACAGTGACAGCATGACACAGTCTCAGATGCTTGGCAATGGTCTCTGAGATCCTGCTTGCAGAGCTGCATGCCCTGCCTCCTGCATTGCAGAGGCTTAAGGCTACCCCTTGCAAGCTGAGTGAGACTAAAGCCCGGCTGTACAGCCCACCTGCTCTTGGTACTTTGTAAGCAGCCGGAAGGCGTTCCCTGCGCCAAAGTCCTCCCAGTGGATGAGGACCCGAGGCCCATACCGCGCCTTCAGTGCTCCCAAAAGCTCATCCACCAGCCTGTTGTATGCGCTGCCTCTCGCCCTCTCCTGCGACAACCATAGCTGACCTTTGCCTTGCACATGATGCAATGAGAGCCAGTAAAAGCGAGCTAGCAGTCACTGAAATTCAATCCGGAGCCCTACGATTGCCTTCTCCACATAGTATCTGAGGTTTGCGCATGTGAGCAGGTAGGCAAGTCCAATTGTGTGCTCGTCTTCCGTCAATGGGAGAGCTGATGGCAGCATAAGGGTTCACCTGGTTCAAGCCCACGTAGAGAGGGTCCTCCCGCACACCTTGTGTGTCACACCCCACATCCAGGGCAATGGGGAGCGTCCACCGCGGATGTATACCAGCAGCTGCTGTGTGCACAGTCACCTTGCCTGCACCCATCACTTCTTTCTGCTTCATCTTAGCACACCCACTTCAATGGCAGAGCTGTCCAGGTGCACCACGTGAATCAAATGCATCTCTCTCATGCTGCCTGGCAATTGGTACACTACCTTCATATCTGTGTGAGCTGTGTAAGGTCACATCTATGCAGCTGTTGCTGCTACGCATGAAGGTGACTCCGCTGCAGCATGAAGATATGCGCAGGAGGTGTCCTCAGCGTGAATGAGGCGCACCCACAGGGATGCCCATGCCGTTGCAGCCCAGATCGCCCAGGCCCAGGATGCGCTGCCCATCTGTCAGCACCACCACTCTCACGTCGCGCTCCGGCCAGGCCTCAAGCCGCTGCTTCACCGCACCCTACATAAGGCGCACAATCAGCGTCATTGCCAATGCCTCACAATGCTTTGCCATGGTAGGGCAACAGGTAGCCTGCATGGCAGATTCAGCCTCTGAGATCTGATGCGTCGCAGGCTGAGCAGGCTTCCAACAGGCCTGCTTGTGCTATATTCTTGCGCGCTGATGCATGGCGAAGACACAGCACATTGACACCTGTGCTGCTCTCTGATGGTGTGCCTCCTATCCCTTGCACACAGACATGCAAAGGCCATCTGCGGTGATTACTACAGGGTGAAGCGCATTAGAAAAGGTGCCCTCACAGTGTCCTCCTCAGATATGTACAGCCCTTGCGGCCTGTGCAGCAGGGAGGACCACTTCTGGCAGGCCTCGCCAACTGTGCTGCAGGCACAGGGGTGCTCAGTGCCTCAATGCTGGGGCCCTGCATGCTGGAGCCCTCCAGGTTGCAAGACAAGCAAGACGTGGCGCAAGCATGTACGTGGCATGTTCCGGTACAACTAGTCAGCAATTGTAGCAAGCACACCACAGCACAGCACAGAGCAGTGCGAGCTGGGGCCTGATAGAGTGCATGCCATGAAGCGTATGGGCCACAGACAGAGTGGTGAAGCTTCATGAGAAGGAAGCACCCGCAGGCTGATACGACTCACGGCGTGTAGATGATGGGCAGGTACTCCTTGATGTGCTGCGACAGCAGCCCATAGAAAGTATCCCAGCTGGACTCCCTCAATCCCATGATAGCCTGCAGCATGCTGTGGGAATTATCAATATGGGTGTTCCATGCAGACGCATTGCCGGTTGAGAGGTGAAAGATGCTGCAAGGGCACAATGACATCCTGCAATGTCTGCCAGAGGAAAAGGTCTGCTCACCTGGTACTTCTCCAGGGGGCTGCAGCAGCGTGCAATGGCAACATGCGCCCTATCGATCTCGGTCTGCAGGGATGTGACTTGAGGCGGCAATAAGCCCTGCATGCCCCGCTGAACCCTTCGCTCCTGCCTCGTTGCCGTGCCCCTGCGATGCTGTGTCAATTTTTGAGTAACCTCAGCATGCAGAGCACCGCAAGCTGACATCCGCAGCTCGTAGTCCTTTATGGCACAGCAGCCGTCATGCTTTCATTCAGCTGAGGATTGCACAAGTGCAGGGCCTACTTGATTCTTTTGCTGCCGTACCTGTTCACTGCAGGATCCTTCAGGGCCTGTAAGCCCTGAGAGGGTTGACATGGACCTCCTATCATCTGAGGAGCGCCGTTGGTACTGGGAGGAACCTGGAGTGCCTCCACTGCAAGCGCGTTTTTGACAGGCGGCCCTCCTGTACATCAGTAGGCACATTGATGGCAACGTGCTGTGATGGGGAGAGTGGCTCAGGCTGGCAGTTCTATATCATGTGTTGCTAGAAGCATCAGCAGCTTACCGGCCCCAATGCCCAATGTTGTTCCAGCGCTGGCAATCAGCCATGCACGTCTCATGACCGAGTGCTCTTTGCCTTCGTCAGGGAGAGTGTTGCTTCCGCATGCTTCTTTGGCCTGATTGCCATCAGGAGCAGCAGCTGCTTTGGCATTGAGCTTCAATCCGCAGCTTGTATGGGCATGTGTTCCGGTGCTGCGGGGCTGTGCTCTTGATGAGGAAGTGAGTCCTAATCTCGAACAGCTACTGAAAGGTTTGAAACGGACTTTGGGCAGCATTAGCTGTCCTGTTGGCTCTATAGAGGGTCCATGGCATGCACGGCATGTCATCGAATAAAGCCGCGTGTCAGCTTCTATGCGTCTCTAACACATGCTAGCCTCCATTAAATCCGATGCTCTACACATCTGATACCTCATGAGCATCATGCCATGCCCCTCTACGTGCTTACTTCGTGGCATGCCACACCTCGCAGGACTGCATTTTCATGGCGCAACGCCGCGCGCTGCTCTCACAGTAGACGCCGAAGAGTACGGAATACGGGTGATCTGAATGAATGTAGGAAACATTTTTTGCTGGAGCTCGGGCTTACTCGAAGCCCTGTGCATGTTGCAGGGTGACTCATCTAGTTCCGGCGACCAACGCGAACCCTACGGATGTGTGTGGCCGCAGTTGCCTGTTCAGGATCATCTCCCCTGTTGATTAGAAACCCTCTTCGGAGTGGCGGGATGAGTTCGACAAATAATGCGACCATCCGCTTTAGGCCCTCTATCGTCCTGGTATCTGCAGCTTTTTCACTTCTCTGCGCTGCTCTTCAGTTGTAACACGAGCATAGTCAGGGCATTGTGTCACTTCATTTCGTAGTGACAGATCTCCATCGCTTCTCCGGGGCACAGTCCGCGATGTGTACTGCCGCCTCCAATGAAGTCCTTCTCACGTAAGATTCTCCCTTGCCATTTACTTGAGGGCGAAATGTCCCTTATCGGCTTCCGACTCACGATGTCCTATTGGACCGCCAGACTCAATCCTTGTTTCGATGCACTGTCATCACCCTTTGTCAATTGTCTTTCTATTGTACTCACAACTTGCATTCGCACAACTCCAACAGGGCTGTCCATCAATCCAGCTGTTTCGCCAGGTTTTTTTAGCAGGCGCCGCACCAGCACGTGAAAACCCGAAGGGTTTTCACATGCGCTCGTTCGGTCAGTGTGTCTCTCAATCCAAAAGTGTCATCCCCTCAGCTGGTCAGTACATTTCATAAAGTACGCAGTCAAGTCCTGGCGGTTTTCTGAGCTCCTACAGCCTTTGCCTTGAGCACATCCTGTGTGCCTTTGACCAGCTGCTCGGCTGCTAGAGCCGTGTCACCCTGTTCTTGACCTTCCCTCAGCCCTTGCAGCAGCTTGGCTGCAGCCCCAAAGAACCTCTCTGCACGCTCCTGATCCGTCAGCAAGCTCCAGACATGGCAAATGTGCTCCCCCTCAGGGGAGTTGTACCTCTCCAGCTGCAGAAGGCTGACGAACTTCTTATACTGCGGGTAGACCACATGAGTGAAGGCACCCTGCTCAAATGACCATGCCTTGAGGAGCACCGCCCGCTCAGGGTGCCTGATGACTGCTAGCCACCAGTCCTCGAGCATATCCAGAGCCGCGGATGCATTCCGCAGCATGATCACTCCCGTGTTTGCAACGTCCGGGAATCTGGGATCCTCCTTAGTCACAGCAATCAGCTTGTCCTGCTTGGCAGTCAGCGTCCCGTCACGCACCAGCATCTGTGCCAGATCTGGCGTGCCGGGCGGCCTGACATATGTGTCTGAGTCTAGGTAGAGGACATACTCATACTTCGGCAGCATCGCCCGCAGAGCCACAAGCTTCAGCCATGCGCTGTGCCTGTACATCTTCTCTGCAGGCACCTGCACCATGGCAGCCCTCACGTCCATGGCCCTATTTTACAGTTTGACTGCCGTACTCAGACGACAGGTATCGAAACGGCACATCTCTGCAATTGACAGGCACTTCCGTGCCAGACAGTAGCGCAAGTCCCATCCCTGAAACTGGAAGCTCCTGCTTTGTTGCTCCGCAGGTGCATGCAGAGCCCTACTGCCACTGCATGTATCAGATAATGTGAAGATGCAGGCTGCGACCTGCCATGCTATGGAAGCGGTGTAAGGATAAGCTTACCTGGAAGTGGATGAAATCATAGCCCTGCTGAACTGCATAGACGAGGTTGATGGCGGTTGGCAGCAAGTACATGCCTTCCTTCTGCCCCTCTGTGTGCCTGAAGAGGAGATGCCTTTCGGAGGAGTCATCCCACATCGAGTGCCTGCTGTCCGCCATGAGCATGCCTATCAGTGGCTGCCCCTTTTTCCTGCAGCAGGCAAAGCGCAGTCAGAGCACAGCGCAGCGCTGCCGTCGCCTTGTGCTGCCATGCTGAGTGTCTCACCACCCTCCTCGCTGCTGCAGCAGCCCGCAAGAGAGGGGTGCCACATCTATACATTGGCCTGATGCATGTCCGCTGCTGTGCATCCAGCAGTCTCCTGCCAGGGAACAGCGACAGGGCTTGTGGAGCTGACTACATGGTTTGCTGGGACCCGTTCTCCCATGTACATGGCTCGTCATGGTCAGTGGGAGTCACACGGCCGTATCCAGAGGGGCTCCCTGCATGGGCAGGTGGGCAGCAAGAGCCGGCAACGTCGAGCGCCTCAGCAGCTCACAGAAGGCTGTCGGACACACCTGCGGCCCTTCACAACCACGCTCTGCAGGGAAGCGCTCCAGAACTGGGGGCTCCACCACTCCTGGCTGGGAGTCCGCACCCGCAGCTTGTAGGTGCTCTTGTCTGTGAGCTCGATTGTCTGGTACAGGGGCCCCGGCTGCTGGGGCACATCCTTGAGCAGCTGCAGCGTCGGCACGATGTGCACAGACCTGCGCATGACATGAGTTGTTCTAACTCGGATATTTGAGATCTGTGACGATTGTACCCTGAAGCCTGCCAGACACCATCCCCAGCCTTGCACACACAGCGCAGGCATGTTGGCCGTCTGAGATCGCTTTGGGATGTGCTTGACCATGTATGACACTGCCTTACATACTGTCCCTGCATCACACATGCAAGGGCAGCTCTGCGTGTATGCGCACCTGATGTCAGCCTTAAGATTGTCTGTCCAGGAAGCGCAGGCACTGTGGCATAGTGCTAAGAGAGCAACCAGAGAAATGTACCACATCCAGTGGCTACCTGTATAAATTGAAGAGATATCCTTCAAGTCTTATTGCATTGTTCACAGACATAACTGCCATATCAATCCAACTCCGGTCGATGTTTCCCGCACACAGCTGACGTTGAGCTTTAGCGCTCCTAATGACCTTGCTCCTCCCAGAGATTGCATACCTTGGTAGCAAAACTGGAGGCTCAGGTTGCACACTTATGCCTTGTGGAATGCTGTGAAGGAGCATCGCGTGCAATTCCCTTTCTACATCGCGAATCCTCCTGCACTCTCTTTATATCTGTCTGCCGACGGAATATGTTGGATTTCTCTTACAGACCGTGAGTCTTGCAAGATTGACCTTCATCGAGGCACATTGTCAATGTCTTGGCTGAACGTCTCGACGAGTAAGTCACTACTCGCCAATACTTTCTCTGCCCAAGCCCGCGCCCAGCGCGGCCACTGAGTCATCCCTTAGGCTTTGCAAAAGTGTTTCACACGTACGAGGTGGGAAGACACTGCCTGTGATTGCATAGATGCCGATGTCCCAAAATGCGCTCAGAGGAGGGCCCGATGCGGGAGGCAGACCGTGACCACTGTCTGAGCCAGTCTCAAGTCATCTGCATCTTGTTATATATCCTGGGAGTTCTTTGGGTGGACGCCTGGCTGGCTTGGTGGAAGGAGGTTTTCCAGATTGATAGAATCATAGGAGGCTCTTTGGGCCGCGTTGTGGCCATTGTGAAGCAGTGATGTTGCTCGAAAAGTGGGCTGAGTCAGTCGCAGAGGCAGGATGAGCTATGTGCTGCTCAGCCTTGTGCTCACATTGACCGTCAGACAGGCAAACTCGGCATCAATCAAGCACTTCCAGAAGGCTCCCGTGCCACACCAAGGGGCGCAGCATCATGCCGCTTCGCTGCCCAGACAGCAGCCAGCTTGCACCAATCTGCTTGATGCCACTGATCTGCACGGAGAGTGGGTGGAGGGAGCATCAGTTATGAAGGCACGCCGGCTGACTGTGTTGCAACGGCTTCCAGACGACTGTGCATGTGGGGTATTTGGCTCATTCTTGTGGGGGCTACACGCCTTGGGCACTAGGTCTGGAGGGTTGTGGCTTCCCCCACATCTCTGCAGCTTCCACTCAAGAAGCATAAGTGTCAAAGCAAGCGATGGTGAATGGGCGATGTACAGGTTGAGTGCCCAGCCTGGGCTCAGGAGATAGATTGCTTGAGCGAGTCCTTGGAGGTGTCTGGTGCAGTCAGGGCCAAAGCCCGTGCAGAGTACAGCCAGGTAAGCACAAGACCACAATGCATGCAGATCTCATGCGGCCAATCCTGCAGCGCAGGAGAGGGGTTTGCTGCCATCATGCGACAGTGTCTTGCCTTCGCATGCTCCGCCTGGCCCATGCGCGCTCAATTAGCGCTACTGGCACCAGTATGGTCCGGGACAATAGCAAAGCTACAGCAGCCATGCAGGTTTTCCAACCACATACCTGCAGCCTGAAACCCTGGGATGCGGCTGCGTTCAGCCAGTGCATCAAGGGCAGGCGCCTTATCTTCATAGGTGACAGCACCACCAGGCAGCAGTTCCAGTCGCTGGGGTGCCTTCTAGGAACTGCGGTTGCCTCTGAGCATGCCGGCCCAGAATGGAATGCATCCAGCTTCACAGGTGGGCCTTATGCGCTGCCCTGCATCTCCTCTGTTGCCCATACAGGTCACCATTGGCGCCACTGCTTGCACTCCTGGCGTGACATGTATCTCACCGCTGTCAGCTGAGCAACATGTTGCACATCGTTGTGCCAGCTCCTATGAACAATCCATGTAGACCATGTCACCAGTGTGCAGACCTTCTTGGATCCCTTCCTCATATAGGTGTGACAGCAGGATCTGTCATGATCCGCAGGCGGGAAGGAGTACATGATGCCGGGCAACTTTGGGCGGCCCGTCACCAAGAGCTTCTGGGGCGACGTGCAGCTCCGGAGTGGCGCCAGCCTGCACGCGCGCATCATTGGGAGCTACAGCGGGGACCTCTTGGATGACCTGCTGGCAGAGCTGAGCCCCATAGAGCCCTCAGATATGATCATCGTCAATTTTGGCGCCTGGTACCCTGCCTTCGCGTGGCAGGTGTGCCCCTGGCATGCAGATCCTGTTCCCCTTGTCCTCCGAGTAAATCCTGATGTGGTGTTAATGGATGCCTGTCGCATTATGGGAGCTGCATCTGAAAGCAGTACTCTTCTGTGAATGTCGTGATGCCCAGGGCTGCACAGTGAGCAGGCGCTTGTTGTACACGTCCAAAACCTGGACATGTGACCACATCAGGCATGGTGTAGGATGCAGCCCCTAAGGGTGACTGACCTATGCTCTGCTGCTTGTCCTATCTTGTGCTGTCCAGCAAAGGGGGATGCCGGCACCTGAGCAAGGAATGCTTGGCCCCACATCACACTCGTCTCTGGCTGCTTCAACAAGGTCCCCTGGACATAACACCTCACTTTACTTCTTTGCCACGACAGGGAGACAGCCTGGTGGACAGCCACCTGCTAGACCGCTTTCAAAGGGACATGACAGACATGCTGCGGCGGCTGCGCACACACCCGGCGCAGATCCTGTGGCGCAGCTACTCGCCCAGTCACTTTGGTGGAGAGCAAGGTAGCTTTATCCTGGACAAGAAGGACCAGGGCAGGGAGCAGCAAGACAAGGTGAGTGATGTCAGCAGGTGTGGTAAATGCTGTAGGTGGCTTGACAAACAAAGTTATCCAGTTGCATCCGCGCAGGTGAGGGTTTCAGGGGCAGGCGCAAGAGCACTCTCGCTCAAGAGGATATGATGAAGCCCGTGCGTGCAGAACGGCTTGAAAATCCTATGGTCGCAGGCATTCCCTCTGCGGGTCTGTGACCGGTGCATTGGAGAAAATGCAGGCATAATGGGTGAAGGGTAACCGTGTATGTGCAGATGGAGTGTACGGCAAGTGAGGAGGGGGAGACCTGGTATGATGACTTCATTAAGAGCTATCTCAGGTCTTGCGGGGCTAAGTGCTCGAACATCAAGATTCTGCCCATCTTCGAGCTGAGTTTGAGTAGGCACAAGTCTCACATCGGGCCTCTACAGGGCAAGGCCCTCAATTGTGAGCACTGCTCTTGGGACTGCAGACACTTCTGCAGCAATGTGCTGCACACATGGAACACTGTCTTGTTCAACAGCATCTGCGCCTGACAGAAATTTAATCCAGTTGTGATGACATTGGCAGTGGCGGCTCGGCCCTGCAAGTGAGAGCGAAAAGTCTGGGACACATATGAATGTGTAGCCTTAGTGGCAGCATAAGCCAGCTTTGTATGATGGCCATGGGGGAAGCAGTTCTGCCTGTGCATGGCTTCGAAGGCCTGCATGCATGCTGGTGTCTGCATCACGAGGACGACCTTGTAATGCACCATACAGTCCACAGTATCAGTATGGCTGACCCTTGTCACCATTGATGTCAGCAATATTCTACATTGATGGTTGCGCGCACAATCGACTCCCGGCGCAAGATGCTGCCTGAGTCTGTGCCGCACTGCCTCCATCATGCCACGGTGAGATTGCATTCTGTCATGTCAATGAGTCTGATCGATCAGACCAATCAACTCCAGCTTACCGGGTCAGCAAAATCTTTAGAGTGCTCTATGCAATCTGCCAGCACCCAACCACAGGCTCACTCAAGCGACTCTGGGAAGCCCTTCTGGCCGTGTGCTGTGTGCGGGTTGTCGTAGGCCTTCAGCATGCGCTGTCGCCACGAGTACAGGGGGTCGTCCTTGGCCAGCAGCTTGATGGGGCTCACTGCATACGCCGTCTGCGCAGCACATCACGGCATCTACCTCTCACGCTAGCACAGCATACTGTCCCCGGGGACGGGGCCCTCACAGCATCATGCTCCTATTACATTGCCTCATGCATGCCTCATATGAGCCAGCATGTGCCTCATATGAGCCAGCAAGTGCGTAGATTGCATGCATGCCCTTGAGTTGCGCTTCAGTCTCAATACTGTGTGAAAAATTGCCAGCTCTGTAGAGACGTGAGCAAGCCTGAGACAGGTGAGTTAAAGATGTCTCTTGGTATGCGCACCATGAAGGCGGCGAGGAGGTACATGTCAGCATAGCAGGGGCTCGTGCCTCCCAGGAATTGGAACCCCTGCAGGGTGTCCCTGAAAGGCTGCAGCTTCTCCCGGAAGGCCTTGACTCCGCCCTCTCCCTTACAGAACTGCGCAACAGAAGTCAGCACCTCAGCACACTCCTGAGAAAGGCCATCAGGGCTGCCAAGATGTTGAAGCCAATTCAAGGGAGCTTCATGGTGTCTGAGAGGGTCATCATGAGAGCTAAAGTGGTGCTGAAGGACCTCTGAAACAGGCTGAAGTGGCCCAGAACTTGTCTTAAGTAATCACTCTGAGGTACTACTTCAGTGTCCTCTTAGGCCTGCTTCAGCATTGCTTCACCAGTGAGCATTTTATGCTCTGTGCATTTGCACCACCACCACTCGCGCAGAAGTGACAGTGGTTTGGCCAACTTCTGTTGCCGGGCATCTTTCCAGTGCGCCTGATGCTATGTCTTAGAGGCTCAGCGCAGCTGCGGGGATCATGGACTGACCGCTTGCCTGTTCCAAAGGCGCTCCAAAGCGCTCCTCTCAGCTCTCCTTGAACCAGGCCTTGTGCTCGGGCAGCTGCACCTCGCAAGCATCCAGCATGATGCACTCCAGCAGAGGAAAGATCGGGGTGCTCTTTGTTGCAAAGTAGCACAAGGCTTCGCCTGCATCATGCGTCATGGAAACATGAGCCTCCCCGCCGCCACAGATAGGAAGTGCTTGGCCCACACCTAGCAGGTCTTTGATCTGTGTGCCGTCTGCTTCGGTATGCCAGACCATCAGCTGAATAAGCTAGGGTTGTATAGAGAAAGGCCACACTGGCTCTCAGCAGATCAAACATCCTGGCAAGAATATGAGCACCCTGCAGGCTCAAGTATCTTGTCCAGAGAATATCACCATGATATACCCGAAGGCTCTGCTTGCTTGGTGCATGCACTTTCAGGGAGTCATCTGGCACTGGGCAGCGTACCGGAGGTTCCCTTGAAGAGAGATGGCTGATCAGGATACGTCTTCTCCAGGTACTTGGCAATCTCCCAGCTGTCATTGACACACTTCCCGTCATGGTTCTTGTCCACTATAACGGGTACCTGCACAGGTCGCCCTGCGCTGCCCTAGCTGAACATACTGCATTGCGCTGTGATGTGATTTGGCGCTTGTGGGGACAGTAATGGAGCACATCCCTGTGCCAGGATGCAGATTGCACGTATGACATGCATGCTCGCGTCACACCACACCTAGCATCGCTTGCCACATACCAGGCCCTGCTTTGAGAATTCGATCTTCTCCTCCTCATGGAAGTGCCACGGCACGGTGTGGTACTTGAGCCCTTTGTGGATCAGCGCAAAGCGTATCGCCCAGCAGAATGGACTGCATGCGAGAACAGTTGTCTTCATGGACAGCATATTCGAGTCCTGGGGACACCGCTCTAAGCAATCTGCCCAGCACTCTGGGCTTGAAAATGGAGAAGGGCTTCCATGACTGGTTCTCAGCGAAGCAAGGCTGCATGTATACAGCTGTGCTACGTGACACAGTGACTCTCAAGACCTCTGTGCTAACCGCCTCACTGCTCTTGCACTGAGGGGCTGCCTGCATCAAGATGCAGCCCCCGGTGTTGTGGCTGTAAGGTCACCTCATAAAGCGATTCTCATCGGATTCCAACTCGTAGATATAGATTGGCAGGGATGCCATTGAGCCGGGACCTGCAAAGCATCATCAAATTGTTAGAATAACACTCTGCTCCCTGCCCAAATGCCGCTCAAGCTGGTGCAAGGGGTTCACGGCGTGCTCCTCGGTACGTCTCGAGTCAAGATGGAAAGGTTAATATATGAAGCCCTCGACAGCCTTCGAAGGCATCCTTACAGTAGATGGTACAGTATGCAGGCAGCCCTCTGTACGAGAGCAGTTTCGCTAGGCCCTCTTAGTGAGCTATACAGGGCGATGCGTGTGAGAGGTGCAGGTGTCGTCACCTCAAGGGAAGCGTTGTATCACAGCTGCCGCCCCTTCAGAGGCTCTAAGGGCTCTAATTGTGTCGCGCTCATCACCCAGCCTACGATACCTTTCGCGGGGCTAGCATGCCGTAATACGCCGGAGACGTGCTTGAGGGATGAGCTGCGTGTAAGGCCTTCTTTCGCTCGTGAATACAAAATTTCACTCAATTCGGAGCAAATTGGAGTATAGGGGGCAGACTTCAACGCTTCCCCAGCCGTGATGGGCACCAGGTGCCCAAAGTGTGCAGTGGGCAGACTCCATCTGTTTTCTGAGCCCTACAGAAATCGCAAAAATTGGAGGCCTTATTGACTAGGAGCTTTTGCTGCTAGCAGCGTTGAATTAGCCGTTGCCTCTCCTTGACATGATCACTCCAGCGACTCTGGGAAGCCCTTCTGGCCATGCGCTGTGTGAGGGTTGCCATAGGCCTTCAGCATGCGCTGGCGCCAAGAGTACAGGGGGTCGTCCTTGGCCAGCAACTTGATGGGGCTCACTGCATACGCCGTCTGCGCAGCACCCCAGGCCATTTCTGTCCCGAACAGCACGAAAGTGAAGGCTGATCTAGGCCACCGCCCCCAAAGAGAGAGCCAAGCAAAGTCCAGGGTGATTTGCAGACACTTGGGTGGCCATCTGCCTCACCAGCTCACAAGGCACCGGCTGGATTGCACTGTGGCAGGCAATATCAAAGACACGAGGGCTGACACAATCCCAGGATGCGCACCATGAAAAAGGAGAGCAGATATATGTCGGCATAGCAGGGGCTCGAGCCTCCCAGAAACTGGTACTCCTGCAGGGTGTCTCTGAAGGGCTGCAGCTTCTCCCCAAAGGCCTTGACGCCGCCCTCTCCCTTACAGAACTGCGCAGAGTCCAGAACCAACAATAAGTACAGTTTCAAGGCTCATGCTTGCCAGAAACTTGGTCTTGATCCTTGGCAGGTTCACTACGACCATGCTGCACCAAGCCTGCATTGAAGGTGGCGGGCACGAAGTAGTTCCAGCCATGCATGAGGCGCCTGCGACGGTATTCATGAAGCACGGTGCGACTGGAAGGAAGTGTGCCCAGTGTGCGTACCTGCTCTGTAGGACAACCGAAGAGGGCTTCGCCCTTCTCCTTCAGCCAGGCGCGGTGCTCAGGCAGCTGCACCTTCTGAGAATCGAGCGCGATACACTCCATCAGTGGCCCAAGTGAGACGCTCTTTGTCACAAACCGACACAAGGCTTCACCTGCATCAATGAGTCACGTATCATCCCTGCTATGGGTGGGTTATAGCCAGCCAAAAAAAGTCCACATGACAGCTCCTAAACGATGGGGCACCCCTGGATGCATGCGCTTGCAACAAGGCTGTGCAGAAGTGAAGCCCCCCGAGCTTGCATTTCAGCTTCCCCACATTGACACTGCTGCAGGCTTTTCGGGCCCACACCCATACTCTGAGAGCAAGAAGTCTGATGACGGACAGATGCTTGTCACCGAATGGGTGGCTCGAGCATAATTGGGCAGGGGACAACATACCAGAAGGTCCATCGAAGAGAGATGGCTGGTCAGGATATGTCTTCTCTAGATACTTTGCAATCTCCCAGCTGTCATTGACCCACTTCCCGCCCTGGTTCTCATCGACAATGACTGGCACCTGCACAAGCTCTGCACATCGCCTGGTGCTGCTGATTTTTGACAAGGCAGCATATCTTTTACATTACAATGCCACCATGCTTTTTGTCTCAGGCCCCACCCAAGAGCCAGCGTGCAGAATACTAAAAGTGCAATTCCCTCGCAGTGAGAGCGTCTCTGTCATACCAGGCCCTGATTGGAGAATTTGATTTTGTCCTGCTCCCCAAAGTGCCACGGTATAGTCTTGTACTTGATTCCCTTGTGAGTCACTGCCAAGCGTGTTGCCCAGCAGTATGGGCTGCATACAAAAGCACACATTGTGAGGAACCAGCATGGCATCTGCCCAGCAGAAAGGTCTGCATCGAACAGCAGCCTTGCTTTCATTTTGACCGGAGACTCTACAGCTGAGTCCAACAGGCAGCCATGTTCCAGGACAGTGTGGCTGTTCTGCAATCACGCCACCTACGGATCTATGGGGCACTTGGCACTACAGCTTCACTATCCCGCGCTGACGTCGCTTCAGGTCACCTGAAGAAGCGACTTTCATCAGATTCCAGTTCATAAACGGATATCAGCTTGGATGCCATGATGATAGAAACCTGCAAGTACACAGTATGATCTTTCAGGCAAGCCCTCTGACCATGCTCAGCTGCTGCCCAAGGAGTTGCATGGGGCTCACGGCATGCTGCTCGGCACTCCTGCTCAAACGAGAAACATGCCATAAACGTACCCCAGAGACTATACTACTGCAATGTAATGTATTATACTGTTAGTGGTCTGCTTGAGAGCTCTTTCCGCTAGGCTGTGTGGTCCTCATGGTGACCCATACAAAGTAATGCACGTGAGCGTTGCTGGCTCTGTCGCCTGCTGGGGAGCCCTGCATCACACCTGCTGTCCCTCAAAGGCTCAAAGGCTTTGAAGCCGTGTCGATTGATTGGGCAGCCCAAGATGCCTCTCGTCAGGCGTGCATGCCGTAATACGTCGAGGACGTGCTCGAGGGGTGTTCTACTTGGCAAGGACCTGCTTTGGTAGTGAAAGTAGTCCTGTGAGATCTCAGACCACTGTACGGCCTTGAAGAGGGCTTCTCCGCTTCCCAAGCGGTCGCGGGCACTGAGCGCCCAAAAGGGCAGTGGGCAGACCGTTGACCCGAGTCAATTTGACGCGTAACAGCGCTGCCAGTGGCCTGGAGAAAAGTGATGAGGACCTTCAGCCGAGAGGGGGCACCTGACATTGCAGACATGATAGCACAGCGGAGGGGCTCCCTTGCCCCAGTCTAACACTCGAGTACCAGAGCTCTGCCTGCATGAGCCGGCACTTGCACAATGGCAATGAGCATATTCCCCAACCTTGCAACAATTCACAGTGCACAAATCAAAGTCAGTTATCTTTAGTTATGCCATCTGCTGCTAAGGCTTGTTTCTCCACGAATCTTGTGCAAGAAGGAAGCAGACAAGTCTATACGTGTGCTCTCTAGTCATCTCTGCCGTAAACACTCTATATCATGCTACAGTAGCACAATGGGCAATCTGCCAGACGCATCGCACAGGAACCGCGTGGCACCAGCTCACTCAGAGCAATTCTGAAGAGTCCTTCTAGCCATGTCCTTTGCAGGGGTTGTCAAAGGCCTTCAGCATGCGGTCATGCCAAGAGACAGGGCGTCCCCCTTGGCCAGCAGCTTGATGGGGCTCACTGCATATGCCACCTGTGCAGCACGCCCTATACTCTTTAGCATTTCCACCCAGCACAGCAGATGCTTCGTTTCCTGGCGTCCCTTTACGTGGCGCCGGCCTGATAATGTATGGTCCCCTTGGATTATTGAAGCACACAGCCTGGGGCAACACAATCTTATTCATGTCAGCTGTAGCCGATTGTACACCGAAAACTTACATGGAGCGCCTACCTGGTCAGCCTGCCCCTGGAGCCTTCCATAGCTTCAGGCACCTAGCTCCAGCCTGCATGGGACATGCGCAAAACATCAGCTGAGGCCTGACAGAAGAATGTAGAACAAGCTCTCAAAATCTCATGGAGATCTGAAGCAGCTGGAATCTCGTCAGTGGCCAGGCCAGAGCCAGCAAGTGCCAGCACATGTGTACGTTAAGCACTATGGGGCTAAAGTCCATAACGCCGCGGCCGGCCGGCGGGATCATGTATGGCCTCCTTGATTTTGAAAGTATATGCTCTGTTGAAGCAGATTCCTAAAGGCGTCAGGTGATGATGTGTCTGAGTGTATGCATCATATGTTGAGTGATTGGCGGTAGCCCATACTTGGTCAGCCCACCCTGGGAGCCTGCCAGCATCCCCACACGTGGGCTCGGATCTGCAAGAATCATGCAACAGACTTTTGATAGCTGCCACCAGAAGAGAGCAAAACCTGTTATTATATTGTAAACAGGCTTGTGCAGCAGATCATGAACCCTTAGTGGCACTGCCGGAGTCAGGTACTGCTGACCTGGTGTACGCTCAGCACCAGGGTGCTTAAGCATCTGGCACCGGCCTCTTCATGTACAGTCTCTTCAGGGCTTGAAAGCACTCGCGCTTTATCAGCAGGTGCGCGGCAGGTGCTTTTTACATCTGCGTGTCACATACTGATAGATAATTGAGCACCTGCAGGTCAGCTGAGACTATGGAGAAAGGGGGCCCACCCGGTGCTAGCGCCCCAGAAGCCTTCCAGCGCTCCCACAGCTGACACCGGCTCTGCTTGATGCATGCAACACCGAGCATTTCGCTGCTATTCTAGCAGACTGTTTGAGGACACAGTGTACACAGACTTCTGCAGCAGATAAACAAATGTCAGCAGACAGCCCTGAGTTGGAGAGCACCAGCTAGGCGCATGCTCAGAGATGGGATGCTTTACCACTTGACACCGGTCTAAACATGTGCAGTCTTCTTGGGACTTGATGACACACAACTTACAGCAACACACACTCTGGCATGTCATTTTACTGCACGATATTGAATAGACATCACTGCAGATAGTAAAGAAGGAGCGGCTACCCGCTGGGCCCACCCCTGGAGCCTTCTGGCGCTCCCCCACCAGACACCGTTCCTGCAAGCTGCTTGCATCAGGGACAATATGGCTGCTATTGTGAGAGCTGAGAGACCTTTTTTGTATACTACATGAGCTTGCAGAGCATCTAAACAATTCCCAGCAGCCAAGCCGGTGTCAAGCGTTGCCTAGCCTGCCTATGCTCAGAACTGAGGTACCTGAGCGCTTGCTACCGGCCTGATCATATCCAGTCTCTTTGACTCTTGAATAGAACACTATAGGATAGCAGATGTTGTGACATGTTGAGACAATGCAAATTGACAGGTAAGAAATACTCCGAAGTGTGTGGTAGAGAGTGCCTACCTCACAAGTGCATCCTAGGAGTCATCTAATGGTCCCACAGATTATGCTGTCTCTGCTGTTGCATACCCCAGCTTGGGCTGAGGAGCTGCTACTATACTCACTCATAGCCTGCAACATGCGTACATCCACTTTTCAGGGTCTGAATCATCCCATTCCTGCAAAGCCGGGGTCAAGCAGCGTAAGCCGGGCGTTCACTCAGAATCATGGAGTCAGGGAGATGGTGCCGGTATGAGCAAGTACAGCCTCCTTGTATCTTTGCATCCGGTGTACTGCATTGATAAGTTGGATGGTAGTGACCACGAACCCTTAATGGCAGATGCAAAGCAATCAGAGCATAGAGATTATTTCGCTACCCTTTAGGCCTACCCCTGGAGTCCCTCCAGTGCTTCCCCATTTTGCACCGGCTCTGACTGCTGCACATACCAAACTTTGATCATTGGCTGCAAAGCCAAGCAATAGATTGTCTTGCATAGATCTACAATATTTGAAGGCTCTGAAACCCCCTTCAGCTCCAACACCGGGTTCAAGTAGGGGAGCCGGACCTGCAAACAGCGCCGGCCTGATAATGTTCAGGTCCTGCATCTGCTCTAAACTGCCACAGATGCCAGCTGCATACACCATGCTAGCTTACGAGTGTGCATGAGTGGCTGCGATGCTGCACACCTTGCTGGCGCTCCTCCCACGCTATCGTTGCGGCCAGGCACAGAGCTCACTAGTGCTTCTGGCACGGGCCTGACCACAGTCACCTGCAGCATGTGAGCAAATACCTTTATAAAGCTTGATCATGGCCTGCAGCATATGCACATCCGGTTTTGAGGGTCTGAAATATCCCTGAGCTGCTGGGCCGGCGTCACGTAGCGCCAGCTGTTTACACACCGAAGATAGGGAATGGCACCGGCCTGCCGCATGTACAGCGTCCTTGTGTATCCAAACTCCATGCGCTGTATTGTTAGATTCTGTGCTGATGTCCTCAAGTCCGTACTGACAGATGGAAAGCCTTTCAGGGTACAGCAGTATTGCCTACCCGATACGCCCACCCTTGAAATCCTCCAGCGTCTCCTGACTTTGCACCGGCTCTGGCTGCTGCACCTCCCATAGTCTGGCGCATGGCTGCAATAGCAAACACCAGCTTATTGTTCATGTGTGCATAGCATTTTCAGGTTGTGAAACATCCTTCAGCTGCCAAGCCGGGGTGAAGTTGCGCCTGCCGGGCAGATACCCAGAATCATGGGAGTTAAGCAGATGGCGCTGGCCTGAGCAAGAACAGCCTCTTTGTATTGAAAAGCCCCGTGCGCTTCACTGACAGGCTTTATAACCCTCCGGTCGAGGTCCATAGTGGCGGAAGACGAGCATTCAGAGTGCCAAGAGGTATCGCCTACCCATTAGGCCCACCCCTGGAATTCTCACGTAATTTCCCATGTTGCACCGGCTCTGGCTGATGAGACGTCAGAATCTGACAGATGGCTGCACAGGCAAACGATATTAAACTTCACATGCATACATACCGTTGTGAGGATCTGTGACACCTCTCAGCTGCTATGCCGGGGTTGAGTACTGCCAGGTGGGCATACACTCAGAATCATGTGAGTTCAGCAGGCGGCGCCGGCCTGATCGTGTGCATTGTTCTTGTATCCTCAAACCTCATGCGCAGCGTGGATATGTTCTATTCTAGTCTCTTGGAGTTCAGACTGACGGATGCAAAGCATTACAGTGTGTGAAGAAATTGGCCTACCCTTTAGGCCAACCCCCAGAATCCTCCAGCGCTTCCCCATTTCGCACCAGCTCTGGCTGCTGCACGCTCCACACTCTGATCAATTGCAGCAAAACCAAACAGTACCTTATTGTGCATCTGCACATAGCATCGCAAGGATGTGAAACATCCCTCAGCTGCTAAGCCGGGGTCACATAGCGCTAGCCAGGCATATACTTGGATATGTGCAAGTTCTGCAAATGGCGCCGGCCTGATCGTATATAGGGTTCTTGTGTCCCTAAACTCCATGCACAGCATTGTCAGGTTCTATGCTAGTCTTCTTGAAGTCCATCCTGACGGATGCAAAGCATTAAAGAGTGTGACAATAATTTGCCTACCCATTAGGCCAACCCCCAGAATCTTCCAGCGCTACCCCATTTTGCACTGGCTGTTGCTGCTGCACATTCCATACTCTGCTCAATTGCTGCAAAGGCAGACAGTACCCAATTGTACATCTGTACATAGCACCACAGGTTTGTGAAACGATCCTCAGCTGCTAAGCCGGGGTCAGGTTGTGCTAGCCCAACATACACCCAGATATGCTGAGGTTCTGCAAGTGGCGCCGGCCTGATCGTGTAGAGTTTTGTGGTGTCCTTAAACCCCATGTAAAGCGTTCATAGGTTCTATGCTGGTCTCATTGTGTCCATACTGACAGATGCAGGGCATTTGAGAGTGAGAAGGAACTCTGCCTACCCATCAGGCCCATCCCTGGAGCCCTCTAACGCTTCCACACTGTGCACTGGCTCTGGCTGCTGCACATGCCAGACTATGATCAGTGGCAGTATAGGCAAACAATAGCCTATTGTACATATGTGCATAGCATCATTTGGTTCTGAGTCATTCCTCAGCTGCTAAGCCGGGGTCACGTAGCGCTGACCAGGCATCACACTTAGAATCATGGGAGTTCAGCAGACGGCGCCGGCCTAAGCAGCTACAGCCTCCTTGTATCATTGAACCCCACGCAATGCATTGCTGAAGTCTGCTATAGTCTTCTCGAGTCCATACTGGCAGAGCAAAGGCATCTCAGTGTGCAATGAAGGAATACCTACCTGTCACGCCCACCCCTGGAATCCTCCAGCGCCTCCCCACTTTGTACCGGCTCTGGCTGCTGAACATACCAAACTCCCATTGATGGCAACACAGGCAAATGACATTTCATCATGCATACATGCATACCATTGTGAGGATATGAGACACTGCTCAGCTATTACGCCGGGGTACTGTAGCGCCGGCGGGCCAGACACTCAGAATCATGGGAGTTCAGCAGGTGGCGCCGGCCTGACCATGTACAGCGTCTCCATGTGTTCAAAGTCCATGCGCAGCATTGATAGCTTTTACGCTTGTTTCCTCGAGTCCGTACTGACAGATGGAGAGCATCACAGAGTGCTATGAAGAAATGCCTACCTGTCACACCCACCCCTGGAGCTCTCCCCCGCATCCCCAGTTTGCACCGGCTCTGGCTGCTGCACATATAACATTGTGTGTTGTGGCTACCCAGGGGACACCTATCATATTGTGCATACTTGAAAACCATTGTGGGGATGTGAAACATCTCTCAGCTGCTGAACCGGTGTGAAGTAGCGCCAGCCGGTCGAACACTCAGAATTGGGTGAGCTCAACAGACGGCGCCGGCCTGACCATGTACAGCCTCTGATTCTGCTGCAACTTGCTGCAAATGACAGCTACATGCGCCATGCTTGCTCAGGAGTGTGCACGCTTGGCTGCGATGCTGCCCACCTTGCTGGCGCTCCTCCTATGCCACTGCTGCGGCCATAAGAAAGAGCCAGCGCTGGCGCCTGCGGCACCGGCCTGACCATATACACCTGCAGCACATGAGCAGGAGCACTCACTGAGCAGTACATACATATATGGTGTATTGTGCTGGCAACCAGACCTGCTCACAACTCAGCATATGTCCTGGCCGGTGCCATATGTGCGTGCCAGCTCAGGCGCTGCGACAGATATGTTCCTGCTTGGCGTGCTGCTGCTGATGGAATGCACAGTGAAGCTCACCATATGCTTCAGAGACTCTGAAACTTCTGACTTGGCCGTGCTGCACTCCTCCAGGGCACTTGTAGCACGCTCGAGCTGCGCTTTGGGAGCTCAGGCCAGCCTCCCCCAGGCATGCTAGCTGAGGTGATCTATGACGATGCATACAGCACGCCATGGATCCAAAGAAGTTTTATGAAAGCCCTAGCACCTTCCACCGCCCTCTCATGCCCTGTGCGCTACAACACGACCGATTTGAGCCCCAGATCTGTCAGATCCTCTTGTCCCGGAGTACGGCTTTGACAGTGCCTCTCCCTGTGTAGTGACTGCACTCGAGTCTTTTGAGTAGTTTTCAATCTACTGCTGTGTGACGCAGCAGCTCTTCGGAAGCCTGCAAACGGTAGCGCAAGGGTGACCAGGAAAGCTTTCGCCGTGGCGGAGGCAGTATAGGCACCTGTACCCGGCTGCGAGCCTATCATAGCATGAAGATAG